>OX382247.1:2500000-5000000 GCA_947507525.1 Apamea epomidion | reverse complement strand
TCGGTAACATTATTAAAGAGATACAAATTAATTTAAGTATGACAATGAGAACCTACGGTACTGAGGAGACTGTTGCTCGTACGCTCTTTGAGTGCACAGGCGTCAGCCAGATTAGGTTAAAAACCCTCGGGACACCCAGATCTTACACAGATGTTCTTAACAGACCCGGAGATCAACTTCTGGAGGGGTGGGCTGGTTGGAATAACCACCGACTGCCGCCATGGCCCACGCACAATGATCCTGTTGAAGGATTAAGTGCGGAAACCATATCTTCTAACATAGAACATAGAGAACCTACGGTAGCAGAGTAGCCACTGCACTACGAAAAAAAAAGACGTTACTAATTGAATAAAAGGACCAATTTGATGCCTGTACCCAAGGACCACGCAAATATCGAACATTACCCTTTGTTATCTATCTATCTAATATAATAAAGCTGAAGAGCTTGTTGGTTTGAACGCGATAATCTCTGGAACTACCAGTCGGATTTGAAAAATTATTTTTGCTTTTGTATGTGCTTGGCTATGTAACATCACGCTACCACCTCAGTAGCCGAGCAAAACGCTTAGAAAAAACGGTAAGCGAAAACGAAGTAACGTGGCAAGCTATAGGATATACTTTCTGTTAAAACAAGAAATTTCACGCGGACGAAATCGCGAGCAGAAGCAGTTGGTGAAATTGTGACTATAATATTTACAAATCTGGCATTAGTCCATTATTCAAGCTTTAATGTAGGCGTTTGTTTACACTTCAAAACACTAGAGGTGAAACGAATTAGTACGCAATTACGTGTATGCGAAGTTACGTGGATTTTAGCAAAATGGCGCGTTTGTTCTTGCAATAGTTAGCGTGATCAGTTATTAGAACTTGTAAGGAAGGTCATCGGACCGCCATGGAAGCTGTACTCCCTGGTTCCAATAAGGGCAAAGTGGCTTTGTTATATGGGTTTCCGCCTTGTGCGATCGATTTCTATGTATTTTATAATTCACAGATATAAATTCCAGAAACTGCAGATATGTTATAAGCTGCCTGAATTACATTACTGTTAGCCTGCATCATACCACTGCTGGGCAAAGGCCTCTCCCGATGACTTCCCCTCTCTCCTACTATGCTGTGCCCGACAAGTTCCATGATTGTTTCATTAATTTAAAGCCATTATAGAATGCAATAAAGAATTGATGGCCGTTTTGCGTGGATGTGACGCATGTTGTCCCCCAACTTATTTTTTTTGTGTTCTTATGCGTCATGTTTACCGCAAATGAACGCAAATGTATTGTCTTTCTTTAATTGAGAATTTAGTTCCGAAGATTACCCCTACATACAAACTCACAAATTTTACCTCTTTAGTACACGATGCTAAAGATACTCGAGTTAATACCGCGTCAAGACGAGTACTAATACTATGATCCTGCGCATGTTGTAATGCTCAACTGAGATAAACTGGTACAGCGCAGCGGTACTCTTCCGCGATACGGCAATAATGCGGTCTAGCTGTCTTACTCAGATAGTGAGCGCTTACGAAGTTTATGTCTTTCAAACATTTAGAATATACCATTGATTAATCTATTTACGCATTAGCAGCGGTCGATCGAAGGTGCATGCAGGCCGCGGCTGCTTCTTGGATGGGTGGGATCATCTATTACATATCGAGACCCCTCCGTGCCTCGGAAAGCACGTTAAGCTGTTGGTCCTGGCTGTCATTCGTAAATCTTCAGTCGTTACGGGTAGTCAGAAGCCCAAAAGTCTGAGCAACGGGCATCGTGTTACCCAGTTGTGGAGATCAGATAGGCAGTCGCTCCATGTAAAATACTGGTGTTCAACTGCATCAGGTTAGACTGGCAGCTGACCCCAACAGGCAATGTAGTTGCGAAAAGACTAGGCAAATTGATATATCGATCCTATTGCAGCCTTGTTGAGCTACCAAGGACCAGTCTTTAGAGTCCGGCTGTAAATTAACGATAAGTTTAAAAAAAATGCTAATCTGCGTTTTAATTACTACGGCTTTCTGCTCAAGTGAATGGTAAAGTTCTAGCAACGATATAGATCGTAATCTATCAACTGGCCTTGCCCGAACGCATAGTAAATAATAGCAATTTAAAACAAGTGATTTAGTCCACTTTAATATGTTCTCAATGTTCAGTACCCGCCAATAAATATAGTCGGCACGAAATGCTTTAAGTGGTTGTCATATTGATATGTACCTAATATGCATGATCACATGGAGGACCATTAAAATTTATTGAAGCCAGATAAAAAGCTCTTCAAACTATTAATGTTGCTATGGTTTAAACTGAAACTTAAAGCATTTATCTATATTTCTGTAATAATATTATAAAGAGGTAAAAGGACGATGGGTCTTAGCGTCCCCAATATTGAAACTTAGTCAACAGAATTGAGACATATCTCATTAAAAAGGTCCTGGCTTACTGATCATTGTTTACTATGGCGACGACTGTCAAAACTATGGGGTTTTTTTGTCTATCGTCCTTTGTATGTTTGTATGTAGGGGTAATCTCCGGAACTACCAGTAAGATTTAAAAAAAAATCGTTTACTTTTGATAGCACAATTATTGAAGAAGGCTCTAGGCTATTTCACATCACGCTATGATCCTTAGGAGCTGGGCAAAATGAAAAAAGTCTGAAAGAACGCTAAGCGAAAAGAAATTAGTAGCACGGGCAAACGATGCGATGCGACGGGATGGGTCAGGTTAGCTTTGGCTAAATTCTCAAGCTGTCTGTATTAAGTCAAGGGGTCGGTCAGCCTAGCTCTCCGTCCGATCAGGACCAGGCCCGTGCCAGACGGCGCGTATGTGTTCCACGCGCGCCTCAAAGAGATGTCAGCGTAGTTGACGGGGCCCGACAGGGCCGAAGCCTGCCGGGGTAGCGGGATCGTCCGAAAGGGTTACCGCTGCCCTGGTACATAAAGGGCTAAGGAAGGAACACGGGTGGGTTTTAATCAGTAAGAGTCTGACACTCCCTTCTGCTCCACCCAGAGCGGGAGGGGTCATTTGAAGATTTCCCATCCTGAAAAAAAAAAAAAAAAAAAGGGTCGGTCAGCCAGAATTATGAAGCTAGTTGCCCATAACAAAGCGTAGCAGGTTCCTTTGGAGAAGAACGGCAAGAAACTCTATGGACTGGAAACTCTTTTAAAAGTTAGGTTATAAGGTCCTGTTATAACATTCAAAATTAGTGCCCAGATTTCGTATTGGCAGTCAAGAAAAGGGACCGTCAAACACTATTCTAATTTTGAAACAGCGAGATGTCAGATGGAAAGCATTTCTAAATTTAAAACCGTGTAGCGCGTCTGAGCATGCTGTGTTGCCATGTTGAAGAAGTGCATTCACTCGGGAGTTTGCGAAGCTTGTTATAAATTTTACCTAACATAAAATATGAAATTAATTGGTGCCTTGAATTTCTGTATTTAGACACACGTGCCTTTGTTAGTTGTGTTAGCGCAGGTATGTATAGAAATTAAACAAGACCCACTTATAATGCGTTCAACTTTGTTACAGTTATTAAAAAGTCTGATTCTGCTGAATGATGGAAAAAAATGTTTGTTTATAATGTATTAACTTGAAACTTGCGTGTGCCGTGGTAATGTTGATGACTGTTTAATTAAGTATTAATATTATTATAAATTTATTTTTGTTAGGCTATGTTTGTTTTCCTTCCCGTTAGATGTTTGTAACGGTTATCGTCATATTTTTTTAAATAGGGTCTGATGATTAACTTCCATTCAGCGGGGTAATATCGAAACACATAAAATGGCAATCAATCGCGATGCCTTTAATTTTGACAGTTCGGTCCGTCCTATGCTATCCATTGCTTATACAATCAGCCTATAATGTTCCCATTGCTGGGACACACGCCTCCTCTCGGTGAGAGGGAGTGGGCCGTAATCCATCACGCGGGCCCAGTGCGGGTTGGTAGATGTCACATGTCTTCGAATTTTTGGTGCTAAGACATGCCGGTTTCCTCACGATGTTTTCCTTCACCGTTTTGAGAGCAGTGGTGATGAAATAATTTACACAAAGTAAAGCGCCTGTCTGGGTTCGAACCTACGACCTACAAGTCGTAAGTCGCAGCCGTTACCATTTCGCCACCACTGCTCCATTGCTTGTGGATGTCAAAATGAAAGGCATTGCGATCGATTGCCATTTTTCAAAGTCAGAGTTGTTGTTGTTTGTGTGTTATCTACGCAATTACCCGGCAAGATGGTAGGGAATCAAAACCTGGTTTTAAAATTATTGTCCTTTTATCGTCAAAAGTTCTAAAAATAAGGTAAATATAAAAAAGCTTTAATGGTGCAAAAAAAAAAACCCGCAGATGCTCCACTAACTAAATATTGAAAGGTGCGAAGGTTCTCAAATGACATGGGTATCCTAAAAAAATAAGCAAACAAACTTGCGGGCAAAACAAGCCATTCGGTGAAGCTCGTGGATGTGAAAGGGACGGAAGATGTGCAGATGCGAGTGTTGCAACATCGACCCGTTATCATTCAAAATGGACTGTCGAAATTAGTGCATGATTTTGAAGCAGCTGCCTTTCGAAGACCTCAGTTTGATCGAGGTGTCGAGGTGTCATCCTTTTGATTGTGTAAGGTACTACTGACGTAAATGCAAATTCGATGGGGACGTCCATGATAATTTCGTTACGTTATAAATTATAAAAGCGCATACCTAATAGGAAACGACACTTTCGCCCAAATATCTGTCTTTACGTTTAAATAACACAACTACTACAAATAAATAAAATTGAAGTGTCTGTTTGTATTGTCAAAATAACAGCTTTTTACTAAATCTATATACGATACTTTTAACAGAATAAAACTATTTTTAAAATTTTTGTCTGTATGTCTGTTTGTTCCGGCTAATCTCCGAAACGGCTGGACCGATTATGACGGGACTTTCACTGGCAGATAGCTGATGTAGGCTACTTATATTTGAAAAAGAATTAGCATTCTGCGGAAGAAATATATACTTAAAAAGAGCAAAAAGATTCTTCCTTTCAATGTAGAAGTGGTACCTACACTTTTTCTAAGCAACACATTATTGATACCCGACATCCACGCGAACGAAGTCGGGGACATAGCTAGTATAAAATAGAATTACAAACAGCTAGCTGATAGCTTCATTTTGTTGCGCATTTGTGACAGATATCTTATGTCAAGTTAGAAGTGTTTACACAGTTGAGTAGTATTTGCAACAAGATACGGTTCTTAAGAATCTCAGTCTTAAATTTAATTCAAGCAATTTTTTGCTTAGTTGGTATTTTTTTGCTGTCCATTAAAACCGAAACGAATCTATTACGGTAATATTAATTGCTACGAGTATTTAAAGTACCCGTAATTTCGATCCGCAACAATGGTGTCCTAAATGTTTGTTCTAGTTTTTATACTAAACCGATTTAACTTAACGGTAAAACAGGGTTGGCCTTATTACGACATATAGGCACAATTCTCACCGAAATTATACGCATTTATATAACATTTAAATCAGATAAACAAAAACCGGTTAGGCGCGAGTTCTTCGCGGAATTTCTGTGGCGACAAAAAGCGGCGGCCATGACAAAATTTTAACGGCTAATTTGAACTTGGAAGTGACAGCCTGTGTCGCCATCTTTGACGTTTTTTCGGAGGTGCCAAAGCCATACTCCCTCTTTCCACAAACATTAAATGACGAGGAAAAACGTGCTGTTTCGGAAACGCATTAATCACATCATCACACAATTACTACATTATCTCCATAAATTCTATATATTTTCCTGGTTTAAATGTGCATCCTTTGATAATATCTTGTATACAATGTTATTTCGGAATATCCGCGTAGGCTAGACTGTAATCTGTATGTATTTCCCGGATTTATTCAATGCAAACATTGACTTGTTTACCATTCATGAAGGTTGTATGCACTGTCATGTTCCTTATCAAATCCTACTAAGTTACTAACACTCATATTTATATGATGAACTCACGAAAGCATAATGCCGTTGTTGTCAACAGTGTCATAACAACAAAGAGTTCTGTAGCCAAAGTTATGCGAAGCCTGACAGTAGGAATGGCTTTCGTTTTGACAGTTCAACAACATTCATTGCGTTATTTACGTTGTGAGCAGACAAATTTTTCGAACATATGAATCAATGGATTAGCAATATCCATCGTAATGATTCAGGTTGTGATTGGTAGTGTGATATACAGTTACGGTGAAGGAGCATAGTAATGAAATTGTGGCTCATTTGACAGCTAGTTTAACTGCATGTAAGTCTTAAGACAGTTAATCCGATGCGTCCGGGGCTGCCAAATTAGACTAGATCAGACATAACATCACGCATCCGAAGAGTTAGGCAGAGGTGCACCTAAGTACATTCGTACCCGTTTGGTGACGATAGGCTCCGAGGCTCGCCCCTGTTACATGGGACTTGAACATAATCAGCGAAATGTGGGTGTACCTCCGCTTAAACCAAACTATTTGAATTATTACTAAAACACCAGTACCCTAATTGCGTAACACACAATCAATCTCAATCTGAATCATTTTGAAAGATATTGCTAATCCATTGCTTCATATGTTCGAAAAATGAGTCTGCTCAGAACGTAAATAACGCAATGAATGTGGTTGAACTGTCAAAACGAAACCCATTACTACTGACAGTGTGTTACACAATTACCCAGCAGGTCCGATACTAATTGGAGCTTCACAGGACCATAATTATCATTGCGAACTTGAACCCTCTCAATAGTATCTTTGCACGGAGATTTAGGAGACTAATGCCCGGCGGAAGACTTTTCTTTTACAACTTCATTTAGTTTTAATTAAAACGTTTTTATTGTCTGCTTCTGTGTATAACAGTATCAATTGCTGTCAGGAGCTTCTAGGCCCAGTGTGGCATTAACACCTAAGATTAGCTGTCATGACAAGCCCTTGTCAAGAATGATTCATGAATTCGCTTGCACCAATGAAAGTTGACGTTCCGTGTCTCGGAAAGCACGTTATGCTGTTAGTCCCAGCTGTCATTCGTAGATCTTTGACAATCGTCATGGGTAGTGAGCAGCCTAAAAGTCTGACAACTAGTCTTACCGTGGGATCGTGTACTCAGTAACTGAGTTGTAGTGAGATAAGCAGTCGCTCCATGTAAAATACTGGTATTCAGCTGCATCCAGTTAGACTGGAAGCCGACCCTAACATAGGTGGGAAAAGGCTAGGCAGATTAATCGAATGAAAGTTGCAGTTGTTATAGCTGCAATTCTGTAATATGCAGAATTTTAGCGCGATCATGTGGGAGATACTGGTGTGACTAGTGCTTTTGATCGATAAGTTTCAACTCAAATAACACTATAGTTTTGTGACCAATTTTCTCGTCATTTTACAAAGCATTATTTTCAAACGTTTACACGGCTCGTTAGCAATTTTCTCGGGACAGTTGTCAAGTAGAAACTGTTTTAAAATTATAGGGACTGGTCACGCAAGTTGACTCGCGCTTGACCGGTTACTGACAGGATTTGCTCAAAGTAGCAAGTAGCCAATCAGTTGGACTTTTGATTGAGATCAAGCTGTCAGGTTCTTTGTATCAATCGATGCATGACAATCTCCACAGGTGGGGTTTCTCGGATGGTTCCGATCTTGATTGTATATGCGGCGTCTCCCCGCTGACCATGGCGCACCTTACATCTTGCGTCGCAGGACCTGTTACCTGAACACGTGAGGAATTGAGGATCTAATGTTTGCGTCAGCGAATGGTGTCAGCGTTGCTGAGAAGTGGGCCAAACAATTTTTTTACTTTTTTTCAAACAAGCTTTGCCACCGACCACAGACCATATATAGGTTATATGGTCTGTGCCATCGACAAGCTTAGAAGAATATAGATAACGACAGTGGCCTAAGATAGGCTGAATTGATCGATGGATGTTTAAATCAATGAACGCTAACCCATTAGTATTTATGTTGTTAAAAATTGAAGCATTTTTGGGTGATGAATTATCACAAAAATTACGGTTTCTTTTGAAGTCAAATACTTTGTACTTCAACACGTATTCAGGCAAAAACTTCATTTCACAGCTCACAGCGCAATAACAAGCCTGACATGACACAGACTTCTTGAAAACCCTAACTACCCAGGTCAATGACTCCTTTACAATAAACAAGGAGCATAATAAACTCTAATTCATTGTTTATACTGCCTATAATTGCGTAAACAATTTTGACAGCCTTCACTTGGAATACCTTAGAATTGTACATTTTCCTTTTCATTTACGATCATTTTACTACCGAACGCGTACTTTCATCTGGGTATGTTAATTAACTGAATACCTGTTTTAGTGCGCCCTAAACCTGAATTTAGTTTTTTTGCTTCTTTGGTGGGGTGAAGCTGTAAAAGTTTTAGCGTGGTTGGAGGTAGCTTTAGAGCAAAGGATAGTAATTGAATGTAACTGCCCGCATTTGATGCGGTTTCGGATTGAAATTGGATAATCGGCATCAATCGTGTCGTGGTCTAAACGTTTGTCGCTTAGCAATTTCAATTATTCGCAAAACATCTACAAAAAATTCTATTTCGACCGCAGTCTAAGTGTCTTTTCGAACTTTTGCATTTTTTGGACACATCATTAGTATGTCGTCAGGACAGGCATTTACGAAAGCGGCACTCTCTCTGATTTTCTTAATTTCACGAGGCCTACGACCGACCGTGAACTGCTTTCAATTGTGGATTGTGATATCGGGAACTATAAATAGAGCTTCAGGCAACCTGCCATTATGGATTGTGATATCGGGAACTATAAATAGAGCTTCAGGCAACCTGCCATTGCTGCACTGCATGGTCTGGCTACTGGCTATACATAGACCTGACTGTTACATTTTTATACTACAAAATGATGTGTTTTCATTATTTTGTCTTCATTATTATTATTTATTTGGTTTGTTTGTTTTGTTTTGTTAGTATGTGTATTTTATTGTATGTATCGTTCTATGTTCTGTAAGTGTACCTATGGTCAGAAAGTCTGAAATAAACGTTTATTATTATTATTATTATCTTCCTGCTTGTCCCATGTTACTCGGGTTCGGCGCAACGTTTCCTTCTTCCATTCTCCCCTGTCAACCGTCACGCTATCATTCACTTCCTTCTCTTTCATTCCATTCCTCACACAATCCATCTATTTATTCTTTGGCCTTCCTGTCCCTCTCCATCCATCAGCATTTATATTCATCACTCTTTAAGTCACATGAGTTTCCTCTCTCCTCATCTCATTATTTGTCTTATACCTCGTTAATCTGGAATAATTATCTTTATGTATGTAAGTGCTCAGTCTCCAGACTAATTGGTACAAGTAGTCTAAGGACAAAGGTAAAACTGTTCCTTAATTTTAAATTGAGCATTTCCCTTTGCAGTAGACTCTGGCCCTTGTCTGTCTCTTGTTTTATCGAGAGTCGAGACTAGGGCAGAGGAAGTCTCAATAACGCAAACCGGCGCGTTCGGGCCCGTATTCTTTGCAAGAGTTGACTAGACAATTTTATTCAATGGCGCAGAATTGGTCTATTGTCTCCAGTTAACCCAGTTTGGATCATTGTGGATCTCCACGCATTGTCTCACTGTAATTCCATCTGTGTTTGTTTTCGAACTAATGTATCTATGCTGATTTCTTACATTCCTATTTTAACTAGAATTCCCTACCGTAACTCCCAAGGTTTTTATTGCTAAATTAAGCTACGAGAAGCAAAGTATTCTAAATGAAATTCCGAGAGAAGGAAAAAGCTTCAGAGAATTGCTAAAGAAATATGTGAGTATTCCGATCTAGATGAACTCGGTAGAATTTGTTATTGAGACTGAATTAATTATCGAACATCGTCTGGAATCCGAAATGCTGCTTTACTTTAAGGTGATCACTGTGATCAGCTATCTCTTTCACGTTTAACCATTTCTTTAGCATAGCATAAGCATAATCAGCCTAAAATATTCCCACTGCTGAGATACAGGCTTCCTCTCATCGAGAGGGAATGGCCTGTAATCTACCACGCGAGCCCAGTGCCGGTTGGTAGTCACCAACATGTCTTCGAAATTTTGTGTCTAGGACACCATTTCTTTAGTTTTCGTTTAACAGTATCTTGACCACCAAGTCGTTCACGCACAATGACGCTTTGTAAAAGGCAGCGAGAAAGAGTACAGATCCAACCAATGGGAAAACCTCATTTTCACAAAAACTAGGCCACAGTTTACCCAAACTGCGGATCAAAGCCATTAAATCCGCTACACCGCTTTCCATCAATCAAGTCTTCAAACTTTCTTTTGTACCTAATTTGCCGTGAAAAAGCGACCATCTTCAAGTATAATAATATATCACTTCACACAATGTGAATTGATTCTCGCGGCCTCAATGGAGGTTAGGTAAGAATGCACCGCGCACGTAACAGTTAAGTAATGTAGAATCAAGTTAACTGTTAACTTGCAGTCTTACCAGCTTTACAAATTGTCGGTTTGGAAGGAAGTCGGTGTGTTGTGTCTTAGGAAACGGCTTTTGTATGACCATTTCTTATATCTATGTGAGTGACTGTGGGGAAGTTTTTCGAACGAACATTATCGCAAAATTCATCATCTTCCTGCCCTAGTCCTATGTTAATTGGGGTCGGTGCAACACGTTTTCTTTTTCCATTCTCCCCCCCTGTCAAACGTCACGCTATCATTCACTCCCTTCTATTTCATGCCATTTCTCACACAATCCATACATCTTTTCCTTGGCCTTTCTCTTCTTCTCCATAATTAATGTGACAAATTGTCAAGCTAAACTGCTGTGATTATATAATAATATGTTTTATAATCGATAGGCTTCTGTTTGACCACTATGTCATCTAAGGGAAAGCTATGATACAGTCGACGATGGAGCCAAAAAAATAACATATTCATTCGAAACTTTGTAGACTCCTAGGCTATAGAAAAACATAATAATTTTATCACTCTCATTTCGAACAGAAAGAACAGTGACATCAAAATGATTGTCATTACCTAAAAGCTATTTACGTAATCTAATTGCCTAACACACTTTCAATCACTATCCAAGGATTTGATGGAAATTCCTAACCCATTGCTTTATAGGTTTGAAAAATTCGTCTGCTCGACAACGTAAATACAGCACTGAATGTGTTTGAACTGTCAAAATGAAAGACATTGCGATTAGTTGTTATTTTCTGTGTGTGCAATTACCCCACTGGTCTAAATGAGATTTGCACCTTGGTAAAGAAACAACTTGTTGGTTCTCTTTATACATACAGACAAACTGCAAAATAACTTCAAGATGCCAATCGCGTAATTACTTTGACTTTTTGGACCAAGTCATATATCGTTGCTTAAACAGCACTTAAAGGTCGTCCGGGTGTTGCAACGGACTGCACTCTAGATGGTAATGCAGCATATTGTGGAGAAAGTCAATCTTGTTCTGCCATGTTTCCAGATATCGTCTTCATCATCAATTACGGGATTATATTGTTCGCATTCTTTTGAATATGAACTTGAAAAACATTTCAACATTCCATGTACCTAATAATGAAAAAAAAAACTAACTCGGCTAATTGTGTGGAATTGTGGAAGCCTCACATCGCTTATCGTTAGAGTGTTCGATATGAGTATCATAGAAATGATTTGTCTGGAGTCTTGAAGCTGAACCGACTTGATACGGTCAAATTCAATAAATCGATGATTTAATCTATTTTCGCTGTATTTTCAGTCGAAGGTCGTGCATTAAGTAGATACTCGAATAAAAACTTTTTTATCTTTTCCGCGACTGTTACATTTAGTTACCTGAAACTTATTTTACTTCCTGATCTCCTAGTTCGAATTTAATATAACCCATCGTAACCATATCATCCTAAGTCAAACGTAGTTCACCAGAATCTCAATTACATTACTAGTTTTCATTGTCTACTCATCGTATAGTCCTTCGCGAGAGCTTTAGTGACGTAATTCATGTAAAATCTAATTCAGAGACCCAATCTTAACTTTTGGACTAAAAACAAGACACATAAAAAAATACATTACAGCACAAAAAATATCTTCTCGCTCTGTTAACCGTGCAAAATGTTATTAAAACTCGAAACCTAGAGCAAAATATCTTACTTTATGTTATACTAGCTGGCCGTGACTTCGTCCGCGTCAAATTTTGGTTCGTGATCCAGCGTATCGCATCGTCCGATCGCGCTCTTACTTCGTTTTCGTTTACTCGTTTTGCTCGGCTCCTTAGGGTCGTAGCATGATATTAAATCGTCCCTTACTAGTGACTTCCTCAAAAAATGGACTATCAAATGCAAATATATTTGCAAATCCGACTGGTAGTTCCAGAGATTAGCGCGTTCAAACAAACAAACTCTTCAACTTTATCATATTAAAGTCAAGCCAAGGTTTTATTACCGTCACAAATTACCATAACGAACGGGAATGTTAAAATTAAAACAAATCAAATTGATTAGCTGAATGATGAGTCAGTAGGTCGAATAGGGGGAGCTTCGGATTTAGGGAAATCACGGTTCATACATTATCCTCGTCAATTCTATTTATACGCCACAAGACTTTGTAGCTTGTTTACATCAAAATTAAAGCTATTAAAAAATATCACGTTTTCTAAGTCTACACGGACCCTACTTTACAGGGAGGCAGGGACATCGACGCGAAAACTGTAACCATGAAGTCAGCACATGATTGCTAGCGTAGAAATTTTTCGTTGGTTATAAAAAAAACCGGTCAATTGCGAGTCGGACTCGCGCACCGAGGTTTCCGTACAAATTTGTAGGTATGTAACAACAAATTTCTAGTTTTCGGATTTTTTCTTACTTTCCTTTACTTGTGTTACATGACATTGCTTCTTGCCAAATTTCAAGATTCTAGGTCAACGGGAAGTTCCCTATAGGTTTTGATTCCCTTGCGAGTGTCAAAATACGCGGCATAAACGGAACATACGCCCGTATCTTTTGATTGCGTTGACCTATAAGTTTCATTTTTTTCATTGCTTCATTACATTCGCGCATATTAATTTCAACTTCATAACTCCTTAGATAGTTCATGAGAAAAAGACAGACGGACAGCGAAGTGATCTTTTAAGGGTTCCGTTTTTCATTTTGAGGTACGGAACCCTAAAAACAATCTACTGTTTCATAGAAAAGTGCAATCAATACTTCGCGGTCAAAATGTGCTGAGCATCTACTTATATATTTTTTTAATAACCGACGAGAAATTTCAATGCAGGACTCAGAATCGTGTACTGAGTCCTGGTAACAGGTTGCGCGTCGATGTTCCGCCACCCTGTATAATATTATTATAGGTTAGCGCCAAAACGAGTTATAAACAACAATTCAACATTACTTTGCTTACATTAATAAACAATACAACTTTGATAAGCAGCTTCCTTCGCAATATAAACATAATCTTCTCCACACAATGACAATGAGCAGCTGGTAATGGTAACTGCTGATGTATCACCAGTTACCAGCCGGTTCATTGTCAAACTATTCACAGGTGTTTAATATCACCTCTTGTACAACTGCAATAGTATTAGGCGTCACGACTTTGATTTCTTGAGACTCAATGGTCCATGCTAGCGATGCTTCTTCATCCATTGCTTCTTTCAAACATAAGAACGTCATCGAAGTAGTTCAAATCTGTCAATGTATACTAAAATTCGGTGTACTGAAAAAAAAAGGCGATCTTCCATTGCTGGTTTTCTTAACCCAAGCATCTGTCAAATTATATAATATCTTTCGATGTACGATGATCTCTAACCTACTTTAAGGTTCAATAACAAGTTGCCATATACGGATGTCATACTAGTTGTATGTATTGTTGAGCATTCGGTCGCGTGATTAGATTTGATTGAATGGACTGATGTGGTTTGATTGTTGGGGCACCGAAATTTTGGCGCCATTGGGGGCAGATGATTGTCGGCGCATGAGTCGCTCGTTAGCAATAATATGTTTGAAGTTGTCGATGGCAGAGAAAAGTAAAGTATATGAAATTACTAATAAAAGAGAATATTAAAAGAAAAACATACTAGGGAAATTAAAGGGCCAATGAGATCTTAATCAATGTCTGTATCATCATCTTCCTACTCTTCCCATGTCACTCGGGGTCGGCGCAACACGTTTTCTCCTTCCATTCTTCCCTGTCATCCGTCACGTTATCATTCACTCCTTCTCATTCTTATCATTCCTCGCACAATCCTTCCATCTTTTCTTTGGCCTTCCTCTCCCTCTCCATCCATCAACATTTATATTCATCTCTTTTAGTCACATGCGTTTTCTCCCTCGTCTTTCATGCGTCTATTTGTTGCGCAATTCTAATTTACATATTTTAGCTCTGTTGTGTAAATGACATCTATGCCAGTGCCAAGGTCAAATAAAACAAAATGGCCAATATGAATCATGTTGTTTTGTTAAAAATTTACGTTGAGATAAACAAATTGAAAGGGGAAATTATTGAAAACGTCATTAATGCGCAGTCAAACAAAAAAGTGGCATCAGTGAGTTGAATGGTATTAATATATATTATTAGTTTATTGAGGAAACTTTTGCTTAACACATACATATGCGAAATACGCTAAACAATCACTGTTTGCATTTAATTATAGTTAAACAGGTGAAGTTTACTTAAATCTAATATATTTAAATAGTCCTCCAGACCGAATTTTGGCCATGGCGCCAAATCTTATCGGAGACTAGCCTTCGTCGCGGGAGATATTATAGTGCAAAAATGTGTACGCAGACACAGGAGAGAGAATGCATCTCTTCCCTCACTCTCATTGTCCAATGGGACGGCAATCTGACTCGACCGGGGAGAGATCATGCGCTGGACCAACGTCGCAGGGAGTCAGTAATAAAATCTATACCTATACTAATACTAATAATAAAGCTGAAAAGTTTGTTTGTTTATTTGAACGCGCTAATCTCTGGAATTGCCAGTCGGATTTGAAAACTTCTTTTTGCATTTGGTAGCACAATTCTTGAGAAAGGCTACATGCTACTTAAAATCACTCTAGGACATCTAGGAACCGAGCAAAAGCAACAAAAAGAACGCTGAGCAGAAACGAAGTAATAGCGCGGGTAGGCGATGTGATTCGACAGGGTGGGTCGAGGGAAAAAGAAATTTCGCGCAGACGGAAGTCGCGGGGTGAAGCTAGGCAAATAATAAGTCAACGTCCAATACCTCATCAAAAGAAATCTCGGAGTCGATTTAAAAGCAACGTGCTTTAAATTCTAATCAATGGCAGTTCGGCCATTATAATTCCCCGGAAGAATCGTTCGACATAGAGTGCTAATTATAGACGTTTCCGACACGTTATCCGGTCATTTAGATTCATGCATGAGTAATCTTAACTGCGAAAGTGTATAATAACGTCTGGCGCAGACGCATGGTAAAGCAACAGCTACTAGCAACAGGCATAAATGATCGTGGAGACGGTCAAAAGCGCGTTAAAATCGCACTTGCGTTGATAGATTACCTGACGTTTGTCTCTGAGAGCGCACTTTGATGTGTACACGACTAATAAAATTCGGTAACATGAAGCGCGTGAGGTTTTCGTGCGATTAATTCGTGCTTGTTTTATATCGCTCGTTGTACGTTGTGACAGCTGTAAGTCGCTTTCGGGAAGCTAAGACACAGGCAGAATATCACAGGTTTATATCTTGTCAGCGATATTAGTGAGCACTGGTGGCCTAGTGGTAACGTCCCCGACTTACGAGTGAGGAAACCGGCATGTCCTGGAAACAAATCCGAAGACATGTGACATCTACCAACCCGCACTGTGCCCGCGTGGTTGATTACGGCACACTCCTTCTCACAGAGAGGAAGTCTGTGTCCTAGTAGTGGGAACAATATAGGTTGATTATGCAGCGATATTCGGAGCATGCTTTTCGGCTCAGCGCGTTCATGTATAAGCACTGATGATTGGTCTCGACAAAATCTCCATTCATCCTGTTGTCGTTTGTTGTCGATGTTACGAGCGTTGTGTGCGCCGGACATTATAGAAAATTGCAGCAAAGTGTGTACGGTATTGTACTTATCTAATTATCAGCGAAAGCAGTGTTGACTTGCCTGAAGCAGCGGGCAGTTAGTACCCGTGGCCTACTGGTGATGTCCGCTTTGTTTGTAAGCACAGGCTAATAGAAAACTGAAGACTGAGTAACTTGTCATCTCACTCAAGAGTTAGAGAGAACTCTTGCTTGGTACTGAACTAAAATATGCAGTGAGATAAATATGAAGAATATAAATCGGTTGGCATGGTATGGGCACCATTGCCCATACCATGCCAATCATTCCTCCGTATCACATGCCATCATGTGATACGGAGGAATGAGGAAAATGTCGTGAGGAAAGTTTTGAGTATGAATGTCGATGAATATAACAGTAGGGGAAGACCAAAGAAATGAATGAATGTATGTGTGAATCATGATATGGTTACAAGGGGGCACTACCGAGATGACAACAAATAGAGAAGTATGGAAGAAAAATACATGTTGCGCCGACCCCAAATAAATGGGATAGAGCAGGAGAATGATGAAATATGAGGAATATAGATTTCATCTGTAGTAAGTAAGACCCCTAGCTAGACTGGTCTCGAAGCTTCTTCCTCTCTTGTCCAAGGAAAGGCTTTCGTGAAATGGTTATGGCCCAAGCCTTTCTTGCCTTTGTTGCCGTTTAATTAGTACGGGTCTATGCTCCGTTGATACTGATGGCCTACACCTGTAGAAACGCCTTCACTGAATCCAACGGGTCTGCAAAAAAAACCGGATTTCAAAAGTGTAACCTAAGGTTGTATGCAAATAATATGTTAGTAAGACAAGGACATAGTTTTACACTAACGTTTCACTCAAGTCTCGAGATCTAGTTTTCGTTGAATGCACTAGGAATACTAAGTTCTATGTTCAGCAATGTAGACTGGCCTCTATATGGTCACTTAAACAAATACATTAACGCGTTAGTGTGCGAAAAATATCTTGGAAATCTACTCGTAGATGGACTGGATTTTGTGAGGGTTCCGTACTCAAAAATTGTTAAAAGAAACTTAGGACCGTCTGTGATCACAGACGGTCCTGGGTTCCACGATACAAAAACTATAATTACCGTTGATTTTAATAATATTCCAAATGCAGACGATGAATTTATCAAAGCCAAAGTGTATGTCTGTAGTGTAGCTGTTATCAATCTTGCACCTAACTGGCTTTTTAGGTCAACTGGCCTAGAAATTCGAATGTCTATCATAGTTGCTTAGCGCAATAGCTTAATCAAGTCTTATAAATGCAGTGTCATGGATGTTCAGAGTTCCAAGTAATAACGACTATAATAATATTTCATCAGCAATAGAAAAGGATACCGGTTTTAAAGATTATGGGTGAGCAGTTAAATAAGTTTATAGCCCTACATTCCCAAGGACTGTTCAGTTACACAACTTTTATGTCAAGATTAACGCCAAAGTTAAAAGCCTTGTGGTCTCCTAAGATCCGAAGAAAGGGCTCATGAACCGTGTGTTCACGTCCGATTTAAGTAGCACCACATTGTAGAGCAGTTGGTCCCGAGTTCCCGACTTATGTTTTGTAGGTTGTGGGTTCGACCCAGGTAAGCGCTTCACTTTGTGTAAATAGTTATATCGCCACTGCTTTCAAAACGGTGAAGGAAAACATCGCGAGGAAACCGGCATGTCTAGAACCAAAATTCGGAGACATGTGACATCTACTAACCCGAAGTGGGCCCGCGTGGTAGATTGCGTGAGTCCACTCCCTCTCACAGAGAGGAGGCCCAGCAGTGTCCCAGCAGTGGGAACAGTATAGGCTGCATTACAGATATTATTTCTCGGCTTTTCGTATTCAATTCGTTCCAGAGAGAGCCTTTTAAAGATTGAAAAACTATGTACGAGTACTCCTGACCGGTCCAACCAGCCATTACATTTTGTAAGTCATAAAATGTCTAGCCAATGAGTGTCCTTTATATCTGTAATGCGAACTGACTTTATCCTGCGACAATCTTAAGCACGTATGCTGTTTACTACAGCTTGCCAGGATGAGCGCTTAGTGCTCGATTTTGCAACACGATCATTATCAAGACGTCTTAAATAATTAAAGTAAAATTGTCTCTAACAGCTGTTCGTAAGCGAAACCACGAATAATAACGGGAGGTCAAGAACTTACGTCTAGTCGTATTGAACGCTGACTCATAACTGACTTGCGATTGACATAACGTCATATCTACCTTCTGACACAATCGAATATAAACCTTATTGTCTTTGTGGAAGGATCGGTATTGATAAGTCACGGCGTGTGAAGTCATACAGGGCTTAATACTTGGCCACAATTAGTTGCATTCGCGATGTACTTACAGTTAAAAGTGGCGTTGTATCAAACAGTCTTGAGTATCGTTGGATGGGCTTGTTTTCTCGATAAAGCTGATTACACACACTTGTCACGGTGCGATGTCACGGTGCATGGGAAACAAGTGTGTACACCGGCTGGGCGAGAGAAGTTGTTTGTTACTGTCATTAGGTTTGAGTATGATTAGTGTATAAATGTGAGAGGTTTCATTGATTCGTTCGTCTTTAACTTAAGGTTACTTACAGACGTATTCTGATGATTATGGCGTGACATTTTTGGTCAACAAATTGCCAACTCTTATGTTTTTCGTTTTTGCTTTTCCGATATCAATAAGACAAAACGTCTATAAATTATTTGTCAAAGCAAAACCAACCAACCACCTTGAGGATTCTCTGCTTTTATTGCGAAAGGAGTATCTGCACCCTAATTACGTCAACAGTCAGAATAATTTTAAAGGATATTGCTAATCCATTGCTTCATATATTCCAAAAATTTGTCTGCTCAACAACATAAATAACGCAATGAATGTTGCTGAACTGTTAGATTGAAAGCCCTTCCTACAGTTACTGTGTTACACAATTGCCCCACAGGTTTTATCTCAAAATCGGTAAATAAAGCTAGTCACCGAAAACATTTACTATCAGCCACCTACTTCCATTACCTAGTTTTTGTCTCCGATAGCGTACTATTGAATCAATTCGACCCAATACAAAGGATTGTACTCATTCATTTATTTCAATCTCGAAGGTAACGGTTTTGCGACCAGCTTTCCCTTTAGTGGGTTGATATTGATACTGTTGATAGTGCGAATTTCGCAAGCCTGCGTCATGCCCAGACCAAAATACATGATAAATCATTTTATTTCTGCGTGTCCCAGCAGCGGGAACATTGGCTTATTATGCTTATGCTAAATGGGTGTGTAGAAACGCTATTACCCGTCAACCATTTGTTAAAAACTAGATGAGTTCGGTGTTTCCTTTCCTGAGAGACGAAAGGAAACTGAGAAGAAAGGACGAAACATACTCAGATGTCAGTCTCTTGTAAAGTCCAGACATAATCTTGGTCAGATCATGTGAGGACCATATAAATTGATGTTGAAAATGGTCTTTTAAGGAATGAACCACCAATATTTGAGTGGACTTGTCCAGTCAGTGTACGAATTTTTGTCAGTAATCGTGCAGGTCAGCTCAGAAGTTAGGAAGGTCGACGCTTTTAATTGTTCTGTGACCATTAATGAATAAACAGTAGCAACTACTTCCTCAAGCAAAGCAAGTACTCTGGTCTTTAGAGATGAAGGATTAAAGGAAGATTCAATAGAGATTAATATAGCAGTTGACGATGTAGAAGTGATGTCATTGGCGACATGTGGGTAGGCATTACAGAAATAGTCTGCCTACTCCTAAGTGAAATACGGGGAGTGACGGTAAAGATCAGTATTAGGCATCTGGAATAAACAATGGCAGATTTGTTGATAACATATAACAAAGATATTTGGTTTATGCCTTTTTTATACCGGACATTCCATTCAGCTTCGAATAGGAACTGCAGAAACGACCTAAACATTGCTTTAAAACACAGCATTTCCGATAATAACCAGAGCGTGAAGATATCTAAATACTAATTTCGCAAAAGCTAGCTCTCAATGCAACGTGTCTTTCGAAACGCCACCGCGTTGATTGTAAGCGCCGCCCACGCACATCCTGTGATCTCCATTGATTCATTAACTCAGTGATACTCAACCTGCCGCCTGCCATTCGTTGCATTGTGATGCATTTTATTTATGATCGACCTCATTTCAACTCTCTCTTTCTTCCCTTCTTTTCTTCTTTTTTCCTTCTCTTCTCTTCAGAAGTTTGCATAGTTGAAGATAACATAACATTTAACCTGTCAGCCTTCAAAGCAAGAGTGAACAGGCATCTTCTGGCACGCTCTTTCCATCATAGACCTCATCCATCGCTTTCCATAAGGCGTTATCGAGGTCAAGAGCAGGCCAAGTCAGCAATTAAAAAAAAACTTATTGCGTTAGGATTATTTTTATTACCGCTTCGGTGGGCTGAAGTTTAATGGACTGCGCCATGTTTTGGTCATCAGGGATGGTAAAAAAAATGTTTGGTATTTCCCCTGGAGTGGTACAAAAATAGGCTGGTATTATTTCAAATGTATTAGGGGACTTAGCATATCGTTTAGTAAGAAAACTGACGAGAGCCTTTGGGTAATTACATGTCGAAGATGCACCACTGCGATACGTCGCAGTCACCTCCATGTGAAACAAATGCATGCTAATAAACACGCACGCATATCCCGAAGGATACTTCAATGCTATCGCATTGCCCCAAGCAGCCCGGGATGTATCCATCGCGGGCTGCTTGGGGGCTTGTGCGTATCTATTAGTATGCATTTTAGCTCTCAGTATAATTACACTTTAGCTCATGTACTGATATTTTGGCCCGAAACCATGTTGTGCCATGCCAACCATGTTGTAGTTGTACCTACGGAGATATATTAGGGAAAGGGCAATGACCGCTATTGCCATGCTAAAACGAGATGACTATAGTTAGCATAAAGGTCAAAAAATGTTGAGTACCGCTGCATAAGCTCGTTGATTCATCCTGCGTTTGTTGGAAGACGTGCGCCGAACGTTGACAGGTGGCTTTGCCTAACAAGGCCGAGGAAATTCATTTGTTTAACTACGTTATCAGTTATGTTGACCTAGTCTAGATCGCTGAGATTAAACTGAGAAAGAAGACCTGAAACTATTTTTGTGGTTTCTGCTTATAGATTGGTGTGCATACACACGAGGGACATTCGTCGATGGCAGAGGTAACTGCAACCGTCGACGCGTGTCGGCGACATCCGTTAAAGTGTGTCGGCGGCGACACGTGTCCCTCGTGTGTGTGCACACTTCATCGGCAGCTAAACGAGATCTGACACTGCATTGTCGTGTGTAATAGTTCCGATCAGGCAAAGTTTTTGCCGTTGGGGTAGACGTGTTCTTGAGTGGAGACCGCGAATCGACAAAAGTAAGGTAGGACACCCTCAGGCTAGGTGGTGTGACGATACGAGCAGGGTGGCTGGTAGCAGCTGGATGAGAGTTGCCGAAAATCGAGTTGAATGGCGTGCAATAGGACAGGCCTATGTCCAGCAGTGGACTGCTATAGGCTGGTGATGATGATGAAAGTTTTGCCTGACAAAAATTGCGTTTAAAGTGCATTTGTCGGCATTTTGTATCCTTAACATAAATTTTCGCAAAGTAACCTTGACTGCCTCGTTGGTCTAGTAACCGCAAGCGTTACTGCTAAGTATCAGGTACGGGGCTCGATTCTCGGGTCGGGCAAAGTTTTATTGGGTTTTTTTATCTGGAATTTTTCAACAGCGAAAAATTCGACGCTATGGGGTCTAAACTGATGTGCTGAATGTTACAGTTTGCGCGTCGATGTCCCTGCCACCCTGTATAAATAAAGTATAGTAGGTGAAGTAAAAAAACAGTGCTGCTGTTGTTCAAAACAACAATATTAATAAGCATACCAGTTGAACATAAATTAAAAACCTAAAAAAATGCGATAAAAACTAATTAATAAGGAAATTAGTAAGTTTATTTAAAAAAAAAAACAATATGTCTCTTTATGTTAATTAACTGTAAGTATAAAATTATACATAACACTGCATGATAACCCGTGATAACACGAGAACAATGCTTCTGTATCGTTTGGTGATAAATCGGAACACATTGTTGTTCTTATTTACTCGTAATATGTATGAATGAGTCATACCTACCTACTGAATTTATCGCATTCGTAATGGAATACTGACTTAACTCAAAAAAGACGATTTTTTGGGAAATCCCAAAAGAAGATCTTGCTATGAGGACTTATCCTACTTGTTGATGCATAAAAATAAAACTGATTTATATTAATCATGAATGCTTGTATTTTGAACGTCTATGATTAACTATTGATGATATCTGAGTTAAAAAAAAAAACGGAAATTACATCTGACCTATCTACTAATGGGTCAGTGTTCCTCTCCAGTGGGGTAATTGTGTAACTTCTTACTATCAGTTGCAATATAGCACTTTAATTCTGACAGTTCAAAAACATTCATTGCGTTATATACGTTGTTGAGCAAACTTTTCGCACATGAGCAATGGATTAGCAATATCGTTGTGATTGATCGTGTGTTAAGCTATTAGGGTGTTAATCTAAAACCCTAGTATTCGGTTAGACTGGAAGCTGACCCCAACGCCAACATAGGCAGCTTGTGTTTTTACGCCTATGCCTTCTTCCATCCTTTTACTGACCACAAAAATGTATACAAAACGTCAATGAAATACGAGTATGAATTTTATTACTAGTGTAGGGAATTTCAGTTATCTATAATATCCTGCGTACGAGGCTCTCATAAACCAGCAGGTGTTCACAACATCTGTGTGTGTAACTGTGTAGGTCTGTAGGTAGTGGGTACCTAATTAATGTCAACTCCAATTAACGTTATAAAGCTGAATCACTGCTTCCTGGTAGTCTGGTAGTAATTTACCTGTTGCAAATTTGCAATGAATAGGGATATCCACAGAATATAAATTATAAATATTAATTTATTAAAAAACATAATTAATATTAAAGTATTAATATTACATTATTATTAATTTTATTTACGTCAATGCTTATCAAATTAGCCTACTGAACTTATATAACAATAGGTAAGTACCAATAAATATATTTATTTAGAAACCGTAAAATAAGGCCGTGTGGAAATACCTGATGAGGTCACTAATAATACTACAACATAAACTCATGCTGCTTCCCATGGGGGTAGGCAGAACAACTGCCTGCTCAAATATGACCACAATACAACACAACAATACAATATAGAGAGAGCGTAAACGTCCACTAAACAATGACAATTTTTGATTATACAGGGTGGCATCCCCATCGACGCGCAAACTGTAACCATGAATTCAGCACAGTTTCATAGAAAAGTGCAATACCTACGCGGTCAAAACGTATGGAATAGTAATTTTTTTTTTAATAACCGACGTAAAATTTCGACGCTATGGGGGGGACTAAACTCATGTGCTGAATCCATGGTTACAGTTTGCGCGTCGATGTCCCTGCCACCCTCTATGTAAAACATACGAGAAGCCTTTTATTTGTAATTTATAAAAAAGTACCCATAGCAGTGTTCATAATCTCAGATAATTTACATTCCATCGCCACTTAATTAGTTATCTACTTTAGTGAATGTATTCTAAGGGTTGATTTTTCAATCGACAGATAATTTTTATTTGTGGAATAAAATTGACGTCTGACAGTTTTCGTATGAAATAACTATCAAAAATTCAAAATTATTCCTCCGATAAAATTATCTGAGGAGATTCTCGTAATTTTAAGGACGTTCACAGTCTGATCTCAGTCTCAATCTGTCAAAAACTACAATTTCCCTACATTTTGACAAGTTTTTGACATTTGTTTGTCGCCGAAATGACACTGCGACTAGATTTTGGACGTTTAGAATTACGAGAATTGGCCTTCTGGTGTTGGAAAAATCGGCCCTAAGTTGAATTTTAACTGACCATTTGTCACAAAAAGGTCCTAATAAGTTTTTGGTTGCAAAGTTTTCAGTTTGTTGTTCAATAACTTTAAAATTATCTCAAATTCTTAATTCAAATTACCTACAATCAAACGCAAGAAGTAAACAAAATACAAATGAACAAAACACTATAATAATCCACGACGAGTAATGTCTTAATTAAACTGCATAATTTGAAGCTTCTCACACTACATAGCACCTAGTTAAGCTAAATAGCATAACAAAAGAAGGTCACCTACAACAACAAAGCCTATTCGCTTACATAATTACTACAAACTGATGCCTTTGTCACATCTCAACACGCAAGAAAAAAAAAACAACGTCACTAATGGCGGGAAAATCTGTGAGTCATTCATTCATAAAATATTACTCAACGCGTTTTATCACAACAGGTGTTAATTTGTTTGTTGATAGTCATCTTTTAATAGCTTTGCGATTTACTAAGAAGTTTGCTCTGTTGACATTGACGTGGAATTTGGAGCCATTTTGCTAGACCAGAGACAACATCATTACTAGTTAGTGATTAATAGGTGGGTTGGTGGTGGACGACCTATAGACAATCGCGGGGAAGACTTGGTTGAGACTCGTTAAGACCAGGGAAGCATGGCACATAAGGAAGGACGCCTGCTCAGCAGAGGATGGAACAAGGCTGCCAATAATGATGGTGATGAATTAATTTATAGAAGAATTTTTATCAATTGCGTTAATAGCTGGGAAGCCTTTTGGAAATAAGGGAAAAGATGGCCGCCACCCCAAATCCTATGAAAGAGATTAATCGGAGTGACTGACTATAATAATACTCTCTTCAAAGTAGAAGGTTTGCGTTCAATCATATGACTCATGTTGTGGATGATTAGATTATGTATGTTGTAGACATCGAGAAACGTAACTTATCGATCCGATGACCAATATATCACCTTCATTTTTCATTCAGGCATGACGAATGTAATGTCTTACGAAGACTTGAAGTAGGTTACCTTCATTCATTAATGTCATTCAAGAATTGGCCAAACACTACGATTACTAGACAAATGTTTAGCAGAAAACGCACCATGGTTTTTTCTTTTTACGTTTGTCAACACTGTCCCATTGCTGAACAAAGGCCGCCCCCAAATCCTTCCAGACATCCTTTTCTAGAGCCACTTCGATCCAGCCCTTGCGCTACGCGTCTAGGACGACTCGCCACCTCTTCCTGGGCCGCTTCTAACCTATGTTAATACAAAAACATATAAACGAAAAAGAGGACAAACCTTCGATGAAATAATTATGATCGAAAGTGTAGAATCTTGTTGGCTGGCTGCATTGGCTCATCACCATACCAAGCCATTCGTGCAGGCACGCTTCACTTTTTCCCGCATTTCGTGGTGAACTGACAGTTGACATTAGTGACCAGCTGTCTCACTGCTGCATATCCATTAAAGAGAACTACCGAAGGGAAAAACAAGATGTCTTCTGGTGATTCTTACTTGGAAGAATAAATCTTACCTTACCTGCGAATTCTAACAATAGTTAGTTTGATAAACGTGGCATGAAAAGTGGTCACGACACTCCTGAGGTTCGTGTTACATTAAATAAAAGTAAAAAACGCACATAAATCCCAGCAGGTGGCGACTGCTCCAGATTCGTTCGCGATAAGAGAAATGGAGAAAGTGTTTTACTAATGTAATTTCTATTCAAGACACATTTCATTTTATTCTGTAAACGTTTTCATTATTTATAAGTAGGTTCAAGAGCTTTCTTAACTAAAGCCTGCAATTTAATACAATAATAATATTACGTAATTGTTCATAACTGCAACGTAGAAATGATATATTTCATAACATCGCGCCTGTAATCCCCGAAGGGTTAGGCAGAAGTGTACCTATAGTACACTCTCATTGCGCCAGTTATGTTTCCAAGTCCCATGTAATAGGGAGCGACGTTAATTGCCATCAACCGGGCTTCAGACTCCGGGCTGTGATAAATTCCAGATGGCCAATAACACTTAGCCAGACCCGGGAATCGAACCCAGGACCTCATGCAATAGCGCTTGCTAAACCAACCAGGCAGTCCGCAATTTAATACTACAATCATTTTTAATTATTTATTCATAACTGCAACGTAGAAATTAAATATAATTTCATAATTAGCAGTAATAGCATCTACATCGATTATTAAACGTGACCAAGACATTGGATTATACTGCCTCGTTTTTAAAACAATACTGGCAAAGGCACGAACTGGCTAAATCGTGAAGCATACGCATCGAATTAGCATTGTGAATCGATTACATACGCCCAGTTGTCACACACCCCTCGTGATATCCGAACGCAAATTGCATTTGTTTGCTTGACAGGTGCACTGTACGTTCAGAAACAAAAGTCTGTGTCTGAAACGTATTTTGTCTATAGTCATTGTTGGCCTTGTACTAGTTACGTGTTACTGAATGTTTTTTTAAAAAACAATACTGGCAAAAGCACGGTCCGGCGAAATGATGAAGCATACACATCTAATTAGTATTGTGAATCGATTACATACGCCCAGTTGTCACACACTGCTCTTGATATCCGAACGTAAATTTCATTTTTTCGTTTGACAGGTGCACGGTACACACGGCTCCACATCAATTTATAAATTTCCAGTTTTAGCTGACCTCGCATTGCATAGGTTTTTTGTACAATCAGAAATCAGCTTATACTGGTTATGTATATCTTAATGTGAAGCCATGCGTACGTTCAGAAACAAACGTCTTTGTCTGAAACGAATTCCGTCTATGGTCTCTTTTGTCCATTAATCAACTGAGGATTTTATGGCCTTTTCGGGCACATTTGGAAATAAAAACATTTGGATAGGTACTCAATTAGTGTAACTTACATAACCGAATGCAAAAAATTACTTGCATTAAAATAATTGTAAGTTTTAATTGGTCCTAATTTACGCGCCGTAATTTTTTACAACATAATATAATATATTACAATAGATATCATCAGCATCATCTACCTAGCCTTTTCCCAACTATGTTGGGGTCGGCTTCCAGTCTAACCGGATGCAGCTGAATACCAGTATTTTACATGGAGCGGCTGCCTATTTGCCCTCCACAGTCCAGTTACTGGGTAATACGATACCCCTTGGTAAGACTGGTTGTCAGACTTTCGGGCTCCTGACTACCCGTAACGACTGTCAAAGATCCACGAATGACAGCTGGACCAACGACTTAACATGCTTTCCGAAGCACGGAGGGGTCTCGGCATGTAAAGATGTTCACGCATCCACAGACCAACCGCGGCAAGTGTAGCTTAACCTGATCGATCGACCTGAGCTACTGTTATTATTTTAGCCACGGGCCCGTTTATGTAAGATATAATGGCCGTATATGTATATGTAAGTAAATATAATTATTTTGTAGACTTATTTATACACTAGTCTACAAAATAATTATATTTACTTACAACTGGACTCGTTTGTAGAACTTTATTACCACATTTATATTTTTTTTGCTACTCGTTAATTAAGGCAAGGTCGTCCAGTTGGTCAGTTTACTTTCTCTCTTGTTACGTAAATTATGACCTGCACTGGACCTGTACTGCGATAATAACAGGATTGTGTTACTGTGTTTATAAGGCAAAAGGCAATTTTTTTTTTTCTCTTTGACATTGATTTACATACATTCTGTAATTACTTAAAGTCACACCCGGACTTATTACTCCTTATTAATTTATGAAAATCGTCTACTTTTGGAATGTTTGTAAATATGTGAGCACCATGTATCTATCGCACAGTTAATTTATATGTCATGGATTATATGTCATGGATTCATTAATCCATTTTAATTCTTTTACTTATTGTGGTAAAGTAATTTTACTTTTAGGTGCATCGTCTTCACATTTAATTATATAATTAATGTATGCAAAATATTGTAAAACATTTTAAAAGAGTAACGGTGGAGTTTCTTGCCCATTCTTCTCCATACGAAAACTAACTTTTGAAAGGGGCGACTAGAATCAATTTTATTTTAATTTTATTTTTGACGTTCAAAAGTGACTTTTGTGTGCCTATTTGAAATAAATGATTTGACTTTGACTTTGAAAAGATACAAAATATGGAGGCTTGTAGGCGGGTAAAGTACCGAAGAATTAAAGTGTTTGATTCGACAAATGAGAGTGATGGTCCCATGATCGGGAGTCATCATCGCCATACTCCTGCCCATATGCCAATTGCTTTTGGAGTCTGTGCAGCATGTTTTCTTCCATACATCTCTTATCATCGTCATCTTAGCACGCCATTTTATTCCCTTTCTGACCTCTCCGATAAGGTCTTGCTGACCTCTTAAAAGGACAATAAAGAAAAGCTTGTCTTTAAAATATTGCTTTTAGCGATAAGACCGCCCATTGTGTCACACTATGTAACATTTCCACATTTATATCTGTAATCCACGTGGTATACATAATAAAGAGCTATTACATTCTATTCTTTTAGCCAGGATGACCCATAATAAAATCCTCTCCATATTACCTCTAGAAGTTTGTGCTAGAAATGGGCAGAGATGGTTTTCCTGAAAATATATTGAAAAAAAAAACCCGAATTTGCCAAGCGGTGATCGCAGTTGCAACGAATGCGTTAAAGTTTTAACTACCCCATTTAAATTATGTCATTGCAACTATTTTGAGAACAATAGATCAGGAAAATGCTCGGTAGGCTCTTTGAATACATCATAAAACAATTTTCATTAGCAGTACCATGAGAATGGTGACAGGTTGACGTAAGTATTGCCTTATCGCGAACATGGGTATAGGAAGTATAATCATAGGTATGACTGCTATTCAATTACATTATAACCAACAATATTTGATTTAGTTTTTCCGCGTGGAGTTTTCCCCGTTCTTCTCCGTAGGAACCTACTACATACGCTTTGGAATGGGCAACAATCAATCAACTCAGCCTATCGCAGTCCACTGCTGGACATAGGCCTCTCCCATACTGCGCGACAATACCCTGTCCTCCGCCTTCCCATAGTCTGTCCCAGCCACCTTTTTAAGTTCGTCGGCCCATCTAGCTGGGGTGCGTCCCAGACTACGCTTGCGATACGCGGTCTCCACTCCAGGACTCGTCTGCTGTCAAACTCAAACTCAAATCATTTATTTCAATTAACCATTTACAGGCACTTTTGAATTGTCAAAATTAAATAATCGGTCAGTTAGTCAGAAAGTTGAAGCTACTTGCCCATTCCAAAATATAGATCTCTATGGAGAAGAACGGGCAAGAAACTCCACTCCACTCTTTTAAATCAAGATGTTATTACAAAATACTGGGTACATTATTCTTATTGCTTCTATATGTGAGAACAATGTAAAAAAGAAACAATTTATAATATAAAATTACAAATAAGCCCTGGCAGTTAAGAGATGACCAGTCTCAGCCGACGGCGCCCGTTCACGAATATGACGCGTGGATCAGCACCACCCAGCTCAACCATTTCGTAGGGAACCGAATGATCCCACACGCGCCACCACCAGTGAGACATTTAAGTGAGCATGACATATTCTCAACTCAACTGCCATGCTCTTTCAAGTCAACATCAAAATATCATAAAAAACAGATCCATGGTTCTTACATTTACAACATTTTAAAAAATGCTTCTAAATTATACAAAAATATAGTTTGCAATTTATTTAAGAGATGAGAAATAAAAATACTACCAATCAGGAAGAGGTATTTAATATTGAAGTATGTTAGTGTTACTTAATATAGTGTACTGTTGTTGTTGGAATGGCCAACTAGCTTCATGACTGTCTGGTCTGCCTGACCGACCCCTTGACAATTCAAAAGTGTCTGTAATTGGTTTATTTGAAATAAATGCTTTGAATTTGAGTTTGAACTGTATAACGTCTCATACTATTTAAAAATACGTTGATAAACCGTTTGTTTTCTAAAATATCAATTTCAATATATTGCTGTTCATTATAAATTCTAATGTTATGTTTCACGCTTCGTGAATTTTAATTTAATGACGCGCATCTATTTTAAGCACTCGGAGGAGCTCGTGGCTAAATAACAGCCGCACAGGACGATGGATCGACGGATAAGCTACGCTTGTCGAGGTCAGTCCGTCGATGGGTGACCATTCATCACATATCGAAACTCCTCCTTGCCTCGGAAAGCATGCCCGGCTGTCAGAAGCCCGAAAGTCTGACAACCAGCCTTACCAAGGGGTACCGTGTTATCCAGTAACTGGGTTGTGGAGTTCAGATTGGCAGTAGCTACATGTGAAATAGTGGTATTCAGCATCCAGTTAGACTGGAAGCCGACCCTAACATTATTAAAAAAAGGCTAGGCAGATGACGATCTATTTTAAGCATAAAGTATTAAAGCAGTTTTAAAATTCTTTGTATTTTCCTCAAGGATTCGAGTTTAGATGCATCGTACAGTTGTACAGGACATAAATAGGTCGTCACTTATTTTTTTGACTACCGTATTAGGCCAAGCTCGAACGGGCTTCAGAGATATTCTCACAATGGAAGGAAGTTCACAGACCGTGCGTCATCGCGCGTAAAAAAAGAACGTAGTGATTATTATACTCTGTGGTAAAAAAAGTTAAAAAAGCGCCAACCAACGCATTTGATTTTTTTTTTTTTTTAAAGGCACTGGCCGGGGCGGATTATTCAAAAAAGTATCACGTGTTGCATTTGAAATTCGAATAGTCCAAACATAGATATTGTTTGTTTTAAAGATGCGTTTTATTTTCGTTTGAATAGCTGTACCGTCGTTATATTTTGGTTATGGGCGTTACTAGGTGAATAATGTTATGCTACTGCAGTAATAAATGATTGCGTTTGAATAAATTAGCATATATTGGAGAGTAAAAAGCGAGTTGTAATTCAAAGACTTCTACGTATTTTGACTCGACCGAAATTAGCCAAACTAAAATCAATTAAAATGTTTTTGAAACTTAAAAATCTTCTACTTAAAAAGTCTACTTTCCATGTGTATATCACAGTTTCTATGTCAGTCTGTTTTCAGAGCGTCGCGTATGAATAGAGTTCTAAAAGTCGCATGTCACTGACCTATCGGACGACACCCTAACAACGTTACATCTTCACACACCTCCACCTTTATAACAAAGGTGCAAAGTTCATAATCGTTTAAACCAGGTATGTTATTTGAAGGCTGTTAAGGTTGGCTGGCTGTCAAAAGTCCCGGACAATAGCGTTTCGCGTCACACAACTGCATTGGAGGGTTCCGGATCGGTGCATGTCATTATTATGTAAAATAACCCTCGAATGCGTTTGGGAGACCCGGTATTTCCATCGTGGAATGTCAAAAACAAACTAATATATAGGATGCGGTGCTGTTTCTGGGAAATTTATCATATTATTGGCATCTTTTCATAATTACAGCAAGGAACGATCGAAGTTTAAACTACGCTTGCCGCGGTCGGTTTGTGGATGGGTGACCAGCCATTACATATCGAGACCCCTTCGCGCCTTGAAAAGCACGTTAAGCTGTTGGTCCCGGCTGTCTGAGAAGCCCGAAAGTCTGACAACCAGTCTTACCTATGGGTATCTATCTACGAGAATGAACAACAGTATTATTTTGTGCTTCAACAACATACTAAAATAAGATCTTTATTCCTTTTCAACCATTAATTGCAACATTCTTACTGAAAGATTCAGGGGTGGGCGTTTATGTACCGAAATACGTCTTTTCAAGCATAAAATAAGATATTGCAATTGAATTCGAAGGTATACGTGCAAACTGCAAAGGAAGCTAGGAGCTATTTCATGCAACTAATGGGTCGTAGAAATTTTATGAACCGCAATTCATATTCAATGCCCATAGATCAGGATTTATCGTTTCTTCTTACCAGAGATAAGGGATTAAGAAATCTATGGTCTATCTCGGCGGGAATTTGTAATCTGTGGAACTGTCATGGCCGTCTTTTCCCGTGTCAGTTAATCTGCAGTGCTGATTGGGAGAAAGCGGTTGACAGTAGGGAAAGTGGGCCCTAAGCAGACTTCTAGGGATATTTGCAACATAAAAATAATGAATTTAATAGTAAGTGTTTAACACAAATGGAGTAATAGTCATACTTGCATAATGCATAACATCCGCTCATGCAGGCTTCGGATTACTCATAAGTTATACTACATTTCTTAGAATTTGTAATACTGCAGTTTACAGCTAAGCGAACGGTCTTATGCTGAAATCACTATGCTTTGTAATCATAGTAGGTTATTAGTATTAAGTCATCTACCTAGCCTTTTCCCAACTATGTTGGGCTCGGCTTCCAGTCTAACCCGGTGCAGCTGAGTACCAGTATTTTACATGGAAGGACTGCCTATCTGTCCTCCACAACCCAGTTACTGGGTAACACGATACCCCTGGGAAGACGGGTTGTCAGACTTTCGGGCTTCTGACGACCCGTAACGACTGTCAAAGATCCACGAACGACACCCGGAACCAACGGCTTAACGTGTTTTCCCCTCCGTGCCTCGGAAAGCACGATAAGCCGTCTCGGTAAAATGGTCACCCATCTACGGACCGTCCGCGGCAAGCGTAGCTTAACCTGAGCGAATGACCCGTGCGGCTGTTATTACTTAACCTCTAGCCCGAGGTGCCTGAAGGTTTAATATTTGCTTAGTATTCACAATAGCTACTCCAAACGTTTAGTGTCCCGTGGTTTCCGGTCACTATGACTCATCCAAGGGAAGTGCGTTGACGTTAATCTTTGTTACGATAGACAATTCGAAACATGCTAATTATTACTTAACGCATGCGTGAATTCGCGCCTGTATTCACAATCGCTGGAATTATTACTGAATTTTTTTTCTGAAGGGTCGTATTCTGGTGGAGTATCCACCAGCATCATCATCATTCTCATGCGCGTGTCCCAATTTATATGTCGTCAGCGCAACATGTCTTTCTTTTCCATACTTCTCTATTAGTCGTCATCTCGGTAGTCACCCCCTTTCTAACCATACCATCATTCACACAGTCCATCCATCGTTTCTTTGGTTTTCCCATACTCTTTTAGACATTCATACTCAAATTTTCCTCACGATATTTCTACGCTGCACTATCCTCCGGTCCTCTGGCATCAGGAAATTATCTGGAGCACCCATTCTTCTTCTTTTCTTGTATCAGTATGCGACCTTAAATCAGCTCACACCGTATTTGAATATTAGCCAGTCAGCAAGGTGGTAAAGGTCAGGGCTGACTGGCACGGTAGCGCCGGGCGCACAAAAGCTGGGTAAATCTTTTTGGTATTTATAATTTTACCACTAGTCCAGCAGGTTGGATGGTTATTGAAAGTGATGAATTCTACTACTCATTACTATACATAGTGTTAAGTAGCAACACTCCTTAGTGTTGCTAGGCTATAGCCACTTCCATTCGGGCAATGGCTGCCATACTCGCCTGTAACAATGTATCATAATAAAAGTATTAATATTTATAGTGGACTTCATGTTTCCTGGCCTGCGGGGTGATTGCGTAACACACGCACAGTACAGCTTTCAGTTTGACAGTTCAACAACATTAATTGCGTTATTTACATTATTGAGCAGACAATTTTTTGAACATATGATGCAATGGATTAGTAATATCCTTCAAAATTATTCAGGTTGTGATTGATAGTATGTTATGCGTTAGGGTGCAGATCTCCGCGAAGACGTCCTATCTACAGTTGCTCCTCGTTGTAGTCATTGTGCACACGACCACGTTACAATTATCTCAACACCCGTCGATTTGAACAAGACATGTTAACTTCTGTACAACGCAGAAACTAAGATCACCCATGTTTATTTTGATTTAGTACATGAGAACGAAATTTAGCGGAACAACCATCATTAATTTCGCGTTTTCGAGGAACGAGCTGTCATTTTGAGAATAAATATAGATTTAGTGTGGAGGGTTGTGTAGTTTCTGCCTAAGAATAGACAGATCCCTTCCCAAGAGTTGTAAGATATTATTGAAATGGATTTAGGTCTATAGAAGATAAATAGACGGGTTTTGAATAGGCTTGCAACTGAGTAAACATCCGGTGCAGCCTTTGGAATAAAGCAAATAATTATGTTTATTTGGCACATGTCATAAGTCCACACAGTATATTAAAAAAAAACACAATTAAAAAACGTGGTGATGGCCTTGTTGTTAAGGCATCGACTCTCATGCTCGAGGTTGCTTTAGTTAATGTAAGTCTGAAATCGCCAACCCATCTTGAGTAAGCGTGGTGATCAATGCTCCTGGCTCCTCTGTATATGAAGATACCTTTGCCCTGCAATGGGACAGTAATAGGTTGGTATTCTAGCTGCGCCCCGCGGTTTTACCCGCATAAGTTTCAATTCCGTGGGAAAATCGGGATAAAAAGTATCCTATGTGTTAATCCTGGTTATAACCTATCTGTGTGCCAAATTTCATCGAAATCGTGTAGTAGTTTTTGCGTAAAAGAGTAACAAACATCCATCCATCCATACAAACTTTCGTTTATTATATTAGTAAGATTATTAAAATAAATATACAATATTGTGTGCCTTTTTTTTTTTTCAGGATGGTAAATCATCAAAAGACCCCTCCCGCTCTGGGTGGAGCAGAAGGGAGTGTCAGACTCTTACTGACTAAAACCCACCCGTGTTCCTTCCTTAGCCCTTTATGTACCAGGGCAGCGGTAACCCTTTCGGACGATCCCGCTACCCCGGCAGGCTTCGGCCCTGTCGGGCTCCGTCAACTACGCTGACATCTCTTTGAGGCGCGCGTGGAACACATACACGCCGTCCGGCACGGGCCTGGTCCTGATCGGACGGAGAGCTACCCATTGCTCTCCGCCCGCAGGCCCGCGCCTACGGTGGCCGGGAGTCGTCACGCGGCTCCCGACGCCCGGAGCGTCTCCCTCGGCGGCTGAGGCGTGAGGATCTCTCCCTCGCCCATCCCGCCAACTCCTTCGCTAGCATGACTGCTTCGCAGAAGGAGGTGGCATATTGTGTGCCTTACGGTTACATCAAATAGGTCCAGTTTCGCATAGCAATAACCTACTACACTGCTGACTGGCTTATATTAAACACGACAAGTTTCTCTCATATACTTCGACGATATGAGAAAAAGGAACACCGTACTGAAAAAACCTGGCTTGCTGCCTGTGGGTCCGCGGTGGACAAGGGCTCTTTTTTCTCTAGACTCAAAAACAGGACCATACCTGATACCATCATTATTTAGGAGTTCTTGCTCATGTTTTCACGAAATGAGTAGTGATCATGACACTCCTTTAAACAGGCAGAGCATGACTGTATTAACTGTGCTTGTCCACCCATGACTAAAACTTGCATAACACACTTTACTTTCGTGTAATAAAACCAAGTGATTTGTCTTTGACATTAATATTTTATTGATGTTTGTTGCAATTGTATTGCCCTTCACATGCGATCAGTGTCTGGCCAATAGAATTGGAAAAGAGACATGAATGTTGCCAGTTAAGAAATAAAAGACATACTTTAGTTTTTGTGGAGCAACTAAGGGGCCGTCTCCACGAGCGGAAGAATCGCGGCGAGATTTTATTGGCACGACGAGACTATCGCCGCGATTCTCTCGCCCGTGGAGATGGCGCCTAAGGGGCCGTTTCTACAGGGTGTCACCACTGTGGGGATCGCCCGGAGGACACGGTGGAGCATACGGTGGAGGTCTGCCCGGCTTGGGCGGGACCCCGCCGTGTCCTCTTGGCGGCGATCGGCGGCGGCGACCTCTCGCGTCCGGCCCTCATACAGGCCATGGTCCGGAGCGAGAGTGAATGGGAGGCCGTCACCTCCTTCTGCGAAGCAGTAATGCTCGCGAAGGGGGAGGCGGAGCGCGCGAGGGAGAGGCAATCGCTGCACCCTCGCGCTCCTAGCCGCCGCAGGAGACGCCCTGGACGGGAGTCAACAGCCGACTCCCGGCCACCGTAGGCGCGGGCTTGCGGGCGGCGAGCTATGGGCAGCTCGCCGCCCGGTAAGGACCAGGCCCGGGTCGACGGCGCGTTGTGTTCCACGCGCGCCTCAAAGAGCTGTCAGCACGAACTGACGGGGTCCGCTAGGGCCGATGCCGCCGGGGCTGCGGGTTGTTCGAAAGAGATACCGTGGCCACTGGCACAGGCAACTGAAGGAACACGGGTGGGTTTTAGTCAGTAAAAGTCTGACACTCCCTTCTGCTCCGCCCAGAGCGGGAGGAGTCATTTGATGATTTCCCACCCAGAAAAAAAAAAAAAAAAAAGGGGCCGTCTCTACGAGAAAAAAGAATCGCGGCGATATTACCGTCGTGCCACGTATTTCTATACACTCTCTTAGAACGTCTCCTCACGGCGATATCATCGGGGCGAGAAGTGGATGGCACGACGATAATATTGCCGCGATTCTCTCGCTCGTGGAGACGGTCCCTAAGGTTTTCATTCATGTGTCGTTTCATTCTTATCGATTTTAGATCTGTACTGACTAACATCCCTAAGCTGCAACGGCATTTGCGAAATACTGGATATCTATACTAAAGCTGAAAAGTTTTATTTCTGGTTTGAACGCGCTAATCTCTGGACCTACTCGTCAAATGTGAAGAATTCTTTTTGCATTTGATAGCCCAATTTTTAACATTACAATACGAACAGCCTTAGAAACCGAGCAAAATGATCTGACCTCCACAACCCAGCTACTGGTATTATTAGTAGATACTAATAATCAACGCATTATTAGTATCTACTAATAATGCGTAGATGTCAGCTGATTGTCTGTCAATGTAAGAATTATTATGAAAACAAAACATTAAAGGCAATATAATCAGCAACCAGTTTGAAGCTAAATCAGTGTGATATTGTGGCAATCTTGCGCAGAATGTTGATTGCGCTTGCGCATAGAAGGTGACTAGGTACGCAACTATTTCTGTCTTTGTGTATACTCGGCCTGTTAAGGTATGACCAAGTTGGAGAAGGTTTTCCGTAAACAAAAATGTTATTTGATTGCAGACTTATCGCAGTAGGTAGTAATGTCTATGTTTCTATCTATTTATCCCCTAATGTCCCACTGGTGGGCTTCAACACACCGTCTGCCCTTGCCATTGTAGGCCAGTCCTTCAATCAGTTATTTGCAATTTTTTACAATGATAAATGATATATCTATTCTGTAAATTGGTTCAAAAAACACTTTTACACGTCAAAATTCAATTATGTTTTAAAAACTAGATGAGTTCGGTGTTCCATAACAGGCTATTCTGAGAAAAAGAGCGAGGCAAACTCAGAGGTCACAGTCTCTTTCAAAGTCCAGACATAATCCAGGACTGGTCAATTTAACCCCTACGTATCGGGTTGGAACATTAACAACAAAAAAATCGCAGCCGTTGCTACTATGCTAATTTATTTTGTATGTATAGTATAGTGGTTAAAAAGCTTCTGCAGAATTGTTAATTGTTTAACGCTTCATATGCATAGGGGTTCTTTGATAATATGAGACGACGCTGCGGGTATAACAATACTTATCGATAGATGAATACTCTTTATTATGATATGACGTACAGACGCCAGCACAACAAGCTACCCGAAACTATCAAATTTTCCCAATCAACCTTGAACCTTAATACTTATCGATAAAGTTGAAAATCTATTAAAGAAATTTGACAGATTGTAGTAGCTTGATGTGTTGGCGCCTGTACACCATCAAAATTACAGATATAAATGTAGAAATATTACAAGGGGTGACTCAATTGGCGTTCTTATCGCCAAAAACGATCGTTCTTTCTTTTGTTTTTTTTATTTTCGTTGTTTTTCTGATACTACAGAAAAAAGTTCGAATACAAGGCCTATTGGAACTTTTTGCATGCATTTCTTGAAGTTATTATTGTTTTGTGGACCGTTGTAGTGTTTTACATAAAAATGTGACATTATGTTGTTAGTTCAAGACAATACATTAATGCCTACGTTAATTTATGACGTATAAAACAATTTGAATAGGAATGCAGATTCAGTAATTATGCAGGATGATAAATCTTCACTAGTATAAACTATAATCTGGCTAACCTATACTGGTTAAAATAATAAAAAAAAAAACAGAAAGTTAAAAACTTAAACCTAAAACTACGACCAAAACGTCAATTGAAAAGGTATAAACAAGGCATCGATACCGATTTTTTTCGGCTGTCGTATAGCCGGAGTTACAAGTCGCCAGTGAGACGTGTAATTAAGAAGAAACGCTGTCACGAGGTCGTTGGTGTTCATTCATTACTAACGTACGCAAGACGACATATCAAGCTATAAAGTTCCAGTATAAGCTGACTTTTGATTGTACGAAAAACCTATACAGTGCGAGCTCAGCTAAAACTGGAAATGTATAGCTTGGTGTGGCGTCGTGTGTACCTATTCCTTTATTTCCTCCCGGGTTAATGATACTAGTCCAAATATTAAACAGGGAGGGACTGACACGTGACCACATTTCCTCTTAACTGTAGGTATAAATCGTACATATAGCGTGCATCGTTTTGGCTTCGCCATAGTCGGGTAAAAAAGTTTGTCCAATATTCAGGACAGTTGCATTCTTCTTAGTGTCGATGACGATGAAAACCAACTTACATGAGAGTCAAACTTAGCTACCACTTTGGTACCATCAGTAGCGTACAGTTACTTTTTATTTTCATTTGTCTAGCAGTATAGTATTTCATTTGTTTAGCATGAACTGCTATGGTTTTCAACGCAGTAGAAATATTTTATTTTTACCATACATGTGCAAGTATCGGCAAATTAGATTATGAAGCCAAAGGACTATCGAATATGACTGCGATTTGCATTGTCTGGAACGAAAGCTCTCCAATTTTGGACTTTATTACGAAGCCTAAAGTTGGATATGCAATGGAGGGTTATCGCAAATCGCAGATACTCTTCGGCCATAAGTTATGGATTTCCAATTCGTTTAAGAATATTTCAGAGCGCATATTTTCGGTTTAAAATATTTTGTGCTGTTTTTATATTTTCAGTAATGGCTTGATTACTGAAAATATAAAAACAGCACAAAATATTTTGGAACTTTGAATAGGGTATTCAGCCCCTTAGGTATAATGCTTAATGGTATAGCAAGAAGGGAAATACAGGTTTAATTGGTGTGGTGAATGAAATAAACGATTAATCGATTAACTAGTTCTTCCCGCGACTTCGTCCGCGTGAAGTTTCATGTTCCCCGTCGCATCGCATCGCCTGCCCGCGCTATTATTTCGTTTTCGCTTAGCGCTTTTACTTTTTTTTTGCTCGGCTCCCGAGGTCCTAGCATGATGGTAAGGTAGTCAAAGTCAAATCATTTATTTCAAATAGGCACATAAAAGGCACTTTTGAACGTCAACAATAAACTTAAAATAAAATTGATTCTAGTCGCCCCTTACAAAAGGTAGTTTTCGTATGGAGAAGAATGGGCAAGAAACTCCACCGTTACTCTTTTAAAATGTTTTACAATATTTTGCATACATTAATTATATAATTATATGTGAAGACGATGCACCTAAAAATAAAATTACTTTACCACAATAAGTAAAAGAATTAAAATGGATTAATGAATCCATGACGTATAAATTAACTATGTGATAGATACATGGTGCTCACATATTTACAAACATTCCAAAAGTAGACGATTTTCATAAATAAATAAGGAGTAATAAGTCTAGGTGTGATTTTAAGTAATTACAGAATGTAAATCAATGTCAAAGAAAAAAGGTAAGGTAAAGGTGGCTCATAGCCTCCCTTAAGAAGTTGGGTACCAAATGCAAAAAGTTTTTTTTTAATCCGACTGGTAGTTCTGGAGATTAACGCGTTACGTTAACGTCACAAGCCGAGCCTTATACAGTGTCAAATTAAATTAGCTAGCGTAACTTCGCCGACGTGATGGGTATCGATTTATACAACCTACAAAAATCTACAACATATTTCTTTTTATGATATTTTTTTGGGGTTCACGAGTCCAATGCTTACTCTAGGATGCATATCCGGTATGGCTCTAAAATCCTACCCTTTCCTACGGACACGTCTTCCCTACAATTACCGCGCCCCCCGGTCTACTGCTTGATATGCTATGGTGGCTGCAGCACCATGGACATGAGGTTCAGGAGCTAGTGCGAATCTTGGGGTTCATTCGATTAATCGAGTCTGGTCAAACCACGCTGAGATCGGCAATTCATTCGTTCATTCATGATAATTTTTTGGTGTCAACGAGAGGTCGTTGACCCCCAAAAAATATCATAGTGTAGTGTAAATGTCGAGATCCGTCACGTCTGCGGAGTTTCACTAGCTAATTTTATTTAACCCTGTATGTATAGTGCCGTCATTGTAAGTACTGAATTTGATATTCCGTTGGTTTTACCTTTTTACCTTTTTACTCGCGTTCAGGATATGCCAAGATTTATAACTAAACTCTTAATAACCTATTAAGCTCAATCTTCACACGTTTATCTCGGTAATAATCTCTTCAAATCTGTTAAGGTGCGACAACCGGCGATAACATAAGATTTATGTTCAGCAGGATGTGGAACAGCCTTTATCTTTCTTTTAACGCCGTTTTGTAGATAGCAGGGTTTGTGGCGAAATTATGGAAAAAAAGCTTTAACGGGGAATGGGAAAAGTACTGTTATAAGTTGGATGCAGGTAATTACAGCCAGATGGTATGACGGCTCTGAACACGAGGCGAGCTGCTGCGCAGTAACATATTCATGTGTCAGCGGGGGTAAGGGGGTACTGCGCAGTTAGTAGCGCACTTCTGGAGGTCTACTCGTTAAGCGCGAAATCCGTAATTTCGAGCAAAGTTACGGGCGGTGACTACTCCGTATCACCTACGGTCATAAGATTAGTTTGGGGACTGACCTAAGACTGAATGATAACACGATTTAAGAGCTGTCCCTACGCACGATACGCGTGCGAGCGCGGCGTTTTTCGGCCCGTCCGAAAATTATTTTTGACACGTGTTGTGACGGATTAGCTACTTTCGGACGGGCCCGTATCTTCGTTGACGGACTTAGGGAGTAGAGGTAGACCCCCTGAACACGAGGCGAGCTGCTGCGCGTCAGCGGGAGTGATGGTAGGGGTACCGCGAAGTGAGTAGCGCACTTCAGAGGGGCAAGTCTCGTAATTTTAAGAACGTTCACAGTCTGATCTCAGTCTCAATCTGTCAAAATACCTCTTAATTCGCCGACACGGTTGGCGCAGTGGTTAAGCGATTGACTGCTGCGCTGCGTGTCGCGGGTTCGATTCCCGCACGGAACTAAATAATATTTGTATGACCTACAAGTAGTTGTTCCGGGTCTGGCTGTTGGGTATGTGAGTTTAAATGTTTGTAAACGCACCCACGATACAGGAGAAATTCCTAGTGTGGGGCAATGTTAAAAAAAAAAACATACCTTACGTTTTTGACAACTTTTTGACATTCATTGTCGCTGAGATGAGATTCCGACTAGTCAAGTTTTCATCGGGTTGTAACGTCATCTACTCTGTAGAAATGGTATTGTTCTGTAGTCTATCGTAAGAACTGACTAATTATAACTTAAAAGTTATCTTCTACATGTAGGAATTATTATTAGCTTGGAAGTATGGACATAGGAATTGATTTGCAACATATTTCCATTAATAACTGTCATACGTTTCCTGATATTTGTTTCCCAGTCATGATAACGTTTGTTTATGTCGTATTGTTCGATCTAATTAATATATACATAATATCTTATAAATAACCTCTTTCTGTGTAACTTCGTGATAGTGTAGCGTGTAAAAAGCTGTTGGGCCGAATGGCACGAACGCTATCAACACATCTAAACTGCGTTCAAAAGCTGTCAGTCGGTGTCATCATTCATAATAATAATAATCAGCCTATAATGTTCCCACTGCTGAGACACAGGCCGCCTCTCTGTGAGAGGGAGTGGGCCGTTATCCACCACGCGGGCCCAATGCTAGTTGGTAGAACGGCGGATTGTCATCATTGCTGTCGAATATTGACATTGACAGCTCTTGAACGCGTTTTAGATGTGCTGATCGCGTTTAGTTTCATTGGTGACATACGCCCTTAGTCAGCGTCACAGGCCTTTTTACCCGACTGCGCGGCGTTAAAGACAGGGTCATGCTTTTCAGTGGTAATTCTTTACTGAGACTGCTTTCATAATTGACGCTTCTTGGGGTTACCCTAAATACTTGAAAAGGTACAATAACATCGGTGATAATTCAAATATTTGTTACTGCCTAACACGTAGTGCTAAAATGTCTGACTAACTGGAAAGATGCTAATGTAATAAAGAATCATACTTTATTTGGTACAATTTCATCAATTTGCACCTTATTTTGGCAATGTAAACAACTAAACATACGTGTAAACGACCATAACAACTTTGGTCAGGGGCTCGTGGCTAAGTAATAATAACAGCCGCACGGGTCGATCGAGCAAGTTAAGCTACGCTTGCCGCGGTCGGTCCGTGGATGGGTGACCATCTTTACATACCGAGACCTCTCCGTGCCTCGGAAAACACGTTAAGCCAGTTGGTCCATGACTGTCTTTCTTGGATCTTTGACAGTCGTTACGGCACAGATTACTAAGTTACGGGTCGCCAGTAGCCCGAAAGTCTGACAACTAGTCTTACCAAGGGGTACCGTGTTACCCAGTAACTGGGTTGTGGAGGTCAGATAGGCAGTAGCTCCATGGAAAATACTGGTATTCTGCTGCATCCGGCTAGACTGGAAGCCGACTTCAACATAGTTAGGAAAACGCTAGGCAGATGGCAACAAAACAATTTTGGTGACAGCTGTAGTGGCCAGTATTTTTTTTGGTGACAACTGTAGTGGCCAGTATTTCTGACAACAAGAATTGTTCGTTCTATAATTTTGAGTCAACAATTTCATTGTCATGTCAACCTAGGAAAAAACTGCTGTTCACACATCACGCTATTTTGTGGAAGGCTATAAATAGCTCGTTCTAACTGGGCCAGCCCAAAACTGGCGGGAGCGCTATGCGTGTGGCATTCAGCTATTTGTCCATTTAGGATATAAGCGGCTAAGTCTTAATTAAATGTGACAAATATGTCCTCGAAAATGCACGTTTATGTACTAGACGCAATGTCGAGAATCCTTTGTTTCAAGTGCTTTTTCAAGCAACTGTAAATTGGTTGAATAACTTGCGGTAACTATGTTCTAGCTATTGGAATATGTGAATTCTCATCTGCTAGTACTAATTGCATGATACCTGTTGGTTCATGGTGCCATCTGGTCCCAAATGTTTGTCTTCTTTGGTATATTCACTAAACCTATCGAAGTTATTTGCTGTAAGTTGAAAGAGCTTAAATATTCAATTTCTTCTTACTGGATTGGGTCTCCAACACAGGCTTCTTTATACAGGGTGGCAGGGACATCCACGCACAACCTGTTACAATGCATTCAGTATATGATTCTGAAATGCTTTGAAATTTTCCGTGACTCATTAAAAAAAATCTGCTGTTTCATTGAAAAGTGCCTACGCGATCAAAATGTATGGAACAGTAAACTTTGATAATTTGTGCGCTAGGGGTATAGAATCATGTGCTGGTTTCATGGTTATAGTTTGTGCGTCAATGTTCCTGCCACCTTGTATTTTGTTGTAGGTATAGCATCATTCCATTGGCATCAGAGATCTCATCCTCTTCTTCATTTTCCTTATCACTTCTTCACTTTGTACTGAGTTTAGACCTGCATATCACTGCAGACCACTGTGAACTTGTCCCTAGTTTGGGCCCAAATCTAAAACTGACGACAAATTCTTCCGACCGTGACAAATGAAGTGTCTTTGTTCTAAACTCAGCACATCCTATAGAAGCAGTTTGTATTCTATCTGTAACTGTAATATCATCTATAAGATCTCAGGGCTGAATTTTTTAAGGTTACCATTCATTATAGCTTCCATTTAAGAGCTAGAGTTATTCCAGCCTCGTTACTCAGTCCTAAATAATGTGTAATTAATGTGTCCAAGTCGATTTTATTTTATTTTGACGGTGTTACATCCGGTCCAATTACTGCGGTTTTTATCTTAATGAAACTGGATTCATTTAAAGTAACTCCAAACTTGATAACATTGGTTAGGAAAGAGAGAAAGAAATAGTATTTTTTGTGACTCGCACAGGAAGATCACAAAACTAAACACAATCATAAATAAAATACAAAATTATATAATTAAAAAGAAAGTAAAAAACATATAGAAAGACTAGGCAGCCAGTCTATATGTATATATTTTTTTTCCATATTAACACCATTTTAACATATTTTAACACCATTTTTTTTTGTTGATGGAATACCGTTTAATACTTATGAATATTACTTTAGGATGATATAGTTAATAAACTCAAACTCAGAACTCAAAGCATTTATTTCAATTAAAACATTTACAGGCACTTTTGAATTGGCAAGGATTCGGTTAGTTAGCCAGAAAGTTGAAGCTAGTTCCCATTCCATTGCATTCATAGCTAGTAGCCCATTCCAAAACGTAGATCTCAATGTGAGAACGAGAACGGGCAAGACACTTCAAGGACACTCTTTTAAATCAAGAAATTACAAAATACTGGGTACATTTGATTGTTCTTGTTGCTTCTAACAATGTAAAAAGAAAAACAATTCAAAATATAAAATTAATAGACTTTAACCATAACCATAACTTTGTGTTTGATTTCCTTCGTGATTCGGTAAAGGAAGTTGACCTCTCATTTCATCATTTAAGATTCTATAGCGAAACATTATGTCTTCTTTCCACAGCGCAACTGACTCCACCATCTTGGATAGCAACTGTCTCCTTTATTCGATACAAAACGGAAAAGGCGACAGCATCCCGTCTTAGACCAAGGTCAAAGCTGTCTTCAATAAAAACAACAACATTTTTATCTTCCACGGTTATACCGGCTTGTTTACTTCCACAATGTTCTTAAAAAGCCTTATAAACGCGATAATATCTGCAAAGAAGTGCCCAAACAGTGTTACTGACACCATTTTAGCCGACAACAATGTGCCTTTGTGCTTCCAAATGCGACGTGCGCTGGCGACGTTTTTGTACTTGCTTAGGTAGTTTATTTTATAGCTCATAGTCCACAGTTGAATAGCATATAGAGATTATGGTGTAGAAAGAAGAATTTGGTATTTTTTAATTCCTCTGCGGGTTTTGGTAATATTTATTTTATTATCATGACTTTTACTTTACATATGGCCGTCCTTCGAGTACGATTAAACTCAGCAAAAAAAAATTTAGGTCTAAAGTGAGAGTCATGAGTCTGCAAAAAAAAAAACCGGATGAAAACGGTTTCATTTCTAATACATGTAAAAACGGACAAAAAACTAATGCGAATTCCACCGCCATTTTGCATTATGACAGCTCCGAAAACATTACGGCATGACAGTATAATTAATTTCACTAATTGCAATTTTTTTCGCACCAAATTAACATTCTGACCACACATGTTTATTCATCCGTATCTGACGCAGTAATAAAAGCCGGTCATTGATCTAACCTAGCTACAATTTTGACTGCCATGTGATTGGTCAACGCGATGTGCGCACGCGCGACTTTGTGCACTTGATGAGGAAACCTGTCGCGATCTTATAATAGAACTAGCGACCCGCCCCTGCTTCGTACGGTTTTTACGATTTAACAAAACATCGAGATTTCTTTGATATTAGTGCGTAAGTTTAATATTAATGTTTCATACACATAAACCTTCTGAAATAAATTCTCTAAAAACTGCATCAAAATCCGTTGCGTAGTTTAGTAAAACAAAGCACGTCACACAGTCATCGAAAAGTGACTTATTTAGAATATGTATTGATGTAGGTACTTAGACGCTTATTGTCTTTAATTAGTGTTTGACTGATGAGTTAATTGAATTTTAGTGGCTTTCCTGTTTGTTTTGAAACCCATAATCAATTTATTGGTTGCGTCCTCCAGGCGATTTTGTTTATACATGCTCCGTGCTAGCAAAACACAAAATAACGAACTACTTCCAAATTTTATCAACATTATTGGGGTGGAACGGTTATTGCCTAAGCATTTTAGGAATTTACACAATGTCAGTCTTATGTCTTTGAGTATAATGCACAAAATACCTCGCCAAGAGCCTATTTCAATCATCCATTATGCAGTTCGGAATTTTAAATAATACTTATGTATAAGCACTTGAGTGAGATACCTGAGATACAGGTTTATTCCTAGTTCAGGTAGAATCCAATTATTTCTTACCTACATCTAGTTTAAAAAGGCCCTATTTTGTAAATATTTATGTAAATCAATTATTTCAATAAACAATTCAATTTCAGTTCAAATATTGCGTTTGAAGAGATTTTCATAAAGATTTTAATTCAGTACTTACTCCGCATTAATTAGAAAGAAAAACTGCATATCAACAATATCTACCATTCCTTCACGGTTTTAAAACAAAGACTTCCCGGTAACGGTACAATGGTGCATGCAAATTAAAATTCTCCTAATGAATCATTTTATTGGCAAAGTGAATGTATTTCCTGTGCCTTTTGCTTCTATCTTTAATCTTGCCTTCGTGTTCAAACACGGGGAAACGGGAAATATGAACGATGAAAAATCAACAATTCATAATTATTTTCCGGCCAAGAATTGTCTACCTCTACCATTGCCGTGGGCATACAAGGTGTGATCATGTCGTCAAAACCCCAAATTAAGCAGCAACCTTCCTATTGTTCTTCCTATGGTTTTAGTTCTTGTTATTGTTTGTTCCCTTATGTCCTCCCACTGAGTGGAGGCCCGAGTACCAACAGTGGAAGCATTATAGGTTGATTATGCAAATGCTTCCTATCGTTTAGTAGCAAAGGAATCTCAGAACCGGAGAACCTCAAATGATGAATGTGTTCTAACGTCTCGTTCTAATTGTTTCAGGACCGCCAGCCTTAGACTTCAACAAGCACAGGCTAGTTCAGCCTATTGTTCATCATGGCAGAACGAAAAGAGAGATCTCAACGACGAGAGACACGGTAAGAACTACAGACATTTCTGTGCTTTACAATCATCATCTGCCTAGCCTTTTCCCAACTATGTTGGGGTCGGCTTCCAGTCTAACCGGATGCAGCTGAGTACCTGTATTTTACATGGAGCGACTGCCTATCTGATTTCCACAACCCAGTTACTGAGAACTCTACTATACCCATTGGTAAGACTGGTCGTCAGATTTTCGAGCTTCTGACGACCCGTACCGACTGTCAGAGATCCACGAATCACAGCCGGGACCAACGGATTAACGTGCTTTCCAAGACACGGAAGGGTCTTGGTATGTAAAGATGGTCACCCATCCACGGACCAACCGCGGATTTATATTAAATAAAAATATATAACTGAGACTATAACTGAATACTATAACTGAGATGATAATAATTATGATTGAACTCAATGGTCCAGTATTCGCGTCGATGATTGAGAATCTCCACTATTTACATCACATAACAACGGAGCTAAAGAGTTCCAAGGAAAATCTGGCATAAACTTCGGTAGACTTAGCTATGCTATGCCCTAGTTAAGAGAGCTCTCGTTACTTCATAGATTACCGGTAAACTGCTCTAAAAAAGACGCTCTACATGAAATTATTGACTCGCGACTAACAATAAGATGCTCTCGAATTTGGTGTTATGAAAAACATTCATTGATAGTCTTCTATTTTCCTCAAAATCTATTGAGTCCGATCTGTCAGCTCTCGAAACGTATCCCGTAGGAATGACTAATGACATTCTTTGATTTGAAAACCTGCGTTATTGGGAAAATAGTTCGGCTTCGTCAGCATAGAACTATTTCTAGTTTTGGAATCCTAAATATTGTTCTTACCTCTATAAATCACGAGTCATGGTCTCCAAGCTGAGAAGAAGTTTATAGATTTGATTTTAATTATTGGTAGTTTGATGCGGTTATTATCAAATTGATTTGGAACTTCGCCATTGTAATCTTCATCAGGTTTTTAAATGTCAGACAAGGCATTATGTTTTGATGGACCACAATCCGGATTGGGGCTGAAGACTGGAATTCACCTGCATCTGGTTAAACTGGCAGGCGGCCTCGACGGCACGGCACTGCAGATGATTTAAGGGTCTTATTTTTATAAGACCTAGGCTAGGTTAGACGACACCTACATATTTAATGGGTATGCAGACCCTAGGAAATAACTGGGACTTATAATGGTAGAGCACTGGTGGCCCAGTGGTAACGGCTGCGACTTACGGGTTGTAGGTCGTACGTTCGAACCCAGTCAGGCACTTTACTTTGTGTAAATAATTTCATCACCATTGCTCTCAAAACGGCAAAGGAAAACATCGTGAGGAAACCAGCATGTCCTAGAACCAAAAATTCAAAGACTTGTGACATCTACCAACCTGCACTGGGTCCGCGTGGTGGATAACGGCCTACTCCTTCGCACTGAGAGGAGGCTTGTGTCCTAGCAGTGAGACCATTATAGGCTGATTATGCTATAATGCCAGCCACTCCAGCCAGGATAAGAAACCTCTTCTTAACTGCCAGTAATTATTTAAAACCTGAAGAGTTACTTAACCGACCTTCGTTGCTTTCTCTACTACACAGTGCAGGCCTATAAGTGTCAGCTATAAACTCAATGCTAAACGCATTACCATAAGTGGAAGGCTTACATTACCTTCGCTCATGCATCGCGTGTAACAGCGTATAAAAAAACTATTACAATATAATAAAACTACGGAATACCATTTAGAACGGAAGTTAGCCACGCCATCGACCTCTGTCAGTAGCTGTTCAGTGTCCAACGGCAAAATTGCTGTTTCTAACGGTGCTATTGAAATTACTTGATTGTGGGCCATTATTTTGTGGTGACTTACAATTTTATGTCCGTTTCATGGCTCGTTGTTATTGCTGAGATGCTTAGAATTGTTCATCCAATCATCATCTGCCTAGCATTTTCCCAACTATTTTTGGGGTCGGCTTCCAGTCTAACCGGATTCAACTGAATACCAGTGTTTTACGTGGAGCGACTACCTATGTGACCTCCTTAACCCGACTACTACTACTGGGTAACACGATACCCTTGGTAAGACTGGTTGACAGACTTTGGGGCTTCTGACGACTAGTAAGTTACTGGCACTAAAGACTGTCAAAGATCCACGAATGACAGCCGGGTCCAACAGCCTAATGTGCTTTTCGAGGCACGTTGGAAATGTTCTTCCAATCTGGGGGAGAAATGATTTTGCCGTCTTACGCAGGATGCAGGTCGTTAAACCTTCGTTGTGACTCTCTTCGTAGAGGCTCCCAATAGCAACGGAAACTTTTATTGTGATCGAATCCATTATGTTATTATTCTCTGCCGGTTTGGGACAGTCTTTGAATACGAGCAGAATCTGATGCCTGCTTGAAACAGTCCTACATATATACAAAAGCATCCAAAGTCTACAATGTTCGCATTTACAACCCGCAAGAGTTAACTTGGAACCCGAGTGGCCCCTCCCGACTCTTCAGTATTGCGCGCTGACGTCATCCGAGGGAAGTCTCAAGTTAACTCTTGCGGGTTGTACCACTCACTGGGCTCAGTGTGCCCTAACGCTTCATCTTTCTTTAACAATCTAAGATCTACAAATTCTGTAAAATTTTAACCAACAAATTTGATGGCTCATGTATGAATTAGAACGATTCGTCACGTCTTCGTAGGAATTCTTTGACAATGTTTACACCAAAATCTAAATCATATATCATCTGTTACAGAGCGGTGCACATCATTCAGAGGTGACAGTAACAGTCCCTATAGACGGCCAGGAGTACGTCCTGGACCTCAGACTGAACCAGGACCTAGTCACAGACAACCATGTACTTAGGTACCAAAAGAACGGCAAGACTGTTGTATATAAACCTAAGAAAGAGGTAAGTTTGACAATAACTTTTGTATTTATTCTAGGAACTGTCGCCAAAATCTATATCTGACCACCGTAAGGACTATTCCTGCTTGCAGCGCATATTATTAGTCGACTTAAAAAGGGTCCTCTTTTATTTATTTTACTTATGGACGCAGCTGTGGTCATCATCTGTACGGGATTTTATTTTCAAAATGGTCAGAGTTACTCGTAGATAGAGGTTTTGGCGATAGTACATGAAAGCAAGAAAACGAAACTGAACTAAGGCCTGCTTGCATCAGCAATCACTAAATACGTTTAGCGCTAAACGAATTCAAAACATCGTTTTCTGTCAATCGTTTAAAGATGACAGAGAAAGAATGATGACTGAAATATCATCATCACTCTCCTGCACCTATCCCAATTTATTTGGGGTCAGCGGAACATGTCTTTGTATACCATACTTCTCTATTAATCGTCATCTCGGTAGTCACCCCCTTTCTAACCATATCATCACTCGCACAGTCCATCCATCGTTTCTTTGGTATTCCCTTACTTTGATGACTTAAATATTTTTAGCGCATTTAGTGATTTGTAGTGCAAGCGGGCGTTAACCTTTAGAAATCAGGTTATTCAACGAAGGCGGCAAGAGGATCGTCTCTTTACTTAATACTTCTTCTCTTGGTACGAGGTTTACGATATTAGCTCATGCTGTGGTAAAAAGGTTTGCCAGTCGGGTTGGTAGCGGATAACTACCCAGGGAACGCCGCACGAACCTTTATGTGCGCTGAATACGAGACCAGTTCCCGGTTCAGTTCAGTCACTGGCCTTTCAAAGGCCTTACAATTCAGTGAGTAAATCAGTAAAAATGAGAAGTCTTAACGGCTTACTGAACTAACTCGCGAACTGGCCTCATATCCGGCGCGCATAAGTACCGTAATTATTTTGATTATTTCCCGTCGATTTTCCATGGTTGCTGTAAGAAGCGTTCACCTGTGAACTTGCGACATCATTTTGTGATCAACCAAGCTTGGTTGATTATGAGTTTGAAAGTGTCCCTTGATTTTTTATTTCCCTCAAAAGCGAATGGAAATGATATGAAAATGAAAATCAAATGGAAATGAAATGAATGGAAATCACACCAAGGCCCTAATTCACTGAGCACTTAATGATTCCTTACTTCGAAACCACGTCAATTCCTTACGTTATCAACGTAACCGCGCGAAATGATTGCAAATTTAGCGTGGTTTGAACTGTCAAAATATCTCGTTTGACAACCGTACGTAAATTGCATGCGGTAAGCGGCGGGGAATAATAATTACCATGCAGAATTGGGGTCCTGAAGATTTTTGCCACATCGAATTTTAGAAAAGTTCGGCGTAGATAGATATAGAGCGCCGCCACTTATGCCGCCGCTGAACTCATGTCTGTGTGACATTGGCGCAGATTCCCTTGTTCACAAACTAACCTAAATTTAAGTTCAGTGCAACTTTTTCTTTCAATTTCAATAAGAAAAGGACAGAAGATAAAATATATTAGTTTAGTCCTGTCAAATTAAGATACTCCATGGACAAGTTAGACGTGATTAAAAAATTGGCTCTAAAAATACGTTAGGCGCTGACTAATTTGACAGGATTAAAATAATATTTATCTTCTATCCTTTTCTTATTGAAATAGAAAGAAAAAGATACACTGAACTTAAATTTAGTTTAGTTTGAGAACAAGAGAATCGGCACCAATATCTTTCTTAAATTCTATGTCCCAAATGGCATCCGAATAGTTTACTAACTTCTTTGTTTCTACACACCTTTTGTAAACTGACACAAACACTTGATTCTGCATCTAAACTCAACCATGTCCTGTTTCAGGATATAGACTTATGTCAATACTCGGGGACGGTGAGAGGCAAGCCTGGCTCTCGGGTGGCGGTGTCCACGTGTAACGGCGTCCGGGGAATCGTCTTCGATGGAGAGAGCATGAAATACATCGAGCCTGCTGAAGGTATACTTCCAAATATTATTTATAATTATCATCATTTCAGTCCAAAGACGTCTTCTGCCGGCAGGCGTGCTACAGGGGGGCGGCAACCCTGCAAGGTGCAGTTACCCTCTTCCTCAGAGAGAAACATCCCCTTTGAGCGAAAACCTAGATCCGTACCTGACTGCTGTACATAAGCCTCCCCGAAGCGACGCCAAAAAATGATTTATGCTTTATCGTAATTCATAAAGCTGCTGGCAGTTGCTGAATATTTGTGCAGCCATTCGTAAGCACTTGGCTGTTGTTTGCATATGAAGAGGAAACATAACATCAAGCCTGTATTCCGCGAAGGGTTAGGCAGAGGCGCCCCTATAGTACACCCACAATTCGCCGTCCAAGTAATAAGGGGGCGAGCTTATTGTCAACTGGGTACAAATTCAGACTCCGGGCTGCCACTGAAAAATTCCACATGGATAAACCTAATAACACTTTCCCGACCTGGGAACCCATGACCACATCGTCGCCATCGTCGTTCGTGGACGCCCGGATTGACAGCTTCGCTGCAATCAGGCGCAAGCGAGCAGCGTCCTTGTTGCACAGGGTGCGTGCCAGTAACAAAAGTCTCCCGAGTGTCATTGCCAACAAACTGGATTGTCCTTTCATCTGGTACTCAAGTCAGCTACATGCTCCTGTAAATATTGGTAATATCTACTAACATAGTTTTTATTTTACTAACATCTTGGTATCTTTTGTAATTATGGAATTGTATTCTGAAATAAAGAGATTATTATTTCCTTTATTTAAAAGTAAACATATAAATTATATTTTTAAATATTCGAATATAAAAAGGATAAAAATATAAAAAATTGTAGCCCACCGGTATCGGGAACAGGGTCCAAGCTACCGGTGGTCAGGGCTCCAGAGAGAGGAACCTCCTGACGATGCGGGCCGTGTCCGAAAGTACCGCTTTCTGAATCAAGCCCTATTATTATTCAATCAAGATTATTATTATACTCAGCAGAAGCGCTTCCGACCGCTGGCCCAACAAGGCAGTTAATGAAGAGGAAAATGAGGTCATAATATTGGTATAATGGTGTTCTTGGGCTTTAAAACAGACTTGACTTATGTGTGTATGTTATTAGTATTATGCGGATTTCATCACCACTGCTCTCAAAACGGTGAAGAAACCGGCATGTCCTAGAACCAATTCGCAGACGTGTGACATCTACCAACCCGCACTGGGCCCGCGTGGTGGGTTACGGCCTTTTCCTTCCACAGAGAGGAGGCCTGTGTCCCAGCTGTGGGAACCTTATAGGCTGATTATGCAGATTGCCTCTGTCAAAGGCGACGGAAGCATGACATCATGTGGTCAGCCGCATTGACATAAACAGCTATCACAAATTCGGTTGTTACTGAAGAGTGACCATCTTGATCTTTAGTTAAATGGCAGTTGTTGAAAATCCATTATTTAGCCGTAAGACGTAACATTGCCCATTTTTCCTCGAAGGGTTAGGTAGAGGCGCCCCTATAGTATGCCCACAATTCGCCGTCCAAGTAACAAGGGGGCAAGCCTATTGTCTTTCACCGGGCACAGAGCCAGTAAACATATAGGTAATAATATGAATGGATTTTTTAAAACTTTTTGCGCTTCTAATTATGCATACTTTTTTAAATGATTGACCCTCTTTTTAACTTACTGGGCTTTTTCTCACAGTAACTAAGCTAGTCCACCTCTATCACACGGGTTAGTTTAGGTTGGAACTTTGAGTAACCACGCGCTAGTTGAGCCGAATTGGTCGCAGTAACTAAGTTAGGGCACCCCAACCAAATGGGTTACGTTAGAACTGTGACCAACCGCATGAGCGGCCGGTGAGCGCAAGTCGGTTGCAGTTACTTAGCTTTTTAGGGCCTCAAAATAGGATTTATTTGGGGTTCACAAAAAGAGGCGCAATAATTATATTAGAGGGTTCAATAATATTTTTAGGAGCGCAAATGAAGAAATAAATGCATTTTTACTTGTGTTCTCTTTCCCAGGATCAAGCATCCAATCCAACCACTACATCTACGATCATTCGGACTTAAACAACGATTACCATTGCGGATACGTCGGGGGAGTCACAAACAACTCGAACTACGACCCACAACTCCACCAGAAGTATCACAGTGAACAGGATAGGCAGAGAAGCAGGATCAGTCGGGTTAGTTGATGATCATCATCATTTCAACCGAAAGACGTCCACTGCTGGACATAGGCTTCCCCTAAGTACCTCCACTTCGACCGGTTCTGTGCTTCTCGCATCCAACGGGTTCCTGCGGCCTTCACAAGGTCGTCGGTCCACCTTGTGGAGTTGATAATCTAAACTAATATTATGAAATTAAATGAAAAATGACCAGACGGCCATTTCCCTAATTTTAAGAACGTTCACAGTCTGATCTCATTCGCCATCTCTAAAAAATATGACAAGTTATTGACATTGATTGTCGATGAGATGAGATCGCGACGAGATTTTGAACGTTTTTAAATACGGGAATTGGCCTTCAGATATACATCCAATTTATATACATATAATAAAATAGTAACGAGGTCAAAACTGTACAGACTATACGCCAGCACATCAAGCTACTACAATATGTCAATTTATTAAAATAGATTTTCAACTTTATCGCTAAAGCATTAGACTCAAGGTTGATTGGGAAAATTTGACAGTTTCTGGTAGCTTTACCTGCTGGCGTCAGCACATTGAATATTGTTGAAAAAAAAAATTGCTGTGAACGAGTCTGATGCCGAAATAATAGTTTTTAGAATGATTGTCCGTTTGTCTGGATGTATGTTCCGGATTGAAAATGTACGTGTTAAACTGAATGCTGTGGTTGTGTCCTTCAGGGAAAATATGCATGCTACAAGTAATTTTATAATTTACTTATAATTAATAAGGAAGGTACTGAAGAGTGACCACCTTGGATCTTTTGTTAAATGGCAGTTAATTTAAAATTGGGAATTTCATGACTAATATCCATGTAGCACGTAGTTAACTACTGCTAAAAGCACTAGTTGTTGTAGGGAAAATTTATTAGGTACTTTGAAAAAAAAAAACATAAATAGCATTGTTACTGAAGGCTTATAATTTAGGCTCGTCATAATTACTTTAATAATTTTCAGTTGTGTGACAAAATGCTAACTTCAATAGGGATAATGATTGGAAAGGTTCGAACAAATAATTAAATTTCAAGGGTTTATTTATTTCTTTAATTAAAATGGTTTAAAACCAATTACAGAAATTAAAGACACAGTTTGTATATACACATAAAAGATAAAATATAAAATCATCAAGTAAAAAGTTAAGAACACTTTCATAAATCCCTCTCACAGTGCTTCTGACATGCCGAGAAAATCTTCATCCATTCGTCCGCAAACAGATGGTTTGTTGCATTACAGTACAAAAGATCATTAAGTGCGGCCAGGGTACGTGGTACTGGGGACTTAGCACGCGCAACTGTGCGACATGGAGGCACAGCAAACAGCCTGTTTGTTTTTACATTGTCTAGTACAAGGAAGCAAGCCAGCACAGCTCTAGTTTCATTTTTCTTATTGTAACATATTTTTTTTTAATTTATTCTGTCATCAATAGGCTTTGTATGTGTACACATGGACACGGAAGAGGGAGGTCTTCTGTTAGAGGAATCTCTATACTTAAAAGAATACCTCTATTTAATTGTTCAAACCTGTTGAATATGAAATAAATAAATTTAAACTTAAAAGAAGGCACAATAAACGGTAAATCTAAAAAAAATCTGTATAATCAATGGAAATTTGGAGAAGCTACACGCTTTAAAAGTTTTGATGGGGATTATTCCCGTCCTTGTCGCGCGGTACTGACAATGTATGGCGCTATACCCTGTCCAGTAGGTTAACCGTTTTTTGACAGCTGCAAAAAAAATATAATTGCGCTTTACGCAAGATTTTTCAAGAATTTTAAATATGATTTACAAAATTAAGTAATTTTTTGTTATGTTTGGCTTCCAACCACTCTTTAAAACAAAACAAATAACGTATTTTCCCCCCGACAAATAGCCTATTGTCAATTAGGTATTAATTCCCGTACATAATAATAATATGAAATAGTTTCTGGTTGAATCACTGGTTACGAAGCTAAGGTTCAATTGGACTCTATCGAGGTAATTAGGTACATATGTCGCAAAGTATCTTTGAATTTAATTAACTCATGTAGGAGTTGCATGTTCTAAGAATTCATTAAAAGGGATTGACTATAAAGCATGAAACGATTTAGAATAGAATAAAATGTAATAGAATATTGTTTATTGTTGCTGTGTATAGAATCAAGTTCTTCTAAGTTAACAGATACAGTCAGCTGTGCTCACAGGGATTTTTTCTAGGGGAGGGGGGGGGGGAGTCCTGTTAATCTAACCACGTTCAATTAATGAGAGCCCAACTCTACAAACCTTACATCTTGATCAAAATGTACGATACGCCCATGGCTGTGCTGCTACTGCACTAGGAAGTTGTGAAGGGCGGGCGTTTTGTGGGACTGTCCTGTGTAATTTTGACGTTCAAGAAGCTGATTCCCAGCCATGAATTTTGAATTTGAATACATGACTTGATTTTGATTTACTTCTAGTCTGCACAATAATAAAGATGAACAAAATTCCCTATTTTAAATTAACAGTCATTGGCGTCGATTCCCTTGTTCACAAACTAAACTAAATTTAAGTTCAGTGCATCTTTTTCTTAAATTAGTCAGCGCCTGACGTAAATTGACGTATTTTTAGTAGCCATGTTTTTAATCACGTCTAATTTGTCTATGGAGTATCTTAATTTGACAGGACTAAACCAATATTTATCTTCTGTCCTTTTCTTAATGAAATAGAAAGAAAAAGATGCACTGAACTTAAATTTAGTTTAGTTTGTGAACAAGGGAATCGGCGCCAGTACGTACCTACCTTATTAATTACAGGTAAAGCAGGTGGCGTTCTGTAGTTTCTGCCTACCCCATAGGAAAAAGGCGTGTTAAGTATGTAGTATGTTTTTAAAACATTTTTCTTTACTTTTTTTTTCAGTATAAAAGATACGCCCCAGACGACACGGAAGTCCGGGGTCCATACAACGCGAACAAATTGTCTCGGTACGTCGAATTAGTGCTGGTGGCTGACAATCGCGAGTACAAGGCGAACGGCGAGAACATACAGACGGTGCACCGACAGATGAAGGATGTCGCCAATATTATTAATTCGGTAAGTTTTATATGAAAATAAAATCTTGAGTCTGTTTATCAGCATTTGATGACTACAGCAGAGTTGTGTGCAACTCTGCTGTAGTCATCAAATGCTGCTTGAAAAGTTTGTTTCTCTCTGATCCGTAATTTATTAGAGCGTCTTATATATTCTCAAAAGTAAGCACATCAAGCTACTACAATCTGTCAAATTTCTTAAATAGATTTTCAACTTTATCGCTAAAACATTATGGTTTAAGGTTCATTTGGAAATTTTGACAGTTTCGGGAAGCTTGATGACCTGGCGTCTGTACTTTAGCACAAGATTGCGTGTCCTTTATTTAAAAAAAAAGAAATAATTTAAAATCATCAGTCATTTAATCAAAATAACATCTTTTAAAATTTTCTAAGAAATCCTTTCGTTTAAAAAGCTTTATAAATCAATTCTAATTAAAATTAACCATTAAGTAATTAATTTGTAACAAATACGGTTTTCATTTTAAAATATCGCAGCATTATGGTGCGATAGGAACCTTTTAGGCCTCGCACCGGTGCTTTTATTTTTTTGTTTATGGTAGATAAATTTGTTAGTTTTTAGTCGGTTAAAAACTAACAAATTTATCAAAAAGAAGGAAGTTCTCAATTCGGATGTATAATATATATTTATACATATCTTCTTATAATTATGTATATAAAATTCTCGTGTCACAATGTTAGTTTCTTACCATACTCCTCTGAAACGGGTTGACCGATTTTAATGAAATTTTATATGCATATCCAGTAGGTCTGAGAATCAGCTACTATCTATTTTTCATACTCCTAAGTGATAAGGGTTGTCCACCCCTAACATTTTTTTTTTTTCGGACAATTTTTTTATTTTTTATTTTGTGGCATTAAAATATACATACAACCCTAAATTTTCACCCTTATACGATCAACCCCTGTTTTTAAATCGCAATTTCTATATTATTCTGTTCCATCCACAGATCCGCAAGATGGCAATCGAATATAATAATTTATGTAAAGTTCTATCAATCAATCAGCGTTTTACTTATAGGAGTAGGGTAGGAGTATGGTAGGAGTAGGGTAGGAGTAGGGTAGGAGTAGGGTAGGAGTAGTGTAGGAGTAGGGTAGGAGTAGGGTAGAAGTAGGGTAGGAGTAGTGTAGGAGTAGGGTAGGAGTAGTGTAGGAGTAGGGTAGAGGTAGGGTAGGGGGTAGGACACCACGCGAACGAAGTAGCGCCGGGCAGATACTGTTTGTATTTCCTGTGCATGTCCCAAATGAAATATTTTTCTTTCTTTCTCTAACATAATTTGTCCCTTTTCAGGTATATTCCCCTCTAAACATCTTCATAGCCCTGGTCGGCGTGGTGGTATGGTCAGAGACTGACGAGATTATTTTGGAGGAGAATGGAGACACAACCCTCACCAACTTCCTAGGGTACAGGAAGCATGTCCTTGCGAGGGATATACCTAATGATAACGCTCAGCTGCTTACGTGAGTTGTTTTTTTTGTTACTACAGTCCACTGCTGGGCAAAGGCCTCCTCCAAATCCTTTCAGGAACTCTTTTCCCGCGCCACATCGAACCTGCCCTCCAGCAGACTTGGTTTATGTTAACTATATTAAGCATGCTTGCAGTAATTATTGTAATTCAAACAGTATGTCAGTCTCATAATTTGCAACAACTACAAAATATACGAAAATGTATCCAGAGGGAAAAAAATATTACAGTACGGCCGACGAGAGCATGCATTCTTGACACCTGTCAGTTTCATACAAAGGTGTGTTTTGCGAATTTGATCTTTATTAGCAATTTAGCATAGGGGCTTGTGGCTAAGTAATAACAGCCGCACAAGTCGATCGATCAGGTTAAGCTACGCTTGCCGCGGTTGGTCCGTGAATGGGTGACCATCATTACATACCAAGACCCTTCCGTGCCTCGGAAAGCACGTTAAGCCATTGGTTCCGGCGGTCATTCGTGAATCTTTGACATTCGTTACGGGTCATCAGAAGCCCGAAAGTCTCACAACCAGTCTTGCTATGGGTTTGCGTATTACCCAGTAACTGGGTTGTGGAGGTCAGATAGGCAGTCGCTCCATGTAAAATACTGGTACTGAGTTGCATTCGGTTAGTCTGGAAGCCGACCCCAACATAGTTGGGAAAAGGCTAGCCAGATCATTAGCTACTAGAATTATCGCACTGACAGGTGTCTGCTGGAACGCATTCTCTTGACGGGCGAACTATAGTGAGTAAGTAATCACCAAAGTCTCTCGAGTTAGTAACAAACTACCTAACAAACAAACACTGATACGTTTCATTTTATAACATGTAAGGATACGAATTTGTGGTTGTGGAACCATCTTTGAATCCAGATTATGTGAATAAGGGAGTGTGCCGTCGAGTAACTTTTGTCGCGGCAACTAATCTGTCTCTCACATCAAGTCTACGAGTTTTTATGTAAGTAAATAAGCGCATTTAGCGACGCGACAAAGGTAGCACTTTCATACTTTTGATGTGACAGATAAACTAGTTGCTGAAATAAAAGTTGCTCACGGGCGCCCTCCCTAAAATGTTGCCGATCCTTGATCAACATAAAAATAAAGTCCTAAAACTAGAGATTTCAAGGTTCACACTTCAGTAATCTCGCAATGATTTCAACGTCTACCTCTTACTTAAAAGGAATTTTCTCTTATTTTCAGTCGCCAAAAATTCAACGACGGTGTCGTCGGCAAAGCTTTGAAAGGGCCCATTTGTACGTACGAATTCTCTGGCGGAGTGTCCACAAACCATTCCGAAGTGATTGGCCTAGTGGCCACCACTATAGCCCACGAGATGGGCCATAACTTCGGCATGGAGCACGACACGGACGACCTGTGCGAGTGCCCGGACGCCAAGTGTATCATGAGCCCTTCTAGTACGGCGGTGACGCCTATACATTGGTCGTCTTGTAGTTTGAATTCGTTGGCGCTAGCTTTTGAGAGGGGAATGGATTATTGTTTGAGGTGAGCTGAAATTTTGAGATTTTTTGGTATGATACTGGTTTGCTCTTTTTACGGCAACCCTTAGGACCTTTGTACACGGCACGGATCCGTTAAGGTACGGAGTATAAACCGCGCCGTAGAAGAAACGTGTCTGTCAACAAGCTTTCACAGTGATCCATATAACATTGACGACCGTGCCTACACACGGCGAATAAACCGTAGTTTTTCACGGCAAGAAAAACGTGTGTGTACAAATAGCCTTATATGTACCTGAATGATTGAAAAAAAAAACTTACGGATTTTGTGGCAAAAAGCGAGCCGCTAAAGAAATTTATTCTGTAATGATGATAATTCGCGTAAGTACTGGGATAAATAACATTCTGGGATAATAAACATTTTACTTTTAACATTTTTATTATTGAGTAACATACTTCGAGTTTCACAACTATAATAATTATCATCCGATAAAAACATTTTTTTGTAGCTTTCTTCACTAGTTTACCAAAAAAATGTGTTTTAAGTAACATATTCTAACTGCACGTTAGTCCGGTGGTCGTAAGCGCTCCAGCTGAACACAAGGTTGTGGGTGCGATTTCCAGGTCTGATCATGTATTCAGTGATTGATTGATGAGTCTGGATTTGTCCCCGATTGATGGCAACAGGTTTTTAAGGCTCACCCTCTAATATATGGGACTTAAACATAACTGGCGACCTTTGCCTAGCCCTTCATGGTATACAGGCGTGATGTTATGTTATACTAGCTGCGCCCCGCGCTTTCACCCGCATAAGTTTCGATCCCGTGGGAATATCGGGATAAAAAGTATCCTATATGTTAATCCTGGTTATAAACCATCTTTGTGCTAAATTTCATCCAAATCCGTTCAGTAGTTTTTGCGTGAAAGAGTAACAAACATCCGTCCATCCATCCATACAAACTTTCACGTTTATAATATTAGTAGGATTCTAAGACTACCACAAAAGATTGAGTAACTGGAAACAAAAGAAATAGTCATCATTAAAACCTACGTCTGGCAAGTAATAAATATCGAGTTTCAACGACGCTATTATTAATTAGTCAATGACTCACTCTAAAGTGCATCTATCGTCATTGCACTTAAACGTCGACTGTGAATGTCAAGAGCAAGTGAACGAACAGCGACTAGTCTTCATTAAGGATTTCGTTGCTAGTATTAAAGACTACGAAATTGTAGCAAGATTATGGCAGCATAATCTTAATCCATTGTGTCATAGCGCCCCGCGGCTTTACCCGCATAAGTCTCGATCCCGTGGGAATATCAGGGTAAACAATATCGTATGTCCTAATCCAGGTCATGGTCAAGCCATGTGCCAAATTTCATCCAAATCCCTTCAGCCGTTTTAGCGTGAATGCGTCACTATCCGTTGCTTCATATGTACGAAAAATGTTGTCTGCTCTATATCGTAAATAATGCCATGAATGTTGTTGAATTGTCAAAATGAAAGTCATTGTATTGTTACGAATGGCCCCCACTGGGCAAGCAGGAAAAATCACGCATTATGATTTATGACGAATATGAAAAAAAAAATGTTAAGTCCAAATTAACAATAGACAAGAATAAAAAAAAAATCACTAACATAACGAAAAACTGTCTGTGAAAAGGCAGCTACGAAAAAAATACCAATTACTACGATCCATATAGAGCTTCACGTCAACGCCGGCTGTCGCTGAAAACCAGCGCTGGGGTTCTGTCTCACATATATAGGGTCATAGAATTATGCTGAGCGATGGCCGTTTTGCGTGCAAAAGCCCAAGACAAGCTTTATGACACACTGGATAATCCAACAGGTCAAAAAATTCTTTATCGGCTTGCTAGAGCTAGAGAGAGAAAGACGAGGGATATTTGTCAGATAAAGTGTATAAAGGTTGAAACTGGAATAGTTCTTTCGGATGATGAGAAAATTAAGGATAGGTGGAAGAGTTATTTCGAAAGACTGATGAATGAGGAGAATGACTGGAGTGGTGTGCTTGGGAATAAACCAGTAAATGAGGGGTTAGTTAGTGAGAAGGATTAGTATGGATGAAGTGAGAATATCAGTAAATGGGATGAAGAATGGTAAAGCAATAGGTCCGGATGGAATACCAGTTGAAGTATGGAAGCTATTACGGATAGATGGATGGACGTGGTTAGCTTTATTCTTCAATAAGTTGTTGCTGAAAGAAACCATCCCTGACGAATGGTGTAACAGTTCGCTGGTGCCCATCTTTAAAAACAAAGGTGATGTGCTGGAGTGCAACAACTATAGAGGAATAAAGCTAATGTCACATAGTATGAAGGCTTGGGAGAAAGTTATTGAAAGGTGACTGAGAGAAGAGAGTGAAATTTCGAAAAACCAATTCGGTTTTATGCCTGGTGGAGGAACAAGAGATGCCATCTTTGCTATCCGCCAGCTGTGCGAGAAATACAGAAGTGCGCATAAGAACTTGCACATGGTATTTGTTGACCTCGAAAAGGCATACGACAGAGTGCCTCGTGAAGTTTTGTGGTGGGCGCTGAAGGAGAAAGGCGTGCCAGGGAAGTATGTGCAGTTGATTGGAGCGATGTATAGTCGATGTAGTACCCAAGTCCGGTCTACAGTGGGCACTACTGGCAGCTTCGATGTGGCTGTCGGCTTGCACCAGGGCTCAGCACTCAGTCCGTACCTCTTCGTGCTGATAATGGATGCTCTTACATCGGACATCCAAGAGGAGGCTCCCTGGTGTATGCTGTTCGCCGATGACATTGTGCTGGTGGCCGAGAGCGGCTCAGAGGTCCAGAGCAGATTAGAGAGGTGGTGGAAAAGACTCGAGACCGTGGGCCTGAGAGTAAATCGGACCAAAACTGAGTATCTGTTTTGTGATTTTGGCGGTCTCTCCAGTCCTAGGCCCATGTCTCTCGCCGGAACGCCCTTATTGATCTGCTCCGACTTTCGGTACTTCGGGTCACTTGTCCAAGGAGATGGCGAAGTAGACCGAGACGTAACGCACCGGATCAATTCAGGATGGATGAAATGGCGACAGGTCACAGGAACAACTTGCGACCCACGGATGCCGCTCAAGTTAAAGGGGAAAATTTATAAGTCCGTGATAAGGCCTGTCGTACTTTATGGATCTGAATGCTGGGCTGTGAAGAAGACGGATGAAAAAAGATTGCATGCAGCGGAGATGAGAATGTTGAGATGGATGTGTGGAGTGACGAGAATGGATAAAGCAAGAAATGAGTATATAAGGGGAAGTTTGAAAGTGGCGCCAGTGACAGAAAAGTTGAAAGGAAATCGTTAGGCTTGGTATGGGCATGTGATGAGAAGGGACGAAACGCATGTGACTAAAAGAGTGATGAATATACATGTTGATGGATGGAGAGGGAGAGGAAGGCCGAAGAAAAGGTGGATGGATTGTGTGAGGAATGATATGAAAGAGAAGGGAGTGAATGATAGCGTGACGGTTGACACGGGAGAATGGAAGAAGAAAACGTGTTGCGCCGACCCCAAGTAACATGGGATAAGGGCAGGAAGATGATGATGGCCGTTTTGCGTGGATGTGACGCATATTTTCCCCAACTTGTTCTTTTTTGTGTTTTTTTTCTGCCTCAGGTTTGCCGCATATAAACGTATTTTCTTTCTTGATTGAACTTTATTCCGTTTCCAGAAATAAACCAAAACGCCTCTTCGAGTCGCCGACCTGCGGCAACGGTTTCACGGAGCCGGGCGAGCAGTGCGACTGCGGCACGCTGGCCGAGCGTCGCGCGCACAGCCCGTGCCACGCGTGCTGCGACCCCGACACGTGCATGCTCCGGGCGAACGCGACCTGTGGCGCAGGCATGTGCTGCGATTTACAGGTACATTCTATGTTATGTTTCTCTCCGGCTCATAAAATATGTCTCCGTATTTTTTCTTTGACACTTAGTTATTGGTGCGATTTATTTATCTTTAGGGGGTCCTAAAGATTTGGTGATGACAGAAATACATATAATTTTATCAAAATTTGAATCGCGACATATTCGCAAAAATGTGAACAAATATGAGTTTATGGAAAAAATAACTTGAATTCCTACACTATAAAGTTCAGTTTACGCTCCAACTTCAAACATTTTTATAACTTTTTCTGTGCTAGTCAGTGCTAGTCACTCTGAAACCAACTTCATTACCATTAAAATAAAGTAGATATTTGTCTAACTTGAAATAACGTCAATTTAAAACATAAATAAAATTTGAAAGTACATCATTCCATGCTTACCTTATATGCTCGACATCTCATTGGCATTAAAAATACATTTATTTTCAGACGTGTCGTCCAAAATCAGCGGGCACTGTGTGTCGGTCGGCTGACCGAGAGTGCGACTTACCGGAGTATTGTACGGGACACTCTGAGTACTGCCCCGATGACTTCTTCAAGATGGATACAACGGATTGCGGGAAAGATGGAGAGGTATGTGGGAAATAAACATGTGCGTGTTATGAGTACGGTCCTGATAAATGATACGCGAAACAGTTTTTTTTCTTCAAGATGGATACAACGGATTGCGGGAAAGATTGAGAGGTATGTGGGAAATAAACATGTGCGTGTTATGAGTAAGGTCCTGATAAATGATACGCGAAACAGTTTTGTACTGAAATTGTTAACATATTTAACAAAGGTTAAATTCAACTCTGATTGCTTATTATAGTATGTGTGGACGTGGCAGGGCGATGGTATGTAAGAGACTGGCGACCACAGCGCTCGAGTTCCTTTACTATATCAAAAATGCGATTCAGCAATCGCGTCGCTAAGGTCGCTACAAATTATTACTATACATAATCAACCTATTATGTTCCCACTGCTGGGACACAGGCTTTCTATCTTCGAGAGGGAGTGGGGTGTGATCCACCATGCGAGTCCAGTGCGAGCCTAACAAATTGTTAGGTAGGTAGGTTCTGACGTTGTGGGTTCGAACCCAGGCAGGCGCTTTATTATTATTATTAGTCATTGATGTCCCACTGCTGGGTAAAGGCCTGGGAAGGCGCTCGGGACTGGAAACAGAGTATCTCTGTTCCCACCTCCGAGCGCTTTACTTTGTGTAAATAATTTCATCACCACTCTCAAAACGGTACAGGAAACCATCGTGAGGAAACCGGCATCTCCTAGAACTAAAAATTCGAAGACATGTGTCATCCACTAACCCGCACTATGGTTGATTACGGCCCACTCCCTCTCACCGAGAGGAGGCCTGTATCCCAGCAGTGGGAACTTTTTAGGCTGACTATGCTTATGCTAAATCCAGCTTACACAAATATAAAAACACAAAGATTTATTGTTCAACTAGGACTAGATTACGTGGCAAAGTAATCACACAAAGTAATTATAAAGACGAAAGTTTGTGAGTGAGTGTGTGTGAGGGTGTGTGTTTGTATATGTTTGTTACTTCTTTACGCTCAAACGGCTGGACCAATTTTGATGAAATTTGGCACAGAGATAGTTTATAACCAGGATTAACACATAGGGTACTTTCTATCCCGATATTCCCACGGGATCAAAACATGCGGGTGTTAGTGGGTGCCGTACTCTGTGTGTGGTGTATTGGAACTACTAGCCAAACTCTTTTAATTGGTCAACAGTTAAATGACTATACTGCATTCGCGACTTATTTGCCAAAAATGCATACAAATATAAGTTTATGGAAAAATAACTTTAATTCCTATACAATAAAGTTCAGTTTACGCTACAACTTCAAACATTTTTATAACTTTTTCAATAGTGTGCCACTCACTCTGAAATTAACTTAATTACCACTAACATAAAGTTGTATTTGTTTAACTTTAAATAACATAAATTTGAATAGAATTTAGGCTGTACCACAATTCCAAGAAGTTTGCAATTTAATTGGCATATTAAGTTATCGCATTGTGCACCTTATAACCAACAGGCATAAACTTCATATTTCTTTGGTTTTGTCCTCAGAAAGCGCACTGCGTCAAGGGCTCATGTCGTTCGCACAACGACCAGTGCCGACTGCTGTGGGGTACCACCGGCGAGAGCTCACACGACAAGTGTTATGTCAGCACCAACGTTAAAGGAAACAAGTTAGTATGATAGATTTACCGAAGTATAAAAAAACCAAACAACCAGCCATGTTTACCCCCAACTTGTTTTTTTTGTGTTTTGTCCTTTTTTCATGCGTCATGTTTGCCCCAAATAAATGCATTTTCTTTTTTTTTCTTTTCTTTCAAACTCGCATAGTACAGACGCCAGCAGGTCAAACTACCCGAAACTGTAAAATTTTCCCAATCAACCTTGAACCTTAATGCTTTAGCGATAAATTTGAAAATCCATTAAAGAAATTTGACAGATAGTAGTAGCTTTATGTGCTGGCGTCGGTACATTTTTTGTTCAGTACAGTCAGTTAAAAGTTGGGCGAAATATTCATTTTGAATATTTGGTTGGTGAAAAAGTGGTATTTTCTTCAAATGGAGCTGTTGGCCATACGTTTTGTTAGAAGGAATCGGGTAATAGGACATAACCAATTGCCGCTTGACGTCGACTTCTAGGACAACCTGTACAATCTAAGTTGATTTTTTATTGACCGTTTGTAATAAAAAGGCCCTAAATAAATTTCGATTGCAATGGAATTTGAACTTTGTCGAGTTTGTCATTGAGTGTATTGTTCCAAAACTTGATAATCTGAGATTTTGATTTGAAAATATAAGCCGTTGAATTGATCAACTATCATAAATTTCATAGAAGCGGTAACTGCGGCTTCGACCGTCTCAACAAACGTTACAAGCCTTGCCCTGCGCGCGACGCGATGTGTGGGATGTTACAGTGCAGACACCTTAACGAGAGGCTCGAGTTCGGAATGGAGTCGGTCGCCACACTGGCTGCAGTCTTCATCAACAATAACGGTAACAACTACAACAACTTATTATAATAATAATACATTTAATTAAAAGTGTCCAAAGGTCCTCAACGAGTTGGCTTCGGCCCCTCGTACGCCTTCCTAAGGTCCGGGACCCCAGGGTACAGACATATGTCAAAGACATTTAAAAAATAATATTTATGTATTGATTTATTTGCTTAGAAAACAATAATCCATAGGTTCAGTTAGTTTGGTACAAAACACTGTAAAAATATATTAGTTTGTTAGTCCAGTGTTGGACATAGGAAACAACATGTCTGTAGCCCACATAAGGCAAGCGAGGTTCTGGTCAGAGAGAAAAAAGAAATCCCCAATACAGTTAAACCAGAAAAAGTTTGCGCTTCGGTAATCTTCGTGCTTCCGAATTAGCACGAACGTCGCGCCACAGAGTTACTCCCCACAGACTCAAAGCGTCTAAGTTTTGTACTTTCTGGTTTATATTAGGCCACTGTTGTAAATAGACATAATTATCTGTAATTCTGTAACTTTATGAAAAAATTAATTGGTAGAACTTTAGTGAACTTTAGCAAACTGATGTGGCAGTGGGCTGGCCATGTTTGTCGAAGGACCGATGGCCGGTGGAGCAGACGAGTCCTGGAGACGGTGTGGGACGCCCTCCAGCTAGATGGACGGACGACCTTAAGAAGGTGGCTGAGACAGACTGGATGCGGAAGGCGGAGGACAGGGTGTTGTGGCGCAGCCTGGGAGAGGCCTATGTCCAGCAGTGGACTGCAATAGGCTCAGTTGATTGATTAGAACTTTTAAAAACTTGATATGCAATGTATGTCATGCTTGCTGTCCGATATTCTGTCTTGTCTGTCCGATAGTCTTCTGAATACGAGGAACTAACTTTAATTAATCTTTTGTGCAGGGACAATCATACCATGTCGGACGGCCATCATAGATTTGGGGCTGAGTGACCTGGACCCTGGTTTAGTGCCTGACGGAGCGAAGTGTGGCGATGATATGGTATGTATCTTAGAAACTATGATATTTCATCATCGTATTATACGAACCAAACAATATATTGATTATTGAGATTTTTTTTAAATATTTTAAGAAGGTACGTGTACGTACGTGTATGTGGAACAGTGTTTAAAGTTCACTCATCCTCCATACAAAAGGGAGGATCTTCCGACCAGACGGGTGTTGTGTCTGGTGTGCAACTGCCCGACGATTGCACTCGAACTCGTGAGATCGCGAGCGGTACCGGGGCATAGCCCCCGGTCGCGGAAGGCTATACGGTGGCCTGTAAATACAGGCCCCTCATTTTCTTTGTGACAATGGCTAGTCGCTCATGGGCCCGATGATTGATATTGGGACGTTGTATATATGCTAGTTGCGCGGTAAACTCTGCTTGCGCGATGCAGGATTTTGTGTGACGTCAGTGTGGTGCGTAGTTCGCATGTGGCGGTGTAGATACCGCTACAAAGGCTAACAGACTATTTAATATTAAAGTAATAGTAATAAGACCGCCCATTGTATCACCCTTGCTCTTTCGATCCAGGGCTAAAGTGGACCACTGGTAATTTGTTTTCTCCAGCTCGTCCCGCCATCTACGGGGTCTGCCGCGACGCCTTCTAGTGGTTTCAGGGCTGCACGTGGTGGTTATTTTGGCCCACAGCTCATTGGGCATACGGTAGACGTGACCAGCCATTATCACATTATAGTAATAATTCATTATCTCCGTTCCACAGATGTGTTACAAACAACAGTGCGTACCCGTGTCAGCTTTAAGAGACACTATAGCTAGAATTGAGACATCTGTCTGTCCATCCAACTGTTCCGGACATGGCATCTGTAATTCTGCAGGTATGATATCAATTAAATACTCCCTTTTTAACTTAGTTCTGTTTTGCGCTAGGTTAAATACGCTGCTCAAAGATTTAAATAAGGCAATCTGTATATGCAGGGTCAAATTAAATTAGCTAGCGAAACTCTGCAGATGTGATGGGTATCGATATCGAAACATGATAAAATAAGAATAAAATAGATTGATGCTTTTTTGAAGTGAAAACTTCTTTAGTGGTGTTGTGCACTTTTATTGTGATGGGTAAAAAATGTTAACTCGCGTCAGGACACGTGACTTGATCGAAAATTCGTAAGACGGAGGGAGAGTAGACCGCATTCCAAAATATCAAAAATGCACAACGTTAATATTCAAATTTTTACTTCTGCCGGCACTCCCGGAGTGCAACCCGCTGTTTTTTTTTTTTTTTGGAGGTAACGACCTCTGGTATATCCATCACGTCTGTGAAGTTGAAAAAACTGATATTTCAAGTGAGCCGCGGTCGGTGACTCAATTTTTTTTATCAATTTAATTTATTTATTATATTTATTTTATTAGTTTTTTGTTTTATCATGTTTAGATATAGATACCCGTCACTTCTGCGGAGTTTCGCTTGTTAATTTAATTTGACCCTATATATTATTTTGTTGTGGGCCAGTATGGCTACTGCGTTAAAATTCTGTTTGTGCAACCTTGATATCTAATTCTGCTAAATTAGTCCTGTTAAATTAAAATATTCCAAAATACCCATAATCATCTCGTCTTTGAAGTTTCGCCAATTAATTTTAAAAGGCCCTGTATTTCATAGTTTCCTTGTTAAATGGCGCAGCCGCGGGGCACACAACAATGTTTTCGAATCAGTTAACAGCCATTTACATTATCTTGAAAATTTTAAACATACCCTTTCCATGTGCCAAATAAACATTATTTTTTATTTCTAGGTCATTGTCATTGCGAGCCGGGCTTCGCCCCTCCCCTGTGCGCCCTGCCCGGCCCGGGAGGTTCCTACGACTCTGGACCAGCCACTGATCCTACTAGTAAGTTATTTTTAGATGCTGTTTGATGGTGTAGCGACATCTATATTTTTTAAAAATTCATCCCCTAAGAGAGTTAAAATTCGAAGATATGTACCAACCCGCACTGGGCCACTCCCTCTCGAAGAGGGAACTGAACTGGCCTGTGTCCCAGCAGTGGGAACATTAAATGCTGATATATGCAGGGGGTTAAATAGGGGATGAAAGTTTATGGATATTCGTCATTTTTGCTAATAGAAAATCCCATTGGGCATACGGCTTTTTGTATAAAACTATTCGTAAACTAATCTCAATTCTCTCTTTCAGTCCAACGCAACTTCATGGTGGCTATGTACGTGATATTCCTGGGCATCATACCTGCAATCCTGCTGGTGCTGTTCCTCATCTACTACTCGAGACACAACGTCCTCCTCTGGTGGAAGAAGCCAAGGAAATCGTACGTAGACAATCTATGTAACGGGTGCACTAAACCTAACACGAAAAATATATTCGCTGTTAAATTCGCCAAATTCCAGGATAGCACTTCTTCACTTAGAAATTTATTGAGCTTCAAAAGAAGTGGTAGTGCTCACTCCATTGATAATATCTGCACTGACCCGCCACCGCAGCCAGAAGGCCCGGTTTATTCCAATTTAGAAGAAATTAAAGCTATGCAAAAACCTAGTAACGCTATTTCTTTACCAGACAAAAATTTAGCGAAAGTACCTTTGAAAAAACCTGTCAAAAAGATCAACAAAGATGACATACAAATCGCGAATAATACTGATATCAAAGTCAATAGGCCGCCGGTCAAACCCAAGCCTAATTTGAGTAACTTGCCACAGGGAAATAAACCTAATGTCGTTATAATAAAGCAGGGTTTGGCTTCTACGACGAATGAAATGGTTGCGAACAGTCAGCATAGAATGCATAATGTTGGTAATAATAGTAGTTTGCATGGTAATGTTGGTAAATTTGGCAAACAAGCCAATGTTGGCGGGAATGCGAACGTGAATAGGTTTAAAAAGTAATATTTTTCAAAAAGGAGAATTTATATTATCGTGGATGTGCATGAAAAATATATTGCATGTCAGATCTTGTAGTCTGTTTTGTAGATTATGGCACTCAGCATTCAACCTCTTGGTTTTGCTTGAGATTTGCAATCTTATTTGTTTCATATATTGACATGATTGAAAATCTATGGTAGAAAGATATTTTAACACTTTTACTACACTAAAAGTGGAGAGTATGATAGTTAAAGATTGAAATAGTTACATTTGCCCTCAACGTATACCCTGTCCATTAGGTAAACCGTTTTTTGACAGATGGAACTAGTGGTTGCAGCAACACACAATACATTGATTGTTATACGCACGGTATTATAATGTCTGTAAAATGCCATAAATAAGATACTTCAATAAGATAAGGCAGTTTATATATCTTTTTTCTTACTCAGTTTAAAGTTAACTTTTACGTAATCTGTAATATGTACGTTCTAAGACAGCTGTCAAAAAATGGTTAACCTAATGGGCAGGGTATAAGTCGCGCGAAAAAGTATCCATACTGAGAAGAGCGAGCTCACACAATAATAATGGCGTTTCCATGACAACCAAGTCATGTCTCTGCGAAATTGTGTGTGTCAGAAGTGTCAAAACGAAACAGGAACGCGCCCATCTTTTGACGTGGCCAGGGGAAATCTACGATTGTACTCTTTGTTGATAGTGATGAAATTGTTAAAATTCTTTACGACTTTAGTAATAAACCATGCTATGAATTAAGTTTGGTAACACTTGAACTGACTGAAGCTCAAATATCTATAATAATAATGCATATAAATTACATGTAATTTATTAATTTAGTAACTGTTCTGGCATAGAACATAAAAAAATCCCATTCAGCAATGAATTTAAAACATCATTGTTTTGTATTAATTTTAGATGCAATTTAAAGTCATTGTGTATGGGATTTAAATATTTTATTTAATCTTAACTGTGATACTTTTGAACAAAATAGGAATTTAAAAATACTAATTTGTAAAGTTCGATTTTACTTATTTTAAACTTTTTAAATCATACTAAGGGCAGACTTTTCAATTGGCAGATATCTTTTATCCGCAGAATAGATACGGCGGTTTGAAATATTTACTAGCTTTTGCTCGCGGTTTCGGCCGCGTGGAAGTCGATTTACCGGGATAAAATGTATCCTATGTGGTTATCCAGGTTATAAACTACTTGTGTGGCAAATTTAATCCAAATCCGTTTGGCGGTTTTTGCGTGATTGGGTAACAAATATTCAAACATACAAACTTACACGTTTATAATATAGTAGGATACAAAAATTGTTAAACTGTCTCGTTTAAACCTCGGATAAAAGTTATCTGACGATTGAAAGTCATCCCAAAAACTTCTTTCACGAAGTACTAATGCTCAAACAAAAGTCACAAATAATATCACAATGTCATCTTAAACTTAAAACTCACATGTCACACTGTATAAATCTTCGAAGTGAAACCTTTCCCTTTTACCCGACTGCCCAAGAAGGAGGGTATTGTTTCACTTTTCTTTCTATGTTGATAATATATTTTCACTTGGGACTCGGTTTCTGAAAGCTTACTTGATAATTTTTGTTATTTCGGTCATCACCTCAAAAATAGAAGGATACATTTAAATTTGTATAGTACTGTATAACGGCCTGCTTTCCACAACTCGTCACTCCTCAACATGTCCAAGTGCGTACGGTATACTTGAAGATATACAAGCTTTTGGAAACCGTGTCTACAATTACAAGACATTTTAATTATTAACAGACACTCATATACAATGTGGAGACGACAAACAATAAATTAAACTACAAATATCTAATGACGTTCCCAGCCTGCATTCAAAAATTCAACCAAATATGTCTAATAGTTTCACTATAGCTATAGTTGACCGAAACTGCTGTACCAGCAGGGGGCGCGTTGAGCGGCCTGCACTGCCCGGGGCGTCTCCCCGCGCCCATACCGAAGGCGCGGTTCAGCGGTTCTGGTCAAACTATAGTCTAAGATTGGTGTAACTCATAGACGGCCCATCTCTACTATTTAGTTCGTTTGAAAAACTCACTATTTTATTTCGATTATACAATTTATTTCAAAGTTAAAAGTTAAAAATAAACTCCTATGCAATTAGTATTGCCAGTGTATTCATGTATTGTCGTCTCCACATTATATTTAATATTTAGTAAACAAAAACTAAGCTCTCAAAAAAAGTCCTGTTAACGGTCAAACTAATGATTTATTTTATTACATAATTTAACTAGTTTAGTAGTTAGTTTATCTGTAATTAGATTTAACGCACTGTATAATAAAATACTCTAATTTCATTCTATTAGTTGCTTGTTTGATTGTTCTTTTTTCTTTGCACGATGTGTTGCCAGTTTTAAAATAAGATGGCTATTTAAATTTGTTTTTTGTTTACTGAGATATCTAATAACTAATAAAAATTAACTAGATTTACCAAAATTAATCCATAAGGTTAAAATTTTACATTGCTTATTGAAATTGTCTATTACCAATCTGATATAAAAAGAGAGGTTGCTTTTTTAAATCTTCTAATACTTTGTACAGACGTCACAACATCAAGCTACTGCAATCTGTCAAATTTCTTTAATAGATTTTCAACTTTATGGCCAAAGCATTAGGTTCAAAGTTGGTTGGGAAAATTTGACAGTTTGGGGTACCTGTGCAGCAGTGTTGGCGTCTGTACGTTAAAAAGCACTGAGACAGCCTAAGCCCACGTTCGCACGGTTCGGGCGTAATAATATCGCGGCGGTATTTTATCGTGCACTGGATTTTCAACTCTCGGTGTTGAGCCGAGCATTGAGAATTCAACAGAGAGCAACCTTACGTGTCAAAAAACACACTGTTGGACTTTCAACTCTCGGCGCTAAGCAGTACGTTGAAAATGAAGTGCGCGAAAAAAAATTGCCGCGGAAACCTGGGCAAATATGAGTTAAATAATCTTGATCACCCATAAGCATATTCAGTCTTTAATGTTCCCACTACCGGGACACAGATTTCCTCTCTGTAGAGTATACATTAAATATAAATTAGTTCTAGAATATACATTAATTCTATATAATATAATTTTTAAAGCTGGCAATACTTACATACATATAACCTCTTTACAAGGTGTTGTTTCTGCATCGTTGTGGTGAGTGATTTGATTTGGTTTTGCTTTTCATTAACATTGCATGGCATTTTAGTTTTAAGATTGCATGTTTTGGGCATTAACTGCATGGTTGGGCTAGCATGATAATATTGTAACATACGTTTAATTTTGTAGTTATTTATTTAGCGTCGAAAGTATCTTTCTTGAGAGGTAGGCAAATGTTAATAGGATTCAATAAATACTATTTTTATTTTTGGTTAATAATCATTGTCAATGTAAATACAAGCTGTTGTTTTGCATCCTCGTCAAATTTCAGAAGGCTGTTATGAAACACATAAATATTCAAATAAAATTACGATCTCTGGAAAATAATGAATACATACTTGTTTTTTTAGTTATTTAAGTTTGACAGTATTTTAGAACAAAGAACAGAATCGCGTTATGGTATCGTATAAGCGGCCGGGTTTTTATGTGTGTGTAAAAGGGCAGTTACAGTGCGGTATCACACAGGCAGCGTTTTAAAATGCGTGTCCCACACATGCCGATTTCCGAAAATTAGAAAAAAAAAATGATATAATAATAAAATAAGTAGGTTATTTTATAATAAAATTGATTCGTGTCGAGAATCAGTAGCATAGTTACCTCCTTGAATTTGACGAGGATGCAAAACGACACCATGTATTTTGTTATGGGAGATACAACATTCTTTACTTTTATAAGATTTCAATTGCAACTTAGTCTAGTTAGTTTACTGGATGGTTTTCTCATCAATATGTAACCAATAATAAGCAGAATTTAGCCGTTTGAATGATACCGAGGTTTCCAATTAGATATTAATTTATGTGGCATGCAAAAAGAACTTGCATGATAGCATGATTGCAATTTTGATTTATTTAAGTTATTTATTATCCAATAAATAGAACAACAATTTCCAACAATAATAATTTTTATAGATATAATCCAAACCCATAATTCAACCAATAACATCTGTTTTACAGGGCCCCATCACCAAAGAAAGCAAGTCTTCAACATCGAATCTCGCGCAGTGCAAGTAAATTCGCCGCAAACTTTCAGAACAGCGCTCAGAACAACGCTCAACCCGTCAATGTCCATACACTATCCAACCCTGACGACATGAGCTCCAGTTTACTGCGAAGTGACTCAGACCGAACTCCTCCAGGCAATATTAACCCTTCCGTCAACTTCTTTGGCAATTTCAAAGGGTTTTCTCTCACTCCTATTGAAAAAGCTGCCAATGAAAAAGATGAAGCTGAAGCTGCAATTACGAATAAACCAGTTAAGATTATTGCGGAAAGTTTAAGTAAAAGCGCGAAAATTACTCCGGTGCATAGAAGTGGGAGTAACAGTCAGAATATTGTCCCTCAAGGTGTCTTAAAGCCGGTATTGAGAAGTGCCCCGCCACTTCCAGTCGTCCCAACGACGGCCAAAACCAGCCCAAAGACGAGTCCTTCAGTTAAAAGGACTAATAGTACTGTTCAGAACAAAATTAAAGCTTTAATGAATTCGGAGAAAACGGACGAAGTAACACCTTCAGTTGTAACCAATCCACCACCAAGGCCAGTGATATCCAGTCCGATTCTAGAAGCTTCTACATGTACAGCTAAAGAACTGATATCTCCCTTACAAGGGTCGAAGACTTTGGGGCCTATAAGAGCAGCCCCAACACTCCCTATTACCCCAGATTTCCCTAAAAGACCGTTAAGCATGCATTCTGCTGGCGTGCCCCAAAAACCTCTACCAGAAGAACCTAAAAAAGTCAAAGAAGGGATTTCATTAAACCGTATAGCATCGTTCCTAAAACATGATAAGCCTAAAGAGAAGGAACGAAATCCAGTAGAAAGAAGTCACTCTTTACCTAAGAACCCAAATCACCAAATCAAAGTCGCCAAAAACGACAAAGTGGCTTTAAGAAACTTGCAGATATCCAACCCTATACTCCAGAAAGAGATTGAGTTACCAGTCAAGTCTGTGTCTGTGGTATCGGATTCTGAAGATGGGGACGACCCTAAAGCTTTCGTGAATCGTGCGCAAAGCATGAGAGCTCCTGCAAGCCAAAAACCGGCGTTGCAAAGCTTTGGTTCTATGAGGCAGGCACCTGCTGCTCCAAGGCCCTTATCCGTCGTTGGTAGACCTACAGCCCCACCACCACCATTACCAAGTCATTCGGACCCAATCCCACCACCAAATCCAAAACCACAGCCTGATAGTAAATCAGTAGATTACGTGGACTGTATAGAGGAAAAACAGGCTCCCTTAGCCCATATTGCAGAAGAATCTACAGACAATATCTATGCTGTTATTGAAGAGAGTCCGGAAAAGCACTCAAAGCCTCTACCAGGGGTGCCTCCGCCAATCAAAACGATACCTCAACCACCTCCCGAAGGGTACAACACTCCGAAAGTTGTCCCGTCAAATTCTGGGAGTACTGAAAGCATGGGGTTGCTCGGAGAGATCGTCAACGAAATACAGAATCGTAACTTTGAGTCTATTTACTCGGCCTCTACGCTTTCGAGAAAGAAAGAGAAGGAACGAAAGGCCAAAGCTGCTGCAGAAAAGAGAGCAAACAATCGAGATAGTACGTACATGAATTCTGAACATTATAAGACGCCAGAAAGTGTTTATAGCAACTCTGGAGCGAAATCTAACGTGTCGACAACTAGCAGTGGGTACTTGCACCCTTCAGCTGTCAATGTACCCACCTTTTTGAAGAAAGATGAGCCAAAAGAAGAAGATAAGGCCCCACCTTTACCGGGACCTAATTCTAAGATCCCAACGTTTTCAAGACAAGTGACCCCTCCCACTCTCAAAAATACATCCTCATTCAGAAGCGTGCCTCAATCACCGAAAGTAGTTAAAAACGGGAACTTAATGCCGAAAATTATGAACAGTCCAGACGTTGTTTCGAGCTGTACGGTACCCGACGCGAAAAATGTGAAACCTCCTGATGTTATTAACAATAATAAGCTACCAAATGATACGACAAAAGTGGCGGCTAAACCTGCGGTGACAGCGAAGCCGAATGACAACCGACCGCCGTTAAGACCCGCGCCCACAGAACCGAAAAAGCCGATCAAAGTTACACCTCCACTTAAACCAGTCAACTCCAACTCTAACTTAAATAAAGTGACAGACAAAACTCCACCCACGAACCGTGCCATCTCAAAAGTAGATTCCGTAAAAGCTATAGCGGACAACTTAAATAAGAACAAGCCTAAAGTAGTACCAAAACCCTCAACAGTCGCCCAAAAGACAGACAATAAGCCTAATCAAACAAAACTGACGGCCAAACCATCGAATGTTGCCAGTTTACAGCAGAAATTCGAAAATAGAAAGTCGTTGGGTAAAGAGATTGCCGTAACAAAAAAATAAAAGTAATTTACAAATGGCGTGTAATTTAATTGAGTTATCTAGTCTATAAATATATTTAAATGGCCATTTGCACAGAAGACTTGGTTTTGAAACAAAGTATGTAAGGATCTGATTTTTACGAAGCATTTTATGTGGTTGACGAAATCGTATGTTGATTGATATATTGAAATTGGTTCGGTTGATCAATGGCTGGTTAGTATTGTAAGTTGCTTGTCCAAAAGAGTGTTTAAACGTGGTTAAATATGGCTTGAAATTAGTGGATTACGTATCTTGCATGTAGGCTTTTGAGCCATATTCGACTGCAGCTTAAAATCGATTAGGTATATGTAGGTACTCAACGCGTGAAAAGAAATGTTCAAAGTATAAAATAATTAAGGTTAAAAGCACGTGAACGAAAAAGCAAAGAAATTATTTTTATTACTTATTCAGCTTCGACGAATATAGGCATTAAAACGAAGTGTTCATATTTTGTAATAATGAAACGCAATTTTGACGGTAAGAAATATCTGTACATATATTATGTGTAGAGTATATTTCTAAACATTTGTATGTATTTTACTTAAAAACGGTAAGATCGTAAGTGTTAACTTTGTAGGGCATTCATGAGGTTAGCACCGAATTAGCATCGTTTAATTTAATCGGAGGTCCTCGGATAATAGCTATTGATTCGAAAAAAGTTGTCTTAAAAGTAGAAACTTTTTGCAAAAAAAATAAATAAGACTATGTATTTAAAACAGCTTTCTTTAGTGACATAGTGTTAATAAACGCGGTACCAAATCAATTGCACTATCCAATGTGCGAGTTTTATAATTGCTAACGTGACGATATTATCGTGGACGTCCACGTTCATCAAATGTATGGACATACATGCACGTTATAACGTTATCATGGACGGGAAAGGGTTTTGAAAATCCGTGGTATGGCCTGTCAGCCATTTTGAAAAAGAACAAATGCCAGCCTCCATATAAAAATAAATCCCCTTTAAAAGCGTCTTAATATATATTACTTCCCTGTGTTATCGTATTGCCGTGCTGGCGACGTCAACGATAATATCATGGACAGCACAGATGAATTCCGGTTAAATGCCCCGTAAGTCGGACATCGACATTCTATCAAAAATATTTTATATCGAAGCCAGGCTATGATGATACGGTGCTAAGCTCAAACATGTGCCCCTACCCCTAACCGATTGATTAAATATAACTAAGAGATCTCTGTAAATATTATTAGGTTAATTTTATTCCCTAAAGTTAGTGATGATAATGTGAAGTGTCTTATGGTACATAATGCTTAATTCGTATTTTTATAAAGACTATAGTGTTTGAGATTTATAGAGAATTAGTGCCTTTGCAATGTTTTAATGTCGCCGTCTAAATAGTGAAACAGTTCCAATGAAATATTATAATAAAAAGAAAATAAAAGTTCTGTAAAAGTTATACAGTGTGTCTAAAATATGTTGGCATGCATGAAAAATATTGAACTATGTATATTTAAATATGACACTGACATTTCCTGTTGCAAGTGGCGCCGCCATGTAATGTCAAAATAACTGTCATGTCTGCCGATTGTCACAATGACTGCATCTCTCGGTTGCCTACCAATTTTTGTTATTGGTTATTCGAAGTTTTGGAACTATAAACTGAGAGTAAGAGTGAGAGAGCAGTGGTGGCCCAGTGGTAATGGGCGCGACTTACGAGTTGTAAGTCGTGGGTACGTACCCAGGCAGGCGCTTTACTTTGTGTAAATTATTTCATCACCATTGCTCTCAAAACGGTGAAGGAAAACATCGTGAGGAAACCGGCAATCCTAGAACCAAAAATTCGAAGACGTGACCCGGACTGGGCCCTCGTGGTGGATTACAGCCCACTCCCTCTCACAGAGAGGAGGCCTGTGTCCCAGCAGTGGGAACATTATAGGCTGATTATGTAAACTGTGAGTTATATGTGACAAAGTTCAAATTTCATTGCAACCATAAATCATTTAATTAGATTACATAACGCTAGAGTTACAATATGATCACTTGCTTCGTTTTTTTTATAAAATTTCCTGAATTAGACTGCGTCATACACAATAGGCAATTGGGCAATTGCCTCCCATATTGGAAATCTTTATAGGGATTCAAAAACCCATGTAACTCAACTTTCCACCAATCTTCCATTTTACTTTTTAGACGGCGACATGCAACGGCATAATCTAGTAAGTTTTGAGTGTTGATGCTTTACGATAAATAATTTATATAAACCCGTTCTTATTCCACTATATAAATGGTGCTACAGCGAATCAACATGCTTACCGAAAATAGAATATAAACGTATTTTTGTAATATTAAAAATCAGATAATTTTGATGTAGGTGTTTGTGGTAGGGACATGGGCAGGATTTGGAAAGATAGCTGTTATTATAATAAGGGGTTGTTTGTCTGTATGTTAGCGTTGACGACTTACAGTGCGGCCGACGAGATAATACGTTTTTGAGACCTATCAATTTCATACAAATGAATACGTGTTTATGTGCACTGACAGGTGTCAAGAACCCATTTTCGATGGCCGGACTATAGTGCTAATTTCACCAATGTAACTGAACACGATCAGTACATCAAAACCGCGTTCAAGAGCTGTCAGTGTCAATATTCCACAACAATGATGACACTGACAGACTATAATTTACGAACCGTTGTTGGTTAAAATTAAGATTCTTGTATCTTTACCAACAAGGAAGCAAAGATATCATGGCTTTGCATAGTAGACCTTCCCATATGGAAGTAGCTATCACACTATCACAGGTAAAACTAGCTTACGAATCTATTTATATGCTCAGTTTGGCTAAAATGCTACCATTGGTGGGCGTTTTTGGTTATAGGAATCGAGCGTTAAATGTGCTGATCGCGTCCATTTTCATTGGTGAAATCTGCCCTTGCACGGCTTATCCGAGCAGTATGTAACTGTCAGTATCGAATAGCTAATGAGTGAATTGTTAAACAATAGAACGTATTTGATACTCTTAAGATGTCTTTAACTTTAAATTGAAAGTATATAGTAAATTGGTGGGTCCCAAACAGGAGCATACTACAACGCGGCACGCCCAGGAGTTGGCGGGACAAACTCGACTTTTTTTCATAAGGATTGGCAACAAAGAGCAGTAGATATGCATAAGTGGAAGGAGGGAATAGGCCTTTGCCCTGCAGTGGGAAAGAAACAGCTAATAAAATAATATACTTAAAGTAAATTAATGTTATAAAAATTGTGCCCATGTCCCTCTCAATAATATGCTTTAATCGGAATAATGCAATAATTTATAAATAAATAGATGCATAATAACTGTCGTCCATAGTCGTATCACTGCCACAGCTTGGTACAAAATATAATGGTGCTGGATCGTCGCGAAGTGAACCTCAATATGTCTATTATTGTCCAAGTTTGTTGATAAATGTAGGTAAGCAATAGTTTTGTTTGCATTTTCACTGGGAAATAGACTTTCTTCTTTACATTGATTTTGGAAACTATAGAGCAGTGGGGGAATTGGAGTGCATTGATGCTGGCACATAAGATTTTTACAGCTCTGTCTCGGACCTACAGGCTGCAATGCCGAAAAAAGAGATGTAAAGCCTTTGGTCAGTTTCTCTGCATCACTCTAAGGTATACTCCTGCCGTCGCCGCGTCGTGCACGCACATAACCGATATCGTACTGCGCTCGCGTTGTGTCAACTGTATGGAAAAACAACCGCGGTAATTTTTAATGGTGCATAAACTTTTAATAAAGCAATATGCAACTCTTTTTTTCTTTTAGCTGCTCTGTAGTTGCCATTGTGAGCCTCATGTCTATGAAAAGATGATTGATGATTAATTTAGTCATATCATATTATGATTAATCGTAATAAATATTGTTATGTAATTGGTAACAGTCGGACTTCCATAAAAGCTTCACAACGAAATTAATAGTTTGAAAAGCGGATCTTGTGTGAAATTGATATTTTTATATGTGATTGTATTATTTTCTTTGTAAGACGAATCAGAATAGGACCCAAAATTGTTTTGTCACGGGCCCTGTATAAAATGGCTAATGCTGGACAAGCTTGAATGACCAGCACGGGCCATTCTATACCGCGAACGTTCCCGTTCGACCAATTTTCGCCCTTATGACGTTAGTAATAAGGTTGAAAAGTGGTCGAACGGGAACGGTCGCCAACGTACCTTTACTACTTTATTTAAGTTTACTATCATCATATTTGTGTAACTTGTTAACTTCAATTCGAAAAACTTGCTTTCCATTAAGAACTGTTGATTTAAATATTTGCGTACTGGAGTTGAAATTAAAATCAATATCAAAACAAAATGATTGGCTAACCTGATAATATTTTTTTTCCATATTTATTTTGTCTTTCGCGAATGTGTCGCTATAGTAATATGTAGTTGTGATAATTTAAATAAGTTTTTAAATGAAAAGTACATAAATATTTGTAAATATAACCAAAGAAATTTATGTAAGTGTGGTCCCGGTACGCATCTTAGCTTGTTCCTGTATGAATATTAAAAAGTTTACGTAATGTGTTGCAAGAGAAAAAAAAAACTAATGTTGAATGAAAATGGCAATGTCTATTATTAAAATTAGCCTTTATTTTTATTCCAAGACTGTGAATTATAAATATATTGAATTATTATATCAAAATTAGTTACTAAAAGCTAGTTGAATACTTCTTTTTTTTTTCTTATTATTACAGAAAAAAAGATAAATAAAAATATTTCATGAATGGTGCTTGTTTGTGCATTGTTACCCCCAAAACTTCGACAATTTCATGTGAAGATTTCACAGAGCACTGAGATATTGCTGCCGACGACGCGGCGATTCCTTGATCAAACCTTTGGTTTTTTTAAGAGAGCGGTGAACGCTCACTATAAAGCTACGGTTTCATGGAAAAGCAATGACCACATAGCGTCCGCAATTTACCGGTGAATGACTCCACTGAAACGTTATTGACAGTAAGTTGGTTTTCCTAAAGAGCGTTTTTGACACGGTAAAATCAAACGCCGCTGCCCAATTATTTAAATCACTAGATTTGCCCTCACAATACTTACACATTTCATTACTAATGCTGCTTTCTTAGCAGTGGTAGACGATTCCCGGACAGGGTGTAGTGGCGCAGTCAGGGAGAGGCCTATGTCCACCAGTGGATTGCGATAGGCTAAGTTGATTGATTGAGACGCTTCCCTTTTCCTTAACTCGTCTTCTAATAGTACTGCACTCCAAGCCTCATACATATTTATCTAGTTTTCCTATAATTTGTGATAGACACTAAATACACTTATACAAAACAATGACGGTTTGAGACGTTAAACAGAGCTGCCACCTATGACGAGCTTTCTGTTTTTAACCCCATTCGAAATGCTACAGATTAAAAATATACCGCAAGTCAACCCCAAAAACCATTTTGCGTAATTACTTTAGTCTCCGTATTTATAAAAATATATTGAATGCCGTATTATGTTATTTATATTAGGGGTTAAAGTATAAAATTGCCGATTTGTACTGAAAAATTGAATGTAGTTTTTTTTTTAATTTAACATATTTATTTAATCAAAATAATTACCATAATTATCTATACATTGCTGCCATCTAATAGGAAGGTCATTTATGCCTTTGCGGTAGAACTCTTGCGATCTAGATTCGACAAACTGTGTGATAGCATTTTGTACTACCTCCTGAGAAGAAAACTTTTTATCACGTAGAAAATTGTCCAAATCACGAAAAAAATGGTAGTCCGTTGCAGCAAGGTCTGGCGAATACGGAGGGTGACGAATGGTTTCTAATTGCAGTTCCTGTAGAGTTAAAACGGTTTCTCGTGCTGTATGAGGTCTCGCGTTATCATGGAGCAATAATGGTGAAGATCGATTCATGAGTCGGGGCTGTTTCACTGCTAGTTTTGCTATCATTGTTCGGAGTTCGGCACAGTAGACATCTGCCGTTATTGCTTGACCAGATCGGAGAAAGCTATAGTGAATAACACCATGCTGAGACCACCAAACAGTTACCATTACCTTTTTATTGGTAAGCTTTGCTTTTCCATCACGAAAGCGTTTAAACCAAAATCGCACGGTGCGTTCATTAGCAGTCCCCTCTCCAAACGCAACATCGATATTGCGAGCTGTTTCTGCCGCGTTAGTTCCGCGTCGGAACTCGTATTCAAGAATAACTCGAATTTTCGAAATATCCATCTTTCTTGTCTAAGCTAAATAAAAAAAACAACTGAAAGTCGATAATCGAATGTTGCACATTTTTTAAAAGAAGAACATTATAGGTACCATGTGAAAAAAGTTTCACTCAAAAATCTCAAACCATGAAGGTTCTATGTCAATTCGAAGTACCTATTACAATAAAACGGCAATTTCATACTTTAACCCCTATTGTAAATCTAAATGTAACGACATATTATGTATCATCAAGTTACCTATTTTTTATATGATTATTCAATTCCAAGCATTATTGGAAATTGGTCATTGTTCTTTGGAAAGTCTCAAAAGACTACTACCCAAAGTCACCAAAACAAAAGTCAAACATAAAAAAAAAAAGAATTCTTAGCGTTGTGTGTGATTGCAATTTTGTATTTGTTGATTTCTACTTGAAAAACTAGAATAAAACCACTGAAAAATGTATGTAGAAGACCTAGAAATACTAAAACAGTGGAGATATACAGTTCCAAAACGCTTATTTACCCATAAAATGTATTTTCAGGGCATCAACATCTAAGCCACGCTCGGAGATGACTTTGGAGGAATTATCCAAAATTGAAGAGGAAGAATTCAGTACGGGCCCTCTTTCAGTTCTTACGCAGTCAGTAAAAAACAATACACAAGTTCTGATCAACTGCCGAAATAACAAAAAGCTGTTGGGACGCGTCAAGGCGTTCGACCGGCATTGCAACATGGTGCTGGAGAATGTCAAGGAAATGTGGACTGAGGTGCCAAGGCTAGGCAAAGGCAAGAAGGTAAAGTTTCCCATGAAATTTCTTTCAAATATTCACTGAAACTCATCTTTTTCGGCTCCAATTTGTCATACAAACAGTGAATTTAGAGGTTATCTATTGATTTTTTAGGAAGGTGATGTCTAAGGCTAAATTTGGGTTAGTTTATTAAATTCCACTTAAAACATCGTCCAAGTCAGGTTGGTACAGCTTCCAAGCATAATACATTGTTGGTTACATACATTAAAATGAGAATGAGAAAGTTGTTTATTTGTTTTGGCCATAGCAAAATAAACCAAGAACACAGAAGCTATAATTTTGTATGAAACTATTTAAAAGTTAAAGTTATTAAGAGGTCAGTGGGCCGTTTTAGGGTTTAAAACATTTAAGCATGTATAGGTTCACTGCAGGACTTTTGCAATAAACACAGTTTGATCCCATCACCAACCACCTTCGTCCATCCATTTACCGATACTTTGCTATATTAATGTGTGTAATATAGTTGCTTCACCAAGCCAAAGGACTCAGTATGTATGTAAGTAAAAGATACCTAAAAGATGGCGTTCAAGATGGTGTGCGTGGTTAACTGCTTTGTTGGTCTAGTGGTTTCAAACACTACTGCTGAGCATGAGGTCCTGGGCTTATTCAACTCCTCACTAGCAGCTCGGAGTCTGGATTAGTGCCTGGTTGATGATAATAGTATCGCCCTCTATTACATGGAACTTAAACGTAACTGGCATTATGTATGTCTACTATAGGTTCATCTCTTCCCAACCATTCAGGGAAATAAGGCATGCTTTTATGTTATGTTAAAACTGTATCTAGTACCGTTTTTCCACCAAGCCAAAAGGCTCAATGTGTATGCTAAGAAAAAGAATAGCATATCTATTCAAAGGTGTTCACATTGAGATTATTATCTTACCTCATACTCAATCCAAAACATTTTTAATTTCAGGGTAAAGCAGTGAACAAGGATAGGTTTATCTCAAAAATGTTCCTCCGTGGAGACTCAGTGATCCTAGTATTAAGAAACCCGCTGGCCACTGCGGCTGGCAAATAAGCAATCAGTCTACAAAACATGTACAGTAACATGTGGTTAATATGGCACATCAAGTTTTCCAAAAACAAAGGAGGGTGTGTGCTTATGACCACTCAATAGAAGTGAAAACTTAATCTGGAGCCGTGTATACCCGATTCAGCGTCATTGACCGACTGGAGCCAAGTATACCTGATTCAGCGTCACTGACCGAATGGAGCCAAGTATACCCGATTCAGTGTCACTGACCGACTGGAGCCAAGTATACCTGATTCAGCGTCACTGACCGACTGGAGCCAAGTATACCCGATTCAGCGTCACTGACCGACTGGAGCCAAGTATACCTGATTCAGCGTCACTGACCGACTGGAGCCAAGTATACCCGATTCAGCGGTAGTATACGCGATCCAGTGGCACTTACCGTTTGGAGTAAACCTGATTCAGCACCTAGTATACGCGATTCAGCGTCACCGACCAACTGGAGCCGAGTATACCCGATTCAGCGTCACCGACCCGAGAGTGGAATGGTTCAGTTTCGTTCACTGTTCAGGAAGAAATATTCACTTCAATCAGCCCTAGAGAGCATCAACTTGGTCACCTTTTGTGACTGTCTGTTTCTAATACTGAATTTGCTATATTAACGCCTGGGACTGTATGTCTTTGTATTAAAAACTGTGAAGTGTTCTCCAAAACCTTAGTCTTAAGCTTGTGGTATGAATCCATTGCACCCCTTTTGTATATTGGTGTGTTCAATTATATTAAAATAAATAACAGTTAAGATTTAGATATGCATTTTATTTTACACTAACTATTAAAATGCGCCCGGCATGCGCTGCAATACCTTTTCCATTTTTTTTTTGTTAGGAACCATTTTTATAAATATAGATTTATGGCCATTCCATGCTCATTGTTGGACTGACGTTGGTGTGGAGTTAATTTATTTAAGAAAAGCACAGCCACATTACGTACATTAAACTTATGCTAGAATACTCTTTAACTAAAGGACTAATTACATGACAATTACGGCGTACATAGCATTGCTACCTTAAAAAGTATATTAAGCTAAACTAAAACAGACTAAAGTAAGATCGGTAATAAACATGAACAAAAAGTTAAGAATAAAAACAATAAAAAAAAAAAAAAAAATATATAAAAATTGAAATAAAAAGCAACTTGGCAAGGATAGCGTGATTTTCTTTCTGAATACCGGTAGCTTGTCGCTGAATATATCAAGGTCAGTTATTGTATTTGTTGCTCATTCGTTTATCTGGGGATTGTAAACCGAGATTAGTTTTTACAAAAGGTGTATCAAATACCTTTTTATTTTTTTTAGACCTTGGGTAAATTCTTGGCTGCCAGAGAAACGCTTTGCAAAAGGCAACTGCATTGTATTTTTCCATTAATTAATTTATGGAGGAAGCATAACTCTAGCAGCCGTCTGCGATCGCGAAGCGATAACATTCTAAATTTTTTTTAAACGCTCCACGTATGGCTTTCTATGGGAGCAGCCTCTTGTTGCGAAAGCAAGATGTCTCGTGAAAGGTCGCTGTATGCTTTCAACCCGTTGCGAGTGCATACTATGGGGCCCATACACTGCTTGCATACTCAAGATGACTGCGAACTAAGGCATTGTAGAGTAACACCTTGGTCCTCTGGTGTTTAAACCCTCTGGAATTGCGCTTAAAAAAATCCGAGCATTTGGGCGGCCTTTGTCACTGTTTTATCAATGTGCGCAGTAAATTTCAGCTCGCTGTTTACGTCCACACCCAGATCTCGAATTTCATTCACTTGTTTCAGTGTTACACCACCAATATCAGAACTGGTGTCTTTTTCCTTGTGATCAGTCAGTAGTCAGTTGTCGTCAGTCAGTAGATAATTTCTTCTTTTTCGTTCTTTTGTGATGTCTGCTGATTAGACTCAAGCTCGCAGCGTTTAAATACGGGTTTTTTGTCCTAAAGCCAAATAAGCGTTTATTTTAATTAAACCATTACAGGCACTTTTGAATTGATAAGGAGTCGATCAATCAGCTAGTTGCCCATTCTAAAGCTTAGTAGGTACCTATGTATGGAGACGAACAGGCAAGAAACTCCATGGATACTCGTGTGCTACACACTATTTCAGAGCGGCAAAATATATAAATGTATATTCTGCATAGCCCGCCTAAACCCCGTAGAAACCGAAGCTGTTACGTTAAATGTAGCTGTTAATTAAACACAATTAACCACCGTGTGGCGTGCGTGACGCTTCGAGTTTGTTCGTTCATTTAGCGTCAAAGAAAACATGTTTGTCAAAAGCGTTTACAGACACATTCATTTTCATGCTGGAATTTATCTGTATTATTAACGTATTCTATTTACTCAAGTTTATTAATTTACTAAACCAAGTTCAAAGAACGTCTGAACAAATTATGTCGCTAACTCATAAAATACCTCATAGATGGCGTTGATATCAATATAAAACGTGACTGTCTCCGTTCAATAGCCTTTGATAATAACCTCGGACGTTCGCGCCAGAACCGCATTCATAACACGATATTGTTTACGCACTGTCGTTTATTCAATCCTTGTGATCACACGCGCATAACGTTCTGTGTAACGAGTGTATAAACTATCAAAACTTTAAAGATAACAGTGGTTTTGTGTATCATGTCGGCTTGAACTTGTAAGTGCGACGAACTTGTATATTTCCCGCCGTTTTTCTTTTTTTTTTACTGAAGAAAATGTGCACTGTTATTTTGTGGTAATTCTGAAAAGCTAAGGAATTTTGTTAACATCCATTGAGGTAAGTGTTTACAGTTATAACTTATGATTGTTTTCTATAAATTGTTGTTTAGCTCTAGGGACATACCACAACACAATGAGAATTATATAGGTAAGTACGTAACCTACTTACATACTAAAAAATACCGCCAAGTGTTTGTAAATAAAAGGACTGCTCTTATTTTGTAAGTAGTTTTAAATTAGACACCTTGAATTTATAAAGAATACCTACGCTTAGTAAATAAGGAGTAGGAACCTAAGTAGGTTCAATCATTAGCCCAAAAAATAGGCAGGTTTTGTAAGGCTTCAGTCGGGAGTTGCGAGTCCTTTGATATGAAAGGTACCTACTTAGGAGGTATAATTGCATTTCTATTACAGCTTATTATGAATATTGATAATTACGAATTATTGAAAGAAATAGGGTATGTACCTAATAAAAGTAACGAAGTCTAAACTGAACATTGAATATTTTTGCTAATTGCTACGAGTCTGATGCCTAAAATATATTTTTACTTTTATTTTTTTTTCCTTTTGTCTGTTTGTCTGTAATTCTGGATGTCTGTTCCGGATTGGCGCAAAAACGACCGTGCGGAATTGGATGAAATTTGGCATTAACGCTTATGGTACTTTTAATCCCGGTAGGTACCTACCTATTACGTTCCCGTGGGATATTTTCCGACATCGACGCGGCTAAAGCCGTGGGTAAAACCTAGTTCCTAATAAAATAACAAATAAACAAAAATTACAAAACATTAATGAAAATTGAATTAATCACAGATGATTTCTGGACATACGAGCGCCTTAAACACCATATTGTGCCACAAGGTTCAGTTCTCAGCCTGCCTTCGTCACTTGTTGAATGCCCTTTCGAAATGGAGGTGAAACGCCGCTGGCCCTGTCTATAATCTACGATTATAATCCACATCGCAGTCTAAAAATATCGTAAATGGCAACACAATCTAGGTTGTTTTCACACGAATGCATCTGGATGGGAGAATACACTATGATTTTGCGATTTGCCAAGACGTTTTGGTATTTCGCCTTGTGAACACGATGAAATAGTTAAAGATAGGAAGATCCGACGAATTTAAAATATCTAGCTCTGTTTGGATTTCTAAAACTAAATCTGTGAAGACTAACTTTCAGTTTTATGCATAATCTAAAATGGACGGCGATGACGTAGAATAATTAGACACGTTTTCATAATTTGGTGAATACAGCACGTTTTTTAATTAATTTGAATTGAAAGTGAAATAGAATCGGATGCATAAAACATTGAAGAACAAACTTTAAACACGTTTTTCCTTGGCATTAAAAATGTAGAGTTTTTTACATCTTACATATACAGCACCCCAATTGCGTAACACACAATCAATCAGAATCGGTTTCATTTTGACTGTTCAACAACATTCATTGCGTTATTTACGTATTGAGCAGACTTTATGAAGGTAACCTTTTTCGAACTTATGAAGCAATGGATTAGCAATATCCTTCAAAATGAGTCAGATTGAGATTGATTGTGTGTTTCGCAATTATGGTGCTGGCCTAATCGAATCTCCGATCAGTCTGTTGTATAATCTTTCGTTAACTGTTTGATTGGTTGAACAAAATATATAAATTTTCTCCTTAGTACGAGATTACTTAGGGCTGATTTTTCAATCGACCGATAATATTTTTTATTCATGGAATAAAATTAACGTCTGACAGTTTTTGTATGGAAGAACTGTCAAAAATTCAAAATTATTCGTCCGTAAAGTTATCTGGCGTTGGAAAAATCAGCCCCAGTGATCTAAATTCCTAGCGATTCTCCCAATACTTTGTAAGTCCCTCTTGTACAGACGTCAGCAGGTCAAGCTACCCAAAACGGTCAAATTTTCCCAATCAACCTTGAACCTTAATGCTTTAGTCATAAAGTTGAAAATCTGTCAAATATATTTGAGATTGTAGTAGCTTGATGTGCTGGCGTCTGTACTACAAAACCTTTATGTACAGACACCACCACATCAAGCTACTACAATCTGTCAAATTTCTTTAATAGATTTTCAACTTTATCGCTAAAGCATTATGGTTCCAGGTTGATTGGGTAAATTTGTCAATTTCGGGTAGCTTGACCTGCTGACGTCTGTACCAAAATAATAAAAAAAATATATATTAACGCAACGAATAAGAAAGAAAGAAAGAAAATAAGTACGTTTATTTGCGGTAAACATGACGAAGAGAAAGAACATACCGAGAACACAGAAAAATATACCATCACGCCCTGTGTAATACCTGCGTACCTCGGTTGATAAATAAGACTACAGTATGAAACTGAATAGGCAATATCTATGTACAAGGTTTTCACATTCAGCCGTTTCAGCATTGCTTTCATGGTCCTGTTTTCCAATATTCGTCTAAAGGTACCCAAACTGAAAAGCACTCAAAAGAACCTATTGTTTAGATAGTTAATACGTATTTTGTGGAAATGGAGGGATTCGTATAATCATGAAATTCTTCGTAATTTCATCTTCTAACTCCTCATAACTTTCGTGATTGGCATTAGTGTTTATGTAATTGTGTTAAGTACGCACGGCTAAACATAAAGCTAAACAAAACCAGTATAAGCTGACTTCTCAATCAACTCATCCTATTGCAGTCCACTGCTGGACATAGCCACTCCCAGGCTGCGCCACAACACCCTGTCCTCCGCCTTCCGCATCCAGTCCGTCCCAGCCACCTTCTTTAGGTCGTCCGTCCATCTAGCTGCGGGGCGTTCCACATTACGCTTGCCGATACGCCGCCTTCACTCCAGGACTTGTCTGCTCCACCGGCCATCGGTCCTTCGACAAACATGGCCAGCCCACTGCCACTTCAGTTTGCTTATGTCGGTTACTCTGGTACTTTTCCGGATAATTTCATTCATGATTTTATCTTTCAAAGTAACTCCGAGCATAGCTCGCTTCATTGAGCGCTGAGTGACCTTGAATTTGTTGACCAGCCCGTCCGTTAATGTCCACGTTTCGGCACCAAATATCATGATATATGGAGTTAACTTCTGATTGAACGAAACACCTATTGTACAATGCGAGGTCAGGTAAAACTGGGAATGTACCTATTGCTTGATGTGTCGCCGTGTGTACCTCCTCACGTGCAACTTTCAAGAACATCAAACTACCTGTGACTTTGACCCGTGTAGACTTTACGAGTTGGGGATCAGTTTGTCTGAAACTAGTTTTGACATTCCCGAAATATTATGTACTAACTTCTGTCCGCCTGAAATGTCTTGTTTCTCTGACCCATCTCGTCGCATCGCATCGCCTGCCCGCGCGATTACTTCCTTTTTTGCTTAGCGTTCTTTCTCACTTATTTATTTTTCCTAACGTGATGTTAAATAGCCTTTAGCCTTCTCCAAACATTGGTCTGCAAAATGCAAATAAGATTTTTTCAAATCCGACTGGTAGTTCCAGAGATTAGTGCGTTCAAACAAACTCTTCAGCTTTATTATTAGTATAGATGTAGAGCGGCCACGGATATCGAGAGCCGCACATAGTTGGCAAGTTCTGAAATAGTTGTAATCTGAAAATAAGGGCGATCGCTGAGAGTAAATCCTAGATTACATTTTCCAGCTAACTTTAAAATGGTTTTGATTTTTCCATCTGGAATTTCTTAGTAGTATCCCGGAATCTGGATTTATGTCCAGACGTCATTGGACTTAAAAGTTGTTTTTCAGTCCCTTTAAGTACCTACCTATTTTATTTTATTAATTTTAAGAAAACTTACAGCTAATACTTTCGAGTAGTCCAAAGTAATATGTAGAAGAAAGCCAATTACAAGTTTCCACTTATAAAAACGTATGTATAAAATTGACAAAACGGTATAAACAGCGTGAGAGTTAAACACAGAAACAACTGAAGAGATTAAACAAAAATAAAATACATCACTCAACAAGTTACATTTTAAAGAAAATGTTACTCAACATTTTTTTTAATTTCTGGACACTATTTGTGAATAAATCAAGCTCAACATCCCGGCACACCACATTGAACATTCGACATGCTCTTAAAATAAATGTATATATATATATAATTATAGGTATACACCTGCCACTTAACCCTTCGTGATGTTATGTTATGTGAAAAAAGCAACTATCGATGCAGTAATTTTCGATACATGAGAAAAATAAACATTATTTGCTCACAACTCTGCCAATCCTCCTTTGAAGTAAAGGCGTTATATTTCATCTTCCGTATACGATTGAAAAAGCAATGAATATCGACTATTTATAGTCGTAATGCAGATTGTGCGCTATAATAGCAAAGACGATTACCTTCAATAAGGTCGTAGTAAGACTTGTTTTCTAGTCTCTGGCTTAGGTACATTTACTATGGCACGTACTATCATTATTAATTTTATTAGAGTGCGAAGATGTTTCTACGTAGTTACTGTGATTATTGTAGTACATTTTATTGTAGTAATAGATAGACTTCTGCTGACTTACGAGTTGTAGGTTGCGAGTTCGAATCCAGCCAGGCACTTTGCGTTGTGTACTATACAATTCATCACCACTGGTCTCAAAACGGTGTAGGAAAACATCGTGGGGAAACCGGCATGTCTTAGCACCAAAAATTCGAAGACATGTTACATCCACCAACCCTCACTGGGACCGCGTGGTGGCTTACAGCCCACTCCCTCTCACAGAGGCGAGGCCTGTGTCCCAGGGAACATTATAGGTTGATTAGATTATGCAAGTATGTACATGTGGCTACGTAATTATAACATATCGAGACCCCTCCGTGCTCAAATTGATCATTCAATTCACATGACAAAACTGCATACACTCTTCGCTGTATTTGTTCTTCTTCAGAACTAAATGACGTTTGAATTAGATTAGTAGGATATGTATTAGGGGTAAAGTATGAAATTGCCGATTTGTACTGAAAAATTGAAATTCGTTTTTTTTTTAATTTAACATATTTATTTAATCAAAATAACTACCATTATTATCTATACATTGCTGCCATCTAATAGGAAGGTCATTTATGCTTTTGCGATAGAACTCTCGTGATCTAGATTCGACAAACTCTGTGAAAGCATTTTGTACTGCCTCCTGAGAAAAAAACTTTTTATCACGTCGAAAATTGTCCAAATCACGAAAAAAACGGTAGTCCGTTGGAGCAAGGTCTGGCGAATACGAAGGGTGACGAATGGTTTCTAATTGCAGTTCCTGTAGAGTTAAAACGGTTTCTCGTGCTGTATGAGGTCTCGCGTTATCATGGAGCAATAATGGTGAAGATCAATTTATGAGTCGGGGCTGTTTCACTGCTGGTTTTGCTATCATTATTCGGAGTTCGGCACAGTAGACATCTGCCGTTATTGCTTGACTAGATCGGAGAAAGCTATAGTGAATAACAACATGCTGAGACCAAACAATTACCATTACCTTTTTATTGGTAAGCTTTGCTTTAGGACACTGTTGCGGCGTTTGACCTGGGGTCAGCCATTGCATTTTTCGCTTACGGTTATCGTAAAGAATCCACTTTTCATCACATGTCACAATTCGGTCCAATATATGTCCAATGAAGGATCATTTCTGTATCGATTCAACAAGGCAACACAAGTTTCAACACTCGTTTCTTTCTGCAGATCAGTCAAATCATGAGGCACTCGTTTCTCATATTTTTTTATTTTAATGATTTGACGCAAATGAGTCAATATTGTTGGTAAGGTAACGTTAAACCATGTCGCTAATTCCTGGGTAGTTTGGCTCGGATCGGCTTCCACCATCTCTTTCAATTCATTGTTATTCACCTGTGTGGGCGGTCTTCCACGTGGTTCGTTCTTTCGAGTCAAAGTTTCCATCACGATAGCGTTTAAACCAAAATCGCACGGTGCGTTCATTAGCAGTCCCCTCTCCAAACGCAACATTGATATTGCGAGCTGTTTCTGCCGCGTTAGTTCCGCGTCGGAACTCGTATTCAAAAATAACTCGAATTTTCGTAGTATCCATCTTTCTTGTCTAAGCTGAATAAAAAAAACAACTGAAAGTCGATAATTGAATGTTGCACATTTTTTAAAAGAAGAACTTCATAGGCACCATGTGAAAAAAGTTTCACTCAAAAATCTCAAACCATGAAGGTTCTATGTCAATTCAAAGTACCTATTACAATAAAACGGCAATTTCATACTTTAACCCCTATTATCTATCTATACAGCTGAGGAGTTGACTGTTTTTTGTTTGTTTGAGTTTGAACCATAGGTATAGGAAAGAACATTGCTATGGTTTGAACACGCTAATCTCTGGAACTACCAGTCGGATTAAAAAAATAATCTTTTTTCATTTGATAGCCCAATTCTTGTGGAAGGCTATTTAGTATCACCCTTGAGATCCGAGCAAAAAGAAAAAAAATCACAAAACGAAGTGACAGCACGGGCAGTCGATGCGATACACTATACGGTATTGGTAGAGCTCTCTCTCGGAATTTTCTCTCTATATTTTTTCTAATGAAGAATTTTTATCGACCGGCGCAATGGAAACTTTAGGAAGCCTTCGGGCACCTAACCCGAGGGCCTCCGAAAGGAGGAGCGAAAATCTTCGCGGGATTATCACATAGATAGCTCTGTCTGCGACTTCGTGCGTTTGAAATTTTTGTTCTAACGTAAAATATATCGAGGGGCTTTTGGAGTTGGGGCTAAGTAATATCAGCCGCACGGGTCGATCGATCAGACTAAGGCTATGCTTGCCGCGGTTGTTCCGTGGATGGGTGATCATCATTACATACCAAGATGGGGCCTACGTAACTCGGAAAGCACTTTAAGCCGCTGGTCCCGGTTGTCTAGCTTTGACAGTCGAAGCCCGAAAGTCTGACAAACAGTCATACCAAGGAGTATCTTGTTACTCAGTTACCGGATTGTAGAGATCAGATAGGCAGTCGTTCCATGTAAAACACTGGTAGGTAGTTAGCTGCATCCGATGACACTGAAAGCCGACCCCTACATAGTAGGCAGATGGTAATATTGTAGTAGGTAGGTAAATGTTTCTACGTATTTAACGTATAAATTGCTAAAATATAGGTAGGAGGTATTGACTCGTTGGTCTAGTGGTTCGATCTAGGGGTCCTGGTTCGATCCCAGGCCGGGGAAAGTTTTACCATTTGGAATTTAGTAGTAGCAGCCCGCGGAGTCTGAATTTGTTTGTAGCCCAGTTGATGGCAAACTCAAACTCAAATCATTTAATTCAACTAAACCAATTACAGGCACTTTTGCATTGTCAAAGGGTCGGTCAGTCAGAAAGATGAAGGTCGTTGTCCATTCCAAAGCGTAGGTACCTATGGAGAAGAACGGGCAAGAAACTCCACGGACACTCTTTTAAATCATAAAATTGTTACAAAATATTTGATACAATTTTATGATTTAGGGAGGCCCTATACCTAATTACATGGAACGGCGAAATGTGGGGTGTGCTATAGAAAGATACACCTCTGCCTAAACCAACAGGGATTACAATCGTGATGCTATGTCATGTTATGTACTAGTGAGAAATTCAAGTTTTTGTCCAGTGTGTCATTCATTATTGTCATAAGACTAAGGAAATTTTTGGATTGCAAACAAATAAAATCTTTGCAAGATGTTTTATTATGTAGGTAAACAGTTATATTGTTTTACAACTTCCTGCTGTAGAAAGCAATGCTTAGGTTTGTGTCATCGAAGGAAAATGTTTTTTTCTTGTTTGATACCTCTAATTTCCCTACATATTTGACCAGTTTTTTTTTTCATTGATTGTCGCTGAGATGACATTGTGAATAGATTTTGAACGTTTTTCATTACGGTGAATTGGCCTTCAGTTATCATTAGAAGGAGCAGCGGTGACCCAGTGGTTACGGCCGCGACTTAGAGATCGTGGGTTCGTACCCAGGCAGGCGCTTTACTTTGTGTAAATTATTTCATCACCACTGCTCTCAAAACGGTAAAGGAAAACATCGTGAGGAAACCAGCATGTCCTAGAGGCTAGAATCAAAAAGTCGAAAACATTTGACATCTAGCAAACCGCACTGGGCCCGCGTGGATGATTACAGCCCACTCCCTCTCGAAGAGAGCAGGCTTGTGGGCTGTGTCCCAGCAGTGGGAACATTAAAGGGTGATTAAGTATCATCATAACAGACATAATCCTACGATATCATTCTATTCTGATCTCGAACTACTTACAACGTCAAAACAAAAGATCATATATTATAACAACTACTAAATCATCTAAGACCGTAGTTCCGTCACGGTCGCCTGCGCATATACAAAACGTAGGTGCGTTTGTTTGTCTCAAATTGATCTACTATAAAGCCGTTTAGTAAGTAAGTAGGTAGGTAATAGTGATCATTGTCATCCTATCTGATAAGATGATGATCATTGAAAAATAGATACAGTCTACTGTTTTACTTAACTGATAGAATAGAATAGAATATTCTTTATTAGGTACAATTAGCTTCTGTCCGCTTCTGTCTTACCAAGGGGTATCGTATTACCAGATTGTAAAGAGATTGTAAAGGTCAGATAGGCAGTCGCTCTATGTAAAATACTGGCATTCGGCTGCATCAGCGTTTTGATTTCGTAACACACTATTAAGGTGGATGCTCCAAGGTAGCCCGCGAAATTCAAATTTTCTTACGTTTTTTGCAATTTGCTGGTCAGTACTACGTTGTACGTTGATTAAAATATGATTCGCGGCCGTAACAAATATGTATTTACAGAATTATAATCATTAAAGTCATCAACACAACTCTCTAAGATCAAGTAATCCTACTGAATGACTATTTCATGAAATCTTGACATTTTAGGATTATGCTAACTTAACAAGTTGTGTTACTGATTCTAATGATTATAATTCTGTAAATACATATTTGTTACGGCCGCGAATCACATTTTAATCAACGTACAACTTAGTACTGACCAGCAAATTGCAAAAAACGTAAGAAAATTTGAATTTCGCGGGCTACCTTTGAGCATCTACCTTAATCTCAATCTGAATCATTTTGAAGGATATTGCTAATGCATTGCTTCATATGTTCGGAAAATTTGTCTGCTCAACAACGTAAAAAGCGCAATGAATGTTGTTGAACTGTCAAAATGAAATGTCATTGCTACTGATAGTGTGTTACGCAATTACCCCGCCGGTTAGACTGGAAGCCGACCCCAACATGGTTGGGAAATAGCTAGGGAGATGAGGATGACTAGCTTCTGCCTGTGGGTTCGTCCGCATGAACTTTCTTGTTCCCTTGACCTACCTCGTCGCATTTCATCGCCTGCTCGCGGTATTACGTCGTCTTTGCTTAGCCGTTCTTTCTTACATTTTTTTCTTATTGTTCGGCTCCTAAGGGCCGAAGCGTCATGTTACATAGCCTTAGCCTTCCTCAAGAATTAGGCTATCAAATTCAAAAACAATTTTTCAAATCCGACTGGTAGTTCCAGAGACTAGCGCGTTCAAACAAACAAAAAGAGTTTGTTTGTTTGAACGCTTTATTTTTACCAACTTTTGCCCACGACTTCGCTCGCGTAAATTTTCTTGGTCTCCCGACCCACTTAGTCACATCGCATCTCCTGCCCACGCTATTACTTAATTTTTTTTTTTTTAAATAAAACTTTGCCCCTCTAGGAATTACTCCTGTATCGTGTGTGCGTTTACAAACATTTAAACTCACATACACAAACAGCCAGACCCGGAACAACTACGTGTAGGCAATACAAATATTTGGTCCGTGCGGGAAGCGAACCCGCGACACGCAGCGCAGCAGTCGATCGCTCAGCCACTGCCCCAACCGTGTCGTCGTTCGTTTTTGCTTAGCGTTTTTTCCGACTTTTTCCATTTTGTTGGGTTACTTTTAGTCATAAACCTTTTAATCTAGAACAGTGCAGCTTTAGAGCAGTAGCTCAGTCGTAACTGCCTCGACTTACGAGTTGTCGAGGTCGTGTGTTCGAACTAAACATTCGAAAACATGTGACATTTGACCCGCACGTTGATTTCGGCCTCTCAAAGAGAGGAGGCCTATGTCCCAGCAGTGGGAACTGAGGGTGATTATGGCTAAACCTCTCAATCTTGACCAAGAGCGGAAAACCCATCATATTATCCTACCATCACAAACAAGCTCACGTTTTCTTAGCTACGGTAACGTTCAATTGTTTAATTGTAACCGGAAATAACTAGATTGTGCCGCTATTTACCGGTTCGAAGCGGTAACAGATTAATTGTTGCAATTTTCATCGATTGTTACTTTAATGAACAATTGTACTGCGAATCATGTTATATTGGTCTTTCAATTAAGCACTTTGGGTAAGATGCGTGTACAAGCTTTTGTCTGTAACCTACTTTGCACAAAATAATTACTTCCAGTTTGACCCATAGTGTACAAACGCCACCACATTAAGCTATCCAAAACTGACAAATTGTCCGAATCAACCTTGAAACTAATACTCAAGCGATAAAGTTGAAAATCTATTAGAGAAATTTGACAGATTGATGTAGCTTGATGTGCTGGGGGTTGTATCTGTCTATAGAATCCCGGAAAATCCTTTCTTACTGCACAAAGTTACACTATCTCTAGCAGTTAGGGATAAGCTGTCATCTACCTAGCCTTGTCCCAACTATCGTCCGTGTCGTCTTGTTCGTCGGCTTCCAGTCTATCCGGATGCAGCGGAATACCAGTATTTTACATGGAGGGACTGCCTATCTGACCTCCACAACCCAATTATTAGGTAATACCACACCCCTTGGTAAGTCTACCTGAACCTAAATAAAATCAAGTCAATATGATGTCTGGTTCTAGCCTGGTTTCATCTAATAGTTTTACACAGGGTCAAATTAAATTAGCTAGCGAAACTCCGCGGACGTGATGGGTCACGATAAAACAAAAAATAAATTAATATGGCGATTTTTTGTTGGAACATCGACCGCAGTTAGTGTAATCATTTGAAATATCAGTTTGAAAATCAGCTTTTTATCGTGTAAACTTCATAGACGTGATAAGTATATGTATATCTCAACACGACAAAACTAAAGGAAGCAGATGTTCTCATCTCATACTTCAAGTGCCAAAACATCCAGCGGTCGTTGGACCCCAAAAAAACATCTTTTTTTTTTGTTTTCATTTTACTCGTATAGTGTTTAAATATCGAAATCCATCAGTGTATAGAGTTTCGCTAGTTAATTTCCCTGTTTGTACAGGGACGTTAAGGAACGGTTTTTTTCCACCTGAATTTCTAGAGAGGTGGATAAACCCGATTGGAACCGTTTATACCAACGTTTCTTATGAAACGTCGGTATAAACGGTTCCAATCGGTCGTTTCCTATGGAGAAGAGCCGGCAAGAAACTCCATTATGAGGTTATTTGTATTATGTGGCAGGGAACGGTTTTTTCCACCTCTCTAGAAATTAAACCATTGCCATTGCCCATTATGTAAAATAATATAAAATATTTTGATTTTGAATATCTGTCATTGTGCCCGTTAGTATGTAAGTACATCACATGACTGTATGCACGGTCGTGTTTACCGTGCTTTATGCGAGGAAGGAAAGGACCTACATTTAAATTTAGTGATAAGCTGACCACAAAACTGCCAATCAAATAATGGCTTCCGAAAATATACCGTTATTATCAGTTATCACTTCGCTTGGTTAACTGATTAATAAGTAGATAATAAACTGTTAGTATGTATGGTTGCAGGGGCTTGTGGCTTAGTAACAACAGCCGCATGGGTCGATCGATCAGGTTAAGCTACGCTTGCTGTGGTTGGTCCGTGGATGGGTGACCATGTTCATATACCAAGAAGAGAGAGGCTACGTGCTTTCCGAGGCACGGAGGGGTGCCTCGGAAAGCACGTAGACGCTGGTGCCGGTTGTCATTCGTGGATCTTTGACAGTCGTTACGGGTCTTCAGAAGTCCGAAAGTCTGACAACCAGTCTTACCAAGGGGTATCATATTAGCCAGTGACTGGGTTGTGGAGGTCAGATAGGCAGTCGCTCCATGTAAAATACTGGGATTCAGCTGCATCCGGTTAGACTGGAAGACAACCCCAACATGGTTAGGAAAAGGTTAGGCATATGATAAGTTACTTTGTATGGTTCGCAAATTCGACTAACCTTCCTGGTACAGCCCTTTTTTTTTTTTTTGTTTCCTGGGTGGAAAATCCTCATGGATGTCCGCCGCCCTGGGGCGGGCGACGGGGTCTGTCAGACTCTTACTGACTAAAAACCACCCCGGTGTTCCATATCACACCTACGCCGGGGGTCACGGGAACGTACGATCCTTCCGCAACCGCCGACTGGTGCCGGCCTGCCACCGCAGGCCTCCTCGGGTCAGGGGGGAGTGAGGTGTTAGACTCCCCCCGCGACGTCTAAGAGGGGCGCGCGTGGAACACTACGCGCCGCCACCTCGGGTCCTGATGTGTGGGGGGCAACGGACGTCCCCGAGTCCGTCGCCCCTGGACCCATTTAGGGGGGCTGGAAGAGGGCGTTGTCCGCCCTCCGCCGACGCCCGGTGCGCCTGCTGCGGGCCGGGTGAGTGGACGAGATCTCCCTCTCCCTTTCCGCAGCTTCCTTCTGCGAGACGACTGTTTCGCAGAAGGACCGCGTCCCAGGACTCTTCGCTGCCAACCATCGACTCGACCACGGCCGTCAGCGACAGGTCACTGCCTACTTCTGAGATGAGGGCACGGCGCGGCTCCTCCCAGGCGGCACACTCTGCCAGCGTATGCCGCGCCGTGTCCTCCCGGCAGTCGACGCAGTGGTGACACCGGGCGGCCGGCTCCCTGTTAATGCGACACAGGTACTTCCCGAAGCAACCATGCCCCGAGAGCACCTGCGTCACCCGAAACGACAGGGAGCCGTGCCTCCTCCCGAGCCAGCGCTCGAGCACCGGCCGGACCGCCTCGATGGTGACGAGGCCAGCGGTAGGGCGTGTAAGCCTGTCCCGCCATTCTGCCACCAGGACCTCGCGAAGCTGAGACCGACGCAGCTTCATGTGTTGCTGCATCGGTCGCTCACCCCGCGCCCTCGCTTCCTCGCGCCACCGATACAATGACGAGTACTTTCGCCTCGAGGTCCCAGGGCGGGGATCCAGCCAGTACACAGGCCGCCTCGTAGGAGATCGTGCGATATCCCCTCCTGGTACAGCCCTGTTCAAACTTTATGGCGGCTCGGAACACTCGGCGAGTCGCTGCGCAGTAACACATTCAAGTGTCAACGGGGGTGGGGGGTTAGGTACTGCGCAGCGAGAAGCGCACTTCAGAGCCGCCGTATAGTTTGAATCGGGCTGTAGTTTGTAAGGTTAGATAGATAGATAAAACGTTTATTCAGTGCAACAAAAGATACAATACAAGTAATAAAAAAACATCAAAAAAAAGTGAAACAAAAAAAAAAACAAAGATTAAAAAGATAAATTGACCCATAGACACCTTGTACAAGTAAATCTATAACGGTCGCTCACTACTGGGCGGTGTGTCTCATGGTTGCACCAAATGGGAGTCCAGATCAGCATATGCCAGGTACAATATGCCAGGTTCGCAAATTCGGCCTACCTTCCTTTGTACCTTTAGTGTATCGTATGGTATCTATAATATTAAATGTTATACTGTAATTGTCCCCACCGACGAATTCAAGGCTCTACTCATGGGTAGCGGGATCGTCCGAAAGGGTTACCGCTGCCCCGGAACATAAAGGGCTAAGGAAGGAACACGGGTGGGTTTTAGTCAGTAAGAGTCTGACACTCCCTTCCGCTCCACCCAGAGCGGGAGGGGTCATTTGATGATTTCCCATCCTCAAAAATCAACCATGAAAAAATCAACCTTATTTCAATGACCTTTAACTCTTTTTTAAACGCGATAAAAATGTACTCTACTTCTCTCCGAGCCGGTCCGGTGAACGCTAAGAAGGAACGAGCATTTCCTAATCAGCATATTATCATTGCAAAATATATGTCTATTCTATACCCTACACGCAATCACAATCTGAATCATTTTGAAGGATACTCATTGCTAATCCATTGCTTGATATGTTCGAAAAATTGTCAGCTCAACAACGTAAATAGCGCAATGAATGTTGTTGAACTGTCAAAATGAAAGCCATTGCTACTGTTAGTGTGGTACGCAATTACTTTGCAGGTTTGATTATTCTTAGCATAATTTTCTTTATCATGATTATGAAGTCTGTTTTCCTGAATTAATAGAATAGAATATTCTTTATTATTTACACCAGTGTTTTTCAACGTGTGGGTCGCGACCCCCTAGGGGGTCGCCATGGCGCCGTTTCTTTAAAATTATAGGAGGTTCCAAATGGAATCGAACACTTCAAAGCTGCAGTGGTTGATTGTGGGAATTATATTTTTGTGTTTAACCAATAGGTACCCAAGGTGACAGACTTGAATTCCAAGTTAGAAGCAGCGGAAATATTTTCCGTTCTAAGGGGGTCACGCCATGAAAAAGGTTAAAAACACTGATTTACACCATATAAATTACAGACATAAATATAGAAATTTTACAAAGGGTGACACAGTGAAAGGGTGAAATGAAGTAAGAAAGTAGGTTAGAAACCAGCAATGTCATAAATCTCCGGCCCGTCTACATGTCACATGTTCTCATATCTCTCACGGATTCAGCAAATCATCATCATTATGCCACCCCCTCGCTTGCATGAGATCGTAGAGTTGACCGACAATCAGCCATCGCTATTTTAAATCTGAGGTGCAATTTTTCCCCGCTTTTAAGGTCCCGTACCCAAAGGTTGCCAACAGATCCTAAGCCTCCGCTGTCCCTCCGTCCGTCCGTTTGTCTAGCAGGCTGTATGCTCATGCACCGTAATAGGTAGACAGTTGAAATTTTGACAGTGTGTATTTCTATTGCCGCTGTAACAACAAACAATCTATATAAATAAAAATGAATCACCGAAATGTATGTACGCGCATAACTTCCGATCGACTGCACCAAATTGGATAATTCGTTTTTTTTGTGTTTGTTATTGTAAAGGAAAAGGTTTGCATACACAATTGTGTATGCAAACCTTTGTGTATGCAAACCTTTTCCTGACCGGATCCGGTAGGTGGCGCTGCTTTTCCGAACAGGACGACGTCTGCCGGGTCCGCTAGTAAAAAATAAATAAATGAGGTCTCCATACGTGAAACGTGTTTTTTCGGCGGTAATTGCCTTGTGGTAGGTATGAAACCCTTCGTGTGCGAGTCCGACTGCAAACCTTTTCCTGACCGGATCCGGTAGGTGGCGCTGCTTTTCCGGACAGGACGACGTCTGCCGGGTCCGCTAGTAAAAAATAAATAAATGAGGTCTCCATACGTGAAACGTGTTTTTTCGGCGGTAATTGCCTTGTGGTAGGTATGAAACCCTTCGTGTGCGAGTCCGACTCGCATTTGGCCGGATTTTGCTTACAAGATAGAATTAAGGAGATAACGTTACTTTAATTTAGGAGTGACGGCTCCTAAACTATGCGAAGAGTTAGACAGTAACATGTACCTACTTGAAATACAAGTTCTGTGTTTTAAAAAGTCCCGGAGATTTAGAACTTCTTTGGGACACAGAGGGCAGGATAGTTAGAGTTAGAGCAAAGTTTGTGACATAGCTCCACAATCACACCCTACTGCCGTGTGTGTGTGTGTGTGTGTGCCAAAACATGCAGTCAAAGTGACCTCTGCACTGCCATTGACAACGCCGTGGAAATGGCAAAGTTTTGGAAAAACAAGATTTGAAATACAGTCGTGGCAGGGACACGGAGAATAAGAACTTCTTTGAGAGCGAATACATTCATTGGTATCCTGGGGAAGTCATTTAGTGGGCCAATTGCGTAACGTACCTACATAAAATTGCAATTGATCGCAATGCCTTTCACTTTTACAGTTCAGTTAAGTTCATTTGCGTTATTGACGTTGTTGAGCAGACGAATTATTCAAGCTTATCAAGCAATGGATTGCAAGCCTATCAAGAAAAAGGAAGGAGAGCAGTGATGGCCCAGTGGCGACAGCCGCGACTTACGAGATATAGGTCGTAGGTCCGAACCCTGGCATGTCCTAAAACTAAAAATTCGAAAACATGTGACATCTACCAACCCGCACTGGGCTCGCGTGGTGGATTACGGCCCACTCCCTCTCACCGAGAGGAGGACTGTGTCCCAGCAGTGGGAATATTATAGGCTGATTATGGAAGCAATGGATTAGGAATTTCCTTAAAAACCCTCAAACTGTGATTGAAAGTGTCTCACGTAATAAGGGTGTTGATCTTTTGAATCTTCTTCTTAACAAATCATCGGCTTTGACCACATATGACTCAATCAATCAATGAACTCAGCCCATCGCAGTCCACAGCTGGACATAAGCCTCTCCCAGCTTGCGCCACAACACCCTGTCCTCCGCCTTCCACATCCAGTCCGTCCCAGCCACTTTCTTTAGGTCGTCCGTCCATCTAGCTGGGGGACGTCCCACACAAGATAGAGATATGAGTCAAGATAACCATAAATCAGAGTCTTCATATTCTCGTATGAAGATTCTGAATTGAACGAAACCTCCGAATCTACTGGCTTTATTTAATGTCACATAACATAACGCCTGTATTTCCCCGAAGGGTGAGACGTGAGATGTACCTATAGCACACCCACATTTCACCAGTTATGTTTAACTCCCATGTAACAGGGGGCGAGCCTTCAGTCATCAACCGAGCACAAATCCAGTCCCGAGCTACTACTGACAAATCCCTGACGAAAATACCCAATAACAGTTTCCCCGACCTGGGAATCAAACCCAGGACCTCATGCTCAGCAGTAGCGCTTGCGACAACTAGACTAGCCAACGAGGAGAGTCAGTTTTTTATTTAATGTCCTACAGACTATTAAAGTTAACCCTGCCATATACTCGGCTACATCGCCAAATACATTGGACAAGCGTGGTATAAAATGGTATTGTCCCCACATTCTTGCAATTAACTGTGGCTCTAGGCTAGACTCGTTAAGGTAAAACAAGTATAATAATGTCACTTCCGTCAGTAGTTTATAACGTGATTGACTGATTATATATCTGTGTCTGGGTTCTACACTCGGCGTCACAAAAATTGCACCTCGTTAAGAATTCCCTTCAAACTCATTTTAACCCTATTAATCAACGGTAGACATATGACTATAAGGTATCATTGGAAAGGCAAGTAATTTAAATTTCAGAATTAATAATTAGATATGGTTTTTTGTTTACCAGGGAATAAAAAAAGCAAGCTAATGCAAATGATTAAAAAGTTAAATTTTATTTTATCAGCAAAAATTAAAACAAAGTCCTTAACTTAAAACCTAGTGTTACCCCCCTAGCCCTGATGACTGCTTCCATGCGTTCTCTCATGGACCTAATTAATGTGACAACAGTCTCTTGAGCAATGTTGTCCCATTCTGCAACGACGGCATCTTGGAGGTCTTGGAGAGTGATAGGGGCAGGATCACGTGCCCGTACTCGCCGTTTCAGTTCGTCCCAAAGGTGCTCAATTGTTAATAGGCGTTATTTGTCTGATTTTATGTTCCGCATATTTTGAAGGATATTGCTAATCCATTGCTTCATAAATGTTCGACAAATTTGTCTGCTCAACAACGTAAATAACGCAATGAACATTGTTGAACTACCAAAATGACAGCCATTCCTACTGTTAGTGTGTTACGCTATTACCCCGTCGGCTGTCATTTGTAGATCTTTGACAGTCGTTACGGGTAGTCAGAAGCTCAAGTCTCAAGTCTGACTACCAGCCTTACCAAGGGCTATCGTTTTACCCACTTACTGGGTTGTCGGGGTCAAATAGGCAGTCGCTCTATGTAAAATACTGGTATTCAGATGCATCCGGCTAGACTGGAAGCCGACCTTAACATACATAGTTGGGAACAGCAGATTTTAACTAATTTTAAGGTACAGTTATCCATAATTGCTCCTTGTTGTTGAGTATGAACTAATTCACAGATGGTTACAAAATGGCGGTTACAACGGCCGACATTTTGATGCATTAAGTACTAGAATAATGCAACTTTTTATAATAAGTATATGCGAATTGCTACATAAATAGCGAAGCAGTTACAATTATGTAAATGGACAATTAAAACTGTCTTAACGAATTATTTCTTTTTGTCCGCGTTAGCAGACGCCAGCCGCCAGCACATCAAGCTACTACAATCTGTCCAATATCTTCAACTTTATCGCTAAAGTATTAGGTTCAAGGTTGACTGGGATTTTTTTTTGTGTTTTTTATTATTAAATTGTTTATGTTTAAGACCAATAAGTTTTTAGAAGGTTAGGTATGTCTCCTTAAAACCTTGATCCAAATCCAGTCACTCAGACCTACTTTAGCCGACTTTTCCTCGCAGCGTCCTTCTAATGTTTCCGTGTTCAGTTTCTCACACAATCTTGAGAGAACTAGGTAGGTACTTTGTGTAAGTAATTACCGCGGTTGTGCGCGGCGTGACGACTTGACGCCGTGTGACGGTGTTGGCGCCATTTTCTCACTAATGGATGAGTTTAGGCGGGAAAGCGTAGTCGATTAACGATCCCGTTTTTGGAGTCTTTATAGGTTAGGAAAATTCATTTGCTCAGCAACGTAAATAACGCAATGAACGTGTTTGAACTGTCAAAATTAAACCCATTACGATCAATAATTGTCATTTTATGTGTGTTACCCCGAAGAATTCAAGATACTACAGAAAGAAGCGAGGACAAAAAGGCTTGGGATTAAGCTGCTTCCAATTTCTATAGATTGTTTTTTTTTTCTTTTGTTGTTTTTTTTATATAAGTACACATTGACATTAATGAATTTTATATATACAATGACATTTGCTTACTACGTATTATATTATTTTAATTATTGTGAATGTGAAGTCTAAGTGGGTCTGCCAGGGTCGCGGGTTGTTCGAAAGAGATACCGTGGCCCAGGCACAGGCAACTGAAGGAACACGGGTGGGTTCGCCCTTCCGCTCAGCCCGAGCGGGAGAGGTCATTTGATGATTTTCCACCCAAAAAAAAAAGTCTATGTGGGTCATTCTATTAATTTTTATTTTGCTCTATTCTGTTAGTTTTGCCATGATCTGGCAGTTTGAGTAATTTATGTGGCCTACCCAAATGTCCTTTCTTTGGTATTGTTCTTCGAATCGTTGAGCTCCTTAAGTTTTGAGTTGAGCTGCACAATTTATGAAAATGCGTGCACTGACTGGACAGGTCCTCTCAATCTGTGTGTTTCTTTCCTAAAAAGACCATCTCAGACATCGATCGACATGGGCTTTATATGATCTGACCAAGATTATTCCGGACCTTAAAAGAGACTGTGACCTCTGAGTTTGTTTTGGTCTTTCTTCTCAGACTTAGTCAGATAGGAAACGCCGACCTCATCTAGTTTTTAAAATATGATTGACGTGTAAAAGTGTTTGTACAAACCTACTTGTTGTTATTCTTGTTTAGTTTTTAAGTGAATTGTTTTTTTTGATTCTATGTATTATTTTTTGTCTCCTTTGCTCTATCACACGCTGTCTACATCTCTGTATCTATTGTCCTATCTCAGGTATGCTGGAAGAGATTTCTTATGAAATAAGCATCACCTCTGTACCTATTTTTTCTGTTCTGTTTTTCTTTGTCTGTTTATATATGTGTGTACATAAATGGTAAAATAAATAAATAAATAAATAAATACTTGCAAAATAAAATCATTTATTATTTATTTAGGAAAGGGTCTTAGCGTTGCTGAATTCTAGGATTAACAAGAAGTTTAACCTCTCATTTATCTATTTTTTGCCATCGACCTCGGAGAAGATGTTCGTGACACCACCAAATTGACACCACCAGGGGCAATTCCCAAATTTTTAGGAACGTTCGCATTCTAATCTCAATCAGTCAAAAATACAATAAATTTCATTTTTGCCATGTTTTGGACCTTCAGGGGAATGAACGGAAGAAGTAGCAACTACGAGCTGTCTGATATTTTCAAACTTCTTCTTTATTTTGACTTGTTTCTTAGTTCAGACATTCACGCTATACGTTATCAGTCAGTCGAAACATTTAACCAACTTAAAAAGGAGGAGATTATGCTGAGCTAAGTTTGCATTTCAACTTTTTAAAGACGTGTACCTAAGTATTGAATATTTTACGCAGTCCAGTGTCTGCAGCTACTAGTGATTTCAATTTCAAATCACTTATAGCTAATCTACATCCCAGCCCCAGCAGTCTCGACATCGTAGAAAGAAAGAAAAATCATTTATTTAGCACGGACTAAAAGACACACAATACACCAGATACATACATCAGATAACAACTAATAAAAAAACAATTAGAAAGTATAAAAAACCGATGTAAGAAGCGATGCGACCGATGCGATCGCTTTGGGACCGAATTTGGTCGCAAAGTCCTGGCACTCCGGGACTTTGCAACCGAATTCGGTCGTAAAGCGATCGCTATGAATGTCGAGACTGCAGCCACAGGAAGTGTAACGCGTTTTACATGGAGCGACTGCCTATCTGACCTCCACAACCCAGTTACTGGGTAATACGATACCCCTTGTTAAGATTGGTTGTCTTGTCAGACTTTCGGGCTTCTGACGACCCGTAACGACTGTCAAAGATCCACGAATGACAGCCGGGACCAACGGCTTAACACGGCACGGAGGGGTCTTGGTATGTGAAGATGGTCACCCATCCACGGACCAATTGCGGCAAGCGTAGCTTAACCTCATCGATCTGCAGCAGCTACTAGTGATTTCAATTACAAATCATCATAGCTAATCTGCATCCCAGGAAGTGTAGCCGAGGTCTTTAGTGACTGTAATAAACGTGCTTCTACTTTTTTACTGTAACGAAGTAAATTAAATCTCAGGACGGAACTATCAGGTTTGGCAGCCAGCCATCCAACGACGCGTTCTGATTGCAGATTGCAATCATCTTGGATTGATTGACTGACATTCCGCTACGGTTAGACTCCGATCTTGCATTAATTATGAGTATTTCCTCTAAACCGTCTGCCAGTTCCTGCCTTTACTTAAATGGTGTGATTTCAATACTTTTATTTATCTATACAAATAAATAAAATTGAAGTGTCTGTTTGTAATGTCAAAATGCTTTTTACTAAAAAAATATAATTATAACAAAAAAACTGGACCGATTTTGCCGGTACTTTCACTGGCAGATACCTGAGGGGCAATCCTTGTAATTTTAAGAACGTTCACAGTCTGATCTCAGTCTCAATCTGTCAAAAAATACTTCTAATTTCCCTACATTTTGACACGTTTTTGACATTTGTTTGTCGTTGAGGTGAGACTGCGACTAGATTTTGAACGTTTTAAATTACGAGAATTGGCCTTCAGGTGTTATTAGGCGTAACTTGGGCTACCTTTATTTTTGAAAAATAATTAGGGTTCCGCGTAAAAAATTAAAACCCAACAAATCCAATTCGTTTTCCGACAGGCACGCGAACGAAGTCAGTCAGCACAGCTAGTTATAAAGTCGATTTTCGTGTCTATGGTGTGACCGTGTTGCTCTTCTAAACTACTTCAGGGATTTTGATGTGGTTTTTACCTTCACGTACAGAATGTATTCTGGAAGGTTTATTATCCGTATAATACATCATTTACCTAGCCTTTTCCCAACTATATTGGGGTCGCTTCTATTCTAACCGGATGCAGCTGAATATCAGTATTTTTCATGGAGCGACTGCCTATCTGGCCTCCACAACCTAGTTACTGGGTAATACGATACCCCTTGGTAAGACTGGTTTTCAGACTTTCGGACTTCTGACGATCCGTAACGACTGCGACTGTCAATGATCCACGAATGACAGCCGGGACCAACGGATTAACGTGCTTTCCGAGCCACGGAATTTATCCGTATAATACATTAATATTAAACTTGCACATCATAATAAATTTTCATGTTTTGTCAAGACGTAAAAACCGTGCGAAGCAAGAGCGGGTCGTCAGTTTCTTAAAAAACTAACTGTTGCCTGCGACTTAATTTGCGCGTCATTATTAAATAATAATATTTAGGGTAAAGAGAGGCCTGTATCCTTTTATAGCTTCAAGGCTACAGTACAGGTACAGTGGTTTACGTATGAAATGGCAACAGACAACCGGAGTAACTTCGTATTGATAATATTATACTATTCATCCTCCTTCTACCTTACTGTTTCCTGAAGTAAAAGTTCAAGCATGGCACTATCGACCTTATGAATAATGCATATAGAGTTCATCTTCACGGACAAATCCTGTTGTTTACAAATTTTAAGCGTGAGACTTGAGGATGGTACTGCCGATCGATTCTGTAAAAATCTCACGGTGAAAACTTAGGTGAAGTGAGCTTAGAGTGAGCTGTCAATAGTGTCAATCCCTAGCATTAGTTGGAATGACAGCACACTTCACCTAAGTTTTCACGGTGAGATGCTAACAGAGTCGCACTGCTGTTTGATACGAAATTTTTAATGTAGCACTCGTAGAATGCGTACAATCAAAGGGCTTTCCCAGAACCATTTAGAGATTAACGATAAGTACACGTACACGTATTCACGTGTACTTATCGTTAATCTCTAAATCTTAGTCGTCCTGCTAAGAAAATCGGCCTATGCGATCTATTCAGATTTCATAGGCCAATTTTCTTAGCAGGAAAACTAACACTGACAACACACACACATATGTACATTGCTAATATTATAAATTAGCTGTAGCCTGCGACTTCGTCCGCGATCCAGGATGAAAAGTAGCCTATGTCCTTTTCTATGTCATGGTCTACTCATGTACCAAATTTCGTCCAAATCCGTTCAGCCGTTTTAGCGTGAAAGCGTAACAAACAAACAAACTGACTTTCGCAACTATAATATTATTACTAGCAGCGCCCAGCGGTTTCACCCGCTTTAGTTTTAATCCCGTGGGAATAACGGGATAAAAAGTGAGGGATAAAAAATCCTATATTTATGTTAATCCTGATTATAAACTATCTGTGTGCCAAATTTCATCCAAATCCGTTCAGTAGTTTTTGCGTGAAGGAGTAACAAACATTCATCCATCCATCCATCCAAACAAACTATCACGTTTATAATGTTAGTAGGATATTATAGTTAGGATGCGAATGTAACTTTGTATGTCATTCAACCTTTTCATGTCTTACACTAATCAGCCGATCGTTATGCCTCTACCTTGAGCGTTACCTCTGTACCTAATATTCTGTTCTGTTTTTTCGTGTCTGTTTATATGTATATGTGTGTACATAAATAAATAAATGCACCCTAATTGCGTAACACACTGTCAATCACAATCTGCATAATTTTGAAGGATATTGCTAATCCACTGCTTCATATGTTCGAAAAGTTGGTCTGCTCAACAGCGTAAATAACGCAATGAATGTTGTTGAACTGTCAAAATGAGAGCCATTGCTATTGTTAGTGTGTTAATTACGCAATTACCCCGCTGGAGAAGGACGTAGGCTACTTATACTTATCATACTGCATCGCAGACGAAGTCCCGGGCAACATCTAGTAAATTAGTAATCTATAGAGTCTACGCTTGGCTAGATCAGTCTCAAAATACCTATGTTTCTTCAAACACAGCATCCTGTCACCCTCAGCCGTAGCTATGACAGTGCAATTTGGACTAGAAGGTCACTCAGCACGTGGGTGGCCACGTGAGCAGTTGTGTCGCGTGTCGTCGGCAGCGTGGCTGTCAGGTTAAGTGGTGTGCGACGAGGCCTGTAATTGGATTGGTGGGCGATCGTGTTTTGGATGGAATATTTTTGTGTTTTAGTGGAAATTATGATGCTATACGAAGGAAAACTGTTGTTCAACAGTCTTTAGAGTTCTGTAGTAAATGCAAGAATGTCTATTTTTTAAGATAGGTCTCTTTTACAGTCCTTAACTTTTCATTGATTCTTCATAGCCTTTCTGCCTGTAGCCTGATTTATTGAGGTCGTCGGAATATGTCTTCTACCATACATAAGAGGTGGTACTGTTTGGGTATATGCATAGGAATGTAAAAAATAGGGTATATGTATAGTTGTTCTGCTTATATGGAGCGTTAGGTAAAGCCAGAACAAACGTGCACGGAAACTGTATAAAAAGGTATGGTCAAGTGCGAGTCGGACTCACACACGAAGGGACAATAATGAACACAACATATTTCAAAAAAATACTTTTTTCTTTGGAGGGTGTTTCCAAACAAGCAAGTAATTTTTTGTCGCTAGACTTAGTACACATTGTGAAAATTTGAAGTGTCTACCGATTACGGTACAAAAGATAGGTACAGCCCTGTGACAGACAGACGGACGGACGGAGAGACACCGGAGCCTTAGTAACAGGGTCTCGTTGGCAGCCTTTGGGAACGGAACTCTAAAATGTTGATGGTTCAACCAGGAAAGGTACAGCAAATGATCAAAATCATTAATTCCAAGGTAGCTACAGTGCCCCATGTCACGTAGGCACACGCAAACTTAATTGGAAGCTATCAAAAATCAATTAAGTAGAAAAATTAAACAATCAGACCGACGTAATTACTATTAATTAAAATCGACCCAGTTATTGATAGACTAATAAGATTTTAAAGAAATCTAAAGATAGGCTAAATGGTTTCTTAGTGAAGCTGGCTTTAGTAAAATTAGAAGAAGTGGTGGGTGACATCTACCAACCCGCATAGGGCCTGCGTGGTGGATTAAAGCCCACTCTCTCTCTCTCTGAAGGGAGGCCTGTGTCCCCATCAGTGGCAACATTATGCTTATGCTAAATAAAAAATCTGGCTCTCGATAAGATTTGGTACAGTCGGCAATAAAGGTCGTTTAGATAAAAATGAAAATTTAGCATAGACATCTGAGAGGTAATTCCCGTATTTTTAAGAATGTTTGCCTTCTAATCTCAGTCTCAATTTATCAAAAAAAACCCCTCTAATTTACAATTAATTTAATTTACAATTTTGATTGATGTCGCTGAGATGAGATTGCGACTTAAATTTGAACGTGTTTTTAAGTACGACAATTGACATTCACTCGGTTATCAACACTGGTTTAACCATGGTTCAACGTTTCAAATTTTGCTTATTCAATCAAAGTCTAACTTGAAAAAAACTACAATTTTGATTACCTTTCCCGAAGTGGCAATCTAATCGTAAGTTTCGAGGATTCACCAAATAAGGAGCAAGTACGGTTTGCTTTTTATTGTAATTCAAACCTTATATCCATAACATAGGGTTTATAATAAGGTATTCCCCTATAGTTCATAACTTTGAATGATCTTATGGGAACTCCGCGTTCCGTGAGAATGCTTATTTTTGCTTTTTGTTCACTAATTATCGTTTCTGACTTCACAAAAAACACATAAAGGTTTTTTGTCGTAAGACTGATTATTATTCATCAAAGACTCTTTTTTGTTGTCTTTGTAATAAAAACGTCAAATAATCGGACACAAACTTTAATTCTACAACTAAAACACGTATATGCCACTTACAGAATGAAAATCGCATTTTTTTTTTTGAATTTGCGATATTTATATCGGATATATCAAATATCGGATATTTATTATAAACTAGCAGCACCCCACGGTTTCACGCGCCTAAGTGTCGATCCCTTGGGAATATCAGGATAAAAAGTATCCTATGTGTTATTCTGATGAATAAGCTATATTGCTGTAAAGTTTCATCAAACTCCGTTCAGTAGTTTTTGCGTGATGGACGGATATTTGTTACTCTTAACAAATATCCGTCCATCCTCACAAACTTTCGCGTTTATAATATTAAGTACTATATCGGATTTTCGCGAACCCTGGTTCAAACAAACAAACAAACTCGTCAGCTGTATCATAGAAAACAGCTGATAATGATTTATTCCCAAGTATTTACACTTCATTTAGCTATTCCCATTCACTCAGTCCTTTCACCTGTCCACGTCAACCCTTGTTTACCCTCCTTAAATACCAGCGCGAAATGACATCGATCATCATTTACCTTCAAGGGTAAAGGTAAGACGTTGACCCCTCCTGTATGTTACCCAGACCCTTATAGTGTCGTTGGCTCATGAAATCTGACTATAGTTTTGATGAATTTATTCATCTAGGGAGGTAACACAGCGATCAAGTATTCGATATAAGAGATTCGAGAGGTTATCGGATTCAAATCGATTGTACGCACGGCTACACTTCAAGCTATACATTCCAGTATAAGCTGACTTCTGATTGTACGAAAAACAGTATAGTACAGTTTTAGCTCACCTCGCATTGTATAGACAATGCGAGGTCAGCTAAAACTGGGAATGTATACCTTGTGTAGCCGTATGTACCTTAGCTACCATTGAAGTGGCGTGTTATTGATGGCATTCGTTAACCTTTTTGCTGGTCTAGAGGTCGCAAGAGTGACTGCTGAGCGTTGGGGTCCTGGGTTCAATTCCCACGCACGTTGTCCAAAGTGTTGTTGAAAGAAAGAAGAAAGAAAATGCATTTATTTGCGGCAAACATGACGCATAAAAATAAACTTAAACACACAAAATAAAAAATAACAAGTTGGGGGTAGACATGCGTCACATTCACGCAAAACGGCCATTGCTGTTGCTTGTTGGGTTTATCCATTAGGATTTCTTGACAATGGGGGGTGTGTAACCTGAGGCGTAACTCTTTAGACATGTCCGAGGTAGGTATACCTAGTTTCCGCTGCGCTTATGCCTAACCCTTCGGCGAATAATACATGTATGTGTGTGATACGTTTTACATACACAAATTCCGCCTCCTTCCCATGGGGGGTAGGCAGAACACCACCTGCTACGATCCTTAAACTCCTTTTGCTTCGTTTACGTTCATACATTTGTGTGTGTTTGAACGTGTCATAATTGTGTTACTATGAAGATTAATGTATTTATTTTCCTCAATTATGTACAATCATTTCGTCCTAATTTTAAAGGTCATTAAACTTTGATTTCATTTCTATGATTACAATCCTACTAATAGTCTTATTGCCTTAGACTACAATCTAATTTTCTCAGGAGCAGCCCGAAGTCTAGAATCTAAAAAAAATCTGAATAGCAGCCGGAATCTGGATTTATGCCCGGTTAATTGGCAATATGCTCGCCCCCTACTACGTGGGACTTAAACATAACTGGCGAAATGTGGGTGTACAGTCACGAGCACCAATATGTCAACACTTGACCACTTTCAAATGCGATTTTTTCGGGAAATAACGAATGCAACGTTGAAATAGGATATATTACATAAACCTATGGGTTCGAAAATGTATTCGTAACAACATGAAATTTCATTAAAAAATAAAGGAGTAAATCGCTTCTGAACAAAGCCCAGTGTATACATACTTTTGCTCGTGACTGTACAGGTCCTCTGCCTGACCCTTCGGGGAAAACAGGTGTGATATTATGTTTATGTTGTGAGTAAAATGAGAAAGAGAGCAGTGGTTTTGGTTTTTTTTTTTTGTGTGTTTATGTTCTTTTTTATGCGTCATGTTTGCCGCAAATAAATGCATTTTTCTTTCTTTCTTTTCTTTAGTGGTGGCCCAGTGGTATTGGCCTCGACTTACGGGTCGTGAATTCGAACCCAGACAGGCACTTTACTTTGTCTATTTCATTTCATCACTACTGCTCTCGTTACGGGTCGTCAGTAGCCCGAAAGTCTGACAACCAGTCTTACCAGGGGGTATCGTATCACCTAGTAACTGGGTTGTGGAGGTCAGAAAGACAGTCACTCCATGTAAAATACTGGTATTCAGCTGCATCCGATTAGACTGGAAGCTGACCCCACCATAATTGGGAATAGGCTAGGCAGCTAGATGATGACCACTGCTCTCAAAACGGTGAAGGAAAACATCGTGAGGAAACCGGCATGTCCTAAAACCTACATACTTCAAAGACATGTGACATCTACCAACCCGCACTGGGCCCAAGTGGTGGATAGTCCACTCCTCGAAGAGAGCCTGTGTCCCAGCAGTGGGAACATTATAGGCTGATTATACTATGTATCTGTAGGATCTAGAGAATGTTATAGATGTTACATCTAATGCCACACAAATAATAGACACTAAGTCTTACATGAATAGCTAAAAGTGAGATCATAAGATATTTATATTGATATTTTTTGTGGCCTATTGTGTGTGGCGGTCACCAAAGTGACGAATGACATCATAATACATCATTATACGCTGCGATCAACAGTTCACTTGTCAAGGGTAAGAGGTGGCCTAAAGCAAAGAAGAGTTAGACAGGTGTCTTCCGATTGGGCCTTCCATTTTTTTTTGTGAGCAATTTGTCATGGATACCCTCCGTCTGGGAAGAACAGAGGGTTATGTCGGAGTCCTACCGACTAAAACCATACTGTTCCTTCTAGTACCATGAGTCGGGGGCCCGGGAGATACTTTGTACATTCGCGGCACCCCCGACTGGTATCAGCCCGCCATGCCTAGCGGACCTGCAGTGCGATTCTGTAACCATCTCACCGTGAAAACTTAGGTGAAGTGAGCGTGGAGTGAGCTGTCATTTCAACTAATGCTAGGGATTGACACTATTGACAGCTTACTCTAAGCTCACTTCACCTAACTTTTCACGGTGAGATTTTTACACTTGGTGATAGGCCCATTCAGCCGATCGATTCTGTAATCGATCGGCTGAATGGGCCTATCACCAAGTGCGACCGATCCCACGACCGCATGTCCTTCCATACAGACGCGCATACTGCGTGCCACCTCTTTGAGCCTGACTGCTCGAGCAACGACATGGAATAGCCACTACCTAGGTCATCTTATTTTTAACCAGATTTGTATGAAATTATCTGCCAAGTCATTAAACGGGAATATAATCAGAGGTAAAAAAGTAGGGTTTAAAATAAGATGTAGTCACAAAAATTGGAAAGAGTATGCTTCGATCTTTTAGTCATGTTGAGAGCATGAATGAAAGACGACTTACAAACCTATTGTTAGTCGTATTTCATTCACCCTCTCACAACAAGGCAGATGTGAGTGGAAATGAGACGGCAGGGGACGCACTGGGACGATATACAGTGACCCTATTGGTGTTGTTCGTCAGGTCAGGTGTTTAGTACTCGCTACCGGCGCGGCGTGTGTGTATGACCAGCAGGCCAATTCTCGTAATTTAAAACGATCAAAATCTAGTCGCAGTCTCATCTCGGCGACAAACAAATGTCAAAAACTTGTCAAAATGTAGGGAAATTAGAAGTATCTTTTGACAGAGATCAGAAGGCCAATTCTCGTAATTTAAAACGTTCAAAATCTAGTCGCAGTCTCATCTCAGCTACAAACAAATGTCAAAAACGTGTCAAAATGTAGGGAAATTAGAAGTATCTTTTGACAGAGATCAGAAGCCAATTCTCGTAATTTAAAACGTTCAAAATCTAGTCGCAGTCTCATCTCGGCGACAAACAAATGTCAAAAACTTGTAAAAATGTAGGGAAATTAGAGGTATTTTTGACAGTTTGAGACTGAGATCTGAAGGTCAATTCTCGTAATTCAAAACGTTCAAAATCTAGTCGCAATCTCATCTCGGCGACAACCAAATGTCAAAATGTAGGGAAATTATAGGTGTTTTTGACAGATTGAGACTGAGATCAGACTGTGAACGGTCTTAAAATTACGAGAATTGCCCCTCTGACTGTGAACGTTCTTAAAATTACGAGAATTGCCCCTCAGATGTATGAACGTAAACGAGGCAAAAGAAGTATTAAGTAAGTAAGTATATAAGGATCGTAGCAGGTGGCGGTCTGTGTTCAAGGGAGCTCATGGGAAGAAGGCGTAAGTTTATTTAAGTATGTTGTATAAAACTATCTGCCAAATAATTAAACGGGAATTTAATCAAGGATAGTGAAAACGACCCTAACTCAAACGCATTCAGACATTTTGTTCAATCAGCTTGGCGACACGGCGCAGGCTGAGCGATCGACTCCTGCGCTGCGTGTCGCAGGTTCGATTCCCGCACGAAACAAGTATTTGTATGTATTGCCTACAGGTAGTTGTGCCGAGTCTGGCTGTTTTTGTATGTGAGTTTAAATTTTTGTAAACGCACTGGAGTAATTCCTAGTATGGGGCAACGTATTTTTTTTTAAATAAAAAAAACTGCCCGTTTGCTTTATTCCAAACTAACGCAAATCTACTTCTCCATGTATACAATATGTCCCGAAATTAACTCACACCCAATTACAATATTACGTTATAAAGAAAGAAGATGGAAGATGATATTGACAGAATGCATGACTGTGTTAAATAAATTATATCATTATGTTTAAATAGTGTAATTGGCTTCGGCCGTTCTATTTAAAATAAAAAATAAAATAAAATAACTTTACTTCAGACCTTGATCCATATAATGTTAGTAATACACACTACTTATAAGCTATGTTAGTAACAAACGAAAAACAAGTTATAATCATAATTTTACTCTGATTTTTACTATTATGTATAAAATATTACTGATTGTGGGAGAAAATTGTGGTCACACTACAAATCCACGAACGCACACAGTCGCACACGTACGTAGTAGGTACTTCGACCATTTTGGTTTGTTTTGACACATACATCGTAAGTGTGACTGTAATTTTAGTACTTTTAATGATTTTTGGGATAAAAAATTACCCGCTGATTCTGAGTTATCAGGGCACTAACGGATGCGAAATCGGGGCATTATTTTTGTGCCATATCAAAGTGAAAAAAAATTAATCGCAAATTTTTAGTGTACTACCCACAATCTTGCTTGTAAACAAAGCCGATCACTCAAGACGTTATTTACTCGAGGCAAGGTTGACTAGCCGCGATCAACCTTGTGCAAGACAAACAAACTTTAATATTATATCTTAGTTATATGTATAGGTAATAATGTTAGTTCCGTGTAGAAACTGCTATGGAAGACGCGAGATGAACATTATTGGTACTTATAGACTCTTGATGGTATCATTCGCGCTTTTTCCCACGGCGTGGAGGATGGAAATTATTCCACGGGAACGTACTTTCGGCATATAAAATATCTTATGCCCTAAACCCAGGCAGGTTTAGGTAAACCACCTGGGTTAGGACTTCAGATTACTTAAATGTGATAATGGCGCGTGTGTTAGATCATTCGGTTCCCTACAAAATGTGTTGGATGGTGCTGATTCACGCGTCATGTTCGTGAACGGGCGCCGCGTCGCGTTGAGACTGGTAATCCGTGGGTATCTCTAACTGCCAGGGCTTATTTTTAATCTTATGTTTTGAATAGTTTCTTCATATTATTTTGTACATTGTTGTCACATATAGAAGCAACAAGAATAATGTAAGTAGGTACCCATGATTTTGTAATATATTAATTTAAAAGAGCGTATTTGAGATTTATATGTCCGATCTTCTCCATAGAGATCTAAGTTTTGAAATGGGCAACTAGCCTCAACTTTCTGACTAACTGCCCGACCCTTTGGCAATTCAAAAGTGCCTGTAAAAAAATGCTTAGAATTTGAGCTATCGGGCACACTGGTATATTTTACCCGTTCAGCTGTAAAAGCGTAAAAAGTTAGCAGATAGACAGAGCAACTTTCGCATTTAAAATAATTATGATTTTTAGTACGGAAGTAGGTATGGATTAAGCATCCGTTTAGGAGAGAATCTGCCGGATGCGAGAAACACAGGACCGGTCGATGCGTGGACGCTTGATCGACCTGTGCGACTTATTATTATCGACACGAAAAGAAGAAGAACAAAATAATTAGGCACCGAAGATTTTCTCCCTCAATTTTGGGAGTTAAGTAGGTGACCCAGTCATAAATTAATTATCTAGGTACCTATCTACCTAGATGCTCAATTTTTGTACCCACTTTTGGTTTTGACTTTTGTAAGACGCGGTAAGCTTGCTCCCTCTGCACTCCACTTTACTCGCTCATTCTCTGCGAATTATAATCTGTGGTCGACATGAAGCCTTTGTGTTGTGATTCCTTTGATCTGTGCTACAATTTGTAATTTATTAATTGAATATTAATTAAGTTTTAATTATTAACATGTTCCTTAAGTTACTATACAAAATCCTTTGCTGTAGGTTTCTACTTGATAATTATTAAAGAAGGTAAATTGGGCATCTAGGTAGATACCTACATAATTAATTTATGACTGGGTCACCTACTTAACTCCCTAAATTGAGGGAGTATAGAGGTATGAGGAACAGGGTGTAAAGTTCACTCATCTTCCATAGAAAAGGGAGGATCCTTCGACCAGACGGGTATTGTGTCTGGCGGGCAATTGCCCCACGACTGATGTCGGGAAGTTTGTATGTATGCTAATTGCGCGGGAAATTCTGCTTGCGAGATGCAGGATTTGCGTGACGTCATTATGACGCGTTATTCGCATGTGGCGTAGTAGATACCGCTACAGGAGAAACTCTTCGGTGCCTAATTATCTTGATCTTCTTCTTTTCGTGTCGATAATAATAACAGTCGCACAGGTCGATCGGTTAAGCAACCCAAGCGTCAACATATCGACCGGTCCCGTGCTTCTTGTATCAGGCAGATTCCCTCCTAAACGGATGCTTAATCCATATCTACTTCCATACTAAAAATTAATGGGCCCGCATGGTAGACTAGGCCTGTGTCCCAGCAGTGGGAACGTTATAAGATGATTATGAGCGAGTAAATACTCTTTGATAAAATAAAAAACGATACTCTATGGGTTCTTCACTGTCCTAATAAGAATTATCTATTGAATATTCATTGTTCATTTTCTGCCACAGGGCAAGAAAATGGTACCTTCAATAATTTTCTAGTTTTAACCGACTTCAAAAAAAGGTTCTCAGTCTCAATTCGGTAATATTTTTTTAGTGAAAACTTCTTTAGCGGGGTTGTGCACTTTTTTGTGATGGGTAAAAAATGTTAAACTCGCGCCAGGACACGTGACCTGATCGAAAATTCGTAAGACAGAGCTCGCGTCAGGACACGTGACCTGATCGAAAACTCGTAAGACGGAGGGAGAGTAGACCGCATTCCAAAATATCAAAAATGCACAACGTTAATATTTAAGTTTTCACTTCTGCCGGCACTCCCGGAGTGGAACCCTTTTTTTTTGTATGTATGTTACCCCAGAACTCAGTCATTTATGAACAGATTTATATCATTATTTTTTGTTTGCAACCACTTTAGTTTCGTCATCATCTACCTAGCCTTTTCCCAACTATGTTGGGGTCGGTTTCCGGTTTAACCGGATGCAACTGAATACCAGTATTTTACATGGAGCGACTGCCTATCTGACTTCCACAACTCAGTTACTGGGTAATACGATAGCCCTTGGTAAGACTGGTTGTCAGACTTTCGGGCTTCTGACGACCCGTAACGACTGTCAAAGATCCACGAATGATAGCCGGGACCAACGGCTTAACGTGCTTTCCGAGGCACGGATGGGTCTTGGTATGGGAAGATGGTCACTCATCCACGGACCAACCGCAGCAAGTGTAGCTTAACCTGATCGAACACACAACCTTACTTTCGTTCTATGATGCACTATCTAATACAGGGTGGCAGGGACATCGACGTGCAAACTGTAACCATGGATTCAGCACATGATACTAGACCCCATAGCCTCGAAATTTTTCGTCGGTTATCAAAAAAAAAATCTTCTGTTTCATAGAAAAGTGCAATACCTACGCGGTCAAAATGTATGGAACAGCAATATTTTTTTTTAATAACCTACGAAAAATTTCGACGGTATGGGGTCTAAACTCATGTGCTGAATTCATGGTTACAGTTTGCGCGTCGATGTCCCTGCCACCCTGTATAGGTATCGGGTGTGTAACGGTTGATATAATAACAAAAAATCTAACGTTCACTTGACCTAATTTCAGTTAATATACTTTTGTTTAATATAACGATCAGTTGAGATAATGAATTGTTGATATAATTTCATTTTATCTAATTTCTTATGATATAATAAACATTTCCTATAATGCACATTTGACATAATATTCATGTAGTATATTATTCATTTACTATAATATTCATAATCTCTAATAACTTTTAATATAATTTAGAAAATCTGATGGCTTTGGCCTCTAACTTAAAACTGAAATAAGATGTAATATTTATGTGATGCTATGTTGACTAAAAAAATATTGTACTGTTTTTTTTTCTTCGCTTTATACCCTATACACCTACCGCCCTCAACTATTGTAACCAGTAGAAATTGGATGCAATCTGGACTTTAGGGCACCCCGACTCGGACAGGTTAGGTTATTTTTTTATAAACCGTCCAGAAGTAGGAGCCATGGCTCCGTCGACCAAGCCCACCCTCGACCATGCATTGAATATTTTAAGATTTGGTTAGGTGCCATTTGAGTTAGGTTAGAACTGTGACCATTAAACATGAAAATTAGGTCAAAAGAACATTAGGTCAAATGAATGTTATATAAAAAGAATATTATACATATTGAAAATTATATAAAATGAACGTTATACTAAATGTTTTATATTAAATGAAAATTATATCATATGAAAAATTAGGTCATATGAAATTAGGTTATATGATTTTATAGCATATGAAAATTATATTATATGAACGTTATTTCAAGTGAAATTAGAGCATTTGTTATTATATCATACATTACACACCCATAGGTATCACGGCCCTACTTTAATTTGAATTTAATAGGCATATAAAGGCTCCATTTACATCAAGATCCTTTGGTTAACGCTCTTAAAAAAGGCTTTAAAGGTCCGTGGCATATTAAAATTTACTGTCGCACCATTTTGATATATTTTCAAAATGGCGGCCACGCATGTAACGTATATAAATCGATCGACCTAAACAATGTTTTAATTACCCAAAACAATTTACGCTTTTTCATATGCCTCTCGACTGTAAAAATGAATGTACTGCGCATTTTACTATAATGGTAATATGGAGTATGGACTCCACGAGACAGGATTGACCTAGTGTGGAGTTCATAAGCAAAATGCTTCCTTTGCGTCTCGTGTTTAAACCGACTTCAAAAAAAGGAGGAGGTTCTCTATTCGGTTGTTTTTTTTTATATTTGTTACCTCGGAACTCCGTTATTTATAATTTTGCTAAAACTTTTTTAATTTGAAAGGATATACTTTCAGATTGGTCCCATAGAAATTTCATCAAAAACGGTTCGTTGGTTTGGTTTTTAAACCAAAATTACTGGTAAAAACTAAAACTCAAAAAAGAAAAAAAAAACTTAAAAAAAACAACCGGCTTCCAAAAAAAAGGACACTTGATCTTCAAATCAAATCAAATCAAATCATTTATTCGCATAGAATGTAGGTTTTTAACAAAAAGTTGGTAAAAAAATATATATATTGGCCCGTACACATTCTGCCCGTGTATTTGAAAATTTGCATGCAAAAATTTAACAAATTAGGTTTCAAATTTAAATACTAAGGAACACTAATGTCACTAATAAAATAATTAATATAATAATTTCAAAATTAAATTTTAGACTTCAATACATTATTAAGGTAAACTAATAAAATAATTAATATAATAATTTCAAATTAAAATGTCAATAATAGCTACTTAATGTCAATTATAATTAATGTCAATAATACTTCATGTCAATAATACAGTGTTCATGGTGTAACTGCAATGTCACAGTAGAGGGTCATTCAAAAAATCACTTATTGTATAGTAACATTTCTCAGTCAAATATGCCTTGAGTTTGTTTTTAAATTGTTGAAGGGTGTATTTTTTATGTTGTCCGGTAGTTTATTAAATATAATTGGACCCATGCAAAGAACACTTTTTCTAAGTAGTGCAGTTTTATAGCTGCTGACAGTTAAAAGATTTTTGTATTGACTTCTAACGGGACCTTTCTTGGTGTCTGAGACCTTCGCAAATAGCTTTATGTTGCTTTTAACAAAAATTGCCATTTCTAAAATATACAATGACGGAAACGTAAGAATTTTTAACGACTTGAAGTAGGGTTCACAGCTATCTCTTGGTTGTATACCGCACATGGCTCTTATACAGCGTTTTTGGGCTTTAAATATGGTATCTCTTAAAGTACAATTACTCCAGAAAATTATCCCAAACCTCAAGACCGATGCGACTAAGCCATGGTATGCAACTAAAGCCGTCCTAGTGTCAACTTTTTTTTTCAAATTAAATAGGACATACGCAGCCGTACTCAATTTTTTACAGACCTCTTCTGCTTGTGGTTTCCATGTTAATTGATCGTCTATAAGGATTCCTAGAAATTTCGCGATCTTCGTTTTTTGAATCGTCTGTCTGTTATAGTTTACGTTAACGTTTGGTGGAATTGTACGTTGGTGAAAATGCATTATATTCGTCTTTACTAAATTTATTACCAAATTATTTTTATCAAGCCAATCAATTATATTTCTAATACTATTGTTGATGTCCTCTTCATAATCACTAATATCATTACATTTTATAAGCGCTGTGCTGTCATCGGCAAATAGAACCATAGGATGTCGAATTTGTTGAGGCAAATCATTTATATACAGCAAAAATATTGGAGGACCTAATACACTACCCTGTGGTACACCAAATTTGACTATTTTACCCTCAGACTGATATTTCTTTTCAAATTTTGTCTTAAGACAAATTCTGGATATCTCGGTATACTGTGTGCGGTTACTAAGGTAAGATTTTAGGAGATTTAACACATTACCCCTTATACCGTATTTATTAAGTTTGCTTATTAAAATATCATGATTGACACAATCAAAAGCCCTAGTCATGTCTGTAAAAATAGCACAGATAGGGATCTTTTTATCAATGTTTATCATAACTTCGTGTAATAAGTCATACAGTGCTGCATTAATGCTTTTATTCTTTCTGAAACCTGCTTGTTCACTACATAGGATCTTGGAAGTCGGTTGTTTTTTTTGTAAAAAGTTTTTAGTTTTTTTTTGTAAACTTAGCTAAGTATTAATGTACTTACACTATAAGGAATTTTGTAGGATTATAACTGCTAACACCATCCGATAATTTTTTCATTTTACGTTAGCAACCAGTCCTCATAAGAGTTTTCCTCCATCGTATTATACAAAAAGAAAGTACGGTAAGTAATAATATAATATGTATGTACTCGTATGTATGAGGAAAAAATTAAATATTATGTTTCTATGATATTGAATAAAAAAAACGGCGCTGCCAACCCTTATGGCGGGTCTTAGAATTTATGAGAATTTCCTTTTATGTAAAAGATATGAATATTAAGAGTAAGTAGAGCCATTTTTTTTTACATTAAGTACTTTGATATTTTTGAGGGTATGAATACCAGTAAAATGGATTTTTAATCAATAAACTTTAATCTTTTCTTTGCGGGTAGTGGGTAGTTGGGTAGGTGTTTGTGGTTTTTCTGTCCGCAAGCCCGTCTGATAGAAAAGGTATCTGCCTACCCTTGTACGGAATATAAAACAGAAAAAACTAGTAATTGACAACCTGAACACATCTGCCAACACTTTCAATTGACAGGCGTAAAGTTTTAAACCTAAAATTATTAGGTACCTACTACGTAAGGAGAAGGCTTCCATGCCTAAAACGGCTTAAGTAAGGAGTACGCTTCCATGTCTAAAACGGCTTAAGTAAGGAGTGCACTTCCATGTCTAAAACTGCGTAAGGAAGGAGTAAGCTTCCATGTCTAAAACGGCTTAAGTAAGGAGTGCGCTTCCATGTCTAAAACGGCTTAAGGAAGGAGTACGCTTCCATGTCTAAAACGGCTTAAGCAAGGAGTACGCTTCCATGTCTAAAACGGCTTAAGAAAGGAGAACGCTTCCATATCTAAAACGGCTTAAGAAAGGAGAACGCTTCCATGTCTAAAACGGCTTAAGAAAGGAGAAGGCTTCCATGCCTAGAACAGCTTAAGTAAGGAGTACGCTTCGATGTCTAAAACGGCTTAAGTAAGGAGTGCGCTTCCAAGTCTAAAACGGCTTACATAAGGAGTACGCTTCCATGTCTAAAACGGCTTACATAAGGAGAAGGCTTCCATGTTTCAGGGCTGATTAAGTTGCTACGTAATTTAATTTTATATTCTCCTTTTTTTCTTTTTCCTTCTCTCTTTTCTTCTCTACCACCTGTAGGTATATCTCTTAAATATTTCGTGAATGAATAGATACACCTTAAATACTTACATGATTTCAAACTATAATGTCATTTCATTACACACACATAATAACAATAATATCCGTATCGTGAATGATAATACGGCTAACAACCCGTAATTTACGATCCCGGCCATTTTCCTCTGGCCTCCAGCGCAAGCGCAAACCTAATCAATGGCTGCAGGTGCAGTGTCAAGGTGAGATCGTGAAGGAGTATTTATTACGGCTAGATATAGACTAGGATCGATATTTCGATGGTCCGTCCGTTCATTGTTTAATGGCTTGGTGATGATAGTTGTAGTATCGGTTCTTGCTTAAGAATGTTCAAGAACGGATCTCTATGTAACATAATCTGCCTATAAAGTTCCCACTGCTGGGACACAGGCCTCTCGGTGAGAGGGAGTGCGCCGTAATCCACCACGCGGGCCTAGTGCGGGTTGGTGGATGTCACATGTCTTCGAGTTTTTGGTTCTAGGTCATGCCGGTTTCCTGACGATGTTTTCCTGTACCGTTTTGAGCGCAGTGGTGATGAAATAATTTACACACCGCGCGCTTTAGCTGTAGTTACCAAGTGTACAAATTTGAAACTACAAACACGCTGTGGATATGTGTGTAAGCGCAGGAGCTTGTAGTCTCGGTAGGTACTGTCCGAGACAATGGCACGGTAATAATTATTATCTATTACCGTGACAATGGTAAAGTTGGAAGTGTGTGTGTGTGTGCGTGTGTGTTTTGTGCTGACGCTACTCGTCTTCACGCACACATTCACAGCGTGTTTGTACACTTGGTTACCACAAGTAAAGCGCGCCTCTTCGGGTCGTGAGAAAAAACACTAAACCAAGTATGGGGACTACTTATTAATAATGCAAAATGCTACCTTTGGAAGGTAACTAACAAGTTACCGCGCTATTTCTATATAAATTCAATTAACGTAATAATGCAAGATGTTCTAAAAGGTTGTGGTTTTCCTAAGCGGGATTCCCCTAACTTAATTATAATTCTTTTTCCGGATAAAGCACAAACCTTTTTCGTGAGATTACTTCAGTAAAGTACCTATCTACTCTCCATGTGTATCTTCTATACTTATATTATTAGTATACACCGTTAAATGTTGAAAAAAAAATCAGTTGATCCACACATTATAATGTCGAGATATGCGCACATAAATCTATGGATCAACTGATTTTTTTTTCAACATTTAACGGTTTTTAGGGTTGGTCCCGTAGTAAAAGTTGTTCATAATGTCATCATTATGAACAACTTTTACTACGGGAAAAGGGGTTTAGCCTTTAAAAAGGGGTCATTGACTCATGTCAATGACCCCTTTTAAGGATTAAAACGATCAAAATTTAACGGTGTAGAAGGTAGCTGAAGCTGAAGAGTTTGTTTGTTTGTATGAACGTGCTAATTCTCTGGAACTACCAGTCGGATTTGAAAAAATCTTTTTGCATTTGATAGCACAATTATTGAGGAAGGCTATAGGGTACATAACATGACGCTAGGACTCGTATTTGTTGTTGCTGTCGGGTGGCTGCCACTGACAGGGCTGTCAAAATCATTGTGATCTTTATTGTCGTCACAATAAGGTTACTGTTGGGTTGCTACTGTCAATGGCAAAACAACTGTGACCGGACTGTACTTACATTTTCTTTTCCTCGTGAAGTAAGTAGCCAATCAGGCGGGACCATAGTTCCGGTTAAAGTTACTACACTTCCGGCAAGCTACACAAGTAATGTCAGTATGTTAATAGGTGTGTGTTTATGCGAACAAGATATACCTAGTTATAATAGTATGCATGATGTTTTTATAAAGACACTAGCTGCGCCCCGTGGTTTCACCCGCACGAGTTTCGATCCCGTGGGAATATCGGGATAAAAAGTATCCTATGTGTTAATACTGGTTATAAACTATCTGTGTGGCAAATTTCATCCAAATCCGTTAAGTAGTGTTTGCATGAAAAAGTAAGTGCTCATTTACGGAGACGCGGGGCGTCGCGCGTCGCGTTGTGCGGCGCGGCCGGCACTAAATTCAAACATATGGCGTTGTATGAGTGCGTTTACGGAGAAGCGAAGACGCGTTTGCTTGAAATGGAGCGTTTTTTCATGCGTCATGTTTGCCGCAAAGAAATGCATTTTCTTTCTTTCTTGCGGCCGAGCCCGCGGCTGACACCGCCGCGTCTCACGCGGCGTTTATCGCGGCGGCACACGCAGCGGCAATTCTCGATGAAGCGATGCCCGCGGCGGAATCTTCTGCCAGTCATATTTGGAAATTGCAGAACGCAATTAATTAATTAATTAATTATTAGTAATTACTAATTAATTTAATTTGCGCTCCCATCTTCCGCTAACCTAAAACTGGTCGGTTTGATTGAGTATCCCGCGACGCGCGACGCCCCGCGTCTCCGTAAATGAGGCCTAACAAACATCTATCCATCCATCCATCCATACAAACTTTCGAATTTATAATATTAGTAGGATAGGATTGAATGGAATATTGTAAACCAGGAGGCGAGATAAGTTGCACTACAAAATTAGAAGCTAGGGCGCGCCGGTAAAATTTATTATGCTCACAGCCAAACTGTGGAACTCTTTGCCAGCGTCTGTGTTCCCTTCCACATTTAACCCGTCTGCCTTCAAAGCAAAGGTGGTGGTCTTTAAAAGATCGCTCTTAGCGATAAGACCGCCCATTGTGTCACCCTTTGTAAAATGTTATATATTTATGTCTCTGTAATTTGTATGGTGTACAATAAAGAGTATTCTATCTATCTAAGGCCTTCTGGGCACGCGCGTTCTATCATAGACTTCATCCATCGCTTTCCATCAGGCGTGATCGAGGTAAAGAGCAGACCCAATCAGCAATAAAAAAAATTGAGAGTTATTGGCCATTAAATGTTATATTGAGAGAACCTCGTAAATCAGATTGCAGTTTAGCTCTTCTTCGGGCTGATTTTTCAATCGACAGATAATTTTTATTCGCGGAATAAAATTGACGTCTGACAGATTTTGTATAGAAGAACTGTAAAAAATTCAAAATTATTCCTCGGATAAAATTATCTGGCGTTGGAAAAATCAGCTCTTAAACTATTAAATATCTACTTACTAGATACTAATTAATAGCTCTCATTTGATTTGTTATAAATGGTTACTCAAAAATCAACTTAGAATACATTTCGCTAAAGTAGATAACTGATTAAGTGGCGATGGAATGTAAATTACCTGAGACTAGCTTCAGCCCGCGACTACGTCCGCGTGCAGCAACATTCTTAATTTTCTTTTCCGTAAGACAAATTATTAGAAAACTTAAAAAAAAAGATGGATGAAATCGGTAAAGTCGTTCTCAAGTTATGGCGTGACCAAGGGAAATAGAGATTTTTAGGGCATTTTTATATAGATAGATTATGAACACTGCTATAGCTGCCGATCTATTCTGTAAAAGCCTTACCATGAAAACTTAGGCGATGTGAGCTGTGAATAGTGTCAATCCCTTGCATTAGGTGGAATGACAGCTCACTTCACCTAAGTTTTCACGGGGAGATTTTACAGAATAGGCCGGCTGTTCATTCCGTCAAATAACCCATCTGGTTGACAGACAAAAAATAACATTTTATAAAACGTGATAATTTTATTTGCGTTTATTAAGTTAATGGCGTCTTTCAAACTCAATTACTATATCGCAATGACATTAAGCGTATCGCTGAAACCTTTGTACACGGCACGGTTTCTTTACGGTATGGCGCGCGGCGGCGCGGGCCGGTTAAATCGCGCCGTAGAAAAAAAGTGTCTGTCAACGAGCTTCCATAGTGTTCCATACAACACCCATCCGACCTCGACGGTGTCGTCTATCTTCAGACATCCATATACAAGGTGTCGTTTTGCATCCTCGTCAAATTCAAGGAGGTAACTATGCTACTGATTCTCAACACGAATCAATAATAAAATAAGTAGGTATTTTTTTTTATAATTTTCGGAAATCGTCATTTGTGGGACACGCATTTTAAAACGCGGCCTGTGTGAGACCGCACTGTAACTGCCCTTTTACACACACATAAGAACGCGGCCGCTCATACGATACCATAACGCGATTCTGTTCTTTGAAAGTGGTGAATTCTGAAATACCGTCAAACTTAAATAACTAAAAAAAACAAGTATGTATTCATTATTTACCAGGGATCGTAATTTTATTTGGTTATTTATGTCTTTCATAACAGCCTTCTGTTTGACGAGGATGCAAATAACAGTTTGTAGAAATAAATATTTCAAAAGAGGATGGGGCGCCATCTCCCCACGGGCGAGATAATCGCGGTGATAGTCTCGTTGTTGTTGTAGTCAGTTCCGGATTAACCCCTAACCAAATTAAACAATTGCTTAGATCATCACGTCTCGGAGGGCACCATAAACAGCACCGACAAAATATTAGCTAGCACGTGAAAAGCAAGGCTGTTTGAGAACCCGCGCGATTTGTCGGCGGGAGATGTTGTTGCGTTGACGTTGAAAAGGCTCGGTGCTTTATCAATATTATACAGGGTGACTTGTAATTTGACGTATTCCTCCCAGGACGAAATAGAGGGACCCATTTGCAATAATTAAGCACCCATAAAGCCTAGTTGAAATTTCATGGGATGAGAAACCTCAATTTTTATGTATTTTTGAAAATTTCCCAGAATTCGTCACTAAACATTACTTTTCTCTGTATATAGGGGCAGATATACTATAAACGTTGAACTAAAAACTATTGTCCGCTAATCTAAGGCCCGTAAAATTCGCAAGTCACATTTCGAAAAATAAAAAAAAATATGCCTTCGTACAAATTCTAAGGTATGTACGTTACGATCTATCTTTTTTATTTATTTATCATTTATACAAAAGAATACAGGATTATGCATATTAAATAGCAACCAAAACCACTAAGGTTTAAACTTGTGCTATCATGAGTCTATCTCAATATCGAACTATACTATGAAGCATTTCTCGTAATAAATACGGTACTTATGTAATTTTTTTTATAGTTTACTAGTGAATAGGAGGTCCAGAGGCGTGGATTGCTTAGGGCATCAAGTACCTAGTCTTAATCCGGCACTGGTTGTAGTTGTATGACATGTAGGGTTTGTCTGAGGCTCCGAGATTTGTTCGGGATCAAAACTGCCTACTTACAGTATTTTCCTAAAAAAGCAACATGTCTACCGAAATCATCAAAATATAGCTAGATAAAGTTTTGGGGTGGCGAGTTGACAGATGAACAATTCTGCAGCACAGTGTCTTACAATCCGTCAGTGAACTGCAGTGTGATTCTGTAACCCTCTCCCCGTGAAAACTTAGGTGAAGTGAGCGTGGAGTGAACTGTCATTCCAACGAATGCTAAGGGATTGCCACTATTGACAGCTCACTCTAAGCACACTTCACCTAAATTTTCACGGTGTGATTTTTACAGAATCGATCGGCTGCTCTGCTTTTTTGTTCTATGACTTAGTACAAAAAAAAGTACTACGCAAGTAAGCTAAGTAGGTATCTACTGTTGTTTCACATTATTTTGTAATACCCAACAAAAACAATACAACCCGTAGATAACAGTAACGTTGAATGTTTATAATGTAAATATCGTTCTGTTCAAATATTAAATCCGTATATTTGATAGTTTGATTGGATCGACTGTGGATAGTAATAATTTCGTTTTTTTCCGTTAAACTGGATTTATACTACCGTTATATTGTGGTGAGTAGCCCTGGCCAATAGATTGGTGTGAAGAGCAGTTTGTTTTTTAGATTCAGCTCATGAATCAAGACTCCTTGGCATAGAAATTGTTAGTTTTTTGTTTGTTTATCGACGAAAAATTTCAATTCCCCTGGGTTCAGAATCATGTGCAGTCACGAGCAAAAGTATGTATACACTCGGCTTTATTCAAAAGCGATTTACTCCTTTATTTTTTAATGAAATTTTATGTTGTTACGAACATAGCATTTTCGAACTAACTAAGCTATGTAGATGAGGTCGGCGTTTCCTATCTGACTACTCTGAGAAGAAAGACAGAAACAAACTCTGAGTTTGTTTCAGACATAATCTTGATCAGATCATCTAGATCGATGTTTGAAATGGTCTAATGTAATATTACGTATAACCGGTATGCGGCATAATGCCTAAGATAATATATTATTATGTGTACTCGGTATGAGAGGTATTGGTCGTTAACTTCGTTTTTCATACTGCTAGCCGACCGAGGAGTGGAACCACCAAAATACGGGGTCAAATTAATTTAGTTAGTTAGATAAACTCCGCAGATGTGATGGGTATCGATAAATTAAGATGATATGAAAGTGTAGCGGTATCTACAACGCCACATGCGAACAACGCGTCATACTGACGTGCCGCAAATCCTGCATTTTGCAAGCAGAGTTTACCGCGCAATTAGCATATGTACAAACTTTCCAACATCAATCGTTGGGCAATTGCCCGCCAGACTCAACACCCGTCTGGTCGGAGGATCTTCCCTTTTCTATGGAGGTTGAGTGAACTTTACACCCTGTTCCTCGGACTTACCTCTATAAAAGTCTAGGGAGTTTCACTTAGCTAATTAATTTTGGAATCTGATATTAAGCGAGTAAAGATAATTTTGACCCTGTATAGCATCATCCCTCTCACAGAGAGGAGGCCTGTGTCCCAGCAGTGGGAACATTATAGGCTGATTATGTATAGCATTATCATCATTATCATCAGCATCCTGTCCTTATCCCAATTTATTTATGGTCGGCACAACATGTCTTTTTCTTCCATACTTCTCTATTAGTCGTCATCTCAGTAGTGACAGAAGCTTCTGCCCACGTCATCGTGCGCAACCATCGTATCGCCTGCCCGCGCTATTACCTCGTTTGTTTTCACTTTCGTTCTGACTTTATTTTCGTTTTGCTCGACTCCTAAGAGTGCTAGCGTGATGTCAAGTAGCCTATAGCTTTCTTGAAGAATCAAGCTATCAAATATAATAAGAATTTCTCAAATCCGACTGGTAGTTTCGGAGATTAGCGCGTTTAAACAAACAAACTCTTCAGTTTTATTATTGATATGCCATTCAATTATACGAAAGCGATTCTTCTCAAGGATTACCATAATCTTATTATAAGGCTATAAACACACTATTTTACTGTCCTAACGTGTCTTAATGAAGACGCCCAAGGGCAATAAAAATGTCTTATTACCGGTTATATTATGTGCCTGTGATGTGATAGCTCGATATCTGTCGATGCATAAAGTTCAAGGATTTAACGATCGATTGAAGGTGGAGTTATGGTAGAGCTTTGCGTTTATTAAATCTTAAAACTTTCCCAATATTATCTAGGATAGATGATATTTTTCTGATGGGTAATTGATACTATCACAATAACCAATATTGGCTCAGATGTCAAAAGAAAAACGCTTATTATTTTCAAACTCATCCCACTGGCAGCATAAATATCTGATTACCATCAGATATTTCTCTCTTTTATTAAGTTCCTGCTTTTTATTATATTTCCCTATAAACCACCCTAATTTTGCATTATATCTTTTATGTTTGTTTTTTTACTATTTTACCTTGTATATCATTGTGTCCTATCTAGGTAGGTATAAATCATAAGGCTTATATCCATGCATAATCTTGAAGGTACGCTGACTTCTAAGATACAGGTTTTTATCTAGTTTAGAGGACAGGGTCTTTTTTACTGTGAATCAATTAGCTTAAGCCATTTTTTTTATTTGTTTCTTGTTCAATGTAATGTTCGTGCATTTCTTGGAGTAATAAAAGATTTATTATTATTATTATTATATATTTATGCTGCCAGTGGGATGGTAGGATGTCACATTATAATATTGCAATATGAGCGGAACTGAGTACGATATAAGAAAAAAACTCGAACCATACCTACGTTTTTATGCTGCCAAAATCAGATATTTTTTATCACAACGAAGTGATCATTCTTCAGAATTTAAGTAAGTAGGCAGATATTTATAACATATTGGCTCGTCAGTTTTTTTTTGGTGTTTCTTCGATATTTGTGCTGCCACGAAATATGCCTTCTTAAATGACCACATATATTTGCAGTCATTTTGACGACAGATCATAATCAGATGAAATTAGATATTACGGCCAAGCTGTTCATAGTAATATATATTTCGTTTTTTCATATATAGAACAATTGCGGCAAATATATTTGATCACGTAACGGTCGAACAATTGAGAAAAAAATTCTCACTAGTTCGACAATCGAACTAATGAACCGAACTAGTGAGAACAAACGATATACATATTAATGCTTGTGACTGAACATGACTTCAAATAACATTAATTAGGCCTTTTAAGGAAGTGGCATTTAAAATGGCAACCATCTGTTAGTTAGGTTTACGTGTAATTTCCTGGTAGTTTGATATGGCTAAACATGGGAAACATAAACAAAATTATCCTACTACTTATAGCATTTTTTAAATCTCACGATGTGACGCGTGCTTTACTTGTGGTTACCAAGTGTAGCTGTGAAGGTGTGTGTAATCGCAAGAGCTCTCGGTACCGTCCAAGACGATGCGCGATGGCGAAGTCGGAAGTGTGTCTGTTATGTGCTGACGCTGCTCGTCTTCGCGCACACATTCACAGCGTGCTTGTACACTTGGTTATCACAAACAAAGCGCGCGTCGCTTCGTTAGATCAAAACACTGTACCTACCTATTAATTGCCATTATAACAAGTTTCCACATAAATAATAAGTTTTCACCTTTCCTTTCGCGAAACGAAGCGTTTAATAAGCTTTTCCTAAGAAATGTTTATTCTAGTAATGTAATAGAGCTTTCTTCCTAAAGTTAATTTTCGTTTTCTCAGAAATAGAAAAAGGGTTTATGTTTAAGAGGTATACGTATTGAAATTTTATGAAGAGTTAGAATCACGTACTTTGAATTGGTGTAGACTAACGGCCGAACCCAATAACTTATTGACAGATCGCTACTTATGGTAGCCAGTACAAATTATAACTGCCAGTATAATATAATTATACTGATATAGATTATTGGGACGTTACAACCAGAGGTAGATAGGTTTTTCTACCTCCAGTATGCCAAAACTGGTGATAGATACATAATTAGGTTCGAGCGTAAGCCTACGTCGGCACGGGCGCTCTATTGGACTTTGTTGGATTCTCAACGGTCGGTTCGACACCAGAGAGTTGAAAATCCAGAGCACAGTCAAAAACTTAAAAAAATCAACTGTGATATGTGGACTCACACTAGAAGTCGCCAAATAGTAGGCTAAGTACATTTAAGTAGCCGACTAAATACTGAAAAAAAAAAAGTATTTTAGTTATTACAAAATGTGTAGATATTTATTCGTAAAATAATAGTTAAGTATTTAAAATCATAAAAACATAAATTATCAAGGCTTCTGGAAAAATCTAGCTACCATATCTGAGCGCAACCATCGCGTAGGTACTACATAACTCAAAAAGTACTCAAAATTGGGGAGACTAAAGTACCCTTACTTCCATTTAAGTTCCTAAAGACCTACAACACCACAAAATTCTATTGGCGCGTGTCCAAAATCGGAACTAACGCCGCCATCTTGTTTTATCAACGCAATTTCTGTGACAATTTCGCGCCATGCATAGTAAAAACGCCCTGTAAGCCTACGCTTTACCGTGCAGTTTACGGGATTTTATTGCCTGCTGGATTTTTAACTCTCGGAGCTAAGCAGTGTGTTGAAAATCCAGTGCGCGAAAAGTAATTGCGTAACACACTAACAGTAGCAATGGCTTTTATTTTGACAGTTCAACAACATTCATTGCGTTATTTACGTCATTGAGCAGACAAATTTTGCGAACATATGAAGCAATGGTTTAGTAACATCCGTCAAAATGGTTCAGATTATGATTGATAGTGTGTTATGCAATTAGGGTGCTGGGCTTTGTGATTCAGGCGCCAAAAGATCCTTGCAGCACTCTAAGCGAGTCTATTAAAAGCCTTGGCTTTAACGCATTTGTCTAAGGCTTCCATCAAATCTATGGTCTCTTCGTGACAAGTTTCAGCGGTGTAAAGCAACTTTCTGGTCACCCTCTTGTTACACTCCTTAAATAAATTGTAAATTGGTTCTACGTGGCAATTCTCTGTAAAAAAGAAGTAGAATGAAGTACTGGAAATATAATAATATGTAGATACAAATTATCAAGCTTGTAAAGTCTGAGGAGTTAATAACAATTAACTTCCAAAAAATAAAAACTTTTTAACTAAAAAATTAAACCGCCGAAGTAACTGAAAAAACTAAGTTCTTAAACTAATGTAAGTATACCAAAGTAATTTTGAGTCGGCGCCGTTTAAATTTTTTTGTTTAAAAAAAGTTTTTTGCTAAAAACCCTTAGGGTTGGATTTCCAAATTTATATGGGACCAACTTTGGGGTATACCCTGTCCAATAAAAAAATATTATCAAAATCGGACTATTCTGTAACAAGTTATGCGTGATCAATGTGATCATACAAAAAATATATGTATACGCGTCGACTTGAGAGCATCCACCGTTTTTTTCGTCGATAAAAAATTCCAAGACATGTGACATCTACCATACCGCACTAGGCCCGCGTGGTAAATTACAGCCCACACCCTCTCGAAGAGAGGAGGCCTGTGTCCCAGCAGTTGGAACATTATAGGCCGATTGTGCAAGTTGTTATTCGAATTTGTAAAAAAAAACGTAAGCAGTGGTGGCCCAGTGGTAACGGTCGAGAGGGTTGTGGGTCGTAGGTTCGAACCCAGACAGACGCATGACTTTGTGTAAATTATTTCATCACCCCTGCTCTCAAAACGGTGAAAGAAAACATCGTTAATAAAACCGGCATGTCATCTACCAACATGACATGTGACATCTACCAACCCGCCAGTGTCAGATCAGAGTATTTCTATTAGTTGTCCCGACTCATCATAACCAGGGTTTTGCAACATTTTCTTTATTGTTTTTTTGCAACTTACACGAAATGGGCACAAGACAGACTACACACAACAATTATTCTTGTTAAGGCACACCGGGAGCATCCGCTTGTAGCTGATGTAACATGTCTTGGATTTTTTAGTTCTAGGACATGCCGGTTTCCTCACGATGTTTTCCTTAACCGTTTTTGAGAGCAGTGGTGCTGAAATGACTCACACAAAGACAAGCGCCTGCCTGGGCTCGAACCTACGACCTACAACTCGTAAGTCGGAGCCATTACTGCTGGGCCACCATTGCTCTCCTCAACCAGCAGGATAGGTTATAATTAAATAGGTAGAAGGAACTCGGCTAGGTTGCTGGTAAAGGTAACAATACTGGCGAATGCTCCCTTGAGACAGCGACTTTAAATAGTTATAAAAGCAACGTTGGTACAGACGTTGACAGTTTCGGGTAGTTGGATGTGCTGGCACATCCAACTACCCGAAACTGTCAAATTTTCCCAATCAATCTTGAACGTAAATCTTTAGCGATAAAGTTGAAAACATTTTGACCGATTGTAGTAGCTTGGTGTGCTGGCGTCTGTACACGAAAAATCTTTGTAATAAAAACTTACTTAAACATTTTAACCGCTCTTGGACGACTGGGTCATTTGAGTCCTGGAACAAATTAAAAAAGGTGAAAAATTGTCGAATGAAGAGACAAATAATCACAGTATCAACCATACACAGAAATGTTTTTTAATTTATTTATTGGCCTATACTTTCCCACTGCCGGGCAAAGGCCTCCCCCAACCCCTTCCAGGAACTCTTTTCCCGTGCCACCTCGAACCAGTCCTCGCGCTCGTCTCGCCATCTTTTTATGGGCCGGCCTCGTCGGCGCCGTCCATCTTCAGGCACGCATTGTGTGGAGACTGCTCAGCGGTCATCCTGCATGCGGCTGATGTGACCCGCCTAATCCCATTTGAGACTGGCAGCCTTCTTTCCTAAACGAACGCAGTGTAGTGCTCCGGATTCTGTCCTGTCTTTTTACATCCAGAATGCTGCGTTCCATCGTTCTTTGGCAAACTCTAAGGCGCAACTTTTGTTTTATTTCTAACATTTTCTAATAGACAATACTGCAGTATCAAAACACATCGCAAACGATTCATTATTCGATGTATCTGCAGCGAATCGCATCGAATCAGTAAGAATCGGTTTCAATTGTCCACTGCTTATTTTAGGAGAAAAATAATAATTAGCAAAAAACAAGTTGCTACTCCATTGGTAGAACCATGTGGGGTTAAATGAGATTAAGATATACCATTGAACAACAGATGTACTCGTAGAATTGTTTGACGAATTTAATTTATATGTATTTGAAACATTTTAAATGATTGTCTCTTTTCGGGTAACCACTGGAAATCCGTACCCACCGGACCATCGATACCCGTGACCATACCCCCTGGCCATACCCCTGGGTGTAGGGTACCTGGGGGTACAACGTCATGCTGAGTGGAAGCCTTGTCTTATGTGCAGTCGTCGGCTATTTCTGCTTTGTGCTCGTGATTATAGATATATTTCGTTTTTATTTTTCCTTAATATTAGAATTGCACGTGCATATGCACGTGTTTCTGTGACAAATAAACCTATGTTTCTTTCTTTCTTTCTGAAAGTCAGAATACAGAAAGGATAAGGAAATACAAAGGTGATGTATTACCCTTTATCGTATTAAATATAATAAGTCTTTGTTAGGCACGAGGGTACTAAGTCAAGCCAACTTAATAGCTACTATTTAAATGGGGATAAACCTCGAATGGGTATCAGCACCTCATTATGCAGTATATTGCTAATCCATTGCTTCATATATGTTCAAAATTGTCTGTTCAACAAGGTAAATAACGCAAAGAATGTTGTTGCACTGTCCAAATAAAACCCATTGCTACTGATAGTGTGCTACGCAATTACCCCGCAGACTTACCTGAAAACGATGAATCGGTTTACCCAGAATTTCATAATTTCCAAAAGGTGAGAATCCTGTCTCCACCGTCTTATCTTATGTTAAAAGTCGTTGTTACAAAAAAATCATCAACCTTAACGACATTAAATTAAACTTGACCAAACATAAAAGTCTTAAAACAACATTAAAATTCAAAGACAATAACAAATTCATGAACTTCGTACCAAAAAGAAAGAAAAACAAAAAAATGAAACGCGTGGGTTTATTCATTGTTGTAATAAAACAATGGGACGGACATGTTATTACATTCAGCTCATTGTATGTCATTACATTCATATATGAAGCATTCAGGTCAATGTGCAATTCAAATGTTAGGGTTTGCAGCTCCAAAGTTGTATCTGCAAATTGGTATAATAGTACAGTAATTTGTTGCTCAAAAAGGGGGTTACCTGGAAGGGTTTCCGACGGTAAAAAAAACTGATGATTTTTCTCTAAATAAAATTTCACTTTGCCACCTCGTATCGTTGCCGCTTGCGCCGCCCCATTGGTAAAATGGCGACCAAAAACGAAAAGTTTTTTGACAATATCTCCTTTCACACTCATTTCACATGGCGGCGCGAACGGCAAAAATACAAGGCGGCAAAGTGAAAATTCTAAAAGAGCATGTCGAAATCCAATAAAATCAATCTTTTAATTTCCGGAATCTTTCCAAGTAAAATTACCAAATGATTAATCAATACTTATAAATAAAAGAATACATTTTGCCCAAAATATTCGAGTTTTCATAACTATGTTGCGGCTTCCAGTCTATCCGGATGCAGCTATTACCAGTATTTTACATGGAGCGACTGCCTATCTGACCTCCACAACCCAGTTACTGGGTAATAATACCTCTTGTTAAGACTGGTTGTCAGACTTTCGGGCTTCTGACGACCCTTAACGAGTGTCGGGACCAAAGGCTTATCTTGCTTTCCGAGGCACGTTCTTGGTATGTAAAGATGGTCACCCATCTACGGACCAGCCGTGGCAAGCGTAGCTTAGTCTGATAGATCGATCCGTGCGCCCCTCGATATTATTTTACGTTAAAACAAAAATTTCACGCGGACGAAGTCGCGGGCAGAACCTATCTTATGTGATAATCCCGCGAAGATTTTCGCTCCTCCTTTCGGAGGCCCTCGAGCTAGATGCCCGAGGGCCTCCTACAGTTTCCATTACGCCGGTCGATAAACATTCTTCATTAAAAAAATAATCAAAAAGAAAATTCCGAGAGAAAGCACTACCAATACCGTATCGTGTATTTGTAGTATATATCCTACTAATCTAATTCAAACGTCATTTAGTTCTGAAGAAGAACAAATATAACGAAGAGTGGATGCAGTTTTATAATATGAATTGAATGATCAATTTTTTATTTCTGTATGCGCCTTTCAAGTCCGTATATTATTATCGTCTTTTATTCTTCAATTAGCGATAGACTCAGCTGGATAATAATGTTTTAAGAAGTTAGAAGGTTAATCTTACTTCTCCGATTTCAAGTAGTAGGTAACTGAAGAATCCAACCACAGAAATATTATAAAACATTTTAAAAGAGACGGTGGAGTTTCGCCCATTCTTCTCCATACGAAAACTACCTTTTGGAAGGGGCGACTAGAATCAATGTTATTTTTATTTTATTTTTGACGTTCAAAAGTGCCTTTTATGTGCCTATTTGAAATAAATGATTTGACATTGACTTTAACTTTGAACAAATAAAAGAACCTCTTTTAACTGTTCTGTGAATCTAGTTTGTAGTTAGATAATTGAGTGGTGTTTAGCAGGGTAATTGCGTAATACACTAATACAATAGCGACGGCTTTAACTTAGACAGGTCGACAACATTCATTGCGTTATTTACGTTGTTGAGCAGACAAATTTTTCGAACATTTAAAGCAATGGATTAGTAATATCCTTTAAAAAGATTCAAGATATCAGTGTGTATTGCATTGGGTGTAGGCTAAATTTGTTTTAAAGATTGTCGAAAATTTTGGTCAACCCTAGCCAAAAGTCGCGATCAATGGACCGTAGTAATTGCTATGATCCTTACAGGGTGGGGTGTGACGTTGAATTATTCGTACCTCTTAACGCTTATAGTTTGACCAAAACCGCTGTACCGCGCCTTAGGATGCGCGGCGTGGCGGGAGGAATGCGCGGCGAGGCTGGTGCGGGGCGAAGGCGAATGAGCGGCCTGCACTGCCCCCCCGTCTCGCCGCGCACATACCGAAGGCGCGATACAGCGGTTTCGGTCAAAGTATAGCCAACAACATAGAGTATAGTAACGCTAACAACCTTATGCGGTATAGACAACTCTAGATCAGACTCATGATCATCATCTTCCTGCCCTTGTCCCATGTCACTCGGGCTCGGCGCAACACGTTTTCTTCTTCCATTCTCCCCTGTCAACCGTCACGCTATCTTTCACTCCCTTCTCCTTCATTCATTCCTCACACAATCCATCCACCTTTTTCTTGGCTTTCCTCTACAAACTCGAGATCAATCTCATCATCATCTTCCTGCCTTTGTCCCATGCCACTCGGGGTCGGTGCAACACGTTTCCTTCTTCCATTCTCCCCTGCCAACCGTAACGCAATAATTCACTCCCTTCTCTTTACTCATTTCTCCCACAAGCCATCCTCATTTTTTTGGCCTTCCTTTCCAAACTCGAGATTAAGCTATTATATATACATACATATACATTATACATGTTTACATGAGGTCTTTGCTCTTTGGCCTTTTTAAATGTGTTGAGCTTCTATTCAAATTTTTGTCGAATTAAGGTTTATTTGGCAGGTTCAAGAACTGTTTTCTTTTTGATTAAATACAGCTGTTTTTGTTTCCTACTTAAACATGAAATTTTTCTTTGATAGGCTCTCTTACTATTTAACACAAGTTTAAGTGAGTGAGTGCACAAAATGCAACATGCTCGTAACTAAGTAATAACAGCCGCACGGGGCGATCGATCAGGTTAAGCTACGCTCGCCGCGGTCTGTCCGTGGATGGGTGACCATCTTTACATACCCTCCGTGCCTAGGAACGCTAGCAAGCCTGACAACCAGTCTAACCAAGGGGTATCGCGCTACCCAGTAACTGGGTTGTAGAGGTAAGATAGGCAGTCGCTTCGAGTAAAATACTGGTATTCAGCGTTATCGGGTTAGACTGGAAGCCGCCCCAACATAGTTGGGAAAAGGCTCGGCAGATTGATTTTGACAGCGTGTTGCAGAAAAGTGTGGTCATATTTAAGAGTGTGGGTACAGATTATCAAACTGAACGACTTTCTCCATGGGTCCAACATCGTAATCGCGAAAAAATTATCAGCAGTCCCATACATTTGGGTCCAGTAGGGTATTGACGTTTCGTATGGGACTGTTGATAAATTTTTCGCGATTACGATGTTGGTTCTAACATGGTCTGTACCACATCCTTACATAGGTATGACCTCACCTTTTTGATGATACATACTGTATAATTTTGCCCATAGAGTAAAACTGTCATCAATTCTCATAATCGTTTTCGAAATCCAATTTGGCAAAGGAATAAGCCTTAATGTCAGCCCCTTGTAACGAAATTACGAACATAAAATATAGATAACATTTAAACGAAACTATCGATTATTGATAACATATAATAGAATATTCGGGGACAGGGGCGAATGGGTTAATTCTGCTCAGTTTGGCTTCAAAACGGTCCTGTCTAAGTCTGCCTAGCGACGGTGATGCGACCCGCCCCCCAGGGCCTACCCTCTAAGTAAATAAAATCTTCCGGACCGAATTTCGTCCATGGCGACCAATCTCAGCGGAGACCAGCCTTCGGCGCGGGAGATATAATAACGCACAAATGTGTGCGCAGACACACACTCACTCTCATCTCCTTCTTAGCGTGTCGATAGCAATCTAAATGAACTCGGCCCAGAATTCGGCTATTTGCTTGGCACCATCACCAGCGTCCATCAGTTCCTGTGACGTGCAGCTGACAGAACACGCAGGACACGATATTATGTGACAATATTAAGTGAGTGAGGACTCTCATTGTCCGAAGGGACGGCAATCCGTCACGACCGGAGAGAGATCAAAGGGGCAATTCTCGTAATTTTAAGAACGTTCACAGTCTGATCTCAGTCTCAATCTGTCAAAAATACCTCTAATTTCTAGGTAGTAAGTTTTATTTACATTTTAATTTTAATTAATTATTTTTTAACTTGAGTACGTATTCTTCAAGTATTTATCAAGTATTTTCTTGATAACATTTTGACAAGTTTTTGATTTTTTTTTGTCGCCGAGATGAGACTGCGACTAGATTTTGAACGTTTTAAATTACGAGAATAGGCATCTGGTGAAGGGCCAACGGCTTAAGGTACCCTCTAAGTAATACGTCAACGAAGATATGCAATGAACCCTTCTCCCGATTAATTAAAACTCTTTGGACGGGCAAAAACACATCGGGAGTAATGACAACTGTCAAATGGTCTTGTGATTCATTCTTAGTTCGGGCCTCGAAGTAATCTTATGTCCGTAGGGTGATACGGAGTAGCAAACGCCCGTCACTTTGATTGAAACTAAGGATTTCGTGCTCGATAGTAGACACCCTGCTTCACACGGTTTTTACGACTTCACAAAACATTAAGATTTGTTATATGTAAGGGAAGACGGCATCCGAACTGCAATTTGCGGTTGGATTGCAGTTGAAATGCGGTCCGTCTGTCTAGAGCCTTACTTGCCCAGCAACTTTTTTTGTTTCTGCCGCTCTCCTCGCCGAGAGTTGGGACGATGCGCACACGGGAGCGACAGCAACGCTACTTCTTACTAAACCGTAGACTTGATGTGAGAGAAATAGACATCCTTTTAATTAAAATATCCTTCATATAGGTACAATATAACATTGCAATGAACTTTACAACTACTTTCAATCAAGATCCAATTCAATTCAGAACAGTGGAGTTTCATTTGGGACCAAAATAACCGATGTAGACAAGCCAACAAAGTTCAACGAACGACATCGCAATGATTACAGAAAAAGTCTGGAATATTAATATATCATGAACCAGTGGGATAATAACGTAACACACTACAGTAGCAATGACTTTCATTTTAACAGTTCAACAACATTCACTGCGTTATTTAGGTTGTTGAGCAGATACATTTTTCGAACATAATTATGAAGTAATGGATTAGCAGTATCCTTCAAAATGATTCAAGAAATAAGGTATGCATAATATTAGCATAAAAAGATTCCAAATGATGATATTATTTTCAATTCATCTTCGTCAACATCTTATATATTAAGAAAATGTTACAATTGCATACTATTCCATCAACGACTACTTACACAATAAGAATAGTTGGTCGCCCTTATTAACTCAAGCCAATGTTCATGTTCTTTCTCCAAAATTAGCTTACTGACAGGTTATTGTTATTAGTATTAACTTATTTATTTATTTACTTCGATGGTCCTAGTTTATCATTTGTGACTTCAAGTGACAGCTATGTGAACAGAACCCAGCAATGCATAAATATGTAAGCTGTCACGCCCTTTATGCCTGGAGGCTTTTATTTAGGTAGTAAGTTTTTATTTACATTTTAATTTTTATTAATTCTTTTAGCTTGAGTACGTTTAGTTTTGGCTAGCTGACATAATATGCCAATAATTTAATTTTATGTTCTGTGTATTGTAATGTTAATTACTTAACATAAGTACCTAGTATTGTATACAATCAAGTATTTTCTAACTGAACAGACAGCTGTGCTGCTGGGGAGTTTGTTGCGCCACTTCTTCTTCCCAGCGATAGCACTAGGAAGTGGTGAAGGGCCGGCGTTTTTGGGGGACTGTCTTTTGTAATTTTGACGTTCGAAAAGTGCTGATTCTCAGCCTATATGGAATAAATGACTTTTGATTTTGATAGTTTTAATAAAGACATCATCTAGAGATATTTGAATAGAATAATCTGATAGTATAGTAAAATAAATACATATTTCTGTCTGGAGCATACACAGCTCGATTTACATCTATTTATACTAATAATAAAGTTGAAGAAGAGTTTTTGGTTTTTGTTTCATTGTTTGAACGCGCCAATCTCTGGAACTATCAGTCGGATATAAAAACTTCTTTTCGCATTTGATATCCCAATTTTTGAAGAAAGCTATCTATTTAACATCACGCTAAAACCCTTATGGGCCGAGCGAAAAGAAAAATGTAAGAAAACGCTTAGCGAAAACGAAGAAATAGTGCTGGTAAAGCGAGCCTTTTCCCATCAACCAGGCACAAATCTTAACTCCTGGCTACTGCTGAGAAATTTCAGATAGAAAGACCAATAAAAATTTGCCCGACCTAGGAATTAAATCCAGAACCTCACGCTCGGCAGTAGCCGACCTTTTGAACAACGAGGCAGTTAAATTAACAGTAATCCATGGCGAATATAAAACGCCGTCACAACTAAAAAAAAAAGTGGTTGCGCCATTTAATTTGTTGTTTAGATCCAAAATTAACTTAGACCGGTTTATATTGACGTCAAACCTTAGTGTGTTTCTATATTTAGTATGTAAAAAAGGTATCACTTTTTATATGTTTTGTAGCTGATAATGTCGTGAGGAAAGTTTTGAGTCTGACTGTAGATTGCCTTAAGAGTAGGGGAAGACCAAAGAAACAATGGATGGACTGTGTGAATGATGATATGGTTAGAAAGGGGGTCACTACCGAGGTGACGACTAATAGAGAGAAGTATGGAAGAGAAAGACGTTGCGCTGACCGCAAATCAATTGTGATAAGGACAGGATACTGATGATGATTGCAGTTTCAATTTGTCTGTTTTTTCAAGCCTTTAGAATAGAATAGAATATTCTTTATTATGTACAGACGCCCGCAGGTCAAGCTACCCGAAACTGTAAAATTTTTCCAATCAACCTTGAACCTTAATGCTTTAGCGATAAAGTTGAAAATCTATTAAAGAAATTTGACAGATTGTAGTAGCCGATGTGCTGGCGTCTGTACACCATATAAATTACAGATATAAATGTAGAAAGGTCTTTAAGGATTCGAGGCATACCTACGGTCGCGCTATTTTCAGAATGGCAGTCACGCATGAGACTTATATAAATCGATAGCCGACATCAATGCAAACAGTAATTCAGATCCAGCCAGTCCCTTGCGGGCAGCAAAGGACAGGCTGGATCTGAAATACTGTCTCTCAGCGACGCCCTAAGCTGAGGTCCGTACCCCACAGGGGGTGCTCTTAGCGTGTAGTCGCTTAGTTTTTAAGAACTGGCTGGAGGTCTTGAGGCATCCACAGGCAAGCCCGGACCCAGACGTCGTATATAGAAATGCGAGAAGCCATTAAAAAAAAATGCATACAGAGAACATAACAACACCAAACCCCGTAACGTGTCACGTTTCCGAGATATTATCGTTCAAAGTTGATGAGTGAGTCACGTGATCGTTATCGATTTATATAGGGCTCATGCGTGGCTGCCATTTTCAAAATGGCGCGAAGTAGGTATGCCAGGCTCCATATAAAAATCTTCAAACCCTCTTAAAAAAGGGTGACACAATGGGCGGTCTTATCGCTGTAAGCGATCCATACGCTATTCGCTAAGAACTCCATTTCTTGATAAATAGCCGAAAACGTTAAGATTTATTACCTACTTCTGTTCCATGTGTCAGGTTTACACAATAGCAAAACAACCAAAAATAATGAGACTCAGATGTAATATCCACGGGGCGTCACAATAAACATACACATGCCTGCCTACTTTAGAGGCATTGGTCGCAATATCCCAAGAGGGTTCCAAAGACGGAAATTGTCACAAATTGTATTAAATAACATGGACACAAATACATAGAAAGAGAAAGAAAGAAAGAAAAAAAGAAAAAGTATTTATTGCGACTCGCACAGGAAGATCATAAAACTAAACACAAACAAAAATAAAAAAACTAATTATATAAAAAAAAAAGGTACCAAAACCAAATTATATAAAAAATAATAAAAAATAAAGTAACAAAAATAAAAATGAAACAGAAAGTCCTGTACGAGGCCAAAAGGCTCCTATCTCAGCATGATGCTACGACATTTAAAAAATAAATGTCGCAGCGCTGGTATTCTGATAGGGCCCGCTGTGATGTACATATATATATATGTTATCTAAGTAATACAATTTGTGAGATGTTCCGTCTACCAACCATACTTGCCTTTACTATAATAATATCTATTATAAAAAGGTAAAAATTTATTATTTCAAACATCTAAGCAACAAGATTTATACGCAAGTCCAAAAAATATGGATATCACGTGATCAACTTTGAACGTTAATATCTCTGAAACGTGACACTTTACGGGGTTAGGTCCAATTATATCTTCCGTTTGCATTGATGTCAGCTATCGATTTATATAGGTGTTATGCGTGGCCGCCATTTTGGAAAAAAAGCAATATGGCGCAACAGTACAGTACAGTAGGTTCCCTTTTATGCGGAGGAAGTCGCGGGCAGAAGCTAGTAGTATATTGTATGTATGTAGAGAACTGTGTCACCTAAGTTTAGCTCGAAGTACAGACGCCAACACATGAAGCTACACGAAATTGTCAAATTTTCCCAATCAACTTTAAACCTAATGCTTTAGCGATAAAGTTGAAAATCTATTAAAGAAATTTGACAGATTGTAGTAGCTTGATGTGCTGGCGTCTGAACCAGGCCATTCTATGAATATATCGTCCATTCCATGAACCATCATACATAATATGTATGATGATTCATGGAATGGACGATTACTTCATTCGAAGAATCAATGCATCTGACCCTATTAGCTACTGGGGCACTAGATGATACATGCAATCGTACAAAATCCTCCAATTCACACTTCTCTGAAATCTGAAAGCCAATTCCCGTAATTAAAAACCTTCAAAATCTAGTCGCAATCTCATCTCAGCGACAATCAGTGTCAAAAAATTTGCAAAACTTTAGGGAAATTAGAGGTATTTTTGACAGATTGAGACTGAAATCAGACTGTGAACGTTCTTAAAATTACGAGAATTGCCCCTCTGAACGTGGGAATTAGTCACTTTATTAATACAAAAGCGTACTTTCCTTGAATTTGGGCCAAAAATCCGTTGTTATGTGCTTTCGTTTGATAATCACATCTTGTCTGCTGACCTTGTTCTGGTTAGCATGTTTACAGTTTCAACGTCTTAATCTTGATGATTATTTTCCTCTGAATTTCATAAGTCGTTTGACATATTTCTTCTTGTCCTAATTTCGTGGACAACCAGAATTACACAGATCGAATGGAGGATCCCCCACCCCTTTCGGATCCGCGGGGTAATTGCGTATCACACTATCAGTAGCAACGGGTGTCATAAACAACATTAATTGCGTTATTTACGTTGTTGAGCACACACATTTTTCGAACATATGAAATATATTCGAGCGTTGGATTAGCAATATCCCCCGGTTGGTCCCGGCTGTCATTCGTAAATCTTTGACAGTCAGAAGCCCGAAATTGTGACAACGTCTTAACAAGGGGAATCGTAGTACCAAGTAACTGGGTTGTGGACGTCCTATCTGACCTCCACTGCATACAGTCACTCCATATAAAACACTGGTTTTCATCTGCACCCGGTTAGACTGGAAGCCGACCCCAATATAGTTGGGAAAAGGTTAGGCAGATGAGGTAGATGCTGAAATCTAACTTTGCAAGCTTCATTGTTAAACATATTATCAGCATAGCCTTTAATCACGTAAAACAAAATCAACCATATGCATCCAGTCACAATATAGTTCAAATACCACAGACCGCTCGTTAGTTGCGTGACAAAGCCAATAATAATCCGTCGGTTACAGATCCCGCGGGAAATTGTCCGACTAATAGCAGTTTAGACGTAAACAAACAACTTACTGATGAATTAATATCAGCTGATCGAGTTACGTTGACTTCCGTATTGCATGTCTAGGCCAACAACATTGTATTTGTAAATAATAGAGTACTATGTGTCGTGGCGCTCCCAGCTGTCAAATAGACATGACAGTTATGTATAGGTAGATCTATACGTGCGTGGTGACCGTTTTATCGTTCTCATTTCATTTATACAGCGTGCCGCCATAATGGCGACATTAATCACACGTATACGTTTTCGTTTTATGAACATATTATATTAATTTTATTAAACTTTATTATTTATTTCACTTTATCATTCACTGCTGTACATACAGTGGCCTCCAAAAGTTGTCACTTTACAACTTCAGCCTGTGATGCCACATTGTTTAAAAAAAAAAAAATCAAAACACCCTAATTGCGTAATAAACTATCAATCACAATCTGAATCATTTTGAAGGATATTGCTAATCCATTGTTTCATATGTTCGAATTTGTCTGCTCAACAACGTAAACAACGCAATGAATGTTGTCGAACTGTCAAATTGAAAGTCATTCCTACTGTTGGTGTGTTACGCAATTACAACGCTAGTACTCCTAAGTCTAAGGTAGTTGAATTAGTCAATAAAAATGTTATAGCAGTCTTTTTTCATAATTTATTTAGCAGTTCAATCATTTGGATCACTAGAATTTTAAATCATAATGTAGTGTGTCAAAGTTGAAGTGAAAAAATGTCAACTAACTTTTGGAGGCCACTGTATGCCTCTCTTTTCTTTTGTGTCAATCCCCACGCCCCGCGCGTTTTTATTTACAATTTTCTAAAATAGCACCATGGAGCAACGTACTAACTCTAGCGCAGGGGCCTTTTGTCGGGTTACGGATCATAACATCGCATCAATGAAATTAAAACGAATAACGTGCAAAGAGTAGGCGAATTGAAGGAAAGAGAGAGAGCCCTATGCGGTAGTTTACAAAATACGTATTACTTAATGTTGTTATAATTTTTATGATTACTGGCCACTAGCCCTACCCGTGTGTAAAATGAATGTCGCCAATGTACCAGCACGTCGTTGTATGTACGGTGTAGACGAGTCCTTGATAGCAGTTGCGAATCAGCCAAATCCAATTAATTTCCTGGAAATGATGATCACAGGGACAATTCCCGAATTTTATGAACGTTCACAGTCTGGTCTTAGTCTCAATCTGTCAAAAATACCTCCAATTATAATTTCCCTACATTTATATCAAGATTTTGACATTGATTGTCGCTGAGAAGAGACTGCGACTAGATTTTGAACGGTTTTAATTACGGAAATTGGCCTTCAGGAGACTTCTTTTTATCGAAAGAGAAAGCACTAGGAAGTGGTGAAGGGTGGGCGTTTTGGGGGACTGTCTATTGTAATTTTGACGTTCGAAAAGTGCTGATTCTCAGCTTAATTTGAATAAATGACTTGATTTTGGTCAAATCTCAGGAGACACTGATGGCCACGTGTATATATATATGTATACTTTTTAAGATTGGCATGTAAATCTCTCAAAACGTCTGTCACAGTTTAAAGGTGTACACTGCATTTAAAATGCACAAGATTCCAATGATACCTATTAATAATATTCTGTGCACGCCAATTTTCTTGTGTTTAGTCTCGTCAAGACTAGTGCCAAAATCTGCCATCCGTGTTATAGGTGGACACGGTTCGTCTAGAGTACCACGCATCATGTCGTAGTGGTTCTCTCATTTGCCAGAGTGAATAGATATTTCATAGGAAAGGGCACCTTTATGGCTATGTCATCACTACCAATCAGGTACGTGAGAGCTACATTATTGGGAAGGAATTTCTCTATCATTTTGTCATTCGCACCTGTAACATTTATAATACGTTCTTCTTGTGTATCAATATGTTTAAATGTACTATAGTACCATCGAATTATATTATGATTGCACCTCATATTTCTTTTTGTTTTACTCATAAGATAACATCACGGCTGTGTTCCTCGAAGGGTTAGGCAGAAGTGTACCTATATATACCCTGTCCATTAGGTAAACCGTTTTTTGACAGATGGAATTAGTGATTGCGGCAACACACAATACATTGATTGATACACGTACGATATTATAACGTCTTTAAGAAGCCATAAATAATTCAATAAGATAAGGCAGTTTATATATTTATTTTATAACACATTTTAAAGTTAAGGTATTGACTGCCACCGCGGTCACCGGGGCCCGCCAACAATTTAGATTTTCTATTGTATCTGTTGTCTGGCAGTCAACGTGTTTAACTTTTACGTAATCTGGAATAGTTACGTTCTAAGACAGCTGTCAAAAAATGGTTTATCTAAAGGACAGGGTATAGTCTACTATAATTTGAAAACATTGTAAAAGCCAATTATTTTTTAAAAGAGTAACCGCGGAGTTTCTTGCCGGCTCTTCTCCGTAAGAAACGACGAATGGGAACCGTGCACCTAGCATCTAACGTTTCATAAGTGGCCATGTAGGTTTATATGAAATAACACATTTCACCAGTTATGTTTAAGGTGGATGCTCCAAGGTAGCCCGCGAAATTCAAATTTTCTTACGTTTTTTGCAATTTGCTGGTCAGTACTAAGTTGTACGTTGATTAAAATATGATTCGCGGCCGTAACAAATATCTATTTACAGGATTATAATCATTAAAGTCATCAACACAACTCTATAGATCAAGTAATCCTACTGAATGACTATTTCATGAAATCTTGACATTTTAGGATTATGCTAACTTAACAAGTTGTATTTACCTACTGATTATTTGCATTAGCAATTCCTCTAATTTTCGTAAAATTTTATTTCATATTTGGTGTAAACATTGCCGCATGAAAAAAATAAAAACTTGTGACCATTTTACGATTTTTAATATGATTAATTTTGTTATCCTATTATGATTCTGCCAAAGTGGCCTTTTTAGGCCCCTGCTCTCTCAGATCTCTCTAAGCATTATTTTCTGATGAATAAAGGTCATTGTTTTCAAACGAAACAATAGCTTGTCTTCATAATTATTGTAATCTTACTCGTATAATGTCTTTAATTAAAATTAAACACATATAGACACACTGACGTAAATGAAGATGCAAAATAAATCTTGTTACGTCTGTGTACTCAAGGAAAATTCTCACTCAAAGTTAAAACAACACCTATTTGCAATTTTTCGCAGAACCGATTCAAAAGTTGTAGGCTTCTGTCATAATAAAAGGATCTAGAGGGTCAAATTAGTTGGCTAGCGGGACTCTGCAGGCGTCATGGGTATAGATATCAAAACGAAAAAAAAAGAACATTTTATGTTTTTTTTAGCGGTCAACGACTGGTGGTAGTGTTGTTACTTGAAGTATGAGTTGATAAAATAATGTTGTATCGTGTTACGATATCGATACCAATCGCGTCTGTGAAGTTTACACAAAAAAAAAACAGTTTTTTTTAAACTCATTTTTCTAGTGAATACAATAACTGCAGCAAAAAAATCATTAATTTAACTTCTTTTTTCTTTAATCATGTTTAGACATCTATACCCACGACGTCTGCGGAGTTTCGCTAGCTAATTTAATTTGACCCTGTAAATACAGGGAGTAGCTCTGCTTAATGTTGCCATCACGAATGTTTGCAGTATTATTAAACTGTAGCAAAATATTATTTCGTGCGAACAGCTGTTTGGACTACACATTACCGTATGGATAATCGTTTGCATAAAATTTTCACACGTTTGTATTTCACGTTTGCTGAAAATTTTCCATTAATAAGCTGGCAATTACATGGAAGTAACTGATAATCATTGAGGCGAGAAATACACCATTAAGAAGCATGCCAAATTTTTCTTTTACGTAAGTCTTTATCATCATCTGCATAGCCTTTTCCCAACTATGATGGGGTCGGCTTCCAGTCTAACCGGATGCAGCTGAAAACCAGTATTTCACATGGAGCGACGGCCTATCTGACCTCCACAACCCAGTTACTAGGTAATACGATACCCCTTGGTAAGACTGGTTATCAGACTTGATTTTTCTTTTATGTAAGGAAAAAGTAATAATAATATTATAATATTTCAAAAAATTTTCAGTTGGGCCCAGTATTGATGGTGAGCACCGAAAATCAAGTAATTTTCTGAACACACCATCAAAAAAAAGTCTTGAATTCATTAATAATAACAATATTCCTCCAGACCGTATTTCGGCCATGGCGGTCAATCTCAACGGAGACTAGCCTTCGGCGCGGGAGATATGTACAAGTTTGTGTGCACAAGTTTGTGCATATACACAGGTGTACTATCTCTTGCCTCACTCTTATAGTCCAATAGGACGGCACGCAATCCGACACGACCGGAGAGAGTTCAGGCGCAGGACCAACGGCTTAACGTACTTTCCGAAGTACGGCATCACACCGCCAACTTCCAAACTCCGGACTGTTACTAAGAAATTACTAATGGTAAAACCCAATAACACTTTTTTTGACGGGAATCGAACTCAGGAACCCCGCTATCTAGGAGCATAAAAATCGGTCCCCCAAAGTCGTTAAATAGGGGTTGAAAGTTTGTGTGAAAGTTAGCCATTTCTGCCGATAGGGAAATCCCATCAGGGACAAGACTTGTAATTTAGTAATATTCGTTAGTGGATTTTACTGGTAGCAGTGGAACAAGAACGGCCGAGGATTCAGTATAATGACGAGGAGAGGGAGAGGCTTATGTCCAGCAGAGTAACGATGATGTCACCTTATCATAACTCTCCTACCATAAACCCAATTTATTCGTGGTCGGCGCTACTTGTCTTTTTCTTCCATACTTCTCTACTAGTCGTCATCTCGTAGTCACCCCCTTTCTAACCATATCATCATTCACACAGTCCATCCATCGGTTTTTTCGTCCTCCATGTTGGCACATAATTGTAAAAAAAAACATCTCCAACAAAGTCTTGACGCACAAAGTAATCCTGTTTTAAACAGCATTCGCGCAATTTTATCCAGTTTAAGCTCGCTTTCATCAATTGCTAAGTACCTACTGAAATAATAAAGTTGAGTTTTGGAGGGTCATTGAATGTACAAGTCAATTATATCATTGACATTGTACTCAATTCTCTTATTAGACTTCTCCTCATCAGAGCCAGAAATAGCAGTGGGTAATGAAGAGCTTCAATTTTTAATTGAGAACTGAAATGATTATGGGCAGATTGAACGTACCTACTACATTACTAACCTACTAAATAGGTACTCTATTAGAACCATTTAGCAGCATAATTCATACAGGATACATTTTTAACCAGTGCGCAAACGACGACGTACAGACGTTTTTATAACCATCGAAAAATTTCTCGCTAGGGGGGTCTACAATAATATGCTGAATTAATGGCTACAGTTTGGGCACTGGTTAAAAATTTATCCTTTATAGCATTTTCTATGACAGTAGCCCATCAGCTAGACGACCTGCAGTAAATTGAGAGGTTGTAGACATGCGGTCTAAGTGGGAATTTGCATGGCAAATCTGCCAAAAACTCAAAACGAACAGTCCATTGCAACGTTTGTAAATTAGTAGATTTCGCCCCTGAATGTTGGTAGAAAACGCCAAAAAATCATACAGAAGGGAGGGACATCTCAGTTGTGAGTGAAAAGTTGATACAAGAAACATAAAAACAATTAGGAAGGAAGTTAAAAAAGGATGGAAGAAAAAGCCAAACTACGCCAACCCCAAATAAATTAGGATAGGTACCTAAGGGCAGGATGAAGATGGGTAGAATATGTCAAAATCTAAATGTAGAAGTTTTCGCGACCACTTTTGCTCATGATTGTGTGATCGAGACTAGCACGACAGAAGTGTCGTGCTATAGTTTGATCAAAACCGCTGTACCGCGCCTTCGGTATGTGCGCGGCGAGGCGGGGGGGCAGTGCAGGCCGCTCATTCGTCATCGCTTACGGCGTCCCGCCGCCCCCCGCCTCGCCGCGCATTCCTCCCGCCTCGCCGCGCATTCCTAAGGCGCGGTACAGCAGTTTCGGTCAAACTATAGTACTTACTCGTATGTTAGAGAAAATCCTCCTAGCATTTTCCCAACTAAGTTGGGGGTCGGCTTCCAGTCTAACCGGATGCAGCCAGTATTTCACATGGAGCGACTGCCTATCTGACGTCCACAGTTACTGCGCAATTCGATACCCCTTGGTAAGACTGGTTGTCAGACTTTCGGGCTACTGACAACCCGTAATGACTGTCGAAAATCTACGAATGACAGCCGGGACCGACTTAACGTGCTTTCCGAGGCACAGAGGGGTCTTGGTATGTGAAAATGGTCACCCATCTACGGACCAACCGCGGCAAGCGTAGCTTAACCTTATCGATCGACCCGTTCGGCTGTTATTACTTAGCCACTAGCCCCTAGCTCCCACATCGACAAAACAAATTGTTAAAAAAAAAAAAATAGACAAAAGCAGGTGGCCATCCTCAGCACATGAAGAGGGGACTCAGCATCATCATACACAGCCTGACTTCATCCACTGCTGAGCACAGGCCTCTCTTTTCAACTGCCATACCCTGCGCCCCTGTGCCAGCCTCATCCAGGTTCTACCTGCGTTGGTAACAAAGAGTCCAATAGCCACGGAATGTAACTCAATTTTGTGGGAATACCAATCCTTGAGCACATACTTAGTTGCAGTGAACCCCAACAACGCTTCTGACAAACGATTCCGCTTCCTAACTTTCATTACAAAGAAAAGGAAAATGGGTATCATTTACACGAAAAGACTATTGCCCTTCGGAATTTTATGCTGCGAACCTGATCGATCGACCCGTGCTGCTGTTATTACTTAGCCACAAGCCCCTGTTAGAGAAAATATATAAAATATATGTTAGAGCAAATATCGCATAAAAGACAGTAGTTACAAAAAACATCACACGGTTAATTATTGGCTTGATCAAGACTATGTCTGGACTTTAAAAGAACCTCCCTCATCCATTTTTAATAAAATAAAACATAATTAATTTTGACGTGCCAGTGTTTTTTTTTTATCATCAGTTATTTATCATTTATTCATTTGTCCCCAGACTGTCCGCGACATGGTGGTATGACAATATGGCCACCACCACAATGGTAGTGTCACCTTTAGCCACGCAGCCATCACCCAAGAATAAGAGGCGCTTATTCGCCGAAGCCAAGCAGACCAGCCTGCAGAGACTAAGCATCATATTCGACCATGGAAATAAAAATGGTAAGAGGAAAACAACTTTCGAAACCATTATTTTGACGAGTCATCTATCATTCATTTGGAACAGACGCCAAGCACATCAAGCTACTATAATGTGTCTTTCATTAATAGATTTTCAACTTTATCACTAAATCATTAAGGTTCAAGGTTGATTGGGAAAATTTGACAGTTTTTTTTACAAAAAATACGAAGACATGACTTCCACCCACATGCTTCCACCAACCCGCATTGGGCCCGCGTGGTGGATTACGGCCCACTCCGACTCACAGAGAGGACGCCTGGTGATTCGTGTGTCCCAGCAAAGGGAACATTATAGGCTGATTTATATGCTTAGTCTTTTGTTTGGTTTTTTTCCGACTGCTTTAACAGACGCAGGTAGCATTTCAAGTCTTTATTGCCAGAGATTAGCTATATTATTATAGCACCTACAAATTCGCCGTTGCTCATACGGTGATCCTGCCTGAAGTGGGTTTAAGTAGGTCAAATACCTGCACTTTTTCTGTACGGATGAGGTTCAACAGGTGGAAACCCGTTTACTCGGTAGCTTAGTAAAGTTGTCAAAAAACAAAAGGCCCGCCAAAAAATAAAGATCAAATTCGCAAAACACGTATTCGTTTTTATGAAACTGACAGGTGTCAAGAACGCATTCTCAAATGTCAAAACGGGCCTTTTATTTTTTGACAACTTTAAAGAATCGCATAGGTATGGTAGGTAGGTAGGTATTTTTATTAAAGACTAGTTTCTGCCCGCAACTTCGTTCGCGTGAAATTTCTTGTTCCCCAACCCATCCCCGTTCGCATCGCGTTACCCGGCACTATTAGGTACTTCGTATTCGATTAGAGTTCTTTCTGACTTTTTTATCTTTGCTCGGCTCCTAGAGGCCATAGCGTAATGTTAAATAGCCTATAGCCTTCTCCAAGGATCAATCAAATACAAAAAGATTTTTTCAAATCCGACCGGTGGTTTCAGAGATTAATGCGTTTAAACAAAAAACTCTTCAGCTTTATTATTAGTATAGATAGGTGAATAATCTTTAAAAAGTAGTCTCTAATAACCTGAGACAGTTCGGAGGACTGGGCGACTGTTTCAAAAAGAAAAAAGGCATAAACCTGCGAGATCGGTATGAACGAAAAAATATGTACACGAATGTTGATGATTTATGTGCGAAATTATAAGACAGGGAGCGCCATCTACTCTCATTCCAAGAAAACTCAAGGCACAGACAACAAACTTGCATGTAAGAAACCGGCAATTAAAATGTATTTCTACGAAAAACATTATTTTGCTTCTTTTCCCACAGAAGTGTCAGGTCATATCAATAAAAAACTATAAAGACATGTTTTTAAGTTGAAGTATCTCCATCATTGACAATATAATTAAACTGCGGTTAAATGATGCAAGACTGCAATTCCTTTGTTTAAAACGGCACCCATATCCGGTAGATGGCCAACTGTCCTTTGACAAAGTTATATTTGCAGTCCGATGAGGCGCTGCTTGCAAAGGTAAAACGAAAATGTCAGTACATTTAGTTTAGTTCCAAATTCTGCCGCCAATTTAATTTTGCGTGTATCTTCGACTATGCAATACGCACCTGTCCCTCCTGTTGGTCGCCATTGTGCAAGAAATGGTTAACGGACGAAGCAAATGTGCATTTTGCAGCCGGCGTTTATGATTTGTTGTTTTTAATACGAACGACGACATATCAAGCTATACATTTCCAGTATACGCTGACTTCTCATTGTACGAAAAGCCTGGTCAGCCAATGCGAGGTCAGCTCAAACTAGAAATGTATATAGTATAGCTTGATGTGTCGTGTGGTGGGTATCAAACAAAAGACTAGGAACCTACTTTTGTTGACAAAAACGACATACTTACCTTATACGTTAAATATTATTATGGCTTCTTGTACCCAAATAGAACCTTCGAGCTGCTGACCTGCTCACCCTTAAGGCGGTAATACATGTTGGCTAAGAACTCTTAGCCAACGGGAGTTTGTGAAGAAAAGTCGAGACTATTCCGGTGAAGTTTCGGGGCGAGAGAATCCAGCCCCAGCAGTCTAGCATAGCCATAGTCATTCGCAACCATACGAGAGGCTATCGTATCGCAAATGATTGCCTTGCCCCCGAGAGCAAACAGCTGTCGGAAGAATAACGGTCGTCTCTAAAAATTTGTTAAACTGACAAAATTTTCAGGTTTTGGACTTGTGAACAGCTATTAGAGGACTCCTATGATAACATTGATTGATGTTCGATACGGTACGGAAGTGTATAGTGGTTGTGAATAGCTATGCTGTAGTAACTGACATGACAAGGCACATCAAGCGATCAATCATACATTAGCGGCTAGCTAGCTAGGTAAGAGACACCTAGAAGCAACGGCAAGAAGCCACACAAAAGGCTTTCTATAGTACCGGAACCAGACGCTTGGTACTTGCCGCAAACTACAACCCTCAGCAAACGTACTGTGATTTGTGACACTCGATCGGATCATTGGCAGCAAGTTGCTTCAAGTATTTAGGATTGGCAAGCGTATGAAGCCGGCATTAAAGGCGGTACTTGCCTTGGCTATGCCAACATATCGTATAACCGACTTTAGCATAGTTAGAGGTATTAGTATTACCCAACGTTCAGCAGGGTAAACTACGCAATAAGCAAGACATTAGACCAACTTCTTTCTCTAGGTACCTGTACTTGAGTTGTTTTTAGATATCTTACCGCCTCGAATAACACCTTATCCACCACAGGGGGGGGCTGAGGTTCGATACATTCTGGTTCCTTGACAACTACGGGCGGCTTCGGCTCTTTGCACTTTTTTTTATCTTCCGGTGCACATGGTTTTTTTTGTACCGGGGGACACGGTTTTGAATCACACATTTTGAAATAGGTATTTTATTTATTTTTTGCCTTTTCCGATACCTAATATCAATTATTCCTGTGTTCCCAGAATGTTTCTAAATTTGACATTCTTGCTTGCTTGCTTGACAATATTGAGTTGACGTTCGTTAAATTCAAGTTATCGAAATGGACAATGGTCTACCGGAAAACGGAAACGCCTATACATACCTCTTAAAAGTGTATCTTATTACTGATAAACATAATAATTATAATTGTGATAACTGTAGACACAATATTATTTGTTTCAGATAAAAAAGACACTTAATGTGGTATAAAACATATTTTTCCGCCTTCAATAGAAAATAATGTTTTGTTTGACCAAATTCTTTCACCGAGTGTCGGTTAAACAGGATTTAGTTCATTATATGACTACTAGATGGCAGCACAGTGGACAAATGAAATGCGCGCTTTTCCATGACTGTTTTTTTCTCATAACGTCCATTTTGACATTTAGAGTCATGGTGTTGCTACTTTGATGAAATTCTACTATCGTAGTAGTTATGTGGATAAAATGAACTAACTAAAATATGTGTTATGGGGTAGGGAGTAGAGTGTATGACTATTGTGTAGCCGTATATTGCAATTGAATATTCTAAATAAGTGTTTTATTTCTGTAACTGGTCTTGAAAAACTGAATATCAAATCAGTAAATCAAAAGCTTTAGTCTTCTTCTGTTTTTTATTTTCTCGACAACTTTTATTTAATTATCTTATGGAACCAAATATAATAATGTATATAATGTTACTGCTTATTGCTTTAAAACTCAAAGTTCGGTTAACACACTATTCAAATACTCCGCTGTACTGAGTTCATGACTTCATGTTATTGTTTGTGATAAAATAATAATACTCGTGTGGCTAAATGTCACACAAAATAGAATATTAACTGTTCTATTAATTTTCTCGTGCTAAGTGAACATAAAAGCATAGATCTCAGCTGTTTTCTTTAATCTACATTTCAGGATTGTTCCCATACTTAAAGATGTTCGTAATGATGAGTTCTATGAAACCTCGGGTTTTTAATAAATACTCCTTGTATTTTGTTTTCTTAGTGTTGCTTTACCGTGTATTTTTATTTTAATAAACGTGTCAGAAAGGTAAATTTATGTCAAACTCCTCTTGCATGTCTGTTATAACTGATGATGTTATATGGTCAAAGTTGTTTTGTAGTCGTAATAATTATTTGCTTGAGATTTTCTCAAGGTTGTTCGCGACGCACGACGTGGCGCCGCGCGACGGTTTTGTAGTTATTTGCACAAGCTGTTAGTAGATTTAGTAAATGTCAGTATGGCAACACTAAATTCTGCAGTAATTATTTGTATGTATTTCTCAGCGCCATTACTTTTTACCGATGTAATGTTGAAATGATTCTAATCCGTTTTAATCGGCAAATCTGTGTGATGTTTTAGCAAAACACTCAAGTGATTGTGTACTAAAACTATCGAACTTCATAAAGTTTTTGTGCTGGGCTTTGTCATGGCCGGTAAGTGATGACTTTTTGCGCCCGCTAGTCAAGGGCGAAATCGGATTTGGGAATCGCAATAAGTCGAAGATGTTTTATCGTTCGAACTCCGACGGTAAATGCAATGTTATTGTCATTAGTTTGGTTTTTAGTATTTAGTGTTTACATCCTGTGACGATAGCTTGTTTGGATTAATGTTTGGTTATCATTACTTACGCCGATAGTTTTTGCTCTCTGAATTCACTATTGCTAGAGATGTAGATGAGAGGAAGTTCTCGCAACGGTCTTTCGGCGTCTGTTTTCGAATAAAAAACTTCATTGTTACATAAAAATGCGGGCTAGCAGAAATGTTTGCGAGAACATGATTGTATTTAGCGAAAACGTAGCATGTCTTCGTTAGAACAGAATCTAGAGACGTTGTCAAACGCCCGGGGGCTCATTCGTAATCAAGAAAACACGTTATTCCAATGAAGTTAAATTCAGGTAAGCGTTTTTTTTGTCACTATAGTATTTTGACAATTTTGGAAGCCCCTAGTCAGTTAGTCGTAAATCCTATCAACAATTTGCTTGTTGTTAACTAATTTGTTGAAATACAATCGTTGCATAGTGTTCTGTTACTGTATTTCTGAGTACTCTACCCTCGAAATATCATGGGAACATTATTTAAATTTTGTAAAGCCAGATGTCCCTCTCTAATTTGCGTTTGAACAGCTGTGTGTGAAAGAGATGCACATATTAACGTTTCATATTGTAATAAACATCTTAAAGGTCACATTTCTCAGTACATAGTTAATTTCCAACAACATTTATGAATACCATCTGAGCACAAACAAAATTAACAACAAAATATGAAAATAACCTACAAATTGAATCATTGTGCCTAATCATTATCATCTTATAAATAACCTCATTATCTTAGGGCATAACAAAGCAATATGTATCATGAATCTGAGGTATATTATCTTCTAATTCTATTTATTACTTAGTAGAAAATAACAGGCAAAGATCATAAAATTTCTCTAGAACAGAAACATACATTTAGGTCATACTCGCAAGTTTTATTGGTCATAAACACCACAGATTACTAATACTTGTTGTCATCCAAAGTTGGAAAAGGCAAAGGCAATGGAATTACCGGCAGAGCTGTGAAATTCTCCAAGGAGGTCAATTATAAAGTTTCTAATTCTTTTATGGAGTTGACAACGTTCAAATTCAATGAGATATATAGGAAATGATATTGCAGAATATTGCAACCTGTAGTTGTTTGCAGACATACCGATTATTGTTTTTCCACCTTATTATGTTAGGAATATTCGCTCAGTTATCGCTTCTTAGTTATACCTTCTGACTGCTGTTTCCAAGTTTAATTTATGGGATACCAAAAACCTATCAACATTCCCTATGGGTTTTAACAGCAATCAAACAGTTTATAGAATCTCTTCATTTATGCAATGAGGTCTTGAATACTTGCAATACAGTTTTTACTGAATCTCTGTAGTCATACTTGCCATATTGATCCTGATTGTTCAGACAAGGGATAGCCAACTAATGTGACAGACTCTTATCAAAGTAAAGCCTTCTTAATTTTAACTGTCCTAGCTCTATAACACCATGAGACACTGTCACACACCATGACAAACTATATGCACTATCCCTCTCACAGAGAGGAGGCCTGTGTCCCAGCAGTGGAAACATTATAGGCTGGTTATGCTTATGCTAGCTCTGAGCCAGCTTTTTTTTAACCAGTCCAATCTATTTGGCTGAGACTAGCTTTGGTAACGGGCATAGCCTTTGTAAAGTATGATTGGTTGACACAATTGGTTCAGCTTGTGATTGAGGACTCACAAGTGGTCAAAATGGACTGCTTATACTTTCTTAGGTTCCCACTTATATAATAAAGTATTAACACAATCTATCACCTAATAACAAAGGCTTGAGTACTCTAGTTAAATGACTCCATAACTAAGATTATGAAGCAACTGAGGAATTACTAACTCATACAAAATAGTCCGTCCTGCTAATTTCCCAATAAATGATAGATTATTGTTTATCATTGACTTTTATTTTATTCTCTTTCTCTTCACATTTACTAAATAACTGATTATGTTCACATACCAAGTGGTGGGATCCTGGTGATCTGCTATACAGGTATTCCTAGTGCAGACACCAGTGTCTCACAAACTAGTGTCACATTTTAAGCTGGCTTAAATTAGTAAGTTGCTGTTGTTTGTGAGGAGAGAATAAAGTATTTGATTTAATGGGGTTGGTAGATTTGGTTAGACTGGGAGCTGACCCTAATTTAGTTGGGAAAAGGCTAGGCAGATGATGATGGGGCTGGTAGATTAATATCGTCTGTGTTTGATGATGAATGGACTGGTTGAAAGAAGCTGGTTTGTAAAGCTAGCTAGCTATGAGCTCTTAAAACATAAAACAGTCACAAGTGCAATACATAGCTGTACAACAATTTCATCACTGGATAAACCATTTTTAAACAGTAAAATCGTAACTTTCCTCCTAATGAACTCTTTTTCCCTGTTAGGTAGTTATTAGCCGACTTACCTTTAATTAGCAGTGGCTAGGATACTTGTGTACATAGATAGAAAGATTGTTATAATTCTCTTGATATTTACTTACAAAATTTCCAATGTTAATTCTCTAAAATTGTTAGAGTTGAATTTTTTCATTTGTGCATTGCAATTTGTGCTGCAATGTTTTGTGCTGTAATATCTTATTTATTGTTAGGTAAGCAAACCTTTTTTACTATTTTTATTTAGGCTCAACTGTCCCACTGCTGCGCAAAGACCTCTCCCATTTATTACCAGATACTATTACCTAATTTTTTACTTAACATGTGTACACATTTTAAGTAATCCATGGCAAAAATTCATGGCAATATCATGCCTGTAATTCCCAAAGGGTTAGAGAGAGGTATATCTGTAGTACACCCACATTTTTCCAGTTATGTATCCCATGTAATAGTCCCATGAATGTAATAATACAGTTTGTATTTCTCACATAAATTCTTTCTCTTTTTTCTCCTGCAGTACGTTTGTTGCCAAGCACAATAAAGAAAACACAAAAGAGGTTTTATAATATCATCTATGGACACAATATTCTAAAGAGTTCTCTGTATTGTGTCATAAAGGCTACAATACATCTCTCCAACAATATTGTATCAGTTTCCTCATGCATTGTCAACTCAGACAGGGATAATAGACAAAATGTATACAGATAAGCTAAAAATTTATCTCTACACAATGTTGGTACAGCTCATTTACATAAAAAAGATTGCTTTTGAATACAAATTACTTTCTGCAAACTCCTACTGTAGGAATTGGATATACTGAGATTATTTTATGCATTCATAGTTCATTTAATAACACAGTTTTTAGGGTAATTTCCCTGATATGGAACATTGTAACCACAATGTTACCCAGTAACTGGGTTGTGGAGGTCAGATAGGCAGTTGTTTCATGTAAAATACTGGTATGTACCCGCATCTGGTTAAAATAGAAGCCAACACCAACATAGTTTTAACAGGCTAGGCAGATTGATTGGAGCATTGTAACCACAGCAGTCCATTGGCAACGGATAATGATATGCCCTTTTGTTCTTACATACTAGGAATTTGTAAATCAGCAGAACAGCACCTCTCAAATAAAAAGTTGTTATTGGACATTGCAAAATAAACTCACTACTGAATTACTTGTAAGCAGTGATGGATTTAGGCCCCATTTTTTGGACATATTTGGCATTTATTATTTCCAGTTTGCCTAAAAATGTTTGGCAATAAATCCGGATCTTCAATACACATTATAAATTTGTTCTTCTAAACTATGCAATGGAGATTGATGTGGTGTTCACCATCATTTAGAGAATTTATTCTGGATGTTTACATTAATATTAAACTTACACATTATAAGTCACAATGTTTTGTCAAGCTGTAAAAAAACATTCAAAGCAGGGGCCAGACGCTAGTATTATCATAAGACTACAAACAAACGCATCATGCATTCTTGCATAACAATTTAAAGATTTAAATTTTTTTAATTACTTTCAATTAAGGACTGTCCGTTAAATAAGGAATTATGTGAAGGTTCCATAGTCAATTGCTGTAATTAATGATCATGTAAATGTTTATGTGACTGGAATCAATTTAAATGGGTGATCTGCCATTAAATAGGGACTGATTAAGGCCAGTTGTGATGATAAAAACTGGTTTTGCATAATAAAAATGTTGCTTGGTACCTGATACTGGTTTTGAGTTGTCGATACTTATGGTAAATAGAAAGACTAAAGAAACAATGGATGGACTGTGTGAATGGTGATATGGTCAGAAAGGGGGTGACTACCGAGGTGACGACTAATAGAGAAGTATGGAAGAAAAAGACATGTTCTGCCAACCACAAATAAATTGGTATGGGGATGGGGCTGGGGGCAGGAGAATGATGTTCATACTTATGGTAGAAAACTGGAATGGAAATATGTGAAAGGGATTCTCATTTATGTTACAAGAGAGTGAATATTGAGATGATAGCATAATAGAGATGTATGAAAGAAGACATGCTGTGCCAATCCGTAATAAATTTGGCTATGGGCACGAGGCAGTGATGGCCCAGTGATAATACATCATTGGTGGCTACGTAATAAACCAAGCCGAATAATTTAAAAAAAAAATTAACTTTGTTTACGCTAGGAATTTCTCCTGTATCGTGGGTGCGTTTACAAACATTTAAACTCACATACACAAACAGCCAGACCCGGAACAACTACTTGTAGGCCATACCAATATTTGTTCCGTGCGGGAATCGAACCCGCGACACGCAGCGCAGCAGTCAATCGCTTAACCACTGCGCCAACCGTGCCGTCAAATTCTCGGAGCAGTGGTGGCGAAGTGGTATCGGTCTCGACCTACTGAGTTGTAGGTCGAAGGCTCGAACCCAGACAGGCGCTTTACTTTGTATACATTATTTCATCACCACTGCTCTCATAACGGTGAAAGAAAACATTGTGAGAAACCGAAACCGGCATGTTCTAGAACCAAAAGTTCGAAGAATATGTAACATTTAACAACCCGCACTGGACATGACATGTGGTCACACCCTCTCACTGAGAGGAGGCCTGTGTCTCCAGCAGTGGGAATATTAAAAGGTTATGATTTTAATTCAACTGCCTAGTTTCAAGTTATATAAATGAAGTTTAGTTGTGTAGCACATATATCAATTTATAAATTCTAGTCTTGCAGGTACTTAGTGGTGTTTGATGATAAGTGAATCATTTTAATATGAACTAGTAAAGTGTCATACATAACTGTTAATAATTATGATGTCATGGTGAAAATCAAGAATGAGACGTTAGCAATTCATGTTCTGATATTAAGGGTATTTTAAATGGGCATTCATTTTACAGTTTATTACACTACAAGTTTAATTTGAAAGGGATCTTATAGCACAAGTAATTATGTAGTTTCTATACTTAAGGGGGACCCCTATGGTAGCGGGATCGTCCGAAAGGGTTACCGCTGCCCTGGTACCTACATAAAGGGCTAAGGAAGGAACACGGGTGGGTTTTAGTCAGTAAGAGTCTGACACTCCCTTCTGCTCCACCCAGAGCGGGAGGGGTCATTTGATGATTTCCCACCTGAAAAAAAAAAAAAAAGGGGACCCCTATTGGAGTTAGGGAAGACCAAAGAATGGATGAATAGAGTGAAAGATGATATGCCTAGAATGGGGTTAAATACCGAGATGATGGCTGATGGAGATACATGGAAGTACACATTTGCAAAATAACCCAATACAAATACCATAAAAGGCAAGAGAAAGATGCCTTTATCTTAGAGACTAGTAAAATAAATTGACACAGTTGGATAAAAAGTTAACCTTGTTATAAAATAATATAAAAAATACGTTTTGGTTAATATTGTAATATGTTTTGGTTGTCAAAACAAAGCACATGATGACAGTAATCAACAAAAATGAGTCATATCTACATATTATTACATTTTCAATGATAATGATACCATGTGCGTATTTTTATCTATGAAATTACCTTTAGCTATCAAGGAAAATTACGTATTATAATTAGTCTGTTAGGATCACCCATTTAAACCATATAGGCGGCTTCGTTATTTGTCCAGTGTAACCTACAGCCCGATTCAAAGTTTATGGCGGCTCGGAACATGAGGCGAGTCGCTGCGCAGTAACAAATTCACGTGTCAGCGGGGGTGAGGGGTGGGGTACTGCGCAGCGAGTAGCGCACTTCAGAGCCGCCATATTAGTTTGAATCGGGCTGTACTAGTATTTGAAAACATGTTCCGCAATTCTAGTAAGATTTTGTAAAAAAAAAAAACACTATTCCCATAGTCTGGTTTACAAAACTTGTTTTTGAAATATTTTATGGGTGCTTAAAGCCTAAATATAAAATAGAAACGATGGTTGGTAGCCAACATGTAGAAGGATAATAAATAATAATGGATAGGGATTAAGCTGTTCTAGTACTATTGAGCAGTTGTGGCTAAGGCACTTTACTTTCTGTATTTAATTTCATCATCACTGCTCTAAAAACGATGAAGGAAAACATCGTGAGGAAACCGTCATATCCTAGAACCAAAAATTCGAAGACATGTGACATCCACCAACCCGCACTGAACCCGCGTGGTGGATTACGGCCCACTCCCTCTTACAGAGAGGAGACCTGTGTCCCAGCAGTGGGAACATTATTGGCTGATTATGCTATGCATGCTAATATTAATGTTCGAAATGACTATTCCTCCTCTGTGTAATAGATAATAATTTAAGAGTTTCTCAAACGGATACTCTGAAAAGTGAATTACATCTTTCCACAAATTAATATATCACGAAGAATTATACACCACTTAAAATGACACAAGGAAAATGACGTATTAGCTCTAAGACCTGTGCTAATTTGGCATCACACCAAGTATAGCAGGAACAGTGCTGCTCTGGATTGTTAAGCAAAACCTGGCCTTGTTTGACATCTTATTTTATGATAATGTGTTAGTAGGTTGAGAGTGACCAAAGAGGTATTAGGAACAAAATAAAAAAAATACAAGCTTAGAAAAGTCTCAGCATTGTCTATGGTATGGCAATGGACCTACAGAGAAAAATGTTGTGAGGAAAGTTTTGAGTATGAATGTGAATGTCTATAAGAGTAAGGGAAGACCAAAGGAACCATGGATTGAATGTATAAAAGATGATATGGCTAGAAAGGACATGACTATTGAAATTCGTCATTCCGGTAGTCACGCCCTTGATAGCCCGAAATGATTTTAATTTAGGGTAATGGTTCAGATTACCCTAAATTAAAATCATTTTTCCAGTCATCATTTTAGTGACTGCTTGACCTAGGCTTACTCTGCTGCTCCTCATCATGACCTGCCTAGCCTTTACCCAACTATGTCAGGGTCGGCTCCAGTCAAACCAGATGCAGGTGAATGCAATTGTGTGATTGCTGCAGCTAGATAGAAAACTAAATAAGTGATTCTATCACAAAAACAGTTGTATTAGCAAGCTACCTTAAAACAAACATTTTTATCTGTTGACAACCAAGATAACGTCTAATATGAAACTAGCAAAATACTTGGATCCTTACAAACATTGCTTGATAACAGATTATTTGATTCTCAATTTTATGTAGCCGTATTTTTGATAACAATGTTTATGATTTGTCATTCATAATTTCATAGCAATTTTTAAGTCTTGTGACTTGATAACAACATTATTTGATTCTCAGTTTCTGGTCATATTTTTGATAACAATGTTTATTAACTTTTAAAGGACCAAAGAACCAATATTGTACCAACGGACCAACAATATTTTATTAAAATAATTAGAAGTGCCTTTGTTTGTGCAGAATAAACAAGTTTTCTTTCTTTCTTTTCTTTTACAACTTAATAAATTGGTTATTCATAATTTCAGCACAATTTTAAAATGTCTTGTGTATATCTATTGTTGGAGATCTTAAATCAATAATAGTAAAGATAAAGATACTTTATTTGTTAAACGTGCGTTTACATACAAATCAAGCATGCAAGATCTTAAATATAGGTTTAAAGTCCTTACATGTTTTGCCCGACCAGGCGTACAAAATGTTTTTTTTTATAACAAAAATATAATTAATTCTATGAACCAAAGACTGGTTCACTAACATTCATTAATAAATTTTTATGCGAATATTAAAACTATAGGAATAATAATACATATAAAAATTCTAGCATGTCAAAAGGTATCTGTCAAAAAGTCATTTATATTATAATAATAACACTTGTTTGTTAATAAATTTCGAATCTTATTTTTAAATTGATCTGTTGTCAAGGCTTTGCATGTGGTATTTTGTTGTATATTTTCGGGGCCATACAAAAAAAGCTTTAGTAGTAACTTAAAATCAAGAAAGAAAAGATGGATGGGTTGTTTGAGAGATGATATCCAAGATATAATGGCTAGAAAGGAAGTAGACTCTGAGAAGACGTCTAAAAGTGACGTAAGAAAGAAAAAGACGTGCTGCACAGACCCCAAATAGTTACAGACTCCAGCACATCAAGCTACCCGAAACTGTAAAATTTTCCCAATCGACCTTGAACCTAATGCTTGAGCGATACAGTTGAAATTCTATTAAAGACCATTGACAGATTGTATTAGCTTGATGTCGTCTGTACTTGGAACGGGACAAGGGCAGAAGAACGATAATCTTAATTTCATGTACAGACGCTAACAGGTCAAGCTACCCGAAACTGTCAAATTTTCGCAATCAACCTTGGACCTTAATATTTAGAGATAAAGTTGAAAATCTATTAAATAAATTTCACAGATTGTAGTAGCTTGATGTGCTGGCGTCTGTACATATTTTCACGAAATAATAAGGAATAAACAAAAACACTATTTCAGGAAATAAATACAGTCGAACAACCAAAGTCGCTCCATGTAAAATACTGGTATTCAACTGCATCCGGTTAGAATGGAAGCCGACCCTAACATAGTTGAGATAAGGCTAGGCAGATTGTTAGTCGAATAACAAAAACAACTTTTAACTAAACTACTTTAAACCCACTATCCTATCTATTCTCAACCCGCAATCAATCGGAAATCAATCGCAATAAAACATAATCAATCGGAATCGGTATCATTTTGACAGTTCATCAACATTCATTGCGTTATTTACGTGTTGAGCAGACTTTATGAAGGTAACCTTTTTCGAATTTATGAAGCAATGGATTAGCAATTTGCTTCAAAATGATTCAGATTACGATTGATCGTGTGTTACGCAATTAGGGTGCAGGTTAGCCTCTTATCCTCATTCTAAATATTCTCGTCACCTGTCTACCCAAGGCTGTGACAAGGAAGAATGACGCGCACCAAGATATCAGTACGTAAACAGACAATGTTTACACAGTGATAACTGACTTGCCTCTCAAATGACCTCGAACTTACTGATGACCTATAGATCTTTATTTGAAAAGCATTTGTATCAAGAAATTGATATCCGTTTTGTATGGCTTCATGGAATCTTTGATGAAGTAATTGATAGGCTGTTTTTGTATGGCTTGAAGTTTCGGTGTCGCGACGTCCCGAGAGAGATTTGCTTACAACCCTTCTCGAATTTTTTTACTCAAATCAAATGTTAACCTTTTTCTATCAGACTCTACAAATCTCGGAATTTTAAGAACGTTCACAGTCTCAATCTGTCATAAATACCTCTAATTTCCCCTACATTTTTGACATCTGTTTGTCGCTTTGATGAGACTGCGACTAGATTTTGAACGTTTTAAATTACGAGAATTCAAATTCAAATTTCAAATTCAAAATTCAAATTCAAATTCATTTATTTGCTAATATGGGTAATTACATAAAGTTGTTAAAATAGAAAAGAGTTCTGCCATATTACGCCTTGAAGCATGCAAATCTCAAGCTTTGACTGTATCACAACATTGTTATTTATTATAGAAATTCATTGCAACAATAATTTATAATTAATGACATAATTTTGGTAATTTCACTGTGGTAAATAATAATTAAATTAAAAATTAGCAAATCACAATGTCTCTAGAATAATTAAAATAATGAGAATGTCAAGATATAATTGTAAATAAATGTTAAAATAATAATAATAGATAAATAATTAGTCAGTGTATTCACATGTCACATCATCAACATTATTTCTGAGTACAAATTACATCCTCTATTAAATAATCCTGAATACAATAATAACATTTGAATAGCAAGAATCTTTTTAATTTATTTTTAAATTCATCGATGGTAGGAGCTTCTAGTATAGTCTTTGGTAAGTAATTGGTCTTCAGGTCCCTTAAAAATGTACTCAACGAATTTATCTACCACCAAATTTGTTACCAGTGCATGAGCAATCCCCATATAGTTCGTTTAAATTCTAGCGATACTTGAAAGTAAGACTGATATAGCTTTTTTTTCTTCCTAATACGCCTTTTCGTATTTATGCTGCCTCTCGCGTCTACCCTAGCTATATCTGCTGGTCCAATTGGCTCCTTATCTAAATTCTGCTCTATGCGCCACACCTCGTCCTGTCATATTTCAATATCATCATTTAGTTTTCAGTTTGTTAATTCCTCTAATCTCTGCCCATCAGAGAACAACTTTAGTTCAAGGGTTTTAGGCATTGATTATTCATTTTAAACAAGCCAAATTTCTAATTTTAGGCCCATAGCAACGTTTATTTATGAAAATTTTCTGTACACAACAATTTTAAACGCTAAGCCAACTCACCTATCTATAAAGTCTACTCTAACCCGTCGTTTTCGTGTCAACGCTAAAATATGGCGACGAAACTTTCGTCTCTATAGGTATATCTATAAATCGAGACAGACTGTCGATAAGTTCGGCGGCCATTTGCGTCACCAACTTCGTCACTTATCGGAGTGACGTTGGTGTTGAAGGGTTAAGTGTTGTTTTAGGCACCCTTTTTGTATTAGATATGAATTCAAATTAGGGTAAAGCTGGCCTTTAGCTGGCTGTAGGCAAAAGGAGGACGAACAAAGAAAATTGTCCTCCAGAGTAAAGAAATAGTTCAATAAACACGTTTCTGGATAAATTAAACAGTTGTTTTGCAGGACACGATGATGACTAAGCTTTAAAAAAACGAAAATGCTAAATAACAGGTTCAAGAATGTAATTTGCGTCCTATAGTAAAAAATAATCGGCAGTTTTTCCCAGTATTTTAATACAAGAACTGTCTTACGGCAGACACGCAACTGCCAGCACTAATTATCATCGCAACGCTATTTATATCTTTCAATTACGTACTTATGTACAAGGTGCTTCCTCTAATTGTTACGCGTCAAGCCTTGTGGGCCCATTGTCTAAACCCACCCTACAAAGGCTCAAAAGAAAGGTGTAATGTTACCTGGTCCCATTCACAAGTATAGTATTACTGTTCTACGTTCCAAAAACAGGTTCCAAAATTAAAGTTTTCCGCCATTTACGGTCAGGACATGTCACAGAACTGTACTGTTTAACGTTTTTTTTGTTAATTAATTAGTAAAATGCGTGGTTATTTACTGTATCCTATGATAAGTTAGTGTAGAGATGTTGAAAAAGAAGGAAGTACCGTGGTATTCGAACCATCGTATTAGGATCCAAGACAATTTCGCCAATTGGAGACATCATTCGTGTCGGGTGCACTGGAACACGACTTGTGATTGTACGTACATTTGATAAATGGGTCAATTTTCAATCGTTTCATTGCCGTTCACGTGTAATTGACCGGCGCCAGATATTTTTATACTTACAGTAATTGGAGGCAGGTTATTTATCACATCACTAGCTGACCCGCTGAACTTCGTACCGCCATCGAAATTAGCCAATCCGTTCCCGAGATATTATCAAAAAAGCCGTTCCATACAAAATTTATGAGAAAATGAATTATCTTTTTTTATTTTTCCCATGTTTTAATAGTTATTATGCTATTCGGGGCGGAGACAAATCCAACAAGTCAAAGCTCATAAAAATCGGTCCAGCCGTTCATGAGTTATAAATGGTGTAACTAACCCGATTTTGTATCATTCATATAGATTTCAGGGCTATAAATTACCTAAAACTTGCTTAGTTTCTTATCCAACTCTGAATAATTCCCAAAAGTTAATCGCCAAAAAACTAAAATTATGTAAACTTACGTCCGCCCAGATTCGTGCTTACGAATTATAATTCGAATGAAAGACCATTGAGAGAACAAATGAAAATTACTTCATCGTTTAATTTTAAGATAACGTAGCTTGGTTTATTATGGATAACTCTGATTTTTAATAACTTTACTAAACTATTGATGATAACAACGGAATGATAATTCTTTACGCTCGCTATCTTGACATGTTTGTTTTTTTTTTCTTTTTGTATAATACATTGCATTTACGACTTTATAATAATATCTTTATGATCGTTGTTTACTAACATTTCTTTCTGTGTATTCATGTGTGTGTTGACTAATTAATTTTTGTGATAATATCTTCCATTACTTAATTTTATACCAGACAGACAGATACTTGTTTCTGGGGAGATGCACCACCTCCCAGCTAAGATACTAGGAGGTGTTTGGTCATTTTGAGGTCTGTTTTTTCATCTTTTGTGACTTTCGACACTCGTGTGTTTACTAACTAATATTTGTGCTATCTTCGTTGTAAATTTTAAAACTATACAGGGAATTTGCTGCGCCTCTTTTTCTTCTCAGCTAAAATACTAGTTGGTGAAATATGTCCGTTTTGGGGTGTCTGATAACTTTCGACATGCAAAAAGGGCTAATTCTCAACCTAATTTTGTATTCATATACATTTTGAAGCGCCTTGTCCACAAGAAAATAATTTCGCGTATTGCGGCTCTACAGCAGTCTAAGAGTCTACCTCGTATCAAACAACAAATTCTCTCTAGCATTATCAATCAGCCTATAATGTTCCCACTTTGGGACACAGGCCTCCTCTCTATAAAGAGGGAGTGGACCGTAATCCACCAAGACATGAATACGGGGCCTTTACCGTTGGGCCACCACTTCAATCTGTTAAATTTTACGTAGAATGTGAGGTTTTTTTTTGTACAAAATATCACCCTGATATTGAATCAATTGAAATTCAATTTATGATGGAAATTGAAATTATTGATTTCAATCAGCGCTATAGTGTCGCTTAGTTAGGTACCGACATTTATGTGATGCTAAGAAACCCTACAAAGAGTTTGGTTGTACCAAATATTACCTACATAGACGAAGTTTTGTAACTAGGGTAAATTATTTTTATTATTTCATTTGACAAGTTTTTTGTGTTATTTAGATTAATTGGTGGATTTTTAGTGTTTGCTACAGGAAATAGTAAAAAAAAAAAACTCAAAATCTTGCATAGGTTGTGGCATTACCACCAGTTCGCTAATAGAAAATCCGCCTCTGTTCATTTGTGTATATAAAGTATTAAATAAATAATGGATATAACTTCAAACTCGACCAAATTGCGTAATACCCTAAAAATTTGTATTCTGATATTAGGAGACAGTCTAAAACTTGTTTTGACTATTTTAATGAAGCAATCTTGAATTTTTGTGGATATTACGATATATAAACGAGGTCAAATGAATACATTTTAGTTTTAATTCGGTAAATCGCTAGGTTTAAATGACATTAAATAATTTTAAGAAAAATCTAAAAAAAACAACTATATTTTTCGCTTATTTTGGTTACTCGCTGAAAAGCAACCGATTCAGTCTGTTATTTGATTAAAAAGACATTATTATTATCATTAAACGCTTGTGATGTCCCACTGCAAGGCAAAGGCTCCCCCTAATCTCTTTCCACTCCCTTCTCTCTATTTAAAGCTGCTAAGGACCAGACTAAAACGACAAATTAGAACGATAATCTTCTTGAACCTTAAAACGAGGCCTCATTTCAACCACATCATCACAACATCTTTCGCATAGGTCGTTCTTCGAGGGGCGCTAGCGCTCGCCAACTCGCCGAGACGTCGCGACGCATCCTGCGCCGCCCTCGCTGCCCGCCGCCACGGGCCAGTAGGCATGGGCTAACTGGTTCCGGTAAAAAATTGGATATAATAATATATCATTCCAATACGGATATAAAAATATATCATTGCAATACGGATATAGGATTTGTTTATTTCTTGGAATGATTCTGATTGATATATCCACTTGGATATATCGAAACAAAGATTTGTCTGTTATTATACCCATGCCTACGGACAGGACGGTGCAGGCTCGCATCAGACTATTCAGGACAGAACACTGTGTTCTCCAACCAGTGAAAAAACCACTATTGAATCAAAGACCACATACAGCCAGCCCAAACAGCATAGATTTATGCATATTTAGGCAATTTTGTTCTTATTTCAATGGTATGTGTTCCAGGCAATGGTGGCGAGACGACATGGTGTTTCAGCCAGGTGAAGGGCACTTTGGAAGACGATGTCACGGAAGCTGACCTGATCTCCTGCGTGGAGTTCAACCATGATGGGGAACTGCTCGCTACGGGGGACAAGGGAGGCAGGGTTGTTATATTTCAGGTTAGTTTAACAATTTGTTTTATTTATCCTCGCTTACTTATTCAGTAAAAATCATGGACATAAAACGGGCGGTGGGTCACACTTCATCGGGGCACCGCTTTCTCACGATTTCATGTATGTGCTGCATATATTACCTATGTAAATTCAAAGGATATTTTCTGTCTTCAAAAATAGAGATTACAGTAAAGGCCCTTAGTATAAAGGGCGATAATTTGGTTCGTGGACGATACGCAAGCCAACTTTCACCATAAGGTGGTAGAAATACCATGGGCATATTTTTGAATAGACTGCTCACGAGACGCCAACGCGTCAATGCGACGTTAGTTTCGGTATTATCACGTCACATGTGACGCTAACTCTACGTCAGCCGATGCGAAGTCACCATAATGAGTCATTTCATACGATTCTGTTTCTTTCCACTTTCTTGTCACATCTGTCACGTTACTGCATTCCTGAGCCGTTGATGTAGCCAAGTCACCGCCTAAACTGTAGTATCTACTAGTAACAGTAGTTCTTAGTCCATACTCATTACATACAACTTGAGAAATAACAAAATTTGTGACACTCGCCTCCCCCCTACTTGCAACTCCCCGGACGATTGCACTCTGTAAATTTTAACATAACATTACGCCTGTATTCCACGAGGTTAGACAGCGGTGTACCCACATTTGGCCAGTTATGCCAGGTTTTGCAGTTTTCCACGTAATACGAGGGCGAGCCTATTGTCATCAACCGGGTAAAAATACAGGCTTCAGGCTGCTACTGAGAAATGGAAAAATCAACAGTGCTCGAGCTGGGAATCGTGACCTCATGCTCAGTAATACTATTGCGACCACTAGACCAACTAATAATCCACCAACCAATTAATATTAATTAATTAATGGGCTCCCTCTTGACGTCGTTCTGAAGAAGTCTGACCACTCTGGCGTTGACCTACTGTAAGCAGTTGACATGTAGTAGGCAGGCGCTTTACTTGTGTCACTGCTCTAAAAACGGTGAAGGAAAACACCGTGAGGTAACCGGCATGTTCTAGAACCTAAAATTCGAAGACATGTGACATCTACCAACCCGCACTGGGCCCGCATGGTGGATTACGGCCCTCTCCACCCTCTCACTAAAAGGAGGCTTTGGTCCTAGTAGTAGAAACATTATAAGTTGATTATGCTAGTCTGTGCCTCAAAAATATCCCGTTTCTTTTCCAGAGGGACCCAGCTTCAAAGCAATGCGTCCCGAAGAAGGGCGAGTACAACGTGTACTCAACATTCCAGTCACACGAGCCTGAGTTCGATTACCTCAAGTCTTTGGAGATTGAAGAGAAAATCAACAAGATTCGGTGGCTGAAGCGGAAGAACCAGGCCCACTTCCTGCTCTCGACCAATGACAAGACCATCAAATTGTGGAAGGTTAGTCTTGTATGTATTCGAAGTTTTTTATTATTATTTCTCTTTATTAGTTTTAAGTTTATCTAGAGTTCAACCGAAAATAGTTTTTTTTTCGGCCGAGAACGTAAATTGCCGAAAATGGGTATTCCAGCTGAAAATTGCCGAAAACTGAAAACGAAATTCGGTTGGACTCTATCTAGTATATTTTAAGCTTTGATCGCCACAGCTGATCTAATTATTTTTGTCTCAGATTAGAACCTTATTTAACTTGCAGTAGTGGAGGATTTGTTAGTAGTGTATATGAAGGTTTGAGTTGGCAGTGGCGGTCAGAATAATTTATGGAACACCAAATTAGTATTGCGGTTGAGCAATATATGGCATACCAAATTGTTACTGTGGTAAAGGGAAAGGGGGGCCTTTGTCCAGCAGTGGGAATTAACAGATGGATAGAAATTGTTAGTACGGGGCTTCTGCTGTTGTTAGCGCATCATTTAGTACTGGGTTCGAATCCCAAGCAGATCGCGAAATACTGCTAAGTGCTTATCTTCTATCTTATCAAAAACTATGTATAGTTTTCGATAAAAATAAATCCTATACCTTGTCCATTAGGTTAGCCGTTTTTTTTGACAGCTATCTTAGAACGTACATATTCCAGATTACGTAAAAGTTAACTTTTAAATGCGTAATAAAATAAATATATAAACTTCTTAGCTTGTTGAATTATCTTATTTATGGCTTCTTGCAGACATTATAATGCCGTACGTGTATCAATCAATTTATTGTGTGTTGCTGCAATCACTAGTTCCATCTGTCAAAAAACGGTTAACCTACTGGACAGGGTATAGGAGAAAATGCAATACTAGTATCAAAGGCATGATGTCCTCTTAAAAATGCCCATGTAATTGGACGCTAACATTCCACAGTATTATGATCTCGCAACCTATTTGTGATCATGTGCCATTGATCGTTATTAACGAGCGTGTGACGTCATTCGATACGAATCTAATGTGTCCAGTATGCTTTGTGTATCAAAACATTGGTTGCAATATTTATGGCTTTTACCTGTTGATTGCTAACAGGTATAACGAATGGGTTACCTTTCAAATTCAAATTATTTTATTTTACTCAACAGGTATCTTAAAGGTAAAATACCAGCGGGCGGTAATGGCCAAGTTAATATGAGTAATGTTTACAATGGCTAACATGACTTATGACAGCCTTACTGATCAAGAAACCTTCTCGGGTTTACAGATATAAAAAAAAAAAAAAACAACCTATTGTAGTCCCACTGCAGGGCAAATGCCTCTTCTCATAGAGATAAGGCATGGACATTGATCACCACGCTTGCTCCAGACGGGTTGGCGATTTGAGACTTATATACTTAAACCTTTCTCATATATAACTTCTAATATTCTTTCTTTGTTCTAGGCACCACAGAGTACCAACAAGGACAGAGGACTACACATAACTAATCTCAGAACATTTGCAGGTATCCGAACGAGACAAGCGTGTGACGGGCTACAACACGCGCGAGGAAGGCGGCCGGCCCCGCGACCCGGCGCGCATCACGCAGCTGCGCGTGCCCACCGTGCGCCCGGCCGAGCTCATGGTGGAGGCGTCTCCCAGGTCAGTGTTATAGTAACGTGACAAGCGTGTGAACAGGCATCTTTTGGGCACGCTCGTCTCATCGTTGACCTTTATCCATCGCTTTTCAGCAGGTGAGATCGTGGCCAAGAGCTCATTCGATAATAATAATTAAAAAAAAACTTGACAAGCGTGTGCTGACTACAATACGCGCGGCCAAGTACTACCACCGTACATCATCATCATTTCAGCCGAAAGACGTCCATTGTTGGACATAGGCCTCCCCAAACCATCCGTGACATCCGTGCGGTGCCAGACTTAAAGAATAGCACTACCCTACTTCCCGTGGGTGTCGTAAAAGACGATTAATGGACGTACCGGAGAATCGGCAGCAGCGTTCTCTATGCATTTTAACGCCATACTGCGATCGCCAACCCGCCTGCCAAGGATAGCGATTATGGCAAACCCCCCCAAGAATGACAAGCACAAATAATACCACCGTACAGCGCGATTCAAACTTTATGGCAGCTCTGAACACTCGGCCAGTCGCTGTGCAGTAACACATTCACGTGTCAGCGGAGGAGAGGGGCGCAGCGAGTAGCGTACTTCAGAGCCGCCATAAAGTTTGAATCCGGCTGTACTATCGCCAAAATCTATATCTGACCACCGTAAGGACTATTCCTGCTTGCAGCGAATATTATTAGTCTACCTAAAAAGGATCCTCTTTTGTTTTACTTACGGACGCCGCTGTGGTCATAATGTGCACGGGATTTTGTTTTCAAAATGGTCAGATATAGGTTTTGGCGATAGTTCTTATTTCTGCCGCCATGCAGCGTCGCTGTGATCCAAAGAAAAAAAGGGCATGCCGTTTATACTGGAACACTGGTCTTATGTGCCACATAATACAATTCAGAAGTATCAGGTTAGGCAATCCCACCATAGTTGTGAAAAGGCTAGGCAGGTGATGGATAAGACAGCTCAGCTTTGTCTCTGGGATGCCAACACACCTGTGCTGCCTCTGGTATGCCACCGGCGCCGGTAGCTACTTACAACTTATAAACTGGGCCGATTGCTAGTTTACAAAAACTACTTTCATAGTCCACCAACCCGCACTGGGCCCGCGTGGTGGAATACGGCCCACTCCCTCTCACCGAGAGGAGGCCTGAGTCCCAGCAGTGGGAACGTTATAGGCTGATTCTTCTTGACTTTCATAGTGTGAATGAGGCACAGGATCCATTGACGATTCTATTTTACTCACTCACACTGCGTCTAAGTTGACACTGTTATCAACAACATATTGCACAATCGAGAGCCTTAATATCGGCACCCAATGTTTGTCCCGCGATAAGCAACGACGATCTAATTTAATTATATTCAGGTGTATTTGCTCAACACTCGAGTTGAGCCATAGGATTATGAAACGTTTTTAATATACTTTTTATCTGACATCCGTTTTCATAAAGCAATGGTTATCTGAGGGGGAAAAGTGGGTTAACGAACGGTAGTCGGTTTGTTTTTATGAGTTTTTCGATAATTCGTAGGTTTAAATGGCTTTATGATATGATATTGCTTTATTGAAGGTGGTAAAAAATGCTTGACTCCGTCTCACGGAGGGTACTTGGGTTACCTAAGTACTTTGCCCTGTACGTGGCGACCACCGGGCAATTTAGTAGTAGTAAGCACATGAGCTATTTCTTCTTAGTGTATCGATTGCAAAAAGATTAAACAGCTACACGATCTCCGCTCACTGACACAGTCATAAGGTCATCGGGTGCACAGGTGACACGGCATGCGGTGCAGGATGGAAGGTGGGCCATTGTCAGTGGGGAGGTGCCGCATATGCACTTAAGATCTGAGCCGCTGAGCTGCTGTCTCGGCCTCCATGCAGGCCCTGCACAGCGTAGTCTGTGACTCCTATGACAAAGAGGTGTTTATTAAATGACACGTGGCCAGAAGCTGCTGTAACTGTACGCAGCTTTTGTTTAGTTAGTCGAGGAACCTCTTTCGTGAGGCTGCCTGCACTCACCTTAGTCTACCCATAGATTCTCAAGGATACCTCCAACGTTCACTTTAGTTACTAGCCAATCATGATTATTTAATTATAGGCAGTATTTTCCTAGGTGCTAATCGCGCAAACCAATGGTTAGTTTGTACTATGTACGCACAATGCTGATCTTTAAACCTATTTCGAGATATTACTGAAACGTGATTTCATTCTGACGTACTTTAGCGGTGTGGAATAACCTTCTCACCTTTAGGGAAGTTACCGCAAATGAGGTTAAAAAACGATATAAACGTTATTTGTATGCTCTTCCTTCCCCTAATATTAATAGGTAGATAAACCCGTGGGGCAATAATTTTAATATTTTCTCGTAATTTTAAGAATGTTCACAGTCTGATGACAGTCTCAACCTGTCAAAAATACCTCCTAATCTCTCTACATTTTTGACAAGTTTTTGACATTGATTGTCGCTGAGATGAGATTGCGACTAGATTTTGAACGTTTTTAATTACGGGAATTGGCGTTAAGGTGCCTAAACTCACTATCACATTCCATCTTCGCCAAATGCAGTTGTCATAAACGAGCTTTACAATGGGATAATACATAAATAAATAAAATAAATAATTAGTCTATAATGTTCCCACTGTTGGGACACAGGCCTTCAATCTATGCTGGGATAACATATTCTCCCGAAATTCTGAGTCAATAAATATGTGTTGTCAAAAATTATGCCACCTTACATAATTAGTTATTGTAGGCATCCATCCGAAAACTTAACTAGAGATTTGACAAATATTATCGAATTGTTAAGAAACTGCCTTCTAAAAAGGTACGTAGTGCAATGAACTTAGCCGAAATTTTCTAAACAAAGCTTAGTCCTAAGCGAAACAAAAAGGCAATGTTATTGACCAGTTTGATTAAACATACTTATAGTATTACTAGCAGCGCCCTGCGCTTTCACCCGCATATGTTTCGATCCCGTAGGAATATCGAGATAAAAAGTATCCAATGTGTTAATCCTGGTTATAAACTATCTGTGTGCCAAACATCCAAATCCGTTCAGTAGTTTTTGCGTGAAAGAGTAACAAACATCCATCCATACAAACTTTCGACGTTTATAATATTAGTAAAATTGTCACGCTTACTTACAGCCCTAACTCCATATTTTAATCATTTAATTATAAATTTGATTGTATTGTCAACAGGAGAATATTCGCGAACGCCCACACGTACCACATAAACTCCATATCGTTGAACTCGGACCAGGAGACCTACCTCTCTGCTGACGACCTTCGCATCAACCTGTGGCACCTTGAGATCACCGACCAGAGCTTCAACATTGTTGACATTAAACCTGCCAATATGGAGGAGCTTACAGAGGTCAGTACATTTTATAAACTTGGCTTGTCACCAACAGTTGGGGTGGCCTAGTGGCTACGGCCGCGGCTTATGAATTGTAGGTCGTAAGTTATGGAGGCACCTAACGCTGTGTAAATTACTTCATCAGTGTTGCTTTCTAAATGGTGAACATTGTGAGGAACCCGGCATGTCCTCAAATCAGATATCGAAGACATGTTGTGACTGTGGCTGCGTGTTGAATTACGCATAGAGGTCCCTCTCGCATAGAGGTCTGTGACCCAGCAGTGGAATATTATAGACTTATGCTTATGCTAGACATCATAGGCTACTGACTAAAATTAAACTGAAGATGCCACTCTATGCTAAGGTCGGAAACAAAATTTGAACACGCTATTCCATGCGAAGTTAATATAGCATGCTCTTTGGCCACACTTCATCTTGTGAAGCCTTGTTTCTTTATTTTGCCAGCGAAAACGCGTAAGATAGCGTCAGGTGTAACATATTATGTGCCTTTAGAATAGTTTTTGTCACAGACAGTTAGAGTTTGAAAGTCTCACCCTGCTTTGGGTAGACTGTAAGCTGCCTATCCCAACATACTTTGGAAATAGCGAATAAAATATCTTCTACTATTAAAATACGTTATATCCAGTTACATAAGGGACGATTACTAATTAGCCTTCAATACTGCGAGAAAAAGAAGCAATAGACGTATTTAATTAGTTTAAGTGCACTGGTACTGTTCTAATTAATTATGTAAACAAATCTATAATCGTTAAATAAATAAACGGAAATTAATCAAACTGATAAGACAATAAAATGATAACCTGTCTGATCTGAATATAGATTCAATGCTTAATATTATGATGACATACATATATGGGATTTTTATGAATAAAGTGTTTTTCATGTTGTTATAGGTCATAACCGCGGCGGAGTTTCATCCGACTGAATGCAATCTCTTTGTCTATTCTAGTAGTAAGGGTGAGTACTACCAAACTTTGGATATATCTTCGAACTACACACTTTTAACTAAATAAGTGAAGTTGACTCCTATTTCTGTTGCAATAGGCATTAACTTTGTATAACGCCAACTTACACTAGTTTTATGATAGTCAAGCAATACTTATCCCTATTTCTATCTCCCTAGGTACCATAAGGCTGTGCGACATGCGCGCGGCGGCGCTCTGCGACCGTCACGCCAAACTGTTCGAGGAGCCAGAAGACCCGCACGCGCGGTCCTTTTTCTCCGAGATCATATCCTCTATCAGCGATGTTAAGCTTAGTAATTCTGGCAGGTAAGAAGACTAAATCTGTTTTCAATATACTTAAAATAATCAAGTAGCCTAATAATTATTTATTTATTTAACCATTTATGTACACATAATATATAGACAGACAAGAAAAAACGGAACAGATAAAATGGGTACAGAGGCGATGCTTATTTCTCTTCCAGCATACCTGTGATAGGACAATAGCTAGAGAGATGTAGACAGCGTGTGAAAGAGTTAAGGAGACAAAAAAATAATACATGTAATAAATAATTATTACTGTTTTTGTAGGCCACTTCGGGTTTGTTCAGGGTTCATTATAATTTATTTTAAGTCTGATTTATCTTGCCATTGATGCAACTACCCTTCTGCAATATGTGGGTTGATCTTGCTTCCAAAAACAATCAATCTCAAAAAAGACCATCCCAGAAGAGTTTTCATGATCAGATGCCATTTCAATTTGCAAGCAAGTCTATTGTAACACAATTCTAAACTCCAGGTTGTTACTGAAAACCTGACGGCACTATTTAGAAATCAAATTTAGGACATGTCTGCACTTGGAAAACTACTGATTTTATATACAGTATATTAGTACCCTGTAGTATAAATCAATTTATAATGACATTAAGGTATGCCTGCTGAGGTTGCTAATTCAGTCACAAACCATTCGCTTAGTGACACTGGTTCTGTAGCTTTACCAAAACTATAACAAATTGTTAACCAGGTTTCATCTCCTTTCAGATATATGATGTCACGTGACTACCTAGGTTTAAAAGTTTGGGATCTCCGCATGGAGACTAAACCTGTAGAAACATACCCAGTCCATGAGTACTTACGGTCCAAGCTCTGCTCTCTGTATGAGAATGACTGCATCTTTGACAAGTTCGAGTGTTGCTGGAGCGGCGACGACCAGCGACTCATGACTGGCTCTTATAATGGATTCTTTAGGTGAGTAGACTTATAATTTGACCAGGATTACACCAATTATTTCAGCGCCCAGTTAAATTGGAACTAGTTAAATACATCATTCTTTTGATGCACGGAGGGGTCTCGGTATAAAGTGAACGGTCATCTATGCATGGAGAGAAGTAGAAATTTATATTGTTTGAGTTCTCTTTGGTGCGTGCTAGGCTCATCTGTTTATCGATGCTGCGGTTTTGTTAAATGTTGTGATGCATTAGCTATTTTTATTAGCAAACCACAAGACTCGGGTAATAAAAAGGTCGTCCGTCGACGGTCGCGTTGAAAAACAGATTTGTTTTTTCGTGTGGTATTCGGGGACTGCTTTCGATGAACGATGACTCGTATGACCATCTCATCGCGCTTTTGCATTTTGATAAAGAAGCCTCTGCACAAGAATGTATTTTGTTATCGTCCATGCAGTAGTAACTCTCGGCGTGTCCCGCAGGATATTCGAGCGCGGCGGCTGCGGCGGCGGCTGCGGCGCGGCGCGGCGCGGCGAGCTGACCCTGGAGGCCGCACGCGACGCGGCCGCGCGCCCGCGCCAGCCGCTGCGGCCCCGCAGGGTCGCCGCCACCGCCAAGAGGAAGAAGGTGGGACTTCTGTCCGGCGCTCCGAGGCTGCTTCGGCGGCGAGGAGACATGTTTCTTAGCATATTTCTAAAATTCCTGCTTCTGAATGTGCTACTGCAATTATCTGTCTGCGTCAGGATGACTGGACCAAGAGAGATTTTTGAAGTTTGAGCAATACCAAGTTTTAGTACCTATTTGGTACTATTTGGTACCAGACATCAAATAATTGGTACCTCACTAAAGAGGGAAAACTATTACAAGGAAAGTGGCCAGCCGTTCTGACTTCAGAATGGCTGGACCAAGTCGGCTTCACCTAGTCGTAGGCGTTATAACTATTTCATCTTTTCGTTAAAATTTTGTACCGAGTTTAAAAAAACACGATTTTTGTATGGGGACCTACTTTCGTTCTATACTTTATTTTAATTATTTTTTGATACAGCGGCAACAGAAATACACAATTTGTGAAAATTTCAACTGTTTACTTATTACGCTTCAAGAGATACAGCCCGCTGACAGACAGATGGACAAATAGCGGAGGTTTAGTAATAGGGTTCCATTTAGCATACTTCGGTTACGGAACCCTAATAAGATCACTTTTTCAAATGCCATCAAAGATTAATGTGTATTTATCATTCAATAAATATGGATGTACAATGTAATATTAAAACATATCTGTATAAAAAATATTTTCGGAAATGTATTTTCTTTGTACAAAAATAAACCGTATTAATTATACAAAACTACTTGTAGATGTAACTTATTTTTGGCTTATCGAAAAAATATAAGAAAAAAATATGTGGAGGTTCCAATGAGGTACTAAATTTTAATGATAAGATAAAACTAATTATAACGCCTACAACTAGGTCAAAACAACGTGCTCCAGATTACATGCAAAATTTCTTCTTGGTGTAACTTTTGTTTGGCTTATCGAAAAAATATAAGAATAACATATGTTGAGGTACCAATGAGGTACTAAATTTTAACGAAAAGATGAAATAGTTATAACGCCTATAACTAGATGAAGCCGACTTGGTCCAGCCATTCTGAAGTCAGAACGGCTGGCCACTTTCCTCGTAATAGTTTTCCCTCTTTAGCGAGGTACCAATTATTTGATGTCTGGTACCAAATAGGTACTAAAACTTGGTTTTGCTCAAACTTCAAAAATCTCTTTTGGTCCAGTCATCCTGACGCAGATAATTATCTCCTTCATCTACGTAGCAACTTGATCGCTATATAACGATACAGCAACAATCATTCGCAATCACTTGTACAATCACTATTAACCTTAATAATAATAAAAATAATGTCAAACATAACTTCGACATGAATAATGTAACCAATATTTTTAATTAAAAGAGTGCCCATGGATTTCTTGCCCGTTCTTCATCTTTCTTACTGATCAATTTCTAGATAATTTAAAAATGATTTATCCATACTTATTAATATTATAAATTCGAAAGTAATTTTGTATATTAGCTTTTCATGCCTAAACCACTAAACAGATTTTGATATAATTTGACAAGAAGATAGATGGCATTCTGAGGAAGGACATAGGCTACTTTATTGTCCCGGTAGCACATTCCTGTGGAATAATTTCTAACAGCCGAGCGAGCAAAGCCGCGGGGCAAAAGCTAGTTTGAAATAAATGCCTTGAGTTTGACAGTTTATTTTCTTCCTTTCCCCAGGACGAGATAAGCGTAGACTGCCTGGACTTCAACAAGAAAATCCTGCATACAGCATGGCACCCTCATGAGAGTATAATCGCCGTCGCAGCCACCAACAACCTGTTCATCTTCCAAGACAAGTTCTAGCAGCCGCCCTCGCTTAGCGCGCACCGGGACGTGACGTGTGCCGCATGTATGTTACGAAATGCCGCGTAGGTTTGTAAGGAAATGTGTGTGGGTTATGCACAAATGTTGGGGGAGAAGGTGCAACTGTCCTGCCGTTGATAAACAGATTTGAACCGCACTAAATCATAGATACAGCTGAACAGGGATCTTTTCGCGCGTGGCCAAAATCGGAACTAGCGCTGCCATCTTGCTTTTTCAATACATTTTGCAAAACAATTTCACAAATATTTACCAACAGCGCCACCCGTATCCTTGTAGCTCTCTAGTTGAGTACGTGGCAATGGAATGTTCGATTGGCCATTGATTATATCTCGATTGATGAAGGATTGAAGAAGATTAGAAGTGTTAAAGTCATCATTGTTCTGTTGTGGGAAAAGGAAGGTGTTATTAAACCTGTCTAGCTCCATCTCGCTTTTGCACTGAACATACAGTCCCAGGCTAAATTCTAAAGCATTGGTTGACGTCGGAATTAAAACTGTCGACATCCGAATTCTAAACTTAGTATCACCACATTGAATTAGTCCTTCTCTTGTAAAAATGTCTATACGAAAATATCTCATGCCTTGACGAAAATAAGGTCTACGATCGACTGCAGAGTTGCACCTTCACCAAACAACTACAAAGTAATGTCGGCACCATTGACCCGTCTTAGCCAATCGGTGGCAAGGGATTATGAGCATTCTATTTACTTACCATGTGGACTAAATAGTGTGCGTATACGCAAGATAGCAATAATTTGTTTTATATACCTTATGTGGATGTTGTTATTGTGGATCTGTACTGCATGCGGGAAGTCTTTATGTCCATACTGACGACTTGTTTCAAGGCGAGACATAGACACGACTTTCGTGACGTGTCGCATTGCGATATCTATCTCTAAGGCTCCATTTACGCGATGCAAGATTTCTTGACTGTGGCAAATTATAAAAATTGATGCAACGAATGGCTTGCCTAGATGGTGCAACTTTTATTGTTGCTTCAACTTATGGTATGCCACAGGCGTCTTAATATATTTTTTATGAAGCCGCGTGGATTCACACCCTGCCGCGATGCGACTTTAAAAGGAATCGCGGTGTCACGAGAGTCGCAAAGGCGAAATGTCGTGCGACAAGTCGCGTCTATGATACCTTTAACTTTTTGATAAAAGTCGGTTCACAAAATACCATATAATCTTACAAAACCGCATGCGGACGAAAATAGTAATAACAGTTTCATTTCATGTTTAGTTTAAAAGTGGGTTTCCGTTATGACAAATAAGTTCAATAAATATTAAACAGTGCTCAATATATTTCAGTACACTACAATAAAAGCTCATTGAAATACAGAAGTTATACATAGGCATTATAAGCGTTTTCTCGGTGCGTCGGGCGTCAAAATATAAACTTGTTACACTGCAAGGTGGCTTTCACGACATATCGTTTGATATCGCTGCATCACAAATTTAGTTTGGCGTTTTTTGAAGTCGCTGCTAAAGGATAACGTATAAAGAATCCGGCAGTAAATATATCAGTTTACACTACTCGAGAAGTTGATCGAAGTTAAGTGAATACGAGAGTGTAGAAGGGCACTTCTGTTCGCTTCGTGCAACCTCGGCTCCCGTCGGGCGGCTTCTACCGTTGTCGGTTTTTGCGCCCGAGTCAAAGGACTCGAAGCGTCCCGTAACGAGTGCATGCGTATGAGTGTATTACGTACTTAGGTCAATTTCGACCGGTACTTCGTCGAAGCAACTTCGCTTGTAGCGTAGTGCAGGTTTTAGAAGAAGTTCGGCTTTGTGGAGGGTCGTCTCAAATCTGTGTGATTGTCTCTTTCTAATGCTCATATTTACAAGTGCCGCAAGGATAACACCTCATTCGTGAATGCATCGTTTTCGGTAATGAGTTTTTATAGTCTGAATAATCGTGGGGTAATGTTGACTTTATGACAGCAATAAGATAATGGTTATTAGATTCAATAATTAATTTCAACAAAATGTATCTTAAAAGTACAATCACAATCGTAGTTATAGGGGTTTGTCATTGCTGAAGAAGACAGTCTGAAAATTAATACATTTTCTATCAAGAGTAAATGTAATAAATGTTAGTGAATAAAGAAATAATAATACTAGCATCGTTATACCGAGCCTTAAGCGCGACTCCTTTTAAAACTCAGTCGTTGAAAGCCGCCCTTGTAAAAGTTGTGTCGTATTGTATAGAGAAAAAACTCATTTTTAACAGAATATTCTCAAATTCATCCGGTGGTATGTGTGCGAGTGATCGGCATTTAGTATTTACATCAATTTTCTTCTGTAACCGAACTTGGAAAGATGCTTACTGACGATAGCATAAAGGTTCCAGCAGAAAGGCGCGAAGCGACAGTATGATGCAACTCTAGTAGAAGTTTTTCTATGAAAACTTCAAGGAAATTGTTCTACCAAATTCGCGTTGCACCGTCGCGTCGCGCCTGTGCCTGGGAGCCTTAAAGCCAAAATTATATTGAAAGTTCAGAAAAACAAAATGCGTTGTGTTGACATGTCAATCTACAGATTTCGTATTTCTGGCAACAAACATAATTTTTGCTTCATACAATAAACCCGTTATCCAGTGACTCCATACATTTGTATGTCCCCATACAATACGACACAGCACCTAGGTAGATAGGAACTAAGTCCGTTAATTCAAATTTTCAGAGAAAAAAATAATTTATACGCTTTTCTTATTTAAGGTTCTAAGCGGTAATTAAGTATTTATTGTTTAAACATAAATCCTTTTTTAAGGAATGGACACATCCGTTGTATGAGATTAGTTAGGTGTAACGAAAGAAGCCGTGGAGGTACGAATGTATGAGATCGGAAAATTGCGGGTCTCATTCGCGTGTCATTTCAATTTTGTATGAGAGATGTATGGAGATTCTCTTTCATTGTCTGCGGTACGATACATAATTTGTCTGTAGAAATACGTATGATATAGTAGTACGGCTTTAATTTTTTCACAGAGTAATCTTAGGGTTTTTTGAAGGATAACATTTGGCTGGTCTTATTTCGAATACTTCTAACTTGAAAAAGATCGAGTAGTCGAAATCTTATGACTAAATCAGATCCAGCAAACAATCGTTAGTTTCATCAAAATAGTTACAGTAGTTTCGGATAATCTCGAATACAGAGCACATTTACAATATACGTACATATCTTCAAGCCGCGTCCGCGGGGTAGTCAGAATGATCTCTTGACATTTGATAAGATCTCATACATTTTTAGTACTGCGCTCAGAAAGGTATCAAACTCTTAGTAACGATAACCGAAAAGGTTTTACTTGAAGGAATCCACCGCCATATTGAAATGGTCGGTTTGTATTGTAACTGTGTCTTATTTATGTGAAACTAGTCCTTATGGTCGTTAAATTAGGTCTCATTTTTGACCATCACAAAGAAATGGCGGTTTCATAATATGTTATGATTAATTGTGTACCTTATTTCAATTACCATAAGGTTAATTTTTACTCAACTCATAATTGTCATTGTCTATATCATTTGAGTTTAAATATAACATTTTTTATCCATTATTACTGATTTTAGACATCAAATTCGCTCAATACTTATATTGTGATAGTTTTCTTCTCACATTGGGAAACATTAGATAGAATATCATAATAATCATATTTACTGCCAATTTTCACGTTTCAGTTATTTCAAAAAGGGTTTTTCACAAAAAATATAGTTAATCCTTTTCCCAGTTTTATCAGCAGCAGTGGTGGCCCAGTGGCAACAGCCTTGAGTTACGAGTTGTAGGTCGTAGGTTCGAACCCTGACAGGCGCTTTACTTTGAACAAAATATTTTATCACCACTGCTCTTAAAACAGTGAAGGAAAACATGAGGAAACCGGCATGTCCTAGAACCAAAAACTCGAAGACATGTGACATCTACCAAACCCACACTGGGCCCGCGTGGGATTACGGCCCACTCCCTCTCACAGAGAGGAGGCCTATGTCCCAGCAGTGGGAAAATTATAGGCCGGTTATGCCAGTTGTATCCCTAGTTTACGTTTATAAGGCACGGTTACAATACAAGAACCGGCAGAATACATACGTAAAATGAAACTTCAGCGTAATATGCCGTTCAAAGTTTGCAGGCAATGTGCCTTACGCTTGAAGTTATGGATATAATATACTTTATTTATTTACTATATATATATTATTATGTATTTTTTTTACTAAGTTACTTCGTGATTATGTTTTTACAATCATTGGCGATTAACGTTTTCTTGTTACGATTATGGTTTAAATTTGTTCTTTTGAGTCTTGATGAGTGATGCGTTGTAGTATTGGCCTTTTTTCTTCTCGATAAGATTATGTTATAGTTATTAGTTTTAGTTGATCTTAAATTAGACATGTATTTTTGTATTTTAACTTTATAATGTCAATAAATTGCTGTTAGATTTCTTCGTCGATTCGTTTTTTCTGGTTCCGTAATTAGTGTTGTGATTTTTCTCTTTGACAGATAAAGACATTCCTGGCTGTTGAAAATTCAAGTCTTCCCTTTTTTACGTAGCTTTTAATTCTTGATAACTTATTCTCTATGACACAATGAAGGAAACCGCGGGAAGTTGGCGTGATTAGCTAAGAAATTGACGTGGTTTCCAAGTATCATTGAGTGGTCATAGTGAATTAGGGCCCTGTACAAATACATTTTGTTATGATTCTGGAATACTGGATATTTCATCATAATTTTGCCTCTCCTTGAATCGTAACTATATGTCCTGAATTCTTGACTTCTTGCCACACCAGCTATGCTCATCAAGACTACACCTTTCGTAATTTCGGCAAATATTACTTATTGAAAAATTGTGATTCGAAGCTTGAACAGTATGGTTAATATAATGTAAATATGTAGTGTTGAATGGAGGCCTGAACCGATAGACTACGTCACAACTGTACAGTTAATATTATATGTATTTTGTGTAATGCTTTGAAATTATGTTCGACTATATAATATGAATTTGTTTTTAACTTTGTGTCTAGTTCTACGTTAACAGCTAGCGTTTAATGTATCTACATTTATACATACTTTTGTAACTGAAATTGTTTTTAATAATATGTAAATCGAGGCTTTAAACCAACGTTGCATCGAGCGGAATCTTCCTAGAATACATGATAATTCTGTGTTAATAGTTAAAAAGGTAGTGTTTATGAAAGCTAGCCACTTATTGAGATAAGTAGAAGGTCCGTCGCTCGATAGAACGTCGCCTGCGTGGTGTCTGTTTCTGCAAAACTTATAAGTCTGCATAAAAATATCAATAGGATTTTGGAGTTGAAATAAACCTTTACAAGGCCTAGTGTAATCCACAATAATCGTGCATCGTGTGTAACTCATCTGTTTGTGATCGCTAGAATCCCGAACGTATCCAATTTTGTACATAAGTAACTTGCTCCGAACATGTGATAGTTTTGCAAGGCGGACCCCAATTTATTTCGTTCTGTACATAGACACGTGAAACGGCTAACTTTTATTTTATTATTCGGCTGTATTCAGGCCCTCTCCATAATCTCCACAACATTTTTTATGTTCATCGATTTGTATAGGAACTGCGTTAAGTTTTAGTTTTTTTTTTCTCGTCTATTTTGTAAGGGGCCCGGTCAATTCCTTCTAGATGTTCCGATGATAGCTGAACACGCTGTTTCGCTATGTAATTTAAAAAAATGTGTGATATTTAAAAATATGCCTATGCAGCTTGTACTGTTTCCTCTTATAAACGTTTCTAAATAATGTACGAACGTTGTCTAAGACGGTTGTAAGTGGAAGAGTTATTTTTAAAATATATAATTGCTTCAAAAGCAATAAATAGTATAGGAATTGACTGTCCCCCGTGAGATCCAATGTAAAAATATGTCGCTCTGTAGTATAAATGCAAAGACATCTTGTATAGAGTGTGGTTGCGAAGCGAGAATGCGAGCGAAATAGGTGATGAGTGAGCTATAATTTAAGTACTAGTTTATAGTTAGGCGAAAACTGTGAAAACACAGAATTAAAAAAATCAGTTTTTTTTCCTGTATCGAGGGATCAACAGATAATGCTTGATAAATGTGATAATGTCGCAATAAGCGGTGTGTTGTGGTCTGCGGACGAAATGATGAAGTGGATAGACTTTTTTTTTTCTTTTTGAGGTACCGTTTTGCGCTGTGAGGAACCTCGGACGGTTTGCTGACAACGAAACCTCGTGCTGTCAGTGTGAGCGCTCGCATCGCTGCGCAGGCGCTTGTTTACGAAGTTCAACGACCGGACGAATGTTGACGTTATATCCTGGTACTGAACACTATTGGCTTCGTAAATCGAAATCTACAGTTTGAAACATTTTAGTGCCGCGCCATTTACGATTTTGTTACTTTTGCGATGCGGTAACTTGTTACTTCCGTAACAAAATTTAACTTAATCGTAAATTAGCGGTATCCATATAAGTAAAATAGCGAGAGTTAATATCCATGTGCCATGATCTTCGTCGGCTCTGCGGCGCGGGCGCTTCATGCGGAAAGAGTTGTTGTTAAATCAAAATATTTCCTATAAATAATAAAATTTTTATATCTGAATTTCATGTGTTTTTATTTTTCATCCTCCAGACTTGCATTGCATGAAATTGTTTATTTTGTAAATAGAATATCTTAATCACATTTACACGTCATATTATAAAAACAAATAAGTTAGCTAAGGTCGGCGTTTCCTATCGTTAGATAGGAAACGCCGACCTCAGCTAACTTATTTGTTCTTATGTGTCGGCCTTTCTTCTCAGAGTAGTCATACTCTGAGAAGAAAGGCCGACACATACTCAGAGGTCTTGATCAGATGAAGACCATGTCTGAAATGGTCTTTTGAGGAAAGTACCACACAGATTTGAGTGAACCAGACCAGTCAGTGCAAGCATTTGTCAGTAATAGTGTAGTTCAACTCAAAACATGAGGAGGTCAACGACTCTACGAAGACATTTGGGTAGGCCGCATAAAGTACTCAAAACTGCCAGACCAACATTAACTTTGTTATAGAGACGAAAAAAAACAAGCTTTTATTACTTATTAGTAAAAAGGACTAAAAAGTAAAAAATAATTTAAACCTGATAAGAAATAAATAAAAGCGTGTTACATTGTGTTCTAAATGTTCTTTAATGTTCCATCAAAATGTAACACGCTTAAACAATTCAGAGATAAATCATTTAATGAACACTTCGCGTCTCTTGTTCAATTATATCGGCCCTACGACCACAAACTAGTTGCAAACAATCACGTGACATCTTTTGATGGTCATTGGAAAAAACCTCTTAATTTTATTGTCAGTTGTTCTGGGTCCATGCTACACGTATCCTTAGCCCAGTCCACTATCTGTCGAAAACCCTGTTGAATGGCATCGCTATAAATTACCAGTGAAGAAATTTATCCGCAGAGGGTAGATGGGTAACTTTTTCTAACGATTTGATTTCATCATTTACTTCAAGGGCAACATATCCAGGACGAGCATTATAAACCATTTGTGATTCCACATATCGAACATTATTCCAGTTATCATTATTAAAATATTGAATAGAGTTGAGCAATTCTAACTAAAAATAGATGGAGTTGCAGTGACAGCTGGCTTCACCATTATATATCGGATTATCATTGTCATAAATACATATTATTATGTGGGTGAAAGTATAAATGTTTCAAATCACTGACCTGTTTTGCAAGCTTTTTGATTACCTTGCTTTGTCCTCGATGACGCTTACTCTTCTTCTTCTTCCTCACTTTCTTCCTCTTACGGGATTTATCTACCTGATCAACCTCTAAATCCGACGGGGATGATTCAGAGGAACTTGAGGAACTTGATGAATCCGATGACGAATCAGATTCTTTACGATTACGCGGCTGTATTCCATTTGCCATCGTAAGAAAATCTAAACTATTTATTTTTAAGAAGCTATCACTTTTCAATTAATTCACTTTTAAAAACAATCAATCTTTAATATTTATATTTCTAAGCATATACCGAACGCTAACAGCGTTATTAAAAATAAACTAATAAAAACTATAGTTTTCTAAGAATTCAATTAAAATTATTCTTTTCCAAGAATTTCGAACGCCAACAACGTTTACTTTTTAAATTTAGATGTGAGCCGTCCGAAAAACAGGACGCTAATGAACGACTTGGCGCGCTGCAGCCACCTGATGAACGCGGGCGGAAATACGTCTTCATAGTGTTGTCAAGAAGGAGATAGTTGCCTAGACCTACATAGATGTGTCACGGAAACAGAAGATGCTAGACTCAAATAATGTTTATATGACCCCGAATGAGGCCGAAGGAAGGACACAACTTTCGACGGTCACAATTGCTTTAGGACGCTAGAAGGCGCTACGTGTCTTTCAAATTATGATTGAATTATAATAATAGAAACTTTAGTAGTGTTAAATTTTTTTTTTTTTTAAGTAGGTAATACTTTTTGTGAGTCTAGTGTAACGCGAGCGAAGCCGCGGGCAAAGCTATCCCATCTATAATGACAAGTTTTATGGTATTACTAGCTGCGCCCCGCGGTTTCACCCGCATAAGTTTCGATCCCATAGGAATATCGGGATAAAAAGTATCCTATGTGTTAATCCAGGGTGTCAGCTACGTCCATACCAAATTTCATCAAATTTGGTTCAGCCAAACACACACACACTCATTCACAAACTTTCGCCTTTATAATATTATTGTGATCACAACGCTTCGCTTTTGGTTAGAACGCGAGGTGAAGGCGTAGTAGCGCGACCTATCGCTTTGGTTAGGAGATAGATCATAGAGAAAATCGGGACATAGCAATGAAAACAAATGTTTTAGAAAAAATCTTTATTCATAAATAGGTACCCAAATCACATGGTATCACGTCACCACTTCGGCAAAGTTCTCTCTGTGAGAAGAAAGATATTATAACAAAATACTCTAACATACGTACAAACTATACAATAAAAATGCGTTTACCAAATACTTGTGCAGTATTTTAGAATCATTTGTAAAGTGCCCAACTAACAGTGGTAACATTGCTAAAATTACGGCATATTTTTTTTTAATTATAGAAAATACACGTGTCTTTTAGGTATGGTATACAACGTGTATCAGAAATGTATTTTCAAATTCAAGAGTGTGCTACAGACCATCAAACTGAACAACTTTCTCCATGGGACCAACATCGTAATCGCAAAAAAATTATAGTAATCAGCTGACTCAGACAAAACTTCAATACCTACTCGACCCAAATGTTGGTCCCTTGGAGAAAGTTGTTCAATTTGATGGTTTGTACCACATCTTAAAGTATGATCACACATTTTTGATACACGCTGTATAAATTCCATATCCTAGGTTACATTACAGTACATTGGAATGTTAAAAATGTCCCTTTATAAAATATATTCATCCCTATAATATTTCTACATTACTTTTGAACATAAAATTTCAGCACTTTAACATTTTATATAAACACTATCCATAATTTTTCAATCTTTTTAAATCACTGTCATGATTTGCCTCCAACTAACACTCTAGCAGTAATATACTGCTAGTACCTATACAAGGTCAAATTAAATTAGCTGGCGATACTTCAGAGACGTGACGTTTTGACATCTAGTGACGATTAAAAAGAGAGGGTGTGTGCTTATGACCAGACAGCAGTGAAAACTTTTAACTGGAGCCGAGTATCGCGGCTCGGTGACGCTGAATCGGGTATACTCGGCTCCGTGTGGTCATAAGCACAGACTCTCGTTTTTTTTGTTTTATCGTCAATTAGGCATCGACTTCCTGTTTATTTTCGTCACCTAATCGTCACGTTTGTGAAGTTCTGCCAGCTAATTTAATTGTAACCCTGTACATTTTACAGAATATTTAAGAAGAAAATTATCACATATTCTGTAATCCCAGAGAGATATAAAAATATAATTATTAGCTATGTACAGCTACCCGACAGCAAGGATTCCTTTCACAACTTTTTAAAAACCTTTTCAAATATATCTACCAATATTAGCTAACTTTTGGAATTGTGAAAGAATCCTTTATCAAACTAAATATACCACTTAACCGAAAATAAAGATTATTTAGTCACAGGTTTTGAACCGGTGTTATGGTCGATTCACACTTACTAAAATTATTTTTTTTAATATTGGCAATAAAAATATTAGTTACAAATTATTATACCCAGTGAATATTCAGTTTAGATATTTTTGATGCCTGCAGCAGTCACAAAGTACATTTAGAAGATTAAAATAACATCGTTCATAGTTCTTTTAATTTCACCAGATGTCGCTACTGTGTCGGAAATATATCATCATCCGGTCTACTCTGTAAAAATATCACCGTGAAGACTTAGCTGAAGTAAGCTGTCAAACTCGAGCATTAGATGGAATGACAGCTCACTTCACCTAAGATCTTAAAGCACATTTTAAAGATTTTCAGATCATAGTTCTTTTAATTCCCACCAGATAGCGCTACTGTGACGAAAAAAATAAGACAAAAATATGTCATCATGTCGATTCCCAAACCGATGAAAGCTCATAAATGCTATCGATTTAAATGTAATTAAAGTCATTCGACTTTAGTATCATTTCGTATTAATAAATTATTTGTAACAATTCGCGACTGAATCCGTTGTCACACCAGCTTCAGCACAATTACTGTACGTGTCATACAGTGGATGTGTGAATCGACCTTCAATATAAGGTCATACAAAGCACATTTTATTTTTGTATTGCGTTCATTTTTCTATCAGATAAGAATAACAGATGGCTTATAAAAGCTTGTGTAAGTTTTTACTTGAAATGTTCATAAAATTACCTAGCCCAAACGGGTAATAATGACCCTAAATTGGCAAAATTTACCCTAAATGGGTAATAATTACCTCAAATGGGAAAAAATTACCCTAAATCATCATACCTTATGGAAGGTAAATATAAGTTGAGCGAGTTGTTTTCTTTCAAAAATTGTATTCTACTGTGACATTGAAATTTTAGCTAAGGATTCTGGGTCATTACCCTGCTTCCTTTTCTAAACATGTAAGATTCAAGCACCAATCCAATCCACTATTATTCAATAAAAACTTATTTCAACCCATCTTTAGTAAGCGTGGCGAACAATGCTCGTGCCTTCTCTGTATGAGAAGACTCCTTTGCCCTGCAGTGGGATAATAACAGGCTGGTGTATTCATCATTATCATTTTTTTTTCTTTTACCAACTATTTTTGGGGTCAGTTTCCAGTCTAACCGGATGCAGCTGAATACCAGTATTTTACGCGGAGACTGCCTATCTGACCTCCACAACCCAGTTACTGGGGAACACGATACCCAGGTATTATAATGATTAAAAACTTACACAAGCAACACCCAACAACCAACTGCTCTTCAGCATCACAATACACTATATTATCATCATTTCTAAAAGTCCTAAGAACCAGTTCCTATTTCCTACGTCTTCTTCAGCTTCAACCGTAAGTATATTAAAGCTAGAGTGATCGCTATCCACGCGAGCGTCGTCAGGAACCCGTAGATAACTGAGGGGTCCATGATGGTGGCTCCTTTCTCCATGATGTCTCGAAGGGATTTCGAAGGGATCGTGAAGGGCAGGGTGAGGGCCACGATGCGGAGGCTGTAGGACATGCCTTCTAGGGGCCAGAGGATACCTGGAAGTAGAGAAGAGGGTTATTAGTAAACAGTCATGTTAATGTGCTGAGCGTGTTTCCAACAATGTCGGTGCTAGCGTCAGGTGGAATGTCAGTATTTTACATGGAGTGCCGTTTCAATATGCCTTGGGATCGTGGCTAGCATTTTTTATTCTTATTAGTTTTAACATAACATAACGCCTATTTCCCAAAGGGTTAGGCAGTACGTTTCATAAGTGCAATGAAACCGCGACGACGAGCGTGTGTTATTTATTTATATATACTTTATTGTACACCACAAAAATACATAAAACACTACAAAATTATGATAATATATTATGATATTATTTAATATTACTTATTAATTATTTTATTTATTAATTATTATTATTTTTTTTATTATTTATTGTGTGTGTTGTCATTAACCGGGCACAAATGCAGACTCCTGCAGTGCGATTCTGTAACCATCTCACCGTGAAAACTTAGGTGAAGTGAGCGTGGAGTGAGCTGTCATTCCAACTAATGCTAGGGATTGACACTATTGACAGCTCACTCTAAGCTCACTTCACCTAACTTTTCACGGTGAGATTTTTACAGAATCGGCTGCTTATTAGAATTTCTTCATTAATCATTTTTTCCGACCTAGAAATCGAACTCAAAACTGTTCAGCAGTCTCGCTTACGACCACTAGAACAACGAGGTCAATCAGGTTAGACCTCTACACTACAATCTGGCCTGATTGTATTGTAGGTGTTAGGTCGACTCTTAAAATCATCAGCCTATGTATAGCAGTCCACTGCTGGGCAAAGGCTCAGACGCTGTTTACGAGCAACTTGATTCTCTGCAATTCTCATCCAGCTGTTACCAGCCACCCTGTTCGTATCATCGCTCCACCTAGCCCGAGGGCATCCTACCTTACGTTCACCGATTCGCGGTCTCCAGCCAAGAACACGTCTACCCCAACGGTCATCGGTTCGACAGCTATTATGGCCGTCACTAATCTCACCAAAATAAAGAAAATTGTTTTTTTTGCCAACTTACCACACAATAAAATCATAGGGTAGAAGCTCCCGGTAGCCACGAAGAAGGACATGGTGTGGCTGGGACAGTAGACGGACAGCAGGAATCCGTAGCACATGCCGCAGATACCTTGCAGGAACAGCAGCAGGCCGCAGACCAGCTTGGAGCCAACGGAGGGGATCCCATAGCCGATGAAGGCTAGGGCCATCATCTCGACTGTCTGGAATTGAAGAATGAAGACAATTAGGGAAGGTATTAAAAAAATATTTATTTTCATAAATTACAGGTGTTAGGTACCAGGCCAATTATTTCAAATAGTAAGAATAAATAATAAAAAAATCTTCATTGATGATGGGTAGGTAAAATCTTCGACAGACGACTGAAGATTCATACGTGTCAGTTTGCGTCTTTCATTAAAATTGGTGTCATTGTCATCAGTTTACTTATAATCTATTGACAGTGGCGTAACAATAGGGTGGCAGGAGTGGCAAAATGCTACGGGTCTCTAGCCGGAGGGGGCCCCGGCCTGAGAGGGCCATGAGCACAGGAGGATCCTAACATACCTGAGTACAGAAATGCAAACTTTTTTCGACCACTAGAACAAAGAAGCAGTCAGGTATTCCATTTTGTAGTGGAAATTACGAAATCTACGCGAACGAACTCGCGGACGAAGTGCCAGTACAAAAAAAATTATAACGTTGGTTGAGCTTCTTTACATTGAGGGAGGGCCCTACCAATCCCATGAATTTGCCACAGGCCCCAAAGGATATAGTTACGCCACTGTCTATTGATGAGATTTGCTTTTTGATTTGATTTGCAAAAGAACTGATACTGCAAATAAGTAGAAACGATGTTCGTATTTCAACAAGAAGGCGTTCAAAATCATGCTATAGCCTGCAACTTCAGGTCGCATGATACGCCAAGTTTAGCTTGAACGAAGTTTTAATTAATAATAATAATAAGTTTATTTATTTTCCCTCACAATGGTTTGTAGTACTTAACAGTTTTGAACAACATAAATTCACATTGTGAGAGCTGGTGCCTGAAGTAGGTTTTAGAAAAAAAACTTGTATTACAGGTCACCAGGCCCCACTTAGTGGCATCATACAAATAAACAGGTAGGTAACATGTATTTCTACTAAGCACTTAAAACAAAAAAATATTTTTCGATGACTATCTTTTAATCCCTGCACAAGGAGTGGTTGAGTCGTGAAGTAATTTGAGTCTTGCAAATTACACCACACATACATAGGTTCCTAGGCACCTATAAATACCACTTAGTCCTACTTGAAAGCACTCGACGCTGATTAATTACTATTTTTACAAACTAACACTAAAATATATATATATATATTATATACAAGTATATAATAAAAAATAAATTAAGAAAAAGGCACGAGCTCATTGGGCATCAAAAAATTCGCATCGCTGTCAATGGGATAAGTGCCCAAAATTGCTGGCAGCATTACCACGTTGGATGGCAATGCTGATTCTTTGGGCTAAGAATAGGCGAGCCCTCTGGTCACGTGAAGAGTCAACCAACAGCTTGGCGATATCTCAGCGCTTAACGTTCTCCTGACTATAGCCAACGACGTATTAATAAACTTATTAAACCAGTAAACCAACCTGCAACATAATGATAGTAGACTGCAGCGTGATGTGCACGTTGAGCATCTCCTTGGGCTTCACTCCCGCGACGGCCGAGCGCTCCCACACGCCCTCCAGCCGGTCCGAGATCATCAACGTCGACGTCACGATGGCCGACAGGAAGAAGATGATGCTGTGACACGGTTTATGAGACATTAAGTTGGGTCAAGGCCATAGTTGGTTCCTTGGACTTGAATTAATGTATTGGAGAGATCACGCACCCTTATTGCGTAACACACGATCAATCACAATCTGAATGATTTTGAAGGATATTGCTAATCCATTGCTTTATATGTTCGAATAATTTGTCTGCTCAACAACGTAAATAACGCAATGAATATTGTTGAACTGTCAAAATGAAAGCCATTGCTACTGATAGTGTGTTAGCAACCACCCTGCTAACTGGTGCAGTTTACAGGAAGTCCCTCTTGTGAGCTGATGGCAGATGTGTCAATTTCGTCGGTAAGAACCCACCCAATTTAGTCCCGATTTTTCCAGTTCCAGAGCATGAGTCACACAAAAAATAGTCACATTAAGGGACTGAATTCATGGTTTCAGGTTTCAGTTTGCGCGTCGATGTCCCTGCCACCCTGTATATTCGTTCTGCATCCGTAGTAGATGAATGTCCAACATTTCCAAGTAATATATAGGTATTTATAACTTACGTGATGAGGATCCCCGGCGCCATGAAGCTGACGACTTGCGGCTCTTTCTTACCGAACACCGGCTTCTCGAAGTGCACTGGAATCTGACACACACGACATCACATTAGAACCAGGAGTTAAAGAGATCGGTCTCATGTCAACCGAGCTATAGAATGAAATGGAATGAATAAATAAATAACATTTTATTTGAGTATAAAATTATCTATCTTGTTTTGATTGAAAATATGATTTAAAAAAAAATACTTTAGGTAGGTATATTTAAAAAATTAATAATAAATAATTTTTTAATGATTTGATTTTTTAATTGAATTCTGAAAAAATTCACGTTCACGTTTAGGTTGTTTTGTAGAAATATCTTTTCAGAATAATTTAATTTATTATTAACAAAGTACGTACGTACAGTCACGAGTATAAGTATGTATACACTTGGCTTTATTCAAAAGCGATTTAGTCCTTTATTTTTGAATTAAACTTTATGTTGCTACGAACACGGTATTTTCGAACCGATAGGTTTTTGCAATGTGTCGTATTTCATTGTTGTTTTCGTTATTTCACGCAAAAATCGCTAGTGAAAGTTTCCAAGTGTTAACATATTAGTGCTCGGGACTGTACTTGAATAGTGGATAACACTTTACTAGCACTTTTAAAGAAGCAATTGGATTAAGCGTTTACAAATGAAATAAAAACTAAATTATTTAAGAATGTTTGAAAAACTCAAAGCAGGCACTTGTGAACTGTCAAGGGGTCGGTCAGTCAGAAAGATGAAGCTAGTTGCCCATTCCAAAACGTAGTACCGTACCGCGTAGTAGGTAGCTATCGAGAAGAACGGGCAAGAAACTCCACGTACACTCTTTTAAATCATAAAATTGTTATAAAATATTGGTTAGATCATTCTTGTTGAATGAGTGAGAATCATCTTGGTGAGAATGATGCAGAAAGTCGTGCACGGTAGAAGCGAAAGGCTCCTAAACTGCGAAACTTTTTTTTCAGTTAACGCTTATCCACTATTTACGCGGCACCCTGTATAGTGTATAATAGTACCTTACAGGCATGTACTTACTCGTATATACTTTATCTGATGATGAGTGTGTTGGATAAGAAAATATCTGAAGCAGTAGTGCACAGGTAATGACAAAATACATTAACAAACATAAGTTGCTCGACTCGAAGTTTACGCAAAATATACAAGGTGTGCAATTTGACTGTTATTGGCGCCGATTCCCTTGTTCACAAACTAAACTAAATTTAAGTTCAGTGCATGTTTTTGTTTCTATTTAATTCAGCTGGATGTTCCAAGGTAGCCCGCGAAATTCAAATTTTCTTACGTTTTTTGCAATTTGCTGGTCAGTACTACGTTGTACGTTGATTAAAATGTGATTCGCGGCCGTAACAAATATGTATTTACAGAATTATAATCAATTTGAATTTCGCGGGCTACCTTGGAGCTGTAACCTTAAGAAAAGGACAGAAGATATATATTAGTTTAGTTCTGTCAAATTATGATACTCCATAGACAAGTTTACACGTGATTAAAAACATGGCGACTAAAAATACGTCAATTTACGTCAGGCGCTGACTAATTTGACAGGACTAAACTAATATTTATCTTCTGTCCTTTTCTTAATTGAATAGAAAGAAAAAGATGCACGGAACTTAAATTTAGTTTAGTTTGTGAACAAGGGATCGGAGCCATTGTTTAATTTTGAGGAAGTGAATTAAAGTTCATCAATATGACAGATTGTTTTTATGATGTAAATTATTGTAGTATTCATGATAAATAAAAGTAGCTTTAATAGAGCCATTTTCACGGATGGCTATTTAATTTTGAGTACCGTGCGTAAAAGGTCAAATTAAATTAACTAGCAAAACTTCACAGACATAATGAGTACGGTACGTGACGTGTGATCTGTAAAGTTCTGCTAGTGAATTTAATTCTGACCTTGTATAATCATTGCTATGCAACATGATAATAAATACACAATAATACAGTAATAACGATAATTAATAATGGATGTCATACCTGTACTAAGTTCTCAGGTCGGCCACACCCAATCATGGCCCGTCTCGTAAAGCTCTCATACGCCTTGTGGAGCTGAGTCTTCATGAAGTTCGAGATCTGATGATCTGGGGAGAGTAATAACAATATTAATATCTGAGGCTGCTGTTATCTACGATATCATCGTCCACCTCGCCATTCTGCTCAGCAGTGGGACAGTGTGGGCTAAATAAAAAATAATAATTTAAAGAAGTAAGGATAATAATGGATGATCCTGTCATCCACGATGCATTCATCCACTTCACCACCCGTCGCTCATTTGCCCAGTAATGCACTAAAGTAATCAAGAAGACCATTTTCGACACCAATCTCCATGGTCTTCACAACGTGATCTTAACGAGATTATGTCTGGACTTTAAAAGAGACTGTGACCTCACCGTTTTTTTTTTTTTTTTTTTGAAAAAAACGTTGCCCCACACTAAGAATTACTCTTGTATCCACAAACAACCAGACCCGGAACAACTACCTGTAGGCAATACAAATATTTGTTCCGTGCGGGAATCGAACCCGCGACACGCAGCGCAGCAGTCGATCGCTCAGCCATTACGCCAACCGTGTCGTCAGCTTTGTTTCGGCCTTTCTTCTCAGAGAAATCAGCTAGGAAACGCTGAGCTCAAATAAGTTTTAAAATATGATTGACGTGTCGTGAAAAAATGTTTGAACGGTCAGCAACAAAAGTCGGTTAACACTTCAGTTGTTTAAATCTTAATTATTGAGCAAAATATTCTTAAAAAACATGTAGTAATAGAATATTTAAGAATAATTAACTCTTTGGTATTCCATGAAATAGTGAAAACCAATATATCGCATCATTTTGTATCAATTTAGATGATTTGTAAAAGTAACACAGTTAATTGAGTTTTGTTGCTAACTGTACAAACCTAATTACTGAAATAAAATCATTTATCATTAACGATAATCGTGGATGATGCAGCCATCCAGCTCGCCACCCGTCACCTAAGCGTCGAACACTGTCGCTAATAAATTAAGGATGTTAGTGGATGTTATGATTATTATGATTGTACTCACTAGTCATGTCCAGCCACACGCTGACGCTGCTGTCGTCCACGACGTGGTCGTCCACCTCCCCGTCCGCGATCCTCATCCCCAGCGCGGAGCTGAAGTTCTTGGAGAAGTGCAGCGCGCCGTACAGCTTGCCGGTTGATACCGCTAGTTTCGCTTCTTCTGATGTGTTAAATGGCGTCTGAAAAGTTTGAGAAAAGTCACAAATTAATAGATGAAATTTTATTTTTGAGTGGCAATACATTTTCTGTGGGAGGTGCTTTTCTCATTATGAATTCATGGAATTTTGGAGCACAATTTCAAGAGTTGTTGGCACAATCTAAATATAATTTAACCCGTGATTACCCATCAGTCATGGTAAACACCATGAGTGATGGGTTATCATGGGTTAAATTTTAAAGGATTTTTCAAGGTGTCTTCACCTTGAAAAAGTCTTGCCGTGAAAAAACTTAGGTGAAGTGAGCTTGAAATAAGCTGAAACGCTTGTACGCTTGTCAAAGTGGAATGACAACTCACATCACCTAAGTTTTCACGGAAAGATTTTTATAGAATAGATTGGCTGGTCTCTCAAGCTAAATCTTCATTTACAATCTTTTTGGAGGCCTTTCAATTTACAGTTACTCTCTCAAATACCCTAGGTTGGTGACTACCACCAATCACCATCATATTCACCAATGCGAAAGTGATTCGTCGACTATCACTATTTTGCTCACCAAAGACCAAGTTCAGCAGTATTTTTTTGAGATGATTGAGCGTCCCCAGAAGATGCCTGTTCACTCTTGCTTTGAAGGCAGACGGGTTAAATGTGGAAGGGAACACAGACCTTGGCAGAGAGTTCCATGCTTTGAGTCAGCAGTAGACTTAGAATTCCTATTAAAGAAAGTTTACTCTACCTGGAACAGCATCTTCTTCTCCATTTCCTCTAGGAACCAGCAGCTGAGCATGTAGTAGTCGCAGGACTCGTCTTCGTTGCGCGTCGTTGTTATTAGGCTTGTGTTACTGCATATGTCTAATCCCACTGGAAAGAAACGAGAGAATCACGGTAAGTATCAATATGTCTGTTAAAATTATACAGGATGGCAGGGACATCGATGCGCAAACTGTAACCATGAATACAGCACATGATTCTAGCGTAGAAGTTTTTGGTCGGTTATAAACAAAAGGTGTTTCTTAGAAAAGTTCAACGCTGCTTCAGAATCATCCTCACATCTTTCATAATTATTATATACTAGCTGCGCCCCGCGGTTTTACCCATACAAGTAAACATACAACCCACACACACACTCACTCACAAACTTTCGCCGTTATAATATTAGTGTGATGTGCCGAAATAGACACCAAAAAAATTGAGTATTTGATTTTTGAGATTTTTTAGACCCTTGTTTAGCAACCGCAACTTTTTCAGCTTGTTGATGAACACATAGCATGATAAGCAAATAAATGGAGGTTAAAACCGATGGTCGGTCGTCATCCTTTCAAGAGTTTAATAAAATAATTATCAATATAGTATTTACGTGGTGAAAAAGCGGCCTCTTCGTTGACCACACCGATGTGCAGATCCCGCGGGTCGTGACCCACAGCTGCAAAGAACGCCACCACTTGGATGATGGGGAACAGGATGGAGAAGATTAGACCGCTGGAAAAGAAAACATTTTATATTATTAGCAAACTTTTCATAGGTGAAACTCTATATGTAGAACCGTTCCCACGATTACCGCTTGTATAACCTTGAAATACTAAGAGGTTTGCCGATGCTTAGTTCAGGGACAAAGTTGAAATGTCTCATCATGTGACTGTGATTTCATTTGAACAGTCTGGTTTAAATGAAATGGCCTTCTGGCCTAGGCAAAGTGACATTCTACCAGTGATAACTATGGGTGGAAAAGTAAAAAATGTATTGGATTTATATCATCATAATCAGCCCATAATATTCCCACTGCTGGGACACAGGCCTCCTCTCTTGGAGAGGGAGTGGGCTGTAATCTACCACGCGGGCCCAGTACGGGTTGGTAGATGTCACATGTCTTCGAATTTTTCGTTCTAAGGCATGGCGGTTTCCTCACGATGTTTTCCTTCAACGTTTTGAGAGCAGTGGTGATGAAATAGCTTACACAAAGTAAAGAGCCTGACTGGATTCGAACCAACGACCTGCAACTCGTGAGTCGGGACTGATATCACTGGGCGACCACTGCTCCTTGGATAGACATAAGCTACCGAAAAGTTTATGTCAACGCTATTGAAAGTCGTTGAAGAAATACGAATCGCGCTTTTTTTTATAATTTAATTTGACATCTGCATAATTTTATTTTAATTTGGACCAATATTTCTAATTTTTTTTTTATTGTTAAATCTATGACATCTATTATAAATTTATAATTCTTCTGACAATTTTTATTTCTAATTTAAACTTTTGATAGTATTCCGATTTTTTAAATTTTTTTATTATAATTTTTTTTATAATTTTTGAATAAGATTAATAATAATATAAATATTTGCACACCTTATTAGGTAATGATACAGTGAACTTTATATCTATTTGTAACATCTGTTTATACCTACCTGTATTAAGCAAATAAATAATTTGATTTGATTTGAATGCTATTGCTAGTTACCTAGTCCCTTTGGACTCCGCAAAGCATATACAGTTGCAATACAACTTGCATAATAGAGTAGGTATGGTGGTAAACCCTTCCATGAACAAAATCTTGCACGAGGAGCTCTTGGAAAACAAAGGAATTTGATTTCTGATTGTATGACTCACCCTGGATGCCTGGAGAACTGCTGTATACTCTTGATGAAGACGGCTTTATATCTACACTTTGTCAATCTCTTGCTGTCCTTTGGACTTTTTTCCTTCTTTGTTAGCACCTGAAACGTGATATTGAGTAATAAATATTTTGAAAGACAGGCCAGAGTTTTCTGTATATTTATATGTATACTTTAGTTTGTTGAGTTCCTGAAAACATATTTTACTACATGATTTATCTTTTATTAAATCTAAACTAATATTACAAAAAGAAAATATTTAATTTTTTGTAAGTTTGTTTTACGCTTTCACGTTAAAACGACTGAACGGATTTGAATGACATTTGGCAGATGGGTGTCACTATGACTTGGATTAGGACATAAGATATTTTTATCCCGATATTCCCACGGAATCGAGACTTATGCGAGTAAAACCGCGTGGCGTAGCCAGTTGTTAATAAGACTTAAATAGCAGAACCTAGTCATCCATATCACAAATTTAAATAAAGAAACCATTTTGTAATGGTGATGATTTTGCCACAGTTACTGTACATGATCAGTTGCACAATGTTTATTAAAGATGCATTGAAAGAGCCTCCACGAAAGATGACGCACACTAGGCACGAGCTATTTTACTTGCTAATTCCCATATTGCATATAGTTGCAATATGTTTTGTAGAATCAATTTCTTTTTCTCTTTTTTACATAGTGTGCCATAAACAGTATTTTATCTCTAGTTATGCTGATATATGTGCGAGGAAGAAGATAAATGGCAGAAGGTAAAATTGGTTAGAAATGGATGTAGACACGGTCACGATACTAGTGATACTCACATCAGTGCTGGTGGTGATGGTGGGGAAGTCATCTCGCGAGTTGTAGCGGCTGTCCACGCCGTTACAGATACTGTCTGGGATCACGTCCGGGGACACAGTTAGTGCTGCAATTGAAATGACAAAATGATTAGGAATGAAAATCTTTTCTCGGAGTAGTTTAGGCAACAAAGTTTCAAGACAGTGTCCATTGAGAACGTTTACGTAACGTACAAAAATGTTACCCTATACATTTTCGTATACGCGAGGTAAAACCTTTCTGGAATATCCTAGAATAGAATAGAATACTCGTTGTTATGTTCACCATATAAATTACAGACATAAATATAAAAAATTTACAAAGGGTGACATAATGGGCGGTCTTATCGCTAAGAGCGATATATTAAAGACAACTTTTGGATTTATTAAAAGGGGAAGGAGACACAAATACTAACCTAACTCCTGAGGAAAGAAGATTGGGACCTATTTTTGGATTGGAATAATTTTATCAGTCCCATTAATACTTTGTCACAGTATTACCTGTAATATTTATAACACAAGCCTTCAATGATTTTCGATTAGTTACAAAGTTTCACTTAAATGTTTTCCAAGGGTTCAAAAAAGAGTGTTTGAATTGCTTAGTTATTCTGGATTTGACACCCCGAATAAATTACTATTGGAGGTTTACTTACTAGACCGTCGTCTCGGCGTCTCATGCTGCCTCATCGCCAGCTTCAAGAACGCCTCCTCAAGCGTGTCACAATCGAACTTCCTCAGGAGACCCTCTGGAGAATCCTCAGCTAAGAGTTGACCGTCGCGGAGTAGACCAATCTGTTGGGAAATATTCAATGAGTATTTTGTGTTTGAGGGTTGGGAAGCTTTTACTAATCAACAAGATACAAAAACCGTTTCATGTAGATAGATATGGAAGAAGACGACATGCTGTGCCGATAACTATAAGAAAATAGTGTACGGAAATAGTGTACCTATAATGTAACCTACATTCGTTGCAATTATAAGATTTGATTGATTGAAATCGACTGCTGCAACTTCTGCGATCATAAGCTAAGAAAAGCAGGTGAAATTGTAACAAGCCTCGCATATTGCATCCATGCATGCATAGTGGCAATCGTTAATGTGTGTAAAATGTGGATCTCAATTGTATAAGTTTATTTATGTATGTCTATGTATATGTATATGTATTTATGTAACGAAGTTCTGGTGTCGCTTAATTTTAGAAAAGTACATTAATGAAACAACGTTTTTCTGGCGAAACCCAATATGAAAGAAATATGCTATGATAACGTTTTATCTTAATTTTACCGAGGTCTATCTTTTGAGAGTATTTGTACGAATGCACGAGAAGTCTAAATATGTACGACCCAGATTACACAAGAGTCCTGAAGGCCAGTTCTCGTAATTTAAAACGTTCAAAATCACAAATGTCAAAAACCTGTCAAAATGTAGGGAAATTAGAGGTATTTTTAACAGATTGAGACTGAGATCAGACTGTGAATTGCCCCCATTGTTCAACGAGAAACATTGCCGACAAACTGTTATGCGGTTTGGTAGACTTTATGTATGTAATTGTTAATACAGATTTTGAATAAATAAATAAAATAAAAACCGAAAATATATCAGTAAAAAAAAAAAACTTAAAATTAAAATCTGAAAAAAATCATAATGGCAGTCCTTTTGTTGAACTTTGAAGGAAAATTATAACGGCTTAGATAACTTTGTTAGTTCAGGAGTTATGGAGGCCTAACTTGTAAAATGCTTACTTGGAAACTTCGTACAAAAATAAATAGTATAGCTGATGTTCTACTGATGAAATCCATGCCAAAACTAGTCAAGCAGTTCCATCAACGTTGCATGAAACCATTGCATATAATAAAACTTCCACGACAGAAAACTTCAAGGTTGTTCAAGTAATTATGTTAAATAACAGCTCATTATCAACGCACTGTTACAATGGATGTAACGCAATCATTGATTTTAATTGTTGCTTACACATTTTATTACAGTTCATTCATGGTTAAAAGGAATAGATTTTAATTAGTCACTCTGGGTTTCTGAAAGCCAGCATAATCAACGTATAATGTTCCAAATGTTTGGACACAGGCCTCCTCTCTTCCTGTGCGGGTTGGTAGGTAGATGTCATATGTCTTCGAGTTTTTGGTTCTAAGATATGCCAGTTCCCTCACGATGTTTTCCTTCACCGTTTTGAGAGCATTGGTGATGAAATGATTTACACAGAGTAAAGCGCCTGCCTGCGTTTGGACCCACGACCTACAACTCATAAGTTGGGGTCTTTACAACTGGGCCACCACGTTTGATCATCTCAAAAATCTATTAATGATAATTTAAGGTCATTTAATTGAAGGTTTACGATATTTTTTCAGGCAATTAAAGTCCAGGGTTCCCCACGATCATTTCTTCAGGCCATTAAAATCCAGGTTTCCTCACAATGGTTTCTTACATGGTGTCACCGTATATTGACGTATATCACTGTTTCTTAGCACTCACGGTTTGAAACCCAGCTCATGAAGAAAACACTAAAGCCGCGTCCTAACCAGAAGCAGTTGTCGCGCGAATATGCGATCGTAGAGTTCACACGTCACTTTTGTTAGGGGGAACATTATAAGCTGCTGGCTAACACACTGCTGGGGGCAACATTATACGGTGATTATGCTTATGCTAAAGAGTCTTCAAAGTAGGCTTGCAGGCTTCTTCAAGATTCTTATGTCAAATTCTAGGCAGTATAGTATGATTGGTAGTGCTCACCTTGTGCGCTTGTTTTGTCTCGTCTATGTAATGTGTGGTGATGATGACCGTCGTTCCACGCCGTGCTTGCTCGGCGAGGAAGTCCCATATCCTGGGAACAATAAAAGATAATGTTTTAATACTTGAATACACGACAATGATGAACATTAAGACAGTGTGTAAATAAAGAAACTATATCTTCGACTCTTGGAGGATGCCAACAGACTATTTAAATCAATTGATATTTCATGCTATCAGTGCTTTTGTACGAAGGTACCTTCTACCTATATTTTTTTTAATCTGCTGTTTCATAGGAAAATGCAATACCTATGCAGTCAAAATGTATAGAACAGCTAACTTTTTTTTTAATAACTTATGAAATCTATCGACGTGAGGGTGTTTAGAATCATGTGCTGAATCCATGGTAACAGGATGCGCGACGATGTCCCTGCCACCCTGTATATTGTCACCATAAGTTGGTTATCCCTATTCCTGCTCATCATGTTCAGGTGTAATTTTTTTCCGGCTCGATAGATAAAAATTGTAGGTATCGACTACGAAACGTCAGTTTCCTAAAACCTGCGCAAGGCTAGTTTTTGCTTTTTATGTCGAAAAGAAAACTGGTGTCGGTTGCACATAGATCTATTATTATGTATTCTTTCTGTGCATGACGATTGGTATGGTATGGTTTGGTTCACAGTATTGTTGTGTATGCAGTTCTTAAAGTTTTTATGGCCTCCTATTGTTTAGGACTCTCACCCCCAATTATATGGGATTCTCAACTCCTATTAATAACATGGGTCCCTCGCCCTCCATTACATGGCATTCTTGCGGCAAGAGTGTAGGGGGCTAGTCTTGACCCTTATCACATTAAAGGGAACACCTGGGGGTTCTTCCACCCTATTATATGGGACTTTCATCCCTTGAGAAATGGACGTCTCACCCCGAGACTCTCGCGGTTTCTCGCCCTAGGACTGCTACTCTTCAGAAGAGATCTAGGGATCTCTCCTGCGTGAGGCAACATTTTACTAAAAAGTAATAAATATTATGTTGCAAAATGGCTTGTGTTGTGTAGAAGCAAGAAATGTAGGTTACAGTAGAATACAATGAAGGAAGTTAGTGGGAATTATCACTTAGCATAGTGACCTCAATCAGTGTTATTTAACTAATAATAGTGTTATGGGAACTAGAGTGCAGTTTGATGAAAATATTTACGTTTTAAACTGCACAGGTATAATTATTTTAATCATTGGGACGGTAGTTTAATGGTGACTAGTTGAAGCTGGTTGTTTTAGATCACCTGTTACATTGTGGCCCACCGTGTATAGGGTTACTGAGAATACCTGTTACACATTGGACCATGCTCTTTCTATGGTTACCGGCAAAACAATCGAATTCTGGGTCACACTGACAAACGGGATAGTTTCGACAGAAATTAATATTAGAATAGTTAATTAAACCACCGATTTAGCCCGAAGAATTGCTAAATTGAAGTGCGAATGGGTGGAACACATTGTTCTTAGAAAGTATGGGCGATGGGCCCGCTAAAGAGTTTACGGGTGCTGACCACAGACTGGTATTAAGGGCATAGTGACCCAGCTCTAAGCTGGTAGGTCACCCCCCACACAAGTAAGTTGGACCGACAATCGATATAGTGAAGAAATCGGCTGGAGGTGGGCAGTCATTGTAACAGGGCTTCAGGGATGTCCAGTGCTGCAGCGGTGGACGTCTAATGCTACGGCTGCATTGTCGCGATAAAGCGAACAACACTGCTCGCGCTCTCTGTTGTACAGACGCCAGCAAGTCAAGCTACCCGAAACTGTCAAATTTTCCCAATCAACCTTGAACCTTAATGCTTTAGCGATAAAGTTGAAAAACTATTAAAGAAATTTGACAGATTGTAGTAGCTTGATGTGCTGCGTCTGTACAACGAGACGTCGAGCGGTGAGCGAGAGAGAGCGCGTGAAGTGTAGTTCACCTTATCGCGACAATGTGGCAGCTTTATGGGTAAGATGATAATGATTATTTTATGTATTACCTACTATACCTACCTATGATATTCGAAGAAACAAGTATGTAAGTACCTAAAGGAACTCGTGATTGTACAATAATCCGTTGTTTGAAGAACAAATGCACAAATAACACAAACCACGAGTTATTAGCTTATGTTCTATTGATATACTATAAAATAACAAATGTGCTAAGTTATTACAATGTTTTAAGGTTAGGTTAGGTTAGCACACAGTGGGCGGGGCGCGGCGGGACGGGACGGCGACGCGGCGTGGCGCGGCGGCAGTGTTCACACTGCGGGCGCGATCACGTCCCGTCCCGCCGCGCCTTTCTTTCATCAAAAAGATGTTGAGCGATTCAGACATGGAAATGCTATTGCTCTTATTTGCGCTAGCTAACAAAAAACAACGTAAACGAAAATGGGTGCATGAAATAAATCAAAAACGCGCTCGCGTTCACGCCCCGCCCCGCCGCTTCTGACTTGCATTCCCGCTCGGCGCGGCGCGGCGGCGGCGTGGCGCGACGGTTACCGTCGCGTCGAGCGGGGCGGCTCTGTGTGGCGTCGTCCGTAATATCTAGTACATTACAACTGCTCAGCGTCGCGTCGCCTTCCCGTCCCGCCGCGCAGGGCCCGCTGTGTGCAGAGACCTTTATAGCTTACAGAGTAAAGTTATTCCCCTATGGTCGGTCCAAGAGTCCAAATTAGACAGAAGTAAGTATTGAAGTGTAGAAATATCGGTTTATCGAGTAAAGTAAAAAGAGGGAGATAGGTTATACTCGCTTCGCAAGTGGCACGTCAAAACTAGGCTAGTTAGCCAAGTTACATACTGGCGCCGATTCCCTTGATCCACAAACTAAACTAAATTTAAGTTCATTGCATCTTTTTGTTTCTATTTCATTAAGAAAAGGACAGAAGATAAATATTAGTTTAGTCCTGTCAAATTACGAAGATACGCCATAGCAAGTTTTGCGTGCGTTTTTCAGCTTCTGTCTATCGTCATGGGAAAAAGGGTTTTAGGGCTGATTTTTCAATCATCTGATAACTTTATTCGAGGCATAATTTTGTAATTTTTACAGTTATTTCATACAAAAACTGTCAAACGTCAATTTTATTTCTCGAATAAAAGTTATCTGGCGATGGAAAAATCAGCCCTTAGTATGATTTCGTGGAAATAAATAGTTAGGTAACTATTTAGCATAGCTCTGCAAAAGGTCTTATTTATTTAAAGTAACTTACGTTTACCTTATCTGATGTTAAGCATAAAGGACATATTGACTTAACAACTACCTTTACCTGCGATTCTATAGTTGTTTGTACTAAAACAAATGGACACTCGAGATCATTCATCTAAGTACCTACCTACCTTTTACGACTTACGCTCAAAGTCAGTACTTTGATAATAATGAAACTATATTATTTATTTATTTTATTTTTATAAAAAAAACGTTGCCCCACACTAGGAAATACTCCTGCATCGTGGGTGCGTTTACAAACATTTAAACTCACATACACAAACAGCCAGACCCGGAACAACTACCTGTAGGCAATACAAATATTTGTTCCGTGCGGGAATCGAACCCGCGACACGCAGCGCAGCAGTCGATCGCTCAGCCACTGCGCTAACCGTGTCGTCACACACGGGTACTCATCTTATTCTGCCTATAATGTTCCCACTGCTGGGACACAGGCCTCCTCTCTGTGGGAGGGAGTACACGGGTACTACTGGTCACTAATCATAAAAATGATAACATAAAATAATTCGTAATTTGAAAACTACCGCCTGCGCCGCTCGCCGATATACGACTCTCTCTCTCTTTCCTTCAATTCGCCTAATCTTTGCACGTTATTCGTTTTAATTTCATTGATGAGATGTTATGATCCGTGACTCCGGCAAATGATCCCTGCGCTAAATTTCTTTAAGTACAGGTTGCTCCAAGATGCTCTTTTAGAAAATTGTAAATAAATAATAACGTTTAATGAATTTAAAACATGTTCATAGAACGAAAACGCGAAACCGTTTACGGTTGTTAAATAATGGCGCAATTAAAGCGGCGTGCTGTATAACAATCACCCGTTGCCACCGAAGGATTAGGCAGGTCGTTATAGACAAAACTGCTTTGTTTTTAGTATAGATCAGTAAATGGTAATGGTGGTAAATCTGTTAACTTAAAATATATCATACTACCTTCAGCCCGCGACTTCACCCGCGTGAATACTTTGTAATAGGTTAGAAAACTTTTAAAAAAAGATAGATGAAATTGGTAATGTCGTTCCCAAGTTATGGCGCGACCAAGGGAAATAGGGATTAATTTTTATTTATTTTTATGACACTCGGCAATACTGTAGCTTCCCATTAGAGAAAATTTTCGGAATCGGATCAGTCGTTCCGAAGATTACCTACTCCAAACTTGTTGACATTCTTTTTTCGTCTGCCGTTGAAAAAAAATTTAGAATACAGAGTTTGAATTTCTGAACAGCACCCTAATTGCATACTTAATACACTTTCAATCACAACTTGAATCATTTTGAACGATATTGCTAACATATTGCTTCATATGTTTGAAAAAATTGTCTGCTCAACAACGTAAATGACGCAATGAAACGAATGAAACTATTGTGTTACGCAATTACCCCGCAGTTTTTAACCCCCGACGTAAAAACGACGGGGTGTTATAAGTTTGACGTGTCTCTCTCTCTCTCTCTCTCTCTCTCTCTCTCTCTCTCTCTCTGTGTGTGTGTGTGTGTGTGTGTGTGTGTGTGTGTGTGTATGTCTGTCTGTGGCATCGTAGCTCCCGAACGGATGAACCGATTTTTGTCTTCAGTCATAATATACCTATACCTCTTTATAATCCTACTCGTAAGGCGGTATATAAACATTATATTATTTAAAAAAAATATAAATATCGTAAGGATACGATAAAAAGATACATAAAATAAAATAATGCTTTACACTCATTAATATTATCTACATTATTATAAACTTAAGTTGGCATAACCTTTTATTTTTAGGTATGTGTTAAACACGTGAACACGTGAGAAAACCACTGAACAGGCGTCTTTGGTTTTTAAATTACTTTTAATTAGATTTAAAGTGGTATTGTACTCTGGGGTAATTATAGTTTTTTTTAATGAATCTTAGACGTTTACATTACATAAGATGATTTCGTGAATTGTTTATTTTTTGTGTATTCCACCAACCAACACTGGGCCCGCGTGGATTATGGTCCACTCTCTCTCACAGAGAGGAGGCCTGTGTCCCAGCGGTGGGAATATTTTATGCTGAGTATGTGTGTATTTGTATGTGAGGACTAGGTACTTACAGTAACTGGCCGTAGGGAAATATTACTGTATATATGTAGTTAAGAAAAAGTTTAACTGTGGCGATGTAGAAAATCATAATTATGTTATTATTTTTCTTTAGTACTTAAGTTATGAATATTAGGGCGAAAGCGTCAGAGTACCCTGCGAAATTCAAATTTACTTAAGTTTTTTGTAATTAGCAGGTCTGTATCAGGATGTTATGTCGAATCTAAATAAGATTCGCGGCCGTAACCGTAACTTTACTTTCCGGCAATAGGCTATTTTCCTAAAAAAAATCGAATTAGTCCGTCAGTTAGATTAAAAATATTGAACCCGTATTTTTTCTTTTGTCAATTATACAAAAAATGATGAAGATATCGCCCGTTAAAGTTCCGCGTGACGTCACTCGCTTGCGACATTTTTGCGAGCAAGTGACGTCACGACGAAATTTTGACGAACTTTATCTTTGTCATTTTTTGTTTGATTGACAAAAGAAAAAATACGTGTCCATTATTTTTCGATAATCTAACTGACGGGCTAAATATAATAATTATTTTTTTACCCAGGCAACTACCCTATTGTGTTTAAGTTCCATGTAAAAGGGGGCGAGCCTATTGCCATCAAACGGGCACAAATCTAGACTCCAGGCTGCTAATAAGAAAAAACCTGATAACATTTTGCCCGACCTGGGAATCAAATCCAGGACATCATGCTCATCAGTAGCGCTTGCGACCACTAGACCTTGATTTTATTAAATACCTCATTTTCCTTGTAAACCATTCACCTTCTTAAGTATCAACAGATACCTAACAAATCAAACCTAGAAAAAAATAATCACTATAACACTATCAATCAGATCAACAACCAGCAACGGAGCATGCAACGGTTGCGCAAACGCACGTAATTGCGATCGGTTGCAACAGCCGACAATTGACGACCGCGACATTGCCAAGCCGAGTGACGCAGCGTGGAATGTTCCTAGAGTGATACACGTAATTATATGCAACGGGTAGTATTGCTTCATTTTGGCAAGAATATACTGAATAGCAGAATTAGAATACGACAGAGCAGCTCATCTGGTTTTAAAACATATCAAATATATTTTTGAAATGCAAACACGTTTTTTAAAACTATTTATTTATATTATAGCCGCTAAGCTGAAGTGGGACTAAGCTACCCACGTCTGCCGTATGCCCAATGAGCTGTGGGTCAATATATCTACCACGTGGAGCCCTGACACAGCCAGAAGGCGTCACGGCAAGCCCCGCATAAGCTGAAGTGGGACTGGGCTACCCACGTCTGCCGTATGCCCAATGAGCTGTGGGTCAATATATCTACCACGTGGAGCCCTGACACAGCCAGAAGGCGTCACGGCAAGCCCCGCATAAGCTGAAGTGGGACTGGGCTACCCACGTCTGCCGTATGCCCAATGAGCTGTGGTTCAATATATCTACCACGTGGAGCCCTGACACAGCCAGAAGGCGTCACGGCAAGCCCCGTATAAGCTGAAGTGGGACTGGGCTACCCACGTCTGCCGTATGCCCAATGAGCTGTGGGTCAATATATCTACCACGTGGAGCCCTGACACAGCCAGAAGGCGTCACGGCAAGCCCCGTATAAGCTGAAGTGGGACTGGGCTACCCACGTCTGCCGTATGCCCAATGAGCTGTGGGTCAATATATCTACCACGTGGAGCCCTGACACAGCCAGAAGGCGTCACGGCAAGCCCCGTAGAAGATGGCGGGACGAGCTGGAGAAAACATACGACCAGTGGTCCACTTTAGCTCTGGATCGAAAGAGCTGGAATTTATGGGGAGAGGCCTTTGCCCAACAGTGGGATGATGCAGGCTATTAGTAACAGTAACAGAGAATAGCCGAAAATCGCGTTAAATGGCGTGCAATTGGAGAGGCCTATGTCCAGCAGTGGACTGCTGTAGGGTGATGATGATGATAATATCATATCCCACAGTTAATTTATATGTCATGGTTTCATTAATCCATTTTAATTCTTTTACCTATTAATTTTATTTTTAGGTGCATCGTCTTTACAATTAATGTATGCAAAATATTGTAAAACATTTTAAAAGAGTAACGGTGGTGTTTCTTGCCCATTCTTCTCCATACGAAATCTACCTTTTGGAAGAGGCGACTAGAATCAATTTTATTTTAATTTCATTTTTGACGGTCAAAAGTGCCTTTTATGGTGCCTATTTGAAATAAATTATTTGACTTTGACTTTGACACCAGTATTCCCTGGTCCTGGACTAAACGCAGACAGGCATGCACTTTAATTTGTGCAATTATATTCAAAAGGCATGTGATCTTCACCATTCCGCACTTCGCCTTCGTGGTGCATTACGGCCCGCCCCCTCATAGAGACGAAACCTGTGTGCTGTGTTTCCAGCAGTGAGAATAATAAAGACTGTTCATATTATTTATTTATTTAAGGATTACTAACAAGATATATTACAATTTCTTTTACGATAGTAAAACTTGTCCTACTAAATGTTATAAACGCGAAAATTTGTGAGGATGGATGGATCGCAAAAACTACTGAACGGATTTCGAAGTAATTTGGCACACATATAGTTTATAACCAGGATTAACATATAGGATACTTTTTATCCCGATATTCCCACGGGATCGAACTTATGCGGGTGAAGCTGCGGGGCGCTGTTAGTATAATATACATTATCCTGTAATGCACAGTCAATATGCAATAGGCTATTTTCCTAAAAAAATCGAATTAGTCCGTCAGTTAGATTATCAAAAAATATTGAACCCGTATTTTTTCTTTTGTCAATTATATAAAAAATTATGAAGATATCGCCCGTTAAAGAACTTAGTTATTAAGGTTAAATAAAAAAGATTTATTATTATTGCTTATCAGTTTTTTTGGCGGTTTACTGTTTTTGTTAATTTCGAGCGTAGATAAAATTAACTTTGGGTGGCGATATCCAAAATACGGGGTACATCGACGCACAAACTGTAACCCTGTTTTTAACTCTAACTTAATACACACATCTTTACATTATAACAGAGTAGATTATACATTTTTCTTCATAGAAAAGTGTATGGAACAGCAATTTAAAAAAAAATAACCTACTAGCATTCGAACCCATGCAGAGGGGTTCCGAATCATGTACTGAATCCATGGTAACAGAGGGGTAATTCTCGTTATTTTAAGAACGTTCACAGTCTGATCTCAGTCTCAATCGGTCAAAAATACGTCTAATTTCCCTACATTTTGACAAGTTTTTGACATTTGTTTGTCGCCGAGATGAGACTGCGACTAGATTTTGAACGTTTTAAATTACGGGAATACGGGCCCTGGTTTCGCGTCGATGTATACCATGTATGACTCCAGATTCGATACTTTTTGTCAGTTCTCTTTTTTTTCCCTAAGATCGCCAACCATACTAAAAAAGTGTAGCCTAAAAAAGTGACCTATCACATTATTGGCGCCATTTCTTAACAGATTGCGATCACAGTGACGAGATAGACTCTGATTTGGCAATAATAGCTGACAAGCATCACTGAGCACCTTACAGCACCTAAGTGTTGTAAACCAATAATAAAAGTAAGTTCTTTCATGTAAACATGGATTAATTTATTGGTGTTTGGAGAAGAATTGCGGCATTATCAAATCCTACTAATATTACAAACGTGAAAGTTTGTATGGATGAATGGATGGATGTTTGTTACTCTTTCACGCAAAAACTACTGAACGGATTTCGATGAAATTTGGCGCACAGATGGTTTATAACCAGGATTAACAATAGGATACTTTTTATCCCGATATTACTACGGGATCGAAACTTATGCGGGTGAAACCGCGGGGCGCAGCTAGTAAAAAATAAAAATAAAATATATAGCAATTGTGATGATATAATTTACACAAAGAAAAGCACCTTCCTGGGTTCGAACCTACGACCTACAACTAGTAAGTCACAGCCGTGACCCCTGGGTCACCAATGCTCACTTATACTTATTTAAAACGAGTATTATAAACGCCCTGTCCAAACTTTTGGACCTACTTATAAAGCTGAAATGCACAGACAGAGGTTTCCTTTATAATGTAGACAAAGAATAAGGCCGCATTCTTCAAAAATTCCCACCGGATAATATAGGGCATATGAACTCGTTCGAAAAGTAGTTTGACCGAAACTGCTGTACCGCGCCTTAGGAATGCGCGGCGAGGCGGGGGGCGGGACGCCGTGAGCGATGACGAATGAGCGGCCCGCACTGCCCCCCTTGTCTCGCCGCGCACATACCAAAGGCGCGGTACAGCGGTTTTGGTGAAACTATAGTACCCTACAAAAGTGAGATGTTGACATTGTGTATGTTGTTGTGTGTGTTGTGCGATGTTTGATTATACGAAAACTCTACATAAACGTGAAGACAGAATAATAAAGTCAAGGCTGTTTGTCAAACAGCCAAGTTCGCCGATAGCAAAGTTGGTAAATTGGTACCTTTATTTTGCCCCGTTCACACGACAATGAATACGTAAATAAATTATCGTAGTTATCAACGCCGTGTATAATTTTGGGATCACAAGACAGTTTCAATACTGTATTTTTCGTAACCGTATGAACAGTGAGATGTTGACGTCTGATCCCAAAATTTTTACGTAAAATATCGTGCAGGACAGCACCGAGGGTACGGCCGCTTAGGCGCCTGCCACATAGTAGGAACGTGAGACGAGGACGGGACGCGGACTCGGCAATGGTATGCAGATGGACTGCGGCTTGTCCTTTCTGTATGTTTTTTGCCAGATCGCGATAATATGTGAAGAATAATGAAGATACGTGAAAGGGACACCGCGTCTGCGTCCTGTCTTCTTCTCACATCCCTTTAGTGTCGTTCGCGGCCTTTATACTATGTCCATTAGGTAAACCGTTTTTTGACAGATGGAACTATTGATTGCAGCAACACACAATACATTGATTGACACACGTACGGTATTATAATGTCTGTAAAAAACCATAAATAAGATAATTCAATAAGATAAGGCAGTTTTATAATTATTTATTTTATTACGCATTTTACAGTTAACTTTTACGTAATCTGGAATAGTTCAGAGGGGCAATTCTCGTAATTTTAAGAACGTTCACAGTCTGATCTCAGTCTCAATCTGTTAAAAATACCTCTAATTTTCTTACACTTTGACAAGTTTTTGACATTTGTTTGTCGCCGAGATGAGACTGCGACTAGAGATTGAACGTGTAACGTGATCGTGTCTCGTAACGTGAATTACGAGAATACGCCTTCAGCACCCTAATTGCGTAGCACACCATCAATCGGAATCGGTTTCATTTTGACAGTTCAACCACATTCATTGCGCTATTTACGTGTTGGGCAGACAAATTTTTCGAACTTATGAAGCAATGGATTAGAAATTTGCTTCAAAATGATTCAGATTCCGATTGATCGTGTGTTACGCAATTAGGGTGCTGTTCTAAGGCAGCTGTCAAAAAACGGTTAACCTAGTGGACAGAGTATAGACAGCCTCTGTCATATGACTCGTAGCCATTTTCAAATAAAATAAAAATTTAAAAAAATTTCATACGTACTTACGTAGGGTCATAATTTCAAGGTTATTTTTTTCTTTTAATAGGGTTTTACGTTGTCGGGGGTCTTTTAAATTTTAAATTAAATTTTTTATTTCATGCTTTTTGTAGGGACTCCTTGCTATTTCATTTCTTTTATTTTCTTGCGTTTTAAGATTCAGGTAATTTGGTATTTAATCAGGTTTTTTGTAATTCGCCATTTTGTGGTAGTGGCCATCTTGGATTTGAAATTTGTCATAGTGTATAGTATTCTACTAGTCAAGCCTTTTGATTTGATACCCATATAGAGGGATTTGTGAAAAAAAAAAATGTAATTCGCCATTTTGTGGTGGCGGTCATCTTGGATTTGAAATTTATCATAGTATATAGTATTCCACTAGTCAAGCCCTTTCATTTGATACCCATATTGAGGGAGTTGTGAAAAAACATGTAATCTTTTTGTGGCGGCGGCCATCTTGGACTGATTTTCATCAAACATAGCTATGAACACTCCCGACAAATTCGCCTTTCAAACAAAAGAAACAAAATTAAAATCGGTTCATCCGTTCGGGAGCTACGATGCCACAGACAGACATACACACACACACACACACACACACACACACACACACACACACACACACAGAGAGAGAGAGAGAGAGAGACACGTCAAACTTATAACACCCCGTAGTTTTTGCGTCGGGGGTTAAAAAATAAAAACAAAAGAAAATTTATTCTTTTTAAGGTAGGTAATATTACTGACTTTTATGACATGTGTATTGCATTGTGAAACCGTTTCTCCGTACTAAAGGGTCAGGTATGTTGGTGTCTCTTGACATTGATTATATTTGTCGTGTAACGTTATCAAGCTGTTTATAGGTCAACTGAATATTAAAATCGGTGACTATTTGAGTATTCGCGAAGGTCTCTTCCGAGGTGATCATTTATTATTTTGATTGCTTTAGTAAAAGGTCATAATTTTAAAGGTTAGACGGATAGGTAAATTGTTAATTTTTTAGGAATATGAATAGTTTATTTCGCAATTAACTCGTACAAAATATCTAACTATGTGCATAATCATGCATAATCTGCCTATAATGTTCCCACTGCTGGGACACAGGCCTCCTCTCTGTGAGAGGGAGTGGACCGTAATCCACCATGCGAGCCCAGTGCGGGTTGGTAGATGTCACATATCTTCGAATTTTTGCTTCTAGGCCATGCCGGTTTCCTCACAATGTTTTCCTTCACCTTTTTGAGAGCAGTGTTGACGAAATAATTTACACAAAGTAAAGCGCCTGTCTGTTTCGAACCTAATTAATTATGTACCTATATGCAATTACTTTATCAGCCCATTATGTCCCCACTGCTAATACTCATGCCTCCTCTCTGTGGGAAGTGGCCCATAATCCACCACGGGGGCCCAGTCCGAGATGGTAGACATCACGTATTTGATTTTACATAACATCACACCTGTAGGTATTCCTCAGAGGTGTAGCTATAGCACACCCACATTTCACCAGTTATGTTTAAGTCCCTTTTTTTTAATAACTGATGAAATCTATCGACGTGAGGGTGTTTAGAATCATGTGCTGAACCCATGGCAACAGGTTGTGCGTCGATGTCCCTGCCACCCTGTATATGTAGACTATTAAAGTTAACCAGTTATGTTTTAAGTCCCATGTAATCAGTGGCGTGCATTGGTTTTCAGAATAGGTAGGCAGGAATTTAATTTCGTCGTATTAACTTGAACGAGTAAAGACCAATAACAATGTGCGAATAGTACGGGAGCCGAGTAGGCCGTCTGGCGACTGCCTACTGCCGCGCGAGTTTGTCTGAATATTTGGTTTTTTGTTAGGTATGATAATTTTGTGAGTTTCTTAATTGTGGGGCACACACTCTAAAATGTAATTGACTGGCTTATGGTTTATCGATTTATCGAGGTAGGCACTGCTTATGTGCCTATATGCAATGCACGCCACTGCATGTAATAGGGGGGCGAGCCTATTGCCATCAATCAGGCACGACTCGTGGCTGCTACTGAGAAAATCCAGATGGAAAAAATCCAATAACACTTTGACCGATCCGGGAATCGAATCCAGGACCTCATGCTCAACAGTAGCGCTTATGACCACTAGACCAACGAGGCATTCATTAATATGTGTTATTAATAAGGAAATGAAAAAGTAATTCAGTTAGAATTGTTACACTTCCTATTGGTATAAAATATAGGCTTAGTATAATAGAATAATTAATTGGTCTTTGTGTACGCGGAAGCAGCATAATATTTTTCGGTCCTAAGTCCCAGACATACTTATACAGCGTGGCAGGGACATCGACGCGCAAACTGTAACCATGGATTCAGCACATGATACTAGACCCCACAGCGTCGAAAATTTTCATCGGTTATCAAAAAAAAAATCTTCCGTTTCATAGAAAAGTGCAATACCTACGCGGTCAAAATGTATGTAACAGCAATATTTTTTTTTAATAACCGACGAAAAATTTCGACGCTATGGGGTCTAAACTCATGAGCTGAATTCAGTTACAGTTTGCGCGTCGATGTCCCTGCCACCCTGTATAGGTTTTAAGTCATTCTGATTAAATACAGGGCGGCAGGGGCATCGACGCGCAACCTGGTGCCATGGATTCAGTACATGATTGCAGCTCCTAGCATAGAAAGTTTTAGGTTATTAAGGAAAAAAAATGCCGTTGCCACCATTTATTAAAGAAGCTGAAACTGTTATATTTTTCACAAAAAATTTATGAAATTGAAAAGAAAGAAATGAGAACTAAAGGAGACTTGATCTTTTTACTGTCAGCATCTCATTCAGAGCATAATTAACCTATAATTTTCCTACTGCTGGGACCTGGGCCTCCTCTCGGTGAGAGGGAGTGGGCCGTATTCCACCACGCGACCCCAGTGCGGCTTTGTGGAAGTCACATGTCTTCGAATTTTTAGTTCTAGGACATGCCGGTTTCCGCACGATAAAAACCATGGCCATAATTGTGCGCTGGAGACTGTGCAGGTACCAATTCCGAAAAACAATAACGCTAAAGATGTGAGTGAATAACGGAATTGGGCAACTACCAAGCTGCTTTTTTAAACAATAGATCAACCGACGACAATTTCTTTATGCTTAAAAGGGTCTTAGATGAAGAACGACGTGCTGGTAAAAGAATTTATGTACTCGCTATATGAGCGAGTTATCATGAGATACTTGATTAACCACTCTAGGAATAAACCAAGACAAAAGAAAATGCATAATGTCTTACACGGAAAAACAGTAACCAAACGCATCAAGAATCACAGGATGTGCTATCTCGCACATGTTTACAGGCGCCGCGTACCACATCTACTGCATGCAGTAATGGAGTACAAGGCCAAAACCAAGAAGGTCGGCTGACCTATCTACACATGGAATGGCAACTTAAAACAGGACATGAAGTGCTTCGATAAGGGAATCGATTTTTGGATGGATACGGCGAAAAACAAAAACAAGACCAAGATTGCTGCTAGTGAGATACACAAAAAACCGGAAACGGACTATCCGTTTCCGGTTTGTCGTGTATCTAGCAAGAACTCCAACGATGACATTGAAAACAGCAACATCTAACACAAAATAACACAGCAGAGCAAGGACATACAAAAGAACCAAGAAAGCAGTACAACCCCGCCAAAATATTCACGGGTGAAGATCGACCTGAAGCATCTGGCCGCGAAGTCTTTAAAAGATGCCCATCTATAGACAAATATCACCCATCTCTACTAGTCCAATGCTTACTCTACGATACATATTCGGTAGACTCTTAAATCCTATCCTTTCCTACGGGCACGTCTTAACTACAAAAACCGCACCCGTCGGACTACTTCTTGATATGCAATGGTGGTTGTAGCACCATAAACATGAGGCTACAGGAGCTAGTGCGAATCTTGGGGTTCATTCGATTAATCGAGTTTGGTCAAACCACGCTGGGATCGGTGCAATACATTCATTCTAGGACATGCCGGTTTCCGCACGATGTTTTCCTTAACCGTTTTAAGAACACCGGTGATGAAATAATTTACACAAAGTAAAGCGCCTGTCTGGGTTCGAATTCGAACCTACGACTTACAACTCGTTAATCGCGGCCGTTATCACTGCAGCTGGGCTACCCACCACTGATCTAAACCTTGTATGCATCTAAACCTTGACAATAAGGAGACTCGTCATGTTAAACTTTGTTTGTTTTAATGTTTTGGTAGCCTTGCAAAGGACATGATTGCCTCAAGGCATTGCGCATGTCAAATAAATAAATAAATAAAAGACGCGCGAATTATTATGAGTGTTAAAGTTATGTATGTCATTGACGACTGAGAATAAAAACAATCGTAAATTCGCTTACATTTTTTAAAGACGACATGTTAATTTTTTTGGTTTTGATGTATGTGTTTCGAAGTGATAGTGGGCTGGCCACGTTTGCCAAAGGATCGATGGTTGGTGGAGCAGACGAGTCCTAGAGTGGAGACCGCGTATCGGCAAGCGTAGTGTGGGACGCTCCCAGCTAGATGGACCGACGACCTCAATGCATATTTTGGCATTTTGATAGTGCATATAATCCGATGTCTAGTAATAATACATATAATGCCATTAAATTGCTTTCTTTATAAATTTACTGAAGAATGACAAACAAATCGGAACTTTTTGAATAATACTTACCAAATATGACGAAAGTCAATACTGTATGTAAGTAAGTCTATACTGTATGTAAGGAAACTGTTATGTCATGATTGCACACCTTATGAAATTATGATTAATCCATTAATGTGATGAAAGAACGTGTCTGAAAGTGAAGGTCGATGTGGAAAGATAGAGCCCTATTAACGGCCATTGCTGGACTTAGGATACATTGTACACTGCTGGTCACCGTCACCTATCCTACTAATCCTACTTATCGTACTAATATTATAAACGCGAAAGTTTGTACGGATTTGGATGAAATTTGGCACACAGATAGTTTATAACCAGGATTAACCTATAGGATACTTTTTATCCTGATATTCCTAGGGGATCGAAACTTAAGCGGGTGAAACCGCGGGGTGCAACTAGTACTAATAATAAAGCTGAAGAGTTATTTGAACGCGCTAATCTCCGGAACTACCAGTCGGATTTGAAAAAATCTTTTTGCATTTGATAGCCCAATACTTGGTGAAGGTTTTATATGTTATTTCACATCATGCTCGTCGGAGCCGAGCAAAAAGAAAAAAAGTAAGAAAGAACGCTAAGCGAAAACGAAATGATAGCGCGGCCAGGTGATGCGATGCGATGGAGTGAGTCGGGGAAGTGAACAAGAAATTTCACGCGGACAAAGTCGCGGGAAAAACCTAGTATAGTAATATTTTTGCTATACAGATACAGCGTGTTTATCTGAAAATTGTGGTCATATTTAAGAGTGTGGTACAGCCCATCAAACTGAACAACTTTATCTATGGGACCAACGTCGTTATCACGAAAAAATAAATCCGCTCTCCCATACAAAAATTCAATACCTCTACTCAATCCAAATGCGTCACGCTGTATATCTATATATAATCAACAAGAATAATGTATCGAGGATTTTGTAATATATTGATAAAAGACTGTCCGTTCTTCTCCATCCGCCACAAACCTTGCTGGAGCCAGCCCGCGTCGCTGAGCCCGTAGTTTTAAATTCGTCCCTAAATTCCGACCCAGCCTGGCTCTTGCTCCCTTCTCCCAGCGACGCCCTAAGCCGAGGTCCGTACCCCACAAGGGGTGCCCTTAGCGTGTAGTTTTTTAGTTTTTTTAAGCCCTGGCTGGAGGCCTTAATTTATTGAGGCATCCATAGGCAAGCCCGGTTAAGCAGATGAAAACCTCATAGGTTGAACTGCGAGATGCCATTCCCAAAAAAAGAATAGGTTTTCTTCATAGAGATTTACGTATTGGAATGGGCTTGCTAGCTAGCTACTAGCTAGCTTCAACTTTCTGACTAACTGACCGCCTCTTTGACAATTCAAAAGTGCGTGTAGTTGGTTTAATTCAAATTAACACTTTGTCTCTCTCTGTCTATTATACATAATACGAGTGTGTGTGCGTGCGAATATCGCGCAAGCACTTCGTTCCTGACGGAGGTCCCCGACCGCACACGACACTTTTATGTTTCCTTAATTACTAAAAAGTAGATAATAATTTAATGTGTTTGTGTATCATAAAAATAATAACATATATTTGTAATATTAAGAATTAGAGATAATTTTCGAAAAAGAAAGGGAAAGGTCAAATTCCATTGCAACCAAAAACGTATTAGGGACGTTTTTTTTGAATACATTGAACTAAAGTAGATAACTGATTAAGTGGCGATGGAATGTAAATTATCTGACAATTTGAAGTCTGCTATAGGTATTATGATCTGAAAGATGTATTGCATTGCATGTAATTGTAAACATGATACGTGACTAGAAACAAAAGAACTAATGTTTTTGAACAATAAAATCATTTATTTGCATCTTATTTTAAGTACAGGATTTTTATTCTTTTTAGGGCTGATTTTTCCAACGCCAGATAATTTTATCGAAGGAATAATTTTGAATATTTGACAGTTCTTCCATACACAATCTGTCAGACGTCAATTTTATTCCACGAATAAAAATTATCTGCCGATTGAAAAATCAGCCCTTAGTCTTCTTTGGTTCCTCATCTACCTAGCCTTTTTCCATGTTGGGGTAGGCTTTCAGTCTAACCGGATGCCACTGAATACCTACTTACCATTTTTTTACATGATGCGACTGCCTATGTGGCCTCCACAACCCAGTTACTGTGTAATACAATACCCTTGCTAAGACCGGTTGCCAGACTTTTGAGCTTCTGACTACTTGTAACGACTGTTGAAGATCTACGAGAGACAGCCGGGACCAACGGCTTAAGCGCAGGCCACACCGCCAGCTGGCGGGCGGGCGGGCGAGCCCAGCGAGGCATCGTTTCACATCTTTTCATACTTGGGTTCACACCGCGAACTACAGAGATAAGCTACCGAAGTATGAAAAGATGTAAAACGATGCCTCGCTGGGCTCGCCCGCCCGCCCGCCAGCTGGCGGTGTGGCGTGCGCTTTAACGAGCTTTCCGAAGCACGGAGGGATGGTAAAGGATGGTTACCCATCCACGAACCGACCGCAGAAAGCGTAGCTTAACCTTCGATCGACCCGTGCGGCTGTTATTATTTAGCCTCGAAGCCCTAGAAACGAATACGAGGTGACCAAGGTGACTTCTTATTCCAAGAGAGCTAGTACTACCGAATAAGTCAGCTTATCCAAAAGAAATTCAATGGTCTCTGACGTAACGTTCACTGATGGACAATAGATGGTATATCAGTGATCAAACTCTGCTCATTGTGATTTAAAACAATAGACATCCGCGGTATTAACCAAGACAATACTTATTATGTTATTTGGGCAATGGTACTTCGTATTGTTCAGGAAAGGAAGTTTTTGGGACAGTAGTCTTTTTGTCACGGTATGTTTTGCCTGTGAAAAGGGATGGCTCACGCAACGATTCTGACGGTAAGAATTGGCACACTCATGACAATTTCACTTTTGACATAGCGGAGGGGCTTGTGGCTTAGTAATAACAGGCGCACGGGTGGATCGATCAGGTTAAGCTACGCTTGCCGCGGTTGGTCCGTGGATGGGTGACCATCTTTACATACCAAGTCCCCTCCGTGTCTTGGAAAGCACGTTAAGCCGTTGGTCCCAGCTGTCATTAGTGAATCTTTAACAGTCGTTACGGGTCTGACCAACAGTCTTACCAAGGGGTTTCGTATTACCCAGTAACTGGGTTGTGGAGGTCAGATAGGCAGCCGCTCCATGTAAAATACTGATACTCAGCTGCATCGGGTTAGACTGGAAGCCGACCCCAACATAGTTGGGAAAAGGCTAGGCAGAATGATGATGACATAGCGGAGGCGTAAGACTCATTTTGTATTAAGTACCCATAGAGAAATCAAGTATTTTAACTAGCAAAAAAGGCTATTATTTATTTCCAACGACATTTTCCTTTTGAAAATTCAAGAGTTATTAACATATTTTATTGTTAAAGGAAACCTTGAAACGTTCCTTTGTAGTCTGATAAATCTACGCGACAATTGGCACATCATTATTTTATAAGATGACACGTTTTTTGCTTGGTATTGTGTAATTTATGAATTGTAAGGTAAAGTTTGCACTGCGTCAGTTAGTTCCGTATGTTGAGTAAACTTTTTGAAGTGTCTGTTCACCTCATGTGTCTGAAGTAAGGAAACTATTTTTGGTAAGCGATCGCGGCCATGAGCAGTCATGGCCCAGTGGTAAGGACCCCGACTTACGTGTCGTAGGGCGTGGGCTCGAATCCAGGTCGACAGTTTGCTTTGTGTAATTTAATTAATTACTACATAACCTCCACAGGTTTGTGAGAAAACCGGCATGTCCTACAAACAGAATTCGAAGGCATCCAAACGGCACTGGGCCCCGCACCGTGGTTTATGGGCCGCTCTCACGGAGAGGAGGCCTGTGTCTCAGCAGTGGGAACGTTATAGGCTCATTATGTTATGCTTATGTTTAATTACGGCCGTACCTACTATAAGTATATCTACCCTTCCATTTTAGCAAAATGGATGCATGATCCAGGGGAACATAACGCAATGACTACAGACTTAAGGCTCATTAAAAAAAAATACTAAGGAACATCTATGGGTACTTCCATATTTAATCGTGAAAAGCAAAAGGTTAATTTTTATTTTATTTATTTATTTATGTACCAACGATTGTTTACACCAGTTATGGGCATAAAAAACAAGCAAAAACAGATAAACAATAGTGAACAATCACTTATAACTCAGCATGCAAAACGAAAGTTGTACGTACGATAGAGAAAAAAATTAAAAGAAAACTACCCTAATTTATTTCAACCACTAGTATCCAAATTGTTACATGTAATTTAGATCCTGAAACAGAGAACAAAGAAGAAAAACAAAAAGGTAAATTAATCCTTATCTAGGTTTTTCAAAGTCTTCGCTTTTAAACTGTATAGTGCGTCAAAGTGCAAGTCGCTACATTCATTAATTATCTTGCTTAACCTCGCGACAGGGGTACTAGCGCGCAAGACTGTTCGTCGGAGCGGCAGGTGGACAGAGTGGCGTAATGGGCTTACGAGGAATCCTTGAAGGCACACGAAATTTAAAAGAATTTAGAATTTGTGTGCAGTCAATTTTATTGGCCATTACTTTGCACACAAACATTACGTCAAAAAGGCGACGGCGCTTTTCCAGCGAAATCATTTTAAAGCACATATTTCAACCGCTTGGTATATGAACGCAATTTCTTTGCTATTCCGCTGGTAAACTCCAGGTGCCACACACAGCGCTTTTGGATTCTCTCCAGACGCAACAAATTTGTAGCATAGTGCGGTCGCCAGATCACACAACAATATTCCAACAGGCTTCGAATCAGACTATTGTATGTATTACCTAATGTACAATTGTTTGTTTCCCAAATAAATAAATAAACTGTTTGCAATGTCTTAAAACGAAACCAAGCATTCTAGAAGTCTTTTTTATTATGCAATCTACACGTGGAATAAAAGTTAATTTAGTATCAAAAGTAACACCGAGGTCTTTTGTTGTGTTTAATTCTGCTATTTTGGTTTCATTTATGTGATAATCTTGTCTTACTAAATTATGCCTTCGTGTAACTTTGACATGATAGCAGTTACTGCGATTTAACAGCATTGAATTGCGTTCGCACCACTTAACAAGCCTATTGAGATCACTCTGCAAAAGGATGACATCATGTTGGGACTTAATAATTTTAACTTTAAGTCGTCGGCATACATAAAAACCTTAGAATGTAGGAAACATTTTGGAATGTCATCTATAAAGAAGTTAAGTATTTAAGTTACTTGAGTGGATCTTTTTTCAGGCAGTTTTTCTTCAGTAATATATCAACTAAATGCGTCATCAACTTATATAAGTAAACCTAGACAATTATGGGTACCAACTTAAAGTTTTTTGTACAATTAGTTATCGACGACAATCGTTTGTACAGCCGTTTATCATACTTAACAAAATGATTAGTTTTGACTTCAACACATTACTCAGCAAAAAACAGTAGGAACAATCTTTAAATAAATATTCAGTGACCATTTTTGTTTCCGTTTGACGTATGTAATAGTATTACTTTGTGTCAAATTCTGGCTATAATTGAGAGAATTAGTGTCAATATGTCATTTGGAGTTTTAATTTGAATAGGTATTATGTATTACATAATTATGCAAAAATTATTATTATTATTTAAGTAGGTATATACGTGACGTCAATATGTCATTTGTAATTTAATTGGAATTATTTCATACTAATGCAAATATTGTAAGCAGGTATATATACATGACAGATTTTAACTAATAAAGTCTTTGTTCACAGTTTTAAATATGAATTATTCTTCTGTTTAATGTATAGACTTATAATTATAGCAATATTGGCCATGCTGTAGGTTTATGCACGAAGATACGAATTTTCTAGAGTTAAAATTTTTCGTGTGTTATAAAAAAATAAGCTGTTTCATAGAAAAGTGCAATATCTACGCGGTAAAATGTATGGAACAGCTATTATTTTTTGTACACAACCATGTACTGAATCCATGGTAACAGATGTCCCTGCCACCCTGTAGTTATTTTCCGCTATGGCAAACCATATTTTGTCTTATAAAGTTTTTGGTCCTTCAATCCTAAAGGCTAACCGTTGCCTTTGGATTAGAATATTTTGTCCATACATATCGCCATTCCAAACAAAACCTTAAATTCTGACACTAAGAAATCACATTCTTAATTTAACTAACCTTTCTCTCAACACCGGATCCAATCCAACAGTCGGCTCATCCAATATGAGGAGTTCAGGTTCATGCACCAGGGCAGCAGCCAACGACACCCTTCTCTGCTGACCCCCAGACAGGGTCTTAATAAGGCGGTTTCCACTGGGCAGGTCCAGAAGGTTGGAGAGGAACTCAAATCGTTCCACCATCTTTTCCACCTGCATGCCGTAGATCCGGCCGAAGTAGTATATCGCGTCGCGGACTGTGAATTCGCCGACTAGAGCTATGTCCTGGGGAAAAAAGAAAAGTTTTTGGTTAAGACTACTTTTTTGATGCAACAAGTTAGAAAGGTTAGTCTGCACCTAATATTCTGCAATCCCGACTAAGGTATTTGGGTAGCGGGATCGTCCGAAAGGGTTACCGCTGCCCTGGTACATAAAGGGCTAGGGAAGGAACACGGGTGGGTTTTAGTCAGTAAGAGTCTGACACTCCCTTCTGCTCCACCCAGAGCGGGAGGGGTCATTTGATGATTTCCCATCCTCAAAAAAAAAAAGAAAAAAAAAAAAGGTATTTGCCAAAAATGTAAACAAATATAAGCTTATGGAAAAATAACTTTAACTCCTATATAATAAAGTTCAGTTTACGCTACAACTTTAACATTTTTTATAACTTTGTCAAGAGTGCTAGTCACTCTAAAATCAACTTAATTGTCATCGAAATAAAGTTGATATTTGTTTAACTTGAAATAACATCAATTTGAAACATTTGGAATAGACTTTACCTTAACAGACATTGGCCTAAGTCTTTGCTCGTTGATAAGTTCGAGACGGCAGATTTAGCCGTTACAAAATAAAAAAAAACAAAAGAATGCACGAAAATTGGGCGAAATCTCTCGCGTTTTTTGTAAATGAAATATGCAAATCAGAATATCGCAGTACTGAAAATAAGCTATTTCCAAGTTATGCTTTGGGAGGGGTGTTCCTACTCCTACGAATCTTCGTCCTACCATATCCAGTTAGTAAAGACAGACTTCATTTTATAATTAGTAAATAATTATATAATAAACAGTATTCTGGTTATAGATATAGCACCCTACAGTTGGCAGGGACATCGACGGCAACCTGTTACTATGGATTAGTACATGATTCTGAAAAACTTCTAGTATGTCCTTTATTCATGGTTACAGTTTGCGTATCGATGTCTCTGCCGCCCTGAATAAACCCGAAGGACAAATAAATGTAAAAAACTTGTCAAAAATGTAGAGATATTAGAGGCATTTTTACAGATGGAGACTGAAATCAGACTGTTAGCGTTCTTAAAATTACGAGAATTGACCCTCCGATCTATTTCTGTCACCAGTCAAAGCTGCATCCAATTTGTAAGATATGAAGGTCAACGCAATCACACATGAGACTTCTAAATTGTCTAATGTCGAAAACACATAGGCCGCCACAAACCACTCGATGTTGCAAGTTTCTAAAAGCGGCGGTAGACACTTTCCATCCGGTGGGTAATTTAGTAGATAGAGGGGCTCGTGGCTAACTAATAGCAGCTGCACGGGTCTATCAAGGTTAAGTTCCGATTGCCGAGGTTAGTCCGTGGATAGGTAAGATACGAAGACAGATAGACATATGAAGACCCCTCGTGCCTTGAAAAGCGCGTTAAACCGTTGGTCCCGACTTTCATTCGGTAGATCATTGATAGTCATTAGAGATAGTCCGGTGTCCTAAAGTCTGACAACCAGTCTTACCAGAGGTACGTACGGTAAGGAAATCGGATCGGGTCAGTAAATCGGATGTAGAGGATACTGTTATTCAGCAGCATCCGATTTGACTGAAAGTCGACCTAAACATAATTGGTATAAGGCAGATGATGAATTATTGACAAACTTAAGGTAGTATGACACATACCTGAGGCATATACCCAACCCTGGGTCCAGGCACACCGCTGCCCTTCTCTCCAGGTCTTCCACCGAGGACCCAGACGTTTCCACTGTCCAGTTTCCTCCTGCCCACTATGCAGGACAGTAACGTGGTCTTGCCACATCCTGAAGGTCCGAGTAGACCGTATCTGTGGAAAGAATTGACTTAAGAAGACTTTCAAGAGTAGTGTATTTTTCTTGAGAAATACGCAGTGCTAAGGAAAAAATAAAAAGAAACACAGGAATTTAAAATTAACAAGCAGAAGAAAAAAAAAATTTCAAAAGGTCTCCGGGGATTCTTGAAGAAGATTGAATGTGAAGATATTTTTTAAAGTCTAGGTAATGTAGAGGAGAAAGGGCCTTTTGATGTTGTAGCAAAAAAGATGTACTGTTATTAACTTCTTCTAAAGAGATCTACGTTCCAGGCTTTATTTAGTTTTGAACAGTCTTTTGTAACATCTGAAGCTTACATGTTCATGCTAACCAAAAACAAATCTTACAGCTGCAAGGCCCGACAGCATGAGAGAAGATGAAGTACATTGTATAGTCTAAGCGTGGCGTTTTAAGACGACAACACAGACTCCTCTGCTACCCGCCTACATGGCGTGCTCCCCGAATTAACATCACTCCCACTGCCAGAGCAATTAAGTTAATAAATTACTTTCTAAAATATATTCCAGAGGCAGATTTATTTTTTGCCTCTCAATGGACAATCGCTAAACATATGCATATTTATGTAGATATGGAGAAATAATTGTTTAGAAATTTTATTTACTCCGTTTTTTTTGTATTTATTTTTTTAGTCTAAGAAGTTTTAGATAAAATTTTAATGTAATTTTGTAGAATTAGCATAGATATAAGCGATTAGGTGTAAACTGTTAGCTTATATTTGATGAATAAATGAATATGAATTGTAGGTTGTCCTTGTATACTTACATAATTATGAATGTCCTTGGCTATAAGAGTAGGGGAAGACCAAAGAAACGATGGACGGACTGTGTGAATGATGATATGGTTAGAAAGGGGGTGACTACCGAGATGACGACTAATAGAGAAATATGGAAGAGAAAGACATGTTGCGCCGATCCCAAAACAAATTAGATAATGGCAGGAGAATGATGATACTTACATAATTCCCCTATCAACAACCATGTCCATATCCTTGAGGACAGGCTTGAAGTCAGCTTTGTCAGGCCTGCCATAGAACTTGTTGGCCTTCTCGATGATCACGGCGGCTGAACAGACCGCCATCTTGGATTGTGCGTGCGCTGGTCCTGATTAGAACGATGACATCTTCTTTCTGTTGACAATGAAATGATTTTATGTCAGTAAAGTACGTAATACTTGGGATAGTGGACTGATGTTCTGGAGAAGGTCACGGGAATTCGCTAAAGACTAATGAACGTCTTATGGTTGTATGATGTTGATGATACAGTTATGGTTTTGTGGCGCTTTGTTCATATTTGTGATGGCTGATTCAGTCTGACTCTCATTGAAATTGAGACTATCCGTGCCTCAAATAGTATGCTGATGCACAACGTTGGTCCTTCACAATTAGAACACGTATTACAGTAGTAATAGACGTGCAGTCTGATTGATATAAGAATATTTATATTTCCTAGTCATTAGTTGCGAAATTGATTAATTACGGGCAATTTTCGTAATTTCAAGAACGTTCACAGTTTGATCTCAGTCTCAATCTGTCAAAAATATTTCTAATTTCCCAAAATTTTTGACAAGCTTTTGACATTGATTGTCGCTGAGATGAGATTGCGACTACATTTTGAACGTTTTTAATTACGGGAGTTGGTCTTCAGATCTCAGTCTCAATCTGTCAAAAGTATTTCTAATTTCAATTTACATATTTGACAAGTTTTTGACGTTGATTGTCGCTGAGGTGTGATTGCGACTAGATTTTTGAGACTTCAGATGCCCAGTTTCTGAAAAACAAATGAAACTCATACGCAAGGACCAGACAAAGATTGTGTAGGTACTGTTAACCTCGGTTCGGTAATTTATTGATGTCTAGAACTCTGTGACTAACATGGTAAATCCGTACGGACCTTCTCGGTAATTAATAATTAATCGATTGAGTTATCTTGCTGCGTCTGGCATACACAATTGGTTTTATTGAATTGTTGATTTACCTACAAAGTTCTGTGCCAGCACTGCCAGCTTATGCATAGTTAAGTGTCATTCATTTTCAGTTTAATCATCTTTTTTATGTTCGTGTCTAGTCTAACACCAGGTTTTTAATAGCCCGATTAGTCTCCTGTTAGAAATCAGTGCCAAGAACCAAAAGGGAATCAATACATACAAATAAATAATACTGAAGTGTCTGTTTGTAATATCAAAATAACAGCTTTTTACTAAATGCATATAACAATATATGTATACAGTTCTAATTTTGTGTTGTCTGGCTGTTCCGGTGATCTCCGAAACGGCTGGACCGATTTTAATGAAATTTGATATGGGAGTACTTTGAATCCTGGGAAAGGACGTAGCTACTTTTTATCGACATAACACACGGTAGAAGCCGCTGGGGGATGCTAGTGAATATAATAAGTATATCGACTGTTAATTAGCAGACTAATGAAAACGAGGTTTTTCATTTTGAAGTTCACTTCTAGCACTATTATAGCTTAGTTGGAAGGGTTATCAAGAAAAATAGTTTATACCCTGTCCGGTTAACCGTTTTTTGACAGTTGTCTTAGAACGTAATTATTCCAGATTACGTAAAACTTAATTTTAAAATGCGTAAGAAAATAAATATATAAACTGCCTTATCTTACATTTACCTTATATGACATTATAATACCGTACTTGTATCAATCAATGTATTGTGTATTGCTGCAATTACTAGTTTCATCTGTCAAAAAACGGTTTACCTAATGGACAGGGTATAATTGGGGAGCACAAACGTAAGTGTTCAGGTGTGGTGTAGGCCTTTTGGCCTCGTATAGGACTTTCCGTTTCATTTCATTTTATATAATTTGTTTTTTTTATTTTTAAATGTGTTTAGTTTAGGATCCTGTACGAGTCGCAATAAATACGTTTTCTTTCTTTCTTTAACCGCTTCACATGCCAAGATATGTCAGAAGAAAAGGTATATTTAAAACCGTGAGCATTTTTATAGGAAGTGACCAATTTAAGCATCCATATCACTTATGAGCACTACCGGTCGCTACGCGAACATAGTGCCTAAACGTACAATTATAAATAATCTCCAAGGTTTCTCTCGTATTTAACTGTTATTTCGTGAATTACATGGCTGGGAGATAATTCTTGAACGTGCAGTAAAGCAGTTGCTTAGAAGTGTTGATTATAAGGTTTATGTTGCACTTCTAGTGGTTATGATGCTCGTTATTATGAGGTAGATTTTTATCCTGAGCTAGGTGTCGTTATGTTGTGGCCTTGTGGTATGTAAAACGAAGACCAACCAGGTATTTATTTAACAGTCACTATCAAAGTTACTTATATAGCACCCATCTTGCACCGCATGCTCACCTGCACACGTGAGGATCTAATAGCTGCGTTAGCAAACGGTATCAACGTTGCTGAATTTTGGGCAAAACAAATTTAAAAAGCGTTAAGTATACATATATTTTTTCGTGTTATAAATATAACTACCCCACTACTGACTTTGACTGACTGTGACTTTGATTTTCTTCGAAGAAGATCAAAGTCACTTCTAAATCCGCAGTCAGTGACAAGTGTCAAAAGTCTGAGGGGCAATTCTCGTAATTTTAAGAACGTTCACAGTCTGATGTCAGACTCAATCTGTCAAAAAAACCTATAACTTTCCTACATTTTTGATAAGTTTTTGACATTGATTGTCTTGGAATTGGGAATTGACCTACCAACTACGAAAACAAAAGTAAACTTGGATAATTACTAGATTCAGTTTTTACAGAATAATACAATGGTAAAGCTGGACTCTAAGATCCAATCTGGCCACGTAATCGATACTGCATCCTCCAGGGCTTAAATGAGGCGAACCCTCCAGGTCACTACCATACTGATCGGATAGGCACGAGAAGAAGACGATTGCCGTAAGTCATACAAGAATTTGGCCTTAACTTATGACAACGCGGATCGTAGGACCAGAATTCTTTGGAAACTGACATAGAGGTATGAGGAACAGGGTGTAAAGTTCACTCAACCTCCACAGAAAAGGGAGGATCCTCCGACCAGACGGGTGTTGTGTCTGGCGGGCAATTGCCCAACGACTGATGTCGGGAAGTTTGTATGTATGCTAATTGCGCGGTAAAATAAGCTTGCGAGATGCAGGATTTGCGTGACGTCAGTATGACGCGTTGTTCGCATGTGGCGTTGTAGATACCGCTACACTGGCAAAACGCGAACTGCGTTGAGGTTGAAAGAGAAAAGCGGGAAAACCAGTTTTCTAGGGTAACCAGCACCCTAATAAAGAATCGAATTGTATAAGAGGAACTTGTTCGTAAATGCTGTAAAGGTATATAATATATTACCCGACGTTTTTAAAGATTTACCTTTGACCATGTTTAAAAAAAAGGTAACGCAATGGTTAAAAGAAAAATGCTTTTATAATCTCAATGAATACATGTCAGATCGCGGAGAAGGAAACATAATAAATAATATTGGTAATGGTGGTAATTGGAATTGTAATGATTTGAATTAATATGACCTTATAATAATTGATTAATGTTGACATTTTTTTAAATTTAAAATTATAGTATTGTGCATGTTAATTATTTGCACACCATGTGTAATGGTAGGATGACAAGGGGCCATTATAGTTTAAGATCATCATGTAAACCTACATTCTCGCAAATAAATAGATTTGATTTGATTTAATAACGTAACGCACGATCAATCAAAATCTGAATTATTTTGAAGGATATTCCTATCCACTGCTTCATATGTTCGAAACATTTGTCTGAACGACAGCGTAAATAACGCAATGAATGTGGTTGAACTGTCAAAATGAGAGCCATTGCTATGTTAGTGTGTTACGCAATTATCCCGCAGGGTGAAATTTATTTGCCAAAATATTTTTTTAAACAAATTGCTTCGAGCTATCTTAAATTGCTCACGCCCCTTAGATCGCTTCCTAGTATTTCAGGTTGTACAATTATAATTGATGTTATCGTATGTAGGCCACGTACGACAGTATTGATGTAGGTACGAATGATAATTAGTATAATTTAATTAATGATGTTTCAACGTCAAGAATCTATGATTACGAATGACATTCTATTAGAATGACAAAGATCAAGAATCGTGATTCGTTTTATAATAAAGAAAAGATGTATGATTTTACATAAAATAAAAGTTTTATCATTTGTATGGAAAACAGAATTTTCGTTGTCAAAATTAGGTACCAACGAAAATGGCATGTATTGAATCCTCTCATATTACTATTTTGCTTTCCTAAGCATATCAATGATCACTTTAATGTAATTAATGCACCACTAACTTTAATTAACGCGGTTGATCACAGTTCTAGACTAGCTCATTTACTCGGGGTACCTTAGCTTAGTTACTGGGACCGACTCGGCTCGCACGTGAATGGTCACATTTGTAACCTAACCTACTCGTAGTTGGATCGGGGTACCCTAGCTTCGTAAGTTCGTAACTGTGGCTAAATGTGCAAAAAACTTTGAAAAGGCCAGAAAAACTTTACATTTTGCCTGAAACGAACGTGTACCTGTAGGGTCCCGTGTTTTTTTTTTTTTTTAGTAAAAACGTTGCCCCACACTAGGAATTTCTCCTGTATCGTGGGTGCGTTTACAAACATTTAAACTCACATACACAAACAGCTAGACCCGGAACAACTACCTGTTGGCAATACAAATATTTGTTCCGTGCGGGAATCGAACCCGCGACACGCAGCGCAGCAGTCAATCGCTTAACCACTGCGCCAACCGTGCCGTCGGCGTCGTTTATATAACTCATAAAAAATCCTTATATTTTGTCTAAAATGAACGTTAATAATGTGTATAAAGCTTGTTTACAATACTTTCTGAATTAGTAAATGTACATTTATAAATATTTAAAAAAAAAGATTCGCTGAGGACAGGATTCGAACCTGCGCGGGTATAACCCATTGGATTTCAAGTCCAACTCCTTAACCACTCGGACACCTCAGCTCTATGATTCATTGTTAAAATTGTTGAATAAAAGGCATGCATTAATATTTAATGGGTAAATAATGGATTTGTTTGTACACGTGCAGATAACGATAACTCTAAAGTCTAACAGTAGTAATATCTTTATGAAAACCGTCTTGATTATACAGTTTAGATTAACGTACCTATTGTAGATAATTATGTAGTGTTAATATTAGAGACACGTGCAAATGGTTTTTCAATACATTTGATCTTTGGTCTTATGGTCATGTTCAACAAGAGTACCTACGTTAAAATGATGAAGGAAAACATCGTGAGGAAACCGGCCATGTCCTAGAACCAAGAATTCGAAGACATGTGACATCTACCAACAATGGGCCCACGTGGTGGATTACGACCCCTCTCACCGAGAGGAGGCCTGTGTCCCAGCAGTGGGAACATTATAGGCTGGTTATGTTATATTTAAATATTAATTATGCAGTACACACCTAATCTCACCAGGCTCATAATAAATACGATTGCGTGAATACGGAGCTGTAACCGTCCCATAATCGTCTGTCGAGAATCATCCAGAAACGACACGGCGACATTTTTGGCGTCATTGAGTCATTTGGCGACTTAACGTCAGTGAGTGCGACCCCTTATAAGAGTGTATGGCTAATTTACATTGCTAAGTCAGTGTTTAGAAGGAAACTATTGATTTCAATGTGATTGTTGTCTACGCACGAGGATGTTTTAATCAAGAATAGAATAGAATAGAATACTCTTTATTGTACACCATACAAATGACAGAACATAAATATACAGGGTTATTTTTCAAAGAACAGTCAAATTTAAGGATGTGGTACAGACCATCAAACTGAAAAACTTTCTCCATGGCCCAGTGGCCACATGACATGTTCTATTTAGAACAAACATTAAAAAATTGTCAAACATTAAAAAGTCGCCACAAACAAAAAATGCGGAATTTACATTTTATTCCACTATAATTTTTATACTACAATCGGAGTCTATGCAAGTTCGGCGACGGAAACGGGGTCGTATCCATAGTCCGGCGTTCAAACCTGTTGGTTTGGCCCACTGAACTCTTTCGGCGTCCGCACACAGACGCGGCCGTATGTTTACACGTGCGCCGAGCCTTTATTTAATGAACGTGCGTGTGTGCGTGCGATTGAAGCGCTTGTCCAATGATACACGTGTTTTTTGATGATGTGTCGATAATTTTTTTTGTAGGTTTTTTTTTTTGTGAGTCATTGTTGAACTGAAGTCTGTTTTTTGTTGGTTGTTTCTATTTATACAGTATTTAGTGCACACATTGTGCACTATAATATCTCCCGCGTTGATGACTAGTCTCCCCTGAGATTGGTCGTTATGCCCGCAGTCCGGTATATCCGATCCGATATCTTTAGACTTAGGCAAAAAAAAAAATACATTAGATTTCGTAGCAACTTCAATTGATTTTAATGCGGTAAAAGTAGGCTTCGGATTTGGTAAATAGTAAGGGTGATTTATAATTGCCTAGCAGCGCCCTGCGGTTTCACCCGCATAAGTTTCTATCGCGTGGGAATATCATATCCTATGTGTTAATAATCCTGGTTATAAACTATCTGTACGCCTTTCATCCAAATCCGTTCAGTAGTTTTTGCGTGAAGGAGTAACAAACATCCATCCATCCATCCATCCATCGAAACAAACTTTCACGTTTATTATATTAGTAGGATTTAAAAACTTATAGATGACTAGCTTCTGTCCGCGGCTTCACCCGCGTGGATATCGACACAAAGTAAAAGATGTATAGATGTTGGAAATTATCTCACAGGAACGTGCTACCGGGACAAAAAGTAGTAAGCTTAAACTCTATAACATCAGCTAACTACCAGTGAAAGTCCCGTCACAATCGGTCCAGCAGTTTTGGAAATTAGCCGGAACAAACAGACAGAAGGACAGACAAACAGACAGAAGAAAAAAGATTTTTTTGTTATAAGTAGCATAAGTATATACATACTTTCATCTGCATTTAGTAAAAAGCTGTTATTTTGATATTACAAACAGACACATCTTTTTATTTATTTGTATAGATGATGATAGTAAACAATTTCATCCATGCCGTTAATTTACTACCACATTCCACTTTTATAGTATATTCACTGTAACACTGTTCCACTACACAGCCGTAATGTATACTGTATTTATTTTATTTATTTTGGGCGCGGGCATCCCGTTACTTGTCACAGCAATGCCATAGAGTGCTTTTGATATTTAGGGCATAGACAAGTAATGAGGTTTGTCTGGCGCGGATTAAGAATGAATTATTTGTTTTATTTGATATTTTACATTATTATATTTAAATATAAATAATAAAATATATTATTTATTTATTTATTACTGTAATTGCCCGTGACATCACAGCGGGCCCTATCAGAATACCAGCGCTGCGACATTAATTCTTTAAATGTCGTGGCATCATGCTGAGATAGGAGCCTTTTGGCCTCGTACAGGACTTTCTGTTTCATTTTTCTTTTTTTATGTAATTTTTGATTGTGTTTAGTTTAGTTTAATGATCTTCCTGTACGAGTCGCAATACATACTTTTTCTTTCTTTCTTTTCTTTCAATTTACCAGATCAACGATTTCAAGCCACTATCACGGTCTTGATAAACACAAAAATTAGAAACTAATGCGGTCATGAGACAGTAATAAAATAAATTAATTAGTATTTCAAAGTCAGCCAATTAATTCCTAGACGAACAAACGTGTTACGAATTATTCAAGAATTGTTTGGTCAAAGACCAAAGATGACCATTTGTGTAACATATTAATGAGTTGGCATGTTAGCAGCTGAGGTGGGTGCCTGAGGATGGACGGCGCCGCGGAGGCAGGTCCAGGAAGAGATGGTGAGACCGCCTTAGACGCGTATCGCAAGGATTGGATCGAGTTGGCTCTAAAAAAGAATGCCGATGATTTGGCGCAAGCCTTTGCTCAGTGGTGGGACAGTCAGTGTACGTGAAGTTTAAAACAAAAGTTAGCTGGTTGCTAATTATGTAATTTAATTGTAAACAAGTTGAAACTATGAACATAATTATCTTTCTATTACTCTAGAAAAGTTTATGTTAGTTTAGTTTTAGTAGTTTTATGTCTATTACTAAAAAAAATAATCAAGTAACGTCACAAATACACCATTCTCTATATTCAAGAAGTTAATATGATATGAGATTATTACATCTCGAAATAGTCCATCATATATCCACGTAACAAAAGCTACGCTTTGCAGTAATATATTCCAAACACGTTCTTTTTACACAAATAGGACCAAAACACTAATAAAATTATATACTCATGTGATAAACACAAAGTTATAACTTATTTTTATATAACAGAAAACGTTAATGCCATATAAACTATTTAAATTACAAATACAAAAAAATACAAAAATGTTTTACAAAAATATAAAAATTAAACATTAGTTTTTCCTTTTTCAGACGAAGAAAGTCTATTGGTGAAATTTTTTATTGTTATGTACTTATTACTACTTGGACTCATCTGTAATTGCTAAATAAATTAGGACGATATTTCTTAAAAAAAAAAAGTTTACTTAATTAATTCATTTGATTGGATGGGATTGTCAAGTCATTACATAAAAAAAAACTGAATTCAAATACTAAATCATTTGGGATCGAAACTCTATTAATATCGACACAAGCACAACCGACATCTGCCCTCAGATGTATTCATTAAGTTAGTTTTTTTAAATTATATAAAACCGTGTCACTGCCTTCATAATATAACCGGTTTGGCTTAGATTCATCATTTGGGACATCCGGAAAAGTTGTCATAATATCGACACATCCAACATCTGAGGGGAAATTCCCGTATTTTAAGAACGTTCACATTCTATTCTTAGTCACAATCTGTGAATACTACCTCTAATTCTCATTTTTGACATCTATAACGTCATAAGATGAGATTACGACTATATTTTGTACATTATTAATTAAAAAAATTACGTGTCGACAAAACCGTGTCGGCGGCAATGGACACAAGCACTCTCGTAGATACTTGATGCAATGCGTTACGTGTGATCTCGGATGACCGGAACACAGTGAGCAAACCTTAGTTATGTCATCGACCTCGTATCTTAGCGAAATTGTCGACTCAAGTGGATAACGACATTTTTGTTAATTGGTCCCGTAGTGACTAGTGAGTAGTGTTGAGGTTCTTGGCCTAGAGTGTGAAGAGAAAACCAGGACGTTATGATCAGCTGCTTTTTAAACATCGACAATCATCATCCACTAGCCCCCCCACATCGACAAAACATATTGTTAAAAAAAAATAGACAAAAGCAGGTGGCCATCCTCAGCACATGAAGAGGGGACTCATCATCATCATACACAGCCTGACTTCATCCACTGCTGAGCATAGGCCTCTCTTTTCAACTGCCATACCCCGCGCCCCAGTACCAGCTCATCCAGGTTCTACCTGCGATGGTAACAAAGAGGGGAATACTCATGAAATGTAACTCTATTTTGTGGGAATACCAATTTTAGAGCACACACTTAATTGCAGTGAACCCCAACAACGCTTCCGCTTCCTAACTTTCATTTAAAAGACCAGGAAAATGGGTATCATTTACACGAAAAGACTAAGACTATTGCCCTTCGGAATTTTATGCTTGGGATAAATGACAAACGCGTGGCGTGTAAATCTGCCTCAAATGGCAGTCTGTGTGTATTGTCTGCGTAACTAATGATTTAGTTTCGGTGTTCAAGTTTAGATATACCTAAGTACGAACCAGGTTTAGATGTAGGTATGATTGATTATTATTTTCTTTAAAGGCTAAATTTTCAATAGTGATATAATTTTTATCTGAGGAATAAATAAATAAAAAACTGTAATCAGTTTGACAGCTTTTGAATAGAAAATATATCATAATGCATTTATTTAAATTAAACCATTTACAGGCACTTTTGAATTGTTAAAAAAATATTTAATTTTGACAATTCAAAAGTGCCTGTAAATGTCGGTAAGTTAGTCCGAAAGTTGAAGCTAGATGCCCATTCCAAAACGCAGATCTCCATGGAGAAGAACGGGCAAGAAACTTCAAGGACACTCTTTTAAATCAAGATATTACAAAATCCTAGGTACATTATTGTCATAATATGTATTTACTCTTCAAAACAGTGCTATCTGTAATCTGACTATTGAAAAATTAGCCCTTAAAAATATAGCATCAACAGCATTAGGTGGAATGACAGCTCACTTCAAGCTCACTGCACCAAGTTTTATGTTTAATAGACCGGCTGCACTCAAGCGAAGTCGGGGCGTGACGGAAATAAAAGCAAAAAAAAATCAAAAGACGATCTGCCGCAAGCGCAACTCAATTAATAAAAGACTGACGTACCTTTACATTATTACAATATTGATATTATATCTTACATAAATAATTGAAATGTCACACAGTCACACCGCGTGATGAGTGAAAGTGACGGCTATGGTGGCTCGTTACGGTGTGATGGGCAGCCAGTGAACAGGGACGAGTGGTTACGTGATTAGGGGATTGATCGCGACTGTGTGAAGTGTCTTCCTATGTGTTTAGATTATGTGTGTAGGTACTGTGAAGTTACAGGGAAGGTAGGTAGGTAGACTAGTGGTTTAATTTGGGGTGTTTCAGTGCCTGAGCTGGCTACTTTTAGGCTTTTTTAGATAGGCTTAAAGCAAGAAAACGAATATTCCCATTTACAGCTGTCGGAAAACAGAGTTCCACGGAGAAGAGGAATAGTTTTTAATGTTACTAAATCTCTGTATTTCCAAGCCAACAAGCAAATGAATGGAATATATCTATGCAGGGGCTCGTGGCTAAATAATAACAGCCGGTTAATAAGGTTCAGCTACGCTTGCCGCGGTCGGTTCGTGGATGGGTGACCATCCATATACACATATCGAAACCCCAACGTGCCTCGAAAAGCACGTTAAGCCCCTGGAAATCATTTGTAAGATCTTTGACAGTCCCGAAAGTCTTACCAAGGGGTATCGTGTTACCCAGGAACTGGGTTGTGGAGGTCAGATAGGCAGTCGCTCTATGTAAAATACTCGTATTCAACTGCATCGGGTCAGATTGGAAGCTGACCCCTACATAGTTTTGAAAAGGCTAGACAGATTGATTTCTATAATAGTACTTTCCTAACGGATGAATATGGTGTCGAAAGCAACAACGTACCTCAGCACAAGGTGGCAATAGAAGGGTAAAAGCACCATTTATCGTAACTACTTCAATACCCTTGAAATAAATCAAAATACAGACGAAATTATCTGCATATACATAGTGTTGCATGACATGCATTTGAAATATATAAATATTTTTGGGCGGTTAGAGAGGCCTGTCGACCTTACAGTAAGGTTATAGTGGATAATAAATTCGAATAAGATTAGTGATAATTACTATCGCTCAGGGATGGGCAAGTTTTTTATCAAATTTTAATCAGATTTTTTCATCCAATTTTATTTTCGTGTTGTAATTTTTTTTCTATTAATTAGATTGTCATTATATTATTATTGACCACGTTGACTTCAAAAACTGTCCAAAATTCAAGAACTCACTGGATGCGAGAAGCACCGGTTGAAGTAGCGGTGCTTGGGGAGGCCCTTGTATGTCCAGCAGTGGACATCTTTCTTTCATTTAAATCATCCATCATAGACTTCATTCATCGCTTTCTACCAGGCGTGATAGAGGTCAAGAGCAGGCCTACTCAACAATAAAAAAATAAAATGAATCATCGTTTTTTATAAAAAAAGTCATGTGATTTGAATCATCGATTTAAATCGAGCAACCCTGCTAAACTGGATAGTCGTAGTGGCTCAAAGGTCACTCTCGAAAACGACCAGTTATGTGCAACGACTGTTACTTAATAGGTACGTATTATGTATGTACATATATGTGAGTTGTGGAGAGGCCCGAAAGTTCAAATGATGACAGACATTTTTCAATGTCATTCTGGTGCAAGCGAACTAAAGAGCAGTGCAGCCGATCAATTCTGTAAAAATATCACCGTGAAAAATTAGGTGAAGTGAGCTTAGAGTGAGCTGTCAATAGTGTCAATCCCTAGCATTAGTTGGAATGACAGCTCATTCCACGTTCACTTCACCTAAGTTATCACGGTGAGATGGTTACAGAATCGCACTGCTGGTCCAGTGTAAACGGCTGCGTCTGTAGTTGTAGGTGGTAGGTCCAAACCTAGACAGGCACTTTACTTTGTGTAAATTATTTCATCACCACTGTTCTCAAAATGGTGAAGAAAAACACGGTGATGAAATCAGCATGTCCTGCACCCAAAAATGTGTAAACATGTGACATCCACCAACCCGCACTGGGCCCGTGTGGCCAACTCCCTCTCAAAGAGAGAAGAAAGCCTGTGTCGCAGCAGTGGGGATATTATAGGCTGATTATTATTTATTTGATTTCTACACTTATATTTGTAATATTTATGGTGTACTAGCTGTGCCCCCGGTTTCACCCCCATAAGTTAAGATCCCGTAAGAATATCGGGATAAAAAGTATCCTATATGTTAATCTTGGTTATAAACCATCTGTGTGCCGAATTTCATCCAAATCCGTTCAGTAGTTTTTGCGTGAAATCCATCCATCCATCCATACAAACTTTCACGTTTATAATATTAGTAGGATATAATGAAGAATATTAATTTCTATGCTGATACTGATAATGCTAAACTAAAGAATGGATTTGGTTCCTCACTAGGAATTATTTCTGTATCGTGACCCGTAGTATCAGGCCCTAAGTTACCTTCACAAACACAACCTCCTACTGCACTAAAGTAAAATTGTGGAGAAAACTCAAGTCTATAATCTGTCTAAAATCTTTGTGGAACAAGACTGGTTGTTGGTAACTAGGTAAATAATACTACTTCCTCTTTAAAAGCAAAGGTTAAGAAAATTAGCAGATATAATCGGATAAATAATCTGTTTGTTGCGTAATGTGTTAACCATATTTATCGTAATGTCGGAAATGTTATCCTATTTTAGACATTTTTGTAGTAAAAACCAGCCATAAAAAATAAAGACTAATGCCAGTTTTCAATAACACAGGTCAACCAATCTTGGTCGTCAAAATGGGCAATATTATCTACAGGAATGAATATTATAATTACTTTATTACCATAAAACCGTGCTTTTCAGCCGTTTAGGCTAAACAACTGTTCAACAGGAGACAGTATACACGCGATGAACAAATATGTAAGTTTTTGTGGTAAGACCCCGAAAATTTACGCTTTACGCTGGCAAGTGGTAACGTAATAGGTTGATTAAATAGGTTTAATCAAAGATTTAAATCGCTAGATTTGCCCTCCAGGTACTTATTAGGTCACGCGAAAAATTGTGCATGTTGAGAAGATTGAGCTCACACATCACACATGGAACGATATTACAATTTTCAGTACGAGTGAGCAAGTTAATAGGATTGAACGTGACCATCTTTTGAGGCGGTTGGGCAGATCTAACGATTTAAATCTTTGGGTGTAATACGTACCATCCACAACAGATTATCATCTAGGTAGGTTGAATTCTCTATGTAACTAACAAAAGATCCAATCGTGATACTATTTAAATTGATGAAATTAAATAATTTGTAATACCGGTGCTTCCTTCCTGATATCCAATATGGCGCCTGTTTAAATTCGGCTCACGTTGACATACAAAGGAAGCGTTCATGTCCTATTGTTACTATCATATTGTCAATTAATAATATTGTCTTTGCGGGACGAGCAAAAGACATAATTGTGCGGAAAAGGGAGAGGGAGGCATTTGCCCTGCAGTGGTACAATACAGGCTGGTTAGATTAGATTAGATAAAAATATTTAATCAGTACATTAAATTTTAGTAACATACGCATGTAAACACAAACACTATAGCAAAAGTATCGCGACGGTCAAAATGATACACTTTTTTTTGGTTTAGCTCTCAATTGCCAAGTGTGCAGAATATACGTGTTAGGCAAGCTTATTAGACTCCCGGCCACCGTAGGCGCGGGCCTGCGGGCGGAGAGCAATGGGTAGCTCTCCGTCCGATCAGGACCAGGCCCGTGCCGGACGGCGTGTATGTGTTCCACGCGCGCCTCAAAGAGATGTAGTTGACGGGGCCCGACAGGGCCGAAGCTTGCCGGGGTAGCGGGATCGTCCGAAAGGGTTACCGCTGCCCTGGTACATAAAGGGCTAAGGAAGGAACACGGGTGGGTTTTAGTCAGTAAGAGTCTGACACTCCCTTCTGCTCCACCCAGAGCGGGAGGGGTCATTTGATGATTTCCCATCTTCAAAAAAAAAAAAAAGGCAAGCTTATTAAGTTCGGTACAATAGAAAAAGTGTTTGAGTCTCATAATTAGTGACAGTTGAGCTCTTAAGGAACTTCGTTCCAAAATATTAATCTTTATTTCTTTTGCGGAATAGTCAAAATAGTTTTACTAAAGTCTCGTATTATTCACCTGCATTAAACTTGTCTCTAAACCATTAATTTATTTTATATTTAAAGAAAACAGCGCTGTGCCTAAAAAAATAATTAATCTGTCCTTGAAATAAACTGTGAGTATTTCTGATTTAAATAGATTTGGTAATAAATCTTTAACGACGGCGACGGCGACGATGACAGCGCACCGCAGAGTTGGCTGACCAGAGGACCACCATCAATACATACACGCTACAACAACAACAACAGCAGCTGATGAGTGATAGTGTCTGACAAATGTGCGTGCGCGTCTATAAATCACAAAATACCATCTATGGACGTCCGGTAAAGAAGTGGCAAAACTAGTGTTTTCTGAGGTCAAAAAACATACGAGAAAAACGGGGTCACATCACTAGTTTTATTAATTTATCAATTATTCATGAGAAAAATTTAGATTGCCACTCAAATTGGGCAATGCACTGGCCTTAGAGTGCTTGTTCAAATATGTTTGTAAAACTTTCAAATGTTGCAACTATTTTTAAAGTAATATTTTGAATTATTGACTAAGGACGTTTATCGGGATATTCACCTTTGTTATCTGCATATTTAGCCGGTTTCTTTGAAGGTTAATTTATATTATTAGTTTTCCGATTTTGAAATATTATACAGGTGATTAGGTTATTACCTACATTAAGGGCTGATTTTTCCAACGCCAGGTAATTATATCGGAGGAATAATTTTGAATTCTGACGTCTGACAGTTTTTGTATGAAAGAACTGTCAAAAATTCAAAATTATTCCTCCGATAAAATTATCTGGCGTTGGAAAAATCACCCCTAAATAGTACAGCGGTTATTACAAGTTGTTATCTGTTTGTTAAAATAATAAAATAAACATTGTTAGTACAACAAAAACTGCATTTTTCAAACCAAATAAATAGCTTAAAAATTGGCACGAGATAAACCAACCTTGATAATAATGACACTAGACACGTGCGGGGCGATGGTATTAACAATTCAACACAAACTTTATGCTATTGTTACCAAATGTAAATTAAGTTTAATGTTGTTAAATACTTGTGGGCTGTGGATGGGTGACCATTTTCACATACCAAGACCCCTCCGTGCCTCGGAAAGCACGTTAAGCCGTTGGTCCTGTCATTCGTGGATCTTTGACAGTCGTTACGGGTCGTCAGTAGCCCGAAAGTCTGACAACCAGTCTTGCCAAGGGGTATCGTATTACCTAGTAACTGGTTTGTGGAGGTCAGATAGGCAGTCGCTAAATGTAAAATACTGGTATTCAGCTGCATTCGGTTAGACTGGAAGCCGACCCCTACATAGTTGGGAAAAGCCTAGGCAGATGATGATGGTGTTAAATACTCAGAAATAATAGTTCCCACGGCTAGAATGTTAATTGTTATTAATTATTTTAATTGTGTATGTTTAAAATACATAATGCTGAAAACGTGGTTTCAATTAATGTGATATAACCTAATCATCACACTGTATACTATGTACTAGCAGCGCCCCGCGGTTTCACCCGCATAAGTTTCGATCCCGTGGGAATATCGGGATCAAAAGTAATCTATGAGTTAATCATCGTTATAAACTATCTGTGTGCCAAACATCCAAATCGTTCGTTCGTTCGTTTTGTAGGTTTTGTGTGAAAGAGTAACAAACATCCGTCCATCCATCCTTACAAACTTTCGCGTTCGTAATGTACCTAGCAGCGCCCCGCGGTTTCACCCGCATTAGTTTCGATCCCGTGGGAATAGCGGGATAAAAATTATCCTATGTGTTAATCTTGGTTATAAACTATCTGTGTGCCAAATTTCATCCAAATCCGTTTTGTAGTTTTTGCGTGATCATCCATCCATCCATTTATCCTCACATACTTTCACGGTTATAATATTAGTAGGAAGTAGGATAGGATATTGTTAATGGGCAGAGATCGCACAAAATAGAGAAGTTTGGAAGAAATAAGAGCAGGCCTTTGCACAGCAGTGAGACACAGGCTTACAAAAAAAAAGTTAATGACGTAAGGTGACAGGGTGATGAATAAAACAGTATCTACACTTCAACCTGTGTAGGTATGTACGACGAACAGGATGTTGTATAAAAATATTTATATTCATTCATAACATATTAATAATATAAAATTTATTGTAAGTTTAATGTACCGTTACAATTTCCTACATTCTATTGTACTAAGTGTAGAAGAGCAAAGTTTTCTAGACTATTCTAGTTATTGTTAAAAGGAGTACGCACGGCTACACATCAAGCTATGCATAACCAGTATAGCTTATACTGGTTCTGATTGTACGAAAAACCTATACAATGCGAGGTCAGCTAAAACTGGAAATGTATAGCTTGATGTGTCGTCGTGTGTACTTCCAGACGCCAGCACGCCAAGCTACTACAATCTGTCAAATTTCTTTAATAGATTTTCAACTTTATCGCTGAAGTATTATTGTTCAAGGTTGATTGAGAAAATTTGACAGTTTCGGGTAGCTTAACCTGCTGGCGTCTGTACTAAACGAAAACTATTTAAATGTTGTATGACAAGTTTTCATAAAAGTTTGGATAAAAAGAACAAAAGGATCTCAAACTCAAAGTATTTATTGCAATTAATCCAATTGCAAGCGCTTTTAGATTGTCAAGGAGTCGATCAATCACAGAGGTGAAGCTGGTTGCCCCTTCCAAAGCGTAGTAGGTTCCTATGGAGAAGAACTGGCAGATGATCTGTGACCCGTGGTTACAGTTGAGAGCAGGGGGCCTAAAAAGGTCACTTTAAGCAATACCTCTAAAAGCTATTAATTTCCTGAATTCCCAGCAGATCATTAGCAATTCCTCTAATTTTCGTAAAATTTCATTTCATATTTGGTGTAAACATTGCCGCATGAAAAAATAAAAACCGTAATTTTATCGGTAAATTTTTCATTACAGTTTTTATTAATCAAATTGGTTTTTTATTTTTTATTTCTACAGTGTAAATATTATTTCATTGTGATATGAATTGCACACAGATTATATTATGAATTGTCAGTGTGTGACCATTTTACGATTTTTAATAAATGATTCATGTTGTTATCCTATTATGATTCTGCCAAAGTGGCCTTTTTAGGCCCCCAGTTCGCTTTACTTTGTTAAAATTACTTCATCACCACTGCTCCCAAAACGGTGAAGGAAAACATCGTGAGGAAACCGGCATGTCCTAATACCAAAAATTCGAAGACATGTGACATCTCCTAATCCGCACTGGGCCCGCGTGGTGGATTATGGCCCACGTCCTCTCACAGAGAGGATCACTGGCCTGTGTCCCAGCAGTGAGCCTCTGACCACACCATTTATAACATAATTATGCCACACCATTTATAACTTAAGAACCACCACCACCCAGATATTAATCGAATGATGTGGTCTGCTATAATTTTAATCGTTCTCACAAGGATAATTTCAGCATGAATGATGTAGGTAATCAATATTTTGTAACAATTTTGTGATTTAAAAGAGTGTCCGTGGAGTTTCTGTGAACTAGCTTCATCTTTCTGACTGACCGACCCTTTGTCCCTTTGATTTTTTTAGTCAATATGATTGGCAATAAGAAAAGCCTTAATTTTATTCACGTTAAAATTGGCGTAAACATTAATGGGTAGATTACTTAGATAGCACTTAAAAACAGTCCACGATCAAAACAGAACGATTTCCTTAACGAACTATGATGATGGCTGTTTTTACACATTCCTAACTAAATTTACCGCACTTTTTTGACGTCGTAGGTAGGCAAATAATCCTTTTTTGTTAATTTTTGATGTTGATGAACTCCCGATTTTTAATTGGATGTACGGTCATCAAAGTAGATAAGTAATCAGGGTCGTCGGATACCTATAGTTGAAGTTTAATAAGAAACCGATATATGTTTTCAATTAAAATTAAATTCAATTAATAGAAAACATACAGTTCGTTTATCAAATTAAATTTCATTCGAAAACATCCATCGGTAAAAGAAAGAAAAGAAAGAAAACACGTTTATTTGCGGTAACCATGACGCAAAAAAGAACATTAAAACACAAAAAAAGCAATGGTTGGGGGAAACATGCGTCACATCCACGCAAAACGGCTTTCGCTCAGCATTATGCTGCGACCCTATGCAAACCAGAGCCCCAGCGCTGGTTTTCAGCGACGGTTTTGTACTAAACTTCAACTATATGCGACGACCCTGGTTACTTATCTCTTTTGGTGACTGTACAAATGAAACCATTCTTGATTAGTTGGTAGGTAATAATGGCTGTCGGAGCAGTGGTGGCGAAGTGGTAACAGCCACGACTTATGAATTGTAGGTCGTAGGTTCGAACCCAGACAGGCGCTTTACTTTGTGTAAATTATTTCGTCACCACTGCTCTCAAAACGGTGAAGGAAAACATCGTGAGGAAACCGGCATGTCCTAGAACCACAAATTCGAAGACAAGTGACATCTGCCAACCCGCGTGGTGGATTACGGCCCATTCCCTCTCACCGAGAGGAGGCCTGTGTCCCAGCAGTGGGAATATTATAGGCTGATTATGTAATGGCTGCCGCAGATAGGCGGGACTTGCCGCACGACATTAGTTTTGTGGTTTTAATCAAAACAGATTAGCGTGTTCATGGGTGCAAAAAATAGGACAATATTGACATACAGTAAAATACCAATTAATCTAGGAACTATGTTTTTTATGCCAACAACTTAGTTTTTCGGGTAGAAAAAAACTACCTACAATGCTTATGATTTTCGTTTTCGTGACCGAAACCATGAAATTAGCACATGATTCTAGCGTAGATTTTTTTTTTCGTTGATCAAAGGAAAGGAAACAGCTGTTTCCTAGATAAGTGCAATACCTTCGCAGTCAAAATGTATGGACCATCAAATTTTTTAAAATAAAATAATTATAGTAACAGAATCATGTAGGTACTCAATCCATGATAACAGGTTGCGCGTGGATGTCCCTGCCACCCTGTATACATATAATAAATGTGCCTCTTTTATGATCCTCAAATAATTTTGGTGTCCTAAAAATACTTAACAGCCAACTAACTTGCGCTCGCGTGAATCGCACGCAGTTCCAGTTATTTATAACTTTATGCATTTCATCGGGGTGCCTAGCTTAGTTACTACAACCCGTCCCTTAATTTTTTAAGAAATCGAAATGGAAATTATTTTGGGTTCGATTTAAAACATGCCTTTAATAAACGCTTTGCCATTTCTTGTGCCAGTCATAAGCAGCTGACCATGCTCTGCAGTGGACCTTTACAGGCCGCTACGGTGACTCAATCTGACTCAATCCATCGAGAAAATGTGGGTGTGACGTAATGTGTCATGGCGCGTCTGATTGTTTATTGCCAGGCCAGAGAATAAAAAACTTTTGCCGGTTTCTCGCTGTTTGATTGTGAAACTCCTTGTTGGTTATGTTTAGTTCCTTGTCTGTGGCCTGTATTCTAGAACATCTAAGTTTTTAATCAAACAAAACTATAACATAACACGCCGCCAAGAATGAAAGTGAAACTGAGGATGAATCTAAACTTAATATTATTAAGAAAAAAGATTAGATTTTTTGTATATTTGTTTGTTATGCTTTCACGCTAAAACGGCCAAACGGATATGGACGAAAGGGCTTTGAAGATCTGTGTCCCTGCAGTGGGAACATTTTAGGCTGATTATGCTTTATGCTTATAAAGTTATAAGGTGTAATTCGTCAGTTTTGAATAGATTCAAGCTTGATCATTTGATCATCGCTTTAGATTAAGGTCGCTACCACCTAACACTTTGAAATAACAGTTGTTATAAAATGTTGAAAAAACAGTCCGGCAGAGTAATTGGTAATTCAAGTGGAGTAAAGTAGGATTAGTAGGTAATGTAACGGCTTTCATTAATTATAATATTTTTTTAACCATCCACTGAAAACTCAGGTAGGCACTCTCTCACCTCTAATAAACAAGGACGCTGGCTTAAATATACTTTACGAAATGACAGTTGTTTTTTGTGCCGATTCAAGGCACCCCGCTCGAGCGTCTCAGGAACTTGACACACTGCACTGGTGCAAATGGTCGTCGTATTGTTTGGTACGTTTCTGATGATTTAGGGCTAAATCGTGGAATAATACAACAGTAAATCTCACTATAAAAAATATTAGTTCCACAGACGCTTACGTTGTTATCAGCGCCAAAATGGCGAAAATCAAAATCATCAATTATTGTATTTGATGTCCAGCATACTTGTATAATATAGGTCACTGCAGGTAGGTGACCAATTTGTCAATATAAATGTCAGAACAGTACTTAAAGCAGTGTTCACAATTTCAGATAATTTACATTCCATCGCCACTAAATCAGCTATCTAGTTTAGTGAAATGTATTCTAAGTTGATTTTTGAGTGAACATTTGTAACAAAAAGATCCTACTACATTTCTGATTGCAATGGAAGTTGAACTTTGTTCACTATGACATTCAGTTTATTGTTCCATAAACTGAATGTGAACATAATGAGTGGTTTATTTTTATGTGGTTGGGCAGAGAGCATTAACATAACCTCAATAAACCGTCGTTAATAAGACTCTTGTTACCAATGTTTACAAAGGCAATGCTTGCGCGTACGCATATAATTTCTAATGTATACTCAATGTACAGTTAGAGGATCGGGGTCATTGGACAGGTGACAGTTAGCTAGAACAACAGGCATTAGTAATGGATGGTTAAAAGTCATTAATTACTTTAGATATATTGCTTTTTGCTGACCCTTCATTGATTCTCTAGCAAAAATATGAAAGGGGTTAACTACAGCTTCTGATTTAAGGTTACACTAGTCAGTCATTCTTCCATAGAGTTTACTGCACTGTTTGACAGTATACATATATTAAATAAAAAATTATATCAACTTGTCTCGTCATTACGTAGCACTGACACAGAAATTAAAAAAAACAATTGGTTTCAAAGTTATGAGCGTCAAAACGTCCATATTTGAATGCATCTTTGGGCGTAAAATACATAACTCTCGGTCTCTCGGAGTATTAAAATGGCAAAATTGTTATTAAAGGGATATATAATTTACTCAAGAAATAAACTATCTTAATTTTAAATAAATACATCTATTATTTTTTTCATTATATCTTTTTACGCCCAAAGGTTTGTTCATGAAATTTTACGGTCGTTTTCGCAATAAATTATCGTTTATTTCACTAAGGGCTGATTTTTCAATCATCTGATAACTTTATTCGAGGGATAATTTTGAAATTTTGACAGTTCTTCCGTACAAAAACTGTCAAACGTCAATTTTATTTCACGAATAAAAGTTATCTGGCGATGGAAAAATCAGCCCTAAATAAATAAAAACCAATAGGGTACTCTCATGTCTGGCGGGCAACTGCCCAACGATTGATGTCGGGACGTTGTATACATATGTATATGCGCACCCACGATACAGGAGTAATTCCTAGTGTGGGGCAAGGTTTAAAAAAAAATGCAAGTTGCGCGGTAAACTCTGCTTGCGCGATGTAGGATTTGTGTGACGTCAGTATGTTGCGTAGTTCGCATGTGGCGTAGTAGATACCGCTACAACTCAATAAAAAAAAATAAAAAAAACTACTAGCATGCATATAAGCCACAGCCACCAACGAGTTCGAGCCGTCGACTAGTGCATCCTACATGGCATGTAGGATGCATATGAGCCATAGACCTATAAATTGGTGAAGGTCATGGTAATCCTTATACATTCAGGAAGCGCAAGACTGGTCGTTGTGGCGAAGCTCAGGGCATATGTCCAGCAGTGAACGTCTTACGACCGAGATGATCATCTGACCAGCCTTTTTCAACTATGTAGGGGTCAGCTTGCAGTCTAAGCGGATGTAGCTGAATACCAGTATTTTACATGTAGCGACTGCTTCTCTGACCTCTACGACCCAGTTACTGGGTAATATGATATCCCTTGGTAAGACTGGTGAACGGTAACCTACTTTAAATGATTGACGGCCAACAGCTAAGTAAAATATTTGTGACTTATTAAAATACAACCACTTGGTATTATTAACGTTTATTAAGTAGCAAAATAATGACCACCACTGCAATTTTAACACAGCAAAGTAGTGCTTATCACGCGAATACCAATCATAGTTTTTGTTGACAATTTTTACAGACACTAAGCTACCCGAAACTGTCAAATTTTCGCCATCAACTTGCAAAGTTGCTGCTAATGCTTTAGCGATAAAGTTGAAAATCTATCAAAGAAATTTTATAGATTGTAGTAGCTTGATGTGCTGGCTTCTGTACTTGTCTTTGTAATGGCAAAGGCATTGCATGCAGTCAAGAGTAAGGCTTTAAATCTTAATCATCTGGGAATGGGATATTTAAATTATTATGTAAAAGTTTTCGTGGCATTGTTATTGTAAATAAAGGCTCATTTACAAAAAGAGTTTTTAGAGGTTCGAGGAACAGGGTGTAAAGTTGGCTCATCCTCCATAGAAAAGGGAGGATCTTCCGACCAGACGGGTGTTGTGTCTGGCGGGCAATTGCCCCACGACTGATGTCGGGAAGTTTGTATATATGCTAATTGCGCGGTAAACTCTGCTTGCGAGATGCAGGATTTGCGTGACGTCAGTATGACGCGTTGTTCGCATGTGGCGTTGTAGATACCGCTACAAGTTTCTCGCCTTGATGTCAATTGCCCGAACATAACTGGCAAAGTCTGGGTGTACTACAGGTACACTTCTGCTTAACCCTTCGAGGAACACAGTTGTTATGTTACGAGTATATCTTGAAACCACCAAGATTGGACTTTGGACACCACCTAACCAACGATTATAATCAGCCTTACAAATGTTTAATGGGTAATTTTACGGTTAGCATGCAAGACTATGGTTTGAACGCAGTGGACCATGCCGCCATGCCGTCGAAACGGGCACATCTGCCGTTTGATTAACACGCAATCTTTTTTGCTTCACGCTTTTTTTGCGGTGGAAATTATATAAGACATGCAGAGAGAATCTAAAAATAGATTTTTGGATTTTTTTTTTGGTTGGTATGTTATTTATGATTAGGGTAAAGGTCAGTTATTTGGGAGTAGTTTTGAGGGATGGTGTGGGGCAAGGCAGCGCCACTGCCAAAACGAAGTAAACGAAGTACATATATAATATTTATTTATTTGTTTTTTTTCTGTAAGTAGGTTTGTACAAACACTTTTACACGTCAATCATATTTTTTTTAAACTAGATGAGTTTGACGTTTCCCATCTGACTACTCTAAGAAGAAAGGCTGAAACAAACTCAGAGGTCACAGTCTCTTTTAAAGTCAAGACATAATCTTGGTCAGATCATGTGAAGACCATGTAGATTGGTGTCTGAAATGGTCTTTTGAGGAAAGAACCACACAGATTGAGTGGACCTGTCCAGTCAGTGTGCGCATTTGTTAAAAATCGTGCAGCTCAACTCAGAACTTGAGGCGCTATCATAATGTTTTCTCTAAGCGATGCAGCTTATTTTCGAATACTCATCGTGTTCATAACGTAAGGCAACACAGGATGGTTTCACAAGACGTGCTAGTATATATTTTTTTGGTATTTTATAATCACTTAGTGAGAGTATATACACTGTACAGCCACCAAAAGAGATAAGTAACCAGGGTCATCGGATATAGTTGAAGTTTAGTAAGAAATACAATGCATGTTTTCGAATGAAACATAATTTGTTAAATGAACTGTTTTTTTTCTATTAACTAAATTAAATTTTATTCGAAAACATCCATCGGTTTCTTACTAAACTTAAACTTTTAACTATCTTAAGAAATGTTTCTCTGTTATTTTTATTACACTGAATTAAGACGTTGATGAAATAGTTAGGTAAACCAAATAATGTAGGTACCTCTGTGTTCTTTTAATGTAACCAAGTAATGAACCTTTTAATAGTCTCTGGGCTGGCAGACATGTGCGTGCACATGTTCATGTAGCCAATTCGTGTATTTTTAAGTTATTGTTATTTACTAACATAGGATAAGTTCATACTAACTCTATATGGATCCACTGGTCTAATATAAAAAGTTTGAATTTGAATTAAACATTTTTTTGTTTAAACCACGCACGCACTTTGAGTAATTAGGATGTGTTTTTACTGTATGTTTATGGTTAGGTATCTATTTTACTGTAATAATATATTTTATATAATGTAATCTTTATTTTAAGTTAACTTGAATAAACCATTGCTTAGTTCGCGAATGACGTACATTAAGAAGCAGCAAAGAGCTTTTAGTGATTAATAAATTTAATAATAGTGTATTTTTTTTTTTAACCGACGAAAATAAACGGCGGAGGTTCTCAAGTCGACGCGTATATATTTTTTTTAATGTATGACCACGATAACTTTTTACAGAGTAGTCTGATTTTGATAATTATTTTTTTATTGGAAAGGGTATATCCCAAAGTTGGTCCCATATAAATTTGGAAAAAGAATTCCAACCCTGAGGGTGGGAAAATAGGGGTGATTTATTGTTCACTCACAGATTTGAATGCTGAGTTGTGTATTATTACTCTACTATGCCTGCCCTTTGGCTAACAATTCGTAGATTATAGCCACAAAAAATTATAAAATAAAAACTTTTTAACAAAAAAATTAAACCACCGAAAAACTGAAAAGCAAAAAATTGAGTCGGCGCCGTTTAAATTTAAGGCAATTTAGTGATCTTTGTTTATTGATGTTTGGCGCCGACAAAAAATGACTTAGGTATACTTACATTAGTTTAAGAACTTAGTTATTAAGGTTAAATAAAAAAGGTTTATTATTTTAGAAGTCACGCTCATGTCATATGTCTACACCGATTCATTCGACGATAAAAACAAAACGGAACTACAAGAGCAAGTGATCTAGTCATAAGTGTCAATGCAAGAATATTATACTATTTGCAAATAAATATTGATAAATGAAAATGTTACTCAAAATATTACCTGCTCCGTAAACATACGCTGCAATAAATGATTAATTAACAAATTTTTTGCTTTTCAGTTTTTTCGGCGGTTTAATTTTTTCAAAAAAGTGTGTTATATACTGTCTATTTTTAAATATAATTTTACAATTTAGGAAAAAATCACAAACGAATTGAATCTGGCGTCCTAGCTAGGTTACATGATAACCTGTATTAAGGTTCGCCAGCCCAAGTTGTGGAAACCTGGGCTGGCGAAGGAGTACAAAAAATTCAATAGACTGCTTAGGACTATAAGGTACATATGTAAACTTATACTATGTGTGAAGTGTTAGTATGTGTTTTGTGATGAGGTGTGGTGCGTGTGTGTGAGTAAACGGAAGGGAAAGAGGTTGAGTTTAGATACGAAGTGTTACAGAAATCACTACGATTGTTTATTAAGGAGGTATTCAATGTCGTCGTAGTTTAAACTGGTTAGAAAGAATTTTATCAGTTTTTTGCACATTTCGTAAGGGGATTGATGTACAGGGACAGTAATGTAATACAAACAAAAAGGCCAGATGAATGAGTGCATAATAGGCCTATAATGTTCCCACTACTGGGACACAGGCCCAGTGCGGGTTGGTAGATGTCACATGTCTTTGAATGTTTGGTTCTAGGACATGCCGAATCGTTTAGGAAAACATCGTTTCCTCACGATGTTTTCCTTCACCGTTTTGAGAGAAAGAAAAGAAAGAATGAAAATGCATTTATTTGCGGCAAACATGACGCATGAAAAAAGGACATAACACACAAAAAAACAAGTTGGGGGTAAACATGCATCACATTCAGCAAAACGGCCATCGTTCAGCACAATGCTAAGACCCTATACGAGACAGAGCCCTAGCGCTGGTTTTCAGCGGCAGCCGGCGTTGGTGTGAGAGTAGTGGTGATGAAAATTATTTATTTTCGAACTGGGTTCAAACCTACAACATACAACTTGTAAGTCCGGGCCGTTGCCACTGAGCTATCACCGAAGGGAATGAAGAAATGGGCACAAAAAATAGGATCATTACAGTCTTATTACATCTTTATTGTGGACAAGCTGGGCATCCGGCAATTATTATTACATTATCGATACGCCCCTGCTTTGCATGGTTTTTACGACTTGACAAAACATCGAGATATCTTTATTATATGCACTTAAGTTTTATAACACATAAACCTTTCGTAATGAATCTCTAAAAGGTGGTAAAAACCACATCAAAATCCATTGGTAAGCTTAGAAGGACAACGGGTCATACAGACAGACACGAAAAGCAACTTTAATTTATAATATTATGTATAGAAGCACACCAACCTACATGCCATCATAGGGACAACGCTGAATATGTCTTGTAACTGGTACACCAGCACCAGCCTGGTCCATGTCCATAATAGGCCCAGTAGATGTACATAGTTATGATGTTCGTACTTCCCCAGAAAAAAACTTAACAAGGACCTCAAATCAAATGTACCTAAAGAATGTACAGAAAGATCACAAATACTAGTACTTTGTTCTTTATTCGCTCTTCGCAATTGGTTTTAAATATTCACTTTGTTTCTGACTAATACTTGGACTACATTTCACTATTGAAAGAGATTGGTGCCTGACCTCAATTACCTATGTACTTCTAAAATATTAAAATCTCTATGCCTAACCACTCAAATCGTTAAAATCAACACGCTTGCCAAAAGGATCTTAATTCTTTTTTTTTTTGCCTTTAATGTCCCACTGTTGGGAAAAAGTCTTCTTTTCTTCTTTCTGGGCAAAACTCTCTTTCCACCTCTCTCTGTCCAGAGCTGCCAAGGACCAATTTTTATCAAAGGAAAAAGAAAGAAAGAAAGAAAAAAGTTTATCAGCTCGATCTTAATTCTTAATCGACATTATTTCCCAATACGGGTAGTCACAAGCCCGAAAGTCTGACAACCAGTCTTACAATCAGATAGGCAGTCGCTCCATGTAAAATACTGGTATTCATCTTCATCCCATTAGACTGGAAGCCAACCCAAACATAGTTAGGATAAAGCTAGACTTTTCCCGGGAACCAAATACCTCAAAATACGAGCAACAAATCAAAGACCTCAAAACTCTCTGCCGGTAAACATTACGGTAACCTCATTGGCTGACACACTGCTCCCTACCAACCGGTTGGCCGACCTACAGACGAGACGTAACATATTATGTCACGGAATGCATTCAATTATATCTGTGATACCTGTTGTTAATGTTTGTGTAGATTACGGCAGATGGTGAAATGGAATGTCTTGGTTGGATTTAAGGTGCAAGCGTCAGGGTAGCCCGAGAACTTCTTACGTTTTTTGCAATTTGCAGGATATGATTTGCGGCCGTAACAAATATTTTTTTATAGAATTATAATCATAAAAATCAACAATCACGGTTAGTTTTCGAAGGCCAGCCAAATTTTTCACGATGACATTTTGCGAAGGTGACGTTCTGCGTCTAGACCGTTCGAAGTGCTGATTCTCAGCCTAATTTGAATAAATAACTTTTGATTTTGAATGATTTTAATTTCATGAAATCTTGACTTTTGAGGCTTAAGCAGTTGTATTGTTGTAGGAGTTGTAGTTTTTATTTATTTTTATTCTGTAAAGTCATAATTGTTACGGTCGCGAATCATATTTTTATCAACATACTCGTACAACCTAGCTAACACGTATCAGGGGTCACCAGTATAGAGGTATGTGGAACAGGGTGTAAAGGTCACTCATCCTCCATAGAAAAGGGAGGATCCTCTGACCAGATGGTCGTCGGATGGGATAGGGTGTTGTGTCTGGCGGGCAACTGCCCGACGATTGATGTCGGAAAGTTCTATGTATGCAAGTTGCGCGGTAAACTCTGCTTGCGAGATGCAGGATTTTGCGTGACGTCAGTATGACGCGTTGTTCGCATGTGGCGTTGTAGATACCGCTACAAACCTAACACTGACCTGCAAATTACAAAAAAAAAAGCATTAGCGCATTTGGTGTCCAATTTTGTGTCCGTGAATAACTGAGGCTTTTCAGATCTAATAGGTTATGTGTTGAGTATCAATGTTACTTAGAATAATTTATGCCAGGACAGCCGGCCTGGCAATGTTCCATTGTTTCAATTAACAAGATATGGTCAATTACTGTTTGCCCACTGCTACTAATAGGTACCTACTAGTGATAACAACAGAATCTGCATAGGTATTCACAACCCTCGATACGCTTTCGTATCGTACCAAACATCAATCAATGTTATCATAGGACCTCCTCTACACGCTGTTCACAAGCCCAAAACCCAAAAATTTTGTCAGTTTAAATGAAATAGACAACCGCTATTCTTCCGACAGCTGTTTGCTGTCGGGGGCAAGACAAATCAGGTTATCGAAATTTGTCATTTTCGATACGATAGTGTCGGTTGATTGTGAATAGCTGTGCTGGTCCAGTTTTCCGTTCGATAATATTGCGATTTCCGCCACCTGTAAATCGATTGTGAATCAGCATGATCATTGAAAGCATGAGCACTGATCACCATGGTTGCTCAAGGCAGGTTGGCGATTTCAGACTTATATTGATTACAAATCTAGGTTTCCTTACGATGTTTTCCTGTTTGCGATGTCCAAGATATGACTTCCCGTGATATAGTTCAACTTAAGAGGTACCGTCATGATAAAATAACTTTCGGCTCAGTTAGTATTGAACCCATAATCCGTTGTTTAAGAAGAGGTTCCATAAAACTTTGGACCACCATGACTTATGAATAACTTAAATCAGTACAAAAAACCTTTAAAGCATCTGCAGACTCCACAGCCAAACATTGCAAAAGACACCAAACAAAACTCGTAATAAATCGAGCATCGGATTCAGAATAACACCATATCAACTTTCACTGAGAGGAATTCCGGTTGCGTTCGTAACACTTGATCATCTCACGCGAAATCTTAACGTTTTGCTAACTCATAACATGTGAGATCGTGAGTGATAAACGTTTTTTTTTTTCTTTGTGAATCTTTTCGACAAGTTTTTGTATGCTTTTTTGTAGTAGTAAGACTTTATGAAGGATCCCGTCCCGAGAAGTACTTCCTACTACCATGCCTAATGCCTATTTCTGCCGCCAACCCACTGACCTGTATTAATTATACAAGTATGCTGGACTAAATATACTATACGAAATAACAGTTGTTTTTGGTGCCGATTCAAAGCGTACGCAAGCTCGAGCGTCTTAGGAACTAAATTTGACACATTGCATTGTCGCAAATGGCCGTCATTTTGTTTTGGTACGTCTCTGACGATTCAGGTCTAAATCGTTGACTAAGACTTTTTTGTGTATTTTGTGTTTGCTACGAGATATTTAGAACATTTTATCACGAGAGTATGTGAATCTTGTAAAACTAACTATCAAAAAAATTTGTTCCACGGACGCTCACGAAAATGAAGTATGAAGTCCAGCGTACTTGTTTATTATTATGTCAGTGCGCCAAGCAGTCTTGTTATATTCCAATATCAAGTGACATTGCAATGGGGATAAAAACTGCTACTTGCTCACTTCAGAGGTCGCTACTACCCAGCGTCTAAGAATGTGACAGCTAGCTGTCACTATCCATACATTTCTTGTAAACAAGAGATTTCTTTTACGCATAATTAATTAATATCTTGCGCAGCCGTTGACGGGCAAAATCAGCACACGTTAGAATTACAATAGCAAATAATTTGGCAATTGCAGGCTCTATGACTAAGCGCCACGACAGGACCACAGCCGAAGCTATCATGAATAGTCCTATTTGTATGTTAATATTTTTTAAACAATTGCTTTGCTGCTGTGTGGTCGCCAGACTTTTAAATCCCAGGTTTTCCCAAGTTATACAAAAAGGATATTCCGGTTTTTCACGTAGTGACCGAATTAGGGATTCAGCTTGTGCTCTGAATTTCAATAGAGTTACTTCTAGTTAAAACGCTGATCTCATACCGTCATCGAAGAATTTTAGGTACGACTTTAAGACAATATGGACGACACGGTTGGCGCAGTGGTTAAGCGATTGACTGCTGCGCTGCGTGTTGCGGCTTCTATTCCCGCATGGAACAAATATTTGTATGACCTACAAGTAGTTGTTCCGGGTCTGGCTGTTTGTGTATGTGAGTTTAAATGTTTGTAAACGCACCCGCGATACAGGAGAAATTCCTAAAGTGGGGCAACGTTATTAAAAATATATATATATATGTATATATAGTTCTGGCCATCGTTGTAATTGTAAGGCTTCCTGTACACGACGCCGGGGCCATGCCGGTGCATGCACGATATTTATTCTTATTATACAAACATGCGGTCCGGCACCGGTGTGGCTCCGGCGGCGTCATGTACAGGACGCCTAAAGAATACACACTAGGTAAATTTTATACAGAGTACTTTTGGTCGAGGCAATGGTAAATGGTTAGGTGAGCCACAATAGTTTTTTATCAGACATGCACCTTAATTGCGTAACACACTATCAATCGCAATCTGAATCATTCTGAAGCAAATTGCTAATCCATTGCTTTATAAGTTCGAAAAATTTGTCTGCTCAACAAGTAAATAACGCGATGAATGTTGTTGAACTGTCAAAATGAAACCCCATCATATCCCTACCAATTGAAGCAAAATACATAGCTTCTAAAGTTTAGTCATTATGAGAAAACTGTAGCTCCTACTTCAGAGGTTTAGGTAATGAACCTATTTTTTCCACCTGTTTTGTTTGGGCAAAGGTCTTGCTTTCCATTATTCTGTGTGCATTACCTTCTCCGACCTCCAGTAAATGCATCTAGGTCGTCTCGCCTATGGGTTATCATAACAGCAATAAATTGCGCACAGAAATAAGCCATATATTCTAGATCAAATGTCTGTGGTGCCAACTTCGATGCCCATGTTATGCGTGAGTCGTATATGCTCGTATTACAAATCCGATACGCGACGGTGTTTCCTAGCCAGTTGCCAACACGTAACACTTCGACGTTTGTTATGATTCTGATACGAATGCAGCTGACAGAAAGTACCTACTTTACACACGTATTTAAGTGGCCCTTTTTGAACCTAAAATTACGAATAATGATTGAACTTTAGTTTCACTAAATGAAAAGAGAAACAAAAGAAAAAAAAGTAGTGAAAGTATATCAAATTAATTTTATTATTGAATGCTATTCGGAACTATGCTATTCAGTATGAATACTCGTATAATAATTTGAAATTGATCTAATGCGAACTGTTTCAGTAATATAAAAAAAAAAAACCATAAATGTCATAATTTCATGAAATAGTCATCCAATAAGGTAATATGAACTTAGAGAGTTGTATTGCAGATTCTGATGATTATAGTTCTGTATAGCCATATTTGTTACGGCCGCAAATCATCTTTTAATCAACATAGGTACAACCAGACACTGACCTGCATGCAAATGGTAAAAAACGTAAGTACATTTTAATTTCGCGAGCTACCTTAGGTCTTTCGCCTTTATCTTATCTGCCTAGCCTTTTCCCAACTACGTTGGGGTCAGCTTCCAGTCTAACCGACAGCTGAATAGCAGCATTTTACATGTAGCGACTGCCTATCTGAACTCCATAACCCAGATACTGGTTAATACGATGGCTTCTTCCCGAAACGACTATGATAAATGATACATGATTTTATTGAAATGAAAACTTCTTTAGCGGCGTTGTGCACTTTTTTGTGATGGGTAAAAGATGTTAAACTCGCGTCAGGACACGTGACCTGATCGAAAATTCGTAAGACGGAGCTCGCGTCAGGATACGTGACCTGATCGAAAATTCGTAAGACGGAGCTCGCGTCAGGATACGTGACTTGATCGAAAATTCGTAAGACGGAGCTCGCGTCAGGACACGTGACCTGATCGAAAATTCGTAAGACGGAGCTCGCGTCAGGATACGTGACCTGATCGAAAATTCGTAAGACGGAGCTCGCGTCAGGACACGTGACCTGATCGAAAATTCGTAAGACGGAGGGAGAGTAGACCGCATTCCAAAATATCAAAAATGCAAAACAATAATATTCAAGTATTCACTTCTGCCGGCACTCCCGGAGTGCAACCCGTTTTTTTTATTTTTGTAAGAAGGTTTACACAAACACTTTTACACCGTTCCACGTCAATCATATTTTAAAAACTAGATGAGGTCGGCGTTTCCTATCTGAATAGTCTCCAGTGAAACAAATTCACTGTCAATGTTCCACTTAGCGTATCCCCCTCAAATAAAATATTTTCCTTAGAGGATTGAGATATATACTTGGAAAAGATTTTCGTAGCACAAACTCAACAAAAAAAGGTAGAAAATGTTATACTTATGAATGAAATCTCAGACAATAGACTAGTGTGATATGCACATAGGTAGGTAATCTAAACACCACAGTTTCATCACGTTTCTCTATTTCATTTACAACCGCAATAAAGCGAATTATAATGCAATAAATAAACAACTAATTGTTCTTGTTTTATACGTGCCATAGTTTAAACAATTAGGTACGCTAAGTATTGTTTTAAAGAACAATTGAATTGCATCTGATCATCATGTTTACAATGTGTAAATAATTGTTTTTTTCTGCATAATGCTTCTTTAGTTGACGTAATACTGTTATGTGCAGTGGCGTAACAATAGGGTGGCGGGAGTGGCAAAATGCCACGGGCCCCCAGCCGGAGGGCCCCCCAGCCCGAGAGGGCCATGAGCCCAGGAGGATTCTAACATACCTAAGTATAGAAATGCAAACTGTTTTCGACCACTAGACCAAAGAAGCGGTCAGGTATTCAGTTTTGTAGGGAAATTACGAAATCTACGTGGACGAAATCGCGGGCGACGTGCCAGTAAAAAAAAATATAACGTTGGTTGAGCTTCTTTACATCGAGGGAGGGCCCTACCAATCTCATGAATTTGCCACGGGCCCCAAAGGGTATAGTTACGCCACTGGGTATGTGTCATTCATTACTTGCATTTTATTATATCTGGTAGCATCGACTCAACACCAAAACGCCAATTCCCGTAATTAAAAACGTTCAAAATCTAGTCGCAATCTCATCTCAGCAACAATCAATGTTAACAACTTGTCAAATATGTAGGGAAATTAGAGGTATTTTTGACAAATGGAGACAAATCAGACTGTAAACGTTCTTAAAGTTATGAAAATTACGGCTCTGGTTTTCCGATGGTTCGCAAATATCGTCGTAGGTGTTGATTCCTAACCCGCTTACCTATTAAGGTAGGTGGACCTTTGGGGTCGCGGGCGCATAGAGTGGGGACTCTGTCTGCCTACCAAGTGACCCCAGGGAAGACGGTGGCACAGTGGTCACGTGCTGCCGTGCATAGCAAGGCTGAGGGGAGGCCCCTTTACAGTCTCCCCAGGGATGCCTTGCAGGCGTTGCGCAGGGATGGTTCCGAAGTTGGTTTTTTAAGAGGAACCGGGACCACCCTTATGCGCGGATGGTGATCACCGGGGTGGTTTTAGTGAGGTAAAAATCCCACACTCCCCGACCCCTCTCCCCGGAGGTCGGGTGCCTTTCGAAGGTTTCCCCCCGGAAAAAAAAAAAAAAAAGGTTGTTGATTCCTAACCAATAATAGTTATACAGGTATAATTATCAAATGACCGTTTCACAACCATTACACAGTTTGAAACATCGTTGCAAGCAATTTATGCTTGCATTAAATATAATTAATTTATTATTGTGACCGTATACAATATAATGGTTTGTCGACCCAGAAATGATTGTCTTGACGTTGCCAGGTAATCAAGATAATTGTTACACCTATGAGCATTGCATGTTATATTGTTATCTTTGTACTGCATTTTCTAGGCGATAATCCAAATGTAGGCCACCGTTTTTGTGCTCACCAGTTGGCGCCACTGTCGAGCAAGGTCCTGAAGTTTACATTTAAATCATATTAAAACAAACCAAAAAATGTGTTTGTAAATAGTAACCTCTGAATCAGCTGTTGCACCTCTTTCTCTTAGCTCCGCTGTTACGAGTAAAGCATTGACATACATTGACCCGTAACTTATATTTGCCGTAATTAATCTCCGGTATTGCAAAATATTCACAACATTATTCTTATTAGAAGTAACCCGTGTAGCCCACCCACAAACAGCACGGTTTTCACGGAACGGTTGGCGCAGTGGTTAAGCGATTGACTGCTGCGCTGCGTGTCGCAGGTTCGATTCCCGCACGGACCAATATTTGGATGGCCTACAAGTAGTTGTTCCGGGTCTGGCTGTTTGTGTATGTGAGTTTAAATGTTTGTAAACGCACCCACGATACAAGAGAAATTCCTAGTCAAAATAAGATAAATAATAATAATACGAGTATAAATATCGCATTGGGTCTAGCCTATAAGGATATTTGTATGTTTGGAGTGCATAAATAAATAAATAAATGATAATAAATAAATATAATTATTATTCATATAATATAATTTCTTCCTATTTTCCTAGCAACGTTTTTTAAAAAATAAGATAACCAAGAAATAGTGACACATGCATTGATGTATTAAAAGCGTTAATATATCAATGGACACTTGACATTTCGGAGACCTCACGCTACACTAGCACCTTTAGCGGCGAATTCATACGCGATAGCCCTCATTACCAGTTAGTTAGGGTGATCACTGGCTGCTAAGATAGATCGTACCTAGGGAAACTTTGAAAATAATTGAAGAACAAATAATTGCTCTGTACCGGCCTAGCTAAAACTATTGTCTCATAAACATAACTAACTCGCAAATCACATAAACGGAAAAAAATAGAACTACGATTTTTTTTATTGCTAAATGGTCCAAGGCCCAGCGGTGCAGAGGGAGTGGGCCGTGATCCACCACTCGGACCCAGTGCGGGTTGGTAGATGTCACACGTCTACGAGTTTTTGGTTCTAGGACATGCCGGTTTCCTCACGAATTCCTTTACCGTTTTGAAAGCAGTGGTGATGAAATAAATTACATAAAGTACATCGCCCGTCTGGGTTAGAAGATTCGAACCCACGACCTATAACTCGTAAATCGCAGCCGTTACCACTGGGCCACCACTGACATCATGCATAGGTGCTTAAGTCCTTATGTATATTCGGTAATTAATTGAAGATTCGGAATGTTTGTAAATATGTGAGCACCATGTATCTATCACATAGTTAATTTATATGTCATTGATTATATGTCATGGATTCATTAATCCATTTTAATTCTTTTACTTATTGTGGTAAAGTAATTTTATTTTTAGGTGCATCGTCTTCACATCTAATTATATAATTAATGTATGCAAAATATTGTAAAACATTTTAAAAGAGTAACGGTGGAGTTTCTTGCCCATTCTTCTCCATACGAAAACTACCTTTTGGAAGGGGCGACTAGAATCAATTTTATTTTAATTTTATTTTTGACGTTCATAAGTGCCTATGTGAAATAAATGATTTGACTTTGACTTTGACTTTGTAAGTAACAAATTTGTAAATTTTGGCCCGAAAATATGAATTCTTTGAAGGACGAACAACATACATATTTCTCACTAATTAACTAAAACTACACTGGACTGTAATGTATATTTGCTTTATACAAAAACTAATCAGTTTTATAAACAGTTCTTCAAAAACCCGAACCGCATACCTACTAAAGGTCCGTACCACGAAAAATATTAAAGTTTATCATTCTTTTTGTTATTTTCCATGAAAGAGTCCATAGTAACGTATTTTGTAAAAACGGCAAAATAAAACCTACAGACTCTGTCAAATTTCTTTAATAGATTTTCAAATTTATCGCTAAAGCTTTAAGGTTCAAGGTTGATTGGATTTTTTTTACAGTTTTGGGTAGCTTGACCTGCGAGAGCCTGTAGCAGTCAGACGTAGAGATAGACAGTCAGACAGACTGGCGGCGTGGCGTGGGCTTAGTAATAGAGCCCCATTGCCAGTTATGGCACACTGTACGGAACCCCGAAAAGTCCTGTTCTCGCCAGCCTTGATATAAGGCGTTAATTGTATAAATAAACATGAATACAGGTACAATATAGTACAGGTAAAGGTCCTATATTTATTTTAACACATTACTTAGTTGATAGTAAATGAGTTTGCTCTTGCTGGGTACAAGAAAATAACACTGCTGACATTAGCGCAGTTTTCCCGTTTCCTATGCGTTTACGTCTTGCTTGGCAGATGATTTCCGCCAATCCGCCATGTTGTGGAGAAAGCGCGGTTAATAATTTTAAAGAGGATGCTCTAGATTGCTGTGTTGTTTTTATACTTTTGAGTTTGAATCTTTCTAACTGTACTTATGTGGTTTAGAAAGACTTTCTTTTCTTAAAATTGAAAGACAAATTCAGTAGGTACCCTAATTGCGTACCTAATACATTATCAGTCGCAATCTGCATAATTTTGAAGGACAATGCTTATCAATGGCGTCATTTCATGTTCGACTTTGTCTGCTCAACAACGTAAATAAGTCAGTGAATGTTATTGAACTGTCAAAATGAAAGCCATTTCTACTGTTAGTGTGTTACACAATTACCCCACAGAAGTAAGTATCTCTTAAGAATGGAACTCCTGATAAGTTCAGAACACCCGAATAAAACATCATTCTGTATCTTTCACTTTGAAACGATTGAAAGAAACGGAAACATGTTTTTTGTGGGGCTCTAGTGTATAAGCTGGGAAGGAGAAGTGGGACATACTGTCATTTGGGACATTACAAACTGTCCCAAAGAGGATGAAAGACTGACGCAGATTTTTAATAGTACCTATTATCATTGTATATCATTGTCGTCACTGTATCACATTTTTACAAAGCAAAACAAACAATGGATGCACCTTACGTCCTACAGACGTGCGACGAATGTTAATAGTGCGGACACTTAAATTAATTAAAGTTTGATCAATGCGATCTTCAATGCAAGGAAGATGAAGCAAGCCAATACGGAAATATAGATGTTCAGGTGTCCTTTATGTTCAAAACAATTATTTGACCGGTTGAAGGCCGTAGTTACACAACCAAAAAGCAATTGTGTCTCGCGTGGATCCACGTTTAAAGGGTAATATTGATGAGGGATACTAAAAGTGGGAATCAATAACTGAGCAAAAAATTCTACGTGATCATTTGAGTATAAACCGTGAAAATTGTTTCTGCGAAAACCGTTTGTAAATTTTGTGATAGACAAACATCGAAGTGATTTCAACAGAGGCGATGGTGTTCAATCTGCCAAGCCTTTTCCCAACTATGTTGGAATCGGTTATTATTCTAACCAAATGCATCTGAATACCAGTATTTTACATGGAGCGACTGCCTATTCGACCTCCACAACCCAGTCACTGGGCAACACGATACTTCTTGGTAAGACTGGTTTTCAGACTTTTGGGCTTCAGACTACCCGTAACGACTGTCAAAGATCTATGTTTGACAGCTGAGACCAACGGGTTAACGTGCTTTTCGAGGCACGGAGGGGTCTCGGGGTAATGTATGGTAACCCATCCACGGACCAAACGCGGTCGTGCCTGCGATCCTGCGATCGACCCGTGCGGCTTTTAGCCACGAGCCCTATTCACCATAAAACCGGAAATCGCCGAGACCCCATCTCAGTAATCCAACTTGTATTCCTAGGGGTCAGCACATAGCAGAGGGGTCAGGGACATCGGTATTGTTATCAGAAACGTATTATTATCGTTACACTCGTAAATATAGCAATAAAAAACAACGACAAGTGCAACGATTGAATTTACTAGAAATTAAATATTAGCATGTTTTTCAAGAGATTATTACTAGATGTGGTGAGCGCTAATGCTGATCATGGATTGGATTATCGGGTTGGGCTAAGTGTTTTTGGGGTACCTATTCCTTTTGGAATTTCTCAGTAAGCAGCCCGGAGACTGGATGTTCCCGGTGGATGGCAATAGGCTCGCCCTATGTTACATGGAACTTAAACATAGCTAATGTGGGTGTACTATACGAGTATGTAGGTACACCACTGTCTAACTCTTCAGGGAATACTGTTACAGGCGTGATGTTGTGTGTGTTATCACTAAAATGGCGTTGTAGATCAACTGTTACTGTTAGCCTGCATCTGGACATCCCACTGCTGGGCAAAGGCCTCTCCCCATGACTTCCAGCTCCTTCGTTCCACGGCTAAAGTGGACCACTGGTCGTTAGTCGGATCAACTGTGACTTAAAAAAGACATTCAATTACAACTTAATTCAATTATTACCACTACTGGCACACAGGCCTCCTCTCTGTGAGAGGGAGTGCGCCAGAATCCACTACACATCCCCAGTGCGGGTTAGTTAGATCTTACATATCTCTGGGACATGCTGGTTCTCCCTTAACCTAAGCTTTATTTTGGAAAAGTCATGACTGTATTGATTTTTTTGGCTGAGATGCTATGTCCAGTCTAAACGCAGACTATCAGCATAACCCCTCCTTAGTGACTTAAATTATAGCACCTTACTCAACTGTCTCACCCGTCCCAAACCGACCATCTTACACACAATCTCAGTTGGCACATCATCTACAATTACTCCTTTGCACAAGAATCGAACCGCACACATACATATCCGCAGTTTAGCTGGCTCAAGGGCGGGTTACACCGTGCGACGTGAGCTGCATCAGTTAAACCAAGGTTAATTTCACTGGCGGTGGTCGTAGAATACCGTATGTAACATTTTTGTGGGCAGTCAAACGGTTTAATGACACTTCTGTGCTCGTGGTGTGCATGGTTAAGTTGGGGTGTTCTGTTTATTCATAAAGTACCTGTCTAACTATAACGAGAGATTTGGTAAAGGTTTTGGTACAGCTGATTGTTTTTGTTTATCCTCGTCCTGATTGTTTTTTTAAATATACGAGTAACATAATCAGCTTAAAATGTTCCCACTGCTGGAGCACAGAGCCTCTTCTCGGTGAGAGGAAGTAATGTAATCCACCACGCGGGCCAGTGCGGGTTGGTAGATGTCACATGTTTTCGTTTTTTTTTTGTTTTTTTACATGCCGGTTTTCTCACGATGTTTTCCTTCAGCGTTTTGAGAGCAGTGGTAAATAAGCTAATCAGCATATAATGTGCCCACTGCTGGGACACAGGCCTTCTCCCGGAGAGAGGGAGTGGGCTGTAATCGTTGGTTGGAAAAGTTGGTAGATGTCACCATGTCTCGGTTTTTTTTTGTTCTAGGACATGCCGTTTTGTTCGGGAGCTACGATGCCACAGACCGACACACACACACACAGAGACGTCAAACTTATAACACTCCGTCGTTTTTGCGTCGGGGTTTAATAAATAGGTATGAATGTTTTTTATCTGAAAATAATAAAATTAAAAAATATTTTTTCATAAAAGCGGAATCGTCGCGATCTACTTAAATCGAGTTTGAGCCAGGGAAATGTCAGTCACTGCGCTTATGCGCGCTATTTTATACAATATATAATTTATTATTATAATTATATAGGTACTGTAATTTGAAAACACTGTAAAAGCCAATTATTTTTATAAGAGTAACCGTGGAGTTTCATGCCGGCTCTTCACCATAGGAATCGACTAATTGGAACCGTGCACCTAGCTTCTGATGTTTCATAAGTGCGCATATAGGTATAAGTGAAATAAAATATTTTGATTTTGCACTGGGCCCGCGTGGTAGATTACGGCCCATGCCCTCTCACAGAGAGGAAGCCTGTGTCCCAGCAGTGGGAACATTATGGGCTGATTATGCTGAAGGCTATTTTATTGCACCTTGCAACACTGAAGTTATAGTAGACGTGGATGATAATGATCAAGAAGACTTGTAGATGACTTTCATAACAAAGGGTTTGCCTTTGTTATAATTAGTTACATCTACTGAGTTATCAAGCAGGTTTGTAATTAAAATCGTTGTATTTTTTTATGATTATTCTGATAATCATCAGGGGAAATTATGTTATAAGATAGTGGAAAATAAATATTTAATTGATTGTCCGTAAGTAAACTATAGCACGAGTTTGCACGCAACATTAATTTAAGGCTAAAAGAGGATTGTTGGATTTTCAACTCTCGTCTCAGCCTTGAGCGTTGAAAATCAAATTTAGGTGTCGCCAAGTGTTAGTGAAAACAGGCATTAGTAGTAGATTTGCCCGGTATAAATTCACCCGAAACAGGCGAATCGACACCATAATCTTTATGGTGTTATGACTTTATGAGTGATCGATTCGCATGACAATACCATCTTCTGAGTACGTAGGTATTTTATGGTACAAACCTATGAAAAATAAAATATAGGCCTCATTCGGAGACAAACAATTAATTAATCTATCAAAATCTACACTGTTTTGTCCACTAACCAAAGTAGCATTGGCAGTTTAGTAACTAGCGCTGGGGCTCTGTCTCGCATAGGGTCGTACCTTATGCTGAGCGATGGCCGTTTTGCGTAGATGTGACGCATAATTTTCCCCAACTTGTTCTTTTTTGTGTTTGTATTCTTACTCCGTTTTGAGAGAGACAATGGAGGAAAACATCGTGAGGAAACCGGCATGTATTAGAACCAAGAATTCGAAGACATGTGACATCTACCAACCCGCACTGGGCCCGCGTGGTGTGTTATGGCCCACGTCCTCTCACAGAGAGGATCAGAGGCGTATGTCCCAGCAGTGGGAACATTATAGGCTGATTAAGTATGTGGTTGCCCATCATAATTATAGGACTAAACCAATCACGTCATTTTAATAAAAAAAGGCTTAATTTTATTCACGTTAAAATTGGCGTAAACAATAATGGGTACATTACTTAGACAGCACTTAAAAATAGTCCACGATCAAAACAGAACGATTTGCTTAACGAACGAATCATAGTTGTTGTTGATGGCTGCTTTTACACATTCCTAACTAAATTGTCTTAACTAAATTTGACGTTGTAGGTAGGCAAATAATATTTTTTTGTAAATTTTTGATGTCAATGGACTCCCGATTTTTAATGGGATGTACGGTCACCAAAGTAGATAAGTAATCAGGGTCGTCGGATATGGTTAGTTAGTAGTTAGGTAGGATATAGTTAGGTAGGATATAGTTAGTAGTTAGTTAGTAGTGAATTTTAATAAGAAACTGATAGATTCGCGTGGTGGATTCAAATTCTAATTCAAATATTTTTATTTGTAGAACATAGGTACCTAAACAAAGGATATAGATGTCTAAATTTATAAAAATGAACGCTATGTCAACGGCGTACAAATTTCCAAATACTATTTCTAATTAATAATAGATAAATGGAAAATAAAAAAATAAAAATAAACAAAAAAGTACCTACTAAAACATTCAAAATTAATAAAATGTCAATAATAAAAAGTCATTAAATTACAATTAGTCTTCCAGGTACTCATTCACTGTATAGTAAGCTTTCTCGCCCAATAAATCAAGAAGAGCCTTTTTGAAATGGATTACAGCCCACTCCCTCTCAAAGAGAGGAGGCCTGTGTCCCAGCAGTGGGAAAATGATAGCTTGATTATATCTTTATCGTATATTCTTTCTCTGCGTCATTTTGCCGCTAATAATAATTATTATTTTTTTCTTTATTATCACATACATCACAATAATTTTCCTGTTCACCTAATACTAAAATCTAAATTCAGCTAGCTCAGTCCACCCATCCGTGACAGACATACTAACAATACAACTTCCTTTACGAAACATACAGACAGATGTTCGGTGGAGATAATACTTGATACGAATAATAAATGGATGAATACCGTACTGCTGATTCATGGGATCAAGACTTTTGTACTTTGTTGTATCCTTATTCTTAGTACAACTATGTAGTCTCATACTATATAACGCCACGTCTCTCTGTCTGTCTGAGAGTTACCGTTTACAGATCAAGAACCAATAATTCGAAGACATATGACATCCACCAACCCGCACTGGGTACGCGTGGTGGACACTCTTTTACAGCGGGGAGGCCGGTGTCCCAGCTGTGAACATTACAGGCTGATTGTGGTAGTTTCGAGACATCTAAGAGTAGGATGGAGGACCTCCTTAAATATCATCATCACTACCAACACTGCTGACTAAGAATCACTAATGAGTTACCGCAAATGAAGTCTTTCAAGTACGTCTGCGCAACCTAGACACGGCTTCTTTACAAACACTATGGCAGAGCTTTCTTTATGCTCCGAATGGAGCTGTTCTCGCATATGTGCCGACTCAACAAAATTTAGGAGATCATCGATGCTTCTCGAAAATAACTGTTAATGCTGTTGAAAGTATCTGTAAAAGTTAATGAATTTTCCTTCTGCTGGACAGCTCATGGTAAAATCTACCTTCGGAAAGAAGAAGGTATGCAGTCGATACAAATAAAAGTTGAAAGTGACCTAGGGAAAATTGCGACCAATAACTGATGATAAAATGGAGAAATTCCGCTTTATTGTCTCTGAATCTTCAACATGCATGCATTTTAAATTGTGTTTTGTTTTTAAATTATCTTTGTTTTTTGTCTAAAATACTTTTAACAGCTACTTATGTTAAAATACTACATATCACATACTACATATCACATACTACATATACACACCCACTCACAAAAAAGACGTCGTAAAAAATCGAGTTTGAACATTAATCTTTCTCTATCATTCCAGCCACTTATGTTCCCAAATAATTATAAACTTCAAATTCACTGTAGATAACATAACCGAGATATCTAACGATTTGGAATCAATTAGTGTTTCTAAGTCTTTCATCTGTTCTCCCTACACGAAGTACGTTAACAAGTCCGGTAAAAAACTTAATGTATTTCATATGAACATACGCAGCTTAAACTCAAATTTTAGCTAGCTTACTATTCTCTTGGACTCAATTAATATACCTTGTGACGTAATTGTTCTGACAGAGTGCTGGCTTAGTGCACTTTGGATGGCTTTATAAACTACCAATCGTCCTTCTGTAATCAGAACGATGGTGTAATTATTTATGTTAAGTCACATTTAAAACACAAAATTAATCAACCTTTGTTACTGGATGCTAATTGTCTGGTATGCACTAGCGATGAAGTCGCTATTGTGGCAATATATCGTTCGCCGGCAAAAAAGAACCTTGACAACTTCCTTATAAGTGTCAATGATGTGTTGGCATCACTAAATGGTTATAAAACTATGGGGATTTAAACATAGACATCATGCCAGAGCACTTAAATAACCAATCAGAGGAATACTTTAATATTATTTCATCACATGGTATGTTACCTGCTCACGTCTCTCCTACAAAGGGGCAGGTGTGTCTTGATCATGTCATGTTAAAGACGCAAAAAAAGTGCAACTACACTAGTATTGGATACTTTCATCACGGATCATAACCCAACTATACTGAGTGTCGGCACGACAAATAAGTCACCCAAACCAAACTATTACATTAGGCGTACCGATCAGCAAGCTGTGTTAGATGACTTGAGGAAAACCGACCTGTCTTATTTATTTAATATTAGCGATGCTAATGAAGCCGCTGAGTCTCTAATTCATAAAAGTTCATCCACAGTTGAATTACATACTAGATGGTTCTAATTCCGCACAAAAAAGGATCATAAAACCCTGGGTTACCCCTGGACTTCGAAAATGTATAAAAAACAAAGACACAAGGCACCTTAAAGCCTAAATTTTTGAGGTATCTGAACAGTAGCTAGAAACTGCTATACTAGGCCTAAAAAGCAATTGTGGGATCGGTTGGGATGACATATCTGCATCCTTTCTAAAATCGGCCCGCCACTTCCTAATACCAGGTATAAAACACATATTTAACCTTGCAATAACTACTGGGACATTTCCTAAAGTTTTTAAGAAGGCCATTGTTCACCCAATTTTTAAAAGTGGCGATAGAGACTGTTTCGGAAATTATAGACCAATTTCAGTACTCACTACCTTTTCTAAGGTTTTTGAAAAACTCATAAATAAACAATTAACCAATAATCTAAGTAAACATAACATAAATTCTCAAAACCAATACGGGTTTATTAAGGGTAAGTCAACTGAAGGCGCTGTAATAGATTTGACAACAACTGTCGTTCACTCTTTAGATAATAAACTAAAAACCATAGCAGTATTTTTGGACCTGTCAAAAGCTTTCAACACGGTTTCAATTCCCATCCTTCTAAACAAGCTGGAAGCAGTAGGCGTTAGGGGCACGGTCCTAGAAATTTTTCGTAGTTACCTCAATGAACGTAGTCAGCATGTCAGGGTTGGAAATTACACCAGCAATGAAGAATTTCTCACATATGGAGTCCCACAAGGCAGTGTGCTTGGTCCCACCTTATTTTTAGTATACATCAACGATCTGTGTCAACTGGCAATTAACAACTGCAGATTTATTACATCGGCTGATGACACGGCGTTGATTGTGCATGCCAAAGACTGGCAGCTAGCATATAAGGAAACTGTAAAGCCCAGTCAACCGTAATATCCTGGCTAAACGACAACCTGTTAACCCTTAACGCACTTAAAACCTTTTTAATTTTTTCTGGTTCTTCCGCATTTCAACCATCGGACTCACTAAAAATGATTGCTCACACCTGTCGTCACTCTAGTCCCAATTGTGACTGCCTACGCACACCTACGCACAACCGACATGAGGTATCTGGGCGTGCAAGTCGACTCCCGTTTTAGGTGGAAAAAAGCAAATAGCAATAGCATATAGGAAATATAGTTTCCCGTACAAGAAAACTTCTATACATTTTCAAAAAATTAAGATCTTCTGCTGCCCTAAATACATTAAATTTAGTTTATTTTTCCCTAGCACAATCGATACTAACGTACTGTATACCGGCCTGGGGAGGCACGTTTGCTACTGGTATACTGCGAGTAGAGAGATCGCAAAGGGCGGTCCTAAAAGTGCATTTAAAGAAGCCTATTAGGTATCCGACTGTAACTTTGTACCAACAATGCTCTGTACTCACAGTAAGACAGCTCTATGTGCTTGAGACCGTTCTGCGTAAGCATGCTACAACCCCATATAATCCGAACAACAAACGCAGGAAGGATATAGTGTGCGAAATTCAGCCGCATAGAACTGCTCTCGCCAGTAGAAATTTTTATGTAATTAGTTCTCGTTTCTACAATCGTATTAATAAAATAGCATACGTAAATAACTTAACAAAAAACAAGTGCAAAAAAGAATTACAAATCCTCTTACTAAAGTTACATTGCCGGGAGACTGAAGATCTTCTCAAACCTATCCAATAGACGTATCTCAAAAACAGACTCATACATACACTCACTCACACACCCTCACATACACTCACACATACACTCATACATGCAGAATTACTTACAGGTAAGTAATTCTGCATGTATGAGGCACTCTCGTGCACGCACACGCACATATATTAAATTAAGTAAATATGCAGCTTCATTTTAGTTTATAATATTAATTGTTTTTATTACTTTTAAATTACTTTTACCGTTTATTTTGATACGATGTAATTTATTAAGAGTTCATTATATAGCACGTTCGAATTTTAAATTTATTATGTAACCTATCTTGGAAGGCGCTGGTGTCTGTGATACAATGATTACAATCAATTTATTATTATTATCTACAGCGCTGCTAAAAAAAATCAAATAATAATACAAAAGAAAAAAAAAATACAAATAAAGATCAACAGACAGACATTTACACCCGGTTTCCAAGTCCGACAATTTGAAGTTAATTTATCAAAATTTCCTTGCAACATAACTTGTAACAAATTTTGAATTCTGCGGGCATGTTAGACGTACAAAGTACATTAATCTGCTATTCAAAAAGAATAAATCCTTTGGCTAAAGTTTTTACACTGTGACACGAATTATTCTGATCAACGTCATGAAAAGTGTCTGCTGATCGTAGCTTATTTTTGTTTACATGACTGCACTGCTGCCCAAACTATCGCAATCATCAAGCAGCCTCTTACGACATCAACCAGCAGAGAGGGAGAAGCCATTATGTAGCCATCTGCTACTTTAAATCAAGGTGAAGTGACCACAGGTGGCTCGCTGTGTGGTTACCGGAACAAATCCGACCACCCACTTACTGTGCGTGGGAGTTTTTAAAGAAACCGACGCGCGGCCATAATGAGATTATGTCAGAAGGGCAGAAGCATACTTCTGAGTTACAACTAAGTACACCGGTGAGGTGTAGTTGTGAAGTCAGAAATATGCTTCTTCAGAAATATGTAACCGATTCGGTTGTCACAGGGGGGGGGGGGGGTTGTTGTGACAATATTACAAGGGTTTATGACAAAGGCACATGCCAGACTTTAATACTAGTTTACCAAGGGTAGTTGTAATTAAAACAGCGTTAATATAGTAATTCGTAAACTATGTTTATTAACTAAATGACGTAACCTATATACATATTTTGAGTAGCGCTGGTGGCACTGATGACACCATCCAAAATATCATTGAACCAATTACTAGCGAGCTCACGCGCCTGTAGAGCCCTAGAACCTCGGTGGCACGGGACGTATAAATACCGTGCTCTGGCGCGGGCCTCTCAGAGCCCTGGCTGGAGGCTTTAAGTTTACTTAAGGCAACCACAGGATCTGCGGGCGGAGAGCAATGGGTAGCTCTCCGTCCGATCAGGACCAGGCCCGTGCCGGACGGCGCGTAAGTGTTCCACGTGCGCCTCAAAGAGATGTCAGCATAGATGACAGGGCCCGACAGGGCCTAAGCCTGCCGGGGTAGCGGGATCGTCCGAAAGGGTTACCGCTGCCCTGGTACATAAAGGGCTAAGGAAGGAACACGGGTGGGTTTTAGTCAGTAAGAGTCTGACACTCCCTTCTGCTCCACCCAGAGCGGGAGGGGTCATTTGATGATTTCCCATCCTGAACAAAAAAAAAAAAAAGGCAACCACAGGATAGCCCGGTGAAGTAGTCCCGACCTCTCTAGGTCAACTACGAGAAGCCATTTAAAAAAAAACCGGCGGCTTAGTGTCCAATGCGCGCGCTTCGCGGGCGGTGGTGTCGTCGATGCTTGCAGGTTAGCTGGTACACTAGTCTTTACATAGTCTGCACGGGTAAGAAAGAAGAACAAGGAAAAAAGAAGAATTGTTTACTTGCAACAGAAACACGTGCGTATAGAGAAGATAACTCGATTAATGATACTGATAACGGTACGGTTTTCTGGCACACACTGCTGTCAGGCTAATCATATTATCACGATATATGTATAAATCCATAATAACATTTATAGAGGTCTTTGTGAGTTTGACGGCACGGTCGGCGCAGTGGTTAAGCGATTGACTGCTGCGCTGCGTGTCGCGGGTTCGATTCCCGCACGGAAAAAATATTTGTATGGCCTACAAGTAGTTGTTCCGGGTCTGGCTGTTTGTGTATGTGAGTTTAAATGTTTGTAAACGCACCCACGATACAGGAGAAATTTCTAGAGTGGGGCAACGTTTTTTTAAAAAACGAAGAAAAAAAAAGTTTGTATCTAGGGGGTAATCTTCGGAACTACTGATACGCCAAAAATTCATTCACTAATAGGAAGCTATAGTATTGTCGAGTGTCATGGGACATAATATATGTAAAAACAAGAATTTTCACGCGGACGGAGTCGTGAGCAGAAGCTAATGAGCTGATATTCTCGTATATAGCTTGTACCGATACGAAAGAACAAGACCAAAACACTATAAGTACCTAAACTCTGATTTTTAATTTGCTAGGCCAATATGACAGCTAATGTATACTAAATAATGTCATGTTGACATAAAAAGGTCGACCGCAGCTGTCATTTTAGTCTAGCAAATTATACCCTGTCCATTAGGTAAACCGTTTTTTGACAGATGGAACTAGTGATTGCAGCAACACACAAAACATTGATTGATACACGTACGGTACTATAATGTCTGTAAGAAGCCATAAATAAGATAATTCAATAAGATAAGACAGTATATACTTAAATATTTATTTTATTACGCATTTTAAAGTTAACTTTTACGTAATCTGGAATAATACGTTCTAAGACAGCTGTCAAAAAACGGTTAGCCTAATGGACAAGGTATAAAAAATAGTGTTTAGTTCAGTTATGGAAAACTGTCTGTTACTCAAATAAAGCGAATCTCAGATCACATAACAGTTCTAAGAAGAAAAATATTTCCCATACAAATACTCAATATCGCATGTCCAGTCAATATTAATTTAACATAAAACGAGATCGACCATATTTGCAATGGACAAACAATAGACAATGCTCTTAACGGGAACCAGAGATAATTAGCAAAGAAGTGCGAACCTCTTTTGTTTATTTGATGTTTACAGTAGTTTTTATAGAGGAAAAATAGAGGCATTGTTTTAGATTTATTGTGTTATTGATATTCTATTGAATATTGTCACGTAATATTTTTATAATAGCCAATGAATACACGAGTTATGTAGAAATATTGATGATGGATGACTGTATAGTAAGGCATCATCATTTGCCTAGCCTTTTCCCAACTATGTTGGGGTCGGCTTCTAGTCTAACCGGATGCAGCTGAATACCAGTATTTTACTCGTACATGGAGCGACTGCCTAGCTGACCTTCACAACCCAGTTACTGGGTAATACGATACCCCTTGGGAAGACTGGTTGTCAGACTTTTGGGCTACTGATGACCGGACTGTATAGTAAGTATTCTGGACGGAATAGAAGGCTGAAAGTACTGGAAAGATGGTTCGACTGCGGTATGCTATAGACAGTAAACTGGCTGTAAGCTGGATAATGGTGTCGCTTCTTTTCTTAGAATTTTTTTCGCATGATTTACATGCTGAGGGTTAGTATATTTTTAGAAATTGATGGATACCAGTGGCCGAAGATGATGCTTGAGAGCATACCATTGGAGAGGTATATGTCGAACAGTTGACTGCTATAGGCTGATTCAAATAATCCTACTAATATTATAAACGTGAAAGTTTGTATGTATGGATGGTATGGATGGATGGATTGATGGATGGTATGGATGGATGGATGGATGGATGTATGGTTGAATGGATGGATGGATGGATGGATTGATGGATTTTTGTTACTCTTTCACGCAAAAACTACTGAACTGATTTGGATGAAATTTGGCACACAGATGTTTTATAACCAGGATGAACATATAGGATACTTTTTATCCCGATATTCCAACGGGATCAAAACTTATGCGGGTAAAACCGCGGGCCCAGCTAGTGAAGAATAAAGAATAGTTACAAGAATATTCCCCTACGGGTTCGGCAGAGGTGTACCCATAGTAGGTACACAAAAATTTTGCCAGTTATGTTTAAGTCCCATGTAATTGGGGGCGACCCTATTGCCATCAACCGGAAACACAGACTCCGGGCTGCTACTAAGAAATTCCAAATGGAAATACTAAATAACACTTCACCCGACCTGGGGTTCTAACCCAGAACCGAGTGTTCAGTAGTAGTGCTTGCGACCACTGGACCAACGAGGCAGTCAAAACAGTTTCTTTTAAATTCTGTATACAGCAGCTTACGAGTCGTAGGTCGTAGGTTCGAACCCTGACAGGCGTTTTACTTCGTGTAATTTCATCACCACTGCTCTCAAAACGGTGAAGAAAAAAACATCGAGAGGACATGTGACATCTGCCAACCCGCATTGGGCCCGCGTGGTGGATTACGGCCCACTCCCTCTCACCGAGAGGCGGCCTGTGTCCCAGCAGTGGGAACTTTATAGGCTGATTATGCTAAACAGCAGTTATAATCAAGAAAATAGATTCGCATTTCCAGCTAATTACTGCAAGATATTTAACTTGACCTTAATGCTAAACGAAGCCTAAATCGGTGTGAGAAAGTTTCCACGAGAAGTATCATAGAAAGTATAGTACGACGTTTTTGGTATATTATAGAACATTTCGGTAATTTCAAACAGTTTATCATTTTAGCTTTCACCCCTTATGTAGTTACTTGCTTGCTTGATTTTTTTTAGAATATTTTTGGCAGATATTGGCGCCGATTCCCTTGATCACAAACTAAACTAAATTTAAGTTCAGTGCATCTTTTTCTTTCTATTTCATTAAGAAAAGGACAGAAGATAAATATTAATTTAGTCCTGTCAAATTAGTCAGCGCCTGACGTAAATTGACGTATTTTTTGTAGTCATTTTTTAATTACGTCTAAGTTTGTCTATGGAGTATCTTAAACTGACAGGACTAAACTAATATTTATATTCTGTCCTTTTCTTAATGAAATAGAAAGAAAAAGATGCACTGAACTTAAATTTAGTTTAGTTTGTGAACAAGGGAATCGGGGCCATTGACTTATGTTGTGTCAACGACAATATCTTCTATGAGTATGTTTACGATTAATTGTATTTGCAACCAGGGGGTCTACTCCGAAGTGCAAAGTGCGAATGTTCGGATCGGACCGACACATGGCCGAACCGAATATTATTGAAAAATGCGAAAAAAGTTCGGATCGGCTCAGATGGGTCGGGACCATAGGCAATATTCAAAAGAGTGTAGGATCGGAACCGACCGAATCAAATAGTAACTTCGTAGCAGCAAACGGCCGAACATTCGGCCGATACTACTTCGGAGTAGACCCCCTGGATTGTAAGAGTTTTTAAGTTTTGAGCATCCGCAAGCTCGCTTAGCAGTTGGTCCCGGCTCTCATTCGTAGACCTTTGATCGTCGTTACGGGTAGTCAGAAGCCCGAAAGTCTGTCAACCAGTCTTGCCAAGGTGTCGTGTTACCTAGTAACAGGGTTTTGGAGGTCAGAGAGGCAGTCGCTCCATGTGAAACACTGGTATCCAGCTGCATCTGGTATGGCTGGAAGCCGACCCCAACATAGTTGGGAAAAGGCTAGGCAGTTGATGACAACTTTGGTAGATCATACGTTAAACCAGTTTTACAATGCTCACCTCTTTAACTACGTTATAAAAGTGTGGGAATAAACATACCTTAAAAAATCGCAAGGGTAACTCTCATCCAGCTTTTACCAGTCACCCTGCGAAGATCGTCGCTCCACCTAGCCTGAGAGCGTCCTACCTTACGTTTACCGATTCACGGTCTCAGTAGGTAATATCTTATTCGTTTATGAGGCATAGATCATTCGTCATGCATAATGTAGTTATCAAAGGTAGCCGTAATCGTTAAGCTGGCGAGACAAGATTACATGATAATTGTTTTTGTCACGCATATAATAAAGAAGGCTGAATTAATGATAGAAGCTATTATACCTACTATCCTACTAATATTATAAACGCGAAAGTTTGTATGGATGGATGGATGGATGGATGTTTGTTACTCTTTCACGCAAAAGCTACTGAATGGTTTTGGATGAAATTTGGCACACATATAGTTTATAACCAGGATTATTAACACTTTTCCGATATTCCACTCTAATCCCGATATTCCCACGGAAATCCGAAACGCATGCGGGTAAAAGCGCGGAGCGCAGCTAGTTATAAATAAAGGACATTGCTTTGCGCCCATACATTGTTCGCCTGGAACCAAGAGCATCGGAAAATTATGTGTTGTATTGTCGATCATTAGTAAACTCCTATAAGATCTTATTTGTATAGCGGACTAGCTGCAAAACAGATATAGTATTTCAAAAAAAGTATCAGACTTTGAGGTTATAATCGACCCATAACAACGAATATTAGGTATAGTTTTTAATAGCTCCGAGTGATTTTTAAGAAACTAAAAAACAATAACATAATACATTTAGCCATTTTTTGTACCTACCTAGATAATTGGGTATCTATGCAGTTTTTTTCTAAAGTATATGTGTATGTAGGTAATTGCAACGTTTAAATGCATAGAATCTGACAACAACTGACAACCGCCATTTAGTTACGTCAAAAATAGGGGTGGCAAACTCGACACGATTTATCGATATTTCTTTAGATTTACTATGGCTATACGTTACAAACTGAATTATATCAACTTTTGTCATACGATAATATTAATACCATTACAAATAAGACAATGTCCTACTTTAGTTATAATAACACTCTTCTATACTTGTAATAATATTAATACATAAAAACATCTATATCTAGTCAGCAATTTTGTTTTTTTGAAGAAAATATTAATAATGTATTCAGTAACGATAAGTATTTTTCACCCGACTGCGGCGAAGCCAAAAAGGAGGGTTATTTAAATTAATGGTCGTAAAGAGTCGTTTAGTTAGTAGTAAACCACACACTTTCCTAAACGATTGTAGCGGTATCTACAACGCCACATGCGAACAACGCGTCATATTGACGTCACGCAAATCCTGCATCTCGCAAGCAGAATTTACCGCGCAATTAGCATAGATACAATTTCCCAACATCAATCGTTGGGCAATTGCCTGCCAGACACAACAGCCGTCTGGTCGGAGGATCCTCCCTTTTCTAAAGAGTATGAGTGAACTTTACACCCTGTTCCTCATACATCTATACGATCATTAGAAAACCCTAAATAATGATCATGATGACATATGTAGGTTTTGTTCAATTCAGCATTATTCTAACTACCTATTTAAAATCGAGTATGACCTCATTCATACCTATACTTAAAAGGTTTTTTTAAATTATAATTTTAGGGAATAATAATATATGGAACATGGAATGGTGATTTAATTGTTTTATTAATAATAATAATAATAATAAATTGTTGATTGATATATTCGAAATAAATTCAAAATGTGATTCAGATTCGATCGATTGCAATCGATTGGGTATCCCTAATCTTTTTCGATACGACATGACGTTTGGTGAAAATGGCAGCGATTAATGTTATTAGTCACGTAAAATACTTTAAAATATTCATTTTGGCATGCAGCTAGTCCGTGTTACAAAAGTATTTGCAACTAATATAATAAAATAGACAATTAATTATCGTGTATGTCCGACATTTCTTGTGCACAGGGCGATTCCGGACAATGTCCTAATGTTGATTGGAATTTTTTGTGCTAGAAATTAATTGGTAGAGTAGATTGTATTTTAGTGTAGATTATATTTTATCCATCAACCCGCACTTGGGCCCCGTGGTGGATTATGGCCCACTCCCTCTCACAGAGAGAAGGCCTGTGTCCCAGCAGTGGGAACTTTATAGGCTGATTATGCTATGTTATGCTATTGTAGCGGTATCTACAACGCCACATGCGAACAACGCGTCATACTTACGTCACGCAAATCCTGCATCTCACAAGCAGAGTTTACCGCGCAATTAGCATATATACAAACTTCCCAACATCAATCGTTGGGCAATTGCCCGCCAGACACAACACCCGTCTGGTCTTACGATTAAAAATCCTGATCAATTAATTGGCTGACCTTCAAAAAGATTAGATTCCAATATTTTACAACGTTTGACACTTTTGGCCATAACCTTTTAGTACCGACCTTAGTTATTTATCAGTAACTGTCTGACAGACTCTCAGTTTTTAGCTCTTTGCCTTGATCAAAAAGAAAATAAGAAAGAGAGAAAGAAAAAGTACTTGCTGGGACTTGCACAAGAATATCACAAACTAAACTAAACACAACTAAAAGAAACATAAAGGTCAGCTATGAGAGGGGCAATTCTGTAATTTTAAGAACGTTCACAGTCTGAAGGCCAATTCTCGTAATTTGAAACGCTCAAAATCTAATCGCAATCTCATCTCAGCGACAATCAATATCAAAAACTTGTCAAAAATGTAGGGAAAATAGAAGTATTTTTGACAGATTGAGATCAGAGGGGCAATTCTCCCTGCCGGGGTAGCGGGATCGTCTCCTGCCGGGGTAGCGGGATCGTCCGAAAGGGATACCGCTGCCCTGGTACATAAAGGGCTCAGGAAGGAACACGGGTGGGTTTTAGTCAGTGAGAGTCTGACACTCCATTCCGCTCCACCCAGAGCGGGGCCATTTGATGATTTCCCATCCTCACAAAAAAAAAAAAAAAAGACAAAAAAAAAGGGGCAATTGCCGTAAATTTAAGACCGTTCACAGATTTTTAAAGTTTTTTAAACTTTAGAAATCCGGAAATAAAAGTTCCGGCTGTCGTTCGTAGATCTTTGACAGTCGTTACGGGTAGTCAGAAGCCCGAAAGTCTGACAACCAGTTCAACCACAGGGTATCGTGTTTTTATTTCAAGAAGAATTAATAGAAAACTAACTTCCGCCTATATCCGGAAGATTCCGCCAGTCACAATAAAAAGTATGTTAACCCTATCAGTACCTGATAGAGCCAAAGACTGTCAGACTCGATCAATCTGCCCAGCCTTTTCCCAAGTATGGGGTCGGCTTCCAGTCTAACCGGATGCAGCTGAATAACAGTATTTTTTTAACAGTGTTTTTTTTTTTATTGGAAAGAATGGTTGTCACAGTTTCGGGCTTCTGGACTACCCTTAACGACAGTAAAAGATCTATGAATGGCAGCCGGAAAATTATTTAAAAAATTACGGTTTCTTTTTAAACTTTTTCCGGTAGTTTGGTAAATGGTATTGTGAGTATTTATATATATATATATATATATATATATATACATGTTTATATATTTTTGTATTATGTATTTATTTAAGTATACTTAAATATATATTTTTTGCATTATATGTGTAGGTGTATTTAATATTTTAGTTTTAGACTTCACACAATCATTTATTTTTCTCTTCTTGTTTTCATACAATATTGTCTACATTTCTTTTTACCTCTCCTTTCGCAGGTTTTCTGGAAGAAATAAGCAGTACCTTTGTACTCATATTATAACTATGTCATGTCCCTATGTATTTTACTGTGTGTACATAAATAATAAAAATAAATAAATGGTTCTCAAGACAAAAAGTTAAACAATGAAAACATTGCCATCGTAGATAAAAACGAATACCTATCTTGTTATCAATTACTGATCGTTGATTAATTATAATAATTGCTTTTGTCTTTATGCGGATGGGACATTAACGTACCGTCGACCACATAAGTTGCTAGACGCAATTAAAACAAATCCTTTACTCTTTGCTAAAAAGATGGAAACTACGTTTATTTGCAGTAAAAATGCAGAATAAAAACACAAAAAAATTAACAAATTGGCGGAAAATGAGTCACATCCACGCAAAACGGCCATCGACTGCAAATAAGAACGTAACGGTGATTATAATAAAGTTTTTTGTGCAAAGACTTACAACCTATTCCTGTACGAAGTCGTGTATTGGTTAAGAAATTTACAGCAGTCAGAATAAAGATCAAAACTCAATAATGGCTCCATGGTATGAACCTGGGTTTGAAGATAAAGCTTGTTTTGTAATAAAACGGTGTTAGATCATCAGAGATCATAACTATGACACCTATAGTTCGGCCAACGAGAGAATGCGTTTTTGTCACCTGTCAGTTTCATACAAACGAATACGTCTATAATAGAATGGTCGCACTGACAGGTGCCAGGAACACATTCACTCGAAGGCCGGAGTAGCAAGAAACACAGATATGTTATCTACTTTTATATCTTGTCATTTCAATTTCATGTTGTTTGATATAAATAAGGAATATTTGCCAATGATGTATCAAATGAACCGACAGTCAAGTAAACATGGGAAACTTTTTTAGTGTGATTAGTGACTTTTGTAGGTTTTCCTTAGCGTGTCGAATGCAAATATTAAGTGGTATTTAGTTTATGAGGACATGATGTTTCTAAACAGATGCTGTAAGGTCACTTTATGAATGGAAAAAAAGCCGTGTAATGTGATCGTAAATTTATTATGGAATAGCCACCTACAGGACCACCAATGGTACACCTACAGGATGTCACCAAATTCTACGAAGTAACGAAGTCCACTAAGGGCTGATTTTCCAATCATCTGATAACTTTATTCGAGGAATAATTTTGAAATTTTGACAGTTGTATCATACGAAAACTGTCAAACGTCAATTTTATTCCTCGAACAAAAGTTATCTGGCGATGGAAAAATCAGCCCTTAGTGGTATAAAATTCACTAAATTACACTGAATAATATTGTATTTATATAGTGATATATACCCAGAGACGAAAATAAAATAACTTTTAACATAAAAATTGAGTTACAAGAGTCCACCCGAACAAACATACATACATACATCGCAAGTTAAATAAAAGCTTGTAATAAAAAGCACGCCTTTTGACACTAGCATCGGCACAAGCACAACTACCTACTTATACCAACAGCAATAAAGATTAATTTAGTTTAATTGAAAACCTTATTTATTAAAAAAAATAACTGTCAGGTTGACAACTGTCTGCTATCGGCTTCAGCTACTGTTTTTTAACGTTTGTTTCGTTTCGAATATTTATTATTCAATCTGAATTTTTAAAAATAAAACATAATTATTTTCGAACTCCTCTATTTTTCTCTACGATTTGGTAACGTGTACCTCGAGGTACCTTTTTCGGGCAAAGTTGTATGGGCTTTTTCTTGACCTCCTTTCCTGTTTGGGCCAGATCTCGGCAACGCTAACACCATTCACTGACGCAGACATAAGGTCTTCACTTGTACAGGTGAGGGTTTTGTAGCTGACTGTACATTGAATAAACTGCAAGGAACATACAAGTACATCCGTTTTGTCTCGGAAGTTAATTTCGTTAATTGGACAATTATGTATTTAGATATATTTGCGAAAGTGTGGAAAGTTCTACAGAGCACTGAAAACCAGTAGTTGGAGGAGAGCGTTGTAATTAAGAATCTACGGCATGTAATAGTTAATTAAAACTTAAATCCTGACAACCTATCTAGTATTTAAGTATATTGAATGAAGAAAATTACAATTTACAAGCTAAGACTAAAATTTATATACAAGTATACCTATGTATAAAAAAAAAATAAAGAAAAGGCTGGAGCTCATTGGGCATCAAAAAATTCGTCCGCATCACTGTCAATATGATAAGTGCCCAAAAGGCTGGCAGCATTACCACGTTGGATGGCAATGCCGATTCTTTGGGGTAACAATCGGCCAGACCTCTGAAAGCCAATTCTCGTAATTTAAAACGTTCTAAATCTAGTAACAGTCTCATCTCGACGACAAACAAATGTCAAAAACTTGTCAAAATGTAGGGAAATTAGAGGCATTTTTGACAGATTGAGACTGAGATCAGACTGTAAACGTTCTTAAAATTACGAGAATTACCCCTCTGGTCACGTGGAGAGTCAACCAACGTAAACGAGACTATGAGATATGCAAAAGTGAGTTTCTGCGTTTTTGCTAAATCTCTCGTCTCTACTGTTGAGCTGTACGATGCGATGCTTAAGGGAACATTAAGTAAAAACGCGTCGACTTGAGAACCTTCTCCTTTTTTTGTCGGTTAAAAACTTGGAAAATGACATACATAAGTTACTTTTGCGCTCCTTGCGTTGGCAAACCAATAGCCAGGACTACTGTCTATAAGTGGACGATATACAGAAGATCGCGAGGAAACCGAGGCGTACCTGGACTAGACTTGCACATACCAGGGAAGCTTGGCACAAAATGGAGGAGGCCTGTACCTGCTCAGCAGTTGGTGGAACAAGGCTGCTAATGAATGAATGAATGAAGTGACTTTTCATTCAGGTTAGTTGAAAAGTTGGTAGTAGAAACTGACAGTAATATTGAAATGCATATGTAATTATTTTCTTGAGAACAAAACACTTTCTCCGGCATGTCCTAGAACCAACAATTCGAAGACATGTGACATCTACCGAACCGGTTCCGGTTGGTAGATTATAGCCCACTCCCTCTAAGAAAAAGCGAAAAAAAAGTGAATTCAATGTTTAAAAATGTGTCAACGAAAGGTTCATACTTCAAATGAGTCATTGTGTGATTCTTGCAAAACGCATAAATGATAATGAAACACTTCTTAAAAGTAGGCAAAGACAAACAACTATTCAGCCTGATATAATGAAAATCAATCAAACTAAGAGAAATATATTTATATTTGCTCTGGCAAAGCTTATTCAATTCATTAGTTATGGAGATAACGAATCTAATTGCTGGAAAATTAGGTTTCATAACCATGTCTTAAGAAATAGGCAATGACTATTTTTTATACTTATAATTATCGTTTAATGTTTTTTCGTAAATTAAAAGATATTTTTTTGAATAAAAAAAATATTTTAAATACCCATTCTATGTGTAACTTCCAGATTATAATCGTAAGTTTAAATGCTAAAGTATCAGGTGGATAATAAAATAATATTACATAAAAAAACGAGAACGTACAAACACAACTCACCGAAAAAGTAACAAACGTTTCACCTCCTTTTACTTTCGAACAACACACTCACACAAAAATTAATTTAAATACCACGACAAATCAAATTACAATACAAAAACACTTTTGTTTAAATCAAAATACTAAAAAGATGGCGATATGAAAATTGATTTACGAAAACGGCGCGCGTTTTGACGGCGATTCGGAAATGGAACGCGTTTAGTTTTTAAACGTCGCGCGGGAATGAAGACCGAGAACGCACTGCCAGTCAGCCAGCAGATCGCTCTCTCCGAAGGCGATGTAGTATCATAAACTATGAGAGGGGACATCTTTACATATGTTTTTTTTAAATGGCGTAATTAATTGTCATGTTTTGTAAATAATATTATGACCCTATTGTTTACTTGATAGGAACTGAGAACAGCCATTTTTTACTGGTGACTTCATAGAAGATGCAGTTTTTTTCGTAATTAAGATATATCAGCGGCTTTCTGATTACTGCACCAGTGTGTTTCAGTCTTTTAGTAAATGGAAATTAGTTGTTACTGCGTAGAATAGTTTGCATGAATTTGTCTAAACATCTGAATGTAGCTGTAGCTGTAGGTATCTTTTTTTTTTAATTTAAAAATTGTAAGTAAGTACTTACTTTAATACTATATAAAATAAAATAAAGTTTAAAACTTCGTAGCAGTTTTAAACTACATTGTTCTTTTGAATGAAACAATTCAACCAATCCATCAACTCAGCCTATCGCAGTCCACTGCTGGACATAGGCCTCTCCCAGGCTGCGCCACAACACCCGTCCTCCGCCTTCCGCATCCAGTCTGTCCCAGCCACCTTCTTAAGGTCGTCCGTCCATCTAGCTGGGGGGCGTCCCACACTACGCTTACAAATACGCGGTCTCCACTCCAGGACTCGTCTGCCCCACCAGCCATCGGTCCTTCGACAAACATGGCCAGCCCACTGCCACTTTAGTTTGCCTACTCTGCAAGCTATGTCGGCTACTCCGGTTCTTTTCCGGATAATTTCATTCTTGATTATGACATAATTAACCGTAATAAATCTCCTTTATGATTTATTGTAACCGATTGTTAGATATTCGCACGAATTTGTTTTATGCAATTAACAATTCATTCATTCATCCATGAGGCTTAGTAAAAAAAATATGGTTGATTAATTCAACGGCAGAAAAATATGAGTAAACTATTATTTTTTGGTTTAACAGTAAAATATATTTTAAAGAGAGCATTCTTTAAAAGTAATTTGAACATGCAAAAATATTGTTTCATTTTTCAAATCCAGTCTTCCTAAATTGAAACAGATACGTATTTTCATTCTTCCTTGAGTGTAAAAAAAATGGAAGAAAAAAAAATGTTTTATTCCAGAACAAAACTTTTTACCTTTTTCTCTCAAAAAATTTCACACTTCGAAAGAAAGAAAGTACGCATATTTATGGTAAAACATGGCCCAAAGAAAAAAAAAAAACAAGTTTAGGAGAAAAATATGACAAATCTATTCACGGTCACCTCTAACGCCTCTCAGCTCTATGTGCACCGTGACAACGAAAGTGACGTCACGAGAAATAAGACACCTTTCTCTGTGGGTATCGGAACGCAAACGCACCGATACCACACCGATACTAGGGAGTGCAACTAACCAATTATTATTATTGTAATTCTTATGACACACTTTCCGGTCCTTTACCTTGGATGACCTAGATTTAAATAACATAGAAAAAAATGGCCAACAAACAGCGGACTCGCAGACGAAGGGTTCCGTACCATAAAGTCTTTAAGCTTTTCCATAAGGAGACCCTCTTTAATTTTAAACCTTATTTTATTTTTATTATTTGTTGATATGGCAGCAATAGAACACACACTGAGAAAATTTCAATAATCTACTTATTACGGTTTATGAGATATAGCCCGCTGACAGACAGATGGACGGACAGCGGAGGCTTAGTAATAGGGTCCTGTTGGCACCCTTTGGGTACAGAACCCTAAAAAAAAGGTGTCGTGGGACACCCGGTTGTAACGAAGTTCCATTCGCTGTATATTATGTAAGTATTAAATAACAGGCGAGCAGGAGAGCAGTGGTGGCCTAGAGGTATCAAGACTGAATTACGAGTTTTAGGTCGTGAGTTCAAACCTAGACAGGCACTTTACTTTGTGTAAATTATTTCATCACCATTGCTCTCAAAACGGTGAAGGAAAACATCTTGAGGGAGCCGGCATGTCCTAGAACCACAAATTCGAAGACATTTGTGACATCTGTCAACGGCACTGGGCCCGCGTGGTAGATTCTGGCCCAGTCCCTCTCAAAGAGAGGAGGCCTGTGTCCCAACAGTGGGAACATTATATGCTAATTATGTGTACCTATGTATTACATAAGTAACAGGCACAATAAAATAAATTAACAAAGTTTGAGAGTAACTAAATCACCATCTGCCTAGCGTTTTCCAAACTAAGTTGGGGTCAGCTTCCAGTCTCACCGAATGCAACTGAATACCAGTATTTTACATGAAGCGACTGCCTAACTGACCTCCACAACCCAGTTACTGGGTAATACGATACCTCTTGTCCTCTTGATAAGACTGGTTTTGTCAGACTTTCGGGTTTCTGACTACCCGTAACGACTGCCAAGTTCTACGAATGACAGCCGGGATCAACGGCTTTATATGCTGGCCAAGGCACGGAAGGGTGTTGATATACAGGGTGGCAGGGACATCGACGCACAAACTGCAACCATGGATTCAGCACATGAGTGTTAGACCCCATAGCGTCGAAATTTTTCGTCGGTTTTCAAAAAAAATAATCTTCTGTTTCATAGAAATGTGTAGCAATATTTTTTTTTAATAACCGACGAAAAATTTCTACGCTATGGGGTCTTAACTCATGTGCTGAATCCATGGTTACAGTTTGCGCGTCGATCTCCCTGCCACCCGGTATAAAGATGGTCACCCATCCACGGACCAACCAACCGAATTATTTAAAAAAGTGAATATCATTTATTATTAAAAGCCTGTGATGTCCCACTGCAGGGCAAAGGCCTTCCTACTCCCTTTCCACTTCTCTCTGTTTATAGCTGTTAAGGACCAGTTCTTGTTGAAGGAGTCCAGCTCATCCCGCCATCTCCGCCTGGGCCTGCCGCGGTGTCACTTGCCATTAAGAGGGGACCTGTTGGGTTGTTAGTTGGTCGCAAAAAGTTTATTCCTAAACAACCACTTAAATATTTCCTAAAACCTTGTTTATTTGATAAATAATCAAATTAAACAAGCTTTTGGGAATTTTATTTTATTTTATTTTTATTTAAATGATAAATGATTTTGTTTAGTAAGTGGTTTGTACAAACACTTTTACACGTCAATCATATTAGGGGTTAAAGTATGAAATTGCCGATTTGTACTGAAAAATTGAAATTCGTTTTTTTTTTTATTTATCATATTTTTAATCAAAATAATTACCATTATTAACTATAAATTGCTGCCATCTAATAGGAAGGTCATTTATGCCTTTGCTATAGAACTCTCGTGATCTAGATTCGACAAACTGTGTGAAAGCATTTTGTACTGCCTCCTGAGAAGAAAACTTTTTATCGCGTAGAAAATTGTCCAAATCACGAAAAAAATGGTAGTCCGTCAGAGCAAGGTCTGGCGAATACGGAGGGTGACGAATGGTTTCTAATTGCAGTTCCTGTAGAGTTAAAACGATTTCTCGTGCTGTATGAGGGCTCGCGTTATCATGGAGCAATAATGGTGAAGATAGATTCATGAGTCGGGGCTGTTTCACTGCTAGTTTTGCTATCATTATTCGAAGTTCGGCACAGTAGACATCTGCCGTTATTGCTTGATCAGATCGGAGAAAGCTATAGTGAATAACACCATGCTGAGACCACCAAACAGTTACCATTACCTTTTTATTGGTAAGCTTTGCTTTAGGACACTGTTCCGGCGTTTGACCTGGGGTCAGCCATTGCATTTTTCGCTTACGGTTATCGTAAAGAATCCACTTTTCATCACATGTCACAATTCGATCCAATATTCCTTCATTTCTGTATCGATTCAACAAGACAACACAACAACACGCGTTTCTTTCTGCAGATCAGTCAAATCATGAGGCACCCAATTCTCATATTTTTTTATTTTATTGATTTGACGCAAATGAGTCAATATTGTTGGTAAGGTAACGTTAACCCATTCCGCTAATTCCTGGGTAGTTTGGCTCGGATCGGCTTCCACCATCTCTTTCAATTCATTGTTATTCACCTGTGTGGGCGGTCTTCCACGTGGTTCGTTCTTCAAATCAAAGTTTCCATCACCAAAGCGTTTAAACCAAAATCGCACGGTGCGTTCATTAGCAGTCCCTTCTCCAAACGCAACATTGATAATGCGAGCTGTTTCTGCCGCGTTAGTTCCGCGTCGGAACTCGTACTCAAAAATAACTCGAATTTTCGAAGTATCCATCTTTCTTGTCTAAGCTGAATAAAAAAAACAACTCAAAGTCGATAATCGAATGATGTACATTTTTTAAAAGAAGAACTTCATAGGTACCATGTCAAAAAAGTTTCACTCAAAAACCTCAAACCATGAAGGTTCTATGTCGATTCGGAGTACCTATTACAATAAAACGGCAATTTCATACTTTAACCCCTATTATTTTAAAACTAGTTGAGGTCTGAGAAGAAAGACAGAAACAAATTCAGAGGTCACAGTCTCTTTTACTAAACTCCAGACATACCTAATCTTGGTCAGATCATTATGACGACCATGTAGATCGATGTCTGAGGTGGTCTTTTGATGAAAAGAACCACACAGATTGAGAGTACCTGTCCAGTCAGTGCACGCATTTGTCTGAAATCGTGCAGCTCAACTCAATTATTCTTAGTTACAATTAAGCAAAAGAACGTCATAGTTAGCATTCAACTAAAAGTGTCCATACTATATTGTTGAGAATATCAAGGCAAAAAAATATGCATTTTGAAAAATTACAAACGGGTTTCTCTTAATCAAAGTTCGTCGACCAAATCGTACTTGGCTTTTTTTATTTGAAATTTTTAGAAATGTCGATACAGCAGGGGGGCAATTCTCGTAATTTTAAGAACGTTCAGTCTGAAGGCCAACTATCGTAATTTGTTTTTTTATTTTTATTTAAAAAAAATGTTGCCCCACACAAGTAATTTCTCCTGTATCGTGGGTGCGTTTACAAACATTTCAACTCACATACACAAACAACCAGACCCGGAACAACTACTTGTAGGCCATACAAATATTTGTTCCGGGCGGGAATCGAACCCGCGACACGCAGCGCTGCAGTCAATCGCTTAACCACTGCGCCAACCGTGCCGTAAATTTAAAACAATCAAAATCTAGTCGCAGTCTCATCTCGGCGACAAACAAATGTCAAAAACTTGTCAAAATGCAGGGAAATTAGAGGAATTTTTGACAGATTGAGACTGAGATCAGACTGTGAACGTTTTTAAAATTACGAGAATTGCCCCTCTGATCTCAGTCTCAATCTGACAAAAATACCTCTAATTTCCTTACATTCTGACATTTGTTTGTCGCTGAGATGAGAGGGCTGCGACTAGATTTTGAACGTTCTGAGTTTTCAAAGTTAGGTACGAAATTTTTTATACAAATAAGTATTTTTGCAGTTTTTCTAAGCATAATAAATATAACAAATTATATTACCATCGTTTTTTTTAATTTTGATAGCGTTTGAAATAAGATATTGGTATTATAAGTTATTAATTGCCTTGTCATATTAATATAGTGTCATGTTAATATAAGTCTTAAATAATAAATAAAGTATGATTTCATTGTTAGGATTCCCCATTTAGTATGTATTTAAACCATTGAGCTGCCCCGAAAGCGGTGGCGAGGTAACCTGGACGCGTACCGCGAGGGCTGGTTCGAGGTGGCGCGGGAAAGGACTTCCTGGAAGAAGTTGGGGGAGGCCGTTGCCCAGCAGTGGGACAGTAAAGGCTAAACAAAACAAATCAATAACAAGATTTTACAAGAACAGAAGGCCAATTCTCGTAATTATAAACGTTTAAAATCTAGTCGCAATCTCATCTCATCATAAAACTTGTAAAAAAGAAATAAAATAAAAACTTGTCAAAAATGTGGGGAAATTAGTAGTATTTTTGACAGATTGAGGCTGAGATCAGACTGTTAACGTTCATAAAATTATGAGAATTGTCCCTCTGATGAGACGGTGACCCCCAGCCTTTGCCTGTATCTTGGGAGGCGGAATTACGACATTTTCAGAGTTAAGGATACTACTGTAGAGGCTTGTCTGCCGAAGACGTCCTCATATGGTGCAGGCCGGCTATATTTTAGCGCGGGTTACATCCGAACGTTCAAGCTAGTGTCAAATATTTTATACTAGGGTTTTTGTTTAGAACAGTCAGTGGTAATTTAGACAGAAATATGTAAAGACGTGCTTACAGTATAATCTTAAAGTAGTCGTACCGTTGTTTGATTCCTCACGTTACCCCAGAGAGCTCTTCTAGCTCTCTACAGTACCTGCATAGTGAACACTCACTATTATATATAAATTCTCTATGAGACAATGAACGAAACCGCGCGAAATGGACGAGAGATGGGCGGGATTAATTTTCGTAGTTTCGAAGTAAGGAATCATTGAGTGGTCATAGTGAATTAGGGCTCTGATTGCATTGCCATTCAACGTGGCAATATACCAACCTTATAGGTACTTTTCCCACTGACAGCGATGCCGACAATTTTTTCCGTGTAGGATTTACAATCAAAATCAAAAGTCATTTATTCAAAATAGGCTGAGAATCAGCACGTTTCGAACGTCAAAATTACAGAAGACAGCCCCCCAAAACGCCCGCCCTTCACCACTTCCTAGTGCTATCGCTGGGAAGAAGTTTTGTTTTTACAGTATTATATTCATTAGAATCAGTAAAACAACTTGTTAAGTTAGCATAATCCTAACATGTCAAGATTTCATGAAATAGTCATTCAGTAGGATTACTTGATCTTAGAGAGTTGTGTTGATGACTTTAATGATTATAATTCTGTAAATACATATTTGTTACAGCCGCGAATCATATTTTAATCAACGTACAACTTAGTACTGACCAGCAAATTGCAAAAAACGTAAGAACATTTGAATTTCGCGGGCTACCTTGGAGCATCCACCTTAAGCCATTTAGACAAAGCGTTTTAGTATCCGCGGTAGGTTAGTGGGTATATGTCAAGTTCTTTATTAAGAAGATTGTATAAATGGGGTATTTGGTTAGGATATTGCCTTTTTGCGAAAGTTGACTTTACTAAGACAGTAGGAGCAACGGTGTTTTTTCTTCTGCCTTTTGTCTTCTGTGGGTTGAACGATAGTGTTTTATGCTTAGTTAGAGTTACACTAAGTACGTAAAGCTTTCTAACGGTCAGAAAATCTGCAGTCCGGTAAAGGTTCTCAGTTGAAAATCTGAAGGGCTTAAAAAACAACTTTCAGATGGGACCTCTGAGCCCTCTCGAGGTCTAGGAATTTCATTTTAGTGGCACCTCCCCAGACCGGAAGACAATATTCCAGGACGGACTGAGCAAGTGAGATGCAAATCTGTACCAGGAATTTTTTCGATGTTACATGACGTAATGTCTTGAAATTCCATATTAGTTTCCTTATTCGCTTCATTAATATTTCCGTGTGATTGTGCCAAGACAATCGTTGATCAACCATAATACCTAGGTATTTGGTGGATTCCACTCTAGTAAGTGCACGAACAATTTGGGTTTACAGGTAAGAGGCATTTATAAATCTTAATTTTAAAAGAAGTGGCGCAACAAACTCCCCAGCAGAATCAACCACCAGTCTTGGTAGAGTTTTAACACAGTGCTGATGCAGCAACCAGGAAGACGTTTCAAGTGAATTTGTATAGCAGTATATGCAGTGTCTACGGAATATTTACGCAGTAGGCACAGATTAAAACATATACAAAGAACTTGTGTTGTGTAAATAGGTACATTATGTACGTACATGATAATCAGCAGTACATTACATTGAGTGCTCATTTTAAGTTCATTGTAAATACTTTGCATTAGTTTACATATGGCCAAGCTCAAGTTTATGTCGTGTTTTTAATGATTTTTACTTTCCACTGTACCTTGTGTATTGCGTTCTCCGGCGAATCTCCCGCAAATTAGGTATTTTACTATTCTATAATAATAATAATCATTTATTTCAAGTTACCAAGACTCATACACATTATTAATTATTACAACCAGTCACATTGATAAAATAAGAATAATACAATTTAAATTATTGGACAACACAAACATGAATTACCCGCATCCAATGTGCAACCTACAGCAATGGTTTATGTAGGCGCAGTCGAGCCTTTCTGAGAGCGCGGCCAGAATGCTGTTGGAGCTCCCCCGCACTCGCCGCACCAGCGAAGTGCCTCTCTTGCGCATCATTGCGTAAAAACAATCTACGCGTGCCTCTGCTATGTTCTAATATTTTACAGAATTTGTTGTGTTTTTATGTTCCACTGTCAAAATTTTTCTTTAATTATGTATGGAGGATTTTTAATAGGTATTTGCTACTCCAAACCAAACATTTATCTGATGAGCAATGTATAGTGGTAATACCAAAGGTAGGCAATACAAATCCAGGCGTAATAGAAAATAATTAAGTAAAACATTGCGTTTTTTCATAATGATAAAAATAAAAGAAATGTAATCATTTTGTTCCAGCCTGAAGCAAGCACATCATATCATGGCAATATCCTCAAATGTGGGAGCGGTCTTAACAACCCAATTTCAAATAAAAAGAATAGTGTAAAGCAGATTCATAATGTGAAATGGAAATGGATCCTCGGCCCTCAGCCACAAGAAAAAAGGGATGACGAACTAATTAGTTGTAGTATGATAAAAGGCCTGACACAGTTAATGACTGGAAAACTAAGTGCACAGTGACGACTAATCTGACTTCTTACAAAGAAGAAACATACCTATTTAGCATTTCCCAGCTAGTTTTGAGTATGAATGTCGATGGCTATAAACTCAAACTCAAACTCAAACTCAAACTATTTATTTCAAATAAACCAATTACAGGCACTTTTGAATTGTCAAGGTCGGTCAGTCAAAAAGATGAAGCTAGTTGCCCATTCCAAAGCGTAGTAGGTACCTATGGAGAAGAATGGGCAAGAAACTCCATGGACACTCTTTTAAATCATAATAATATTGTTACAAAGTATTGGTTACATCATTCATGTTCAAAATTATGCATGTGAGAACGATGCAGAACGTTAAAAGCGTCCGTAATGAAAAGATAAAAAAAAACAATTCAAATATTAATTTAAATCAAAATAAGCCATGGCAGCAAAGAGTTGACCAGTCCCTACTGACGGCGCCCGTTCACGAACATGACGCATAGATTAGCACCATTCAGCTCAACCATTTTGAAGGGAGCTAAATGATCCAACACATGTGCCACCATCAGCGAGACATTAGAGTGAGCATGACATACTCTCATCCGCCAAGGCATAATCAAGTCAATGAAAGACGTACCCAGTAAATGGTAGCTTTGTAGTATGTAACATAGTACTCACATACGTTCTATGCAATTATACAATACTAGGAGATTGAATTTATATAATGCAAACATAGTATTTTAGAATCTTCAGCAGCTCCAACAGTATGTAGGTTGGGTAGGCGTGTGTGAAGTATTTTCAAATGCCAATCAATTTATTTATGCGTCCTGTGGAGCAGGACCAGCGTTTAGCCAAGCATTTTTGTCAGCGATGTAATCCCCCAACTTATAATATGCTTGGCTGCATAGTGTGCGTTTTATGCAAGATTTGAATTTCGTTTCATTGAGTTGGAGTATGTGGGGAGGTATTTTATTATAACATTTTAAACAGTACCCCATGAAGGAAGAGTCTACTTTAGCCAGTCTGAAACCTGGTTGAACTAATTGGTCCCTATTTCTGGTTCTATAGGCGTGTCTGTCACCTCTTTTACTGAAAAGATTTAAATTTTTCCTTACGTACATGATGTTTTCATAGATATATTGACAAGGTACCGTCATGATATTAATATTTTTAAACAGTTCCCTTAGAGAATCGCGCCTGCGTAGGCCATATATTGCTCTGATGGCTCTTTTCTGCAGAATAAAAATGGACTCAATATCTGCAGCCCGTCCCCATAGTAAAATACCGTAAGACATGATACTATGAAAATAACTGAAATAGACCAGTCTCGCGGTATCTACATTAGTAAATTGACGGATTGTTCTTACAGCATATGCTGCTGAACTTAGCCGTCTTGCAAGAGATGTTATATGAGGACCCCATTGCATCCTTGAGTCGAGCGTTATCCCCAGTAAAACAGTTTTATCGACGAATTCTAGTTTCTCTTTATTCAATACTATGTCACAATCACTACTTTTAACATTCGGTAAAGCAAATCTTATGCATTTAGTTTTTTTCCCATTTAATACTAAATTATTAGCAGTGAACTAATTTTGCACTTGCAGTAGGGCGTTATTTACGTCGTCAAGATTTGATGCACGTCTATTTATCTTAAAAATTATGGAAGTATCGTCAGCAAATAACACCATTTGTGGTTGGCTTTTTAATAAATGCGGCAGGTCATTTATGTATACTAAAAAGAGGAAAGGACCTAATATCGAGCCTTGTGGAACACCCATTCTTACTTGTAAACCAAGTGAATTGACACCATTTATTTGAACTTTTTGCTGTCTATCATGTAAATAAGATTTTACTAAACTGAGCGCAAGTTTACCTAGTCCATAATGCTCAAGTTTCAAGAGTAAGGTTTTGTGATTAACGCAATCAAATGCCTTGGAGAGGTCACAAAAGATTCCTATAGTATGGCATCTTGGGCTATAAGAGTAGGGGAAAACCAAAGAAACGATGGATGGACTGTGTGAATGATGATATGGTTAGACAGGGAGTGACTGTCGACATGGCGGCTAATAGAGGAGTATGGAAGAAAAATGGCGACACGGTTGGCGCAGTGGCTGAGCGATCGACTGCTGCGCTGCGTGTCGCGGGTTTGCTTCCCGCATGGAACAAATATTTGTATTGCGTACAGGTAGTTGTTCCGGGTCTGGTTGTTTGTGTATGTAAGTTTAAATGTTTGTAAACGCACCCACGATACAGGAGTAATTCCTAGTGTGGGCAACGTTTTAAAAAAAAAATACATGTTGCCCTACCTACAAATGAATTGGGTTAAGGGCAGTTGTATGATGATGATGATGTATTAGGAATTTAATTTGTTAACTTGGTTGTTCATTTTATTGTGCATGCTGTGGTCTCCTGTAATGAAAGGAATAGACCTACTAAATACTTTGTCGTCCATTAACTATATGTATGAAACTCAGATGTCTCTTCTCGACATCCGTGTGTCACTAACGGGATGCAGCAGAATACCAGCGTCAGGTGTTGTACCTGACATATACTGAGCTGGACTCCCATTTGGTGCAACCATGAGACACACACCGCCCAGTAGTGATCGACCGTTATAGATTTACTTATACGAGGTGTCTATGGGTCAATTTATCTTTTTAATCTTTGTTTTTTTTTTGTTTGACCTTTTATGATGTTTTTTTTTAATTACTTGTATTGTGTTCTTTTGTGTTTTTTATTACTTGTATCACTTGTGTTATGTTCACACACATGTTTTACGGTTTAAGACATTTATTTCTCAAAAAGAATACAATTCACTTAATATGAGAAATACAAGGTAATCTTAAAACTAAATATAAGAATTACTTATGGTGAAGGTATTCGTAAATAAATTAGTTAGTAGACAGTAAACACACATTTTTTACAATGTTGCAGGTAAAAGGAAAAAGTTGGTTTACTATTACATATCGATTCTTGAAGGCAAGTCAATAGCAATTACACATTAAACTATTTGTATGTACTGTTATGTTTCGGAAATACAGGGTAGCTATTCTAGTTTTCTTAATACTTAGCAAATTAGTAAATAATAATAATTGATGAGGATGTAAATTAAATTCGTGTGGCGGGTTAGATTTAAAACCTAGAGAAAGCTTTTAAGATGTTCAACTTTATGGTTCTTTTGTATAAAGTAAAGGATTGTATATATTGTTTTAGCAAATAAAACACTCTTAACTCTTTGTGTCTTTTGTTGCACTGAATAAACGTTTTATATAATGTTATATGTAATGTTTAGTGTATATCTTTTGTTGGAGATCCTAAAATAAATCCTACTAATATTATATCCTATCCTATCCTACTAATATTATAAATGCGATAGTTTGTATGGATGGATGGATGGATGGATGTTTGTTACTCTTTGTTTGTTTTTCTTTCGGGTTTTTTATTTTTGTTTGTGTTTAGTTTAGTTTAGTTTTATGATCTTCCTGTGCGAGTCGCAATAAATACTTTTATAAATAAATACTTTTAAATACTTTCTTTTCTTTCTTTCCAAAACTATTGAACGGATTTGGATGAAATTTGGCACACATATAATTTTTAACCAGGATTAACACATAGGTTACTTTTTATCCCGATATTCCCTCGGGACCGAGACTTACGCGAGTGAAACCGCGGGGTGCTGTTAGTAAGTAATCTTTTCATGATCTTTTTCTGTTTTTTTTTTGTGGTAGAACTAGCCTCTTTGTTAGTAACGTTTTCTGCCGTTCCCGATATTCCCACGGGATCGAAACTTATGCGGGTGAAACCGCGGGGCGCAGCTAGTAAATAAATAAATGCAACTAAGGCATCACGGCAGCGTTTAATTGGCCACCCTCGGTGACGACGCTCTTCTTCTGGTTTCCACTGCGCGACGACTCTGGCCCATCTGTCCCGATACATCCTACCTACACGGCTATATTAACCGCCCCATTGGTCTCGTGTTTGCAAGCGCGACTGCTAATCGTGGTATCCTGAGTTCGATTTCCAGGTCAGGCAAAGAGATAATGGATGTTTCTTTAGGAATCTCTTAGTGACAGCCCCTGAGCTTGAAAGTTGGCGGTGTGATACTCCCGTGTCTCGGAAAGCACGTTAAGCCGTTGGTCCTACGCCTGATCTCTCTCCGATCGTGTCGGATTGCCGTCCCATCGGACTATGAAAGTGAGGGAAGAGAGAGTGCACTTGTGTCTGTGTACGTACACTTGTGCACTATAATATCTCCCGCGCCGAAAGCTAGTCTCCGACGAGATTGGTCGCCGTGGCCGAAATACCGTCTGGAGGACTACAAACACATGCACACACACCCACATGCACATATATTATATACATGGCCCGCCCAAACCTACTTCAGAATAGCAGACTTGTTGGCCACATCGGCGCTTCCTTTTTTAAAGAATATTTTTATTAAATTAGTTCCTTGCCCATTTGACTGGACCCGCTGAAAAGGTTTTTATAAACGATTTAATTAAGACCAATGTTAAAAAAGGGTCCGTCCACCCACTTCGAAGAAAACCGTTTCGAATAACCCTTTGCTTCTACAGGAAAAACATTATGTTTATTAACGGTTTACATGATTTTACATGATGATAAACAGCAATTAGGTCTTGTACAGACGCAAGCACACCAATCTACTACGATCTGTCAAATTTCTTTAATAGATTTTCAACTTTATCGCTAAAGCATCAAGGTGCAAGGTTGATTTCCCAATCAATCAACATCAAGTTACCCGAAACTGTCAAATATTCCCATATTTGACAGTTTCGGGTAACTTGATGTGCTGACGTCTGTAAATACCGAACCATGAATGCGTACCTAATTAAATAAAGGTTTTTTATTTTATTTTATTTTATTTATTTATTTTATTTTAAAGGTTTTGTTTATGTTTGAGTATTAAATTAAATACATCTTGTTTGGATTCTTTGTTTGATGCAAATCAAGAGACCCACCGAAAAATACATACATAATCAATCTATAATGTAGTTAGGACTTAGGTGCGAGGACACAATTCTCCTCTCAGTTAGGGAGGAGAGGGCAGCAATTGCATGTATTATGTAAATAGGAAAAGTCACGTGCAAAAGTTGAAAACTCCGTAACGACTGTCAAAGATCTACAACTGACAACCAGCAGTGCGATTCTGTAACCATCTCACCGTGAAAACTTAGATGAAGTGAGCGTGGAGTGAGCTGTCATTTCAAATAATGCTAGGGATTGACACTACTGACCACTCACATCAAGCTCACTTCACTTGAGTTTTCACGGTGAGAGTTTTGACTTGAGTTTTTACGTACTTTCCGACGCACGGAGGAAGTCAACCCTAACATAGTTTAGAAAAAGCTAGTAGATGGAAAGGTCTGTAGTTAAGAGTCATAGATTTATCGTCGTGTCGGTGAACCATTCTGTAGCTGGAAAGGCCTGTGTCGTAGATGAAAGGTTCTGTCGGCGAAATGTCCGTGGTGATTCTGCTGGGGAGACGGAAATAAATGCAGGATCCTGTCGACGAACAATCCAATGGCGAATCGGTCTTAGGAGAATGCGGAATCTAGGCAGATCATATCTATGAGGCAGATGATATAAGTGGATACATCTTTATGAAGTTTTGCAATAGGTACCTACTTTAACTAGATGTTATTTTTACGAGTGACTACGTACTTAGTTACGTATTTGCTTGTTGTCCTTGTACAGGACTTAAATGGTAATATTCGTATGCTTTGACAATGAAATATATAAGTTTTATGTACAATAAATGAATGCACATAGTATTAGTGGTCTTACCTTTGATCGACCTTGGTGCCCGGGCCAAATGACGCACCTTCTGTTTAAATCAAAGTCAGCGGAAGACTTTAGGAACATTTTTAAGTTGTGGCGACATCTATAACGCCACATGCGAACTGCGCGCATCACATCTTTTTTTTTTTTTTTGGCCAATTCTCGTAATTTAAAACAATTTTTCAACGGTTATAAAAATAATCTCAGTCTCATTTTTGACTAGTTTTTGGCATTGATTTGACGGCGAGATGAGGTAGCGACGATGATTGATCTTTTTACATCCTGTATGTACATGCTAAGAGTTAAACTAAGTCGATGAAATATTTTAAAAAATCCGATTGCGGTTAAGTATTTGTTTTTGAATTTTCAAGTTTAGGTTAACCTCTAGAAGAACTCGTTTCATGACCAGACTTTTGGATATTTTGTATTGATTATCATTCGATACTTATGTTGGAGAGCATCTACATTTAGGTACATACCTAAATTAATATTTTGAAGATGCTCTCTAAAAATATCCACGAAAACAAACTCAAACTCAACGTATTTATTTCAATTAAACCATTTACAGGCACTTTTGACTGACAAAGAGTCGGTCACTTAGTCAAAAAGTTGAAGCCAATTGCTCATTCCAAAACTTAGATCTCTATGCAGAAGAACGGGTAAGAAACTCTTCTTTACACTTTAAATTAGTAGAAATCTATTAAAATATCTTCCCTTACTCTTATACCATCTTTCATTCTTCCGTAACACATGCCATACCATCAACCGATTTCCACATAACTTTTCAGTCACCGATGCCACATTCAATCACTTCCAGACTAGTTTTTGAAATGCTATTGACCTGTAAAAGTTTTTGTATAAACAAAGTTGCAGAAATAAACATTATTGTCATTTATCGTTCATTGGCGATTATGGTCAAAATGGTGGGTCACCACAAGACTACGAAATTACTTATTAACATTTCAATAATAGTGGAGTTGAGTTCAAACTCCAAATATCAACAATATGAATGTCAAATGAAACCACTCATGCTTGCGGAAGTCTCGATTTCAACAGACTATTGCGAAAAATAATTATATAATGCCGACTGAGCAGTGTACATACATTACGTTCAACTTTTATGCGCATAGGTAGCAAGCCAGGACATGACAGATTTCCATTACGCAGGAATGATTGTTTTCCAATTTTTACAAATTTAATGTTTTTTTTTTTTTTTTGTTTTGTTGTCGATTTTTTTTTATATACACTTTGACATTAATGAATTTGATATATACTATGACATTTGCTTACTTTGTAATGTATTTTATTATTTTAATTATTGTGAATGTGAAGACTATGTGCGTCATTTTATTTATATTATTTTTCTCTCTGTTCTCTTAGTTTTTGTCATGGTCTGGCAGTTTGAGTAATTAATGTGGCCTACCCAAATGTCCTTTCTTTGGTATTGTTCGTCGAATCGTTGAGCTCCTTAAGTTTTGAGTTGAGCTGCACGATTTCTGACAAATGCGTGCACTGGACAGGTCCTCTCAATCTGTGTGGTTCTTTCCTCAAAAGACCATCTCAGACATCGACCTACATGGTCTTCATATGATCTGACCAAGATTATGTCTGGAATTTAAAAGAGACAAATCTAGAAATAAATAGTGATAGTGATAAATAAATAAATAATGAATAAATAGTGATCCACCGGTGTCGGGAGCAGGGTCCAAGCTACCGGTGGTTAGGGCTCCAGAGATAGAAACCTCCTCACAATGCGAGCCGTATCGAGGAGTACTGCCTTCTGAATCAGGCCCTTGATCCAACCGCCTAACGAGAGCCTCGATAGATGTTGATCGAGGCTGTCGGCCATCAGGCCATTGGCCGATACGACAATCGGCACAATGACAGTTGAGCTCACATTCCACATGTCAACAACCTCGCGTGCTAAGTCAAGATATTTGATTTGTTTATCTTTCTCAGCTTTCACGAGGTTCCCGTCATGTGGAATGGTAACATCAACAATCATTGCGCGGCGCACTAATCGATCTATCACCACTATATCAGGTTTGTTGGCGACAACAGTCCTGTCAGTGATGATAGACCGATCCCAGTACAACGTGACATGGTTATTTTCGAGAACTGGGTCGGGCACATACTTGTAATACGGTACCTCTGAGTCGACAAGTTTATATTTCAAAGCAAGTTGCTGGTGAATAATCCTGGCTACTTGGTTATGCCTGTGCAAGTACTCGCTGTTAGCCAGACGAGAACAACCAGAGATAATATGTCTGATGGACTCACCCGGACGGTGGCATGCCCGACACACGTCAGCCGTCCCGTCCTTCATAATATGTCTCCGGTAGTTATTCGTCAAGATAACTTCGTCCATAATTGCACAGACAAAACCTTCAGTTTCCCCGAAGAGGTCACTGAAACGCAGCCAGGATACGGACGCTAAGAAATCTACCAATCTATCTATCTATCAAACCTCTGAGTTTGTTTCGGCCTTTCTTCTCAGACTAGTCAGAATAGGAAACGCCGACCTCATCTAGTTTTAAAATATGATTGACGTGTAAAAGTGTTTGTACAAACCTACTTACAAAAATAAAATCATTTATCATTTATCATTTCCTGGTGGTAACAGTCCCGACTTACGAGTTGCAGCCGTTGCAGGTCGTTGTTTCGAACCCAAGCAGGCGCTTTACTTTGTGTAAATAATTCCATCACCACTGCTCTCAAAACGGTGAAGGAAAACATCGTGAGGAAACCGGCATGTCCTAGAACCAAAAATCCGAAGGCATGTGACTTCTACCAACGCGCATTGGGCCCGCGTGGTAGATTATAGACCATTACCTCTCGCAGAGAAGATGTCTGTGGCCCAGCAGTGGGAACATTTTAGGCCGATTAAGATTGTTATCCTAGATTCTGCCCGCGGTGGAGTTTCTTATCAACTCATCGTTGGAAACGACCAAGGTGCACCGTGATTCTGACGTTTCATCAGTCTTGTGCAATCATACTAATATTTTAAACACGAAAGTTAGTGAGTGTGTGTTTGTATGTTTATTACTTCTTCACGCTCAAACGGGTGGACCAATTTTGATGAAACTTGGTATGGACGTAGCTGACACCCTGGATTAACATATAGGATACATTTTATCCCGATATTCGTACGGGATCGAAACTTATGGGCGTGAAACCGCGGGGCGCAGCTAGTGTATAATAATAAACGTACAGCTAGTGTAAAATATTTGGCAGATGGGTAGACCTTGACCTGGTCTAGGACATAGTATACTTTTTACCCCGATATACATACAGGATCGAGACTTATGTGGGTGAAACCGCGGGTCCAGCTTGTCTGCAATAAAAAATTAAATCTTCTGGATGAGTTACCACCATAACCACTGTGCCCTTTTTGACCTACAACTGTTATTTGGAGGAATTTTTTATCCGAAGCGTACATGTCCTTTCTTTTCTTTTTTGTTTGACCTCTCTACCAACATGTCATAAAGCAGATAGGTACAGCGTACTGCACATCAACGGTATCATTTTCACTACGAAAACCGCCCTTACTGCTACTTCATAAAGGCGCTAAATGTCCTTTGACATTTAGCGCCTTTATGAAGTAGCAGTAAGGGCGGTTTTCGTAGTGAGGCAAGTAAGGGTAAGTAAAAAAAAACAAAATGGTGGCCGGTACGCTACAGACCTTGAAAGCCCTTTGGCTTTCAAGGTCTGTAGCGTACCGGCCACCATTTTGTTTTTTTTTCAATATGGAGGCCATGCATGAAATTTACATATCGACGGTTGCAAGGCTAATTGATCTATGCGACATTTTGCAAAACTTGCAGGAGGAAGGATCAAAGTTTTTTTTTTGGAAAAAAAAATCATAAAAAATCAACTATTTAATAGACTTTTATTTTTTTAATACAGTATATCCCTAATTAAATAAGGAAGTTTTTTAAGTAATAACTGTTGAAAATTTTGTATTATTTAAGAAAATTTATGTTGGTTAGCCCAAAATGCATCAACTTTAGTTATTTTTTGAGAAAGGCAAAATGGTTCAAATGCCTACTGTCAATAAAATAGTTGAAAATAAACTGGCTCAAGCATCGATCTAGAATAAACGAATACGAGAGAAAATGAATTTAGCGCCAAGTCAACTGATAGTTGAATATGCCCAATGACCCTAAGCAACATGATGGTGTTGCACCAGAGTGAAGTATTTTGATATAGATACCCATAAGAGGGTCTGCAGGATGAAACAAAATGAGCCCTTGAGCTAGATTATCGTAGATATTGGATGCTTAGGCCATCATAATTCAGCAACGTCCATAAGATGTTTTTGAGGTTGGTATGCCACTTTTTACAATTTTAGACAGTGGAATATATATTTTTAATATAAAAAAAAATGTGTAGAGGAATCATTCAAGATGTTGATTCAATGTGTCTTGGAACAAGGTATTAGATAAGATGGTATATTACCCTAAGCCTATGTAGTAGTATCACCACTGTACTTTAGCATCACTTTATAAATAAAACAACAAATAAATTGTTATTAATTATAATTTATTCAAAATCAGTCTTCGACATGGACGTACCTAATTAAAATCAGTCAAACATTAATGTTATAAAAAAAAACTTCAAAAAAACTCTTTTCAGTAACTTGTGATAAATCAGAAGTAGAAAAAAATAACAATTTCGTCAGAAAACAAATAAAAGTTAACATTCTCTATCAAAAACAATACAATATCGACATTCTTAATAAGAAAAAAAAAAACAAACAAATATAGATACAGTATCTATCATCAAAAACCAAAAAGAAAGAAAATGAAACATTCTTTATAAAAAAAAAAAAAAATGTTGACGATGACAAAGAGAGAACCTTATGCTTCTATCTCATCTTCAATATCTGTATCTATCAGAACATCTTTACCAATGCGGTGCGGAAAGTTAGTGTATTCTAGGTGAAAAATTTTGGGAATAACCCCTGTATCACACAGCTTCTTAAGATCTTTGTATTTGGCCGTAGTTATAGGCACAGATGTTTTATACTTCGGCTGCACTACCTTTGGTCTTGAAATTATGGCTATAGAATCGGTCTCAGCTTCTTTATCCATGCTGTATTTGACAGTCATGGCATTGGGTGACGATTTTTTGAATGTCGCCACCCGAATCTTACTAATCTTTCCGCTTAAATTGCCTTTGAAATACTTTTCTGAGAACTCTTCGTAATTCATGAAATCGTTGTGCGTAAGAGTTTCTACGTAATATGGGCCGGGCTCTTTACGAGCCAACTGAAAAACAGTTGGCCACTGCGATGGTGCCCATATTATAGTATTTCTAACAGAATTTTCAACTGTGGCATGGATGCTATCGACAGTCATTTCGGTATGCCCTGGAAGCAGATAATTCATTTGTATGGTTTCAATGTGTTTTGTTTCAAGCAGTGCGCTATGTATGGCGGCTAAAACTATTTTGTTTTTATTCTGCCCTGGGCATGAGTCTGAATAAAGAATTAAATTTGTTACAGACCCACGGGAATCAACTTCAGCAATATATTTTTGTAAGATTGTAGCTATTTCGTTGCCTCCTCTTTTTCCTTCAGTTTCTCCCCACGTATAACAAAATCCATTTCTGGTACCACTTTCGTAAAAACAAAGGTTGTACACTGTATATTTTCTAGTATAAAATAGCAGCATACTCTCCCCATGTGGGGTGTTCAGTACCTTTTGTAGATCAAAAGAAGTACAAAGCATTGCGTTATTTTTCTTGCTTAGTTCACAGTGAAAAGATAATCTATCTTTTGATGCGTCTTTTTCCTTTAAATGATTTAACATTTCATGATTTTCTTTTTCATTCTGGCCTTCAAAACGTAAACATTTGGCACATTTATCCTTCTTTGGAACGTGGAAACCAATATTAAAATCTTTGTTGAAAATGTCACGAAATATTTTTTCACCAACAACATCTACACCCTCTGATGTTTTTGACTGTTTATAAATCCTGTATAGGTTTTTTATGTTTTTAAATTCAGTGGGGAGATATAATCTGGTACTGTCTTTACGACAGTAATGGGATGGTAGTGCTGGTAAACTTTTGATAAAATTAATGGCTGACTCCTTTACTGAGTGAGGTGTTTTATTCTTAGGAACAGTTTTACCTCTGCTCTCCTCTTTTGCCAACCCAGACGATGCATTGGCTAAGGTATAAGTAACATATTTTGGGCTAACACCCAAAGTGTCTACTAGAAATTTTTTACAAACCTTACGTCGGCCTTCACCATCATTAATATAGTAGAAATATGTATTGTGCCTCACACCAGAGTCTTTTGACCTCTTTCGTTTTATGTCAGTTTTAGCAGACATGCCAACTAGCCAATCTTTTTTTCTTTGGGATGGTAGTCCCCAAAAATAATCAAAGATATTTTTCCTTTTTTCTTCAGAAACATTATTGCAGGCGTTGCCACAGTTTTTTCCTAGGCATGGATTAGGCTTAAGTGATCTTCCACTTACAATACTTCCGTCTTTTTTCACATACTCTTTTCCTTTTTCTCGCAAGTTTTTTGCTTCTTTGCGTTTATTCTTTTTTTTCTTTTTCAATCCTGCTTCACTCACCTTGCCGTCTTGTGATGTTACTTTTTTTTTTTTTTTTTGAGGTTTATTGCTTTCATTTGATGAAGATTCATCCCCAGTTTCTTTCCAAGAAGAGGAATCCCATACGAAGTCCTCTTCCTCAGATAGAAAATCGACATAACTTTTATTAATTTTGGTTCTCTTGTTCCTTTTCTTGGATTTGACTTGATTATCATTTGTATCATTATTTTTCTCTGCTTCTATGTCATCTTCATCTGCTTCAAGAGACTTTCTCAGTAACTCCATCTCACTCTCATCAATTACTTCCGTTAATGTAGAAATAAGTTCAGGTTCTTTTTCGTTTTCAATTTTTCCATTTTTAGATATCAGTTCGTCATCATAGCTTTCTTTTTGTGGAAATATATCACTCGAGTTTTCCTTCTTCCACACTCCTTCAGTATTCTCAGTCTAAAAAATAAAATAAATTAGAAATGCTATTTCCACACGGATGAAGTCGTAGGTGAAAGCTAGTATTATAATTAATTACATACCGACTCAAATTCAATATCTATTTGTATATTATGTTCTATATTTTCTGCATAACTATTTTCTTTGGTTAGGTATTTGTTAGTAATATCTTCTAATAGAGCTTTGGTGGTACTGTCATCCTAAAACAAAAAAAAAAACTTAAATCAACGAGAACTCATGATAGAATAATAAAATTAATTATGATTATTATTTTTTATAATAATTATGTGAAAGAGTGTACACCTTTAAGGTAGATTTTTAAGGAACTAATTTGTTTATTAAGATGTCATGTAAAATGAACCAAAAATTAACACTAATAAATGAATTTTGTATTTAAGGGAGAAAGGTTAAAAAAAACAACTCGTAGTTCTAGAGATTACCGCGTATAAATAGACAAAAAGACCCTTCGGCTATATTATATTATGGCTTTAAAGCTTTATTTACCTGTGACTCTTTTTCCATATTGCTGTTATGTGGGTTTGAAGGAATCGTTTTCACACATGAAAATTTTTGGATTTGGTCATAGTAGGATTGACTTCCTAATAGTGTGAGATCACAATCTTCATCAGATTCATTATTTTCATTTTCGGCAGTTTTAGGTACTTCAGTCTTCTGTTCAGACAACTCTTTCACTATCTGTTTCTTAAAATACAACCGGCGTTGTGATTCCATAATTGCTGAAATGAAATTAAAACCGATTTAAGAACATTTTATTTTGATAAGTAATTATAGGAATAAACTGGGGATGAATCTTCATCAACTGAAAGCAATGAACCTCAAAAAAAAGGTAACATCGGAAGACGGTAAGGTGAGTGAAGCAGAATTGAAAAAGAAAAAAAAGAATAAACGCAAAGAAGCAAAAAAACTTGCGAGAAAAAGGAAAAGAGTATGTGTAAAATGACGGAAGTATTGTAAGTGGAAGATCATTTAAGCCTAATCCATGCCTAAGAAAAAACTGTAGCAACGCCTGCCAATAATGTTTCTGAAGAAAAAATAAAAAATATCTTTGATTATTTTGTGGAGTACCATCCCAAAGAAAAAAAAGATTGACTAGTAGGCATGACTGCTAAAACTGACATAAAACGGAAGAGGTCAAAGGACTCTGGTGTGAGGCACAATACATATTTCTACTATATTAATGATGGTGAAGGCCGACGTAAGGTTTGTAAAAATATTCTAGTAGACACTTTGGGTGTTAGCCCAAAATATGTTACTTATACCTTAGCCGATGCATCGTCTGGGTTGGCAAAAGAGGAGAGCAGAAGTAAAACTGTTCCTAAAAATAAAACACCTCACTCAGTAAGGGTGTCGGCCATTAATTTTATCTAAAGTTTACCAGCACTACCATCCCATTACTGTCGTAAAGACAGTACCAGATTATATCTCCCCACTGAATTTAAAAACATAAAAAACCTATACAGGATTTATAAACAGTCAAAACCATCAGAGGGTGTAGATGTTGTTGGTGAAAAAGTATCGCGTAAGATTTTCAACAAAGATTTCAATATTGGTTTCCACGTTCCAAAGAAGGATAAATGTGCCAAATGTTTACGTTTTGAAGGCCAGAATGAAAAAGAAAATCCTGAAATGTTAAATCATTTAAAGGAAAAAAAGATAGATTATCTTTTCAATGTGAACTAAGCAAGAAAAATAACGCAATGCTTTGTACTTCTTTTGATCTACAAAAGGTACTGAACACCCCACATGGGGAGAGTATGCTGCTATTTTATACTAGAAAATATACAGTGTACAACCTTTGTGTTTACGAAAGTGGTACCAGAAATGGATTTTGTTATACGTGGGGAGAAACTGAAGGAAAAAGAGGAGGCAACGAAATAGCTACAATCTTACAAAAATATATTGCTGAAGTTGATTCCCGTGGGTCTGTAACAAATTAAATTCTTTATTCAGACTCATGCCCAGGGCAGAATAAAAACCAAATAGTTTTAGCCGCCATGACTGTCAAATACTGCATGGATAAAGATGCTGAGACCGATTCTATAGCCATAATTTCAAGAGCAAAGGTAGTGCAGCCGAAGTATAAACAATCTGTGCCTATAACTACGGCCTAATACAAAGATGTTAAGAAGCTGTGTGATACAGTAGTTATTCCCAAGATTATTCACCTAGAATACACTAACTTTCCGCACCGAATGCAGACGAAGTACAAAACATCTGTTAAAAAAATTAATTACCTAACTACTCGTATCAGTTTACCTATTCAAGTATCGTTGCAGTAAGTACCTACTTACTACTGCAAAGTACTTTCACTATTCACTATTCTCACATACAGATTTTCTAATTACGAGTAGGTAGGTAGATAAATAATTATTTTTTTCACTCATCTAGATACATACCGTCGTTAAGAATATTACTATTACACAGTTACCTACAAAAGTTATTTCGTGAACAAGTCACGACACGAACCTAGCTTGAATTTAATGTAGGTACCTATTGTAAATCAAAACAATGTCTTCCTTGTTCTATATTCCTATCGTATTTACAGATCGTTTCATTTATTATCACTTAGATAAAACAAAATAATTTGTACTTACCAGAAAATCAACCGTCTGTCTTCACAGCTCACTCGCACACAACGTACTTCCCATAGTGTTGGCGGCTGACTGACGCGCCCGTGCGGGTGGGTGAGGTACTCGTAACGGACACATACACAGAGCGCGAAATAAATTGAACTTAGTTTCAAACGACTAAGGAGCAGCAATCTTATTAATTTGTTGAATAGCCTATAAGTTAAAACCGATTTGATAAAATGATGGAAATGCCAATTTAACTAATACTGATCTTAATCAAAACATTTTAACCGCCATAATACTAATGAGATAGTTAGGTCAAATTAGCCGAAGTGGCATTACTCATTATCCTCAATAGAGGCTGAACGGGTCAAGAGACATAGACAATTATTATAACTTAATGCGAAATGGTTCAAGCGACACGGTATTTTAATGTAGTTGAGTGCAAAATGGGCCAAACGACATAGCTTATTGTTTTAGTTTAATGGAAAATAAGCCAAATGACAAAACCACAACCATGGCGAAAAAGCTAAATGCCTTAATCGACACACGTTATAATAGTACAAAAAATCAAATTGGTTTAAGTCATCGAGTACTCAAATTTGTCTAATTTTGTGTCGTCTAGATCAATGGGCTTAAAAATGAGGCCTGTTTTGCTGTGGGGGCTAAGCGCCAAAAAAGTAGTCAAAAAAATTTGAAACCAGATTCAAACGATGGAGAAAAATTTGCTGATTCCGAATATGTATATAACTCAATATCGCAAAAAATGTCGCTTAGACCAATTAGCCTTTCAACCGTCGATATATGACTTTCAAGTACAAATATTTCTTCATCTTTGAAGCCGTTTGATAATAGAGAGGCCCAGAGATATGTAGGTATGGAAAAAAACATGGTTGAGTTGAGAAGTAGATTACTTTAGATAGATTTTTCAATATGCTCAATGCTCTTCTGAAGTTCTGACATCTACACCGGAGTGTGACTTGTTTGCCAGGAGATGAATAGATTTGTGTCGGGAATGTTTAAGAATTTGTGAGAAGATGATGGAGTTTGTGGAAAGATAATAAAGTGTTTGATATTTTTTTTTGTCACTTAATTACGTTTTGTTTATTTTACAAGTGTTATTATTGTGTTGTGTTTTGTTTTTGTTGTGTATATTTTTTTTAAAATTGTATTTTGCCTAGTCTACGAGCACTTGAGCATGTTTTGTGTCACTTTTTAGTTTGCAATTTGTTGTGTACGTCTGTTTTTTTTTTTACCTTGACCTGTCCCGCTCTGGGCTGAGCGGAAGGGCGTGTCAGCCTTTTACTGACTAAAACCCACCCGTGTTCCTTCAGTTGCCTGTGCCAGGGGCCACGGTATCTCTTTCGAACAACCCGCGGCCCTGGCAGGCATCGGCCCTAGCGGACCCCGTCAATTCGTGCTGACATCTCTTTGAGGCGCGCGTGGAACGCAACGCGCCGTCGACCCGGGCCTGGTCCTTACCGGGCGGCGAGCTGCCCATAGCTCGCCGCCCGCAAGCCCGTGCCTACGGTGGCCGGGAATCGGCTGTTGACTCCCGTCCAGGGCGTCTCCTGCGGCGACTAGGGGCGTGAGGGCGCAGAGATTGCCTCTCCCTCACGCGCTCCGCCTCCTCCTTCGCGAGCATTACTGCTTCGCAGAAGGAGGTGACGGCCTCCCATGCACTCTCGCTACCATGGCCTGGACCAGGGCCGGACGCGAGAGATCACCGCCACCGATCGCCGCCACGAGGACGCGGCGGTGCTCCGCCCAAGCCGGGCAGACCTCCACCGTATGCTCCACCGTGTCCTCCGGGCGATCTACACAGTGGTGACACCCTGGCGTTCTGTACAACGTCTTGGGATTCAATTCTGTTATGTGCATGTAATCTAAATGAATAAATTAGGAGAGAGACCAACCCGTTGGTCGAAGCCCATATTTATTACAGACCTATTATAGTATACACATATAGTATACAACCAAGTATTTTCTAACTGAACAGACAGATGTGCTGCTGGGGAGTTTGTTGCGCCACTTCTTCTTCCCAGCGATAGCAGTAGGAAGTGGTGAAGGGCGGGTTTTCTGGCGGGTTTTCTGGTGGGATTCATTCTTCTAATATACGATTTTGCCGAAATATCCCTTTACTTTTTAATAGGAGACATCTGGCCCGTTCTACTAAACTGGTCCGGGCGAATCTACCCATGCACATTTTAAAAAGTTGACATCTGGCCCGCAGGCCAGTTTTTGCTTGGGCGAGATGTCCTTTAACCCCTGGCCCGCAGGCCAGTTTTTGCGTGGGCGAGATGTCCCTTAACCCAGTAGGTCATCTAAGGAGACAGCATTATTTTTACATTAATACACACAAACATTTTATCTTATTCCAAAACCAATGCTAAGAATAGGTACAGGTACCTATGTTAATTAGATTCTATGCATTTAAACGTTGCAATTACATACACTTATGCTTTAGAAAAAAACTGCATAGATACCTAATTATCTAGGTAGGTACAAAAAATAGCTAAATTTATGTATTATGTTATTGTTTTTTAGTTTCTTAAAAACCACTCGGAGCTATGAAAAACTATACCTAATATTCGTTGTTATAGTTCAATTTCAAAAAGTATCTTAAAAGTATCCAACTTTCTCCCATACCGTTATCCCACAGATCTGCTATACAAGCAATCAAAAACCCTAACTGTACGCCAACTATTTATCCTGAACACCCTACTAAAACAACACTCACTACTCACCTATCACCCATCAATGACACATGGTAAGAGACGATATAATCCCGTAAGTCGCACTCATTCTCCCCTTTCGACAGTATTCTCCAACCGCTTCTTTTGTTATCTGGGACAATTCTTGTACAACAAAATCAACAAAACTCAACCTATTTTTAACCTTAATAAAGGACAATGTAAAAAGAAGCTTGCCACGTGGCTCCAGGGGCTCAACTACGTTGACACCGAAAAATTACTTACCAGTATGACCTAATGTATACCGACTGCTATTTATTAAACCCTCATCCCCACCCTCTCACACACACACACATACGCACTCTCGCACATACACACACGAAACACATCTTACCCACGTCCTCACTACATAATGTTTTCTGACAATTCTAACACTATACAAACACTTATATATATATACATATTTTTTTTTTTTTTTTTCATTGTTTTGTTGTTTCTCTTTTTTGTCTATTTTGTTTTTTCCATTCATTTATTATTATTATTATTTTTTTTAACACCTTATGTTAAACTACAGACTCTAAAAGCTATTACACAACCACTTATTCAAAATTTGTTAAATCACTTTTAATATGATTATCATGCAATGTATCGAACTGCTAGAGGGCGGAGACCTGGTGACCTGAAATACAGGCCCTTAAAGCCTAGCTTAGGCACCAGTCTCCCACAGTAAACTAAACCAAATATTAATATATCATGTGTAACAATGTCTGTAATGTTTATTGTGGTGAGAAAATAAATACTTATTACTTATTATTACTTACTTATTATTATTAATTATAACCTCAAAATCTGATACTTTTTTGAAATATATCTATTCTGCAGCTAGTCCGCTATACAAATAAGATCTTATAGGAGTTTACTAAGGATCGACAATACAACACATAATTTTCCGATGCTCTTGGTTCCAGGGCAACCAATGTATGGGCGCAGAGCAATGTCCGAGCCAGGAGTGTGCCTAGTTGAAAGTAATAGGCTCGTCCCCTATTACGTGGGACTTAAACATCACTGGGGCGAAATGTGGGTGTAGGTCCCACCTCTGCCTATCCCTAAGGGGGATTCAGGCGTGATGTCATGTAATGTTTTGTTTTGCCATTTGAATAAAAAGAGGCCCTTAGATGGCGGAAGAAGACCAGCTGAACCCACCCCAAGTTTATTGAGATATGGGCAGGATGGTGATGATGGTGTAGCCATGTGATAGTTGTCCTGTGTTTTGCTTATGAGTTTGTTCCGGATAATACTTATGGTTCAGCGCCCAGCAGTAACCTAAATAGGGTAACCGTTATATCTGCATCTGGTTAGACTGGAAGCCGACCCCAACTTAGTTGGGAAAAGGCTATGCAGATGATGAGTAACCTAAATAGGAATGTGTGTACCTGTGTCCATGCTTTATAGTCTCATAACATTTCAAAGTCAGAGTCAAAGTTTTTTATTTGTTAGACAAAGGTGCAAAAATAGGTGTTATAACATAATAAGTACAGATATCTCTATGTTTTGCCGCTAACGGCGTACAAATATCAGTAGAAATAGGCATACGAAATAACAATTGAATTTTTGTTAAAAATTAAATGGCAAGCTAACAGAGCTAAACTATATCTAATATCCTTAAATGAATGAATTCAATTAAGTAACAATATTGCAAACAAAATTTGTTTATAACATTTACATTGCTTTTCATTTTCATGTGCCATTGCGAATATTATTCAATGTCACCTTCGAAGGATGGTCGGCTCTTCCAATGGAATGACGTGCATGATTGCTTATCTGATCGGCGATGTATCACAGATAATTAACTACTGCATGCCAGTCAAAGACTACAATATGTATAGGGACAATGCCAGTAGGTATGTAGTTATGAGGATGAACGACAGAAAATGTTACTAACAAAGAGGCTAGTTCTACCACAAAAAAAAAACCAGAAAAAGATCATAAAAAGATTACTTACTAACAGCACCCCGCGGTTTCATTCGCGTAAGTCTCGGTCCCGTGGGAATATCGGGATAAAAAGTATCCTATGTGTTAATACTGGTTATAAACTATCTGTGTGCCAAATTTCATCCAAATCCGTTCACGCAAAAACTACTTTTTTGCGTGAAAGAGTAACAAATATCCATCCATCTATAAAAACTTTCGCGTTTTTATGGATGATGAAATGTAAGATTAAAAGAACATGTTTTGCCATCTGTTGGATTCTAAAGGAACAATTTAAGATAATTGAGGCTTTCATTGTCACTGATTTTAGATAGCTCCACTACTTGGTTTGGCGTGCTGAAGATAGATGGCGCTAAACAAAACTATATAAAATAGAACCTTTGCTGTACAGGCTATAACTTGCATAATTAATCAGGAAATTCGATAATAGATGGCGCTGATTTAAGTAAATTATTTATTGTTATTTTATATTATTATTTAGGTTGAGATAGAGCCTAACCTAACTTAACACAAGGGCAAAGGGCAATGCTCGACAAAGCTATTAATCTTACGTACGTGATCTGGTTAGTAGATTTTTAATGAAAAACTATGTACTTTATATGGTCTTTTAGGATAACAGTTTGAAATTAATGTGATAACAAGATGTCTTTAGCAAAAAATGTTTTACTTGAAACTTATTTTCAACGAAATTGCAAATTAATAGTCTGATAAGTTGTTGTAATAAAGTTTGTAAAGTTGAATTCATATCTTATTTTAATAAATGATGATCAAAAATTCACGATGCTTGTAACTAAAGTGAGTTTAAAAACATTTCTCCTCATTAACATTATGAACATTATGATAAGGGAATCGCTGCACAGTCCAATAAATTATTTTCACATAGAAAGAAAACAAATAAAACTTATAACACCCCGTCGCTTTTGTGTCGGGGGTTAAAACCACCACCACCACCAAACACACACACGAGATCCTAATATTAAAAAAAACTGGCGAAGTGCGAGTCGGACTTGCGCACGAAGGGTTCCGTACCATTATCTATACAACATTAGACACCATATTATAACGTTTTTTTAGTTTCACCTGTCCCGGTGTCAAGTAAATATTCTGTGAATATTTCAAGCGTCTACTTGTTGCCGTTATTAATACCGAGCAAAAAACGGCAAAAAAATCACGTCTGTTGCCCCACTTAAATATTTATTTTATTGTTTTTAGTATTTGTTGTTATAGCATCAACTGAAATAGGTACATCATCTGTGAAAATTTCAACTGTCTACCTATCACGGTTCATGAGATACAGCCTGGCGACAGACAGACAGACAGACGTACAGTGGAGTCTTAGTAATAGGGTCCCGTTTTCACACTTTTTACCCTTTTGGTACGGAACCCTAAAAGCGGCGAAGGCCGGAAATCCGGGTGTTATCTCACAATCCGGAGAGGCTTGTGTTCAGCAGTGATTTGCGATAGGCACAGTTGATTGATTGACTCCAAAATATTGACTACATAATGACATAAATCACAAAATAAAAATCATCTCAGGGGGTTTCAGAATCATGTACTGAATCCATGGTAACAGGTTGCGCGTCGATGTCCCTGCCACCCTGTAGTAGCCATAGAACCAATGACGGTTGGTGTAGACATATTCTTGATTGGAGAACGTGAATCGGAAAACGTAAGATCCTCAGAGAAGGAGATCAGTGCCGTGGTGGCCCAGTGGTATCAGCCGCGGCTTACGAGTTGTGGGTCGTAGGTTCGAACCCAGACAGGCGCTTTACTTTGTGTAAATTATTTCATCACCACTGCTCTCAAAACGGTGAAGGAAAACATCGTGAGGAAAACGGCATGTCCGAAAAGCACAAAGTTCGAAGACATGTGACATCTAGCAACCCGCACTGGGCCCGCGTGGTGGATTACGGCCCGCTCCCTCTCACCGAGAGGAGGCCTGTGTCTCGGTAGTGGGAACATTTTAGGCTTTTTAACTTATTTAATTAAATAACATTAATTGATTGGTGTTTATGTAAATTCAATGATTCATATAGATATCTACTTCTTTGCATTTCATTAAAAGAGATGCATCCTTGAGTATATTTAAATGAGTCATATTTTTTTATGTAAAATCAACATTGAAGCCACTTAACAAGAATACGGGTGTTCCCCGGTTACCGCTACAAACAAATCACCATACTAGATTTAATAGGCTCACTCGATACATCCCACCTGTCAATCCGGGACTTTGCGACCAAATTCGGTCGTAAAGCGATCGCTATGAATGTCGAGACTGCAGCCCCTGGTTAGCCTGTGCCCAACTACGTTAGGGTCGGCTTCCAGTCTAACCGGATGCAGGTGAATACCAATTTTTTACGTGGAGCCACTACCTTTATGACGTCCACAATCCTTGATAAATGATTACATAGCATAATGATTAGCGAAAAGACCGCCCATTGTGCCACCCTTTGTAAAAATTCTATATTTTTGTCTGTAATTTATATGGTGTACGTAATAAAGAGTATTCTATTCTATATTGAAGTAGGTTTATACACACGATCAAGCTATACGTTTCCAGTTTTACTTAACATTGGCGCCGATTCCCTTGTTCACAAAGTAAACTAAATTTAAGTTCAGTGCATCTTTTTCTTTCTATTTCATTAAGAAAAGAAAAGAAGATAAATATTAGTTTAGTCCTGTCAAATTAACTCCATAGCAAGTTTAGACGTGATTAAAAACATGGCGACTAAAAATACGTCAATTTACGTCAGGCGCTGACTAATTTGTGTGTTTAAAAAGTGCCCCTACTAATGGTGATACTTACCTACATCAGGCGCTCCTTGGGCAACAGCCCCGTTGCCACATCATCATCTACCTAGCCTTTTCCCAGCTCTATTGGAGTTGGCTTCGAGTCCAACCGGATGCAGCTGAATACCTGTATTTTACATGGAGCGACTGCCTATCGGACCTCCACAACCCAGTTACCGGGTAATACGATACCCCTTGATAAGACTGGGTATGAGACTTTCTGGCTTCTGACGACCCGTAATAGTCATTACGGGTCGTCAGACGCCAGAAAGTCTGTCAAAGACAGTGACAGCCGGGACCAGTGACTTAACGTGCTTTCCAAGGCACGGGGCTCGGTATGTAAATATGGTCACCCATCTACGGATCGACAACAGCAAGCTTAGACTAATCTGATCCATCTACCCGTGTGGCTGTTATTACTTAGCACGAGCCCCTCAAGACACAACAGACCCGTTGCCACATTGCACGCAAATAATTTTACCACTTCATGAACTACTTTTATTAGTTCATGCCGATACATGTAGAGTCGTGTCGTATGCCCGCCGGCTGTTGCTGAAAACCTGCGCTGGAGCTCTGTCCCGCATAGAGTCGTGGCATTCTGCTGAGCAATGGCCGCTTTGCGTGGATGTGACGCATAATTTCCCCTAAATTGTTATTTTTTGTGTTTGTGCTCGTTCTCTGCGTCAAGTTTACCGCAATTAAACGTATTTTCTTTCGTTCTACAGCCCAGCCAACAAGGTTTTGAGAAATACGTCTCCACAACCGTAGTCCGAACAGACTGGATGGACAAGGTAAAGAACCGGGTGTAGAAACGCAACTTGGAGGAATTCTATGTCCAACAGTAGACTGCGATAAGCTAAGTTGATTGATCTATTCTAATAAAGTTCCTAACTAGGTAAACATTGTGAGGAAACCAGCATGTCCTTATATTTATTTATTTTATGTTAGCCCAGCCTATGCTGTCCCACTGCAGGGCAAAGTCCTCCCTCAAATCCATCCAGGAACTCTTTTTTCGCACCACCTCGAACCATGCATGTTCTACAATAGAAAAATTAAAAACATGAGACATCCACCAAACCGCATTGCTACTTACAGAGAGGAAGCCTGTGTTCCACCAGCAGGAACATTATTGGCTGATCACCTTACATTAGCTAATCACGTTGCAAGCAAGGGTTTTCAAAGCATTTGAACCTAACAGCTTCAACAAGAACATCAGCATAAAAACTCGATTATGTATGCGGAATTAAGATTGTTTATTTGAGTGCAACCTTGCGACAGTGAGAAACAAGCACGTATTATAGTTATGTGATTTTTAGATACATCACGTTAGATTATGTACGTGTTCTAATTACCTAGACAATTATATTAATACTTGTTTCAATTAGCACGGTTTTAAAATCAAAGTATATATAGAAGCATTTATTTCAAATAGGCACATAAAATACATAAAGAGTGAGCCAGTGGAGCCGTCGTGGCCCAGTGGTAACGGCTGCGGCTCACGGGTTGTAGGTCGTACGTTCGAACCCGGACAGGCGCTTTACTTTGAGTAAATTATTTCAATACCACTGCTCTCAAAATGGTGAAGGAAAACATCGTGAGGAAACCGTCATGTCCTAACACCAGAAATTCGAAGCATGTGACATCTACCAACACGCACTCTCTCTCACTCTCTCGCTCGCGTGGTGGATTATAGCCCATAGCCCACTCCCTCTTACCGAGAGGAGGCCTGTGGCCCAGCAGTGGGAACATTATAGGTTGATAATTATGCATAAAATGCACTTTTGAACGACAAAATGTACAATGAAATGGAATCGATTCTACTCGGCCTTTCCAAAAGGTAGTTTTGGAGAGGAATGGGCAAGAAACTCCAACGTTACTCTTTTAAAATGTTTTACAATATTTTTATACATTAATTTTAAAATTATATGTGAAGACGATGCACCTAGAATAACCACAATAGGTAAAATAATTAAAAATGAAGCCATGATAGATAAATTAATTTTGTGATAGATACATAGTGCTCATATATTTAGAAACATTGTAAAAGTAGACGATTTTCATAAAAATATTAACAGTTAATATGTCAGTGTGTGAGCAGTAATTACAGAATTGAATCAATGTAAAAAATAAACACATTTTACAGTTAAATTAGCAACCAGTTTGATTTTGTTTAGAAGCAACCAGTTTGATATCAGCTAAAATATTGTTTTTTTGAAGCAAAATAAAACTCCCTGCATATGTCAGGTGGAGTTTCGAAATAAATTAAAAAGAAGTCAAATAATAATTAATAAGACTACTTTGTCATTAATTTAAAATGTCAAAAAGTATACAGTCACGTGTGCCAAGCCGCGGACACAGCTAGGTCCGACACAGAGTTACGTAAAATAAAATGAGGTGAGCCCCTAGTCCCTTAGTACCTCTTTAGAATCACACAGAGATCACTTGGGAATTCGCCCAAGTGTGTAACTCTATAGAACCCTTTAGAGCTACTAAAGTGCCGTGTGTTAAATTGCCACCAAGGCCATTAGATTAATTTACACAACATTAGATAAATTAGATTCATTTATTTGCCTGAAATATGGCATTTTACAGATTTTATAACACATACACAATAGTTATTCACATTCCGTCTACTAAATTCGGCATGCAAATATTGTGACAATAATAATAATTCTAATTAATTAATTAAATCAATTTAAACATTGACATTGGAATTTAATCATTTAAATTAAATTCCAATGTCAAAAAAAAGTACTAAATCAACAATTGTCTACATATCAAATTAAAAATGTCAAATAAAAATAATTAAATTACAAAATAAGTGTCTAAATAATAGCTTTCAAAAGACAACCAAAGAAATTAAGTTACAAATTGTGAAATACCTTAAAATAAAAAAGTGAAGGTCAAATCCTCGAGCGCAGCCACGGGTACAGCTAGTGTTCCGTAAATAAAATGAGGTGAGCCCCCAGTTCCTTAGTAGCTCTATAGCATTCCATAGAGACTCCTTGGGAATTCACCGAAAAATAAGTAGCTTTACAGGGTCAAATTAAATTAGCTAGCGAAACTCTGCAGACGTAAGTAAAGCGCTTGTCTGGGTTCGTACTTACGACTTACAACTCGTAAGTCGCGATCGATACCTCTGGGCCACCACTAATCAATATTGCCAATATATTTATAAGTCACCACACAATACCTTGACACGCTTTCCTCAGGATAGACCTTGCGGGATGTCCAAAAGTTCTCTAGCAGCATGTTGTAAAGGCTAACCAGTGCCCAAGAATGGACAACTATAGAGGATTGGAGAAATAGAAATGGCTATAAAAGGATTGGGTGGTCTAGTTTTGCCAATTTGGTTAGTGAGGTAAGATTCCATTGCGATTTTCAAACTTTGTAGTTGGGATTGTGCAATGGCTACTTTCCATACTATAGATACTGGCCAAGTAATAACAGCCGCGTGGGTCGATCGATCAGATTAAGCCGCAGTTGGTCCGTGGATGGGTGACCACCTTTACATATCAAGGACCTTCCGTGCCTCGGAAAGCACGTTAAGCCGTTGGTCCTGGCTGTCAATCGTGGATCTTTGACAGTAATTACGGGTCGTCAGAAGCCCGAAAGCCTGACAACCAGTCTTACCAAGGGGTATCGTATTATCCAGTAACTGGGTTGTGGAGGTCAGATAGGCAGTCGCTTCATGTAAAATACTGGTATTCAGCTGCGTCCAGTTAGACTGGAAGCCGACCCCAACATAGTTGGGACAATGCTAGGCAGGTGATGATAATAATTTCTAGCACATATTCTTACTAGATACCATAGGCCTTCAATGAACAGTCATAGGGCGAATTACCATAATTCTAGCTGGATTATCCTTTATGAATAACTAGCGGCCCGTTCCGGCTTCGCACGGGTGCTTAAGTATTAGTTAGGATCCCTAATCTTTTCTAGCAATAAATAAAGCCTATGTCACTCATGGTGAATGTAGCATTCCAATAGTGAAAGAATTTTTGAAATCGGCACAGTAGTTTTTGAGTTTATTCATTACAAACATACACACAAAAATACAAATCTTTCCTCTTTATAATATTAGTTTAGATTATGAAAAATTAATTATGTTGACAGTCAAAGTCCAGCTGGATTAAAAAACCATGACTAGAGTCAAAACAAAGAGCATCCAGTATATTGACCAAGCTTGTTGGCTAAGTGGAAAATCCGCAAAATCTATAAATTACAATACAAGCATCTGATTATTACCATCTATTACATAAGCAATTATATACTCTATGTTCTAGGTCTAAAGGTAGGCTTTTGAAAGGAACTTCTCGAAGGTAATCAAGGCGCCAACCTGCGCGGGAGTTGCACGATTCTTATTTCAAGTTCAGTGTTATACCAACGTTCGAAGCGCTCGGACGTGGAGGCTTTGTAATAAGAACGCGAATTTTATTATTTTATTTACGAATTAAGAATTTCGCAGTGTTTGTGTTGTGTTGTGCTGTTATTTGTAGTTTGTATAGTTAAAGTTTTTGTACCCTCGAAGCTTGGAAATTTAACCGTGAGTATTTATTCTTTTTAATAATTAGTATGGGAATTTAATTATGAATAAGAAAAAATACGGTGATAATGATCATTGTCGTCTACCTTCCATTCTTCGATTGACCATTAGGTTTTTTTTTAAACGTCGGTACTTATTGCTAATCGAAAAAATCCCGTCATTTACACAAATTGCCGGACATTAAAGACACAGATACGTTAATGATAATTGTTGTCGTTTCCACAATTATTGTGTTGTAATACGAAAAATACAGGCAATTTTTATAATTGATAATTGACGGCTTGATACATATTTCTCTAGGTAAGAAAACATTGAAGATCATCTCTCAAAGTCGTCATAGGAAATCATTAGAAGCTCATTATGAGTTTTTTTTCGAAAGATTGCAAAGCAATAACGTTGCATATTAGGAAAAGATTCGAACGAGTGACCTCTAGGACGCAATCCGGCCACTTATCTACTGAGCGACTGATTACGAAATAAATTAAAAATAAATTAACTCGCCACTAAGTTTGATTATGAGATAACCAGTTGGTGTTAGAAAAAGAAGAAAAAATGTGTAATATTGGTCTAAGTAGTTAAGTATATTAATTAGGTAAATATTTAAGGCCAATAAGATGATAATCATGATAAATATTGTAGGTAGTCTGCAGATTTTTCTACTTAAAAAGATTCATGTTTATCTTTAAAATACTCTATCATGTAGAACTCCAACTCAAAGAATTGATTTCAATTAACCGTTTACAGGCACTTTTGAATTGCCAAGTAGTCGGTCAGTTGGCCAGAAAGTTGAAGCTAGTGGCTCATTCCAAAACGTAAATCTCCATGGAGAAGAACGGACAAAAAACTCTAGATTCTAGATGTTTACGCATGACTCCTAAACTTGGATCTCCTAAGTCCTAATGCACGGAATCATAAAGCCTTATTTCAAGAATTCCAACAGATAAGATTTTAATTGCAATCTTCATTTAAATCGGCTCACTTTCCAAATGTCTTTTGAAACATGGAACAAATGCGTGAATACATGAATTAATGGTAGCACTATTTTATAGGACAACTCCTGGACTAACTTCTTACAAAATGTTGAAATCCAATCAGATTTTTTTTTTGCATCACCCAATGTTAAGCTGGTAGAAATACTCGTTCAATAAACCGATTTCAACTAAGTATACATATGTAAATCTATTTAAAGAATGAGCTATGTTGTCACCCTTACTGCCACACTCGGAGACATCATCATCATCACCTGCTATGCATCACCAACTATTTTGGGGTCGGCTTCAAGTCTAACCGGATGCAGCCAAAGACTCGGAGACGTCATTTAAAAACCTCTTTTGAACGAAAAAAGAATTTTGCAAACCCGTTCATATTTGACGGAGTTATGCACGAATATACATAAAAAAATATATATATAAATATCCGAATTGAGAACCTCGTCCTTTTTTTGAAGTCGGTTAAAACAATAACTCGATGTTGAACATTATTACATCGGTAAAATAAACCATCGTTAGGAAAACTGGACTTAAAGTTAATAAATATAAGTATGAAATTGCAAACCCGTCTTGAGCAAGCGTGGTGATCAACGCTCGTACCTTCTAGGTTTGAGAAGAGGCATTTGCCCTCCAGTGGGACAATAAAAGGCTGGTATTATAATGCCTTGAAGGTTAAAACCAGGAATGAAATTATCCGGAAAAGAATCGGAGTTACCGACATAACTTGCAGAGTAAGTAAACTCAAGTGGCAGTGGGCTGGCCATGTTTGTCGAAGGACCGATGGCCGGTGAAGCAGACAAGTCCTGGAGTGGAGACCGCGTATCGGCAAGCGTAGTGTGGGCCGCCTGCCAGCTAGATGGACTGACGACCTAAAGAAGGTGGCTGGGACAGACTGGATGCGGAAGGCGGAGGACAGGTTGTTGTGGTGCCGGCTGGGAGCGGCCTATGTCCAGCAGTGAACTAGGATAGGCAGAGTTGATTGATTGATTAAGTGCCGACTCTAAGTGCGGCAGTAAGCCATTTAAACGCGGTAATAAATCCAAAGATGTGCTAACTAAGATTGTTATTGTTTTAGTCTCTGACTCACGGTGTGGTGTCGAAACTAACATACAATGCAACTGAAAGAGACCTATCACGAATGCACGACTAAAAGACGTGCATTCTGAGTAGGGCAAATAGTATATATTTGAATCGCGCCATATTCGCCAAAAATCTAAAAAAATATAACTCCTACAAAATAAAGTTCAGTTTACGCTACAACTTCAAACATTTTTATAATTTTTACAATAGTGCTAGTCACTCTGAAATCAACTTAATCACCATTAAAATAAAGTTGATATTAGTTTAAATTGAAATAACGTCAATTTGAAACAGAAATAAATTTTGAATTTAGTTTGGGATGGTAACGTTTACTTCATGCCTGTATTCCTTAAAGAGGCAGTTAGAGGTGTTACAGTAATGCCTGATTTAAATAGTGCGATTTAATTGCCCGTGGCATACCGTAGGTTGAAGCAATAAAAGTTACACATGCATACATAGATGGGTGACCATCTTTATATACCGAGACCCCTCCGTGCCTCGGAAAGCACGTTAATCCGTAGGTCCCGGCTGTCATTCATGCATCATTGACAGTCGTTACGGGTAGTCGGAAGCCCGAAAATCTGACAACCAGTCTTACAAAGGGGTATCGTATTATCTAGTAACTGGGTTGTGAGGTTCAGATAGGCAGTACATCGAAGCTCTGCATCGTAAACGAAGCAAAAGGAGTATGTAAACACCACAGCAGGTGGCGTTCTATAGTTTCTGCCTACCCTCATTGGAAGAAGGCGTGAATTTATGTATGTTTCTGTGTACATGAAAAATAGTGTCCCTCGTTGTCCCTCGTTTAACCTAACATCCTGTTTATCCATCAGTGGCATGCTGATATCATCATTAATATGATAAGCCGTTTGTAATTCATGATGGCACCTATCCGGTGATATATCTTCATGATAGCTATCTATATGTCAGACAGAGACCTTAGTAAACCTGTATTTTTGCCAGACCAACAAAAAACTTTAATCAATTTAATTAACTCCGGCAAATGGGTGCCATTTTTGACGTTTATGATTTTAATCTCATAAAACATGACACGATATATTCGTTTATTCCACGGAAAATTAAAATTAAACCTACATACGTGGGCACTTATGAAACGTCGGGTGCACGGTTCCAATATGGTCGTTTCCTATGGAGAAGAGCTGGCGAGAAAATCCACGGTTACTCTTTTAAAAATAATTGGTTTATACGAAGTTTTAAAATAGGTATGGGAGGACTGTGTGAGTCTTTTCTTGGTAGTCAAGTAAAAAGTTTATAAATTACATTTGCTACGATAGTCTTATTATTATTAAGTATATTTGCTACAAAGTTTGCATTTTCGTAGCAGGGTAAGTAGGTCAGGGACATCTTCGTGAAACCTGTTACCATGGATTCAGCACAAGACTCAATTTTTAGTAGCTCATTAAAAAAAATTGCTGATGATACATGTTGACCGCGTAGGTTATACTTTTCTTTGAAAAAGCAGTTTTTTTTTATAATCGACGATTTTCTACGCTAAAATCATGTTCATGGTTACAGTTTGCGCATCTGTCGATGTCCCTGATTTCGGATTTCGTATTTTCATTTTGAGGTAGGTACGGGACCTTACAAACTATTATTATTATTACTATATTACAGACTATTATCAAACTAATGTATTTTGTTTGTGTAGGTAGGTAGTCCTACTTCCTACTATTTTATATTTTAATATTATAAACGGGAAAGTTTGTATGGATGGATGGATGGATGTTTGTTACTCTTTCACGCAAAAACTACTGAACGGAATTAGATGAAATTTGGCACACAGATGGTTTATAATCAGGAATAACATATAGCATGCTTTTTATCCCGATATTCTCACGGGATCGAAACGTAAGCGGGTGAAACAGCGGGGCGCAGCTAGTAATTTATAAAAATAACCAAAAACTTCACGCTCAATGCAGATTATAATTTTAGGTATTTATACAATACATAAATACCTATCTGTATAATTAAAAGTAATTTCAACCAGGATGTGCTATTAAATCTTTTGTTTTGTCCAGGCTTGACTTATACCATACGATTGACCGAAAACTGGTACTACTCCGAAGTAGTATCGGCCGAATGTTCGGCCGTTTCCTGCTACAAAGTTACTATTTGGTTCGGTCGGTTCCGATCCTACACTCCTACACTCTTTCGAATATTGACTATGGTCCCGACCCAACTGAGCCGATCCGAACTTTTTTCACATTTTTCAATAATATTCGGTTAGGCCATGTGTCGGTCCAATCCGAGCATTCGCACTTTGCACTTCGGAGTAGGCCCCTGGTATCCGAGGTCCAAACTTTAAATATAAGTTGGTTATTAATAAATAAATTAAAATAAAATGAATTGCCAGTGGCATACCATAAATAGAATCGTCGTAGGTTTGAACCCAGACAGGCACTTTACTTTGTGTAAATTATTTCATCACCACTGGTCTCAAAACGGTGAAGGAAAACATGAAACATGTCAACACCAACAGGCATTCTAGAACCAATAATTCGAAGACATGTGACATCTACCAATTCGCACTGGGCCCGCGTGGTGTTTTACGGCCCACTCCCTCTAACTGAGAGGAGGCCTGTGTCCCAGCAGTGGGAACATTATGAGCTGATTATGTATACCATAAGTTGAAGCAACATTAAAAGAAGCGCAGTCTAAACAGTGCACTGTATTTTACCAATTTTTATCCTGGGGTCTAAAAAGGCCACTTTGGCAGAATCATAATAGGATAACAATATGAATCATATTAAAAATCGTAAAATGGTCACAAACTGACAATTCATATTATGATCTGTGTGCAATCCATATCACAATGAAATAACATTTAAACTGTAAAAATAAAAAAATAAAAAACCAGATCGATTAATAAAGTGTAATTAAAAATTTACCGATAAAATAACGGTTTTCATTTTTTTCATGCGGCAATGTTTACACCAAATATGAAATGAAATTTTACGAAAATTTGAGGAATTGCTAATGATCTGCTGGGAATTCAGGAAATTAATAGCTTTTAGAGGTTTAATTAAAGTGGCCTTTTTAGGCCCCCTGTTCTGTAAGACCGGGTCCTGTGTGAGGCCAAAAGGCCCATCTCAGCATGATGCTGCGACATTTAGAAATACACAGAAGAAAGACAACAGAAATACAGTCATCATCATCATGTCAGCCCGGAATCACCCAACGCTGGGTTATAAGACTCCCCTTTCTTCAGCCATACTTCCCTGTTCTGTGCGTCTGCATTTAAAAATCAGAAAACTCAAACTCAAAATATTTATTTCAAATAAACCAATTACAGGCACTTTTGAATTGTCAAGGTCGGTCAGTCAAAAAGATGAAGCTAGTTGCAGCATGATACTACTACATTTAAAAATAATACAGTATTGCTTCAAAAATAAATAAAAAACAAAACTGTTCGTGTGATGTGTTGTTATGTTACATTTGCTTGTACGAATGATGTCTTTTGTAGGTTAAGTACGCATGATATTTCCACGAATTCTACAAAAACTCATCTCATCGCAATTATTCGTCTGATGAACTGACGACCACGCAATCATTGCGTCTTGTGACGATTATGATGTAAAGTATATATCTGTAGTGTCGACGGATATAGTTGAAGTTTAGTAAGAAACCGATGGATGTTTTCGAATAAATAAATTTAGTTTGATAAATGAACTGTTTGTTAAATAAATAAAATTTTATCCGAAATTATCAATCCGTTTCTTACTAAACTTCAACTATATCCGACGACCCTGCGTACTTATCTCTTCTGTTGACTGTACATTGTTAATTTGTAGTTATAAAATACGGTAATTAATTTGGTTTTGTCTGTACTTTGTAGCATTGAAATATTAATTGGTCTTCTCATTATTTCTGTGTTCATCCGGTCTGGGAAACAGACCCTGAAGATAAGACTTTAGCTCAAAATAATACAAGATTAATGCCCGTTTTCCCTAACACTAAACGCAAGTAAATGAAGGGATTTTCAACTTTAGATGCTGAGCCGAGAGCTTAAAATCCAACAGCGCGCTTTTATTTTGGATTGCGTTTCGATAACTTTAGTATATGGTTTGGCATCTTTATTGGCTTATATGGAGAGTTTGGAGAAATTGAAAGTTTGGTTAAATTATATTTAAGTAATTACTTATAGTTTTTTAAGAATGTAATTAGCCAGATAGCCCCATTATAATTTTTAGTGACATGTGAATATTTTTATAATGACAGAACTAGACAGAAGCAATTTTTGTCTCGCTCGTGCTGATACTTGATAAAAAAAACCACAAAATAGGAGTTTGAATAGTTTATTATTTTCATCCAATTAGACAAATTCCATTTCCTTAAAAAAGCTGATGAAATTACTCCAACTACAGTCCTTTCATAGTTATTTTACCTCTGACAGCAACCCAACATCAACCTTATTATGAAAATAAATATCACAATGATTTTGACAGACTTGTCAGTGCCAGTAACAACAACAGCGACCTTATTAGGTTAAGAATAAAGATCACTGATTTGGACAGTGATGCGAAATCCGAGGTAAAATGACTGTGAACGGGCTGTATAAAGCAAGAATAAAACAGTCTCCTGTCAAAATTGCTTGCATCAAAAACTGTCAATAAAGCAGTCACCAAAATGGCCGCCCAACGTCCGCCATTGTTACAATATTAACGACTTAACTCAACCTAAATGTAAGCGGACGTGTTAATAATAAGATATTTAGTTACGTACGTGATAAAATGCATAATGCTATTAATTGATTACTAATTGATACTGGTTTCAAACACATTATCCTAATTACATAGGCAGCTTATAATGTTCCCACTGCTGGGACTCAAGGTTGCTCGCTGTGAGTGGGAGTGGGCTGTAGTTTAATACGTGGGCCCGGTACGGGTAGGCATACTAATTTATAGTTGTTAATGTTGTGTTTTCCGAATCATTTTACATAATAGCATAATCTTATCATAAGAGCAGTGATGGCCTAGTGGTAGGTAATGGCCGACTTACGTGTCGTAGGTCACGGGTTCGAACCCAACCAGGCCGTTTACATCGTGTAATTTATCTCATCAACAAGCGGTGAAGGAAAACAACGTAAGGAAACCGGCATGTCCTAGACCAAAATTTCGAAGACATGTGACCTCTAGTAAACTTCACTGGGCCGGCGTGATGGATTACGGCCCACTCTCTCTCATAGAGAGGAGGCCTGTGTCCCAGCAGTGGGAACATTATAGGCTGACTATGCTAATTGAGAATCAAGATTAATGAGGGTTGAAAGTATACATATATCTAAAGCCGTGTCACCTGCGGGTGTTTTTTTCGAAACATTACTCATTAAAAAACCCCCGACAACGTGAAACCCTATAAAAAGAAAAAAATAACCTTGAAATTAAGACCCTACATAAGTACGTATGAAATTTTTTGATTAAATTTTGTCCCGTCGGGGGACCGCTCTAATTATTAGCCAAACGTTCTGTTAAAGTTTAAAATAGTAGCGGTCCCCCGACAGGACAATATTTAATCAAAAAATTTCATACGTACTTACGTAGGGTCATAATTTCAAGGTTATTTTTTTCTTTTTATAGGGTTTCACGTTGTCGGGGGTTTTTTAAATTTTTTATTTAATTTTTTATTTCATGCTTTTTGTAGGGACTCCTTGTTATTTTCATTTAAGATTCAGGTAATTTGGTATTTAATCAGGTTTTTTGTAATTCGCCATTTTGTGGTAGTGGCCATCTTGGATTTGAAATTTGTCATAGTGTATAGTATTCTACTAGTCAAGCCCTTTCATTTGATACCCATATTGAGGAAGTTGTGAAAAAATATGTAATCCGCCACTTTGTGGTGGCGGCCATCTTGGACCGATTTTCATCAAACATAGCTAAGAACACTCCCGACAAATTCACCTTTCAAATAAAAAAAACAAAATCAAAATCGGTTCATCCGTTCGGGAGCTACGATGCCACAGATAGACATACACACACACACACACACACACACACACACACACACACACACACACACACACACACACACACACACACACACACACACACAGCCAGACACGTCAAACTTATAACACCCCGTCGTTTTTACGTCGGGGGTTAAAAAACGCCAATACAAAGAGGCGTGGCCATACACATTTGTGTATGAAAACACGATGGTTTTGTTTTCCGATCTGCATGGAAAACATTCGCCGCGCGGGTGAAGGGGGCAAAGGTTTGTTTCATTTTCAACCGCCACGCGCATCGCGCACATCTATTAGTAGCATTTGGCATTTTGAAAGCTTAATTCCAACTGACACAGGTTTTATTGTGGTGTGAATAGTTGACACAAATCTAAAAATATTTTAATACCCAGGAAACAGCTTGTGTATGAAAACAAATGTTTATGTATAAGTAGGCCAATTCTCGTAATTTAAAACGTTCAAAATCTAGTCGCAGTCTCATCTCAGCGACAAACAAATGTCAAAAACTTGTCAAAATGTAGGGAAATTAGAGGTATGTTTGACAGATGTACACTGAGATCAGACTTTGAACGTTCTTAAAATTACGAGAATTGCCCCTCTGGTTTTTTGTGAAATATTTTGCAAAAACACGCGCAGGAGACACGCTTTACGAATACTGTTGTGTCTCAAAAGAACCAAGAAAAAAATTAATTCCTAATGTTCTTTATTATATGGTAGAACTTACTAAACAAGAAACATTAAATAATACAAACTGCTTAAGATAACTAAAACTATTTACTATAACCGTTAGTAAAGACGTCAGCACATTATGCTACCCGAAACTGTCAAATTTTCCCAATTAACCTTGAACCTTAATGTTTCAGCGATAAAGTTGAAAATCTATTAAATAAATTTGACAGATTGTAGTAGCTTGATGTGATGGCGTGTGTAGTATTAAGTACTACATAATCCTATACTTCCTAAGCGTAGGATTATGAAATCCAACACGCTGTTTAGTAATTACATTTTGTAACTTACTTAACTTCAGTTGGACCCTGTTAAGCAGAAAAGATCCAACCAGCAATTTGTCGAATATCGAGTTATATATATAGTAAGAATGTACACATCGAACTTTATATATGCAAAAAAGATCCAAGCAATCTGATCACTTCCACCAAACAAACTTCTATGTAAAAATGTTATCGACAATTTTTTTTTTGCATATAAGATCCACCGATAGTTTTTTAAGAAAATCAGGAAACTTGTCTGTGGTTTTACATTTAAAATAATGCTAATTTACTTTGTTACCATTAGTAACTTTCCATTTTTGTATTCCTCTGCTTGTTAGTTTTATATTCACTCCTAAACTTCAAATCGTATTTACTCAAAAGTAACAAAATGTTGGTTGGATCTTTTCTGCTTAACAGTTCAAGTTCGCGTCACTCAGAATGTCACGCCAAATCACATTTAATCTGAAAATTGTTGTTTTGTCAAAACTTTAACCCTTCCTTTAAGTTGTCTCTTCAAGACCTTGGAATGTTCAGTAGGTTCCTAAAACCAGCCTTTAGAGGTCACCTGACGTGACAGCAACCTTGACTCCATACCAAATATATATACCAATATTAAAGCTGAGAAAAAATCTAGTCGCAATTTCATTTCAGCGACAATCAACGTCAACAATGTAGGGAAATTAGAGGTATTTTTGACAGATTGAGACTGAGATCAAAGGGGCAATTCTCGTAATTTTAAGAACGTTCACCGCAGTCAAGGGGCCTAAAAAGGCCACTTTAAGCAATACCTCTAAAAGCTATTCATTTCCTGATTTCCCAGCAGATCATTAGCAATTCCTCTAATTTTCGTAAAATTTCATTTCATATTTGGTGTAAACATTGCGGCATGAAAAAAATAATAACCGGAATTTTATCGGTAAATTTTTCATTACAGTTTTTATTAATCAAATTGGTTTTTTATTTTTTATTTCTACAGTTTAAATGTTACTTCATTGTGATATGAATTGCACACAGATCATATTATGAATTGTCAGTTTGTGACCATTTTACGATTTTTAATATGATTCACATATTATTATCCTATTAAGATTCTGCCAAAGTGGCCTTTTTAGGCCCCCTGATCTCAGTCTCAATCTGTCAAAATTACCTCTCTGATTTTCCTACATTTTTGACATTTGTTTGTCGCCGACATGAGACTGCGACTAGATTTTGAACGTTTCAAATTACGAGAATTGGCCATCTGACTTAGAACGTTCTTAAAATTACGAGAATTGCCCCTCGGTCTATACAGGCTGATTTTTTAAAGACCAGCCAAATTTAAGGATGTGGTACAGATCATCAAACTGAACAACTTTGTCCATGGGACAAATAGCGTAATCGCGAAAATTTTATCAAGTGTCCCATAGAAAACTTCAATACCTACTCGACCTAAATGTATGGGACGGCTGAATTTTTATTCGCGATTACGATGTTGGTCCCATGGAGAAAGTTGTTTAGTTTGATGGTCTGTACCACATCCTTAAATTTGGCTGGTCTTTAAAAAATCAGCCTGTATATAGTTTATTTACATAACATAGACGTGTAATAACCGAAGGGTTAGGCAGGGTTAGGAAGGGTTAGAAAGGGTTAGGTGTATCTATAGTACACCCACATTTCGCTAGTTATGTTTAGGTCCAAAGTCAAAGTCAAAGTCAAAGTCAAATCATTTATTTCAAATAGGCACATAAAAGGCACTTTTGAACGTCAAAAATAAAATTAAAATAAAATTGATTCTAGTCGCCCCTTCCAAAAGGTAGTTTTCGTATGGAGAAGAATGGACAAGAAACTCCACCGTTACTCTTTTAAAATGTTTTACAATATATTGCATACATTATTTATATAATTATATGTGAAGACGATGCACCCAAAAATAAAATTACTATACCACAATAGGTAAAAGAATTAAAATGGATAAATGTAACCATGACATATAGATCAACTATGTGGTAGATGGTGCTCACATATTCACAAACATTCCAAATGTAGACGATTTTCATAAATAAATAAGGAGTAATAAGTCCGGGTGTGACCCCAACTAATTACAGAATGTAAATCAATATCAAAGAAAAAAAAAATAAGAATAAATTATACAATTACATTAGCAACCAGTTTGATTTTGTCTAGACTCTAGAGATTGTCCTATGGAGCAAGACCAGCATGTTTCCAAGCATTCTTATCTTGGATATAATCCTCTAATTTGTAATATCCTTGCTTACAAAGTGTAATTTTAATATAAGTTTTAAATTTCCTTTCATTTAATTGCAATATTTCACAAGGTATTTTGTTGTAACATTTAACACAGTACCCCATAAAAGATGTTTGTACTTTAGATAATCTGAAAAAAGGTTGATCTAATTTATCTTTATTTCTAGTATTAAAATTATGTCTATCACTTATTTTATTAAAAAGATGTTGATTTTTTCTTACATACATAATATTTTCATAAATGAATTGGCAAGGTACCGTCATAATATTAACCCTTTTAAATAGTTCCCTAAGAGATTCGCGGCGACGTAGATTGTAAATGGCTCTGACAGCTCTCTTTTGCAAAATAAAAATGGATTCAATGTCAGCAGCCCGACCCCACAGTAAAATGCCATATGACATAATACTGTGGAAGTAACTAAAATAGACCATGCGCGCGGTTTCTTCGTCTGTTAATTGTCTTATCTTTCTAACAGCATATGCGGCCGAGCTTAGCCGCCCCGCAATAGATGTTATATGAGGTCCCCATTGTAATTTCTCGTCTAGCGTGATTCCTAGGAAAACTGTCTGATTAACAAATTCTAATTTTTGGCCATTCAATACGATGTCACATTCGCTACTTCTAACATTAGGTAATTTAAATCTAATGCATTTTGTTTTTTTTTTTTCATTAAGTACTAAATTATTTACCGTAAACCAATCTTGGACCTGAAGAATAGAGTTATTCACGTCGTCAAGATTTTGTGACCGTCGGTCTATTTTAAAGATCAATGATGTGTCATCTGCAAATAACACCATCTTCGGTTGATTTTGAAGTAATTGGGGTAAATCATTAATATAAACTAAAAAGAGGAATGGACCCAATATCGAACCTTGAGGAACGCCCATTGTCATTTCAGAACCCAATGAGTTTACGCCATTTACTTGGACTTTAACCTTTCTATCTTTCAGGTATGATCTTAACAAGTCAAGTGCTGTTTTCCTAATCCCATAGTGCTCGAGTTTCATCAGAAGTGTTTCATGGTTTACGCAATCGAACGCCTTAGAGAGATCGCAAAAGATTCCAATAGCATCTTGTGCTTCTTCCCAGGCGTTAAAAATGTTCTTCATTAGGGTAACACCGGCGTCAGTGGTACAACGCCCTTTGGTGAAGCCGTACTGGTGTTCATGAAAGATGTCCCATGTTACAGGGGTTACCTTATTGCCATTAACCGGGTATAAATCACGAATGGTTGTTTATTTATCTGGTGTAGGAAATTGGTTAGATTAATTATCTCCTCGCTATACATATGTGTTGAATACGCCGAGGGTCATGGGCTCAGGTATAATGTAAAGAAGTGCGAGCTTTTGGTGTTCCAATCACCAGGTCATAGGGTCACCCACCCACCCGTCCGTAGAGACGGTGTTTCCCTACGCAGAGTTGCGGTACGGGTACCTTAAGGTACCTACCATGTTTTAACGCAAATAAAAATATTTAGACCTACCTTGGTTGCATTTTAATAGAAATTTTTATTGCAGCAGGAATAGCGTCTTGAATTTTAGCCGGTTTCTATAAATAACCGGCTGTTACAAGCTTTGTAACTTTAGCTTACGAATCTATTTAAAACCGAGGGAGGTGGTTAGCCTTCACAACAACTGTCCGTTTTGGAAGTTATTCATAAAATTAACTTCACAAAAAGCTAAATATGAGTTTGGTTTTTTTTCGACCCACTTGCAACAAAAATAACTCATTTAAAACATGATTGTGTTTTTGACAATCTTTTGAAGATGACGTAACAGAGTGATGTTTTTAATACGTACATTTAGCGTTAAATGTATTTCGTGATTGGATTTGTGGTGCAAGAGGGCCTTACGACCAACGGGCTAATTTTATTGAGTAACTCACTAAAAGTAGCAATGACTTTCATTTTGATAGATCAACAACATTCACTGCGTTGTTTACGTTGTAAAGCAGACAATTTTTTCGAACATATGAAGCAATGGATTAGCATATCTTTCAAAATGGTTCAGATTGTGACTAAAAGTGTGTTACGCAATTAGGTTACTGTTTCTTGAAAGACAATATTAATGTGACAAATTGTCAAGCGCTCGTAAACTGCTGCGATTGGCTGTTGATAAATCATTCAACCAATCACAGCAGTTGATTTCAATTTGACACACTAACTCCTATAATCAGCCTATAATGTTCCTACTGCTGGGACACAGGCCTCCTCTCTGTGAGAGGGAGGGGGCCCACCACGCGGGCCCAGTGCGGGTTGGTGGATGTCACATGTCTTCAAATTTTTGGTTCTAAGACTTGCCGGTTTCCTCACGATGTTTTCCTTCATCGTTTTGAGAGCAGTAGTGATGAAATAATTTACACAAAGTACAGTGCCTGTCGGGGTTCGAACCTAAGACCTACAACTCGTAAATCGCCGTCGTTACCACTGGGCCACCTCTGCTCCTTGACATATTTTGGTTCAAGAAACTGGCCCTTAGATTCACCCAGTATCAAATATGATACACGTTAAACGTTCATTTGAACAGATGCAGAAAATGTTTAAAAAGAACCTACATCAAAATGATGATCGTTGTTTATAATACACAAGCTCTTAACTTGCTTGATCGTCGTGACGCTGCACTAAATACTGTTTTTCTCCGTTCTTGGAACCAATGCGTCATTGTGGAACATCATAATACCTATATTTCGTAAGTCAATAAACTAAAATATGACCAGACAGGACGTGAACTTTGTATCTTTGTATAGTTAGTGTCCTCCATGTGTCTATGTGTGTGTGTGTTTGCGAAAGACGTGTTCTTGGTGGGACGCCCTTAGGCTAGGTAGAGCGACGATCTTCGCAGGATGGCAGGTAGTAGCTGGATGAGAGTTGCCGAAAATCGAGTTGATGGATAGGAGACGCCTATGTCCAGCAGTGGACTGCTATAGGCTGATGATGATGATAATGTGTCCAAAGGAGTTCTCATCTACATAACATCACGCCTGTAATCCCCGAACGGGTAGGCAGTGTACCTATAGCACACCCACATTTCGCCAGTTATGTTCAAGTCCCATGTAATAAGGAGCCATCACACGGGCACTAATCCAGGTTCCCCGGGCTGCTACTTAGATTTTTTTTTATTGCCAAATGGGCATGCTCTTTACTTCACTTGCTTTGACAATGGATGAGGTCTACGATGGAACGAGCAAGCCCAGAAGATGGCTGTTCACTCTGAAGGCTGACGGGTTAAATGTAGAAGGGAACACAGACGCTGGCAGGCTTGGACGTCGAATAAGTCGTTGAAAGGATGTTGAATAAAGATTGGACTGCAGCATCTTTATTTTAATAATTCTAGAAACTATCAAATCATCAATGAGTTGGTATTACAAGCATAAAACGCCCACTGGATCAGTTTCTGTACACCAATATACACCGTGTTCTTCACGTTATCCATAAACTTTGGCAAACGCTTCTATAGTTTTTACAAATCAAATTTAACAAAAGAAGTAGTACTTAAAAATGCTTCGTGATAAGAGAGAGATATTTGTAATTTCATTTAATGAAATTTAATTAAACTATGCAGTAAGAAAAGGTCTTAATTTGGCCTATGTTGCCGCTTAGTGCAATTAAAATGATAAATCTATCAGATGCTTCGGACAAAGAGATAAAGAGGCATGCATATCGGGTGATTTACGTCAAGGTATTTACGAGTAGTTTGTATGAAAATTAACAAAAAATAAAAAATAAGAATTCATTAATGTGTCCATAATGAAAAATGCTTATTTCCATGGTCTGAACATTTGGTCGAAGTTTATGTATATCCTCCGGAACACGGTATATTATAACCGTGAAATAACTAGCTCATGGTGCCTAAACTATGCAAGGTTGGCAGCGTTTTGGCAATTCCCTGGTACGTGTACCGGTAATACCTTTTATTAGCCGATACATACCTAGTCCTCTCTGCCTGCCGTTTTAATGAAATCCATTGCTGCTTTACTTCCCACCTCCTCCTCTCACATCAACTAAAACCGTCAATGTACATCGCCTTACCTACAAATCTCATCGGCCTTCATGTAAATTACTATTTACTTGACGAGTTGTTGGCTTATTACTGATGTGACGTCACTGTTTCCTCATGTCCGCTCGATCATGGTCATCTGTTAAGAAAACTTCTTGCTATGTTCATGCTCTCTTTACCTTTGGGTAGGTAGAAGTCTTGGTAATGATGGGTGAACCAAGGGCATTGGTTGCAATGCAAGCCTGTGCTTGGAATCGAGCCGTTTTCCAGTCTAACTGGATTTGCATGTAGGTACCTAAGGTCTATTCAAAAGTATGTTTCCAATTGATGTTATTTCAAGTTAAAGAAATATGAACTTTATTTTAATAGTAATTAAGTTGATTTCAGAGTGACTATAGCACTATTGAAAAAGTTATAAAAATATTTGAAGTTGTAGCGTAAACTGAATTTTATTGTGTAGGATTTAAAAGTTTACGACACGGTTAGCGCAGTGACAGAGCGATCGACTGCTGCGCTGCGTGTCGCGGGTTCGATTCCCGCATGGAACAAATATTTGTATTGCCTACAGGTAGTTGTTCCGGGTCTGGGTGTTTGTGTATGTGAGTTTAAATGTTTGTAAACGCACCCACGATACAGGAGTAATTCCTAGTGTGGGGCAACGTTATTTATAAAAAACATATCTACTCATATTATTTTACATGTTTAGCAAATACATCGCGAATACAGATTAGTTAATTATTTGAGGTTGAGCCATCTGTACTTTCTCTATCTTAGCTACTTTTGGGAGTTTTACATAGAGAACCATCATCATCTGCTCAGCCTTTTCCCAAAGTTATGTTGGGGTCAGCTTCCAGTCTAACCGGATGCAGCTAAGTACCAGTATTTTACATGGAGCGAATACCTATCTGACCTCCACAACCCAGTTACTGGGTAATGCGACACCCCTTGGTAAGACTGGTTGACAGACTTTCGGGCTACTGGCGACCCGTAACGACTGTTAAAGATCCACAAATGACAACCGAGACCAACGGCTTAATGTGCTTTCCGAGGCACGGAGGGGTCTTGATATGGAGAAAATGGCCACCCATCCACTGACCAACCGCGGCAAGCGTAGCTTAACCTGATCGATTGACCAGTGCGGCTGTTATTACTTAGCCACAAGCCCCTCACATACATAGAGTACCATTTCCTGATAATTGATATTGTTTTAACACCTAGTACTCGTAATTTAGATGATGAAGTAAGGAAGGCATACTATAAAATGACTGGTCACGTAAAGGAGGTCATTAGTTTAAATAGTCTTCCAAAAGCAGGAAAATTTTAATAGGAAGAACCCATAAAAAGAAGCGATTTTTTCCTTACTTAGAAGGTTTTTGGAGCATGAAAAGCACCTATTAATTAAGATCAGAAGACTTTTCGGTTTACTAGTCAATTCGCAGAAGTGAAGTGGCTGTGGGCTGTCCATGTTTGTCGAAGGACCGATGGCCGGTGAAGCAGACGCGTCCTGCAGTGGAGACCACGTATCGGCAAGCGTAGTGTGGGACGCCCCCCAGCTAGATGGACGGACGACTTTAAGAAGGTGGCTGGGACAGACTGGATGCGGAAGGCGGAGGACAGGGTGTTCTGGCGCAGTTCTGGCTCTCCTAGAACTGCGCCAGAGCACCCTGTCCTCCGCCTTCCACTGCCTTGCTTGCCGCAGTCCACAGCTGGACATAGGACTCTGCCTATGTCCAGCAGTGGACTGCAATAGGCTGAGTTGATTGAGACTCACCTAGTACCAAATACGAGACACGTGAAACGTTCATTTGAAAAATTTCAGAAAATAATGAAAACTAACCTCCATCAAAATGATTATCAGTTTCGTGAAAAAAGAAAAAAGTAATATTATGTAAAAGTGACGATGCACCCGTTTTGGGTGAGTAAATTCGTGCGAATCGACTCAATCAATCCATCCACGCAGGCGGAGTTGATTGATTGATTGAGTAGATTCGCTAATATTATTGTTTCTTTTTTTCGCGATTCGTACGAAGTTAATTTAATTGGGGGCGAGTCGACTACTCCAGAAATATCTATATCGCACATAACCTTTAAATTTCTGCAGTCTCAAGGCTTAAACTTTATGTGAATTCTTTACGATCAAGAATACACCCAGTATTCACAACATTCACTACATGTTCAAACCTGTTTAGGTTCAGGACCTCGTAAGGTCTTGTAGCAAGTGCGTCATTCATAACCAGTTTAGTAAAATTACTGGGATCAAGTTTAGCTTTAACTCTGTTTTTTGCATGAATGGGGTTTTAAAGGGTAATTATTTATGTTTTTATTGAGACAAACAGCGGAAAATGTTTTTTTTGGTGAGACTTTTTATTTTCATTTTTATACTTACGAAACACAGCAACGCCGATTGGCGGTCGAAATAACTTTTGAGGTACTTCCCCGGGTGCGTTCCTTCACAAAGAGCTCTTCTACCACTAAAAGTTTAATGGACAAGCAAGACGCCTGTCTATTTGGTAGTCAAAGTCAAATCATTTATTCCAATTAGACCATTAATACCAAGGTACTATTGAAAGTCATCATCTACTTAGCTTTTTCCCAACTATGTTGGGGTCGGCTTCCAGTCTATCCAGATGTAGCTTAATACCAGTATTTTACGTGGAGCGACTGCCTATCTGACCTCCACAGCCCAGTTACTGAGTAATACAATACGCCTTGGTAAGACTGGTTGTCAGACTTTCGGGCTTCTGACTACCCATAATGACTGTCAAAGATCCACGAATGCCAGCCGGGAGCAAAGACTTTACGTCCTTTCCGAGGCACATTTGAAAGTCAAAAAATTATAAGAATAGATAAGCGAATGAGATCTACTACCTGCTATTAAAAGTTGTATGGATAGGCTAGATGGCTGTTCATATGACGGTCAAAGTCAAATCATTTATTTCAACCCTTCATATGCACGCGTATATCCGTATATCCACGCGAGACACAACGGCTTTTTAATTGTGTCTGTAACTACGGCATTCAACGGGTTATTGGAATCTTTTGATAATCAAAAAAATAACAAGAAAAGAGAATTGCATTGCGCATTTAAAAATCTAGTTTCTTGTAGAAAAGAAACAGCAGAAGAAACTGCATGGGCAGGCATGAAGGGAGCATGTTTGATAGTCAAGAAATTAACAAGGAAAGAGAAAATGTAGTTTCTTAGAAAAGAATGGGCATTAAAACTACATGGTAAGGTTGAGAATCCCATGGTCAACATACCCTTGACAAGGGAAGAGAGGGAATGACCAGCGGGGTAATAGCGTAACACACTCAGTAGCAAAGGGTTTCATTCTGACAGTTCAACAACATTCATTGCGTTATTTACGTTGTTGAGCAGACACATTTTTCGAACATATGAAGCAATGGATTAGCAATATTCTTCAAAATGGTTCAGATTAAGATTGATAATGTGTTATGGAATTAGGGTGTAGTTCATAATCGTCTACATGGCAATACGCACGTACCTATGATGCCAATGCATGCTTCAAGGCGTCGACTTACTTAGTTTGGTGTCTTAATCAGAACCAGAATTTTAATTAGTAATTAGTTGTATGGTCTAGTGGACAAACGATTTAGGGGCCGACGTTTGTATGGCACTCTGAAAAAACTACGTACCCACTTCACACCTACCTAATATGTACATTAGCTTATTTTTAATTAATGAGTTTTTAAGTTTGGACTTAATAAAGAACAAAGTTTTAGGTATGTTGTACTTTTTAACCGACTTTAAAAAAAGGAGAAGGTTCTCAATTCGACGGTATTTCTTTTTATGTTTGTTACCTCAGAACTCCGCGCGAATTTATAAGCCGATTTGCAAAATTCTTTTTTTATGTGAAAGGATATACTTTCGGATTGGTCCCATAGAAATTGTATCGAAATCGGTTCAGTAGTTTGGTTTAAACCAAAATTACGGATAAAAATTCAAGTATAAAACAATTGCGTCGTTCGCTTTTCACAACTAAAAATTGAAAAATAAAATACAAAAACCAAAAACACCGACTTCCGAAATTAAAGTTATTTTTCATTTTGTAGTGTTTTTATGGCAGTCGGTTGTTTTTTTTGTAAAAAAGTTTTTTATACTTACATACATACATAAATTCACGCCGTCTTCCCATAGTAGGCATAAACTACAGAATGACACCAGGGCCCTTATTCACCATGACAACTAACAGATTACTTACTTCGAAACCACGCCCATCCCTTAGTTAATCACGACATCTGGCTAATAACGTATTCTCTATGACACAATGGCGTGTTTCTGTCAAAATATATGTTTTACGTACGGTTGACATTTCGATTCCTTGCCGTTAACATGACACGATATTGCCATGGTTTACACGTGGTAAGATTTCGCGGGGAATAATAAAGAACTGGGGCCCTGCTACGATCCTGACATACTCTTTTCGGTTCGTGTATACGGTCATAAATCTTCACGTCGGTTGCGAATACTACGCACTCGACCATTCTGAAGAACATCACCAATAGGGTCACTATGTCCTTCCAGGTCCTAGAGGGACATATAGTGACCGGAAAGGACGCCCTAAGATCTACGGCGTCCCCTCCCGGTGTTTTCATACACATCTGCCTGGGTAAATGCTTTTTATCTAACGTTAATAATCAGATGATGCTGTGTTTGATGGTGTAAAGTCACAACTACACATCTCTAAAAATTAAACTCCACTTTAGTGTGTCAGTAATCCGAGAAGCCATTTTGTAAATCTATTGAAAAAAGAAAACAAAATTAATTAAAAGTCATTTTCAAGTTAGACTGAGAATCAGCACTTTTTGAATATCGAAATTATACAGACAGTCTCTCAAACACCCGCTCTTTACCATTTCCTTGTGCTGGGAAGAAGTGGCGCAAGAAACTCCCCAGATATTACATTAATCTAGAAATCTTCCAAGTATTCATATTGCAAGCTAAACCAGATAGATTAGTGTAAAACTAATGTTACCAACACGAGATGGGTCGAATATGTTGTAATAACTTGCTACTGTAACAACTCTCTAGATCTTAAAGGTGGCTTTACACCGATGCGACGTGGCGACTAGTGGATGGTATGGGCGAGAATTGAAATATCGCTGACCGTTTCACTCAGAAAGATGTACTCGTATATCGTGATCTCGCGCTGTGCTGCGCCGGGCGTGCGAGATTATACTATGTATATTATATTATATGTAAATTATAAACTAACTTCTGCCCGCGGTCGCATCGCATCACCTGCCCCTGTCGCTGTCACTTCGTCTTCGCTTAGCGATCTTTCTGATTTTTTTTTCTTTTTCCTGGTAACTAAAGGTCATAGAGTGAAGTTAAATAGCCTATAGCCTTCCTCGAGAATTGGGCTATCAAATGCAAAAATATTTTCGGACCAGTAGTTCCAGAGCTTAGCGCGTTCAAACAAACAAAACTCTTCAACTTTATTTTTAGTTAAGTATTAGTAGTAGATAAGAAGAGTATAGATAGATAGATAGGTAGGTAGGATACTCTATTCATGCAGCAATATAGTTTAATGTTGTACCAGCAAATATTTGAATTCTTGCCTCGGATATCCTCACGCATCACCTTTTACATCAAAGATGGGTGGGGCAAGAATTGAAATGTTGCCATACAAATTTCAATTTTTGCCCATTTACTCCTCACCTCGCCGGTGTGAAAACACCTTTATATAAACTTAACATTGCCCAATTTTTTGACGCCTTCTAATGTGCCCAAATGTTGCACACAATTGTACAAAGTACACTTTGTTCTTTTGTGATGCATTACACATACAACAACCTTTTACGCTTTTCTTACTAAAGTTACACAATTCATTCGATTAGTTAGTTGTCGTTAGTTCTGGTGATTTATAACTGATTTACCATCGAATCAGTTCCAAAAAATATAAGCATTTGGTGTGTGTAATAGTTGGCTACTTGAATAAAATTCACTAGTTACTATTGAACTCGGATCACTCTTTAGAATTTCATTTACTTTTGTATTAGTCCGGTATTCTGGCTTATTAGTCGATTCGTATAACATCGTGAAGAAATTGGCATGTCCTAGAACCAAAAATTCGAAGACATGTGACATCTACCCGCACTGGGCCCGCGTGGTGGATTACGGCTCACTCTCTGAGAGGAGGCCTGTGTCCCAGCAGTGGGAACATTGTTTGCATAATCAGCCAATAATGTTCCCACTGCTTTCAATTCCTATAGTAATACGAATTGACAGTTGTTTTTATGCCGATTCAAAGCGCCGCTCGAGCGTCTCAGGAATTAAAATTGACACATTGCCGCAAATGGCCGTCGCTTTGATTTAGTACGTCTCTGACGATTTAGGTGTAAATCGTGGAATAAGACTTTTTTGAGTATTTTGTGTTTACTACGAGATATTTAGAACATTTTTTTCATGATATTATGAGCATCTTGTAAAACTCGCTTTCAAAAATATTAGTTCCACTGACGCTCACCGCCGCGCCGCTCATGTTGCTGTCGGCGCCAAAATGGTGAAAATCATAATTATGTGTTCATTATGTCATCGATAGTATGTCATGTAGTCCATTTTGTTTATTACAGGTCAGTGCGAACCTAACTAGGTGCGCTCTCGGTAACCAATTTTATTTGAATGTAATCTCGTTCACTTTCCTCACGGGACAGGCCGCGACAGTTCCCACGTCGAACAGGTGCTCCTGCCAACTTGATTGTTTTCATGGTGATTGGTGAGAATATCTCCTTCTTTAGAAGAACTGGCTGTTTTCCTTACCCACAAGTATCTACACCCATTAACACACAACCCCACAGAAGGTCGTCTAGACGTCTGATCGTAGCTAATAACACTTTTATTTACCGACTCTGCACCGACCCTGTCAGGTAAAACCTTTAGAGTTACCAGCTGTAAAAGGAAAAAAAGAAAAAAACGAGAATTCAAAGCAACATTATAATTCGTACTTCGACAATTGTACTGAGCAATTAACACAATGCCAATTGTTTAACTCTTGCTCAATGAGAGTTAAAATCTTTAATAAGGAAAGTCGTTTATGAGAACTGTGGCGACGATTGTTATAGTTTTATTAGGGTGCATACGGATTGACAGATTAGTCGCAGTGTGCTGCGACACACAATATTGTTAAAGGACAATGGGTAATTTTGTATGGAAAGTCTGACAACCAGTCTTACCAAGGGGTCGTCACATTTTTTTTTCTCCAAGTGAATTTAGACATGCTTTTTTAGGATTAATTAAACAACTCCATGGTCGATCTTTGTTGCTCAACGATCAATTTTTTTTTGTTATTCATAAATTTTATTAGAGACTTTTATCCACAGTGGCATGCCAGCCTCATCATAACTTAAACTATGCTATTTTGAGCTGTAATAAATAATTTACTACATAATTTCAAACACAATGCGAATTGTTACATGAATAAATAAATATATAATAAATATGCTAAGCTACATCTAAAAATATAACATCACTGGCAGCACCCCGCGGTTTCACCCGCATAAGCTTTGAATAGGATTTCGTGGGAATATCGGGATAAAAAATATCCTATGTTTTAATACTGGTTATAAAATATCTGTGTGCCAAATTTCATCCAAATCCGTTCAGCAGTTTTGGCGTGAAAGAGTAACAAACATCCATCCATCCATCCTTACAAACTTTCGCGTATATAATACTAGCTGTGCCGTAAGTCTCGATCCCGTGGGAATATCAGAAAAAAAGTATCCTATATGTTAATCCTGGTCATAAACCATCTGTGTGCCAAATTTCATCCAAATCCGTTTAATAGTTTTTGCGTGAAAGAGTAACAAACATTCATCCATCCATACAAACTTTCACGTTTATAACATAAGAAAAAAAAAAAATTAATAGGATTAGTAGGATTATTAATGTCGAAACAAATCAGCAAGTAGATTTGCTATCTCGGTGAAGGCTGGGCTAAAACTTTAAAATAAGGACCAATATCATATTCTTTTACTTTTATTCTACTCAACAGTGTCTCTCTTTCCTTCTTTGTCTTGTCGTGTCTCGTAGATGGTGAACATCTTCAACCGTTCCGCATGTTTCACAATTGGGAGAACTCACTTTATTCATCAAATCAACATAGTTCATGCTCCAATTAACTTTGAGTCAGGTACGCTCCTACCCATTCTCCTTTGTCATTGTTTAAATAAAATCAATAAAAAATGGACGGGAATTCGATGTTGAAACTTTAATAAAGTCTGCAGATAAAATAAATTGTATTTTGTTAGTAAATGAAAAGTAAAAGGATGAAGAAGAATTTTTTATTGAATAGCTAAGAATGTTCAGAAGTTAGGTATTCATTCATAAGCAGCAGGGCAGTGGGTAGCCTTCATAACTTAGATATTGGTTATTGAAAATCTTAAATCAATACAGTTTTTTTTTTTTTGTGAAAAATAATAATAAATAAATCATTTATTTTGGACCAAACGCTTGTACAGACGCCAGCAGGTCAAGCTACCCGAAACTGTCAAATTTTCCCAATCAACCTTAAACCTTATTGAATGATTGTAGTAGCTTAATGTGCTGGTGTCTGTACATATTTCATAAACCTGCCAAACTGCGTGACAGTTCGCAGCAGGATTAGCGCTCGTCTTAAAAACATTTGGTATCAACAATCTGATTCAACATCTATCGCAACCCAGCGCAGGGCACGCCACGATAGCGGCGATAAGACCCCTCTTTGAGGAGTGGCTAGAGAGGCGTCACGGCGTTCTCACCTACTGCCTGACGCAGGTCCGCTCCGGACACGGATGTTTCGGGAGGTTCCTGCACATCATCAGGCGGGAGGAGACGCCCGGGTGTCATCACTGCGAGGATCGCCTAGAGGACACGGTGGAGCATACGGTGGAGGTCTGCCCCGCTTGGGCAGAGCACCGCCGTGTCCTCGTAGAGGGGATCGGCAGCGGCCGCGACCTCTCGCGTCCGGCCCTGGTTCAAGCCATGGTCCGGGGCGAGAGGGAGTGGGAGGCGGTCACCTCCTTCTGCGAAGCAGTCATGCTAGCGAAGGAGGTGGCGGGATGGGCGGGGGAGAGATCCTCACGCCTCAGCCGCCGAGGGAGACGCTCCGGGCGTCGTCGGGAGCCGCGTGACGACTCCCGGCCACCGTAGGCGCGGGCCTGCGGGCGGAAAGCAATGGGTAGCTCTCCGTCCGATCAGGACCAGGCCCGTGCCGGACGGCGCGTATGTGTTCCACGCGCGCCTCAAAGAGATGTCAGCATAGTTGACGGGGCCCGACAGGGCCGAAGCCTGCCGGGGTAGCGGGATCGTCCGAAAGGGTTACCGCTGCCCTGGAACATAAAGGGCTAAGGAAGGAACACGGGTGGGTTTTAGTCAGTGAGAGTCTGACACTCCCTTCCACTCCACCCAGAGCGGGAGGGGCCATTCGAAGATTTCCCATCCTCAAAAAAAAAAAAAAAAGTAGGTATACACCGTGTTCCGGACGATATACATAAACATCGACGAGATGTTCAGACCATGGAAATAAGCATTTTTCATTATGGACACACATTAATTAATTCTTATATTGAATTTTTTGTTAATTTTCATACAAACTAAATACCTTGACGTAAATGATCCAATATGCATGCCTCTTTATCCGAATTGACAACGTCGTATTTTCATACATAAGAAAGGGTCTTAATTTGGCCTATGTTTCCGCATAGGCCAAATTAAAACCCTTTCGTACTGCATAGCTCAATTAAATGAAATTAAATTACAAATACGAGTATATCTTTGTAACGAACCCTTTTTAAGTACTACTTCCTTTGTTAGATTTGATTTGTACAAACTATCGTAGCGTTTGCCAAAGTTTATGGAGAACGTGAAGAACACGGTGTATACATATACTTTAATTGGACAGTAAGAAGATTTTATTTACAACAGAAATAAAGAAAAAATCTAAAAGAAAGAAAGGAATCTGTGTCATTCATTATAATCAAAATTAATACAATTTTATTAAAGTTACAAATCTTAATATTCACATGATTTGTGAGCGAATTCGAAGAGCAATAAATCAGCCGTATTCAATTACAATCTAACCTAATTTATTCGGACTTCATGAATTTTTGTACGTCAAAAAAATTATAGCACAGAATATCTTGATCAAGGTTGATCGAAGATTACAAGTTTTTTGCACTTACCAATATCGTTAAATTGAGCGACAAGATTAATATGAAGCAGGGTTCGCTGATGTATATCTGCGGATATCATTTTATCACCATGTTATATTATTTGACATTTATGTGGTTATTGTATCCGTTATAATTATATTAAAAACATCAAAAATCTGATATTTACGAACCTGATATCAAGTATGTTGGTATGTTCGTCAGTAGTAACAAAACCAGTACCTACAGACGCCAGCACATTAAGCTACCCGAAACTGTCAAATTTTCCCAATCAACCTTGAACCTTAATACTTTAGAGATAAAGTTGATAATCTGTTAAAGAAATTAAATGATTAAATTTACAGATTGTAGTAGCTTGATGTGCTGGGGTCTGTACAATCTGGCCTCGTATTCTATTGAATCTCTGTAGGTTATAGATACTACACTAGGTCAAAGTGTTACCACAGGCGTGCAGCCGCCTGTACCTTTTTTTTTGCTTTTAATAATAACACAACAACCAGTTGTGATTTTTTGTGGTTTATTACGTCAAGTGTTTTTGTTGATAACATTTTTGGTTGTAAATATAAGCATATTAAAGATTTTTTATCCGATTTTAGAGAGATAAAATGTCAAATTGTACCAGAATTATTGATAGTTACACGAAGGTTATGGAGATTATTTGATAACCAGTTTTGGCAGGTCATAATTGAAGTTTCGAGGAAGTATTATTATTCATTATTATGTTTTTTCTGAATATTTTTTTTTACAATAACTACACCAAGGCATGATTTTCTAAAACTCAGATATTTTTATATTTAGGGTAGCTTATGTATAGACATTATGCTAAACTGTCATGTTTATTCTCCTCATATAAGTTATTTGACTATTGAAAAATCAGCCCTATAAGAGATAGGTAATAATTATATATAAATATACAATTAGTATTACAACAACTAGGTAGCTCTGTTAATTTTCTGAAAATTTGCATATCACAAGGTCTTTGGTCATTAAGAGCTGTAGCTAAAACAACACAACCCTTTCAATCAGTCGCAAATCGCAACACAAAATCATTTTAATCGCAAATCCGAGCAATTCCTTGTAACTTGTAGCGTTCAAAGCAAAATCATAATTGCTGACGATAATTTCCTTTCCTTGGTCGCGAACGTTCTAATTAGAGTGACATTGGACCCTTTGCGGTTGTGATCAAAGGGTAAAAGGGTAATCAGAGGTCGAATTGAAGATTTTTTGACGTATCATCGTCATTAGTAAGGGAATTGAGAGAAATTCAAACGGATAGTGAATTCGTTTGATTTAAAAGCGGTATTTATTTTGAAACACGCTCAGTGTAGCAATCACGTTTTTTGTTTGTAAATAAGCAGATTAGATATCTTCATTCCAATTGAGTCATTAATTTTCAATCAAATTCCGAAAAAAATTGAAGGAAATTTCTCATTGCTTCATATGTTTGAGTAATTCGTGTGCTGAGCAACGTAAATGACGCAACGAATGTTGTTGAGTTGTCAAAAGTGACAGTTACACCGTTGAGTAAAGGACTTTTCAAAAAACTTTACTCGTAGTTCTTTCCTATTTATCATAATATATAGTTTCAATTTTCGCCCTGAAGATCTATCTAAAAAACAGCCTGTTCGTCAAAAGTCGCGTATTATCGATTCATCCAACATCCAGTGCGGGTGCCGCCAACCAGGCACAAATTCAGACTGTACAAATATACATACCACACGTATTAATTATCAAGCAAGGACCTTTAACATTAAACATACGATGTCAGTACTTGGCTAGACAATAGCCAGGCTGAGTTTTTCTCACAAAACATTCTATTAGCTGACCGGTATATAAACGACGACCATTGCGTAATTGCTATATAGTGCGTTTGCCACCCCACCCGTCACCCGGACGTCACCGAGAACGAGAGGAGGGCTCCGAAGTAGATACTATGGCCGCGTGTCCACCGCACGTCCGTCACCCAAGCGCTGTTCCCGGCCGCCGCGCGCCGGCGCCGTAAGATTCAAGTAGTCGTCGCACTAAACTTATATTATAATAGAAAAGATAATTTTGATTTTTTGTGTGTTTATATTTTTTTTAGTATATTGTGGTGTCTTACGGTTTCGTAACGTTGCTAAATTGAAGAGTACAACTGTAACGCAGCATGACAACTGAAGTGACGGTATTACGTTTTGTCGGTTACATAGGTCACGTGATTTTTTTGTTTACCTTTATTTTATTACCTAAACAAAGTATAGAGTCTATTATATTCATAACATACTGAGCCGCCGAATTCTGTTGCGGTTGAAAACGATCACCGTTACCGGGACATCGCGTTCAGTTCGAATAATCTTGATTCGCTGACCTCCCGGTGACGGCTGCGGTGGACACACGCCCTTACGATATTAGATACATTTAAGAGATAATACAATGGTGTAAAATAATGCTGGATTTTATAGATTGTAAAACATTTCACTTTGGATCTATATCTATACTAATAATAAAGCTGAAGAGTTTTTTTGAACGCGCTAATTTCTAAACTACCAACCGGATTTGAAAAATTATTTTTGCATTTCCTTTGCCCAATTCATGAGGAAGGCTATAGGCTATTTAACATTGCGCTAGGGCCCCTAACTAGGATCAAAGAGGAGCCAGAAAGAGCGTTAAGCGAAACATAAGCCATATCGCAGGCAGGCTATGCGATGATGATGATGATGCGGGGTGGGTCAGGGGAACAAGGAATTTCACGCGGACGAAGTCACGGACAAAAGCTAGTTAGATATAAAACCTTTTAAATGTTTGTAATTAGGAAGGACTTTAATGTCAAGTTTCTCAGAACTTTGTCTAAGGTTCGCCTTTGTGAGAGTGACAGGACGTTTGTCACCCGCTGTTCTCGTCGACCCTGCGGCTTCTCATTTCACTTTTACGTGTCACTAGCTGCGCCCCGCGGTTTCACCCGCATAAGTTTCGACCCTATGGGAATATCGGGATAAAAGTTATCCTATATGTTAATCCTGGTTATAAACCATCTGTGTGCCAAATTTCATCAAAATCGGTTCAGTAGTTTTTGCGTGAAAGAGTAACAAACATCCATCCATCCATCCATCCATCCCTACAAACTTTCGCATTTATAATGTTAGTAGGATTTCTAGCCAGAAATCCATTTCAGTGGTCATCCCATTTCTAGCCCGAAATGGAATAACTACTGGTTTATTATTGTTTTCATAACTTGACCGTATCTTTGGTCTAATAACTTGGTCTCAAGCGCAAGTCTGCTGCGCATGGGGTTCAGAGTTCGGCAACTGGGTCTGATTAAGAGGCATCTAAGCATAATCAACCTATAATGTTCCCACTGCTGGGACACAAGCCTCCGCTCTGTACGAGGGAGTGGGCTATCCACCACGCGTAGCCAGTGCGGGTTGGTTGGATGTCATCATCATCAGCCACTGCTGGACATAGGCCTCTCCTATTGCACGCCATTCAACTCGATTTTGGCAAGTCTCATCCAGCTGCTACCAGCCATCTTGCGAAGATAGTCGTTCCACCTAGCCTGAGGGCGTCCTGCCTTACGTTTGCCAATTCGCGGTCTCCACCGATTGGTGTACACATGTTTTTTTCATGTTTTTTTTGTTTTAATTTTTGTTTTAGGACATGACGGTTTCCTCACGATGTTTTCCTTCACCGTTTTGAGGTTCCTAAGACATGGATAAAAATAATATAAGTGTCATCTACAAATGACGTCGATGAGTTGCTAATATGAATTATCACGTATGTGTGATAACTTAAAATAGCTTATTGTTCATTCCCAAATCCGCTTTGATTAGGAAACTACCGAATGGTGTCAAAAACCGAAACCGGTTGTTTCGGTTTTTCTATTCACGTGTTAAAATAAAAATATAATATCCTAACCTAACTAAAACTATTAACAAACTAAAATATGGCGTCGAAATATTCCTCCGCATCGCTGTCGACTTTTAATGTACCCTAGATACTGACGTCATGACGTGACGTGTTATTTAGGTATTTTCTGGGTATATTTAATGGCTCTGTTATGTATCCAATAGGTATATTATTAACCGTTGTATAATATCGACTGCTTAGTAACATGAGATAAAAAATGATTGCTTCAATCAACTCAACCTATCGCAGTCCACTGCTGGACATAGAAAGAAAAATCGTTAATTCTGCATAAACAAAACGCACATTACAAATGAAAAAAGACATAAAATATGCACATACAACGTAGTCAAAATAGTCTAAAGCCTCGTACTCAATCAAGCATATAAAAAGTTGTCAATTTTGTCCATTGCTTGATGTCAGGGCCAGGGACCAAAGACATTAATAGCCCTCTCCCAGGCTGCGCCACAACATCCTGTCCTCCGCCTTTCGCATCCAGTCCGTCCCAGCCACCTTCTTTAGGTCGTCCGTCCATCTAGCTGGGGGTGTCCTACACTTCGCTTGCAGATACGCGGTCTCCACTCCAAGACTCGTCTGCTCCACCGACCATCGGTCCAACAGATATCCAATAGATGTATAATAACCGTTATTCTATTAATATGAGAATGTATAATATCTACCTATTAACATAATGTATACCTATTTGTAATGATTGCGTAATTAAAAGTAATTAATAGGAAATAACTTTGTTATAATAACCGTTCTCGAATGTTGATAACAGGACCTATCTTTACACATTCTGTGGTGTAAGCATAATTAGCATAATTATACAGGGTAGCAGGGACGTTGACGCGCGACCTGTGACCTTGGCTTCAGTATTTGATTCTGAACCCCTGTTGAAGTATTTCGTCGGTTATTTGCTCCTCCATACATTTTTACCGCGTAGGTATTGCACTTTTCTTTGAAACAGCAGTCGTTTGTTATTACGAAATATTTCTACGCAAACGGGCCTAGAATCATGTGCTTAATTCATGGTTTCAGTTTGTATGTCGATGTCCCCTGCCACCCTGTATTGTCATTATCGACCCGAAGACTTCTATATGCTTCACCTTTTCTGACAAGGTGATCACATCATGTGTATTTAATAGTATTTATCAATTACAAACCAAAACAGTAGGTACTCAAACATAGCAAGCACTCAGACTGGAAAAACAAGTTTATCTAATAGCATTTTAGGCGAGAATTGAGATTTCTGATAGCTTAGTCTAAAACGCTGGTTATGGCTGTTATTTCAAAGGACTGGTTTGTCTAAATATGATTTGCGGCCATAACAAACAAACAAACAAATTAAATAAAATTGTTTGTTTGTTTATGTTTATTTTATTTATTTATTTACCATTTATGTATACACATATATACACAGACAATGAAAAACAGAACAGAAAAATAGGTACAGAGGTGATGCTTATTTCATAAGAAATCTCTTCCAGCATACCTGAGATAGGACAATAGATACAGAGATGTAGACAGCGTGTGATAGAGCAAAGGAGACAAAAACAATACATAGAATAAAAAAAAAACAATTCATTACGTTCATTCGTTATGTTATCTATATTATATTAATATTTTAAAGAGGTAAAATTTGTTTGTTTGTTTGTTTGTATGTAGGGGGTAATCTCCGGAGTTAATGATTCAATTCTAAAAAGGTTATCACTGATAGAAAGCTACATTATGTGTGAGTGCTATAGGCTATAAATTATGTTTACATCATGCATTTTAGCCAAGCTATCATAACTTTTGTCTAGCAAGTCGGAAAGAAATACCTCTTAAAACATAATTATTTGCATGCGCTGCCTCAACAGTTGTATATAACTAATAAAAACAATATATGGCAATCTGGTCCGCCTTAAATAGTTGTACAAAAAAGTCCGCGACACCATATTTCTATCTTTTTATTTTATCTTATAAGATCACCTTTATATTTAAAAAAAATATTTTTTTCACATGCTTACATTTGGATGAAAATATAATTTTTAATTATGAATTCTTATCAAAATGAGTTATTTTATGATCACAAGGACATTATAGAGATAAGATTTGCCCTTTACACTTTTACAGTATGTCAATTATTGGTCATATAGTTTCGGAGATAATATAAAATTACCTACTAAAAACGCAAAATGCTGCTAAAACATTCACGAATACCATTTTCATTCTTCGGATGCGGATTGATGACCCTCTCGATTTATCTAAAGAGTATGTTTGTTAGTTTGTTTGGTTGAACGCGCTAATCTCAGGAACTACTGGTTCGAATTGAATAATTATTTTTATGTTGGATAGTCTATTTATCGAGAAAGGCTGTAGGCTATATAACATCACGCTGCGACTAATAGGAGCGAAGCATCAATGGAAAATGTTGCAAAAACGGGAAAAATTATTCCTTTTGAGAGCTTCCGTTGCGTGCGCTGCGTAAACGGTTTAAGTTATGCAAAAATCATGTATGATGGAATTATTTCTCTTTAAAAGTTCTAAAAAAAAGTCTGCAACGTATATCTCTATCTTTTAAGATTGACTCACTATAACATATTTTATGGTAATCCAATTTGTTAGAAATTAATGCAATATTTGCGAAGGTGTTTTATCAACATGATATTAATCCTTATCCAAATGAATACGTTATTCATCACAAGTATTTAATTGTGAACAAAATTGCCCTTCACATCACTTGATTTCAATCAACATCTTAAGAGATATCATAATTTTAAAATAATTCCGCAACAAAATCTGTATCTCCTTAATTTGTTTGTTTGACCGCCCAAATCTCTGGAACTACCAGTCGGATTTGAAAAATTATTTTTACATTTGATAGCCCAATTGTTTATGAAGGCTCTATGCTATTTAACATCACGCTAGAACTCTTAGGGGCCGAGCATATAGAAAAAAAAAGTCAGAAAACGAAGTACGGGAACGAAGACGGGGTCGCAGGCAGAAGCTAGTTTATAGAATAAAAATGAAATAGTTATTCACTATTTAATGAAATCATGACACGTGACTCCAAATTCTAACTCAAGGTGTGTATTGTTGATTCTAATGATTATACATAATTCTGTTAAGTAAATTTTTTGTTGCGGTCGCGAGTCATATTTTAATCAAACGTTATTTGCACGTAACATAACCTGAAACTGACGTGCAAATTACAAGAACCGCAAGAACGGGCTACCTTAGTATCCCCCCTTCATATCGTGTCCTCTAGTCTCGATGGTACGGAAATTGTTGGACGCTTCTGATAGCGCAAAACACGTATCCGACTCCATTTAAATTGCCATCGACACGCTATACCCTGTCCATTAGGTTACCCGTTTTTTGACAGCTGTCTTAGAACGTAACTATTCCAGATTACGTAAAAGTTAACTTTAAAACGCGTAATAAAATAAATATACACGGCGTTATCTTATTGAATTATCTTATTTATGGCTTCTTACAGACATTATGATACCGTACGTGTATCAATCAATGTATTGTGTGTTGCTGCCATCACTAGTTCCATCTGTCAAAAAACGGTTTACCTAATGGAATGTATAAAATACCAACCAACAAGAAGACAACTTACAGGTGAAGCAAACATTAAAGTCTTTGGAATGTTCGTTTACTTCTTCTTCTGAGCACTGTAGCAAATAAATAGTTATTTCAGGATACCAGCTTAATTGATTTGACTGATTGTAATAACATCTTGTTTTTTTGCGTCAAATGTAAACTTTAAACAGCGCATACCATGAACGTACGCTATGTCAATACAAACATTTTCATTCGATGCCGTCTACCAAATCAAAGAAAATGTTAGGCGTGAGTGGTGTGACTTATATAAGACTAGCTTCTGCCTGCGACTTCGGCTGCGTGAATTTATATATCCTATGACACTAGGCAATACTGTAGCTTGCTATTAGTAAAAAACTTTCAGGATCGGATCTGTAGTTCCGAAGATTACCCCTTACATACAAACTCACTACCTCTTTAATTATTAGTATTAGATCTGTCATATTTAGAGGACCAGTGGTGGTCCAGTGATATCGACCCCGGGTCGAGGGTTCGTACCCAAGCTGCCGCTTTACTTTGTGTAAATAATTTCATCACCAGTGCTTTTAAAATGGTGAAGGAAAACATCGTGATGAAAGCGTCATGTCCTAGAAACAAAAATTTGAAGACATTACATCCACCAATCCGCACTGCGTCCGCTTGGTGGATTACGGCCCACTCCCTCTCACCGAGAGGAGGCCTATGGCCCAGCAGTGGGAACATTATAGGCGGATTATGCAGTTATGCTATAATATTAGTATAGATAAAGATTTTTTTGAAAACATGAAATATTACGTCATGTTTTCAAAAAAATGTTTCCTGAAATTGCTACCTATAGGTAGATTGTAAATAGCTTGTGTCTCGCTAAACAGTCTTTGTAAGGCTCGATACTAAACGTCAAACAATTTTGTGCAACTAATTCTCATAGGTTTGTCAACTTTACTTAACCTTGTGAGTACTAGTTTAGTTACAAAATAAACTTGAAGCTACGTTAAGATCCTGAGTTAACATTGGGGGTTACATTTTTGTATTTATTCGTTCTGTAATGCCTCATTGCCTCATTGGTCTGAGTAATCACAAGCGCTAGTACTAAGGATGAGTGTATTCGTTATTTGCCTTCTAGAAAATTAAAAAGAATCGCGAAATACGGCCCAGTAATCACGGAGAAATTGGTGTACATACAGACATGAAAAAACGTGCCAAATGCACAACCACCTCCTTTTTTGAAGTCACTTAAAAATAGTCCCTTTTTCTGTGTTACTTGGGCTTAAAGACAAACAGAACGTATGTCTCTTTTAATCAAAAGCATTAAAGTCAAATGATTACTATAAAACTGCTGAAGTTGGGTCGTAAAGTACCCCATGGGTCTATTATCCCCTTCGGCGAAGAGGGGGTTGATAAAAAATGTGCAGAAAAAACATTAGTGTCACATTTGGGAAATTTTATGGAAGAAAATACGCGTTTGGAAGGTTTGCAGTATTCGTTTGATTTTAAGATTCGAATGTTCCGAAGATTTGACTCTGAGATATTTTAATGTTCGAAAGAACAGGATTAGGTATTCGAATTGAATCTTAGACGAATTAAATCAATTACAAAAAAAAACTTGAGAAAACATTTCACAAAGCCGATGAATCTTTTTCTTCTTAGCTTATCTATGGCAAAAAGTTTATACAAATATGTTTAGTCCAAAATCCAGCTATGTGAACTTCACTCACTGACGCAGTCATAAGGTCATCAATTGCATTGCCAACAGGGCATGTGGTGCAAGATGGAAAGAGGGCCATTGTCTGTGGAGCCGATGACTGAGTGTTCGTTAAGAAGGGGTTTTTTTTAAATTATCCTGCTTTCTACTATAATATTATAAACGCGAAAGTTTGCATGGTTGGATGGATGGATGTTTGTTACTCTTTCACGCAAAAACTACTGAACGGATTTGAATGGAATTTGGTACACAGATAGCTTCTAACCAGGATTTACACATAGGATACTTTTTATTTCGATATTCCCACGGGATCGAAACTTATGCGGGTGAAACCGCGGGGCGCAGCTAGTTTAAACTATAAGTCATTTTGAAGTTTTATGCAAAAGAAAAAAAATTAATAATAAAGTGCTGGCTACGGCTATTTTTTTTTTCTAAACATTGCCCCCCCTCCACACAGGAATTACTCCTGTATCGTGGGTGCGTTTACAAACATTTAAACTCACATACACAAAAAGCGAGACCCGGAACAATTACCTGTAGGCAATACAAATATTTGTTCCGTGCGGGAATCGAACCCGCGAGCACGCAGCGCAGCAGTCGATCGCTCACCGACTGCGCCAACCGTGTCGTGAAATTACATATATGATCTTTGAAAAGTAGGTATCATAAAATCTAGCCTGCATCTTAAAGGTTAGACCAGACTTTAAAGTTAAGACACAATAAAACCTATTTGAAATGAGATTTGCATATAAAACGGTAATAAATCCTAAGAATTTAAGAAAACAAAGATGTCTAGTCTTATATAGACTAAGATAGAACTAAGTATTATTTACAAAACCGAATGAAAACTAAAAAAAAAACAGCATTGCCATATAACTTGGCAATGCTGCCAGCCTTCTGGGCACTTTTACTGTTGACAGCGATACGGACGGATTTTTTTAATGCTCTATGACTCTTTCCCTCCGTTTTAGACTGTTAGCTTATCATGCAGGGTGGCAGGGACATCGACGCGCAAGCAAACTGTAACCATAGATTCAGCACATAAGTTTAGACCCCATAGCGTCGAAATTTTCCGTCGGTTATTATAAAAAATATATTGCTGTTCAGTACGTTTTGACCGCGTAGGTATTACACTTTTCTATGAAACAGAAGATTTTTTTTTGATAACCGACGTAAAATTTCTACGCTATGGGGTCTAAACTCATGTGCTGAATACATGGTTACAGTTTGCGCGTCGATGTCCCTGCCACCCTGTATATTATGTAAATATTATCATGTAAAACTAGGTTTTAATTGACATTCGACAGTCGCAAGCTGCATAGTAGGTACCTACTGTCACGGGAATACCGGGATCAATGAAAGGCGTATTTAGTATTAATATATCATAACAATTGTTTCTCTTAATTAGTTCTAGAACTAATCACCTCTACCAGTAGTAATGAGTTTCGTTTTACAGTTCAACGACGATATAAAATTCGCATTGAATGAAACTATCGTCATACATGAAGCCTATAAATTCTCGCAAAACCACGTCTAACAAATACCTTCTGTATGCAAAGAGCATACTTTTTATTTGCTCCCTTTTGTAATATTGCTCCGCTAACCCTTTGTACCCAAACGCTAAAGCTAAGTTAGTACGTTGATTTTTCATCAAAAACCATTGCCCGATGGATATTTGATGTCTATGCACATGGACATCTGCATATAATCTTGTCTCAACTTTGTTGAGATCGGTTTCTAGTCTAATCGGATGCAGCTGAATACCAGTACCTTTTTTACACGAAGCGACTGACCAACTGACCTCTACAACCCAGTTAATAGGTAACGCGATTTTACTTGGTAAGACTAGCTGTCAGACTTCGGCGACTTCCCGTAACGACTGTCAAAGATCTACGAATGACAGCCAGGACCAAAGGCTTAAAGTACTTTCTGAGGCACGGAGGGGTCTCGATATTTAACGGATGGTCACCCATTCTAAAACGTTGCTTAACCTTCGACCGACCCGTGCGGGTTAATATTTATCCACGAGTTCCAAAATCGCTTGCCAGTTTATATAGTAGATTTATGGTAGCAATATCAAGGTGTTGTATGCATCGGTGAACATTTAATTTTAGAGTTGAATAAACTAGTAAATTACGTAATTAATTATTATTACTTGACAAGTTAAAGATAAGTTTTTAATTAAAATAAAGTTTTGCTTTTGGACAGAGGTTTGGACAGTCGCCATTTTTTGTAGGGTTCCGTACCTCAAAAGGAAAAACTGAACCCTAATAAGATCACTTCGTTGACCGTCTGTCTGTCCGACTGTCAAGACTCTTTTTATCAGGAACGCGTGGAGTTATCAAGTTGAAATTAATATCAGATACTCAAGGCTCCATTCCCTTGAAGCAATGAAATTCTAAGTCAACGCAATCAAAATATAGGGGCGTTTTTGTTCCGTAGTTTGTAGTTACATACCTACAAATTTGTACGGAACCCTGCCTCGGTGCGAGATTCCGACTTGCACTTGACCGGTTTTTTTGTTGTTGTAATAGTCTATTAAGTGGTAAATTTATTAACCGGGTTTCCTCTAATAGTTCTATCTACATATAAGGCCCGATTTTTCAATCGTCAGATAAGTTTTATACGAGGAATAAAAATTGCGGTTTGACAGCTTTTGTTTAGGAGATATGTCAAACCGCCATATTTATTCTTCAGATAAAATCTATCTGATTATTAAAAAAATTGCCCTATAACTTGTAAGTTTTAGGTTACAATCGGTAGCAGTAGGAGAAGATAAAAGAAACATTGTAAATAAATCATAAATTTTCCAGTCAAATAATAAGGCCTAGAACAAAATTCATTTCCCTGCAATTGAATACCCAACTTCCTTCTTTTTTGAAGTCGGTTAAAAAGCGTACTAATTAATCTTTGAGATGTATACAGATATTGATGAGCCCCATTCATCTGTACATCCTGTTGTTACTAATTAGTTTGAGTAACTTCGTGTATTGATTCTAGATTCACGATGGAACTCAATTATGACATTCAACTGACATGAGTGAAGTTTGTGATAGTACTTACAAATTCCATACATTTGTGAGAATGTGAGATATGGGCATGGAATTAATAAGTACTAGATATATAGTAGAATGAGATGTTAAAATTAATTATTTGTAGAGTTCAATCTGTTTAGATTGAGTGTCGTCATTACGGAGTGTGTTTATTTTAAAAACGATTAATTTTAGAAAAAAAGTTAAAGTTTCTTCTCCCCCTATTGCTGTTGGTACATATTTGCATATTTGAAATGCTGAAAAATGGTCTTAATAAATAAAAAATGAATAAATAAGTAAAAAATAAGTGAGTGAATAATTCAAATCAATCAATTTGTTAAATTCGAAAGTGATAATTGGAATGCCGTTAATTAAATTGAGATGGAATTTCGACAGGTTTACAATACATTGTCCATTATAACGAAGCCAGTTTTTTCTCATTAAAATTTATCTGCAAAAGAGTGAAATTTTCTATAACTACAAGAACAGGAAAATCAACTTTACCTTTTTCTTATTTTTTTTAATAATATAGTTGTATATAATATATATTATATATATTTTAGTGTCAGTTTGTAAAAATAGTATTTAATGTGTTGAGTACCAACAGTAATAATAATAAAACATTTAATTCAGACCAAGTCCATAATTTGTTAGTAACAATATATAAAAAACTAATGTTAGTATTGACAACAAAATTAAATTATGACATGAAGCCGCACCCACCTTTGCAGCATGGGGGACTCCCGCCAATCGGTAAAAACACCCAGTATAGTGTTGGTACTGGCACGAACGCGACCGAGCGATAATATATTTGAAATAAAATTTATTAGACTTTAGGTACTGTAATGAAAACTAAAATAATATTTATTGTTGTTGTCCAAGTATAAAAGAAACTAGACTCGAATAACAAAATCGAATCATTAATTCAAGTTTATTAATAACTCTGAGAATTTGGATACTGTTATTAATATTTCTGATAACTTTAGACTATGATAATATCGGTATTTTTATTATTGATAATATTCACTGCTTTATATACATATAATATGAAGTCAAATATTTACATAAAAAAACAGGGTTTAATAAAATAAAATAAAAAGTTTGTTAATATAAGTCTGAAATCGCCAACCCGTCTTGAGCAAGCGTGGTGATCAATGCTCGTGCTTCCTAGGTTTGAGAAGAGGCCTTTGCCCTGCAGTGAGACACAAATAGGCTGGTATGATTATTTGTGTTAATTACTGTCGATGATAAAAACAATTTTTGAAGTATGAGGAACAGGGTGTAAAGTCCACTCATCCTCTATAGAAAAGTGAGGATCCTCCAACCAGACGAGTGTTGTGTCTGGCGGGCAACTGCCCCAGCGACTGATGTCGGGAAGTTTATAAGTATGCTAATTGCGCGTTAACTCTGCTTGCGAGATGCAGGATTTGCGTGACGTCAGGGCCCTATTTCTCGAAACTTATTAGACTAATAATATGAGTCAATATTAGTTACTAGTTGCCAACTAATAAATATTAGCTAAAATGACCTGAGTAAATTCGTTTTGGTTTCATAAAAATATATGTTATTAAATACTCTTGTAAATTACACTGATAAAGCTATTAGTCTCAAGGCTTGTAAAAATTTTTTGCCAAAATTATTAGATTTAAATTTACCAACAAATTTTATTAAATCAGAGAAAGTGGTCAGATTCGGACACTTCCGATAGTGAAGGAGAAACAATAATAATTCGCCGTCGTCGAGTCTTTTTAACCAGAAACACTTACGAAATATTCGAATCTACATTCCAGTTTAATGAAAGGATTCGTTTAAGGAGCATAAAAAAAAAAAATGGCTGTTATCGGGCTTAGTTGGCGAAGGTTAACCGAAAGAAATCAAGCCTTGTCACCAAAACGAATAATTTTAGTTGCTCTACACTGGATGGGTACGAGAGCACAGTACCACGCAGTAGCCATGTGCAAACGAATCCAAAAGTGGCGGGAACTTTTCCGTATTTTTTTTAATAAGTGAAGAGGCATGGGTGATACGTGTATTCAGCCAAGCCAGCCTAATATTTTTTATTAGTCTGCTACTATTAGTTATTAGTCCAGTACTTGTTTTTGAGAAACAGAACATATTAGGACTAGTAATTTTTACACTAGCAACTATTAAATAATATACTACTAAACTAATAGTTTCGACTTTTCGAGAAATAGGGCCCAGTATGACGCGTTGTTCGCATATGGCGTTGTAGGTACCGGTACACAATAAAGAGGAAGTTCTTAGTTTTTAATATTAAAAACTATCTTTGTGGCTGGCTTTATATTAGTATTGCCAGACCTCAGAGGGGCAATTCTCGTAACTTTAAGAACGTTCACAGTCTGATCTCAGTCTCAAACTGTCAAAAATACCTCTAATTTCCCTACGTTTTGACAAGTTTTTGAGGTTTTTTAGTCGCCGAGATGAGACTGCGACTAGATTTTGAACGTTTTAAATTACGAGAATTGGCCTTCTGATGTCATAACCATCACCATCTGTCGAGCCTTTTCCCAACTATGTTGGGGTCGGTTTCCAGTCTAACCGAATACAGCTGAATACCAGTATTTTACATGGAGCGACTGCCTATCTGACCTCCACAACCCAGTTTCTGGGTAATACGATACCTCTTGGTAAAACTGGTTGTAAGACTTTCGGGCTTCTGACGACCCATAACGACTGTCAAAGATCCGCGAATGACAGCCGGGACCAACGGCTTAACGTGCTTTCCGAGCCACGGAGGGGTATTGGTATGTAAAGATTGTCTGTCACCCATAGAACTCGGCATTAGCATTCATACTTATCGTACCTGATTCAGCTGTAAACTTAGTTTTTTCCACTCCAGTGACTTGCAAGCTTTGTCGACGGTTTTATATTTTTTGTCTAACGGTATAAACAAAAAATCCTTATTATTACCGTTCGTTCACCTTCAGGGGTAATCAACTCACTGACTGCAAAATATTGACGACGTAAATATTGAATGGAATGAATGTAAAATTTTAGCTGTAAAGTCTGAACTTTTATTCGAGACGAAACTATTTAAAGGTTGGCAGTAGATTCGTATGAAAATTGTTGTAAAAAGGGTGTCCCAGACTGTTTATAAGATAGGTATTTAGTTGAAATTTCAATATCTATGGATTCGATAAAGTTTTGTGTTGTACCAATAATTAAGCGCCTTTGTCAGGTATTTAATTACCCATTTACCAATTATTTATAGTTACGTATAATTTTTATGAATCTATTTATTCATTACTATCTGTGCCCTGCGGTTTCACACGCATAAGTCTCGATCCCGTGGAAGTATCAACCGGGATAAAAAGTATGCTATATCCTAATGCAGGTCATGGTCTACCTGTGTGCCAAATTTCATCCAAATCCATTCTGCCGATACAAAGTTATAAAATCAAATATTTTCTCTTTAAGTATAATATTATAGTCAGATAATGGCTAGAGGGGCTTGTGGCTAAGTAATAACAGCCGCACGGGTCGATCGATCAGGTTAAGCTACGCTTGCCGCAGTTGGTCCGTGGATGGGTGACCATTTTCACAAACCAACACCCCAAGACAAGACAAGAGAAGACAAGACTGAATAAATCGTATAATAAGGTCAACAGGTATAATTATAATGAAAAAAATGAAATTATTAATACCTAGCGCAGAGAGAAATTCTCTTCGTTTTATTAATAGAGTATCGTTTATATTATTATTGTTAATTCACCATTTCCAATTAAACGTTTTAGACGTTTAAAAATGTCATAATTATGTTCCTTAGGGCTGATTTTTCTACACCAGATAATTTTATCCGAGTAATATTTTTGTCAGTTCTTCCATACAAAATCTATCAGACGTCAATTTTATTCCACGAATAAAAATTATCTGTACATTGAAAAATCCGCCCTTAATCAAATGCATGAAATATTAGCATACAGCACCCTAATTGCGTAACACACAATCAATCGGAATCGGTTTCATTTTGACAGTTCAACAACATTCATTGCTTTATTTACGTGTTGAGCAGACAAATTTTTCGAACTTATGATGCAGTGGATTAGCAATTTGCTTCAAATTGATTCAGATTCCGATTGATTGTGTGTTACGCAATTAGGGTGCTACAGTGCGATTCTGTAACCATCTCACCGTGAAAACTTAGGTGAAGTGAGCGTGGAGTGAGCTGTCATTCCAAATAATGCTAGGGACTGACACTACTGACAACTCACATCAATCTCACTTCACTTGAGTTTTCACGGTGAGATTTTTGCAGAATCGACCGGCTGGTTACTTTAAAAATTCACTGCATTGTAAACTGGTTGACTTTTTCTACCGTCTGGACAAAAACAGGGTATCAAATGTGAACGGAGTAGAAGCGTATGGCACAGAAATAAAAAAAAAAAAAAAAAAAATATGTATATTTAGTTGGTAAGCCTATAATTATATAAATACGTAGGAATTTTTCATGGCAAGCAAGCTACTTAATACTTTAGTGTAAGGTACTGGTATTTATTTAACAATTATCTGACTATAAATAAAAAAGCCTCTTTATCATACCCAGCATTCACAATCTTCGTTATTTTTATAGATCTCGGATGTACCTTAATTAAAGGAAGGCACTCCTAATTAGCGTACTACATAACATATAAGCTTACGCCTTCTTCCTGTGAGGGTACCCATCACCCTAATTGCGTAACACACAAATGCTTAACACATTTTGACAGTTCAATCACATTCATTGCGTTATTTACGTTGTTGAGTAGACAGATTTTTCGAACATATGAAGCAATGGATTAGGAATAACCTTCAAAATGATTCAGATTGAGATTGGTAGTTACGCAATCAGGGTGCAGGGACTATAGAGCGCCATCTGCTACGATCTTAACATACCCCTTTGGACACTAATAAGTTTTACCTCTTCCTATACGAGGCTCTGTAGGAGTGTAGACAGGTTTATTCATCTGATTTACGTGGTAACTAAACGATTTATTAAAAAAATTAGCGACGACCGCTGGATGTTTTGTTACTTGAAGTACTTATGAGTTAATGAAAACTGTTTTATTTAGTTTTGTCGTGTTAAGACATTGATAAGTACCCGTCACCTCACTGAAGACTATACTACCTGCGGTTGATGACCCCAAAAAAACTCATCAAATTATTTTCCCTTTTTGTTTTATCGTGTTTAGATATCAATACATCACGTCTGCGGAGTTTCGCTAGCTAATTTAATATGAGCCTGTATATTTACATACTAAATATTTACCATGCTTTTATAAGCACACTCCTGGGTTGTCGGTCTGTAGAAGTAAGACATACATCATTCGCTGACAGCAAAAATAAAACCAAAAAAACATCGGACATTGAATTCTATTGCTACTTTAAAAGTCATTGCTCTTGAGGTCAGAGGTGACACTGAAGTTTAAAGAATAGTGCTGATAAGTGCTAAAAAAAAATTTGAAACTTCGTGTACCTAAACGTGACTTTTAAAAACACACACATAACATGACATTACGCGGGTTTTCCCCTAAAACCAATGGTTTTTAAGCATCTCGAACTATAGGTAAGACTTGGGGTATCCAAACGTGATTTAAAAACACACACATAACATGACATTACGCGGGTTTTCCCCTAAAACCAATGGTTTTTAAGCATCTCGAACTATAGGTAAGACTTGGGGTATCCAAACGTGATTTTTAAAAACACACACATAACATGACATTACGCGGGTTTTCCCCTAAAATCAAAGGTTTTTAAACATCTCGAACTATAGGTAAGACTTGGGGTATCCAAACGTGATTTTTAAAAACACACACATAACATGACATTACGCGGGTTTTCCCCTAAAATCAAAGGTTTTTAAACATCTCGAACTATAGGTAAGACTTGGGGTATCCAAACGTGATTTTTAAAAACACACACTTAACATGACATTACGCGGGTTTTCCCCTAAAATCAAAGGTTTTTAAACATCTCGAAGTATAAGTAAAACTTAGGGTACCTAAACGTGATTTTTAAAAACACACACATAACATGACATTATAGTTCGAGATGTTAAAAACCTTTGGTTTCACATCTTCTGCCTAGCCTTTTCTCAACTATGTTGGGGTCAGCTTCCGGTCTAGCCGGATGTACATGGAGTGACTGCCTATCTGAACTCCACAACCCAGTAACTGGGTAACACGATACCCCTTCGTAAGACTGGTTGTTACCTTTGGGCTCCATACCCCTAACGACCGTAACGACAGCCGGTACTTACTTAGTACTTACCAAAAATCCGCGTAACAGCAAAATTGTATTACAAAACAGATTCTTTGAACCGTTTCATTTAAATTTCTTAATGCGTATATCACGTTTTTCTTGCAATACTTCGTCGGTCATCAGTTCTGCTGAGTCACAGTCCTCAGTTATGTTATAATGGACGTGTAAATATGAAAGTTTTTGATGTTTCTAACCTTCGGGTTTTGCCTTACGTTTGTCGGTTATAACTTGGTTAAACTAATGTATATTAACGATTGATCGATTCTCATGTCGGGCTCCGCAATTTCTCAGTAGTAGTCCAGAGTCTGAATTTGTACCCGGTTTATGGCATTACACTCGCACCCTATTACCCGGGACTTTAACATAACATAACCAGCGAAATGGGGGTGTGCCTACTATTAGGTACATACATTCTGCCTAACCTTTCGGTGATTACAGGTGCGATGTTATGTTAATTTATGTTAAAACGTTAATTTAGAATAGGCGAATTGACGTCAAGATTTCTTACATAGAAACTATTTGCTCTAATAAGGTTAACATATATACATATATTTGTCTATTTGTTCCGGTAACAAGGAACGTTTATATTTGTTCCGTTAAAGATGACAAAAAAAAACAAGAAATTGTTTTTATTTTTATTTTTGAAGACTTTTTTTATTCATAAGTTTTTCAAGGACTAAGTTCGGTTAGGTTTTGTACATTAAAAGAGTTCCGAATATGATAAATAACAATAATAACAGTTATCTTACGCGGTACTTCTGGACACGGCGCGAATCGTAAGGAGGTTCCTCTCTCAAGAGGCCAGACGCCAGTAGGGTTGCAATTTTTATATTTTTTTGAAAAAAAAAAAAAATCTTTTTAAAATTTTATACTTAGCTACTTATAAAAAAATGCAATAGATATCTTTTTCTGTGTCCTTTAAACAAATAAAAACGAAAAACATAAATGTCCTCCCTACCCATTCGATTCAAAGAAATAGTAATAATGATTATTCTGAATATTTATTAAATGTGTCACTTTATTTACCCGAGTCCCGAGTACCGAGTCGGTACTAATAGATACAAATGTTTGTGTAACAAATTACTTATATGTACATAAGTATTTAAATAAACTAGCCTCGCGTTTCTACGCGACATCGTAGGTTCATAATAAATATTTTCATAATGGTTTAAACCATTATCAACATCCATCCACCCATACATTGCTTATTTAGACCAATAAATGGAGGAAAACCAATACCCTAATGGCGTAACACACTCTAAAAACATAGGTCTGTAGGTACTTATTCGTTTGTCAGTGCAGATAATTTGGAAATCAGTAAGTATAATTTTATTGCGCTTTTTTGCTTTGCCTACACAGGCAGGATGGCAGGGACATCAACGCCCAAACTGTAACTGTAAACTGCATGAATTCAGCACATGATTCTAGCTCAGAAATTTTGCGTCGATTATATAAAAAAGAACACCTGTTTCATAGAAAAGTGCAACATCTACGCGGTCAAAATGTATGGAACAGCATTTTTTTTAACTACCGGCCTAAAAAATTTGCATAGGTGGGTTCAGAGTCATGTACTAAGGTCCAATTTTTTTATCAGTAGTTAAACTCAACCAATTGTTAAAAATAGTAACTAATGGTTAAATTTAAAATGTGTTTTTTGATCAATTTTTAGTGTACCTATCTAATTGTTATTTTTTTAACTAATAGTTAATTATGTATTTGACCATTAGCAATGATATTATATCATTAGATAAACTAAAAATTGATCAAAAAACACATTTTGCAAAAAGGTAACCATTAGTTACTATTTTTAACAATTGGTTGAGTTTAACTACGGATAAAAAAATCGGCCTTTAATCCATAGCACCAGGTTGCGCGTCGATGTCCCTGACACCCTATACTTAAATTGGTTTGTAATGGTATCTTTGTACCAAACTAAATGTGACATTGATAATTTTCCTCAATAGGCATAATGGAACCTCTAAACAAACTTCAAATATTGCTTCCCATAACTTCTATGGGGTTGCAAACCCATTCAAACAACATAATAACAATTAGTTTTAAGGGGAAACCTCCTTTTGTGCTCAAGATTTACTACCCATACGGTACAGGTAGACAGTTACCGTTATATCTTTAATTACAATCCATTTTGATAGTTTTAGTTAAGAACAATGGGAAAACAGAGTGATATTTCCGTTGTCGGCCATTTTGGATTTGGGTGTTCGAAGTTAGAATAGATTCGGTTTGGGGAGTAATGGCGGTCATAGTCATTAAGTTGTTTGCTGGAAAGAATAGATTGCAATATTTTGGTTTGGGCCAAAATAACACCACGCGGAGCCCTGAAACAGCTAGAAGGCGTCGCGGCAGACCCCGTAGAAGACGGCGGGACAAAACAAACGACCAGTGGTCTTTTGGCCCTGGATCGAAAGAGTTGGAAGTCATGGGGAGAAGCCTTTGCCCAGCAGGGGGATGATGCAGGCTAACAGTAACAGTGATATTTCGATTTTAAGGCTATAAGCCCAGGGTCCAAATTCACGTCAATTCCTTAGCAAACCCGTCAATCTCGCGTTCATTTCGCGCGGTTTCGTTCACTGTGTCATAGAGAATAAGGCCCCACGTTCGCGATTTTCCCGTGGAGATTTTTTTCGCGCACTAGATTTTCAGCGCACTGCTTAGCTCCTAGAGTTGAAAATTGAACAGTGTTTTGTTTTGACGGGATGAGATGTGCTCGGTTGGATTCTCAACGCTCGGCTCAACACCGACAGTTAAAAATCCAGTGTGCGATAAAATCCTGCCGCGATATTTTTATGGCTAAGAGGCTACATGAGTAAGGGAAGACCAAAGAAACGATGAATGGACTGTGTGAATGATGATATGGTTAGAAGGGGGGTGACGACCGAGATGACGACTAATAGAGAAATATGGAAGAAGAAGAGATGTTGCACAGACCCTAAATAAATTGTGATAAGGGCTGGTGAATGAGGCCCATTTCGATCTATAAATAACATCTTGATTGAACACACAAGTGAAAAGTTTTTGCAGAAGGTGTTGTCAAATCAAATCAAAAGGCATTTATTCAAATTAGGCTGAGAATCAGCACTTTTCGAACGTCAAAATTACAAAAAAGACAGTCCCCCAAAAACGCCCGCCCTTCACCACTTCCTAGTGCTATCGCTGGGAAGAAGAAGTGGCGCAACTAACTCCCCAGCAGCACAGCTGTCTGTTCAGTTAGAAAAGTTGTAGTTAGTTTTGAATTTAAATCTAATCTAATTTTCTAATATTATAAACGCGAAAGTTTGTGAGGTTGGATGAATGGCTGGATGTTTGTTACTCTTTCACACATGATGGATGAATGGATGGATGGATGTTTGTTACTCTTTCACGCAAAAACTACTGAACGGATTTGGATGAAATTTAATGATTCGATGGTTTATAACCAGGATTAACACATAGGATACTTTTTATCCCGATATTCCCACGGGATCGAAACTTATGCGGGTGAAACCGCGGGGTGCTGCTAGTGAATTTATATAATTATTAGTATCTAATTTCTACTTCTAATATGTTTATTTTTTAAATTTCAGGTAAAGGAGCTTAGGGCTGTTTCTGAAGCTCACAGAAAATAATGTAAGTACTTCTACTTGTTTCTTTTTAAATTCTAGGTTAAGGATAGCTCTTGGGGCTTGTAGCGGTATCTACAACGCCACATGCGAACAACGCGTCATACTGACGTCACGCAAATCCTGCACCTCGCAAGCAGAGTTTACCGCGCAATTAGCATAGATACAAACTTCCCGACATCAGTCGTTGGGCAATTGCCCACCAGACACAACACCCGTCTAGCCCGAGTATCCTCCCATTTCTATAGAGGATGAGTGGACTTTACACCCCGTCCCTCATACCTCTATAGGCTCGTTTCTAAAGCATATTGTGCTTTATAGAAAATCATGGCCAAGTTTTCAGTACTAAGGGCAAGAAGATATTTCAAATAATTTAAAGTGGTTTGGCATCGATTCGAACAACAATTTCGCTCTTAACTTAGCTTCAAAGCTATTTTTAACTATTATTAGGTAAGAATCAGAGCAATGGTTGCCCAGTGGAAACGGCTGCGACTTACAGTTGTAGGTGTAGGTCGAATCCAGACAGGTGCTAAACTTTATGCAAATTATTTCATCACCACTGCTCTCAATACGGTGAAGGAAAACATTGTGAGGAAACCGGCATATCTTAGAACCAAAAAATCAAAGACATGTTATATCTACCAACCTGCACTGGGCCCGCGTGGTTGATTACGGCCCACTCCCTTTCACTGAGAGGAGGCCTGATTCCCAGCAGTGGGAACATTATAGCCTGATTATGCTAGGTAAGAATCAAGGAATAACTTGAAACAAACACACAGTAAAATTAAATTGACTAACATTAATACTACATCTAGTTTAAAACAATCCTTGACAGGTCTGCGAATGGTCAGTGGCCTTAATTCAGTTTTCTACGTATCGATTCAATACATTAGGGCCAATACTAAGGAAAATACGCAGAAGTTCGACCAACGTTGGTGGTTTATTGTAGTCTTTTTTTTTGGTAGCCTCCATTTATTTTATTTTCTTTATTTATTTTTAATAAAAACGTTGCCCCACACTAGGAATTTCTCCTGTATCGTGGGTGCGTTTACAAACATTTAAACTAACATACACAAACAGCCAGACTTGGAACAACTACTTGTAGGTCATACAAATATTTGTTCCGTGCGGGAATCGAACCCGCGACACGCAGCGCAGCAGTCAATCACTTAACCACTGCGCCAACCATGTCGTCACACACATTGACATTGGACATTGTGTCCCACTGCTGGGCATTGGCCTGCCCTTGTTTCTTCCAAACCTCCTTGTCTTGTGCAATCTCTGGCCATGTTGGCCCTGCAAATGTTACCACATTGTCACACCACCTTCGCCGTGGTTTGCCTTGGCGGCGATGTCCCACCTTAGGCGTCGAGAAAACTCATCCACATGTGCAATCTGCTCATCGTAACCTACGGTGCACAAAGTTGGTCACTTTACAAAAACAGCAAGATTTGCCCACGTGCAATGGAGAGCAGCATAATAGGTGTTAAGTGTACAGATCGAGATAGAAGCACGCTGCGCTCCATAACTCAAGTAGCGGTAGTAATATCGTCAAACTCTTTATAAATACTTAAATAAATAAAAAGCTAAGAGGTCGCTTGTCAAAACGTGAAGCTTGAAATATCCACGAGCAAAAACTCATATACCGGATCAAATTAAATTCGCTAGCGAAACTCCGTTTATTTTATATTTCAAGTGAATACAGTAACAGCGGTCGATAACCATAAAAAAAAACATCAAATTCATTTTTTTTTTGTTCTATCATGTTTTGATATCCCACCAGGTCTGCAGAGTTTCGCTAGCTAATTTAATTTGACCCCATATTTTATTTTTAACAATATTTTTAGTAAAACTGACTTACTATATTCAGAAGCTCATTATGTTATAACTATAAAAAAATAGTTCCGCATTACGCAAAAAATAACATGTTTATGTCAATCATTTGTTTTTATACGATTATTACAAATATTACCAAACAATTCAATTGTTTACTTAAAAAATTTCGCATAACCAATGACATAACGATATAAAAACAATTTAATATAATGTCTTGAAACGAGTTCCGTTGGCCCAAACCTTGGCCCCAATGTGTGCCGAACATTGGCCGGTTACGTTGCTCCGAAGTGTATAATTATGTTGTAACTTAGCTATTACTTAATGACATCAAGTATTAGTAAATTCTTGGTATTTTCTGGGTAAGCAATGAAACTTGGTTTATGAGATTTCTTTATGTCCATTATTTTTAGGGTTCCGTACCCAAAGGGGTCACAAGGAACCCTATTACAAGGCCTCCACTGTCTGTCCGTCCGTCTGCCGGTCCACGGGCTGTATCTCATGAATTTTTTAACAGAGGCTGTATTTCTATTGCCCCTATAACAACAAATAGTGAAAATAAAATAAAGTTAAAAATAAAAAGGGGTCTCCATACAAGAAACGTGGTTTTTCGGATCATTTTCATAGCGGCAATAAAAATAGAGACTCTGTCAAAATTTCAACTGTCTAACTATTACGGTTCATGAGATACAGCTCACTGACAGACAGTCGGACCGACGGACGTATAGAAGGACGGACGGACGGACAGCAGAAGCTTGGTAATAGGGTCCCGTTGGTATGGTCCCTTTGGGTACGGAACCCTAAAAATGACTGCCAAGATAAGATAACTCACAAGAACCTGCATAGTCATGACACAGAAGAACACCAATGGATGAACTATTAGACATTTTTCAGCTTAGGCTTTGAACCAGCCGATCGATTCTGTAAAAATCTCACCGTGAAAAGTTAGGTGAAGTGAGCGTATAGTGAGCTGTCAATAGTGTCAATCCCTAGCATTAGTTGGAATGATAGCTCACTCCACACTCACTTCACCTAAGTTTTCACGGTGAGATGGTTACAGAATCGCACTGCTGGAACCTACTTGAGGAGTCGGACAAAAACCTCAAATTCAGACGGACAAATAAAACTAGCCAAACTCAGTATCGTTTTTTCAAGTTCTCCTAACCACAAGCTGGTTGTTTGCGAAACAGTACATATATTTGGGGTTTTTCCACATCAAATTGCTACATTCCTGATTCGTAAAGGAAATCATTATTAACGTGTTCATATAGTTATATCTTTGTGTCCATCTTTTTTGGTAAGTAGATTAATTCAAAGTCTTGCAATGTAATGAACATAGTACAATTTATTTTGCTATATGACGGTGTTACGCGTTTTAAAATCTCTGAAATATTACTCTCGTAAATATGTCAACGCAGATACGGGCTCGTTCGAACGTTGTTCGAAACTTACGGACCCTACTTCCCATTAATCAACTTTTTCGGACGGGGAAACCATAAGTGGAATAGGGACAGCTGTCAAATCATGTCATTCATTCTTAGGTCGGCCCCAAACTATTTTTATGTCCGTAGAATGCTGAGGAAGATGTGGAGGATACGGAATAGGAATCGCCCGTAACTACAGCCGAGACTTCGGATTTCGTGCTTAGGGACGAAATCCGAAGGTCCGGCCTGTAGACCTCCAGTTCCTTGTAAGCTGAGTGTTGAATAATGCACAACCTAAACTAATAAAGCCATCAACAAGACATTCCATAAAGGCATAAATCACTGAGAGTTTCATTAGATTGATTTTTCCTAAATTAAACCCTACTAACGAAAACTCAGCGAAAAGTAAAGTAAAGTAAAAAAAAGGAAAGTCTCGGTGGATGACGAGTCCTGGAGTGGAGATCGCGTATCGGTAAGCGTAGTGTGGGACGCCCCCAGCTAGATGAACGAACGACCTAAAGAAGGTGGCTGGGGTAGACTGGATGCTGAAGGTGGAGGACAGGGTATTGTGGCGCAGTCTGGGAGAGGCCTATGTCCAGCATTGAACTGCGATAGGCTGAGTTGAGTGAAAAGTCTACTTAACTTTTTGGATTCATTGCCAGAGGATTTGAGTCCTTTTAATGGCACTGTGTCGTTTCCTATTACATACATGGGACTTATTATAACATATCCGAGAAAATAAAAGTGTATTTACAGCCTAATTACTTGTCTTCTAAGGGTGATACAGTACTGAATCCACTCTTAACTGGGTCAAATAGGAATCAAAGTTTGTATGCAAAAGTGGCGGGAATTATTTAGTTGGGTACTTTCTATCCCTCTTTCCTAATTCTTCCCATTAGCGGATACATCCGCAATCTCGTCCTCAGCTGCATCCGGTTAGACTGGAAGCTGACCCCAACATAGTTGGGAAAACGCTGGGCAGATGATGATCCGCAATACTTCGTAACAAAAAACAAAATAATCATAATCATCACACTTCTTCGTAATAATTGTGTAACAGCTCAATGTGGACATGCCCCGAATAGCAGCGGTGAAGCAAGTCGGTCAGCGTTAGTGATGTAGCGAGTAGGCGAGTATTCGAATGATACGGTTGCAATTTTTATTCGATTTTTACATTAGGGGAATCATGTGCTATTTTTGGAGTTTTGTAGCGGTGTGGTGCTTTTTTGATAAATTGTGTAGCAAGTAAATGGAGTCGACTAACTCCGTAACGAGTTTTACTGATTTTAAATAACTATTGATCACTCTTAAAAGGATATTTGTTGCAATTCGTCATAATTATTTTCAGGAAATAGTCTTGTTTGTAGTAAATATAATGTCGAGAACTGTTTTGATGTTTTAAATGATAATATTTTAGCTATTAACCTAATCCTAACAAATATTATAAATGCGAAAGTCAGTTTTTCTGTAACGGTTTTACGCTAAGACGGCTAAACGGCTTGGGATGAAATTTAGCACCATCACCTGGGTAAGGCCATAGACTACTTTTCATCCTGGATTTCATCCAAATCCGTTCAGCCGTTTTAGCGTAAAAGCGTAACAAACAAACATACAAAAAATTAAATCTTTTCTCTTTATTTATGACATTAGTTTAGATGAATATTGATATCGATAGTATATATAGATATCGGTAGCTGCGCCCCGCGGTTTCACCCGCATAAGTTTCGATCCCGTGGAAATCCCGTGGAAATATCGGGATAAAATGTATCCTATATGTTAATTCTGGTTATAAACCATCTGTGTACCAAGTTTCATCCAAATCTGTTCAGTAGTTTTTGCGTGAAAGAGTAACATCCATCTATCCATCCATCCATACAAACTTTCACGTTTATAATACTAGTAGGAGAGGATCTACATAAACCTCTCTGAAATCACCAAACCACCTTGAGCAAGCGTGGTGATCAATGCTCATGCCATTACCCTGCAGTGGGATAAAAATAGGCTAATATTATAAAAGGCTGATTAAAGTTTTCAAATATCGGGTATGTTTTTAAATGAGAAAACTTTTGTGAGTTTTTCAACAAACAGTTAGATTATTGTACACACGGCGACACATCAAGCTATACATTTCCAGTTTTAGCTGACCTCGCATTGTATAGGTTTTTCATAGAGTCAGAAGTCAGCTTATACTGGTTATGTATAGCTTGATGTGTAGCCGTCCGTACAGCCGCCACCACATCAAGCTACTACAATCTGTCAAATTTCTTTAATAGATTTTCAACTTTATCGCTAAACATTAGGTTCAAGGTTGATTGGGAACATTTTACCAAGTAATTTTTCAAAGACAGTTTTATTTAAGTTCTTTTTCTACATTCGATGCCTAGATTGACCAGTAGAAATTATATTTATATATAAGTTAATAACTGTTTGAAGTTTATTTAATAAATATTATCCTCAATACTTACTAGTTACTAGTAATCAGATGGCCAATTCTCGTAATTTAAAACGTTCAAAATCTAGTCGCAGTCTCATCTCAGCGACAAATGTCAAAAACTTGTCAAAATGTAGGGAAATTAGAGGTGTTTTGACAGATTGAGACTGCGATCAGACTGTGAACGTTCTTAAAATTACGAGAATTGCCCCTCTGACATCTGACAAGGTTATTTATTAATGACGGTACGTTATATTTCAACTAGCGACGACTTGACTATCTATTAGTTTAACCAATCACAGTTAAAGTTAACCATATATGTATATACATACAGGGTTATTTTTCAAAGACCAGCCAAATTTAAGGATGTGGTACAGACCATCAAACTGAACAACTTTCTCCGTGGGACCAACATCGTAATCGCGAATAAAAATTCAGCCGTCCCATACATTTAGGTCGAGTTGAAGTTTTCTATGGGACAGTTGATAAAATTTTCGCGATTACGCTATTTGTCCCATGGAGAAAGTTGTTCAGTTTGATGGTCTGTACCACATCCTTAAATTTGGCTGGTCTTTGAAAAATAACCCTGTATATATATTTCTTTTTGTTTTCATACATTTTAAAAAAATATATTTGCATACTATCTTCTGCCCAGTGAAATTTCGGCTCCCGACCTATCGCATCGCATCCCATCGTTACCACTTCGTTTTCGCTTAGTATCCTTTCTGACTATTTTTCATTTTGCTGGGCTTCTAAGTGTCGTGGCCTGATGTTAGATAGCGTATAACCTTCCTCGAGAATAGGGCTATCAAATGCAATAAGATTTTTTAAAATCTGACTGGTAGTTTCGGAGAGGTAAAATTTGTGTGTTTGTATGTATGTAGGGGGTAATCCCTACATACATACAAACAAACAAATTTTACCTCTTAATAATATTAGTATAGATAGATTGAAGGTTACGGATTGGCGTATTAACAAATTACTTTTTAAACTTAAGTCAGGTTTAAAAACTTTTTTTTGCTGTGTTCGTTGCTAAAGTGTATTTTTTGTATCTCATTTGATAAACTAATATGGCGCAGATGTACCGATTTAAATTTTAAGAAAATTAATGTGTTTTTTTATATGCACAATTAGAAGCGTTTTTTGTTTTTATTCATACCATAGAGCTTTTTATAAAAGCTTACTATGTTGGGGTCAGCTTCCAGTCTAACCGAATGCAGCTGAGTACCAGTATTTTACATGGAGCGACTGCCTATCTGACTTCCACAACCCAGTAGCTGGGTAATGCGATACCCCTTGGTAAGACTGGTTGTCAGACTTTCGGGCTTCTGACTACCCGTAACGACTGTCAAAGATCCACAAATGACAGCCGGCGCCACGTGCTATTAGAGATGAACGGGATTTACCTAAATTGATGAAAATAGTTGTTGATAAATCGTAAACATTCCGAAGTGTATTTGTTTTTTACATAGTTTGTATAATAGGTGAATCAATTTTTATATATATGTCGGAGAAGGGATGTCTGTCTCTCGTTAGCATCAGGCATATTTTAATTACTGTGGGTGTACTATGGGTAGTGTTGGTTATAGCACAATAGAAAAACGGTTTGCAGTTCAAATCAGATTATAATTTACGAACAAGTTAGTAACACTAGCGAATCACTCACTCACACAGCTCAACGATACGGAACGCAGACAGTTTCTAAGCACATATTGTTGTCACACGATGTCCAATGTTTCGATGATCCCAAGAGCTCTGCTTACACCATTCTTGTAGCTGTCGCTCTCGTCCACCTCCACGAACTCAGGCTAGACTCTGTCTAGCGCCACGAGATAGCGCTAGCGTTCCGAATAAACGAATGACTCCATCATATATAATAATTGGATATTTGATATTTGTAAACTTAATTGAATTCCCCGCGAGGGAGAACCATTTTTAAATTGTGTATGAAGTTTATAAAACTTAATTACCTATTTCACGCTTGTATTCCCCGAGGGGAGTAAACAGATGGACTCGTATCTATATCGCTACGTGCGAACTACGCATTGTACTAGCTGCGTCACGCAAAATCCTGCATCGCGCAAGCAGAGTTTGCCGCGCAACTAGCATATATACAACGTCCCGATATGAATCGTCGGGACCCTGGCTGGAAGCTTTGAGGTTACTTAAGACAACCACAGGATAGTCCGGTTAAGTAGTTATACTACGAGAAAACTTTACCAAAAAAAAAAAACATCCGTTTGGACGGAGGATCCTCCCTTTTCTATGGAGGATGAATGAACTTTACACCCTGTTCCTCATACCTCTATACCGGTGACCACGACATAATCCAACCTTAAATGGATCCAGCCAGTTCTTTTTAAATTACATGTAATAGGGTGGAGTCCGTTGAGGCCGGAAGCTGACCCTAGGCAGATGATGATGATCCGACTTTTCCTACCGGTCACATCACTAAATTTACCCAATTTAAACTTGTATTAAAATTGGACGTTATCTAAACTTGTGTGACACGATTTAGCAGTCTTTGGACGAGTTATGACACATTTAGTAAGAGCATTTATCACGACACGACATTGTAACCGAATTTTTTAAATTAGGGGTGGGCTGGGGATAGAATAATTTGTCAAAATACGGTTCTGATGTTTAATTTATATTATTTTAATGAGTTGAGAGTTCCCACTGCTGGGATACACGCCTCCTCTCTGAGAGAGGAAGTGGGCTATAATTCACGCGGGCCCAGTGCGGGTTGGTGGATGTCACATGTCTTCGAATTTTTGGTTCTAGGACATCTCGGTTTCCTCACGATGTTTTCCTTCATCGTTTTGAGAGCAGTGGTGATGAAATAATTTACACAAAGTAAAGCGCCTGTCTGGGTTCGAAACTACGACCTCAACTCTTAAGTCGCAGTCGTGACCACTGGGCCACACTGCTGACCATATTAATCAGCTACAAATATAATTGTTATACATTGAAATAATTAAAGCAATCGGTATGAACCGGAAATTGGGGCGAAGGTTTACGAAATAGTAAATCTCCATTTAACATTTAGTTAAATTGTGATTTCACACTTCTAGTATCTAGAAGTGTGAAATTACCACGAAATTATATGGTTTTCAGGTTTATCATGATTGAAGTCATTGATTTTGTGGTTAATAATTGATGCCATAATTTGTTATTAATGTTACCTATGTGTTATTCAAGCTATTTCTCGATATGAAAGTAAAGTAAATGAACCATTTACCTTAGTTTCATATCCATCTGCCAGGGCTGCGGGTTGTTCGAAAGAGATACCGTGGCCCCTGGCACAGGCAACTGAAGGAACACGGGTGGGTTTTAGTCAGTAAAAGTCGGATACGCCCTTCCGCTCAGCCCAGAGCGGGAGGGTCATTTGACGCTTTCCCACCAAAAAAAAAAGGTAAATGAACCATAGTCGTTTTATTGAATTAAGTGCGGGTTGGTTGGAAGTTATTTAATACGCTCCGTTAAATAGCTTCCAACGCCTGCGGGCTAGGTGGAGCGACGATCTTCGCAGGATGGCTGTAGTAGCTGGATGAGAGTTGCCGAAAATCTAGTTGAATGGCGTGTAATAGTAGAAGCTTATGTCCAGTAGTGGACTGGTATAGGTTGATGATGACGAAGATGTATTAAATAGCTTCCAACCAACCCACACTGGGCCCGCGTGGTGGATTATGGCCTATTCTCTCTCACCGAGATGCGGCCTGTGTCCCAGCAGTGGCAAACATTATAGGCTGATTATGAAATAGCTTACTCGAATGGCAAAACCTAATTGTACCTACCTAGGCCTGACGATAAAATAAAGTTTTTCTAACTGAACAGACAGCTGTGCTGTTGCTCCACTTTTTCCCAGCTAAAACACTAGGAAGTGGTGAATGGCAGGCGTTTTGGGGGGACTGTCTTATGCAATTTTGACGTCCGTAAAGAGCTGATTCTAAGCCTAATTTGTATAAATGACTTGATTTTGCACCTGGGGCATTGGGCAATATAGATCTGTTTTGGTATTGGTAAGGTGGGGATATCTACAGCGCCACATGTGAACTGTGCATCACACCAACGTCACGCAGAATCCTGCATCGTGCAAGCAGAATTTACCGTGCGACTAGCATATTATTACTTATATGTATACAACGTCCCCACATCAATCGTCGGGCAGTAGCCCACCAGGCACAACACCCGTCTGGTTGGAAGATCCTCCCATTTCTATGAAGGATGACTATGTATATCTCAACAGTAATAAATACTTCTAAGCGATTGTGCAATAAATAATAAGTAGATTTATTATACCTTCTTAATTTAATATACATCCTTATAATTGCATTGTTCACAATGATCACCTGTAATCATAAATGTATACTACGCTGACCGAAAAAATTATATTATTGAAAGTGCGAGTAAATTCGTGCGAATGGACGCATAAGCCATAAAGAACCTATACCAGTACCATACATCACTTGACTCATCACCTGTGCGGAAGGAAGGAGTATTCAATGTAAAATTAACCTTCATCATAGGAGGAAAGAATTGCTGACGGTATCTTTCTTTTCCGGATATTTGACGGTCTTCAACTTTCTTCGTGGTATTTAGAATGCGGAATCTTTTTGACAACTTTATTAAATCAAATATTTTAAACGTTTTTAGCCGACTTCAAAAAAGGAGGAGGTCCTCAATTCGGATGTTTATGTATATTTTTTTATGTATGTTCGGGTATAATTCCGTCATATATAGAGGGAAGTGAAAAATTATTTTTTTTTGTTCGAAAAGTAACATTATACTGCCGTCAATAGCATAGTTGCAGTAAGTACGCGCGAATCAGATCATGATGGCATCATGATCTGATTACAAACAAAGGATCTATGAAAGATTTTCTCACAAAAATTTTAACCGCGTTTTTCTCGAAACCGTCTAGAGCGTACTTACTGCAACTATGCTATTGACGGCAGTATAGGTATTTATTATAAACACTGTTTTCGTCAGTTATGTACCTACTAGCTGCGCCCCGCGGTTTTACCCGCGTAAGTTTCGATCCCGTGGGAAAATCGGGATAAAAAGTCCTATGTGTTAAACCTGGTTATAAACTATGTGTGTGCCAAATTTCATCCAAATCCGTTCATTCGTTTTTGCGTGAAAGAGTAACAAACATCCATCTATCCATACAAACTTTCGCGTTTATAATATTAGTAGGATTATGTTTTACCCCTTGAATTTATTCGGGGAATGCAGGCTAGCTGCCTAAACCCTTTTTTGGATGCCAGCACATAACTCCACGGGTACAATACAAGAATCAATCGTTTCCACGGGCATCGAACCCGCCATATTACACAAATTCTGTACCAATCATACTCAGCGTATAATGTTCCCACTGCTGGGACACAGGCCTCCTCTCTGAGAGAGGGAATCCACCACGCGGGCCCAGTGCGGGTTGGTAGATGTCACATGTGTTCGAATTTTTGGTTCTAGGACATGCCGGTTTTCTCACGATGTTTTCCTTCACCGTTATGAGAGCAGTGGTTCATTTTCACAAAGTAAAGCAGCTATCTGGGTTCGAACCTACGACCTACAACTCGTAATTTACGGCCGCTACCGCACTAGGCCAACACTGCTCTCTCCTAATGCTGTTTTATACTAATACTACTTACCAGAAATTTAACCTAATAAACTTTAAACGACATTTAAAAAGAGCACCCCAGCTCATTCAGTTAGCAGGTGTATTTAATAGTTAATTTGGAAGCGCCATAACTTATATAACACTAGTAGTTAATGTTGTAGTATTTGTATGGGATTACCATTTGTTTGTCACGAAATGTGTCACTCGCTTCTCGCTAAAAAATATTACAATTACATTGGGAAATTACTGTGAAATTCGCGGAAAGTATGATGGGTCATGTCCTTTATATCTAGATCTACCTACTTGTAAATGACTAAACACGCAGTTTCTAGAAAAATCAACACAAAAATAAGCTAACAAATTGTCAAACGCATATCAACTGATTTAATTGGTTGAATGAATTCGATCAACCAAAATCAACTCAGCCTTTCACAGTCCACTGCTGGACATAGGCCTCTCCCAGGCTGCTCCACAACACTGGGTCCTCCGGCTCCCGCATCCAGTCTGTCCCAGCGAACTTTTTAAGGTCGTCGGTTCATCTAGCTGGGGGTCCGTCCCACACTACACTTGCCGATACGCGGTCTCCACTCCAGGACTCGTCTGCTCCATCGGTCATCGATCCTTCGATAAATATGGCCAGCCCGCTACCACTTCAACTTGCTTAAAGTGATCAGGTGCGAACCTATCACTGTTTGTCTCTGCATCACCCAAAGGTTGACTGGTAGAAAATGCCTATCAAATTGTCTGTACATTTATGTGCTCGAAGTGTTAAATACATAAATAACCATACTTCACAATACAATTGTAATAGTTTTATTTTATATGTTTTGATTTGTTGTTTTATTATAAACACATTAATCAAAACAAGTTTGATGCTATAATTTATCACCGTTATTAAGCCAAGATCACAAACAAAAAATGTTGGAAAATTCCAGCCGTTCTACCATTTTTGCTCATATTGTTTTAATTTGTTTTGATTATCATTATCACCCACATATTAAACCCTATATTCACCTCTCTATCAAGTCCCTTAGTAAGGGGTTTTCCAATAATATTAATAGCATACATTTCCGCAAACATACCTAGTTTAATGCCTCGAGGCCAGTGTTTTGTTGACATTATGATAATTAATGACATGAGGCGTCGTACGCATGACTATTACGTATATTAAGACAATGTGTATAATTCCTGGGAAGTGAAAGCTGTCATTAAATTAGTTAAGGGAAATACCACATTGCCGTAGGTACTGACGTGTAGAATATGTATGTATTTGTACTTATTATAAGTTTGGAGGGGCGTGTGGCTAAGTGATAACAGCCGCACGGGTCGATTGATCAGGTTAAACTACGCTTGCCGCGGTTGGTCCGTGGATGGGTGACCATCATACCAAGACTCTCCCTGCCTCGGAAAGCACGTTAAGCTGTTGGTCCCGGCTGTCATTCGTAAATCTTTGACAGTCGTTACGGGTCATCAGAAGCCCGAAAGTCTGACAACCAGTCTTACCAAGGGGTTTCGTATTACCCAGTAGCTGGGTTGTGGAGGTCAGATAGGCAGTCGCTCCATGTATTTACTGGTACTCAGCTGCATCCGGTTAGACTGGAAGCCGACCCCAACATATTTGGGAAAAGGCTAGGCAAATGATGATGGGCTTATTATAAGTTTATAACAAGATATAACATCGGAAGTGTTAAGTATAAACCAAACAGTTTATATTGTCCTTTTATGTTGTATCAATCCACCACTAGGTGGCGTCTCTCCTGTGTTTTACTTTTTGGTCATGCTATACTAAAATGTCTGCCTTTTCTTTTCTTGTTTCGGTATATTAAACAGACTGCTCTTTATTCAATCCTGGTTTAATTTACTCATAATCTATCAGGAAGGTGTGGTCATCAGCCGTCCCATACATTAAGGTCAAGTAGGTATTAAAGTTTTGTATGGGACAGTTAATAATTATTTCACGATTACGATGCTGGTCCCATGGAGAAAGTTTTTCAGTTTAATGGTCTGAACCGAACCCTTTAATATGTCCACACCTTTTTGATACAGGCTGTATATTCTTAATTCATGTTTGTGTTAGGAGTAGGCTCACTTCAATAATGCAACAGTTGGGTATCGCACGACTCCAGCTTGCCAATCTACACTTAAAACTTTTTCGTTTCTCCAGCATAAAAACTGATTACCCTTTCTTATTACCCGTAATCAATGGAAGTTTACAGGCTTATTATGATGAAACCCACATTATAATCTTGTTCTGCATGAGCCTTTCTTAATTCCGCGACCACCAAGGTCAACCAGTGGTCACACCACGGACGTTATCAGAGACTGACCACCTAGTGCGGTGAATGGATGAGGCAACTCCTGATCGCTTCACTAATGACTTTAAACGGTCCTCAAAAGTCTGCAGCGCTATAGCGCGTCTGCATGCACACGTCACGTTGCAGTAAAAAATTGATTTACATGAGTAATCTCACACATCAGGTTCAGTTGAAAACCAGCGTCAGGCACTAGTTGTCTGTCATTTTTGCTGAACTGGGCTGTTTTGGCGCAGCCGTGAGGCACACTTTCCTACTAATTTCTTAGATCAGACTTTACACTTTTTTATTCGTACTTTATTTTTTTGTTTATATTTGATGTATATATGTATCTGGTGTATTGTGTGTCTTTTAGTCTCTGCTAAATAAATGTATTTTCTTTCTTTCTTTCTGGAAATGCTGAAATTCAGCGTGTATCTTCAGAAAGGTGTGCTCATACTTAAGAGTGTGGTACAGACCATCAAACTGAACAACTTTCTCCATCGTAATCGCGAAAAAATTCATCAGCTACCCCATACAAAACTTCTTTAGGCTGTCACGCTAAAACGGCTCAACAGATTTAGATGAAATTTGGCGCACTGGTAGACTATGACCTGGAGAAAGCCATAGACTTCTTTTCATCCTAGATAGCAGACGAAGTCGCGGGCAACAACTAGTATAGAAGTATCTTCTTTTGGCTCTTAATACAATCATCTTCTTCTTTACCTACAGTTTCCATTCCAGCCAGTTGCAGTTGAAGATCATTGTCAATATTATCATAGCTCTTATAAATTGATGAATATTAATATCTGATTGCACTGTTTGTTAATAACTTCCATTTTGTTTCCGCATGGATGGAGCCAAGGTTAAGTAAAGTATTTATTATGTTTCCTTCGTAATCAGTAGATCATTGTGCCATAGAGACGGATTATGCGGTGACATTAGCAGTTTCTCTGTTGTTATATTAATACTAGGTTCCGCCCGCGAATTCGTCCGCGTCAAATTTCTTGTTCCCCCGACCCACCCTGTCGTATCGCATCGCATCGCCTGCCCGTGCATAACTTCGTTTTCGCTTAAGTATATGGTGTACATAATAGAGAGTATTCTATTCTATAGTGCACGTTTTCTTTAATTCTAACTAGAAAAATACAAAAATGTAATACATAGGCATTATAAAATAAAATAAGGAATATAATACACAATCTCATAACTCATTCTCATCTCATCTCACTATCATTTCTCATCTTGAAACAGTACGTTTTCAAGATCAAAAATTATAATATATAGGTAGTTAAAATGTAGCAAGTTCAGTAATTTGTAATATTTTGTTTTAAAGCCCTCGTTGTATTTCTCACTGTTATTAAACACAAAAAAAATAATGTATTAATTAAAATTGTATGTTGCTTATTTTGACACTTTTTGGCGATTTTTTTGCATGTTTCGACCATTTATATGAAGCATATTTGCATGCATATCAACTTTGGTCATTTGAATTTGCATATAATCCGGTATCTACTTATAATTATATTACGAGTATGAGATTATGTACGGATGTTTGTCCTTATTATTCAGACAATAAAGGCGACTAGTATTGACTGGATTCGGAAAGCAAAGAATCGCGTTAACTTTGGACAGGCTTATCTCAAGGCTCGGTTAATTTAATAAAATATTCTGATCTATGTTGCCTAGTAAAAAAGCCCTATTAGAAGGCTTAATTACAAGCATAGCTCTCTCCAATCCCCTTTGGGTGACCCCAAAGGGGATTGGAGAGAGCTATGCTTGGAGTTTCCCTCCGTGATCGAATCAGAAATGAAGAGATCTGTAGGAGAACCAAGGTAACTGACATAGCCCGAAGAATTGCCAAACTTAAGTGCTGCCACATAAGTTTGGCAATTCTTCGGTCTTGAGCTTAGGCAGGGCATATTGCTCGCAGAACAGATGGCCGATGGGGCTGAAAGGTTCTGGAGTGGCGACCGCGTACCAGAAGACGTAGCGTTGGAAGGCCCCCCACAAGGTGGAGCGACGACCTTGTGAAGGCCGCAGGAACCTGTTGGTTGCGAGAAGCACAGAACAGCACCCTAATTGCGAAGCACACAATCAATCTAAATCTGAATCATTTTGAAGGATATTGCTAATACATTGCTTCATATACGCATGCCTAATGGAATACTGACTTAACTCAAAAAAGACGATTTTTGGGAAATCGCAAAAGGAGATCTTGCTATGAGGACTTAACCTACTTGTTGATGCATAAAAATAAAACTGATTTATATTAATCATGAATGCTTGTATTTAGAACGACTATGATTAACTATTGATGAGATCTGAGTAAAAAAAAAAACGGAAATCACATCTGACCTACTAATGGGTCAGTGTTCCATTAAGCATGCGAACGTTCGAAAACGGTTACCTTCATAAAGTCTGCTCAGCACGTAAATAACGCAATGAATGTTGTTGAACTGTCAAAATGAAACCGATTCTGATTGATTGTGTGTTACGCAATTAGGGTGCCGGTCGAAGTGGAGGTGCTTGGGGGAGGCCTATGTCCAGCAGTGGACGTCTTTCGGCTGAAATGATGATGATGTATGTTGCTAACTTCTTAAAATGTAATCGATGTTTGGATCTAAATTAAAATTACATACTCTGACATTTAAGATCATTTTCATCATCATCATCATCATCACTCACAGCCCGTCTTCACCCGCTGCTGGGCATAGGCCGCTCTTGTCTTGTGCCAATCCCGACGCTCCTGTGCCAGCCTTATTCAGGTTTTGCCCGCGATGGCAACCATGTCGTCTGCCCACCTCGCTGCCGGACGACCGACATCTCGTCTTGCAGTTCTTGGACGCCACTCTGTCACAGCCTCACTACTATGCATTACTACCTAACCTAACCTATCACTACTGTGCCTGGCCAGGTGTCCTGCCAACTACATTTGAGTTCTATAATACGTGTTCCGACATCGTAGACCTTCGTACATACGTCTTCTTATCTCGATGTTTGGAACTCGGTTTATAGCCTGATGCCAAGCATGGAACGCTCAATGGCAATAAGAAAAGAAAGAAAGGTCATTTTACAAGATTATCATTATAGCCACGGGCATAGCTACTATACTCTGCCGACTAGGTTAACCGTTTTTTGACAGCTGCCATAAAACGTAACTATTCCAGATTATGTAAAAGTTAACTTTAAAATGCGTAATAAAATAAATATATAAACTGCCTAATCTTATTGAATTATCTTATTTATGACTTCTTACAGACATTATAATATCGTACGTGTATCAGGTTTGACAAAAAAAATATAATTGCTTACTGGTTCGATCTGTCAAAAAACGGCTAACCTAGTGCACAGAGTATAGTTATCCATCAAGGGATTCTTGTTGCCATGGTAACATGCTTAATTTCATAACATATCCAAAACATTCTTGAAAATATTCAAGATGCAATCTCCTATAAAATTACCTGACCACACAGCTTAAAAAGAATTACATACAACCTTCAAAAAATAATTAGCAAAACCAGTACTTACAACTACTTAATTTATCTGGACATCTGACCAAATATGGTTGGAGAAGACCCGATCAGATCAATTGCATAATTATTAAACCATAAGTGACCATAGCCAATCTGTGTCAAGGTAAAGGCATGGCTGTACGGCCATAAAGTTCAGTGCCATTGTATTAATCTTCTTCCTTATATGTTCAATAGCCATTTACTGGTTAAAAATAGTGTGTTATTATTGATTACACAAGGCTGTTTTATTTTTGTCACCGGTACTTATTTATGACATTTAAACACATACAGGATACATTTTTAATCAGTGCGCAAACTGTAATCATCAGTTCAGCATATAATTCTAAACCCCTGAGCGTAGCAATTTTTAGTCTGTTATAAAAAAAAAAACTGCTGTTTCATAGTAAAGTGCAATACCTACGCGGACAAAATGTATGGCAGAGCAATTTTTTTTTTAAATTACCGATGATTAATTTTCAGAATCATGTACTGAATTCATGGTAACAGTTTGCGCACTGGTTAAAAATTTATCCCGTAAGTATTAATTACAAATTTAAGTACTTTTTGAAAAAGACATTTAAAAATATATAAAAGACTAGCTGCGCCCCGCGGTTTCACCCGCATAAGTTTCGATCCCGTGGGAATATCGGGATAAAAAGTATCCTATATGTTAATCCTGGTTATAAACCATCTGCGTGCCAAATTTCATCCTAATCCGTTCAGTAGTTTTTGCATGAAAGAGTAAGTAACAAACATCCATCCATCCATCCATCCATCCATCCAACCATCCATCCATCTGTACAAACTTTCACGTTTATAATATTAGTAGGAAGTAGCCCACCGGTATTGGGAACTGGGCTACCGGTAATCAGGGCTCCTGAGAGAGGAACCTAATAAATATACGTGCCGTGTCCAAAGTACCGCTTTCTGAATATAGCCCTTGATCCAGCTGCCTAACGAGAGTCCCCTCAGGCAATTATGCCATTGCCCGTCATGCCTAATAAGCATAATAATCAGCCATGTTCCCACTGCTGGGACACAGGCCTCCTCTCTATGAGAGGGAGTGGGCCATAATCCCCCACGCGGGCCCAGTGCAGGTTGGTGGATGTCACATATCTTCGAAACGACTATCTGACTAAAATATAAAATTCAAAGAAAACTTTACATCCGTAAAAATCAACTCGCCAAAGAGTACTCGCGAAAACTTTAAAAGTGTCCTGAAACTCTGAAGTAAGCCGCTTAAGCAAGCTGAAACTGAAAATGTTGAAGTTACTTGAAAGACTCGCTGAAAATGACAGCTAAATTGAGACTTCTGCTGAAGAAACTTATTCGTTGGTTGACAAATCCCGTTAATGAAAATTTAAGTGAATTTCAGCTGTAGATATCGTAAGGAGGCTTTTGAGTATGAATGTCGATGGCTACAAGAGTAGGGGAAGACCAAAGAAGTGATGGATGGACTGTGTGAATGATGATATGGTTAGAAAGGGGGTGACTACCGAGATGGCGACTAATAGAGAAGTATGGAAGAAAAACACATGTTGCACAGACCCCAAATAAATTGGGGGCGGGTGGATGATGATTTATATCTATACAGGGTTATTTTAAATTAACTAGCAAAATTCCGCAGACGCGATGGGTATCCATATCTATACACGATAAATGACAATTTTATCGAGCCATCTTAGCCTTCTGTCTGGGCGCGCGTTACCGTGGCCGAATTGGAAATCTCTTAATAGACTTCTAACCTAAGTCGGCCGGAGCAAAGACAATTTATCTACTTATGATCTCAAGTGCGTATGCGACACCTCCCCAGCAAGACAATGGCTCACCTTCCATCCTGCGCCGCATGGCCTGTCACCTGTGCACTTGATGGTGTTATGATTGCGTTAGTGAGCGGAGTTCGCGCAGCTGAATTTTGGGCCAAAAATGTTTAAGCTTTTTGACCTCGGTACGCAAAGAAGAAGATAAACGCTAACCCTAAGAGGTAAATAAAAAGGGTATATGTAATTTTTTGGGAGCTTACACAACAACTAAAAACAACTTGAAACAACACTAACAGCGGTCATATAATTATTTTTAACATTTACTCATTTACTTAAATAAACATATTTAAGCGTATAAGTACTGTAAATAGAAAATAATTTACAATATGTCAATTTTTATAAGTAAATATCAAAATAACTGTAAAATAGCATACTTATCTTACCACCTTTGCTGTAAAAAAAAAAAACATTGGTTTAAATTTATTCAAATAATCACGCAAAACCACAAAAAATACGACGTTACCAGCTCGCGCGAGATGAATATGTTTACTTTAAACTTAATTGTAGTCTAAAAATAAATATCTACTTTAAAATTAACCAACACGGTAAGTTACAAACGTCACAAAAATGTTATAGAAAGACATTCCAGCATTCCGCACAATATTGTGTGTTATTTTTACATCTCAATGTGCATGGAAATTACCGCCTGCAAAGATCATTGCGTCGGAAAGACCGGTGCATACGCAGCACGTGATCAATTCGCGCGAAGAAGTACTCGTAATTATGTTTATGATGCGTTTGATTGGTAAATTTTTTTAAAAAATTTTTTTTTGACCCACAGCTGCGCATAGGCCTCCCCCAAATCCTTCCAGGAACTCTTTTCCCGCGCCACATTGAACCAGCCCTCGCGGTACGCGTCCAGATCGTCTCGCCATCTCTTTCTGGGCCGGCCTCGGTGGCGCCATCCATCTTCAGGCACCCATTGTGTGGAGGCTTTTGCCCAACGATCACCGTGCATACGGCTAATGTGACCCGCCCAATCCCATTTGAGCCTGGCAGCCTACTTTCTTACATCCATTATGCCAGTTTTGGAACGCAGCGTGATGTTCCGAATTCTGTCCTGTCTTTTAAAACCTAGAATGCTGCGTTCCATCGCTCTTTGGCAAACTACAAGGCGGAACTTTTGTGACTCGGTGAGCGACTAGGTCTGAGCATCATAGGTTAGGACGGGCAGGACACACATCATGTCGATGAGTTTGCGCTTCAGGGAGATCGGCAGATAACCCTTCATTAGCGTCTTCATGGACCAGTAGCTTTTCCAGGCGTTCTCAATTCGGCGAACGATTTCCCTCTCCTGCCTGTTTTCGAAAGAAACTAACTGGCCCAAGTAGATATACTCATCGACATAAATTATTTCCTGCTCATCTACCTCGACCCTACGCTTAGTGATGTTTGTCATTACTTGGGTTTTAGACCGATTCATCGCAAGTCCCACCCTGAAGCTAGCCGTGCTCAGGTCTTGGAGCAATTCGAAGACATCTGACATCTCATCACATATACTGGGCCCGCGTGGTGGTTTACGGCCCACCTACTCTCACTGAAAGGAGGCCTGTGTCCCTGCAGTGTGAACATTATAGGAGGTTGCGAAGATTCCTTTCATTACAATTAAAAACTTTGGTACCTATTTGAACTGACGAGGTCCGCTAGGGCCGATGCCGCCAGGGCCGCGGGTTGTTCGAAAGAGATACCGTGCCCCTGGCACAGGCAACTAAAGGAACACGGGTGGGTTTTAGTCAGTAAAAGTCTGACACGCCCTTCCGCTCAGCCCAGAGCGGGAGAGGTCATTTGATGATTTCCCACCCAAAAAAAAAAAGGTTGTGGAGGTCAGATAGGCAGTCGCTCCATGTAAAATACTGGTATTCAGCTAGACTGGATGCCGGCCCCAACATAGTTAGGGAAAAAGCTTCTACATATTAGCAGAGTATTCTTTCAAGTTTATAATTGCATTTTAAACTGCAGTTTAAAACACTATTTTCCCCATGTATTGTAAACCTGTAATATACCACACCAACATGTTGGTAGATACAATAAAAAAACAAAAACCATTCGAACTTTTTGCTTGAACTAATGTAACCTGAGATTAGCTTTATTTCTTGGAAGGATCAATGTCCAATAATGACTGGTTTTAGACCGGTCTGTAGTTATGTGTATATACGTCATATTATAGTACGTCAGCGGTGCCGACATTCAAATAAGATTTTTCCATTAATGACGCAGAAATGCATGGAAGTCTTTTTATGTCGAACGCCATCAGATTTATTAATGTTAATTAATTAAACAGCTTCAATCAAATTCGAGTATTAACTGTGCAAGTTTTTTGTGAAGACTGTAAGTACATAAGCATATACTGTCTCCTTTATCTCATGGGAGTTGGCAGAAAATACAGAACGACACACAACACGAAGAAAGAGAAAAAAAAAAAGAAACAAAAGAGAGAAAGAGAAAGAAAAAAAAAATGAAAGAGTGAGTTTGAGTTTGAGTTTGACTAACATTGTTGGATATATGACCCTCTTCTTCCATCCGAATCCACCCAATAGGTAGGTACTAAGTGTAGGTATCCTCCAGGTGCATCGCACGCCAGTTTTCCCGGTCTTGGTCCTATCGCATCCAACTCTTGTCTGCTACTTTGACCAGCGGGGTAATTGCGTAACTCACTAACAGTAGCAATGGCTTTCATTTTGACAGTTCAACAACATTCATTGCGTTATTTACTTTGCGGTAGAGTTAATTCTTTCGAAAACTGAAAGCAATTAGCAATATCCTCCAAAATTATTCAGATTGTGATTGATAGAGTGTTACGCAATTAACGTCAATTAATTTAAAAAAATACAATAGAAATAAAATACAATATTTTAAATTTAATTGAATTAAATACAATTTTTTTTTAAATCGTATCTTCTTATTCTTTATTTATTTATTTATTATTTATTTTTATTTTATTATTTATGTACACACAGTAAAATACAAATTGATATGACTTTCTTTCTTAAATAAGATTTTTAGAATCGGACAACATCTTTACCCTCTGGTAAAGATTAAAAATCAAGTGTCGGAACGCCGCATGATAGACGAATGCGACAAATCAAGTCATTAATTTTTTTTTTTGTAAGACACAAATTGATTTTCGATGGTGTCACAGAATGTAAAGATCAGTTTTTTTTACTCAAATACCTACTTGACGTAATTCGTGAAAGTGCCTGTCTGGGTTCGAACCTACGACCTACAACTTGTAAGTCGCGCCCGTTACCACTGGACCACCACTGCTCCCAACAAACAAACTAAAAATTAAATAAAGTTGTACGTACTTACTATAGTTACTACCAAGAAAACGAAGTCAGAGTCTTCCTTGATAAAGATATTTTTAATTTTAATAACCTCACTTTTATACATAAATACATAATAAAAAGTGTCAATTATATTAATTTATTATTTGCTATAAAATTTAACACTTAGGTACTTTATATCGCTATTAAAATCTTAAAGTTCATAATACCCTAACATTGTTTTTTAGCGCTCATTGTCATTTAATGCTAACACGTGTAACAATAAATTATTAAAAATACTAGCAGCGCCCCGCGGTTTCATTCGCATTAGTTTCCATCCCGTGGAAATATCGGGATAAAAAGTATTCTATGCGTTAATACTGGTTATAATCTATATGCGTGCCAAATTGCATCCAAATCCTTTCCGTGGTTTTTGCGTGAAAGAGTAACAAACATTCGCGTTTATAATAATATTAGTAGGAATTGATTTATTTTTTTAATCTGATTTAGCGTGGATCAGACACCTTTGGGAATGCGGCAAGGTTGGCGCAGTGGTTAAGCGATTGACTTCTGCGCTGCGTGTCGCGGGTTCGATTCCCGTACGGAACAAATATTTGTATGGCCTACAAGTAGTTGTTCCGGGTCTGGCTGTTTGTGTATGTAACTTTAAATGCTTGTAAACGCACCCACGATACAGGAGAAATTCCTAGTGTGGGGGAGCGCTTAAAAAAAAAATGTAGCTGACCCTCTACAAACTGATTGACCCCCTAATGATGGACACTTTTTTAAATAATTGAGCTTCTTTTTAACTTTCTGGTCTTTTCTCACAGTTTGTCGATTGTTCGAGTAAATACATGCATGTGGTGTACAATAAAGTATAAATAAATAAATGCCGAGGTTTATTAGCTAGACCATTGTAATAGATGGTTGTCTTCAACAATATTACAATGATTTACAACGCCTTTATGTACAAGACAACAATACGAGGTTTCCACATAAAAATTATATCACATTTAACCCCGGACATTGTTTAAACTTCTCGTTTTTGTTACATTGTCTAATTACTAGACACCAAAAGATACTTAGTATCAAGGTTAGGTACAAAATAAAGTTGAAATTAGTCGAAAATACTTACAACCTTCAGATCAGTAAGCATAGCATGCTTCTTCTTTTTAGCGTGTCAATGGCAATCATTTAGATTGCCACTGACACGCTAAAAACTCGTGCCAGAATTCGGTTATGTGTTTGGCGCCATCACTAGCGTCCATTAGTTCCTGTAATGTGCAGCTGACAGGACACGCCGGACATATTAAGTGTACCATCGTTTGTGGAACAGCACCACATTTACATTCCAAGGTGGAGTCGTCTATGAATCTCCACCTGAACAGGTTTTCCTTGCTTCGGCTAACCTGGGTCCGGAGTCAGCATAGGATAATCAGCCTATAATGTTCCTACTGCTGGGACACAGGCTTCCTCTTTGTGAGAGGGAGTGGGCCATAACCCACCGCACGGGCAGTTTATGTCTGATTTAAATCCAGTACTTTACTTTCTGTCAAACGTGTAACCATCTTATAACATGCGCAGTATGGCAATCGTAGAAACGGATGAAACTTAAAACAAAATGGCAGATGACAGTGACAGATTGTTGAAAGATTTATACGTGGCTATGTTTAAAATGTTAAAAATAAAGCCTGATAATCACGTTGTGATTTATTATCTCCCGCGCCGAAGGCCAATCTCGGTTGAGATTGACCGGCCTGGCCGAAATACGGTCTGGAGGACTATTATGTCAGAGGCAAGAAACTTGCATTCTGTAAATGGGGCTTAAATGTCACTTTGCGAAGAAAGAGATAATACAGCTATTCTTCGTAGTTCGTAGGATAGTTCTCTTCACTGTAACCAGTGATTGCGACTCATTCTAATACACTTTCCTTTCGTAGAAATTGTCATCTCAAAAATAATAATCATCTCTAGCCCTATGGTTTTGTTTGTCGAGAAGACAATTTCAGGAATGTCATGACACTGATGAAGTAACGGCAAATTACATTAACTTTGTTTGTCCTCTACTCGGAGATCATAGGAAGGTTTACTTAGTGGCTAAGAAATATGTTGTCGAAATGAAATGGTTTACTTTGTAAATAGGATATCGGCATCACTTATACACGTAATAATTACAAGCGAAACAAACCTATGAGTCAAAGTATCTTTTAAAGTCCAGAAATAATCTTGGTCAGATCATATGAAGACAATGTAGATTTACGGAATAAATTCCTGGCTGTTTGTGTATTGATAATGTGTTTGGAAATACAATTCCGAAGAAATCCTAGTGCGGGCAACGATCTTTTACCAAAAATAAAAATAAAAACATTGGCGTAGGACAAACTTATTTTTCCAAAATCGAGTTTTTCAGGTAACAGTCCGAAATACATTACATTGTCCTTCATATCATATTATCATACATCCTACACTATCAATTCTAATATTAATCGTTATATTTACAAACCCATGTCTTTTTCTTTGAAGAGTTGATAACCATGATTTCTTAGGTTATTGGGTATGTCTGATGACGTCAGAATAACCGGTTTGTTACACTAGTCCATGACCACAAACCGGTTGAAAAAGAGGTTGTTTTAATTAATGACGAATTAATCCATTTATTTCAAAGTAATTCCTTTATATGTTACTAGCTTTTAACCGCGACTTTGTTCGCGTGAAATTTCTTGTTTCCCTACCGCGACCTAAGACCTACCGCGGCGTATCGCATCGCCCACCAGCGCCCTTAGTTCTTTTTCGCGTTCTTTCTGATTTGTTTTCCTTTTTGCTCGACTGCCAAGGGTCGTAGCGAGATGTGTCTATGACCTTCCTCAAGGGTGGAGATTTTGTTTTAATCCAACTGGTAAAAACTGGTTTAAATTATAAAGTTGAAAAGCTTGCGCGTTTAAACGAACAAGCTCTTCAACTTTATTAATATTATTACCTATAGTTTTTTTTATTATATTTATATGTATGTGGCGTATGTAAATTGTGTGAATTCTTGGTATAAGATATTATAAAGAATAATCATTATGGGTAATGCCATTCTAAGGAAGATTTGAAGGTTTTCATTCAAAGTGGAAAAGTTTGTTCTCACGAAAGGAAAATCCAATGTCGTTGTGGTTTCTTCTACAAAGACAAAACTATAGAACAAAAAACAATTCGATATTATGATGCCTAGGAAGCGTGTAGTCAGACTTACCTATACATACAACGGCCTAGCCGTTGAGAGCATTCCTGACACCTGTCAGTTTCATACAAACGAATACGTGTTTTGCGAATTTGATCTTTATTAGGTACTAGAATTATCGCACTGACTTATATCAGAAACACATTTTCTCGACGGCCGGACTGTAATCAAGTTCTTATAACTTAACAGACAGCTGTGCTGCTGGAGAGTATGTTGTGCCACTTTTTCTTCCCAGCTAAGCACTAGGAAGTGGTTAAGGACGGGCGTTTTGGGGGACTGTCTTAGGTAATTTTGACGTTCAAAAAGTACTGATTCTCGGCTTAGTTTGAATAAATGGCTTTTGATATTATTACCTACTAAACGACCGGGTGTCTAGGTAGACGATGAAAAAGAAACACTAAGGCCCTTCGAGATGGCGCAGGAAAGAGCTGGGAAGAAGGACTTGGGGGAGGCCTTTGCCCAGCAGTGGGACAGTATAGACTAAAACAAGGCTTTATAGTTACAGCACAAGTAACCAGCTACAGTGATGGCTATACGAGTAGGGGAAGACAACAGAAGCGATGGATGGAATGTGAATGATGATATGGTTACAAAGGGGGGTGACTACCGAGATGACAACTAATAGAGAAGTATGGAAGAAAGAGACATGATGCGTCGACCACAAATAAATTGGGATAAGGGCAGGTGAATGAATTATGATGAATGGTTGTTGGCAATCGGGTACCTAACTATAAGCATCATCATCAGCATGTACCAGTCCACTGCTGGACATAGGTGTCTCCTATTGCATGCCATCCAACTCAATTTTTGGCAATTCTCATCCAGCTGCTACCAGCCATCTTGCAAACATCGTCGCTCGACCTAGCCTGAGGGCGTCCCCAGTTACGTTTACCGATTCGCGGTCTCCACTCAAGAACACGCTTACCCCGACGGTCGTCGGTTATACGGCTAATATGGCCGTATAGTTTAGTAACTACGACAAACTGTGCGAAAAGGCCAGAAAGTTAAAAAGGAGCTCAATTATTTTAAAAAGTGTCCATCATTAGAGGGGAGTTTATAGATTCTCATCCAGCTGCTACCAGCCATCCTGCAAACATCGTCGCTCCACCTAGCCTGTCCCTGTCACCTGTCTAGTCCCACGTTACGTTTACCGATTCGCGGTCTCCACTCAAGAACACGTCTACCCCAACAGTCATCGGGTCTACGGCTAATATGACCGGCCCATTGCCACTGCTTGCTTATTCTGTGAGCTATGTCGATAACTTTGGTTCTCTGCCTCTGAGACTCCAAGCATAGCCCGTTCCATAGCTAGCTAACCGTAACCGTAAACAATCCTACTGTATTGCTGGCTGGTTTACAATACAAATCCCACTTGCATAAACATTGTCGTCCGAACTATACCGTTTACAATTATTAGAAGAGTTTATACTATATTATTTACTATTAATTTAATAAGTATAAACATATCTTCTTCTACGTCACACAAGGTTGTAATTTTCCGTTCCCGTACTTTGTACTATACTAATTGCCGTTGTGATGTTCAAAACAACTTTTTTTTTTACACACCTCGTTCCGGAATTATTGACGGAGCTTGAGTTTAAGGTTACTAATTAATTAATTTTAATAATGGTTTTTCTGAGGTTTGTGGTATGTTTCCGTATATTGAGCTGCATTTAAGCCTTTAATTTGTGTGCTATTTTATGTTTAGATAGCGTTTGCCCGTTGCTTGGATGTTGGAAATTAGTCGAGGGGAACTTACTATCGGGATAAAAAGTATCTAACGTCCTAACCCAGGCCATATGGACTATCCATGTGGCAAATATCCAAATCCCTTCAGCCGTTAAGGCATGGAAGGTTACAAACAGACAGACAGAGTCACTTTCGCATCTATAATATTAAGCAGGTTTTAGATTTGTTGAATATTTTAATGATTTATTCGGCTCCGAACGATTGGCTTAACCCAAAGGGCATAATGACCTTTGACGAGGCAGGCAATGATTTCCGGGAAAGGGTGTTTGTCAAGCATTTCCCGCGAATCCGGTTTAGGGTAGTCGGAATAACACCGAGGGGTTCATTCCCTGGAAGTAAAAAAATACTCTGTTTAAAGAGAACTTCTATGGCCACTCCATAGAAGTTCTCTTTAAACAGAGGAATTCTTTAATTTTATTTATATTATAGATTTCATAGTTTGAAGTGGTGACTGAACTTTTCCCTTTTTTGGAAGGATAGAGAAGTACCTATGTTTCGCAATGGATTGCATGACTGTCTACCTAAGGTTGGGACCTCATTTTAGCCTAGAGAAAATGTAAGATCACTAGAAATGGCTTGACAGTTTTTATTCCAGTTAGCCGTTAGCACAAAATGGCCAACTCATCGTTAAAATGATCATTTGGATTTCAGGGTAACTTTGACGATTTCAACCCCAAATTAAGAGAATTTGTATTAAGTATAGTCATCATCTGCCCAGCTTTTTTCCAACTATGTTGGGGTCGGCTTCCAGTCTAACCAGATGCAGCTGAATAAAAGTACCTATTTTACATGGAGCGACTGCCTATCTGATATCCACAATCCAGTTACTGGGTAATGCGATACCCCTTGGTAAGACTGGTTGTCAGACTTTCGGGCTTCTGACTACCCGTAACGACTGTCAAAGATCTAAGAATGACAGCCGGGACCAATGGCTTAACGTTATTTCCGAAGCACGGAAGCAGGTTTCGGTATGTAATTGATTTACGATGTGCTAAGTATATTGTAACTGGCCATAAATAAAACATTGTCCCATAGGTAATTAAATTGTAATTTTTACTTACATTAATGTCATCGCTTACAGTAATGGCTGCCTAGTAATTGACTTATAACCTAACATGACTATCTGCGTGTGCGCATAATGAGAGTCATAATGTTTTTTTTTTTTTTCATATTTTTTCTCACGGAAAATTATGTTGTTATTTAATCTATTTATAATAATGTACTTTTCTGGTGAGTTATGTAAATAATAAGGTTTATTCTAATAAGAGGTCACGTGACTGAATAACAGCTGTGCAGATTGATCGATCTTAGAGGTTAAGCTGCGCTTGCCAAGGTCAGTCTGTGGATGGATGACCATATATTGTATAAGAGTTCAGCTGTTTACGTAACTGAAAGAAATGTTTGTTTATTTTTTTATGCTTAAGTACAGTTTTCTCTTAAAAAATAGAGACGTAATGACGAACTCAGGATTTGTTTTGCATTCGCCTCACAATAAGGTTCGCCCCACCTATTAATATTCCTTGTTCTCCCCACACTTTTATTCCGTTTTGGTCCCGAATATTTATTAGTTTCACGAAGTATATTAGTTTCATCTAACTACTATTTTATTTCGGATTTTTAGTTACAAAACATTCCTCGATCAAATTAATGATGTTTACCTCACCTACCATATTATGTATTTGCATAATTTTATTAGAAGTAGTATTAAAAGGTTGTGAACCTTGTGCCTCAACCTTTCTGTACCGGAACACAACTTGATACATAATTATTTATATGGCATAGAGATTACTCGTGGTTAAGTAACAACAGCCGCACGGGTTGATCGATCAGGCTAAGCCGCGGTTTGACCATAATTTTATACCGAGACCCCTGCGTGTCTCGGAAAGCACGTTAAACCGCTGGTCCCGGCTGTCATTCGTGGATCTTTGACATTCGTTACGGGTCGTCAGAAGCTCTAAAGTCTGACAACCAGTCTTACCAAGGGATATTGTATTACCTAGTACCTATCTTGTGTACGTCAGATAGGCAGTTGCTCCATGTAAAATACTGGTATGCAACTGCATCTCGTAGGACTGTTACTAACCAGTCGTTTAACCAGTTTTATCATGAATTACAATGTACTTATATCTTAGCTAGCGATAAAAAAGCCTTCGAGAACTAGATTGGTTTTAATTTGCTGTCGATTTCGATTCCCGGTTCGGGCAAAGATTTGTGCTTGGTTAATTACAATAGGCTCGCTCCCTATTACATGAGAGTTAAACGTAACTGGCAAAATGTCAGTGTACTCTATGTCCACCTCTGCCAAACCCTTCATAAATATGATCCGTTATACAAGAATCCCAGCCCACTCAGCCAATGCGTCCATCTACCTAAGTAGTAGGTATATGAAGGATTTATGTAGGTACTCTAGCTTGACAAAGGCCGTTGGTAATCTAATGTCATTATGGCACATTATGTACGTACGTAAATCCTTGTTTTTTAGCTAAAACAGTAAAGTAAGACGTTTTATGGGATTAAAATAAACATTAGACGAAAATAGAGCCATAAAATACTTTGATACACACTGATTTAACAGTATTTTAGTAAGATTTTCAGTATAATAAAGCTTTTAGACTGAAATGGATATTATAGACATGGTTTTCTTATTATAGATGTTACAGTGAAAATCTGTTTTCGTTAAATCGCGTCTTCTTCATTTTTTATTGATTCCCAGAATTAATGTAGTATAGAGGTGTGAGGAATGGAAAGGTATGGAGGCCTAAACATCGACGGTCAAACTGATTCTATGAACTCGGCACATGATTCTAGAAGATTGTTTTTTGTAGTGAAAACTTCTTTAGCTGCGTTGTGCACTTTTTTTGTGATGGGTAAAAAATGTTAAGGTCGCGTCAGGACACGCGACCTGATCGAAAATTCGTAAGACGGTGGGAGAGTTTTTTGTGATGGGTAAAAAATGTTAAACTCGCGTCAGGACACGTGACCTGATCGAAAATTTGTAAGTCGGAGCTCGCGTTAGGACACGTGACCTGATCGAAAATTCGTAAGACGGAGGGAGAGTTTAGACCGCATTCCAAAATATAAAAAATGCACAACGTTAATATTCAAGTTTTCACTTCTGCTGGCACTCCCGGAGTGCAACCCGTTTTTTTTATAACCGACGACGCAGCCAAAAAAGGATTCATAAAAGAACAAGAATCAGAAACAGGTCAGGTTCAGAATCATAATTATTATTATTGTACGGAACCCATGGTAATAGGTTGCGCGTCGATGTCCGTGCCAGTTCTGCCACCCTTCTACATCGCTAGATGCGCTGTAAACTCTGCTTGCGCGATGCAGGATTTCGCGTGACGTCAGTATGATGCGCAGTTCGCATGTGGCGATGTAGATGGCGCGACAGTACTTTATAGTATTTTCACATCTTCACACAAGCAATTGCGTAGATGAAATTGAAATCGAAAGCAAAACTGATGTATTTTTATTCAAATGTCAAAAAGTTTGGTAGTCAAATTCATTTATTTCAAATAAACCAATTATGCCTGTAATTGGTTTATTTATACTTTTTAATGGTCAAGTCCAAAGCCCATTCCAAAGCTGCAGGGTCGACAAACAGTTCATTTATCACACTAAATTTAATTCGAAAACATCCAGCGATTTCTTACTAAACTTCAACTATACCCGACGATCCTGCATACCTATGTCTTTTGTTGACTATACCTATGGTACAGAACGGGCAAGAAACTCCACGGACACTCTTTTAAATCAAAATAATATGGTTACATCATTCATGTTGAAATTATGCATGTGAGCACAATGCAGAACGTTAAAAGCATCCGTCGTAATGAAAACATGAAAAAAAAACAAATATTGAATTCAATTAAAATAAGCCATGCCATTTGCTAAGAGACAGGGATTGAAAAGGTTCCTAAAATACCGGTAAAGAACCGGTATTTAGTGGTTCCGGGTACAAGAACCCGAACCGGAACCGGAACCTAAATTGGAACCTTTATTTTACCGGTTCTTCAAAGCGAGTCCGAATGCCCTTAGTCACACAAATGCATAATGTCTCTAATTGGGCGAAACCAGGAAGGGGTGTGGTTTGTCACTAGCTGCGCTCCCGCAGAAATATTTTCGCAGAAATATTAATATTTTGACTCCACTGTACCTACGGGCGGCCGCCGCGCGGGTGGGAGTTTTTGTGAGGGGAGAGGGGCACATTTGCTTTTGTATATCATTCGCATCATTCGTTGTTTATCCAGACTTCCACTCGCCAATAATTCGAAGGCGAACTGAAAGAAAAGATACGCCCGGCACGCGTCATATATATCCCTTCTTTCTTAGAGAACCTTACGGAACCGGTATATTGGAACCTTTATTTGGAACCGGTACTTTGGAACCAGAACCAAACCGGAACCTGAACCGGAACCGTACCGAAAAGGAGAACCTTTTTAAGAACAGATATGAAGAACCGGAACCCAAATTCGTACCGGTTTTCAATAATTCAATAATATTCAATAATACTCTATAATTTATGACCAGATTTTAAATATTTATGATAAAGCAATTATCATTAAAATAATGCAATTACAATTTAATGTCATCATCATAATTATGCCTAATCTATTCCCAATTATTTCACTGTTAGCAAGCAACACTATTACCGAGTATGCATAAATAATCAGCCTATAATGTTCCCACTGCCGGGACACAGGCCTCGCCTCTGTGAGAGGGAGTGGGCTGTAATCCTGTATCCCGTAGTGGTGGGGGTTACCACTGGGCCACCACAGCTATTGCCGAGTGCCATGGGATACATTTTAAAGTATAGTTGACTTCACCGCGGACTGGAGTCGCGGGCAGATGTTAGGCATCATCTGGCTGCCTTTTCTTAACTATTTTGGGGTCGGCTTCCTGTCTAACCGAATGCAGCTGAATACCAGTATTTAACATAGAGCGATTGCCTATCTGACCTCCACAACTCAATTACTGGGTAATACGATACCCCTTGGTAATACTGGTTGTCAGACTTTCGGGCTTCTGACGACCCGTAACGACTGTCAAAGATCCACGAATGACAGCCGGGACCAAAGGCTTAACGTGCTTTCCGGGGCACGAAGTGTTCTCGATATGTAATGGATGGTCACCCATCTTCAAACCGACCGCGTAGCGTAGCTTAACCTTTGATCGACCCGTGCGGCTGACATATTTAGCCACAAGCCCGTCTTCTAGCCATATGCTCGGTTGCTATGAACAAAAATTAATCGTTTTGCTTACTACCAATGGTATCATTTTTCATTGCCAAACTGGGCATATACCTAAATAGATTCGTAAGCAAATTTTACCTGTGAAAGCTACTTCCATAGCTACTTCTACTTCTACTTCCTTCTATTATGCAAAGCTATGAGGTCTTTGCTTCATTATTGGTAAAGATATAAGAGTTAATTTTAACCAATAACGGTCCGTAAATTATAGGAATCGGCCAATAGTCGGAGAGTATTTTAGTAAAAACTTAAATATCTTTTTCGTGTCGCATATTATGGCGTGTGTAAGAATTTCTTTCGTGCCAGCATTGCCTTGAACGGTTGACAACCCTGTACATTGACATTTGGACGGTGACTAAAAATTCTTCCTGTATAAATCTTTCGGAATTTATTCTCTAAATTATGGTGAAACTGCATCAAAATACGTTGCCTAGTTTATAAGAACAAGGCGATCACATAGACAGGCAAGAAAAGCTTCTTTATTTTATAATTTACTAGCTGCGGCCCGCGGTTTCACCCGCATACGTTTCGATCTATTGGAAATTTCGGAATAAAAAGTATCTTATGTGTTAATCCGGTTATAAAATATTTGTGTGCCAAATTTTATTCAAATCCGTTCAGTGGCTGTTGCGTGAAAGAGTAACAAACATCCGTCCATCCATCCATCCATCCATACAAAATTTCGCGTTTATTATAATATTAGTAGGATATAGATAACTTAAGCTTAATAGTCAATATATTTGAACTCTGCATTCGGCCATTAGCATCTTACGTTTGCTTACCCTTGATGTGTAATTAGTTTCTTGTACTATATTATTTGTTTTACCTCGATATCTGTGTGTGCTTGTGTTTTAAATGACACACAGGACACAGAAAAAATGCGCCTAAGTGCGCAATTAGGCGCGTTTTGCAAAGATGCGCCTCTTTGTGCCCCAGCATATTCTTTGGTCATTGTTTTTGTGTAGGCCGCTGCCACGGTACGTATTTTTAATAACTAGAATGGCAGGGTAATTGCATAGCGGGCGGCGAGCTATGGGCAGCTCGCCGCCCGGTAAGGACCAGGCCCGGGTCGACGGCGCGTTGTGTTCCATGCGCGCCTCAAAGAGCTGTCAGCACTAACTGACGGGGTCCGCTAGGGCCGATGCCGCCGGGGCTGCGGGTTGTTCGAAAGAGATACCGTGGCCCCTGGCACAGGCAACTGAAGGAACACGGGTGGGTTTTAGTCAGTAAAAGTCTGACACTCCCTTCTGCTCCGCCCAGAGCGGGAGGAGTCATTTGACGATTTCCCACCCAGAAAAAAAAAAAAAAAAAGAGTAATTGCATAACACACTAACAGTAGGAATGGCATTCATTTTGACAGTTCAACAACATTCATTGCGTTATTTACGTTGTTGAACAGACAAATTTTTCGAACGTATGAAGCAATGTATTAGCAATATCCTTCAAAATGGTTCAGATTGTGATTTAAGTGTGATCCGCAGTTAGGGTGTTGGGATGGGCGGGAGTAGTGTGTTTAGCTCCGCCCAGATCAATCAATCAACTCAGCCTATTGCAGTCCACTGCTGGACATAGGCCTCTTCCAGGCTGCGTCACAACACTCTGTCCTCCGCCTTCCGCATCCAGTTTGTCCCAGCCACCTATTTTAAGTCCGCCCAGATGCGCAAGGTCATTGATGTTTCTATACACCTTAAAGCAAGGCCCGATATCCTTGACTGTGGTTTGCAAATTGATAAAAACATACATCTGAATAAAACTGAAAAATTTTGCCAAATAATACAATATGATAAAAAAATAACACAAAAGGACTAAGTACTTACTAATAAAAACACATTTTTTGTGTCCAATAATATAGGTTACATAGGTACCGTGTTGTTACAAAAATTGAAACCCTACTTATGAGCCAAAAGGCCTCGTTTTTCCTTGTATCCATATAAAATTTTCTACCTGACTTCAAACACTGACAATAACTTTCTTTGTTACAGTAAAAAATGCCAGCGTACGACAATGAGGGGGCGACGATATCCATGGAGGATGTCCGAGCTCCGGAGGCGCCCATCACCATCAGCACCATTGAGGAGGAGCTCATCGCCAGGAGACACAAGACGTTCAAGACGCAGAAGTCTACTGTCGCTTCTAGGTTAGTAACTTTAACTCTTTGTTGAAGTAGAGGTTTTATTATTTATTTATTTCAGGCATCAAGGCCCATATAAACACATACAGTACAATATTAATATAACTTAAAAATACTATAAATACATACAACATTATAATTACACTAAAAACTAACTAACGCACACGAAGTGTCTGCGTCGTGTTTCGCTTTCGCTGACTGGTGTCATGTAGCTGGCGACGAAACCGGCGGTACACAACACCCTTCGGCCAGAACTCTTCCTTGAGGAACTTCTCGAGAAGCTAAAAAAGCTCGTCATCTGCCTAGCCTTTTCCCAACTATGTTGGGGTCGGCTTCCAGTCTAACCGGATGCAGCTGAGTAACTGTAATTTACATGGACCGACTGCCTATCTGACCTCCACAACCCAGTTACGGGGTAATACGAAACCCCTTGGTGAGACTGGTTGTCAGACTTTCGGGCTTCTGACGACCCGTAATGACTGTCGAAGATCCACGAATGACAGCCGGGATCAATAGCTTAACGTCAAGAGGCTCGTCCAACAAATTATTATTTATTTCTGTTGCCAAGCAGCATTGCTGTGTAACTTGAACCATTTTAATCTTTTCTCTGCAATAGCAACGCATACGCACCTGCTTCGTCTCTAAATTTTCTGAGTTCATCCACCCATCTTATTAAGGCGTTATTCAGTAACACGATACTCCTCTTGATAAGACTGTGGTATGGTTGTGGAGATCAGCTAGGCAGTCGCCTCATATTAAATAGGATTAGTCTCATCTCGGCACCTTCCCATCTCGGCCACTGGTATTCAGCTGCATCCGATTAGACTGGAAGCTGACTTAAACATAGTTGGAAAAAGATTAGGCAGATGATAATATGCTGTTTTGGCGGTCTAGGGTGACCACAACATTAACTAATAAGTCACCTGCCTCCAGTTTACCTTCTAAAAAGATGCATTAAAGGAGCTTTAACGAGTTCAAGTACGTATATGCAAAGTCAGCTTCGTTAGCAGTCTTGTCAAACGTGTTGGCAATTTTTAACCATGACATAACATTTCTCGTAAAACGAGAATCGTTTAATAGAAACGGATCCTGTAGAAGATTTTTATGTCTGTTTAGGATAACGATGTATTAAATATCCGTTTTCATTTACAGGAAACAACAGGCAGTCTGCGTGAGGAGAGCACACAAGAAATATGGCTCACAGAAGAATCCCAACATCATTTTGGATGGATTGAACATGACAGTACCAAAAGGAGCTATGTAAGTTGAGCTTTCATTCATGATCATCTTCCTGAACTACCCCAACTTATTGGTGCAGCATGTCTTCTCCTGAGAGCAATGGTAGCGGGAACGGCCGCGATTTACGAGTTGCCGTAGGTTGCCGAGTTGTTGTAGGTTCGAACCCAGACAGGCCCTTCCATCATCATCATCGGGCTATAGCAGTCCACTGCTGCACAAAGGCCTCTCTTATTGCACAGGCCCTTTACTTTGTGTAAATTATTTCATCACCGCTACTCTCAAAACAGTGAAAGAAAACATTGTGAGGAAACCGGCATGTTCTTGAACCAAAAAATCGAAGATATGTGACATCTACCAAGCCGCACTGGTCCGCGTGGTGGATTATGGCTTACTTTTTCTCACGGATAGGAGGCCTGTGTCCCAGTAGTGGAAACATTATAGGATCTGTTATAATGTCTTCTCCTTACATACAAAATCAAAATCAAATCAAGTCATTTATTCAAATTAGGCTGAGAATCAGCACTTTTCGAACGTCAATTTAATAAAAGACAGTCCCCCAAAAACGCCCGCCCTTCACCACTTCCTAGTGCTATCTCTGGGAAGAAGAAGTGGCGCAACAAACTCCCCAGTAGCACGTACATCTTTAGCAACAGTTATCTCTGCATTCCCCCACTTCGCACAATGCATCTACAGTTTCTTTAATTTTCCCGTACTTGTGGTCATTCATATTTATACTCACGATACCTAATTTTTTTTATCCCATTCGTTTTTAACCCATTTTACATTCCTTCATTTACTCTTCTTGAATATTTTATGTAGAATAGCTTTCGACCTACTGGCACGTCGAACCTATAGACATTCGATGGACTATCGTTGCAATGGCTTTTCGGCGAAACGGACGCTCGATCTAATGGCAATTTGAAATTGTGGTACATCGATGCTATGGAATTTCAGCAATTCGAACGTTCGATCTGATGACTTTGGGGAATTAGCCATCGGGCATATGACATTCGAAATCAAGTAGTAAATCTCAGACAGACACGTTCAACTTATAACACCTCTCTTTTTCCATCGGGGGTTAAAAACGAACCTAATCTATCGGTGCAGGACACCACATGTACGTAAGCCTTGGTTATAAATATTATAGCATTTTCTGGGGCTCAATCATGTTTATAATTACTGTTTACGGCTTTAAGCCGTGTATTCATTAGGCAAACGATTGACGCGCTTCCCATGACGCTCAACAATGTTTGGCAACGATCCACACTAGCGTGAGAATTTAGGATGTCTTCGTTTTGTTCGCAAAACTAAACAAAAACTGCTCGTTGTTGTACTGCATGTCGCGGAGCCATTACTACAGTCCGTCGTTCACGACTTTACCCCCCTTCGTCTTGTAGCGGTATCTACAACGCCACATGCGAACAACGCGTCATACTGACGTCATACAAATCCTGCATCTCGCAAGCAGAGTTTACTGCGCAATTAGCATAGATACAATTTCCCAACATCAATCGTCGGGCAATTGCCCGCCAGACACAACACCCGTCTGGTCGGAGGATCCTCCGTTTTCTATAGAGTATGAGTGAACTTTACACCCTGTTCCGCATACCTCTATACTGGTGACCCCGACGTGATCGTCAGCGCAGCCTTCGTGCAAATACTTACATCAGCACTCCCGCAAGCTTTAGCGGCGAGTCACCCAGCCAGCCAGCATCCACGGCTTCAACGGGTATCCTGACCACCAGCATGCAGCGTCCGCGCATACTTAGTCATCACCCTCAGCCTCATCAGCAACCTCGGCACAGCACACTGCACTTTCGGCCGGTCAACAAGCAGAGCAACCTCTCCTGGTCGACGCAGCAGCCAGCCTCAACCCGGCGCTGTACATCCGACGCACTGGAATATAACGCAGTGCCACCCCGACTCACTGGGGACAACTCCGCAGACAGTTCCGACTCACCGTGAACTATGCGGCAACCGGTTCCGACTCACTGGAATCTCAGCTGGCCTGGCAAGCATCGCAAGATACAAGACTCAGTCCACTATCGACCTCCGGTCTCCGGAGGGGAGTGATGTAGCGGTATCTACAACGCCACATGCGAACAACGCGTCATACTGACGTCACACAAATCCTGCATCTTGCAAGCAGAGTTTACCGCGCAATTAGCATAGATACAATTTCCTAACATCAATCGTGGGGCAATTGCCCGCCAGACACAACACCCGTCTGGTCGGAGGATCCTCCCTTTTCTATAGAGTATGAGTGAACTTTACACCCTGTTCCGCATACCTCTATAGTCTCGGTATTTTTGAACTTCCTTACATCTAGTTGCAAAGATGTTTGAAACAATCACTCTGAATGTTTAACAAACATCTATGCAACGAACTCTAAGCAATTTCAAAAATATGGATGTCACGTGATCAACTTTGAATGTTAATATCTAGGAAACGTGACGTTTTACGGGGTTAAGTTTTCCGTTTTCATTGACGTCAGCTATCGATTTTTATAGGTTTCATACGTGGGCCCCATTTTGAAAAAAAAAACAAACGAATAGCGGACACAGGACACAGGTCTGGCTGTTTGTGTATGTGAGTTTAAATGTTTGTAAACGCACTCACGATACAGAAGTAATTCCTAGTGTGGGGCAACGTTATTTAAAAAAAAAAAAAAACATTAGGCATGCCAGGGTCCATATCAAAATCTTCAGTCCTCTTTCCGTGACCACTTATTTCAAATACAAAACTGGACTCATTTTCCAAAAAAATTAAACCTTCATCATGCTTAATTCTTTCCCATTTCACGAAAAGTCACCGAATTTCTCGCAAAAAATAACGTCACAACCGAGTCCTTTCAATTTGACAAACGGCTAAGATCATTCAAGGGAATGGTTTAGGCACTTTTTAAGTAATTTGAGCCCAATGGTGTGGATTAAACACTAATGTTTTCAATTTGCGGACCGAGATGAAAAAGGCTGGAAAAATACATTTTAAATTCAAAGAAACGTCGAAAAAGTTCTTTGAATAAACAACTGCGTCGGATAGGGAAGAAACTATTGTCAAACATTGATGTTAGAATAAAATGGTATTTCATGCAGATTCATCATTTTTCAGTTCTTAGTCAAGATTTTCGTACTAATTCAGCTACCTACTACTGTGGTATTAAATCTAGTATCAAAACAAAATTTTATGTCTTTGGATTTAGGGATTAACCAACGGTTACGGTTACGATTTTGGATTTAGCTTAACGCTTAGGGAGAAAAGAACGATTTTGTATGGACAAAAGCTGAACAGAGCGGAATAAATGTCGTTAGTCCCTTATACGCTTAGTAGATTACTTTTGAAAAAAATCAGTGATTATGACGCAGTTTTCACCTTCATTTGCCCAATTTATTTCCAAAGGTTTTTGTGTAGGCACTATAAACTCATACACATTTAATTTGCATACGTGTAACGCCGGAACGAGTTGTTAGTAGGAAATTGATCACTATTATTTAATCGTGTTTACAATGTGTCACTAAATATTTCCAAGACATCCAACGAAACCAATCGAACAAAATAAATCATGTGATACAAAAGTTTCCCAAACTCAATGTGAAGGAACTGGGAAGTTATTCTCCTGAGTCGGTTTATGTAGTTTTACAACTGAACTTTTGCAATTTTGCAAACCAGTACACTTGAAGTATTGTTGTTTGACACTGTTCATAGAAATAACTTGATTTTGTATCTCTTTCCCTCAACTCACTCTTTTCTTTGTCGCTTGTGACCCGTAGGATTGAGATTTTAGATGTACGGTCCATATTTTGTTGTTGATGGGTTATAATTTCGGAGAATTCGTTTTCAGTGAGTAAGTTTGCTTGTATAGGGGTGAATTTGAAAGAGTGGGCTCCAAAGTGTGACCCAACTCTTTTAGGGGAGAGGTTAGAAGAGTCATCTTAGATACATAGAATACTCTTTGTTATCTACAGTCACCAAAAGAGATAAGTAACCAAGGACGTCGGATATAGTTGAAGTTTAATAAGAAACCGAGGGATTTTTCGAATAAAATTTAATTTAATTGATAGCAAACAAAAAGTTTATTTACAAAATTAAATTAAATTTGAAAAAATCCTTCGGTTTCTTACTAAACTTCAACTTTATCCGTCGACACTGGTTACTCATCTCCTTTGGTGACCATACAACAGAACAGACTCCTCAGATCTTAATAAAGGAGAAAATAAAAGTACGTATTTTTTTTATTTTGAGTGTAGATGTAATTTTTATGGGAAAAGGAAATAAATGTTAAATTAGATTGCTATATCCAAACCTCCAGCGTTTTTCCGGCTGAAAGAATCAATTCCTGTGCTGGAATAAGTATACGGCATATCCACGGACAAATCCATGGAAATGACAATTCCTTGTGCTATCCTTTCTAATAACAATCTTTTGTTTCCAGATACGGTCTCCTAGGAGCATCAGGGTGCGGGAAGACCACCTTGCTATCATGTATAGTGGGCAGACGAAGACTGAACTCCGGAGAAATCTGGGTGCTAGGTGGAAAGCCTGGCAGTCCTGGCAGTGGAGTGCCTGGACCTAGGATCGGTTATATGCCCCAGGTTAGTATCTAGATAAAGCATTATTTTTGACGATGGGATAAGATAATTGAATTATGATTCAATAGGTACAGAGGAAGATTTTGCCTATTCTTGAACTCTTGACGTAAAAGTTTCTTATTTTTCGCGTCGCGGTAGACATACTCGTACTTTACAAATTTAATGAGAAAAAATCAAGTAATTCATAAATCATGGCGAATATAATGAATTTATCTACCGAGGACAAACTCGAATACCACTCCTTCCCGGTATCGAGCGGCTCTATACAGTTCAAAGGCAGGACTGCCAATGATGCACAGATTGTCCTTACAATGGGACCCCAAGAGAGCGATCCTATGATTGAGTTCTTCCTTGGAGGCTGGGGTAACACAGAGTGTAGTCAGGAGGAACAGAGCCAAGTCCGATAAAGTTGAAATTGAGAGGCAACTTCAACCGTCGTCAATATCCTGTTCACAATTTCTCGATTTGCCATGGACCGATTATAAACTATCGAAAAGATGCAGTTCACAATTTATCTCGCGACAAAGATTATGAACTAACGATGTTCGTAATCATACGGTGACAGATATAATGTTCACGTAGATACTACGTTTTTTGTTACGTAATGATTTATTATTTCACCATTTCAAGGTATGAGGTTCTCAGACAAAAAGCTTAGGCATATAGAAAAGAGATTGCTCTATGCTATAAAATTAATCTATCATAACCCTGGTTCTTAAAACTTATTTTTCTTTAGTACTAGATACATCCTTATTTGATAACAAGACCAAACTTCCTACCAAAACCAACTCCTAATCGCTTGGATAAAACTAGGATCACACATCATTCTTCTTGTTACTGTTTCTGTTAATGTCACGGCAACATGTGTCTACAAAGCGTCTAATATGATAGTTATGTAACTTAACACACAACCTTTTGCTAAAAGACATTGAACCTTATGTAAAAAGTGCTAAGGTTGACTGAGGCTGGTCGAATCAATGTAAGCAGAAATAATAGTATAGTGATCAGTGAAGCGTTATTCATTTCAGATGTGGGTAGTTATCGCTGCCCTGGTACATAAAGGGCTAAGGAAGGAACACGGGTGGGTTTTAGTCAGTAAGAGTCTGACACTCCCTTCTGCTCCACCCAGAGCGGGAGGGGTCATTTGATGATTTCCCATCCTCAAAAAAAAAAAAAAAAAAGATGTGGGTAGTTATTTGTTTGGGTAGTTATATAAATGTTATGCCGTAGTTTGTAGGCAATTATTTTGTCATATAGGTTGTTTTTCTTGTGAAGGAAATTGGTATTATGATGACAATTTATGGGTATGTCTGTGTTGGTTTTATAGTATGTAAAAACTGTTTAAAATGTCGTCTGCGAAATTTACAAAATCTATATCCTACTAATATTACTACAACTAATATACAGCTGGTACTTAAATAAAACAAAGTCGGGTTTGTTACCCCATTTATAACTCAAGAGTGGCTGCACCAATTTTTAAATTTTATTGGATTTGTTTCCGCCCCAAATAGCAAAATAATCCTACTAATATTATAAATGTGAAAGTTTATATGGATGGATGGATGGATGTTTGTTACTCTTTCACGCAAAAACTACTGAACGGATTTGGATGAAATTTGGCAAACAGATGGTTTATAACCAGGATTAACACATAGGATACTTTTTATGTCGATATTCCCACGGGATCACATAAAACAGATGACTTGTGAAATAATAATATGTTGTGGGCATAACATAATCAACGTTGGTAATGAGAATTATTATTTTATTTTTTCATTAGAACCACACAACAATAAAACGTTCAAAAGGCAAAGAAAGTAAAACCTCACCATATTATTAATGATTCTATGTATATTCTGTTAATTATTATATTCATGAACTAGCTGTGCCCCGCGATTTCACCCGCATACGTTTCGATCCCGTTTGAATATCGGCATAAAAAGTATCCTATGTGTTAATCCTGGTTATAAACTATTTGTATGCCAATTTTCATCCATATCCGTTCAGTAGTTTTTGCGTGAAAAGGTAACAAACATCTATCCATCCATCCTTCCATCCATCCATACAAACTTTCGCGTTTTTAATATTAGTAGGATTTTAAATAAGAATCATTTGAATGCTGATAAAACGTCTGCATTAAATTATAACTTACATAAGATTTCCCAGTCTTGGTACAATTAGGGTAATTTTTGTGTAAAACTCGAGTAGTGGTGATTTAGTGGTACCGGCCGCGACTTGCCAGCACTACGTCTCAGGATCGAACCCAGACAGGCGCTTACTTTGTGTAAATTATTTCACCACCAGTGCTCTCGAAACGGTGAAGGAACACGTGGAGAGGAAACCGGCATGTCCTAGAACCAAAAATTCGAAGACATGTGACATCTACCAACCCGGACTGGGCCCGCGTGATGGATTACGGCCCGCTCTCTCTCACCGAGAGAAGCCTGTGCCCCAGCAGTGGAAATCTTATAGGCTGATTGTGATAAGATTTATGATTGTGTAAAACCCACTTCTTAATGACATCTAATTTTAGCTTTTCTGAGTCATTTAAAAAACCCTGACGATATCTGTCCTAAATGGTTTATAAATTAGTGGTTTTTTGACCTTACTTAATTCTGATCCAATTCAACGAATTCTTACTTTGACTTTTAAAACATTTAGCAGAAATAAATAACCTGTTGACTAGTTAATGAAGATACTTCTAGATTTTTGTTGTTTTTTGGTTGTGTTGTGGTGTTAGGATAATTACATGCTGCAAGATGCCTCACTGTGATACCTCGTGGTCGTGGTTTAGCTCGCTACCTGAATATCACCTCCATGTAAAACAAATGCAGTGGTTTACCTCGATGCCGATGTCGCCTGGCATGTGCGTGAGTGTCTATTAGCATGCATATGTTTTAGATGGAGGTGACATCGAGGTGGCGAGCCTGTACCACGATAACAGTCACTTTTCAGCGAACCGTTCATTTGTTTTTAATTTTAGATAGAATCTGTTTCATCGACTCCTAGTGAAATGAATGCAGGTTATCACAGGCTGAATATTATGAAGGTTTTTTTTTTTTTTTCATTTACATGGTTTTCTAGACCTTCGTAAATACTTTCAAAGAGCATTTATTAGTTTGCCGTTTCATTGAATGAGTGGAGATCCTTTGCTTATCAAGAATATTAATAAATGAGCTATAAGACGTTTTCCTACTGCATTTACCGTTCCGATATTTTTTGCCGTCCTATATCGTGTCCCACTGCTAGGCAAAGGCGTCCCCTTTTTCCTTCCAAACCTCCCTGTTTTATGCGATCTCTGGCCATGTTGGCTCTGCAAACGTTACCAGCATAGCTATTTACAACCATCCGACAGGCTATCATATCGAAAGTGACACCATTTCGATAACCCCTTGGCAAGCGCAGCACGAGCACCACACGAGCGTCTCAGGAACTAAAATTGACACATTGCCGCAAATGGGCGTCGTTTTGTTTTGGTACGTCTGTGATGGTTTAGGTCGAAATCTTGGAATAAGAGTTTTTATGTATTTTGTATTTACTAAGAGATATTTAGAACATTTTTATCCTGAGAGTATGCGCATCTTGTAAAACTCGCTATCAAAAATATTAGTGTCACGGACGCTCACGTTGCTGTCAGCATCAAAATGGCACTGCACGCTGTCGGTAGCGTGTGGCGTTCCCATACAATGTAATACACCGCAAGCAAATTACTGACTCATTTCACTATTACAATGATCTCAAGTAGATAAAGAAACAATGGATAATGGACGTACAAACAAGTCAGGAAAAGGACCCATAACATGTTTAGAAAACAATGATTTATGTTATTGGTAAGTTATTTTTGTTTTCTATAATGTTTCTTTGTGATTTCCTTGACAAATAGTAGGTACATGTTGTTCATGACTTTGTGTCTCAAGAAGTAGTTCTGTAAAGGTTGCTAAAGTCGACCTTATTTAGTGCAGGCTGGCAATAAAATAACTGGTTGCATTCGAATAGTCAAGCGAGATTAGAATGAGTTGTCAAATATTTTGTATTAGGTTTTTGTGTGGGTTTTGTATGGAAGAAATCAATGACAATATAGCTGAAGTAATGCAAAGACGTACGTTTGGAATTAACGTAAAGAATCATCAGTTTAAACTGGAAATGTAAAGCTTGATAATGTGGTCATATTGTGTACACACAAAAACTTGTTGACATAACTTGTAGAATACATGTTATCCTGTTGTAAACGCGGCCGTCAAACTCCCAAAAATTCAATCAACTCGACAATAACTCATCCTCTGTTTAGCCTTTTCTCAACTATGTTGGGGTCGGCTTCCAGTCTAACCGGACGCAGCTGAATACCAGCATTTTACATGGCTATATTTCTCGAAGGACCGATGGCCGGTGGAGCAGACGAGTCCTGGACTGGAGACCGCGTATCGGCAAGCGTAGTTTAGGACGCCCAACAACTAGATGGACGGACGACCTAAAGAAGGTGGCTGGGACAGACTGGATGCGGAAGGCGGAGGGCAGGGTGTTGTGGCGCAGCCTGGGAGAGGCCTGCCTAGCATTTTCCCAACTATGTTAGGGTCGGCTTCCAATCTAAGTATTTTATATGCAGTGACTGCCAATCTGACCTCCACAACCCAGTTACTGGGTAATACGACACCCTTGATAAGACTGGTTGTCAGACTTTCGGGCTACTGAGGATCCGTAATGACTGTCAAAGATCCACGAATGACAGCCAGGATCAACAGCTTAACGTGCTTTCCGAGACACGGAGTGGTCTCGGTTTGTGAAGATGGTCACCCATCCACGGACCAACCGCGACAAGCGTAACTTAACCTGATCGATCGACTCGTGCGGCTGTTATTATTTAGCCACAAACCCCTTCCACTTCCAAATCGACAAAAACTCTTCAAACGAATTTCATTAACAGATACCCGGACACCCTAAATCTACACAAAACCAGGGACCGGACAACCCCGCTTAAGAGTTAAGCCTTTGGACAGGGTAACCCGTACATGGGGTAACTCATATCGCAGTGTTACCTTTTGTTCGAGTTACATCCTCGAAACCCAGCGAAATGGTTAACACCTTTATTAAGGTGACCACGTGAAAGGCTTAACCCCTTCAATGACTTAAGCCTTTGAAGAGGTTACCTTCTCGAAAAGCTTGTTTTCGTGTTACCCTGGATTACCTAATAAACTTGAGCTGCATGTAGGTGGGGCGATACTTGCACCCGTGCGGCGCCTTATTGCCTTACTATTTTTATTTCGTTATTACGATTTACGAATTTGACAACAAGTGACTAAACACAAAAAAAATCCATGTTTACAAGTCGCTCGGCAAGTCGGTACACGCAAGATTGGCGGACCGCCGGGCGCGGTAGTGTCCGTTACCCAGGCCAGATGTTGTCGAAAATGGTCATTTGAATCTTATAGATAATTAGTTTGGCGGCTTCTGTAATTGTTGCGCACATTTTTAAATTTGTTGCGCTTATAGTTTTTTAATTATTTCACAAAAACATTTCCTGCTGGGGTAACGTTACCCCAGCCAGACCTTTTTTTTTCTAATGGGAATATTTAAATAATTACTAGATATAAAATTAGTTGTCTAGATGAAGTAAATGTTGTGCCTTGTTTTGTATTTGTTCTTTCATCGGTTGCGAAGTTATTCGAGATTATGCTGGGGTAACGTTTTTGGTTTTGCTAGATCTTTGAAATGGTTAAGCGGATTTTTATCATATTTTGTACATGGCTTCTTAGGAATTATTTTAAATTTGTTCTGCAATAAAAAAACCAAAATAATACATAGCTTAAAGGTTATTTCATTAAATAGAAAAACACTTCAATTGATCCTCATAAGATCTCTCAATAAGAGCTCTAAAGACTTACTTTAAACGTTATTTTAAAGCTTGTAACTGCCTTCAAATGTATGTGCAGTTTCATTAGTATCCTGTAAGTATTTAACAAGTTATGATGATATTGAGTTCTTCACGAGCACGGTCTTGATGCGCGCGGTGTTCTTTGGCCACTGGATTGGATATATGAACTGAATCTTATGTCAATTATTAGTTTTTTAGTTCAGTTGTATATCAGTAAAATTTCAGCTCAGTACATTGGATAATTAATGAGATAATACGATTAAAGTCATTAGGAAGTGAATGACCGTGGTAACCCAACCAAGTTTAGGTGGTTACGAAAAAGCGAAAACGCAGAGCATTATACTATCTTTTGAAATGTTTAGTATAATACACCTTACAATTTCGGTACAGACGCGTACACTGTTAAATACATTAATAATATAATAATATCTGTACTATGAAAACATTATTATTATCTTCCAGTTGCACAAACTTATCAAAAATCTTGACGTGTATTTACTTTAAAATTGTGAGTTTTAATGCTAGTCACATTTTTTTATAGATGTGATAATAATAATAATAAAAAAATCGTCTCCAATCTTATGCAGTCGGAAGCAATATGTTTTTTATTAAATTAAAGATCGCGAACAGGTATTTCACACTTTTTAATATAGAACCTAAATCATGACCATTTCATCGACTGACGTAAGAATCAACAAAATCTGCCTACGCTTATGGTCTCTCTAGAGCGCCAACTAGATCTCTGTCTATGACAACTTTTGTTTCACAAAGTTACTTACGTATTTGGATACTCATTTTTACAAAATGATCTGTGATATTTTTATACAAAAACCAACAAAGTTTTAGAATGTACTTTTACACGTCGACTTTTTGAGATTGTAATTAGTTAAAAGTAATACTTACATAATTATTTGACTGCAGTTTAATATTACTTATTTTTATTATTTTTGATCTGTGATTTTAAACAGGAAAAAATGTGATATTTGAAATGAGACAACAAAACAGTACGACTAACTGTGAGCATTTTACTACATTGTGATGTCATTTAATATTACCATTGATCCGTGATTTTAATTGATATAAGTAGGTATTAGTAGACATACGTAAAGGTGCGTACAGACCATGTAACATGTTATATAACACTACAACTCTATGTAAAATGTTATACAACAATGTTAAATAACATGACCACACTATGAAAAATGTTATATAACAATGTTATATAACATGTTATGTTATATAGTCTGTACGCAATGTAAGTTTAGTGTTAACTGAAAAAAACCATTGTATATTATTTATTGTCTGTGATCATTACATAGTCCAATATGTGTATATTTAAATAAAAACTGTAACTGTGTACTGTGTATACTGAAATCTGTAATTTAATTAAATAAATAATAGAAAATTTCAAAAAAGCAAAATTACTATCTGTAATTTTAATCTGTGATTGTTTTTAAGTATAAGTTTAATAATACTTTAAAAGTTCAATTGAAATGATTATATTACCTGTCAATAAAAATTATTTAATAATCACGTAGTTTTTTTTAAAACTTGTGTACATGTCTGTACTAAAATTGTAACACTATCCTACATATTTTAGAAGGTACCATAATGTTTTGCGTTTTCGCTTTTTCGTAACCACCTAAACTTGGTCGGGTTACCACGGTCATTCACTTCCTAATGACTTTAATCGTATTATCTCATTAATTATCCAATGTACTGAGCTGAAATTTTACTGATATACAACTGAACTAAAAAACTAATAATTGACATAAGATTCAGTTCCTATATCCAATCCAGTGGCCAAAGAACACCGCGCGCATCAAGACCGTGCTCGTGAAGAACTCAATATCATCATAACTTGTTAAATACTTACAGAATACTAATGAAACTTCACATACATTTGAAGGCAGTTACAAGCTTTAAAATAACGTTTAAAGTAAGTCTTTAGAGCTCTTATTGAGAGTGCTGGGACCAATTGAAGTGTTTTTCTATTTAATTAAATAACCTTTAAGCTATGTATTATTTTGGTTTTTTTATTGCAGAACAAATTTAAACTAATTCCTAAGAAGCCATGTACAAAATATGATAAGAATCCCCTTAACCATTTCAAAGATCTAGCAAAACCAAAAACGTTACCCCAGCATAATCTCGAATAACTTCGCAACCGATGAAAGAACAAATATAAAATAAGGCACAACATTTACTTCATCTAGACAACTAATTTTATAGCTAGTAATTATTTAAATATTCCCATTAGAAAGAAAAAGGTCTGGCTGGGGTAACGTTACCCCAGCAGGAAATGTTTTTGTGAAATAATTAAAAAACTATAAGCGCAACAAATTTAAAAATGTGCGCAACAATTACAGAAGCCGCAAAACTAATTATCTATAAGATTCAAATGACCATTTTCGACAACATCTGGCTTGGGTAACGCACACGGCGCGGTACATTGTCACGTGCGGTCGTGGTTATGCAATTTTCAAACTAATATCGATTGTAAACAGTGCATATTACAATGTCTTGAGTTGGAATGGCTTACCCAGTTACAGTGTTACAGGGTGTTGAAAGGGTAACCCGCTCGTAACGGGTTAACTACACCCGTTCGAAGGTGTAACATGTATCATAGGGTTTTTTTTTGAAGCGCTTAAAAAAACCCCTTCAAAAACCCTTTCAACGAGTATCCGGCCGGTCCCTGCACAAAACTAAGGATTTGTTTATGATTTTAGTTCTTACTCAGATAGACAATGACATTATAATCCATACCCCACACTACATCGCCGAAGGTAATCCAGCAGATGTTTTCCTAAGCGTTTTGTCGTTAGCATGCTATTATGAAACACTTTGTTATACCAACAGATACTGCGAAGTATTGTAAAGATTATTAGTGGCTGAAGATTAAATATTAAGGTACGTTGATTAAAATATGATTCGCGGCCGTAACAAATATGTACTTACAGAATTATAATCATAAGAATCAGTAATACAACTTGTTAAGTTAGCATAATCCTAAAATGTCAAGATTTCATGAAATAGTCATTCAGTAGGATTACCTGATCTTAGAGAGATGATGACTTTTATGATTATAATTTTGTAAAAACATATTTGTTACGGCCGCGAATCATATTTTAATCAACGTACAACTCAGTACTGACCAGCAAATTGCAAAAAACGTAACAAAATTTGAATTTCGCGGGCTACCTTGGAGCATCCACCTTAAGAGCCTTGACCAATTAAATAGGGACTGGCAAACTGTTGCAGTTTTTAAAAAAAGAGTAAAAGAACACTATCTGTCCACTTCATCATAGTTGTGAATGTATTTATTATTTTGAGTATGTTATAATTATTATCATTCTAGTAATATTTATTTTAGAAGTATGTATGTATGATTATTTGTATGTATGTTAATATATTCTCGTAATTTTTTGTGAATTGTTTTTGATTGTATGTATTATTTTTTTGTCTCCTTTACTATTTCACACGCTGTCTACATCTAGGTATCTATTGTCCTGTCTCGGGTGTGCTGGAAGAGATTTCTAATGAAATAAGCATCACCTCTGTACATATTTTTTCTGTTCTGTTTTTTCTTGTCTGTTTATATATTAGGGGTTAAAGTATGAAATTGCCGATTTGTACTGAAAAATTGAAATTCGTTTTTTTTTTTAATTTAACATATTTATTGAATCAACATAATTACCAATATTATCTATACATTGCTGCCATCTAATAGGAAGGTCATTTATGCCTTTGCGATAGAACTCTCGTGATCTAGATTCGGTAAACTGTGTGAATGCATTTTGTACTGCCTCCTGAGAAGAAAACTTTTTATCACGTAGAAAATTGTCCAAATCACGAAAAAAATGGTAGTCCGTTGGAGCAAGGTCTGGCGAATACGGAGGGTGACGAATGGTTTCTAATTGCAGTTCCTGTAGAGTTAAAACAGTTTCTCGTGCTGTATGAGGTCTCGCGTTATCATGGAGCAATAATGGTGAAGATCGATTCATGAGTCGGGGCTGTTTCACTGCTAGTTTTGCTATCATTGTTCGGAGTTCGGCACAGTAGATATCTGCCGTTATTGCTTGACCAGATCGGAGAAAGCTATAGTGAATAACACCATGCTGAGACCATCAAACAGTTACCATTACCTTTTTATTGGTAAACTTTGCTTTTCCATCACGAAAGCGTTTACACCAAAATCGCACTGTGCGTTCATTAGCAGTCCCCTCTCCAAACGTAACATTGATATTGCGAGCTGTTTCTGCCGCGTTAGTTCCGCGTCGGAACTCGTATTCAAAATTAACTCGAATTTTTGAAGAATCCATCTTTCTTGTCTAAGCTGAATAAAAAAAACAACTGAAAGTCGATAATCGAATGTTGCACATTTTTTAAAAGAAGAACTTCATAGGTACCATGTGAAAAAAATTTCATTCAAAAATATCAAACCATGAAGGTTCTATGTCAATTCGAAGTACCTATTACAACGAAACGGCAATTTCATACTTTAACCCCTATTATGTGTATACATAAATGGTAAAATAAAATAATATAAATAAATAGGATTAGGCGTAGCTGTCGAAAGGGGCTTGTGGCTAAGTAATAACAGCCGCACGGGTTGATCGAACAGGTTAAACTACACTTGTCGCCGTTGGTCCATGGATGGTGTGACCATCTTTACATACCAAGTCCCCTCCGTGCTTCGGAAAGCACGATAAGCCGTTGGTCCTGGTTGTCATTCGTGGATCTTTGACAGTCATTCGGGGTCGTCAGAAGCCCGAGAGTCAGACATCCAGTCTTACCAAGGGGTTTCGTATTATCCAGTAACTGTGTTGTTGAGGTCAGATAGACACTTGTGCCTATCAGGATTAGATATCGGTACCCATAACGTTTGCGGAGTTTCGCTAGCTAATTCAATTTAACCCGGTATAAATACATACATGATACAAGAAAACATTCGTAAACAACGATTACACACACAAAAGTTTTGAAACCTTTATTATTTGTTACAGGAACTAGCACTATTCGGCGAGTTTTCCATCAGAGAAACGCTGATCTATTTCGGATGGATCGCCAACATGAAAACCAGAGACGTGGAGGAGCGCATAGACTTCTTGATCCAGCTGCTGCAACTACCAAACCCTACCAAGTAAGTGTCTTAGATTTATTAGATTTGTATAAGATTTAGTGAAGGCTGCAAAACGATCTGCGACCTCCATGCGAGGTGGCCTGCGGGTGGCGGACTAGGGGCGTCGGTCGTCCGACCAAATGGGTCCGAGTTGGCGCCGCAGTGTTCCACGCACGCCACTAGAGAGTGGGTGCGACCATTGTGGGAATGGCTGCCCTAGGAGGTGGGACCCGCTGAGGAACAGCGAGTCGAGGCCTGTCGGGGGTGGATGCTTATGCGAATCCCGCACCCCTGGCCATAGGAACGGGTGGAAGACCGCGGTGGTTTTAGCCGGTAAGAGTCCGGCATACCCCTCTGTCACCCCCATGACGGAGGAAGTCCATGAGGATTTACACCACGCAGAAAAAAAATAGTAATGTCTTATTGATAAACCCACGGTGACACCTCAGACCATCCAGTTTTAGCTGACCTCGCAATGTGTAGGTTTTTCGTACCTACAATCAGAAGTCAGCTTATAGTGTTTATGTATATCTTGATGTGTAGCCATGCGTACCTACGCTGATTGATGGGTCTAAAAAGTTAAGTACCGTTTTTGCTGTCAATTCCAAGATAAATCATTTGAGGTTTCACCGCAAAAAGTTTTCAGGTTCAAGTTTTTAAAGTCCTTACCTGAAAACTTTTTAGCTGTTTTAAGTACCTCGATACTCGTAACTTATAATCTCTCAGTAGCGGTTGCTGTCAGTGAGATTTACTACGATAGAGTCACACCATCATCACGTCTTTTAAACGATTAATAAATCTGACACATTTTGGCTAATATATTCAATTGTACAATTATATTGAGTTGCGCTGCAAGATTACTGACAAATACGTGCACTGATTGGACAGATCCACTCAATCTGTATGATTTGTTCTCAAAAGACTATTTCAGACACCAATCTACATAGACTTCACATGATCTGACCAAGATAATGTCTGGACTTCAAAAGAGAAGAAAGGCCAAAACAAACTCAGAGGGAGTTTGTTTCGGCCTTTCTTCTCAGTGTACGAGTAGTCAGATAGGAAATGCCGACCTCATCTAGTTTTTATAATATGATGGACGTGTAAAAGTGTTTGTGCAAACCTACTTACAGAAATAATTTTTTATGATTGGTATGTCATACAAAAAGATAAACGTTATAAACATCCAAATATAATTATATCAGTTATTATTGTTATACATTATTAATTAATATGCGTTTGAAAAAAGACAGACAACTAGCTAATAAGCTGTTTTTTTTTTCTTACAGACAAGTCAAGAACCTGTCAGGAGGTCAACAGAGAAGGACTTCGTTGGCAGCCGCCTTGATCCACGACCCTGAGTTGCTGATCCTCGATGAACCCACGGTCGGAGTCGACCCTGTGTTGCGACAGGGGTGAGTTTATTTTGTGAAAAATCTATAGTCAGCTTACCAAGATTCCATTAATGGAGCTCAAGACCCCACGCCTCCCCAGCCCCTGCCCTCTAACGGAGAGGATCGTTGTGAAAACCGTTTAATGAAAATAGGTCCCAAGCTATACAGTCACTTACTGAAAATTGTATCTGTAAAACAACTATTGATTTAAGTTATGAGATGTTGTGCAGAGACAATCATAATCAGCCTAATGTTCCCACTGCTGGGCTACAGGCCTCCTCGTTGTGAGAGGGAGCGGGCCGTACTCTATCACGTGAGCCCAGTGTGGGTTGGTAGACGTCACATGTCTTCGTATTTTTGGTTCTGCGATATGGTGGTTTTCTCACCATGTTTTTCTTCATCGTTTGAGATCAGGGTTGGTGGCGCTTCTAAGCGCTATTAAAAATAAGTTCAGAATATTTAGGAGTCCTAAATCTTGCATTAAAAAATTACCTATACATATTGCATTGAAATTGTTATAAGCTTAAAAATTTACATTATGCATCAAATTTTAACCATACGAAATACCTGGCTAGAATTTTTAATTAATTTAAAACCAGCCTAGGCTTAAATTAATTAAAAATTCTATCAATTTTGGACTATAGGTACAAAAATGTTTCGCCGAAAATTCTAAATGCTGTTTTATGAACATTTTAATTATTTAAAAGTTTCTTTGCAGCATCTGGGACCATCTGGTGGATATTACCAAGGGTGGACGCACTACTGTCATCATCACGACTCATTACATAGATGAGACTAAGCAGGCTAACATGGTAAGTAATGCTTTATTTATTTAATTTGGTTTTGAATGTGTGTTTATTCAGTTAAGTTTGTAGGTATAGTTCGATGGATGGAACTTTGAGAACTTAAAATATGAATTTTAATTTAAAATTTAATATTATTATACTTTTGGAACATACTTTTTGGGGTCGTGTTTAATAATGGAATCTATTGCATTAAAAATAAAACTACGAAAGTGTGACAGGACACTTCTACACTTTTGGAAATCAAAAAAATATTCCAATGCTGTACTTACGAGATATATTTCACCAATTCTTTCTTCCAAAATCATCATCTTTCATCTGATAGTTCCATTCTGATGACCAACAAAATAAATGTTAAAATCGTATTTCTTTTATTTCTTCCAGATCGGACTCATGCGAGGTGGTAGATTCTTAGCAGAAGAATCACCAACTGAGCTCATCCGTCGCTACCAGGGCGAGAGCTTAGAAGACGTGTTCTTGAAGCTGTCCGTACTCCAGAACTTGGGCAAGAGGAGGAGATCTAGTATCCTCGCTGATGTAGTGGAGAGAGTGGAACTACCAGCTATACCAGTAAGTATAATGTTAAAATTATTTTGTGTGTCAGCCGTGATTGCAACAAAAGGGAGATAGAATTGTGATAAGATGATATGGCTAAGACAAGACAAAGTAATGTAAAAGAAAAGGACATGCTTGTTAAATACATGGTTTTTAGCAAAAGGCTTAGTCAAGTAGAGTCTTCATTAATATCATCAGCCGCAGTCCACTTCACCCACTTGATCAAGTAGACTTATCAGTTTTTTTTAACCTGTTTTCAGAATCCTTCTGCAGTAGACTTAGAAGAAGCAGAAATTGGTGAAATATCTGGTGAATTTGGTGACAATGTGTCCATGAGCAGCAAGGGCCGCGTGGTGGTGACCCCAGAGCTGATCAACCCCATAGAGGCGATGCCTCCAGAAGAGAAGCCGAGGAGGAGCTTAGAGATGTACATGCCTATGAAGTGGCATCACATGAAGGCTTTAATTTGGAAGAACTTCTTGAGTTTGTTTAGGAATTTTGCGTAAGTGATGAACTAAAAAGTGTTATAAACTATTTCGAAATACCAGCTTTTCGCCTGGAATTTAAAAGATGCCAATCTACCGAAAGGACTGGTAGACCCTAGCAAAATACAGAATTGTGTGGAAAAGTGAGAAGGAGGCCTTTGTCCTGAATTGGGATATGTCCTGTATTTGAATAGAGTATAGGGGTATCAGGAACAGGGTGTAAAGTTCACTCATCCTCTATAGACAAAGGAGGATTCTCGGACCAGACGGGAGACGTGTCTGATGGGCAACTGCCCGACGATCGATGTCGGGACGTTGTATATATGCTAGTTGCGCGGTAAACTCTGCTTGCGCGATGCAGAATCTTGTGTGACGTCAGTATGATGTGTTCGCATGTGGCGCTGTAGATGCCGCCACAAGAGTAAATCTATATTATACTTTTAGTAATCTAAACGGAATCATTTATGTAAGTAACCATTGATTGGCTTCAGATAGTTCTAGTGAAACATGAGAATCTCATGTTTCCCGTCAGAAACGATAACAATAATATCATGATAATATTTATGATAATATATATTATTGTTTCTCAGAAAACGAATATCATTGACCTGCTGTAGAACAACACAGGCAAAAATAACTAATATTATTTCTATATACACATTGGAACTAAGATGTTTTTAGCAGGAATTTTCTTTACAGACTTTTCCTGTACGAAAGTAAATATAAGGTGTATGTATTCATACACGAAATATTTTAAGAGATACACCTTTAATAATAATTATTATAATTTATAATAATTATAATTTTATTTATTTAATTTGACAACATTGGTCCAATGGTTAGTACAACAATAACTAATCAACTAAGGGTTAGTAATATTAATTAATAAATAGGTGGCAAAGAAGCCATAGAAACGAATTAATAATTCAAGTACATACTTAATAAATTTAATAATTTTAAATTACTAAACACACGCAATAAGTACTGGCTCCTTCTTATTTTTTCACATCCATTACGCTAGGGACTACGTAGTATTTACTGTCATTGAAGCGGAGAAAAGATACGAAGAAGAGATACGAATATTTGTTCCGTGCGGGAATCGAACCCGCGACACACAGCGCAGCAGTCGATCGCTCAGCCACTCACAACCGTGTCTTCAAATGTGTCGTGTCGTCAGAGATGTTTCTCTTTAAATATTTCATGTATGAATACATACACCTTATACAAGCTGTTGTTTTGCATCCTCGTCGAATTTCAGGAGGCTGTTATGAAAGTAATAATCAAATAAAATTATATAAAATAAATAATCAAATAAAATTATATAAAATAAATAATCAAATAAAATTATATAAAATAAATAATAAAATAAAATTATATGAAATAAATAATCAAATAAAATTATATAAAATAAATAATCAAATAAAATTACCGTTTAGTCCACTCTCGGCGCCTCGACCCCTAATAAATATTGTTTCCACTAGACCCCTAACTATAGTTTATACTCGACCCCCCTCGACCCTTGGGGGTCGAGTATACAGTTACGATGATAAAATACATCACATATGAATACATACTTGTTTTTTTAGTTATTTAAGTTTGACAGTATTTCAGAATACACCACTTTCAAAGAACAGCCGATCGATTCTGTAAAAATCTCACCGTGAAGAGTTAGGTGAAGTGAGCTTAGAGTGAGCTGTCAATAGTGTCAATCCCTAGCATTAGTTGGAACGACAGCTCACTTCACCAAAGTTTTCACGATGAGATGGTTACAGAATCGCACTGCTGAATCGCGTTATGGTGTCGTATAAGCGGCCACGTTTTTATGTGTGTGTAAAAGGGCAGTTACAGGGCGGTGTCACACAGGCCGCGTTTTAAAATGCGTGTCCCACACATGTTGATTTCCGAAAATTAGAAAAAGAAATACCTACTTCTTTTATTATTGATTCGTGTCGAGAATCAGTAGCATAGTTACCTCCTTGAATTTAACGAGGATGCAAAACAACACTTTGTATAGAAACTTCTTACAACAGTCGTCCAGGATCTATATTTCTTTTACTTCAGTCATGGGTATTCTCACTAGAGCCTCAATTGTATGTTCTTTTTTACTAACGCTAGAAGACATGTAAATTAATGCCTAATATAAGTCAAAATGGGTATTCTTTTTCTTAGCATGTCGATGGCAATCTAAATGGACTCTGCCCAGAATTTGGCTATATGTTTGGCGCCATCATTAGCGTCCATCAGTCGCTATAATGTGCAGCTGACGGGACACGCAGGACATGATATTAAGTGTCCTATCGTTTGTGGAACAGCACCACATTTACACTCCAAGGCGGAGTCGTCTATGAATCTCCACCTGATCGGGTTTTCCTTGCTTCGGACATATTACCTTAGTACATATTACCACCATATTTAAAATGTGTCCCTAATCTTTGTTTTTTATTCCAGTGCCTTAGCCTTCCTGCTCGGCCTTCCAGTCTCCCAAATGATATTCTTCTGCCTCGCCATTGGTCACTACCCGGTCGGCTTGCCGATTGCCGTGGTGAACTACGAAGTCAACTCTACGGAACCCCTTTGCGATTACGACAAGAACCTCTGCCCGCAAGACCGTAATACGTACGAATGGAATTTGACGAGATTCAGTTGTGAATATCTGGACTTTTTGTCGAAACGACAATCTAACTTGGTGAGTTGTGAGAAATGTGTGAATGAAGCCTTGTGTGAAAAATTTCATGCGTTTAACTTCAAGACCCAGGTGTAGGCTGTGCGTTGTCTGCCAGTGAATGACCTTCTTGTAAATTTTGACGTTCAAAAGTGCCTATTTGAAGCAAATTATTTGACTTTAAATTTTGATTGAATAAATTAATTTAATATGATTTTTAAATAGTAGATAATACCTACATAGAGCAACTGAAAACTAGCCATTATCAAGCCGGAAGCGTGTTAATGGAGGTAGTTAAACTAACCGTGGTCCAGTTAGAAGTAGAGTATTGTGGCAAAAGTTTAAACTAAATTAAACACTGGGTTGCAAATTGCATGCAAAACCACTTTTCATACTATGTTATACTGAAAGCGAGCTGGTAATCAGATGATTACATACTGCGTTTTGGGCAGAAAATATCTCAATATACAGGGTGCCAGGTATATCGACGCCCAACCTGTTCCCATGGATTCAGTACACGATTCTGAACCTGAGTCGAAATTTATGGGCGGTTATAAAAAAAATTGCTGTTCCAAACATTTTGACCGCGTAGGTATTGCACTTTTCTATGAAACAGCTGTTTTGTTTTTGATAAGTGCCGAAGTATTTCTACGCTAGGCGGTCTAAAATAATGTGCTGAATTCATGGTTTCAGTTTGCGCGTCGATGTCCCTGCCGCCCTCTGTAGGCTTTTATTTTTAGGGTTAGAATTTTAAAGGTTATTATTCGGTTCCACACGTTTGACTTTTACAGCAACTTTATTACATATAGCAGTAAGGGCGGTTTTCATATGTCAAGTGTAATATGGTCGACTGTAATTAATTTGGGAACTACCGAGAAAAAAAGACTACACAAAAAAAAAAAACAAACTTGATACTTCTATTCACTCATTCATAATTTCCGTGTTATCTAACAGATATACTATCCAAACAAAGAGTTAGCAATGGAAGAAGCCGCTCATGGCAAAGCTCGAGCTGTCCTGGTGTTCGCTGCCAACTTCTCCGAGTCCCTGCAACTGAGGATCACAGATCCCAGGAAGGTCAGCTTCTGGACTGTCAAGAGTTCTGACATGGAAGCTCATATGGATGAGACTGGTGAGTGATCATGTTGAATTTGCAGAAAATAATTGATTAGTTCGTCAATTATTTTTCGATTGTCAAATGTTTAAACAAATGACGGTTTTTATAAATGCTTTAGTTGGTCTATGAATGCTAAGTTTACGAGAACTTAGTAAGTAACCTCTGACAGCAGCAGCCCAATAGCAACCTTATTGTAGCGATAATAAAGTTCACTGTTATTTAGATAAACTTTTCAGTGGCAGCAAACCAACAACAACCTTCTTAGAATGAGAAAAAAGATCACTGTGATTTGGACAATTTAAGTAGCTAATGCTCTCTACTGGTCACTTACACTAAGACATTTGTGTGTAAAGATGCTGATTCAGTGCAAAAAGTGATTTGTGCAAAATGAAAGAAGCCTTCAACCATATAAGTTTGGTGACTGGCCAACACTATTAGCTAGATATGAATAAAAATAAGAAAATAAAAGTATCAATTTAAGCGCGCGCCCTATCAGTAATCCATTCATCGCGAAGTTCACAACAGGAAGCAAGTTGGCAACGTGTTGAACGGTATTTACCTAAGTTTGACCGTCCCTACGAAAGGGCACGGGACGACGTTGCCAAACCGCTCGCGTATGCGCACGTACAATGACATGCTCTAAATTTGTTTTATAACACGTTGAATAACTTAGATATTTTAATTTGGCGCACTTATTCAATTTCATTTTGTATAATTATAATTTTGTGAAATAACTCTGTTGTAAAATGAAAACATAAAACACAAACAGAAAATTATTGAAAATCTGCCATTGACATAAATGCGACTGTATGCCATTAATGAACGTACTCTCAAACAACAGCTCGTATTCACGAATTACAAATGGAAACTTTTTAACGTTACCACTGCTTTTGTTTTTAACCCTATTGTATGGAATTTTAATTGAAAATGTACCTTTTTAACTGTTTTTTTTGTTTTCATTGTTCAACTGAAATTAGCTTAGCTTTTGAAACAGGTTAACAATAACAATTTGTACAGTATAAAGGCAGCTTAGTGTGTTAGGCCAAAGCTCCATCAAAGCGGAGATGGGCGGCGATGTGCAAAGCGGAGCGGGGAGGAGATGTGTATCGACCGATTCTGTGCGGAGATGTGTACTGGCTAAACCGGAGCAAAGGGTCTACTCTCTGTGTCAATCAACGAAGATACGGGCCAGTCCAGAAGTAGTTAATCCGTCAAAATAATTGCCAAATACACTTTAGAGTGGGACAACTGTCAAATCGCGTTGCCATTCCATCATAGTTCGGGCCCCGCTCTGATCACAAATGTCCGAAAGTGATGCGGAGATGCGGATTTGCAAACGCCCGTAGCTTCGGCCGAAACTATGGACTACGTGCTTAGCGAGTATACCCCCAGAGATGGTACTAGCTAGAGCGAAGCTGAGCTGCGTGCGGTGAGCGTTGCATGTCTGTGTTGTGCGACCCGGGGGAACTGGCAGTGCCGCTGCCGCTCGCCGAATGCCATCACTCTTCTCCACTGCGCACCGTCGTCAGCTTGCGAGGTACAGCTAAGATATCTGTTTAGTTCGTGCTAAGCAAATATGGGACATCACCTTTCCTCTCTGCTCACGCAAAATCCTGCATCGCGCAAGCAGAGTTTGCTGCACAACTAGCAAATATACAACACCCGTCTGGTCGGATGAGTGAACTTTACACCCTGTTCCTCATACTTCTACATATATATACAAATAACGAAATCCTATTGGTTGTTTCTAACACATATCCTCTCCTCTCGTCTCGTCTCCGCTTTTGTGGCGTCCGGGCCTTAAAAACTAATTTATTCATTTGTTAATTTACAGACTTGTTACAACAGGTAAATATGTTGCGATGAGTTTTATAAAAAGTTCGGCTTTGTAGAACGTGGTCCGGGGTGTCACTAATTACATTCCGTTCAAAGTTATTTTGACATCCATACCTCTGATTTTGCCTCACTGTCAGTAACAGTGATCTTTATTCTCATTTCAATAAGGTTGCTGTTGGGTTGGTGCCACTGACAAAATCAATGTATTCTTAATTCTCGTTACAATATTGATGTCAGGTTACTGCTGTCAGATTTAAAATAAATGTGAACGGGCTGTACATAGTGACAGTCTCTTTCAAAATCTCGATATGTTATAATTATAAAAGTTTTTTCAATTATGGGCCAATTTATGTATGGTAGTAGTAAGTAGATAACGCAATTAGAGCGGGTTGTTTCACGTCCACTTGACGCACGCGTATACGTAAAAATGGCGCTAACTATCGTCAAACCAAAAAAAGCGTTGTTTCAAATTACAACTACAACATTATGGCCTTGCCGTAATGCCCTGCCGTATGTTACGTTAACCAACCGTTTGAAACAACCGGGCCTTAATTAACATTAAAGGCCGGTTGTTTCAAACGGTTGTTTCAATAACTTGAACTGTCAAAATGAAAGCCATTGGTACTGAGTGTGATACGCAGTTATCCTGCTCATAAGTAGGTCCAACTCGTGCAAAACCGGGGCGGGTACAGACAGCCTCAACAAGATTCACACCAACAAGAATTCATTTTAATGTCTACAATGTTTGTTACAAAATATTGTATGAATGTGTAGTCACAAAACTTATTCCATACTAGCATCCGCTTGCGGCTTCGCCAGCGTGATATGTTGATAAAAAGTAGCATATTATGTCCTTCCACAGTTTTGTTTTTAAATTGTTTTTTTTTGTACGGTATATAATTTCATATGCATTTAGTAAAAAGCTGCTATTTTGAAATCACAAACAAACACTTAAATTTTATTTATTTTTAAGTATAGGTTGGGTACTTAATTACCGGCCATGTCCTAGAACCGCAACATCTACCAACCTGCACTGGGCCCGCGTGGTGGATTACGGCCTACTCCCTCTCAAAAAGAGAGGAGGCCTGTGTCCCAGCAGTGGGAACATTATAGGCTGATTATGAATTGTAATAGATATTTTTATTTTTAGTCGTTAATGTCCCACTGTTGGGCAAAGGCCTCCCTACTCTCTTTCCACCTCTCTCTGTCCAGAGCTGCCAAGGGCATATCTTTATCAATGGAGTCCAGCTCATCCCGCCATCTCCGTCTGGGCTTACCGCGATGTCGTTTGCCCACTAACCGGGACCCACTAGGTCGTAAGATTATGATTATGAGTACTTAATTGTAGCTACACATTGATACAATATTAAGGAACACAGTTTGTAGAGGCTGACTGTACGTTAGCACACAAATATCTAATTTTCAAAGACACTGAACACATCGAAATAAATATAAGAAATAATAGATTTTTCGGATGATTGATCCCAATATTGTCTAGAACCGTCTGAAGGAATCCTGATCCGTTATATTGTCGGCAAACAAGGCTGTTTGTTTCAACGTTGACGACCTCATCCCTTAAGCTTTTCTCGAGAAGATCCTAAGTAAATAAAATATTTAATTTATGTACGAACATATTTTGTAAACCGGGAGCCGTGTATCTGGCAAGAAATATATATTTTTTTACTGCATAGTAAAGTTTACTTGTATGTCCGTGAATCTGTTACCAGCATCGGGGCTGATTCACGGACATACAATAATATTGAATAATACATCTACTTGCACAGCGATCATACTTAGGTACATTAAATAGAGCAGTTTCATCTGATTATATGCGTACCTACTGCAGAAGATTCAAATTCAAACACAAATACATAGTACGAGTATATAAGCCGGAAGAAAAGTTTCTGCAGGCGGGAAGAGATTGTGTTTTGTTTTCTTCGTGTTCGATGATAGGGAAGGAAACGCGGGTGCAACTTGATTTTTTTCTGGATTTTGTGCCTCCTTAACGTTGGGTTGGGAGAGTTCCTGACAACACAACGTTAAATCTTTCGACTGAACCTAATATCGTGAGGAAACCGGCATGTCCTAGAACCAAAAATTCAAACTCATGTGACATCCACCAACACACTGGGACCGCCTCATGGATTATGGCCCACCCCCGTCTGATAGAAAGGATGCCTGTATCCCAGGTCTGGGAACATTATGGGCTGAATTTGTGTAGCTATTTATGGTATACCTGTACTAAGAAAGAAAGAAAAATATTTTATTTGACGCGCAGGGGCCCGTGCCTAAATAATAACAGCCGACAGGCCGATCGATCAGGTTAAGCTACGCTTGTCGCGGTTGATTTGTGGACGAGTGACCATCTTTACATACCGAAAACCCTCCGTGCCTCGGAAGGCACGTTAAGCCGTTGGTCCCGGCTGTCATTCGTACATCTTTGACAGTTGTTACGGGTAGTCAGAAGCCCGAAAATCTGACAGCCAGTCTTATCAAGGGTCTATCGTATTACCCAGCAACTGGCTTGTGGAGGTCAGAAAGGCAGTCGCTCCATGTAAAATACCGGTATTCAGCTGCATCCGGTTAGACTGAAAGCTGACCCCAACATAGTTGGGAGAAGCCTAGGTAGAGAAAAAAAGGAAGTAAGGGAGAGGGAATATGGGGGAAAAAAAAATTGAGGTGAAATTGATATGTTTTTGCCTACTTTTTTTTTTTTTCAGGATGGGAAATCATCAAATGACCCCTCCCGCTCTGGGTGGAGCAGAAGGGAGTGTCAGACTCTTACTGACTAAAACCCACCCGTGTTCCTTCCTTAGCCCTTTATGTACCAGGGCAGCGGTAACCCTTTCGGACGATCCGGCTACCCCGGCAGGCTTCGGCCCTGTCGGGCCCCGTCAACTATGCTGACATCTCTTTGAGGCGCACGTGGAACACATACGCGCCGTCCGGCACGGGCCTGGTCCTGATCGGACGGAGAGCTACCCATTGCTCTCCGCCCGCAGGCCCGCGCCTACGGTGGCCGGGAGTCGTCACGCGGCTCCCGACGCCCGGAGCGTCTCCCTCGGCGGCTGAGGCGTGAGTATCTCTCCCTTGCCTATCCCGCCACCTCCTTCGCTAGCATGACTGCTTCGCAGAAGGAGGTGACCGCCTCCCACTCCCTCTCGCCCCGGACCATGGCTTGCACCAGGGCCGAGCGCGAGAGGTCGCCGCCGCTGCCAATCGCCTCTACGAGGACACGGCGGTGCTCTGCCCAAGCGGGGCAGACCTCCACCGAATGCTCCACCGTGTCCTCTGGGCGATCCCCGCAGTGGTGACACCCGGGCGTCTCCTCCCGCCTGATGATGTGCAGGAACCTCCCGAAACATCCGTGTCCGGAGAGGACCTGCGTCAGGCGGTAGGTGAGAGCGCCGTGACGCCTCTCTAGCCACTCCTCAAAGAGGGGTCTTACCGCCGCTATCGTGGCGTGCCCTGCGCTGGGTTGCGATAGTCGCGCCTTCCATTCCACCATGAGACCGCGCCGGAGGTCCGTCCGCTCCGCAGCGATTTGCCGCGGGTGCAGAGTTTCCCCCCGACGTAGTGCCTCCGCGCGCCAGTCATACAGGCGCGCGAGGACTATCGCCTCCAGATCCCATGGTGGCAGTCCGGCAAGGAGGCTTGCTGCCTCGCCCGAGATCGTGCGGTACCCCCGGATTAGCCTTACGGCTACCACCTTTTGGGGCGCGTTCAGGTAGTGTGCGGCTCGCAGCCGCAGTGAACGCGCCCATACCGGGGCCCCATACAGGGCCATGGACCGCACGACCCCCGCGTAAAGCCTCCGGCAGGAGGCGTTTGGCCCCCTCAGGTTGGGCAGGAGCCGCTTTAAGGCGGCCCCGGCCCGTTCCAGTTTGGGGGCCAAACGTCGGAAATGCTCAATGTTTTTTGCCTACTTTATACGGAGATTATGTCCCGCCATTTAATTAACGTTTTGTAGGTCCGCCGTTAAAATTGAAGGTCCCTACTAATAAGTACTTGTATCATTTGCATTTAAATTACATTTTCATGCCCCAATCACCGTGATTGGACCATTGATGTTATTTTTTATTGAAATAGGGAAGCTATCAAGTGTTATGGACTTTAATTTGAAAGCATTACAGTTTAATTTTCAATGGGAACCAAGGTACTAATCGTGCAAGTCTGTGGAATCAATTTGTACTTAATATGTTCTTTACCTCAATATCTGCCTAGCCTTTTCCAAACTGTGTTGGGGTCGGCTTCCAGTCTAACCAGGTGCAGCTGAATACCAGTATTTTACATGGAGCGACTGCCTATCTAACCTCCACAATCCAGTTACTTACTGGGTAATACTGCACCTCTTGTTAAGACCGGTTGTCAGACTTTCGGGCTTCTGACTACCAGTAACGACTGTTAAAGATCCAAGAATGACGGCCGGGACCAACGGCCTAACGTGTTTTCAGAGGCACAATAAAGCACAAAGTTTCGGAGTCTTGGTATGTAAAGAAGGTCCCCATCCACAGGCCAACCGCGGAAAGCGTAGCTTAACTTGATCGATCGATCCGTGCGGGTTTTATTATCTAGCCACAAGCCTCTTTTTTCCTCAATAGTAATGGTGATTTTCGAAATATAATTATGATTTAATTTGTTTTGACATTTATAATTGGATCCGTCTAAGCCATAGATAAAATTGGCAATTTGAAAAGGGTCTTTCAATCAATTTTTGTCCACGCTGTTTCCTTCTTATCAATTAAAATAATCGCAATATCGATTAGCGAGTCGCTACTGCTATCCTCTTCTCCTAAGAGCGCTAACACACTGGGTCGTCATGGCAACAATTCGTATTGTAATGTATGACAGTTAATTCACTTGGCTACGGTCTGGCGACGTCGCCAATTTGTAAGCGTAGCCACGACCGACCTGCCTCTACGTGGAAACTGCATACTCTGGCGACCTGGCGACGCGTAGCCAATCGATCTGCCTAGACTTTTCCTAACTATGTTGGGGTCGGCTTCCAGTCTAATCGGATGCCGCTGAATACCAGTATTTTACATGGAGCGACTGCCTGCCACACCTTAATTAATATAAGAACAGAATCATTCATTGGTTAAATTCTGTTTATTTCTCTAAGTAGGTTTACACAAACACTTTAACACGTCAATAATGCTTTAAATCCTAGATGAAGTCGGTGTTTTTTTGTCTCAGAAACTCCGAAACAAATTCAGACGTCTTCCGTTTCTTTAAAGTTCAGACATTATCTTGGTCAGATCATATGAGAACCATGCATATGTAATAAAAGTCAAAAAGAAACAAATCATTTATTTCAAATACACACAATACATAAAAGGAACTTTTGAACGTGAAAATTTACAAAAAATAGAATTGATTCTAGTCGCCCCTTCCAAAAGGTAGTTTCGTATGGAGAAGAATGGTCAGAAAACTTCACCGTTACTCTTTTAAAGTGTTTTACAATATATGGATACTTTTAAAATTATAAATTCGTAAGTAATTCTGTCTGTATGTTATCTTTTCACGCCTAAATTACTGAACGGATTTCGAAAAAAAATTGCAAGGACATAGATGGCATCCTGGGGAAGGAAATAGGCTACTTTTTGTCTGGGCAGCACGTTCCCGTGGGAAAATTTCCGACATCCACGCGGGCCTAGCCACGGGTAGAATTTATTTTAGTATACACTAATTATAATATAATTATTGATACCGATCACGTCTACGAATTTTCGCCAACAAATTTAATTTGGCCCTGTGTAGTCACAGAATCATTATTTTGAGGCTCTACTCGCGCTAACGAAGGCCTTTTCTATCTTGAGTCTTGTTGTACGAGCCCTATTTGTTGAAAGAAGTGCTAGTTGTCTTAATTTTCACAAGGGGCTACAAATTTACTGAAAAAATAGAGGTGGAAAGAATATTTACGCACGATTTTTTCCGAAGTTTTCCTGCTGCCGCGAAAAATATGGTAGCAAGTTATTCTGGGTATTTCTCCTCAAGTGTAATGGTTTTCTAAGGAATAAGAATGAGCAGCGTTGTTTAATGAAACTGCAGACAAATAAATCAGCAGTAGATCTTGAAAAAAAAAAAAAAACGGTCAAGTGCGAGTCGGAATCGCGCAACGAGGTTTCCGTACAAATTTGTAGGTGTGAAATTTACGGTTTTCGATTTTTTCCTTTACTTGTGCTACATGACAATACTTCTTGCCAAACATGATTCTAGGTCAATGGGAAGTACCCTATAGTTGTTGATTCTGGAACACGCCCGTATCTTTTGATTGCGTTGGCTTAGAAGTTCGATTTTGTCACTGCTCCAAGGGTATTTGATATTAATTTCAACTTGATAACTCCACGCGTTTTTGAGAAAAAGGGTCTTGACAGATGGGCAGACAGAAGGACAACGAAGTGATCCTTTAAGACTTTTATTTTTCCAAAAATACATTTGATTACAAGTTTGGAAAATTATGTTGTGTAGAATATCTTAATCTGTTGTTTGGATATGCCCATCACACATATATATTTCGAAGGCCCTCCATTGTTTCATCAAAAAAAAATTTACAAACTATCACTTCCCAAACAATTTTCCGCATAATTTCATTTGCCAAATTACTACTTAGCAAATAAACTCTTCACAAATAATTGAAACGCAAACCTAATGTTTGGCAAGTGAACGTTTAAACAATAACTTGCTTACCAACTAGTACTTTAAGCAATTTTAATGTAGTCAAATATTTCAGTTGGTATAACATATTTTACGCAAAATAAAATAAGCCAAATATTGACTATCGTCAGTTTTCAATTTACCATTTCTATTCAGTCAATTGCTTAGTCAATGATAAAAGATTTGCATCGTTATGTCAGTTGCACAAAATATACAAATTAAATTACGATGTGTTTTGTTGGTTTGGTTTTACATTCAAAAATAATGTTTCTGCCACTCGCCGGCCGCGGTCGCGGCACGCTCGCTTCGCTCGCTCGGCTCGTGCGTTGTGTGGTCACAGTTCTAGCCTAACCTAGTTGTTTCGATTAAAAAAATATATAAGCATGTTACGTTGCAAATTTCACTAAACTCTAAGAAAATTATAGCAATTAAGTAATATTATTGTAAAATATTAAAATGGATTCTAACCTAACCTACAGTTTTGGTAGCAGTTTGTTTTTCGTTCGTTTTAAAAACAAATTCAAGCACATAAACTTACAAAGAAGTACGCAGTTGACGTCAAATAAAAGTGCATTATTTAAGTATATCATTCCCAAAAAATCTTATTTTTGTCTTTATATTTGTTTTCATAACAAATCATTTCACTAAATGTTTAATGTCTAAAGATTGTTTGCTGTAATAAATCATTTGATTAAAGACCAAATGCCTTAATGATATTATCCTTGGTTATATTCTGCCGAGTAAAAATTTGGCCAAATGAAAATGTGCGTACTAAAATCATTCCAAATATTGCATTGGTATAAAAAAAGGTTGCTAAAATTTGTTTGGATAATGAAATTTTGTAATTTTTTTTGGCAAAACGGCTGGGTCCCATTTTTAATACCATTTTTTAACTTTACAAAAAGGTTTTCATGGCTTTCTCTAAAGCATAGGTTCTCAACGTGGGCGATTACGCCCCCTTTTGGGCGTTTGAGACTCAGACGGCCGTAGAAGACCCAGAGAAAATTATATATCCTATCTTAGAACTAAGTATTACACGTTTAAATATAATCGTGGCAATAGCCAGAGGCAAATAATAGAAAAAAAATATTCTCAAAGCGGTGGGCAAAATAAGGTGAGACCTAATATGATCTAGAGGGTTCTGTGGTCTATTTCCTAAGCCCCTTTCGTAATACGCACAAGGGAATTCAGTACCTCTTTTTTAGAGTACGCAAGGTTTGCTCAGACGAAACGCAGGTAATAAATTATACGTTCACTAAATTCTAACTTCCTTGTCGCATCAGAACTCACCAAAAAGTACGGATAACAAGTCAAGGAGCTCCTTAGAGAGATTTCCCTTTTTTATAGCTTTGGACTACCCAAAAAGGTTTGGAAGTTTATTCCCAAACCTTTTTAGACGACATCTCAACTTAAAACTAAGTTATTCTTAAGAATGTTATACTGTCCCAGTTTCAACGATAGATCTTTTAACTTAAAAATATCGTGACATTAAAATTTTGCAGTTGTTTTAAAACTTTAGTACACAGATCATGTCTAACTTGTAACCAACGTTTGTAGGTTCTTCATCGTGTTTTAGTAACTTTTCAACGTTTGCGTTTCCCGTTTTTAACCGACGAAAAAATACAGAGCGATTCCTCAAATCGACGCGTATATATTTTTTTTAATGTATGACCACGATAACTTTTTACAGAGTAGTCCGATTTTGATAATTCTTTTTTTATTGGAGAGGGTATACCCCAAAGTTGGTCCAATACGGAAAAAAAAATCCAACCCTAAGGGCGGTAAAATAGGGGTGATTTATTGTTCACTCACAAATTTGAATGCTGAGTTGTGTATCATTACTCTACTCAGTGCTACATGTCTGCCCTTTGGCAAACAGTTAGTAGATTATAGCCACAAAAATTATAAAATAAAAACTATTTAACAAAAAAATTAAACCGCCGAAAAAACTGAAAAGCAAAAAATAATAAACCTTTTTTATTTAACCTTAATAACCAAGTTCTTTAACTAACGTAAGTATACCTAAATAATTTTCAGTCGGCACCGTTTAAATTTAAGGCCATTTAGTGATCTTTGTTTATTGATTGTTTGGCGCCGACTCAAAATGACTTAGGTATACTTACATTAGTTTAAGAACTTAGTTATTAAGGTTAAATGAAAAAGGTTTATTATTTTTTGCTATTCAGATTTTTCGGCGGTTTAATTTTTTTATCAACTGACATCAGCAATAGCGTTTATACTAACGTACTATTATAACAGTAACTAGAAAAGTTTGTTAGGTACAGATTATATACTTGTATTCTTACCAGGGCAACATCATCATCTGCCTAGCATTTTCCCAACTACGTTGGGGTCAGCTTCCAGTCTAACCGGATGCAGCTGAATACTAGTATTTTGTATGGAGCGACTGCCTATCTGAACCCAGTTACTGGGTAATACGATACCCTTTGGTAAGACGGTTGTCAGTCTTTCGGGCTACTGACGACTCGTAACGACTGTCAAAGATCCACGAATGACAGCTGGGACCAACGGCTTAACGTGCTTTCCGAGGCACGGAGGAGTCTTGGTATGAGACCCATCCACGGACCAACCGTGGCAAGCGTAGTTTAACCTGATCGATCGACCTGTGCGGCTGTTATTACTTAGCCACAAGCTTCTCACTAGTCCCATTACTAGGGCAACAAATGGGGTCGAATTTACGGACTCGCGCTGGCCTCCCCCCCCCCCCCCCCTAAAGCCCAACAAAAACTTTAAATCGTTGTGAATGCTTAAATTGATTTTTTCACCATTAGCTGTAGCGGTATCTACAACGTCACATGCGAACAACGCGTCATACTGACGTCACGCAAATCCTGCATCTCGCAAGCAGAGTTTACCGCGCAATTAGCATACATACAAACTTCCTGACATTAGTCGTTGGGCAATTGCCCGCCAGACACAACACCCGTCTGGTCGGAGTATCCTCCCTTTTCTATAGAGTATGAGTGAACTTTACACCCTGTTCCTCATACCTCTAAACAAGCCATAGCCAGATTGCTTCTAAAAGTGGCGAAACTTCCAGTATTTCTTAATAGACGCGATTCGAGTAGGTATTTCGTGATTACAGTCCTTTTTCATTTATTTTACCTCTGACAGCAGCTTTCCTACAGCAACCTTATTGTAAGGATCATAAAGATCACTGTGATTTTGACAGTGATTGAAAACAATCCATCATGATTAGAATCAAAGACATGAATTATGTTTCATTCTTGACAGTTATTCCAGAATATGAGGTCTTTGACATTTGTTAATATCAACTAAGGGCGGGTTGTTTCACATCCATTTGATGCACGCTTATACCTCAAAAATGACGCTAACTATAGTCAAACCAAAAGAAGTGTTGTTTCAAGTTACAATTTCTAAATGATGGCCTTGCTGTACGTCAAATAATAACGAGTACGTAATCGGATCAGATTATTTGACGGCCGTATGTTACGTTAACCAACCGTTTGAAACAACCGCCCCTAACTGTGAATTGAAAATGTATTGAATACCAAAAATAAACTTTTTATTTGAATCAATTTCCAATTTAAACGTTTTTCTCAAAACGAAATCGAACTTTTGATTACAAACTTCGTTTGTGACGTAGGTTTGTTCATTATCCGTTTTGAGGTTAAACCAGGGTTCAGCAAAGAGATTAACCGTTTGTTTGTTTACTCAAACGCGGTTGGGATTAAGAGTATTGTTTGATCTTCATTAGCTGGTTTAAGTGGACTTGGAGATAAATCTTTAATAGGTAGTAGAATAAAGGGTAAGTTAAGGGGGAGTATACCAAAGTAAAGCTAAACGCAAAAGTGAAGGATTTAAGGAACTATAGCACCTTATTTGCAGAGAAGTAGATAATTCTGAACTGACGTGAAAGTAGTTTGATTACAACCAGTCTTACTAAGGGGTATTACCCAGTTACTGGGTTGTGGAGGTCAGATCGGCAGTCACTGCATATAAAATACTTAGATTGGAAGCCGACCTTAACATAGTTGGGAAAATGCTAGGCAGGCCTCTCCCAGGCTGCGCCACAACACCCTGCCCTCCGCCTTCCGCATCTGGTCTGTCCCAGCCACCTTCTTTAGGTCGTCCGTCCATCTAGCTGTTGGGTGTCCCACACTACGCTTGACGATACGCGGTCTTCACTCCAGGACTCGTCTGCTCCACCGGCCATTGGTCCTTCGACAAATATACCAGCTCACTGCCACTTCAGTTTGCTTACTTTGCAAGCTATGTCGGTAACTCCGGGTCTTTTCTGAATAATTTCATTCCTGATTTTATCCATGGTTTCTGGTGTCCATGTAATTAACAGTAATCATTGAATTCGGTACACAAACCGATTCGCCCGTCAACCAGAAGTAAAAGACCTGTGTTGTAACCCACGGCTTGCTGCATTCGCCTTTAATTAAAACGTCAATCACGAGGTCTGCTCGACCCCTAAAGTTAGGGTTTTCTTAAAATTAATGTACCATTATTAGACATGGGTTTCCGGATGAGGTGGCTTTTATCGCTAGGGGGTTACAAATACCCTCAGCTTCCTTGTTTACTGAGAGCAAAGGGTTGAATGGGGTTAATGTATGGGTTCTAAGAGGCATGTTTGGTGTCGTACGATCTACTTAATGAGAATTTATCATGATATTTGTCTCTGTTGAAGGCATTGCTTACTGTGTCGCGTTTGAGGCGGAAAAAATGTTTGTTGTCATCCGTTTTATAAGTACAGAATCAAACTTTTGCAGGACCCACGCCAGCACACCAAGCTACTACAATCTGTCAAATTTATTTAATAGATTTTCAACTTTATCGCTAAAGCACTAGGTTCAAAGTTGATTGGGAAAATTTGACAGTTGCGGGTAGCTTGATGTGCGCATCTGTACTTATAAGTGCATTTGTGGCAGCCGCGGTTGAACTGAAACTCAAAGCATTTAATTCAATTAAACCACTTTGGAATTAACAAGGAGTCGGTCAGTTAGTTAGAAAGTTGAAACTATTTGCCCATTGGTCATGAAACGCTAGAGCAAAAAACTGACACGAGAATCAGTACAAAGTTTTAAAAAATATCGTTAGAAATTTCACTGTCCTATTCTCATAATTATTTTTATGACCGCGAGTGCCATGAATCTTGTCGTTCCGTAAATCACCGTCCGAAGCCGGGTCGGATCGATAGTCTAAACTTCTAAACTAATATCATAAATATAAAGAGAAAAGATTTCATTTTTTGTATGTTCGTTTGTTACGCTTTCACGCTAAAATGGCTGAACGGATTTTGATGAAATTAGGCACATTGGTGGTAGAGATAGGATTCTTATGCGGGTGAAACCGAATCTCTGGAACAACTGATCCGATTACAAAAAATCTTTCACTGTTAGAAAGCTACACCATAATTGCCGAGTATACATAATCAGCCTATAATGTTCCCACTGCCGGGGCATAGGCCTCCTCTCTGTGAGGCCGTTTCCACTGGGCCACCACTGCTGTTGCACAGTGCCATGGGATATATTTTAAAGTATAATTGACTTCCACGCGGACTGGAGTCGCGGGCAGAAGTGAGTCATCATATGCCTGCCTTTTCCAACTATTTTGGGGTCGGCTTCCAGTCTAACCGGATGCAGCTAAATACCGGTATATTCATGGAGCGACTGCCTATCAACCTGCCTATCTCCACAACCCAGTGACTGGGTACTACGATACCCCTTGGTAGACTGCTTATTAGTTTCGGGCTTCTGACCACCCGTAACGACTGTCAAAGATCCACGAATGATGTGCTTTCCGAGGAAAGCACGTTAAACCGTTGGTCCCGGCTGTCATTCGTGGACCATCTTTACAAGATGGTCACCCATCCACGGACCAACCGCGGCAAGCGTAGCTTAACCTGATCGATCGAACCGTGCGACTGTTATTACTTAGCCACAAGCCCCTCTGGGCAGAAGTTAGTGTACAATATAATTGATTGATAATTTCTTTCTTCTTTGTTCACAGACAAGCAAGTTGAATGGATGTTGAACAGAGACCTGTCGCTTGCCTTTATGGAAGCCACGGAGCACCTGGCTAAAGTTTGTGACCTGCCGTCCAGAATCATGGCCAGCCCTGTCTATGTAAGTATCCAATAATGTCTCGTCTTACAATGTTTGGATCTCACGAAGTGATGCGCGCTTTACTTGTGATCACTAGGTGTACAAACACGCTGGGAATGTGTACTTCGCCTGGTTTCGGACCCTTACACATACATACACAGCGTGTTAGTACGTCAACTAGTTATCACAAGCAAAGCGCGCGTCGCTTCGTGTGATAAAAATGATGTTACGTATGGTTAAGTTTTTGACTTCTTCTATTAGTAATTTCTCAGAAGACTCCCAACTCTTTTACCTACTTTCTTTTGTACTAGTTTGAAGTATGTGTACCTATTCCTACCTTATATTTCTATCTTTCCCTGTATTACTTTGGGCGAATTTCAGCAATGAAACTAAACGTGGTAGGTACATCTGAACCGCGTTCATGAGCTGACAGTGTCATTGTTGTTGTGGAATATTGATATTGACAGCTCTTGAACGTGGTAAAGATGTGCTGAACGCTTTCACGTTCAGTTCCATTTATGAAATTCGCCCTTAGAACAGTTCTTGTAGGTACATATTTTAGTTTTCTGAGGAAGGAATACCACAGTTTTAGTCTTGATCAGGATTTCAAAGAACGGAGTAATAATAAACTTCATGACAAATACTTATGGGATTGGCGCCCAAGATAAATAAACATTACCTACTTAGTATTTGTGTGTGTGATGACAGGTATAATGCTCAGTAAAAAGAGCATTATTCCTGTCACTGTTGCACAACTGTCAAACTGCAAGTGTAAGACAGAGATGGAAACTTATCTAAGCCAAACTTGCTCAGTAACGTTTATCAATTTCGGGCCAAGACCCGAAAATAACCTGCTGGGTTACCCAGTGGGCCACATTAAGCTCAAAAATACACTACTTCGTGTCATATTTTTGAAGTGAAAACTTCTTTATCGGCGTTGTGCACTTTTGTTGTGATGGGTAAAAAATGTTAAACTCGCGTCAGGACACGTGACCTGATCGAAAATTCGTAAGACGGAGGGAGAGTAGAAATGAATATTGTATTTTATCACATGATAGTACTTTTATACTGATAATTAAAGCAATTCGTGTAAAATTATTCCCTAACCATTCCAAAATATCAAAAATGCACAACGTTAATTATTCAAGTTTTCACTTCTGCCGGCACGCCCGGAGTGCAACACGTTGATTTATTATTTTATTTTGACTGCCTCGCTGTTCTAGTGGTAGCAAGCCTCACTGCTGAGCATGAGATCCTGGGTTTGACTTCCAGGTCGGGAAAAGTATTAGTGAGTTTTTTCTTCGGGAACGTCTCAGTAGAAGCCTGAAGTCTGGATTCGTGCCCGGTTGATAGCAATAGGCTCGCCCCCATTACATGGGACTTAAACATAACTGGCGAAATGTGGGTGTACTATAGGTACACTTCTGCCTAATCCTTCGGGGATTACAGGCGTGATGTTTATGTTACTAACTACTTTTTTTTCTTTCAGTTTAATAAGCCAATCTACGGTTTAGACGTGCCCAACTTCACAGACTTTGCGGGCCCCGGTGTAATTCTTACGTAAGTATTACCGTAATGAAAATTTAATAAATTCAGAATTTTCACAACGCGCTCAAAAGCTCACTTCGTAACACTTTGGAGCCGAAAAACAGATTCAACGTTGACATTAATCTTTTATGCACTGCCCTGGGGCTGCAGTCTCGACATTCATAGCGATCGCTTTCCGACCGAATTCGGTCGCAAAGTCCCGGATTGACAAGTGTAATGTATGGAGTGACAGGACTTTGTGACCGAATTCGGTCGTAAAGCGATCGCTATGAATGTCGAGACTGCAGCCCCAGAGGTAGACACCGTAACACATTCGGTATTTTGTCGCTATTGGTTATTAGGTATCACAAGCCAGAAAAAAATTGAGTGTATTATCAAAATTAAATGTACAAAGAGAAGACTTATTAAAAAAAAATGTGTCATGATAACGCAGTCGTGAACAGAGCTAAAAAAAATTATTTCGTCGCATAATTCTAAAAATTTGAGCGTAAACTATTATACGATATGTTATGCTAATAAAGAAAATTCAATCAAATACAGAAATATCTTTCACTGAGCTGTGCATTTATTTTTTAATTTAATTAAAACTGCAAAATTACGTTTATTTTGGTGAACATTCGGTTTAATTAACATCAAACTCATCGCTGATTGAACCTTATTTGTTGTCGCGATGCGCTATTGTCAATTACCTAAAAATTTGCATCTAACTGCGCCTTAACCTTTTACTATTTATAATTATACAGAGTCGCGAAAAGGTTTTCACATTTAGGTTGGTTTTTCCAACGCCAGATAACAAAAAAGTTTTTTGAATTTTTGTCAGTTCTTCCGTACAAAAACTGCCAGACGTCAATTTTATTCCATGAATAAATATTATCGGTCGATTGAAAAATCAGCCCTAAATAGTACAACAGTTAATACGAGTTGATTTGATGTGTGCATAAATAAACAAATATACAGTGTGTGCAAATAAATAAACAGTTATATATGTAGTTTTAATGGCCTTACATCAATGTTTTTCACGAGTTGAAGAAAGCTGCGCGGGTCCTCGCGCCTCCAAAGACTATCGTTGAAGTTCGTAGTCGAGTGCCCACGTCACCCATGCCTTCAGTCGCTTCTGGCTATAGAAGGCAGGATGATACCTATACATCACTGGTTTTTATTTAATCAAGATAATATTTACATAATTATAAGCGAACATTAAAAATAATAATATGTACATCTATATGAAAAAATAAGCAAAATAATCATAGGGCATCAAAAAATTTGTCCGCATCGTTGTCAACAGAAACAGTGCTCAAAAGGCTAGCAGCATTGCCACGTTGTATGGCGATGCTAATTCGTTGGCCAAGAAATAGGCCAGTCCTCTAGTTGCGTGAAGAGTCGACTAACCGCTTGGCGATATCTCGAAAAACCATCATCATCAACTTATATTTTTGTCAACAGAATCGTCTTCTTCTTGGCTGTTGCTCTGACTTCCGGTTCCATGTTGGCTGAGAGGAACGAGGGTATCCTGGAGAGGTCACTGGTTTCAGGAATCACTGGTAAGCTATATTAAATTACTTTTCTTCATCGTAGCGTGTCGATGGCAATCATAATAGAATCAACCCAGCGGGGTAATTACTTCACATACGATCAGTAGCAATGGGTTTCATTTGACAGTTCAACAACATTCATTGCGTTATTCACGTTGTTGAGCAGACATATTTATCGAACATATGAAGTAATGGATTAGCAATATCCTTCAGATTGAAATTGATAGTGTATTACGCAATTAGGGTGCAGAATTTGGCTACGAGTTTGGCACCTTCGGTAGCGTCCATCATTTCCTGTAACGTGCAGCTGACAGGAGACGCAGCTCACGGTATTAACTGTCCCATAGTTTGTGGAATAGGGCCACATTTACACTGTAACGCAGAGCCATCTATGAATCTCCACTGGAGCAGGTCCTTGCTTCGGCTAACCTGGGTCCGTGTTTGAAAACTTTCTGGTTAGAAAGGTTCTGTTGTTAGTCAAGCTTTGAGGGCAGCAAGATCATTGTTACATAAATGGATATTACTATCATTTCTGTTTCTACCGCCAAGCTGCATTTCTGATGTTCTTGTCCTGCGATATATTAAATTATCGTACATCCCACTAATATTATAAACGCGAAAGTTTGTGAGGACGGATGGATGGATGTTTGTTACTCTTTCACGCAAAAACTACTGAACGGATTTGGATGATTTTGGCACACAGGTAGTTTATATTCAGAATTAACACATAGGATACTTTTATCCCGATACTCTCCCGGGATCGAAACTTATGCGGGTGAAACCACGGGGCGCTGCTAGTATTATCCTTCTGGACAACAATGTTGAATTTGCAAAATGGTGAATTTGCAAAATGTTGAATTCGCAAAATTTTGAATTCGCAAAATGTTGAATCCCAAAATGTTCAATTTGTAAAAAGTTGAATTTATCGGGACCATGTATATTAAATATTAGTCCAGGTTTCCCCACGAAGCTATTCCTTCTGTCATTAATGTCCAAGATGAACTCAGCCTTCAATGTTTTTTTAATTTCCTGGGTCTTATTCTGGGCTAAAATGTCTATAAATAATATAAAGAACACAAGACAAAAAAGAACAGTGATACTACGAAATGATAAATACGTCATACTTTGTGTTGTCATTCAACAAACATAGTTATTTGTACTGAAAGAAAATGAAATTATATAAAAACAGGATTCTGATCTGTAGGTGGTGTTTGTTTGAAAAGTAATTTATATATGCCTCAGGAATATTCCATTGATAGAATATTATACTTACATAAAAATATTTTCTGAGAATATTTTCAGTTATAATGTAATGGATTTTCTTATTTACGTTTTCGTTTGTTTTGTTGCTTTTATAAGCATTAGGTACTAAAATTGTGTGAGGGCCCCAGGGTAAATAATAACAGCCGCACAGGTCGATTGATCAGGTTAAGCTACGCTTTCCGTGGTTGGTCTGTGGATGGGTGACCATCTTTACATACCGAGACCCCTCCGTGCCTAGGAAACACGTTAAACCGTTGGTTCCGGCTGTCATTCGTGGTAGCCCGAAAGCCTGACAACCAGTCTTACCAAGGGGTATCGTATTACCCAGTAACTGGGTTGTGGAGGTCAGATCGACAGCAGCTTCATGTAAAATACTGGGATTCTGCTGCATCGGGTTAGACTGGAAGCCAACCCCAACATAGTTTGGAAAAGGCTCGGCACATGATGAGGTAGTAATATTGTGTGAACCGTATGAAAGGAGCTTTTTATAGAATTTTTTTCAGTATTTTTTCTGAAGTTCTTGTGTATATTTTCAGCTGTTTTTTGCTAAAATTAGTCATGTAATATTTTATGGTGCAGCTGTTTCGAAAAATATTAAATAGGTCAAAATACAAAAAAAACGTGCAAACAGTCAAAACCGCGAGGGCTGAAAAGAGTTCGTGGAAGGACGTGGGGGAGGCGTTTTCCCAGCAGTGGGACAGTACAGCCTAAAAACTAAGATCAAAATAAATAGATACGAACGAAACAAAAGGAGTATGTATGTGTATTCGTCGCTAGTGGCGATCTGTAGTTTCTGCCTACCCCCATGGGAAGAAGGCGTGAGTTTATGTTTGTATGTGTAATGGGATAATTAAACGAATAATACCGTCCATCTCCTAACGTATTCAAAATAGTTTGCAACTCGTTTAATAGTTAAGGAGTCAGTTTGAAAGCCAGTTACGGAACCAACGTTAATCAGTGTTAAGAACCACGGCAGTTATAAGTGACACCCAATTACTCGTTTGTGGTACCCTAATTAGATTTTCACCTCATCCGGGAAAAGTAATGACGCTGAAACTGAACTGATAAAAATAAATACACTACATTTTGAATTTGGAAGGGTACAATGGATGGTAAGGTAGAAATTACTTGTGCTTATGACTGTCCTGTTGATCTTGTGGTCGCAAGCGCTACTGCTAAACGTGGGCTCCTGGGTTCGATTCCCAGGTCAGGCAGTGTTATTAGGGTGTCCATTAGGAATTTCTTAGTTACAGCCTGGAGTTTGGAAGTTGGCTGTATGACATCCCCGTGCCTCGGAAAGCACGTTAAGCCGCTGGTCCTGCGCCTGATCTCTCTCCGGTCGTGTCGGATTGCCGTCCCATCGGATTATGAGAGTGATAGAAGGGAGAGTGCACTTGTGTCTGTGCGCACACTTTTGCACTATAATATCTCCCGCGCCGAAGGCTAATGTCGGTTGAGATTGGCCGCCATGGCCGAAGTACGGTCTGGAGGACTTACTTATTCTTAATATAATTATAACCCGAAGGCCTGGACAACATGACATTCTATCAGCGATAACGATGATCGTAATGTCAAAAATGTATGGGAGACTGACATAAGCTATGGAGAAGCTTATATAAATCCTGTTGAAAGTCATCGAAGAAATACGATACGCTTTGAAAGCGATTGCTTCTAGTCTAGAAAAAAGCTTTATAAAAAACTCTTAGCATTATTCTAAAGCTTCTTGATTGCCATGTTTTGCCCTTATGAACGCAGCAGTGCGATTCTGTAACCATCTCACCGTGAAAACTTAGGTGAAGTGAGCGTGGAGAGAGCTGTCATTCCAACTAATGCTACCTAAGGGATTGACACTATTGGCAGCTCATTCCAAGCTCACTTCACCTAACTTTTCACGGTGAGATTTTTACAGAATCGATCGGCAGTAGTCAAACTGGCGACTAACATGGACTTCATCGTTTATTAAAATGTGGAAAACACCGGGACGGGACATCCTGGGAAGACTTATACTGACCATATTGGTGATGTTCTTCAGAAAGGTCAGGTGCACAGTACTTGCAACTGGCGTGCGTGTATGACCAGAGGGAAAAAAGAAATCTCGTAATTTTAAGAACGTTGACAGTCTGTTCCTCCTGAGTCTGGTCTACTTCTGTCAAAAAAAACTTCAGTCAATCTGTCAAAAGTACCTCTAATTACCCTACATATTTGCCATGTTTTTGTCATTTGTTTGTCGCCGAGATGAGACTGCGACTAGATTTTGAACGTTTTAAATTACAAGAATTGGCCTTCAGATGTATGAAAGTAAACGAAGCAGAAGGAGTATGTAAGGATGGTAGCAGGTGGCATTTTGTAGTTTTTGCCTACCGCAATGGGAAGAAGGAGTGAGTATACAGGCTGATTTTTTAAAGATCAGCCAAATTTAAGGATGTGGTACAGACCATCAAACTGAACAACTTTCTCCATGGGACCAACATCGTAATCGCGAATAAAAATTCAGCCGTCCCATACATTTAGGTCGAGTAGGTATTGAAGTTTTCTATGGGACAGTTGATAAAATTTTCGCGATTACGCTATTTGTCCCATGGAGAAAGTTGTTCAGTTTGATGGTCTGTACCACATCCTTAAATATGGCTGGTCTTTAAAAAATCAGCCTGTATATATGTATATGTTGGATAACATAACTACCTTACAAAAACTCTGTGTGGTTTTGAAAAAATGGTTGAAATCGCACAGTTTTAATTCTGTCGGCGAATTTCTGAACAAAAAATCTTGTCAGTCCTACCACTTCAGAAATGCATTGTAATATTTGTTTAATAATTTATGTTCTTTTGTTGATTTAGTAACCTACGTTACTAGTATATTACTGTATGTTGTTACTTATACCTACTTCATGTATTAAATACTAGCTGCACCCCGCGGTTTCACCCGCATACGTTTCGATCCCGTGGGAATAACGTGATAAAAAGTATCCTATATGTTAATCCTGGTTATAAACTATCTGTGTGCTAAATTTAATCCAAATCCGTTTAGCAGTTTTTGCGTGAAAGAGTAACAAATATCCATCCATCCATCCATGCATATAAACTTTCACGTTTATAATATTAAAGTTGTCAAAAAATAAAAGGCCCATTTTGACATTGATAGTTCTAGTAGTTAATAAAGATCAAATTCGCAAAACACATATTCGTTTGTATGAAACTGACAGGTGTCAAGAACGCATTCTCAAATCTCAAAACGAGCATTTTATTTTTTGACAACTGCCATCATTACATGGCGGAATGTGTCTTTGTACTACAATTTTATGCAAGTAAACGATTTTGAATGGTTGATTGATTGTGGAAAACAGCCAGAAAATACTGGATTTTCTCTTGTATATTAAAATTTTATTTATGTTCCAAATTGACGTTATTTCAAGTTAAACGAATATCAACTTTATATTAATTAAAATTAAGTTGATTTCAGAGTGACTAGCACTATAGAAAAAGTTATAAAAATGCTTGAAGTTGTAGCGTAATCTGAACTTTATTGTGTAGGACTTAAAATCATTTTTCCATAAACTCATATTTGTTCACATTTTTGGCGAATATGCCGCGATATTATGTTAGATATATCTTCTTATTACATGTGATACACGTGCCAACTGTCTAGTCACGTTCCTTCAAGACCCACTCTAGATATCCTTGAATTGACCTTATTAAACAAGTTACATGGCATAGGAATACAAGGAAAAGCTCATGAGTGGTTTTCATCACACCTGATGGATAGAGTACAACTAGTAGAAATTTAATATTTTGATGACAACACAAATATTAAAGGCTGTTTGTGTATGTGAGTTTAAATGTTTGTTAACGCACCCATGATACAGGAGAAATTCCTAGTGTGGGGCAACGTTTTTTTAAAAAAAAAAAAAAAATGAAGTAATTAAAATGAGATCCCATAGTAAAGCAGTTAACGCGTCAATTCCCCAAAGGAGTGTAATAATAGGCTGCCTTTTGTTTCTTATCTATATAAACGACCTTCCTAAAATCATAAGCGGACCCTGTGTTTTATTTTCGGACGATATCTCGCTGCTCATGCCAGAACGATGACGATATAAACGCCAAATTAAACTCCCTTCTTTCTACAGCTGTAAACTGGATGGACAACCATAACCTAGAAATTAACTTCACCAAAACAAACTTAATTACTTTTCATCCCCATCAAAAACCACCATTAAAATTTATTGCCTAAAATATCCTTTTGTTTTTGTATTTATTTATATAGTTAGTTATTAGTCTTTTAATTAAGTACAGAAGCCAGCACATCAAGCTACTACACTCTGTCAAATTTCTTTAATAGATTTTCAACTTTATCGCTAAAGCATTAGGTTAGAATAGAATAGAATACTCTTTTTTGTACACGATACAAATTACAGAACATAAATATATACAATTTTACAAAGGGTGACACAATGGGCGGTCTTATCGCTAAGAGCGATCTTTTAAAGACAACCTTTGGATGGATTTGGATGGATAGGTTCAGGGTTGATGGGGAAAATTTGACAGTTTCGGGTAGCTTGATGTGCTGCGTCTGTACCTAGTGTAAATAGTTAAGAGATTATGAAAATAAATGTATTTACATTATTACAAATCCGAACAAAGTGACTTTATGGTTAAAAAACTTATCTTTTTATGCCCTTCATTTCCAAGGTCGTCACAAGGATAACACCTTAATATATTTTTATTAGACCAAACTGTTAAAAGGTAAGTACTTCCAACTGCTGTACATAGGCTATTATCCCTTTTAATGTCGTCATTCGTTTTGATATTACTGTTAAGGTGTTGAAAAGATAGGTTGAAACCCTTTTTGTTAATCTTTATCTTTTTTTTTTAACACCCTGCACGTAGTTACTGAATAAAATGAATTGTACGGTAGATAGATAAAATAATTGTGGAAGAACTGTATTACCTATTTAGAATGGCCCAGGTCGACGGCGCGTTGTGTTCCACGCGCGCCTCACAGATATGTCAGCAGTAAGTGACGGGGTCCGCTAGGGCCGATGCCTGCCAGGGTTGTGGGTTGTTCGAAAGAGTTACCGTGGCCCCTGGCACAGGCAACTGAAGGAACACGGGTGGGTTTTAGTCAGTAAAAGTCTGACACGCCCTCCCGTTCCGCCAAGAGCGGCAGAAGTTACTTGATGATTTCCCATCCAAAAAAAGAAAAAAAAAAGGATTGTATTACCTATTTGGAACGGCTCAGTCGCAAAATGTCCATTTATCAAAAGGTCCCTTTCGCAAAATGACCACTTTGCAAAATGCCCCTTTCGGTAAAATGTCCATTTCTCAGAATGTGTCTTTATTTTTTGTGTTTACGAGTATAAATATACCTACCCAACTATCTGTACATATGTACGATATTATGTAACCCTCTATACGCGAATCCGACTCCTATTGACCAATTTTGTACTGATACGAAGCACTGAATGCAGTTTGGATAAATGGGACATTTTGCGAAAGAGATAGTCTGAGAGTAACGGTAGCTGGTATCGTAGTGACGCATCTTTAGCATGTCATTCCTTATTCTCTAAGCCTCACTTCAAAATTCGAATCGTGACAGTATCGAAATGTGAATCTGCGAAGATCTACTTTCAAAACAAATGAGGATCGCTTCCTTAGTATTGACTGCAACCACTTGAGTCAGGTTCAAAGTGAACTTCACAGAACAACTCTACTTTCAACCTACTATGCTTGCCTAAAAACAAGAGCCTAACCAACCTTTTTTCTTTTTCCAAGGTACTGAGATCCTGTTCTCCCACGTGATAGTCCAGATGCTGATCATGGTCCTGCAGTCGGGAATGGTACTGCTCCTCGGTTTCCTGGTCTTCGGCCTGACTATTAGGGGACCTGTTGGATGGGTCATCTGCCTTACTTTAATGACGGGACTCTGTGGAATGACTTTCGGTGAGTTGAATTGATGATGTTGTGTTATTGGTTGACTGATATTTTCTGTGGATCATGAAAGATGTGACGTGGAAAATCAGACAACAGATGCTAATCTTTGTGTTATTTCTTGCCTTTCAATCTGTATTTTTTAGTCGAAGTAAAACGACTGTAAGTACTCAAAATGAATCAGAAGTGAAAAATTAATTCATTATAAGAAAACCGATCAAACGATGATTATGGATTTCGGGACTCGAAATCCATCACTTGCCTACCGAATGATCGAAAAATAAAATCAAAGGATCAGATGAACGTTCATTCCTGTGTAAATTTGTTGTTGTCATGTAAAGCTGGCATAAGGCAAAAATGAACTGTATTCACTCGAGTAAAGCGTCTGATATCAGCTCAAGGCATGATCTGTTTTTCAAAAGAAAAAAGGCTATCCACTATAGGCCAACCGCTTAACTGAGACGTCACGAGAGGGGTGTGGTGACGTGATGCGAGAGCTCAGTGATTCGTCAACATGCGACAACTATCACCCCTCCCGCACCACGCAGCTACCTCAGGCAACGTCGCAGTTAAGCAGTCGGATCAGGATATATGTCGAGATTGAAGTAGTATTAAGAAATATTATTCCCCGCGAAATCTTACCACGTGGAAACCACGTCAATATCGTGTCTTGTTAACGACAATGTTCTATGTTACGGTTTGGTTTCCGCACCCAGTCCTTCAAGTGGACCAGTGTGCGTGGACGACAATGAATCGAAATGTCAACCGTACGAAAAACAAATATATTGACAGTTCAAACCACGCCATTGTGTCATAGAGAATACGTTAATAGCAAATGTCTTGATTAACTAAGGCATTGACGTGGTTTCGAAGTAAGGAATCGTTAAACTTAAGTGGTCATAGTAAATAAGGGCCCTGAAAGTCTTGTGACCAGTACCAATATAAAGAAAACAAAAGCAACACACTTTTGGTTTATTTAAAAAATAGCTGCGCCCTGCGGTTCCACCCGCATAAGTTTCGATCCCGTGGGAATATCGAGATAAAAAGTATCCTATATGACCATCTGTGTGCCCAATTTCATCCAAATCCATTCAGTAGTTTTTGCGTGAAAGAGTAACAAACATCCATCTATCCATCCATACATCCATTCATTCATTCATCCATCCATCCATCCATCCATACAAACTTTCACGTTCATAATATTAGTAGGATGAACTTTGGCATTTAAACAAAAAGCACGTGTAAGCAAAATGGTTTGGCCAAAAATAGGAAGCCTTAAAACTGAAAACATAGTACGGGTTGACATTGTGAAACTGTGTAGTTTTAAACGAAACCAAGTTACTTTTTTTCCACCTTTTACTATCGAACACGTAACATACGATCAAAAGAGAGGCACAAATAAAGATTATGAAGTTATTATTTATTTTCTGACCAAGAAAACTATTTCGTGGTGACGTTCTGTAGCTTTTGCCTACCCCCATGGGAAAATCTGCTGTTTCTTACAAAACTGCAATACCTACGCGTTCAAAATGTATGGAACAGCAATTTTTTTTAATGGCTTACAAAAAATTTCAACGCAAAGGGACCAGCCGATCTTTTCTGTAAAGTCTTACCGTGAAAACTTAGGTGAAGTGAGCATGAAGTGAGCTGTCATTCCACCTAATGATGCTAGAGATTGACATTATTGATAGCTCACTTCACCTAAGTTTTCATGGTGAGATTTTTATAGAATATATCCGCTGAATCTTGTACTGAATCCATGGTCACAGGTTGCGCGTCGATGTCTCTGCCTTCCTGTATAATCATTTTGTTTTCCTTTCCAGGATTTGTGGTGTCTACAATTTGTGATACAGACAGAACGGCTACGTACTTGGCTCTGGGTTCTTTCTTGCCAATGGTGATGCTTTGCGGAATCATCTGGCCCATTGAAGGTAAGCATAATAGCATGAGCGTTTTAAATCAGTTAATATATTTTCATTTGTTTATTATGGAATGCATTTTTGTATCGAAAAAATCCCGAGAATTCGAAATCGACAAATTTAGTTTTTATACTATCAAATCAAATTGGGTGTAGGAATATTTACTTAGTTTAAGGTGTTGGATAATATTATGGAATGCACTTTTGTATCGAAAAAATCCCGGGATTTATATTTAAAAAAATATGTTTTAAGAAGCCGCTTCCATAATTTCTTAACCAAAAATGGACTTTAGGTAAATATGCATCCGATTATCCGATCACTGGTCATATCTTACCGTAAATAAAAATGATTTTCTTTTCTTTCTTGTTCTTTCAAATATTAACCTAACATTTTCCTTCACCAGGTATGCATTTCATCCTCCAATGGGTAAGTTACTTCCTGCCCCTCACCTTATCCACGGAGGGTCTTCGCTCCATGCTGCAAAGAGGGTGGGACATCAACAAACCCACAGTCTACGCAGGATTCATCTCCATTACCACTTGGATAGCTGTCTATCTCACCACGAGTATCTTGCTCCTCAAATTCAAGAAAGGCTGAGGAGATTTAAAACTTTTTTGTAGTTTAGTCATCATTTGTGAAATTGCTCAATGCTTTGTGTTAGTTAGTTTGCCATAGAGTAGTTTTTGGTTACAGAGTGACAAATTGTATTAAGCGACAAATAAATGGATTTAGTTTTAGAGATATAAGTATTGATGATTGATAGTAAAAATAGTGAGTCTGGGGTTTTTGTAAGCTTAGTTTATTTTCAGGGACCTGAACTTTTGCTCAAAATTGTTTTTTTGTTTTTTTGAATTTGACGGTGGATAAGGTTGATATTGCTATACACTTTTGTCTATTACTTTGTATTCTTTTGTTTCGGTGCAGGTTCATTGCAAATGGGTGGGTTTGTCATTTTTGTATATTTTATGACAATAATTTCCTTTTCTATTACGAGGTATTATAATAAGGACTATTAGTTACTCTAACAACTATTTTCCGTTTTAATTTATAAGAGATCTGTTAGGAGCTGAAATAACACGTGACACATTGAGTAACAAAAAATGGAGTGCTCAAATCATGAATTTATTCCGTGCGTATAAATAATACATTAATATTTTCAATTAGACAGCACAGTAGGTAGTCTTGTAGAATCTAGTACAGATTTTTCGTCAAGTCGTAAAAAAAATAAAACGTACGAAGCAGGGGTGGGTCGCTAGTTCCATTTAGGGACTGACTAACATGACTTATGTCGTGTTGTCCGTAGAAAAAAAATTGCAGTCCATCTATATAAATACAACAAAGTCGGGTCAGTTACACCATTTATAACTCAAGAACGGCTGCACCGATTTTTATGATCTTTGATTTGTTGGATTTGCCTCCGCCCCGAATAGCAGAGTAACTATTCAAACATGGAAAAATAATCACGAAAAAAAAAAAGATAATTCATTCTGTCATACATTTTGTATCAAAGCATTTATTTCAAATAGGCACATAAAAGGCACTTTTGAACGTCAAAAATTGTCTCGATTTATTATCTCGAGAACGGATTAACTGATTTCGATGGCGATACGAAGTTCGAAGGTCAGTTAGTTTTTTAATAAATCTGCGGGGTTATTGCCTAACACACTATCAGTAACAATGGCTTTCATTTTGTCAGTTCAACAATATTCGTTGCGTTATTTCCATAGTTGAGCAGACAAAGTTTTCTTCAAGCAATGGATTAACAATATCCTTCAAAATTATTCAGAATCAGATTGATAGTGTGTTACGCTATCAGGGTGCTGGTTTTGGCATGAACAAAAGAAATTATAATTAGCGTCACACACCGTCTGTACAGTCACGAGCACCAATATGTCAACACTTTGCAACTTTCAATTGCGATTTTTTCGTGAAATAACGAATGCAGCCTTGAAATACGACACATTACATAAACCCATGGGTTTGAAAATGCTGGTTTCGTAACAAAATAAAATGTCATTCAAAAATAAAGGAGTAAATCGCTTTTGAATAAAGCCGAGTGTATACATACTTATGCTCGTGACTGTACACAACTAAATAAATAGGGTTTGTAGTACTTTATCTATTTATTTAGATACGTATTAGGTAAAGGTTATTTTTGAGAGAATCCATTGTAAATATTATGTAGTTAATTTAGATTAATTTATTTAAGGTACAATTTGTATGCTTCTAAGAGCTGAACTTCTAGACTTCTATTAATTTAATAGGAATGACTAAAAACCTGAAAAGGGGTCATTATATAACTTTTAATATGTGATCAAACAGCATTATGCTGAGCGTTGGTCGTTTTGCGTAGATGTGACGCATGTTTTCCCCGGACTGGCATGTTTTTTTTTGTGTTTTTGTTCTTCTTATGCGTCATGTCGGCCGCAAATTAATGTATTTTCTTTCTTTGAAACTCGAAATAGCGACAAAATTTCAACCGCTCCATACATTTATGTTCGTGATTTTTTTCGCTATTTTTTAGTTGGCCCCATAGTAAAAGTTGTTCATAATGATGAGTGAGTACGAGGACTCCTTTTCAGGTTTTCAGTTATTTCAATTATACCTTGTATAAAAAAAAAATATTTTATCAGTTTGGACTATGTCGTTCTATGGTTCTATTTTTATAACGATTAATCAGTTTTTGATTGAAAATAATATTTGTATTGTAGTTTTTACTGCTAAATAAAAGGCCAAGACGGCTACCCAGAAATTGGGTTACAAAATATACATTTATGTAAAATAGTTTGAATAACAGTAACTAATCGTTGCCAGCTCAAACTGTACTTATTAATTACAATTGGATTGTGATAGTATATTATAAGTTATCATGAATAAATTTATAGAATAATTTAGTCATGTGTATCATTTTGTAACTAGGCGTCACTTTTATATCCAAGGTTGTCCAATCCACTGTGTCATGCTCTGCCGCAGAGCCACCATTTTGGAACCCATCGTAGTCCACACCTGGACATAAGCATGTTCCTAGTTGCCGCATGACAACACAATGTTCTCCGTCTTCCTCCATCCAGTCTTCCCTAGCCATCTTTTTATGGTCGTCGATCCACCTAGCTTGGGGGCAACCTACGTTTCGCTTGCGGATACGCAGTCTCCACTCCAGGGCTTGACTGCTTCAACGGCTGTCGATCTTTTGACAAATATGGCCGCCCCAATACGACTTCAGTTTGCTTACTCCGCAAGCCAACATAGCTTGCGGAGTAAGCAAACTGAAGTAGCATTGGGGCGGCCATATTTGTCAAAAGAAACTCCAGTTTCAGTCCAGTATTTGAAGTTCCAGAATAAATTTATTTTATTAAATTGCAACAACAATCAGTTACATTATGTAATATTAGAAACAGAAAAACCGGCCAAGTGCGAGTCGGACTAGTGCACGAAGGGTTCCGTAACCATTATCTATAAAAATCACGTCTGTTGTATGGGGGTCCCCCTTAAATATTTATTGTTATAGCGGCAACAGAAATACATAATTAGTGAAAATTTTAACTGTCTAGCTATCGCGGTTCTTGAGATACAGCCTGGTGAGAGACAGACGGACGGAAAGACAGCGAAGTCTTAGTAATAGGGTCCCGTTTTTACTCCTTGGGTACGGAACCCTAAAAACAAGTTACATAAGTAATAACGTAGCCCACAGCGCTCTTCACAGATTGTTTTTTTTTTTAATTTTTGTTAGCCTAAACTGTAGCAATGCTGGGCAAAGGCTAAACTCATTTCCGATCCGATCCGCCACCTCGAACCAGCCCTCACGGTACGCGGCCAGGGTCACCTCGCCATCGCTTTCTGGGCCAACCTAAGCGGCGGCGTCTATATTCAGGCACGCAGATCATTAATATTAATAAATAAAACTTTAAAGTTAGGAGGTGAACTTCATGCATGGCAGTTACACATTTACACCTATTAGGTCTTTACTCATGAAATAGCCGATTTTTGATACTACCTTTTTGTGAATCTTTCATTCTATTTAGAATTTCAAATTTAAAATTATTTTATAATATAGTATGACATTTTGTTTTTTTAAATCAGTTGTTCATTTGTTTTCCAGGAAGGAAGATCTTTTACGGAGCTTTGCGGTGGAAGAAATATGGGATAAAACCGCCACGTAACAAAAAAGCGTCATGGTTAAAGAGGCAGAGAGAGAGATAGTTTACATGGTTTTCGAGGGTACTGAAGCCAATAGTGAATTAAAAAAGAAAATTCAAGATGGCGGTTGCAAAAGTTTTAAATTTTTCCGGAGCCCCCTCTGTGCAACGCGTGTTAGGGCACATCTCTGGGGAGACTGTAAAGGGGTCTCCCCGAAGCCTGACTGTGCAAGTGTGCAAGGCAGCACATGACCACTGTGCGCCGCCTTCCCCGAGGTCACTCAGTGGGCCGACAGAGTCCCCACTCTAATCGCCCGTGACCCCAAATTCCCGCCTTTGTTAGATGATGCAGGCGGGGTTTCGGCGCGTGAGGCGTCGAGGCGGGTACCTGCTCGACGCCTTCTTCTCCAAGCGCGATCGGCTCTCTCACGATCCCGCTCGGCAGCCTTCTTCTGGACCATCACGGTCTCACAGAAGGAGGCATAGATAAGGATCTAATACATTATAAAAATAATAGAGAAAAGAAAAAAACTTTAAGTATTTTAAAAACGAAAAAATCAGTCTTATTAACTCTAAAAAAACCAAAATAGGGAGGACATAACAAAAAACGCCAGATCATTCATGTCATTGATAAATTCTTTATTATGTATCTCTCGTATCACAATACTAAACATTTCCAAGTATCTTATGGTCTTCCAAGTGTACAACCATACACCAGCGCATTTGTTGTTGTCAGCGTCAGTAAGCAGTAGGCAGCGTTGTTTTGGAAACTCTGCTCTGCTATTCTTGCGTGAGGATTTACTGCCACCTAGAAAGAAAGGCATGATGACGTCAGTCTTTTGACAGTCTAACACCCTAATAGGGTATTTGCCTGGGTAAAAAAATAATAATTATATTTAGTCCATCAGTTAGATTATCGAAAAATAATGGACACGTATTTTTTCTTTTGTCAATCAAACAAAAAATAACATAGATAAAGCGCGTCAAAATTTGGGAGTGGGGGGTCGTGACGTCACTTGCTTGCAAAAGTGTCGCAAGCAAGTGACGTCACGCGGAACTTTAACGGGCGATATCTTCATCATTTTTTATATAATTGACAAAAGAAAAAATACGGATTCAGTATTTTTTGATAATCTAACTGACGGACTAATGAGATTTTTTTAGGAAATTAGCCTATTGTGTAATATACCTACTTTTAATCACAATACGAACGATTTTGAAGGAAATTGCTTACCCATTGAAATAAAATGAAATGTTTATTTGTGTAGACTTTTACACGTCAATAGTTTGTTGGTCAATATTTTAAAAACTACTTAGCTGGCGCCGGCATTCCCTAACTGATTGATGCCTGAGAAGAAATGCTGAAATAAACTCAGAGGTCTCTTTTAAAGTCCTACATCATCATCTGCCTAACCTTTTCCCAACTATGTTGGGGTCGGCTTCCAGTCTAACCGGATGCAGCTAAATACCAGTATTCCACATGGAGCGACTGCCTATCTGATCTCCACAATCCAATTACTGGGTAATACGATACCCCTTGGTAAGACTGGTTATCAGACTCTCGGGCTTCTGATTACCCGTAAAGACTGTCAAAGATTCACGAATGACAGCCTTGACCAACGACTTAACGTGTTTTCCGAGACACGGAGTGGTCTCGGTATGTAAAGATGGTCACCCATCCACAGACCAAACAGGGCAAGCGTAGCTTAACCTGATCGATCGACCTGTGCGGCTGTTATTATTTACCCACGGACCCGCTCTCTTTTCAAGTCCAACTCTTAAATGATTAGGATTTTAAGTGAGTCTAAAAATGCAGGGCCATGTCTGGAAGGGCCTTTTGAAGAAAGAGCTATTTCAGCTTTGAGTTAACCATTGCATTGCATTGTTGTAAATGACTATTGGTAACTGTAAAAATAAAAGACATTGCCATTGGAAGCGTGTTACACAATTACTCTGTAGGAACCGTAAAAAAGTCGCCATTGTCACAGTATGAGAAATCCGTCTGGGAAAAACGGAGGGTTATGTCAGACTCCGACTAAAACCCCACTGTTCCTTCTAGTACAATGAGACGGGGGCCCGGGAGATACTTGTGCATTCACCGCACCCCCGACTGTTATCAGCCCGCCATGCCTAGCGGGCTCCATCACCAAGTGCGGCCGTATATACGTACCTTGAACCTGTAGTTCCCGGGCTGCACATCAGTAACGTCTACCCACTGGCAGTCAATGTTGTACATATAGACGTCTGAACAGTTCACTGATATACCTGAAACATATCATCGATTTCATCACCGATCTGCACAGAAGAGAATCTGACCAGGGAAGAAAAGACTGAGAAGTTAAAATGGGACCAGGAGACAGAAAATAAAGAATTTCATTGAACTGCGCTGCTTCCCAAAAACATCACTTAGGTTGGTTTCCAGTGTATTTTACCTAAGCTTGTACTAACCTACTTCTAATTTTTAAGTCAACACAAATTTTGAGCATGTTTTTATTTCAAGACCTTAATGTGCATACACACTATGGACACGCGTCGACGACAGAGGCAACTGCATTGTTCGACGCGTGTCAGCGACAACCGTCAACGCCGTGTCGCTCGTGTGTATGTGTCGCAGTAAGATGGTTAAAGCCGTGACATAATTATATCCCTAGGGATATAGCTATATACCGGAATATACTTATATGAAATAATAATTATAAGTTTATATTTTCTTTGATTTGCGCAACTGGTTACTCATTTTAAATACAATGGTCCAACCAAACAACTTTTTTTTTTATTGAGTAATAAAAGAAAGTTATTTGGTTGGACCGTGACGATTGAGTAATCGTCACGACCAAAACAATCAATTATATAAGTAGCTATATCCCTAGGGATATAACTATATCACGGCCTTAACCATCTTACTGCGACATATATGTACTTATGGCATCCGATAATCCATAGTTGTAATAGGTTCAAGTATCACAAGCACAATAGAAAGAAAGTATACATTTATTTGGCAACAGTTCATGAAACACGAATTTTAAAATGAAAATAAAAAAGTGAAATGCTCATAAAAACATAGTGTGTATGTCACAACTGCACCAAAAAGGTCCATTACAGCATTCATAGTAAGCTTATAATGTGCCTACTGCTGGTACACGGGCCTCCTCCCATTAGAGGGAGTGGGTCGTAATCCACCACGCGGGCCCAGTGCGGGTTGGTAGACGTCACATGTCTTCGAATTTTTGGTTCTATGTCATGTCGGTTTCCTCACGATGTTTGCCTTCACCGTTTTAAGTGCAAGTGGCATTGAGCATTGCAGCACGAATGCTGGTACAAATGCTGTCTGTCGCTGGTTTTGTAATGAATTTTGACGGATGAAATATCCACACTGATTGGCGGTAGCAAAATACATTGGTTTTGCCAGGAGTTTACGATAAATAATATTATTTACTATACCTTGATCACCATAGTTCTTGCAAGAGTACTTCTTTTTAACTCCTTCATTGCATGTGTTGTCTTCTAAACAGAACGAAGCTTTGTGACCGTCAGCTACCCGCACACCATCTGAGTCCAGGACATCAAATGTGGCAAATACTTCCATGCTGTGGTAGTGCCTACATAAAGAAACAAATATACATTGATTCTTGAACTGGCACAGGTACAGGTATGAACAAGCTATAAACTAACATTTTAATGCTAATCTTATCCTCACAATGTTAGAGGTGACTTTCAGTTGGTATTTTTAGGAGCGCTCGCGATCAGTTCTCCACCCCTCAATTTTTAAGGAATATCTATGCTCTAATGAAAGTCTGTAGGGCTTTTGGTCACCATTCGATTGGTTTGCTTCTTCTTATTTTCGCGTTGATGGTACTCTTATTCGAAATTTTATATTGTTTGAGGCCAATCAAACGTGGCCAGTTGCTTGCGGCATCAGTGGCATTCATTAAGTCATCCAAGGTACAGGTAAACAGGCACATAGGCCACGCCAGCAAGTCGGGCATGAACTGATTAGAGGCACCGCACTCGCACTGGGTATCGGATGGGTCAATAACCACTTAAACAAAATTGTGTCTACAGCGCCCTACTTGGGTACGCAATCGATTGAGAGCTTTCCATATAGGCCACTGCAGATCACGGCGGGAAGGCAAATGTTCCTGGAGTTTAAAGAAGTCGGGAGGTGGCGGATTCATTTCCTCCAACAATTTGCTTGCTTTTGGGTTGCTGATAATTCTGCTACCTAAAAGAATGATGGTGAAGAGTCGAAATGATGCATTCTCAAGTGGCGAATTAGATAGGTTTCAAGAACGAGAAATGTTTATTAACCAGCGCACTGCCAGCTTCTGCTATGAGACTCAAGTTTAAAAAAGTATAGGCAAAGAAACTCACATATGACAGAGATGCCACTGCCACAAATGTTTCGGCAGGTAAGGCCTGAACTCCGCATTGCCCGCGTTCAGTGAGGCTGCGGTAAAGCGGAGCAAGCGACGAGTCTCGAACTGCCAGTCTGGTATCAACTCCTTGACCTGGTAATAAAAATGTAATTATTTGCGTACATTATTTCAAACTTAGGGCGGATTTCACCAACGAAATTGAATGCGATCAGCGCATCTACATAAACGCGGTAGGAACTAGTCCTACTAATAAAGAAGCAGTCAGGTAACTTTTAAATAGTTTTCTCCTCAATATAAAACTGTACAGTGTTTGTCGAAGGACCGATGGTCGCCCCCCCAGCTAGAAAGACCGACGACCTAAGAGGGTAGCTGGGACCAACTGGATGCGGAAGGCGGAGGATAGGGTATTGTGGTGCAGCCTGACCATTGTCCAGCAGTGGACTGCGATAGGCTGTGTTGACTGACTGATAAAATGTGGGTGATACAGTAAACTAGGGTAATGCAGTTGCGATATCACAAAAGAAAGGATTAAAATTATACTGAAAAATTATGAAGTTAAAAATAATGACCTCATAAGCGCTTCTGCTCAAGCAGTTCTCCTCCATAGCACATCGCAGCTGATACATCATTACATCTTGCAGGTGAGCTGATCTTTCTATAGCGTTCGTATCGAGGACCAGGTCGGCTAGCATGTTGGTGCACACGATAGCTGCTGCATGCCCTGGTTAATGAAGAAAAGGTTAAATGTCTTCTTCACGAAATGTCGCAAAGGTGATTGACCAATGGTTACATGTCTGTAAACCCCGAAGGGTAAAGCATATATATACAGTATCGTATCTCTAATTTCGAACAGGCAGGACTGTCCGTGAATCGCTGCTGCGCCATTTCCCATGGAATGGTGCAGCCGCGGTGAAGTGTCGGACAGTGCTGCCGCTGTGTATATTGTACAGAAATTTGTTATTTGTTAAGGATGTAGATAAAATTATCTTAATTACTAACATAGGGCAAGTTTTTACTAACAAATGAGTCATGGTTACTTGAAATAAAAATTGAATTGAATAGCTATAGATATCTAAATGGTACACCCTCGCCAATTATGAAAAACGACCGGAAATTAAAAGTAATAGTTTGTAGGCAGTGCAGTTTAAGTAGTAATTTTAGCTGAGTGTGGTGACAGTTTATTAAGCGCACAGCCAAAGTGTGCAACTCTCTGCATCTGTGTTCCCTCCCACATTAAGCCCGTCTGCCTTCAAAGCAAAAGTGTACAGGCATCTTCTGGGCATGCTCGTTCCATCATAGACCTCATCCATCGCTTTCCATCAGGCGTGATCAAGGTCAAGAGCAGGCCCATTTAGCAATAAAAAAACAGTTCCTAATCTGAATTCGCGATTTATTTGCCAAAAATGTAAACAAATATGAGTTTGTGGAAAAATAACTCTAATTCCTACACAATAAAGTTCAGTTTACGCTACAATTTCAAACAATTTCATACTTTTCCAATAGTGCTAGTCACTCTGAAATCAACCTAATTACTATAACAATAAAGTTGATATTTATTTAACTTGAAATAACATAAATTTGAAACATTAATTTGAATAGTCTTTACGACCAAGTTTGGGGTATTTGGTCTTCTTTTGAATTGGTAATAAAAAAACTAAACAAACTTTTTAAGAGTTACCCCACTTTGCACACAAACCTACACTATTGGAGGAACTTCAACTAATTTGAGACTCGCATACATTTTCATTCGTCTTTTACAAGTGTTCGTATGATGAGAAACTATGACCACTAAATATTTATGGCCTAAGGAATAATGTATTGGAAGTCAGTGAACTGATTAGAATGTGTGGAAATACTATCAAGTTGCGTGTACGTATAGAGAAGTGTGGGTTCCGTTTCTAAGAACTACAGAAACAGTTTGAATTTGAGATTGATTTATTGATTTCGCCTATTAACACACACATAAACTCACAACATAACATCACGCCTGTAATTCCTGAAGGGTTAGACAGAAGTGTATCTATAGTACCACCATATTTTGCCAGTTAGTTTAAGCCCCATGTAATACGACGCAGGCCAGCCTTCAACCGGGGACAAATTCAGTATCTGGGATACCACTGAGAAACGTATCTAGGTAGGTATTATTAATCTGCAAAAAAAATAATATCGGTTCATGCTTTTAATTTAATAACAATTTTGTTGAAACTTGCGTATTATAGTTTCTTGGTTACAGTATTTCAGTGATAAACAAATAATCCAAAAAACGGTGTCCCCTTGTTTCGCTGACAGAAATTTCATAGAATTTCGTTTCCCAGAAAATGTTTCATGTATTATATTTTGGTCCTTGTATTTTTATTTCGAATATTATTGTTTCCAAGACTATTTAATTGAATGAAACATATTTCACAGAAATACAATTCAATGAATTTTTATGATTTTTTTTTATTTAACAAACTATCAAGCAGTAGAATTATTTTTTAACGAATATTATTTGTTTGGTGTTTTTTGCCATGGTATTTCATTTCAACGAAAATGTATAAAAATAGACGTGGTCTTAAAAAGTCAATATGTTGTGTTACAAAAGTTACAGACAGAAACGAATCGCTGCAAAACCGATTCCACGTGGTCTTGTATGCCCTAACCCTAGAGTGTAATTTAAATCCGCGTAGGCGCGGAGGGGCGATGCAGCCCGCGAGCTGAGGAGCAGGTGGTTTTAACCACCCGCTCCTCAGCGTGGTGGTGAGCGTGAATACCATTTGCGACGATAAGCTCTCGTGGGACCGCCGGAGCCCCGCAGTGCCGGAGCCGTGACAGAAACCATGCCTGCTGCATGTTGCATGCTTGCTTGCATTCTGCATGCTTGCTTGCACGCTGCATGCTGTACGCTAGCTTGCAGCATGCAGGAAGTAGGTTAGGTTAGAACTGAGACCCCCAACAGAAATTACGTCAGCCAGAGTATTATAATAATTTTATCAACGGTATGAATGGAAACGTTTAGAAACTGTCACTTGATAAAATGTTATTCTTGGTCATAAGTTTTATATTAAATAAACAATATAAGGATAAAGAATATTTGATTTGTTATTCTGTGATATGATTATTCTAACATTAAACTGCATGTGAAACAAAAATCAATGATTTAAAAATGTTCAAAGTAAGTATTCTGCGTATTGATTATTCTATGAAAATATAAGAAAAAATTTATGTGAAACGAAAGTCTATAAAACTATTATCTATAAAACAACGTAGGTACAACCCCAAAAAACATAATGCAACAATTTCTAGGACGCAATTTTTTTTTCTGGCAGACAGCGTGGTAATAATGGAACGCACTATCAGTAGTAATGGGTTTCATTTTGACAGTTCAACATTATTCATTGCGTTGTTTACGTTGTTGAGCAGACACATTTTTCGAACATATAAAGCAATGGATTAGCAATATCCTTCAAAATTATTCAGGGTGAGATTGATAGTGTGTTACGCAATTAGGGTGGAGGTCGACAGAAACGCAAGGATTTTCTATTCCAATACGGAACCCTAAAAACTTTTCTTTTTGTGTATATTACCAGATATCGATCACAGTTCGAAACATTTTTGTCACGATTTTCCTTCGTGAAGGAATAAAAAAGGATGTACATATTCTTACAAAGTTATTTATTTGGAAGGAATATCAAGTAGGCTGGAGGCTCTTGGTTACAGAAGGGGTAGCTGCTATGTGATAATGTTTCAGCTTGTTATTACCTTATTGCAGGGTAAGGCTTTTTCACATACATACATAATCAACGTATAATGTTCCCACTGCTGGGACACAGGCTTCTTCTCTTCGAGAGGGAGTGGGCCACGCGTACCACGCGGGCCCAGTGCGGGTTAGTAGATGTCACATGTCTTCGAATATTTGGTTCTAGGACATGCCGGTTTCCTCACGATGATTTCCTTCAGCGTTTTGAGACCACCGCTGGTGTGTATGCACACTTAAAATTTACACAATCTGCACGAGTAAATTTCGCCCCCGCATCTCGCGCGAGATTCGCCTCACATTCCTATTTCCGCAGCTTCATTCCGTTGCTCAAAGCTAATCATTTCAATCTCAGAGTTAATTAACGAGAAACTAATTTGAGTGCTACCTTCTTACAAACACAATTTTGTCGAATGAAATAATTAAGTTTTCATAGTTAGTCGTTAGAGTAGCTACTAGTTTTTAATTAGTAGGAGAGCCTCGTAGCTAAATAGTAATAGCCGCACGGGTCAATTGAAGGTTAAGCTTCACTTGCCGCGGTCGGTTCGTGGATGGGTGACCATCTATTACTCGCCTCAGAAAGCACGTTAAGCCGTTGGTCCCGGCTCTCATTGGTATATCTTTGACAGTCGTTACGGGTAGTCAGAATCCCGAAAATCTGACAACCAGTTTTGCCAAGGGTATCGTGTTACTGAGTAACTGGGTTGTGGAGGTCAGATAGGGAGTCGCTCCATGTAAAATAATGGTATTCAGCTACATCCGGGTAGACTAGAAGCCAACCCCAACATATTTGGGAAAAGGCTAGGCTGATACTTGCTTAAAGGTAATAATTCCAATCTCTGAGTTACTTAAAGGAAAACTGTTCAGTGCTACCAACATAATTTTGTCAAATGAGGTCCTGGGTTTGATTCCTGGGTCAAGCAAAGTGTTTTAGCAACTCGTAGTCTGGATTTGTGCCCAGTTGAACCCTTCTGAGCATGCAGGCGTGATGTTATGTTATGTATTGTTAGAGTAGGTACTAGTTTTTCCTCTGTATGTGCAGGTCGTGGGTTCGAACCCGAGCAAGCACTTTACTTTGTGTAAATTATTTCATCATCACTGCTCTCAACACGGTGAAGAAAAACATCGTGAGAAAACCGACACGTCCTAGAATGAATGACTGAGTTGCATCGATCCCAGCGTGGTTTGACCAGACTCGATTAATCAAATGAACCCCAAGATTCGCACTAGCTCCTGTAGCCTCATGTTCATGGTGAAGCCTATAATAGGCTGATTATGTATACACACAAGTGGCACGTGTCTACGGCAGAGGCTACTGCAGCCGTCGGCACGCATCAACGACTGTAGTTGCAGAGACAACTACAACAGTAGTGTTACGAGCTTCGGGTTCGTGACAATAAAAACTGCTGATAAAAATTACCAAAAGTTACACTTTATTTAAACAACACTAATAACAACTCAAACACACTAATTATAAAACACAATCGCTCTTAAGTTGCACTTGAAGATCGCTTTCGGTGTATTCGCTTCTATCGCAGAACCAAGTCTGATTGGTCGCGGCTAGTCCCGGCCTTATATAGTGACGCAGATAGTTCCAGAACCTTCTATTGTAGAATGTTCGAGTGCATACCGGCCCCGACTGACCAGATGTCGATAGTTCTAGTAAGTTCTAGCATCGACATTTCTACTCGATAATAGATGGGGCTAGTGACTCCATTAGTTCAGTCATTCGATAATAGATGGCGCTAGTGGTAACTAATGTCACCATGTATCAGGCATTAATTGTGGCGCGCAACAGTAGCTTAAACAGACGGCATGTAATCGGTGGCCGACTTTTTGTAGAAGCTTAATGAAATGGATGAGATACTGTCTATCTGACCTCCACAACCCAGTTACTCAGTAACACGATACCCCCTGGTAAGTTCAGTTGTCAGACTTTCGGGCTTCTGAGTATTTGTAACGACTATCAAAGATCTACAAAGGACAGCCGGGACCAATTTTCCGAGCCACGAAAGGATCTCGGTATGTAATGGATGGTTCCCCATCCACGAACTGATCTCAGCAAGCGGCTGTAATTATTTAGCCAGAAGGTGTTCCGTAAACAAGATATCGCCACAGAAAACTGAAGAAAACAAGATAGAAATCGGCAATCTTTGCTAACAAGCCGGAATCCGAAACCAGTACCTAACTAAGTTTGTTATTAGCCTAATGACAAACAAAACACCAAGGAACGACTGAGCTAGTGAATGTTCGTCTATCACGGTTACTCAGCTGTCGTTAGGGTTACCATCACGAAACTTGGAAATTCCTAACAAAACTTTTTCGCATATGTAAGCGGGCACGCCCTTTATGCCTGGAGCCTTTTACTGTTACTGTTAGCCTGCATCATCCCTCTGCTGGGCAAAGGGCTCTCCCCATGAGTTCCAGCTCTTTCGATCCAGGGCTAAAGTGGACTGATCGTTTGTTTTGTCCAGGTCGTCCCGCCATCTTCTACGGGGTCTGCCGCGACGCCTACTAGCTGTGTCAGGGTTCCACGTGGTGGTTTTTTGACCCACAGCTCATTGGGCATACGGCAGACGTGGTCAGCCCAGTACCACTTTAGTTAAGCGCATCCTTTCACTTTTTCTGATTTGTAAAAACCCTTAAGTCCAGAAGTTTGAAATAACAAAGCCGGAAAAAGTCCAGATGGACAGTCAAAAATCCGGACATGTCTGGACAAACCCGGACTGATGGTAACCCTACCCTAACCATGGTTACTGTGTCGTGTTTTAGAATGATACTGGAGTTGGAGAGAGTTTGGAGTAAGTATAATCCACCACTTTCAAGCTTAACAGTTTTGTAGCTTAGGAAAGTTGTAGCTTAGCTTGTATAGTCGACCTCGTAACTTCATTACCACTTTTGACCACAATTCTCAATAAATTACTTTACTAAAGCTTTGGTTTCCTACGACAGTGATGGCCGCCGTTTTTTTTAATAATAACTTTTCAATGACGTCAGACGGTAAATTGCAGACGCTATGTGGCGACTACTGTAGTCTTAGGAAACCCTGAAAGAAAAGGTTGAAACTACACACATCAAAAAAGTCTAATATGTACGGTTTTGAACTTTTGTACGATTTTTACTATTGTAATATATTTGTCGTGGATAGATGGCGCCGTAGTGCAGCGGACAGCGCCATCTAACAATTTGATGGGTAAACGAATAATCATGTGATCGGAAACGCAAGTGAGCCCTACCGCTTGGACACGATCGTCGGTGGAGGGGATGCAGCGAGGACTGGCGGAGAGACCGAGTGTTGCGACAGTCTACAGTGGACAGTCGAGCTCGGACAGTCTTGGCAAATGCTCAGTACCGTACGCACGTGTTTGTTTCCGACGCAAGTGTGCGTTTCGGTAGATAATCGCTAGTTTGTTAAAGTTACTTTAAATTCAAATTATCTTTTCGTTCGAGTACCCGCTACAGTGCCCACACATACGTAAACTCTGTTGGATCGTAAAGAAGACCCGATGTTTCACATCTCCGCCACCAAGTGATGCGACATCAGAATTGGGATTGGACCTCAACGTCCCACGTGTTCAAAATGAGAACGCTTAAAGTGAAAGTGACCGTTGACATTTGAAAAACAAAGTGCAAACATGCGAACGCTTATTAAATAATCGTGTGGATCTGTTCAAGTTGGAACCAGACAAGCCAGATACGGATGTGCGATTATGGTACATGTTGTTTTGGGCATAGGCTGTATGCAGAAATACCTTTGCCGAGTGACGCGCCAGTTGCGCCTACCCCACCTACCGCAGTAAGGCCTTCATAGTAGTAGCATCAACGTGTGTATCGAAAATAGCTACCAGTGACGTGGAGTGACTTTAAGAATCGAGCCAAGCAGCCCCGCAGCCATCAGCGAAGCTCTTCGTGCGCTGCAAGTGAGGGAAACCAGGCCATATCGCAGCCTGGTGCACGAGTAGTGGCAGCTAAGCGGATGGTGGACTATGTGCTGGAAGTCGTGAACGGCGAGTGGACGTCGTAAAACTACCCTCAGTCACATTGGATAATAAAGGTGAGCTGTATTGGTTTGTTTACGATTCTGGTGCTGAACGCTCGTTAGTAAAAGCGAGTTGTGCAGCCAAATTAAGTGGCAAACGAGTTAATAACGTTGTTGCGTTGACTGGTATTAGTCAAACACGTGTATTCAGCACAGACCAAATCATATGTAGCGTTGCAATCAGCGAGCAACAACTTGAGATTTTATTACATTTCTACCCGAAATTTACTTGCAAAGTAATAGATAGTACGTGAAATATTGAACCTAGGCTTTTCGATTAACATGTCTGCGACAGAGTTTTTGTTGCGTAAAGCTCTTGTAATAAATTCAGTTTTGAACGGTCAACAACAGAAAGCTAGATTTGATAGAACAAAGGCAGCTGTAACAAACTGTTCGGTTGGCGATTTCGTGTTATTAGATAACGAAGAGTGAAATCAGATTAAAAGAATAAGTTAGTTCGGAAGTTCAGAGGTCCGTTTAAGGTAGTGGAAGTTTTGGCGTGTGATCGCTATACGTTAAAGGCTTTCAATTCTAACCTTACAAGTATGCTCACGATAGGTAAAGAGAGATGTCAGTAGGCCATGTATCAGTCGAAGTAGATAGTGATCACAGTGGTGATGAGCAAGCCTACATTATGGGAAGCACGCGAGTAGGGGTTCTCTATCGGGCGTAGTAAAGTTGTGTGGTGTCACAGGGTGATGCACACGGAACTATGCGCTGGATGTGTGAGAGCAATACGATTGCTGGTCGGCTGGAGAGCCGTGGCGTTAGAGTGGTTTACTCGTCTGTGGGTTTCCAGGTGTCTAAGGCAGTGATAAAAATGATTGACCCTTAATTTGATAAAGTCCGGTATGACGGACGTCAACAAAAATTAAATCCTACTAGTTTTTTATCTGATTCTCATCGATTACAAATCGACTAAATATTTCATAAATTCATAAACTAATAGTAGAAAATATATTTTGAGTGTGACAACACTCCATTTTGTCATTCGTGACATAAAATGTCAGCGCAAAGACGACCACCTATTTTACTCAAGGTATTTATATATTTTTTCCTCTTTTTTGCCTATGAATGTCTTGAAATCTCGACTCAACTATTAGAAAATCATTCTATAAATAATTATAACCTACAAAACAATACGCTCTTTTACTTTTTCATGCTGTTTTTTGTTGCTAAAGTGCTTTGTCCGTCACAGCGAACATTGCTAATTGTATAGAGATGTAGTACTTTATTACTATGTCCGCTATGACGGACAACACCAAAAAGCTTTTTTTTTTTGTTATGGTTCTGAGCTTAGTTTATTTTTCTTTGTCAACAGCCTAACCGTGCTAGTAAAATTATCGCCTTAGTGCCAAATGAACATGCACCTTCCGATGCTAGTGAAAATTCTGATTCTGAAACAGAAATGTATGGTGACCCGCGTGCTTATGCTTCTTCCCCACTTTCTTCTTCTGCACCATCAATTACACCTTCCCTTGCAAACCTAACAATCAGTTCATCTGAAGACGAAGAATCGAACATTTATAATATTGATGTTATATCAGATTCTATCGTGCGCGAAATTGGAGAGTCTAATTATGAGAATGTTCCATCCCTATCTGCTATTCCCTCACTGCCATCAACGCCTATGGCACCTATAGCTTTTTCTTCTCCACTTGCATCACGAAACACAAGGTCCAGAAAACAACCACCTACAGTACCAGTAAAGAGAGTGAAGAAGGGTAAAAAATTTCAGCTGTCTTAAAAAAGTAGCACAATTCCGCCACAGAGCGACAGTAGAAGAGGATGAAAATGTGGATTATATTGATTTGCCAGAAGATGTTGACTCACCTTTGAGTTACTTTAATCTTTTTTTTTTTCAAAATGTCATTACTAATATTGTTGAACAGACAAATTTATACTCAGTTTAACAAACTGGCAAGTCAATTCAGCTGTCAGAAGAAGAATTTAAAGACTTTTTGGCTATTCACATTATCATGGGTATTGTTGAAATGCCTTCATACCTCGATTATTGGTCGGATAAATTTAGGTATGCTAAAGTTGGTGACATAATGTCCTTGAAAAGATACCAACAAGTGCGACGATATTTGTATTTTGTCGACAATAATATGGATGATGGAGACAAATACTTTAAAGTACGTCCAGTTGTAGAGCAAATAAGACAAAATTGTTTAAAACAGCAAAAAAAAGAGACAAAATTTAGCATAGATGAAATGATGATAGCGTATAAAGGATCTAAGGCAGGCAAACGAAAACATTATATGAAAGATAAGCCAAATAAATGGGGGTTTAAAAATTATGTACGGGCTGGCATTTCAGGGATAATTTATGACTTTGTGCTTTATGGAGGTGACGATACGTTCCATTACCATATGTTTACTGAAGAGGAATTGTCCCTTGGTTTTGGCGCTCAGGTGGTCATAGCTTTATGCCAAAGCATTGACCATATACCATATACCGGCATTCGTGTTTTGTGATAACTTTTTTTCATCACCGGAGTTATTTTTCATTCTTCGGGAACATTATGGCATCTTTGCTTTAGGTACTATCCGAGGCAATCGCCTTAGAGGAGCAGAAACTGTTCTGCTTACTGATAAGGCTATGAAAAAGAAGCCCAGAGGACATTTTGTAGAAGCCGTTTGTAACCAAAATCGCTTAGCAATAGTTCGCTGGAATGACAATAAGGCCGTCACATTCATTAGTTCTTTTGTGGCAAGTGAGCCTGTAGAAAAAATCCGCAGATATTGTAAGGACGCAAAATGCAAGATCGACGTCCAATGTCCACAGATTGTGCGCCAATACAATAAACATATGGGAGGTGTTGATCTTGCTGACATGCTCATCTCACTATATAAAACACCATTTAAAAGCAGGAGATGGTATTTAGCTATATTCTCACAAATGCTGGATATATGTGTGAATAACGCTTGGTTACTCTACCGCCGTAAGCATTCAAGTAACGCGAAAGCTAAAATACCTCTAAAAGCATTCAAATACGATATTTATGAAATATTGTTGAAGGCAAACAGATGTGCCAAAAGAAGTAAAACTGAGACAGCAAAAGTAAGCAAACCACATGTCGCCCGCCCATCGAGTCCAGTCAAATATGATAACATAGGCCATTTCCCCTCAACGATGGATGAAGGTCGTTGCAGATACTGCCAAAAGAAGACCGTCGTATATTGCATAAAATGCAATACAAGATTATGCTTTGTAACAGGCAAAACCCCGAGAAATTGTTTTCTAAATTTTCATACCAAGTAAAATAACATTTTCAGGTCAATTTCTGCGTTTTTTATTTTGAATTTTCTTATTTTAATAAAATAAACATAATAATATTAACGTTTTTTATTTTTCCATAATTTGGCACTGTCCACCACAGCGGACATGCAAATCTACGCGTCCATCGTTAAGTTATTGGGAATGTCCGCTGTGACGGACATGAATTTTCCCAACAGTGAGCAACTCAGGATTTATTTTAACATTTTTTCGGGGCTCTTTAGCACACCCCCAAAGGCTTACAATAATTAAATTTATGTATTTCTTGCTTGGTTTTCGTTTCCAAATTAAGGGTTAATGTGGATAACGATGGTACATGGCTCTGGTTGATGATTTACGCTATGATTTGAAAATCAAAGTTTGTTTACGTTACTCCGGTTGAATAAATACTCTAAAAGCCTTCGACTCCAGGCGTACGTATAAATACGCTCACGATCACAAACAAAAGATGCCTCTAAGTAGTGTTCCTAACGACCTAAACGTAGAAGACGGTGAGGAGAGTTCCTCCACCGAGTAGTAGAGCATATACCATGGCTACGAGTATTAGGTCACACTCTACGCACTTGTTTGTAGTCGTAACTGCAACTCAGTTGTGAGTTGTTCAGGGGGCGATGGGCAGCTGGTGGTGCAGCGGGGACCCGGTTCTCAATGGAGACTATTGTTGTGTTGGTCTTGTAATGACCTGGGAGTCGTAAACTCTATACGAAGTGATGTGTGTTGGTCGTATCACTTGAGGTGATGACGGTTTGGGTGGCATGAATGTCACTAGCTGCTGCGGCAGCCGGGCCATGAGCATTGTATGTAATCTACGAGTGAGTTGATATAGTTCTTGACCGGTTGTTTCTAAGGCTTGGAGAAATCTTTTGTTATCGATGATAGTTTGGATCAGAGTATTACTAACGAATTTGAGGAAAGTCAAATAATAGTTTTGTTGCTGAAACAGAGTAGAGATTAATTTGTGTGTGCTGTGTGGGGTTTCGTGAGAAACCATAAAGTCCAGGAGTGACTTGGCGATTCGAGGGGGATGCGCAAATGAATTTGACCTCGAGTAACTGGAGGTTACTAGATAGTATGAGACATGCATCTTAGTTGATTATTTTTATTGTTTGTTATATTGTTTACTTCATGTGCAGTGAGCACATGTGTGCGATGGGTCTTTTAACCGCAACCTTTATAACAAGGCATTGTAAATTATGACTAGAGGAAGTAAAGTAACAATAGGACACGAGCTACCTTAGTTATTAGGTATTGGCAAGATAGCCGAGCTTGTTTACTCTCTGAGCATATTTGATCCACAGGTACTACACCCGGGGACGGGTGCTAGTCAGGGATGGCCGTGTCGTGGATAGATGGCGCCGTAGTACAGCGGACAGCGCCATCTAACAATTTGATGGGTAAACGAATAATCATGTGATCGGAAACGCAAGTGAGCCCTACCGCTTGGACACGATCGTCTGTGGAGGGGATGCAGCGAGGACTGGCGGAGAGACCGAGTGTTGCGACAGTCTACAGTGGACAGTCGAGCTCGGACAGTCTTGGCAAACGCTCAGTACCGTACGCACGTGTGCGTTTCGGTTGATAATCGCTAGTTTATTAAAGTTACTTTAAATTCAAATTATCTTTTCGTTCAAGTACCCGCTACAGTACCCACACATACGTAAACTCTGTTGGATCGTGAAGATGACCCGATGTTTCGCATCTCAGCCACCCAGTGATGCGACATATTTATATTTCATTTATAAATAATAACTAAGCATTTTCTGATGCATTACTGACTAAAGCAACAAAATCCTTCATTCAATTGTTCATTTAATTACAATAATTAACAATATGTGTACCGTAACATACGTAGTTTAAAATAAAGTTGAAACAAAATTAAACTTTTCATGTTTTACAAAATAAAATAACGACATTCTTTTATTTTTATTTGGTAGTTCTATACAAAGTGTGACCGCCTCTGTTGTTTAAAACTTGTCGGCAACGATTTTTCATTGAGTTTATAAGATTGTTTATCTGATTCTGCGGCAATTGCCCCCAGTGGAATTTTAACTAGTCATTCAGTTGTTGGGTTGTCGACACTCCGTCCAGGTTCTCTAGAACACGTCTCTGCAGCTTATCCCATGCGTGCTCGATGGGATTGAGGTCTGGCGATTGTGAAGCCCACGGCAATACTCGGATGTTTTCCATTGTCAAGTACTCTCTGGTTCTCCGAGCTGAGTGCGAACGCGCATTGTCATGTTCAAAACGTACCTACATGATCCCTAGACACTTTTCATGTGTGCATATAATTTTTTTGATTTTCAAAACGCGTTCGACAGAGTCAACAATGACGTCTAGCTGGCAAAGCTCAGTGCGATAGGTGTTGCTCCACGGCTTCTACGGCTTCCTGCAGATTATTTGCGGAGCCGACCACAATTTGTCAGATTAGGTTTGTACGAGTCACTCCCATACCACACTCGCTCCGGTGTGAGTCAAGGTTCGGTAGTCGGCCCTTTCCTTTTCATTATGATGATTAATGACCTCCCTGATGTAGTTGCGAATGCCAGATCCCTCTTATATAAGCTGATGACTTAAAACTATTTTATGAAATAAAATCTGAGCGCGATTGCCCAGTTTTGCAATCTGACATTGATTCAATATATAAGTGAAGTTTAGAAAATAAAATGGAATTAAATAAATCAAAATACCACGTGATGTCTTTCGGTCGAACGCGGCGCCCAGTCAACTTTCTATACAAACTGAATGGAGATGCAATTACAAGAACTGATTCCATGAAAGACCTGGGAGTCATATTCAACCGTAAGCTCACTTTTCACGACCACATCATGTCCACTGCTAAGGAGTCCATCAGGCGCCTTGGTCTTGTTTTAAGGAACTGTCGTGACTTCCACAACCTCCACGTTCAAAAAGCATTCCTTAGATATCTTTACAAGCACTTTACGGGTTATATCCTCTCTTGTATCCCACTGAATTCCTGTTGGGTTGCTTAAGTTTCAATTCTCTAGAAGTAAGACGGTCGCGCGATCAGATGACTGTTATATTTAAAATTCTTAGAGGGAATAATTAAGTTCCTGATTTCCATAACGAAATCTAAAATCTATTTGTCCCAGACAATTACTGTAGTGACAGAAAACACCGCTTACTGGCTGTTCCAACTTGCCGTACTGTTGCACACTCCAAGTCACCTATTCCTCGGACATTAGCTACTATTAACCCTCTCCGAGACTCGAACACAGATCTTGATATGTTTGCGAATGAATGGAAGATGCTATTGTCAGAATGTTTGAATTTTTGTGAGAAGAATGCATGACTGTGTTAAATAAATTATATTATTATATTTAAAAAGTGCAATTGGCTTCGGCCGTTCTATTTAAAATAAATAAATAAATAATAATGTGTGAGCTTACTCTTTTCAGTATGGACACTGTACCGCGTGGCTAAGTACGGTGAGGGTAAATCTAGTGGTTTATCCATACTCATCGCGCTTGCGGAGTTTAGCTAGCCAATTTAAAATAACCAGTCTGTAAAGCCTCAGAGGACGATGATTAAATTCATAAAAACAATAAATTATTACAAAACACGAGTCCAATTTGTACTCTGTTTATCCGGGCGTACCTTTTTTAATGTGACAGTCCAGGATAATCTGATTAAATTATTATAATTCGATTAATCGGATTCTGTTTTCGCTTTTCACCAATAAAATGGATAATACTTTCCTAGGGTTTTGGATAATTTACGTCCAAATTCATCCGTGAAAAGCTTTTATAGGGATCTTGCGGGGTTAATTTGCTCTTAATGCCTTGGGTTGGTGATCTTTTAAGACTCCATCAGACCTTTGTATCAGTCCCGGTTGTCGCGTTGTCAACACGTTATAAATAATAAAAAAACGGATAAGTTAACATAAGGTTAACATCAAATCTTATGGGTTATGAACATATTCTACTATGTACTTAGTACCTAACTATTTAGGTACAAGTTAATGGTTCTTTTATGTCAGTCGTAATTGCATGCCTTTTATAAGTGAAGGAATACACTTACTTAATATCTGATGTTATCCTTTGTTTATCCTAAATCGTAAATTCAATCATTTCTTTACTCTCAAATTAACTAAACATATTATACACCGGAAGAAACTTCGTTCCAACCTGGCCAGTACCACGACACTAGTCGACTTTTTGTAGAAAATTTTATGAACATGCTGGCAGGAAAATCTTAGCCCAAGGTGATATTTAAATGTGCTATATTCTCTAAGTTTAAATATGATCCATTTACTCGCGTTAGGCAATCTAAATCACGTAAACAAGCGTAAACTGATAAATTTAACCATTAAACGTGATTCAATTTGCATCACTAATATGAATTTGTAATGATTTTAGTTTACCTACGCTTCTCGCGCAGTTTACTGGGGTGTAAATTATATTACAGTTCACATTTAATGGGAATAGTGAAATGGCAATTATCCTATTAAACCTTCCTATTTTTTAGGCTGTAAAAATGTGAGGTGCATTAGACTAGCCGTTTAAAAAAACTGCCAGTCTTCTGGACACGTTTCCGGATTACAGGGATGCGGACGAGTACTTCGACGGCTAAGGGCCGATATTTTTAAACTCAACCAATTGTTAAAAATGGTAACTGATGGTTAAATTTTTGCAAAATGTGTTTTTTTGATCAATTTTTAATTTATCTAATGGTTATTTTTTAACTAATAGTTAATTATTTGACCATTAGCAATGATATTATATCATTATATAAAAAAATAACCATTAGTAACCATTAGTCAACCAGTCAATAACCAGCCTTAACTGGTTGTCAAATTTTCGGGCTACCCGTAATGACCGTCAAAGATCTCCGAATGATAGCAAGAACCAACGTTTTAACGTGCCTTTCGCGGCATAGAGAAGTCTCAATAAATTATGAAATTACTCACCAAAATCACCAGGGCACCTTACGGGTTTATCTTGGCGCTGAAGTCTTACTCCGCAGTCAAAAAAGTTGGTCTCGTTGCCTTCACATTTGACACCGCTGATCACGATTTGAGAGAAGCCATAGATATAAGTTTGAAGAGCCTGCTCAGCAAAGCCCAGGTCTAGGTGCTTGCACACGACTGCAGCTTCATAATGTGTCCAGGAATCGGGGCAAATGCTTCCCCATGTGTTGTTGTGGAAGATCTGCAAACAGATTTGTTTTGAATGGAAAGGAGAGGTTTATTGAAACTTTTTTTTTGTTATTCCATATTTCGTCTCACTGTAGGACTGCGCTGGGCAAAGTCCTCCTTTTTTTCCTTCCAAACCAAAGATAAAGCAGGATAAAGATAGCCTGCGCGATAATTGTCTTGCAAACATGATCATATCAATAATTCTTTTTTTTTGCGGAAGTAGAGCCAAAGTTTTAAAACTTAATAAATATCCGCTTAGTTTTTTAATCTGTGTCTTCAATGTGACAGTATGAGCCATAACGGTGACTTATAGTCGAGTTCTATTTGATAGTGTCGCCATTAGATTAAAAATTCTTACCTCAACTCTTCCTTCATTGACATTGTTACCCCCAACGATCCTCAATTTTGCTGTTTTCTCATTTAAAATGCTTCTAAGCTTTCTCTCTGACCTTTCCTTCACTGCTGACTGGGTATTCTTGGGAGAATCAAATTCTTCCATGCATATAACGCCTGCCGCTTCGTCCTTGTCGCAGTCTGAAGCTCCCCAACGGTTGAACACACATTTAGAAAGCGATGGTTCATCCCCTTGACATATTACGTCGTCCAACCAGTATTTTTCTGAAGATTTAAGAGAATTTCTAACTAGAAATTACATTATTTTGTAACACTTTCATTATTTCAAATATAATAGTTATGACTCATTATGTAATTCGGCTGTCAAGAAAAGGATTTTTTTAAATAAAAATTATGGTTGTACACTTTCCTGCCATCTGAATCTGTGATATTATACTACTCCTTTGGATGGTATAGCCTCTACTGAAGAAGTCAAAGGGAGATAATTTATGATATAACTAATCATTTATGGTACTTTTCGAACAAAAAACTTTAACAATAGTAGCAACAAGACATCCAACAATAAAGTATTGTCAAAAATTCCCGTTTCTGAATTTAAAACAAATTAATTTAGTGGCGTGGTACAAGATCAGAGGTAATTAATAATATAAAAACTGACCAACAGTGTGTCCATACGATCCCCCAACTGTCGCCACTCCAGTCATCTTAAAGGATTTGCAGACCACGGCAGCTGCTTCATCATCCCAGGAGTCATCGCAGACGGCACCCCAGCGACCAGCGTGATAAATGTATACATTCCCTGGAAAAAAGTAATGTAAGATTATGCCTGTATAGCTGTCATACATTTCGGCAGATGTGTTATAAGGTTTTGTCGTATACTGGGGAAATTCCATACTCCAGGCTACTGAGCATTTAATCAACTACTGCCCTTTATTCAATTCATTTGTGATCGGTCCAGTACCATCATTATCACCGTCATCGGTTCTTCTAGCATACATTTATAAGCCCATCATTTCAGTGGTCACCTATTTTTTACGTTTCCACTGAGAATTTCCACATGGAAAGCCTAATTGTTGTACGTGTTGCACCAATACTTAATATAATGTTTTGACATATCCGTCTGAATAATATATGTCTTACCTTCATGTTTACTCAAACCGCCCATTAGCTTGATTTTTCCTTCTAATTTACTATCCTTATTCAATAGTTTATGTATGAATTCGGCTCTCAATGATCTTTCTCGCTCACCGAGATCTCTACTAAGTACTTTTACTGTCCGTATTAACAAGATTATCAATACTATTAAATTCACCGTGTATTTTACTAGCACCATTTTTGCTATCGTTTTTCACTAAACTAGAGCTTGTTTCTATCACTATTATGATTTATTTAAATAATGTTGGCACCAATATACTTCCCTGCTAGACACCATAAAATAAAGCGTTATTTGATTGATAATGTGTGTCTTGTATCACAGAAAAATATTAACACAGTCTCAAATATTTAATTACAACAATACAATATTATTTAGCACACATTTTTATTCCAAAAGTTTTATAAAACGTACACTAAAGGTGTTCAAATGGTGTCTTGGAAACAACTGAATCTGACGATGGAATGCGTACGTTCTATTATTATGAATGCCATGTAATTATTAGTTCAATGTCATGATATATGGTAAGTAAAGAGTTCGCCACACGCGCGTAATTTTATATATTTAAGGGGAAGATATTCGAGTGTTTTAAAAGCTATTACAAGTATTTAACAATTGACAAGATCACAACCAGATACCGTTTGCTCACCCACTTTTTCAACACTCCGTTTCTATTAGTAAAAATAAATAGAACATTTATACGTTTTTCATTAGAACAAGCAACCATTATAATAATTTATATTATGTAACCTACAGATTTTAGGAAGAACGATAATAGAATAATATAATAGATTTTATTCAATCAGACTTATTTCCAAGCTTAAAAGGGCTAACAGAATAAACAAGTAGTCTAGACAAAAGTAGTGGACAAACCACTGGAGCCCTCCAAATCAATTGTATGATATATGTACCTACATAATATTTGTTTATACTTGAGAACAATAATTAATGAATTGCTCAATAGAAACTTCTATTGAAATTGAAACGATGATGCATCATGATGGATGTTTAATAAATCATCTGATTCTGACGAAACAATGCAAATTGATTTGAATTAAACCCTAACGTTAGAGACATTTAAAAAAGATATAGTAGATTGTTAGACTAACTGTTAATTTAAGTATCATAATAAGACTTAGGCACCTATCCCACCGCCGACGTCGCTCAAGAAATCTATAAAAGACCCCGAAGATCAGGTTGCTTGTAAGTAAAAGAGAAACATTTAAATTACATTTTATTTTATTTTTATCTTATCGTGAGCTCCGGTTGATGTCATCACGTCAACGCCGCATGTCACTGCAAACCAGCGCTGGGGCTCTGCCTCGCATAGGGTCTTAGCATTAGAGCGGTTTCGCTACGTCCGATCCGAATACGAGAAATGACGGTCCGCAGTAGCCATAGTCCTATTTGTATGAGGGGTTGCGCACTACAACTGAACTCAGTCCGTCCGAATTTAGAACATTCCCAATTCGGATTAAACATTCGAATTGGGAATGTTTTAGAATTTTGAATTGATCTTGAATTCGGATTCGGATCGGACGTAGTGCGAAACCGCTCTTAGGCTGCGCGATGGCCATTTTGCGTTTTGCTGGATGTGACGCCAGTCAAGATGGGGGGAGGGGGGAGGGTCCTAATTGGATATGTTACAATTCATATTGACAATAAAATAGCTAGCTTAATTAAAAAACTATTTACTCTAAACTATTTAACCGACTGTCTCGATAGTCTAGTGGTCGCAAGCACTACTGCTGAGCATGAGGTCCTGGGGTTGATTCTCGGGTCGGGCTGGAGCTGTGCCCGGTCAATGGCAATAGGCTCACCCCTATTACATGGGACTTACACATACATAGCTTGAGAAATATGGGTGTGCTATCGGTACACCTCTGCTGATACTGTCAGGGAATACAAGCATGATGTTACGTTATGTTATTATTCATTTATATAATAAAGTATATATAACTAAATTGTACACCACAAAAATTCATGACAAAAAAAATATATCGAACACTAAACATATGCAATGGGTGGCCTTTTCAACCGAAATCTTTTATTTGCCTTTTGCAAATAGGCAGTGTATGTAAGTCCAAAAGAAGTACGGGTACAAATAAATTAATAATAATTAAATAATTGTTAACAAACATCATTTTAAAAAAATCGCTCAAAATGTATTCATTAATGATAAAATTTATCATTGAGAAGCATCTCCTTAATAACATCAGCGTACACAACTGGGAACACTTTAGACCATATCAAACCATTTGACCTAAATATATATGTGTCTGTTTTGTTGCAAATGACTTCACATATTGAATTGTTTGTTTGCGCATCACCGCAACCAAATATACACCTTGTTTTTATACATACTGAGTTTAAAATTTAATTTTTTGTTGGTATAAAATATGTTGATGAGAGAAGCAAAAATCTTTGTTAGGAAAAAAACTGGAAGCTATGTTGATGTCATCGGTGCAGTTTGGAAGATGATTTGATATGATTTAGTTATATAAATTGAATCAGTATTTATGTACTGTCATCTTAATATTCTTGAAGTATCTTCTATTGGTCCTTGAAAAACATTCGCATTTAGATGGGTTGTTGGTTTAAGTGAGAACGATTATAGATTTGTAAGATGTCAAAAAAAGTAAGAAGGAAATGTTAATTATGCTTCTCACAGATCGCCAATTAATTGTTGACACTCATTTTATAACATAACAGGACAGGACAGGGCAGAACAGGACGGAACAGGATAGGTCAGGGACCGGGTGTTGTGGCGCAGGATATGAGAGGCCTATGTCCAGTAGTGGACTGCGATAGGCTGAGTTGATTGATTGATTGACTCATTTTATGACAAATCCAGAAATAAAGTAGATATTTGCTAAAATAAGCTGTTTCACACAATATGTCTACGAAAAGTACGTAGTACGTAGCATTTATAAGCGAAGGGCTGATTTTTCCAACGCCAGATAATTTTATCCGACCAATAGTTTTCAATTTTTGACATTTATTCCATACAAAAACTGTCAGACGTCAATTTTATTCCACGAATAAAAATTATCTGTCGATTGAAAAATTAGCCCTTAGTGTTATTATTTGAAACTAAGCCAACACCCTAGCAATGCCTTGCCAGCCTGGTAAGTGTTTTTTTAAAAACTTTTAATACTTGTTGGAAACGTTTTTTTTAAAAGTTGATACAAGATGCTTCAGTAAAAATTTTACCATGAAAACAGCAAAATATTGTGATAAAAACTCAGATTAGGTTAATTCTTTAAGTCTTAGTAACTAAAACTAGGTTCATTAAATTAGTTCAGAGCTAAGCTACTTATTACTTAGCAACGTTAAAATTAGGACGCGAGTGAAGTAGTCTTTAGGTAAAGTTCTGTGACGTTTCACTTAAGCTTCTCAAATGTGGGCAAAATTATAACGGTTTTGAAATAAATAAAAGAAAAAGATAATTTATTTGCGGTAAACATGACGCCGAGAAAGAAAACAAAAACACAAAAAAGAAAAATATTTGCGTCACATCCACGCAAAACGGCCATCGCTCAGTACAATGAAACCCCGACGTTTGTTTGTTTTCAAATTTCAAACAAATGATGAAACAATCAACTCAGACTATCGCATTCCGCTGCTGGACAGACGCGGCCTCTCCCAGGCTGCACCACAACACCCTGTGCTCTGTCTTCCGGAACCCGTCTGACCCACCCACCTTTTTGAGGTCGTTGGTCTATCTAGCTGGGAAGCGTCCCACACTACGCTTGCCGATACGCGGTCTCCACTCCAGAATTCGTCTGTTCCACCGGCCATCGGGGCGTAGTGTGGGATGCTCCCAGTTAAATGGGCGGACGATCTAAAGAAGACGGCTGGGACGGACTACATGCGGAAGCCGGAGGACAGGGTGTTGTGGCGCAGCCTGGGAGAGGCCTATGTCCAGCAGTGGACTGCAATAGGCTGAATTGCTCGGCTATCGGTCCTTCGACAAGCATTTGCAGCCCACTGCCGCTTCAGCTTGTTTACTTTGCAAACTATGTCGGTAACTCCGGATTTACAATTAACAGTTACGAAAGTAGTATCCCGGAGTTCGGATTCGTGCCCGGTTTATGTCAATAGGCTCGCCCCTATTACATGGGACTTAAACATGACTGGCGAAATATTTATTTTATTTACCATTTATGTACACACATATATAAACAGACAATGAAAAACAGAACAGAAAAAATAGGTACAGAGGTGATGCTTATTTCATAAGAAATCTCTTCCAGCATACCTGAGATAGGACAATAGATACAGAGATGTAGACAGCGTGTGATAGAGCAAAGGAGACAAAAAATAATACATAGAATCAAAAAAAACAATTCACTTAAAAACTAAACAAGAATTACGAGAATATATTAACATACATACAAATAAACATACATAAATACTTCTAAAATAAATATTACAAGAATGATAATAATTATATCATACTCAGAATAAATACATACACAACTATGATGAAGTGGACAGATAGTGTTATTTCACTCTTCTTTTAAAAACCGCAATAGTTTGGCAGTCCCTAATGTCAGGCGGTAGTGAATTCCACAATCGCACCGCGTGCACTGTGAAGGAGTAGGAGTAGAAGTCGGTGGAGTGGGGAGGGGACTTGAGAAGGTTTTTAAGATGCGACCTGCAAGGTGCATCTGAAGGACGGGCGTAGGAAAACCGCTCCCGCAGATAGGATGGTGTTTTAGGATTGTGAATATTGGTGTAATATAGATAAATTTCTGCCTAACCTTTGGAGGAAATACAGGAAAGAAAGAAAAAGTATTTATTGCGACTCGTACAGGAATATTATAAACTAAACACAGTGAAAAGTAAAAAAATGAAATTATACATGACGGAGAAGGTATGTCTGTCTCTCATTAGCATCAGGCATATTTTAATTACTGTGGGCGTACTATGGGTTGTGTTGGTTATAACACGATAGAAAAACGGTTTACAGTTAAAATCAGATTATAATTTACGAACACGTTAGTCACACTAACGAATCACACACTCACATAACTCAACGATACGGAACGCGAGACAGTTTCTAACACATGTTGTCCGTACGATGTCCAATGTTTCGATGATCCCCAGAGCTCTGCCCACACCGTTCTTGTAGCTGTAGCTCTCCGTCCACCTCCACGAACTTAGGCTAGACTCAGTCTAGCGCCACGAGATGGCGCTGGCGTTCCGAATAAACGAATAACTCCGACATATACAAGTGTGATGTTATGTAGCTAGTAAATAGAGACGCCAGCACATCAAGCGACTACAATCTGTCAAATTTCTTTAATAGATTTTCAACTTTATCGCTAAAGCATTAAGGTTCAAGGTTGATTGGGACAATTTTGCAGATTTTTAACGTTTTAATTACGGGAATTGGGTTTCTGGTGTATTGTGTGTCTTTTAGTCTGTGCTAAATCAATATATTTTCTTTCTTTCATGAAAATAAATGCTTTCAGTTTGGCTTCTATCCGCCACGTACTCGTATTCTATGGTATTCGGCAATAGTGTAGCTTTCAGAAGAAGAAGATTTATCATCACTGCTCTCAATCTCCCATTAAAGGCTGATTATGGTCACAGATTTTCGATTATTTTCTGCAACTATTGTGTGTGCATATCGTGGTGCGCGCTTAGCTTTACGGTTGTAGTTTGCAAGCTGTACTGCTGCATTTTTCAAACTATTTTTGTTGAGCTAAAACTAAACTAACGTTAACTAACTGTTGGCTCAACAAACATGATGTTGACAGACTGTTTTAACTGCCAATTTATGTTTCAGTGTTAGTTCAAGGTTTTCCCAATTTCGTTAGCTGTGTTGTGCCTGTTGATGGAAACGTGATTTTCAGTGTTTCTCTATTTCAGGTGCAAAAAATATTTGTTGTTATTCTTTATTGAATACTTTTTTTTTTAATGAAATAAATCGTCTAATCGTTGAGCTCTTTAAGTTCTGAGTTGAGCTGCACTATAATTGACAAATGCGTGCACTGAGTAGACAGGTTTAAATCTGTGTGTTTCTTAATTTTAACCAATAACTGTCCAAAAATTATAGGAAACGGACATTATACATATTTATATATATAATCTTTTTTTTTATAATGTCCTATTCCTATTTTTTTTTTCTGTAAGTAGGTTTGTAAAACCATTTTACACGTCTATCATATTTTTTGCAAATAGATGAGTTCGGCGTTTCCTATTTGACTATTCGGAGAAGATAGGCCGAAACAGACTCAGAGGTTATTTTAAACATAACTCGCAAATAGGCTAGTTTCCTAAAAAATGAGTCCGTCAGTTAGATTATCAAAAAATATTGGACCCGTATTTTTTCTTTTGTCAATTATATAAAAAATGATGAAGATATCGCCCGTTAAAGTTCCGCGTGAGGTCACGCTTTGCTACACTTTTTAGCATGGCGTGACGGCACGACCCCCCACTCCCAAATTTTGACGGACTTTATCTTTGTCGTTTTTTGTTTGATTGACAAAAGAAAAATACGTGTCCATTATTTTTCGATAATCTAACTGACGGAATAAATTTAACAATTATTTTTTTACCCAGGCAACTACCATATTGTGGGTGTCACCTCTGCCAAAACCTGCGGAGAAATAATTTATTTATTTATTACAGCCTGGAAGACAAACAAAAAAAAGGAAACAATAGTCGACAGAAAGCCAATTACAAGTCTTCGCATTTAGACTTATAATAAAATTTGCGTTGTGAACATACAACAGTAACATATCTAATAGTTAAAACAAATAAGATAACCACTTGTGCTCGCAATTGAAAAGTGACAGAAAAAGAAAAAAAAGAAAAAATACAACAACTAATAAGCACTGCGGCTATTTAAAAAAATTGAGGCTTAAGAAAGAAAGAAAGAAAAATATTCTAGCTGAGGTCACACTCGTTGTAAAGAGATCCAAATCGTGTTGTTTACATATTTTATTACAATTTTTGCTTGCACGCACAATATAACTGTTCTGCCTATTATTCGTAGAACTGTGGGGTACACGTTGTATAAATCGAAATGTTTTGTTTGGAACATTGAAATAAAATTTTGATAATAACTCAGGGCTGTCAATATTACCGTTAAAGATTTTTAACAGGAATAAGAAGTCAGCAATCTCACGTCGCCGTCGTTCTTCGAGTGGTAATAAATGATACTTTTTACAGAGTCGGGGGTAATCGATTGAATGGTATGGTATATTTTGATGGAAACAAAGATATTTTATGAAACGTCTTTGGATATTCTCAATGTGGTCAATGTACTTATGATAACGTGGGTTCCATAGCTGAGATGCATACTCTAGCTGGCTTCTAACAAAAGTGCAATACAATATTTTAAGTTTTTTAGCATTATGCGTGAAGTTATTTAATATTTACAATTGGATAACGCATACGCAACAATATAATGCGTGAAGTTATTTAATATTTACAATTGGATAACGCATTGTCAAAGTCATGAATAATAGAAACAGGCAGGTATTTCGTCCTGTGTACAGTAAAAAGATTTATTGCAAAAGATAGCGATCAAACCGTCCCTTTTGTAAAATAACATGAATACGTCGTCGTAATAACCGTTCATTTGACTTCTAAATGAGAATGAATCATTTTGAAAGGATGAAATATTACTTTGTGGCTTCATCTACGTGTTATGTCATATTTCTACTGTCATAACCACTTGAACTGAACCTTTATGATACAGCAATCTTATTGCGAGCTATGCTCGGAGTCTCTTTGAAGGATAAAATCAGGAATTAAATTATCCGGTAAAGAACCAGAGTTACCGACATAGATTGCAGAGTAAGCAAACTGCAGTGGCAGTGGGCTGGCCATGTTTGTCGAAGGACCGATGGCCGGTGGACCACACGAGTCCTGGAGTGGAAACCGCGGATCGGCAAGCGTAGTGTGGGACGCCCCCCAGCTAGATGGACGTACGACCTTAAGAAGGTGGCTGGGACGGACTGGATGCGGAAGGCGGAGGACATGGTGTTGTGGCGCAGCCTGGGAGCAATGTCCAGCAGTGGACTGCGATAGGCTGAGTTAATTGATTGATTGAATCTTTCTATCAAATATCGTAAAAATCAAATTTTCAGTTGAGTAGGACGAATATGACAAACACAAGGAAGAGTAGTGATGTACCACTCCAGTGGCTTCGACTTACGAGCAGTAGGTCGTAGGTTCAAACTCAGACAGACGCTTAACTTTAAATACTGATTTAAACTTTTTGCACATAAAAAGGTACAAAGGCGGACTTAATGCTTTAGGCATTCTCTACCAGTCAACCAAGGGTGATGAAGAGATGGCAGGTGCTTTGGTGGAGAGGAACAATGAAAAAAAAAAGCTATTAAAACTAGGTACACAAATACGTAAATAGATAACAAAACCTATAAAAGTGACACAAAAAGGAGTAGTGTGTACTACTCCTTTTTGTGTAAATAATTTCATCACCACTATTCTCAAGACGGTGAAGGAAAACATCGTAAGGAAACCAGCATGTCCCAGAACTAAAAATTCGAAGACATGTGACATCTACAAACCCGCACTGGACCCGCGTGGTAGATTACAGCCCACTCCCTCTCGAAGAGAGGAGGCCTGTATTCCAGCAGTGGAACATTACAAGCAGATTATGCTACAGACAGCTTTGGATCGGTTTCATTACATCCGGATTAGTTTTGGTTCACTTATCCCACCGATAATACTATATAAATTATCTTCGTTTTTTAATTTGGCTGGATATCGGAGTCTGTGAACACAACAGTCTTTATTTTTTTAATAATATTATTATTGTCGATCACGTTGCGCTACGGAAATGAGAAATCTGTAGCAAATTGAGAGCTGGAAGAAAATTAAGTTTTCAATCGCCGAGTAATATTTTCAATGGGTATCGAAGTGAAAGCGTGCTTCAAAGTTCTGTTTACAACGTTATTTTTTGTACGAAATCGTTCGGATTTCGGGCAGCACGGTACCTAGTGGTAATCAGTGCTTTTTCAGCTTCATAATTCACCAGCTAGAGTGGGCTTGGATTTTTATTTTCATGTCGTTCAAGCTGTTCGGTAAAAACTGATTGCTTGATTGCTCTTTTATTTTTGAGGTACTTATAAGTTATAATGTTTGAAAAAATAAAGAACTTGTTCTAGAATTATTATTTGCAAATCTACTAAGGGCAGAACTCAGTTCCGTTCTATGAATTTTTCGACGCTATATTTTAGTTTGTAAATAGTTCTAGTAAAGTTAGGATATAAATTTTTTAATTTATTTATTTTGTTATTGTTGTAGGTACTAGATTTTAAATCAATAACTAATATTTAGCTTTTTATAAATAAATAATAAGCATGATGTCTACTGGCTGATTTTTCAATCATCTGATAAGTTTATTCGGGGAAAATTTTTGAAATTTTGACAGTTATTTCTTACAAAAACTGTCCAACGTCAATTTTATTCCTCGAATAAAATTTAGCTGGCCATAGAAAAATCAGCCTTAAGTAGATTTGTACAAATACCTTTACACGTCAATCATATTTTGAAAACTAGATGGGGTCTGCGTTTTCTATCTGATTACTCTGAGAAGAAAGGTTGAAACAAACTCAGAGGTCAAAGTCACTACACAAGACCATGTCGATCGATGTCTGAGATGGTCTTTTGAGGAAATAACCACACAGATTGAGAGGACCTGTCCAGTCAGTGCACGCATTTGTCAGTTATCGTGCAGCTCAACTCAAAACTTAGGGAGCTCAATGTTCTTGCTTATTAAAAGTTGATTGAGTTTTTCCGGCGATTTACCATAATTCTTTATAGGACAAGCACTATTGCTGGGAAAGTATTACATCAATTTATTTTGTTATAATAGATAATATGGTTAAATTTGAATCGTGACATATTCTACAAAAATGTAAACAAATATGAGTTTATGGAGAAATAACTTTAATTCCTACACAACAAAGTTCAGTTTACGCTACAACTTCAAACATTTTTATAACATTTTCAAAGTGCTAGTCACTCTGAAATCAACTTAATTGCCATTATAATAAAGTTGATATTTGTTTAACTTGAAATAACGTCAATTTGAAACATAAATAAAATTGGAATATAAATAATTCCATCGCGTCTGCGGAGTTCCGCTAGCTAATTTAATATGACCCAGTATACCAGTACTACTCATTTCTAAAACAAACAAACCTAACCACGTCCGATATCCCCGTTTTCCTCACCGTTTGTTCGCCAGAATTTTTTCCGGTATACAAAATGAAGAAAGTAAAAAATGACCCAATAAGTTCCGTTCTCGTTCCCTAATTATACTATACCTACCTACCTGTGCTTACAGGGTCACACAGAAGCCAATAAAAACGCCACAGTGTATAGATCCGGCCCGATTTACGGGCGCAACAAAAGTTTTATTGGGGACCTCAAAACCACCATAACTTGAGCTCTGTGTTTTGAACATTCTCAAGGATTGCTGTGCAATTTTTTTGTGATTTTGAAGATGAAGAGGTCTATCGGAAATGGGCTTGTTAGGATATAAAACAGGTTTTTTCTGCCATCTTGTCTTGAATTATTTTATATTGGGTTATGTCATACCTTGTAAGTGTAATAAAGGTGTTTTCGATATTTTACTGGGGAGTGAATTGTTGGGGATATCTTTTATGGGTTATAATGGAAAATAAACATGTTTATTGGTTGTAAACAGGCCTTTCTGTGTTACCCTTTAAGTCTTTACTTTATGAAATACTAGCAGCGCCCCGCGGTTTCACCCGCATAAGTGTCGATTCCGTGGCAATATTGGGATAAAACGTATCCTATGTGTTAATCTGATGTATAAGCTATATTACTATAAAGTTTCATAAACATTTGTTCAGTAGTTTTTGCGTGAAAGAGTAACAAACATCCATCCACCCATCCATACAAACTTTCGCGTTTATAATACTAGCTGCGCCCCGCGGTTTCACCCGCATAAGTGTCGATTCCGTGGCAATATTGGAATAAAAAGTATCCTATGTATTAATCTGATGTATAAGCTATATTACTGTAAAGTTTCATCAAATTTAGTTCAGTAGTTTTTGCGTGAAAGAGTAACAAACATCCAATCTATCCTAACAAACTTTCGCATCTATACATATAATAAAACAGTAACGAAAGAAAAACTGTACATTGATAATTTTCGAGAAAAAATAAGTGGCTTTTGTTAGAAAAACGTAACTGATGACAAAAAGTGATTTTTTAGAATTTTTGTCTGTTTGTCTGTGTGTATGGTACGGCTTCACGCCAAAACTACTGGATAGATTGAATTGAAATTCAGCAAAAATGTGCTTTGTAAACCAAGGAAGGCTTTAGGCTACATATTATCACGCCGTATTATGGGAGGTAAGCAATATTGATTTTAAAAGGTTTTGTTCGTAATTGAATGCACAAAATAATTGAATGCACAAAATGACATGTTATTTATTTAGTTAATAATAATTTAACTCTGGGAACATAATAATCACGCTATTTTTATAAAGGAGCGGGGCAGTAATATTATAAATTGCAAGGGAACAGTTATTTCAACAATATGTCAACGGGGAATTTAGCGGTAAGGTCAGGCGACCGTTTACCGCACTAAATGGTGCGAGTTCAAATCCTGTAATATTGTTTAAAAAAATCGTAAAATTATTTTTTTAGTTTTTGCATTTTTTATGTGCATTAGGAACGATACTGTTATGAAATCTGAGAACTTTACATGTCCTATCTAATTGTATGGAGAGTTTCACACCAGTATTACTAAACAGATTGATTGGTGGTACAACAAGCTACACTATCATGAAGTCAAGTCAAACTTTTGGTTCTAAGTTATATCTTACCAAGCACATTTGTTGTAGGTAATTGATTCAAGAGCTATGAGTACCGTCGTCAATGACCATGTCTCTAAGTTTACCTCAGAGCTAAAGCAAATTGTCGACACCATCCTTGAAAGCGTTGGGCTCGGCCAAGGTAAATTGTTTTTCTTGGATGCTCCTGGTGGAACAGGGAAAACATTTGTCACCGCTGGCATTCTCGCAGAGGTCAGGAGGCAAGGCAAGATTGCCATTGCAGTAGCTTCGTGAGGAATCGCCGCAACACTGCTTCCTGGTGGCAAAACAGCGCACGCAATGTTTAAGATTCCCATAGATTTAGAGAGTAATGAAACACCTGTTTGTGGAATGTCACGCAACAGTGACAAAGGGCGCGTGTTTAAAGATTGCTCTTTAATCGTGTGGGATTAATGCACTATGGCGAACAGAAAAGCAGTAGAGGCGGTAAACAAGTCTTTGCAGGACATCCGCAGGAACCAGCAAATGATGGGTGGCGTTACAGTTCTGTTTAGCGACGATTTCCGACAAACGCTGCCTGTGGTGACGCGAGGAACTAGGGCTGATGAGGTGAACGCTTCGTTGAAATGCTCTTTCTTATGACCACATATTCATAGGTTGCGCTTAACGATGAATATGAGAACACAGCTTGGCGGGAATGTACACGCCCAAGAATTTTCTGATGTTCTCTTAAAATTCGGTGAGGGAACGCTACCAGTAGACGGTGGCCAGATGGTTCAACCTGAGATACTTGGGAGAGTGGTGTCCACCTTAGAAGATTTGATTTTCCTGGTGTACGGGGACATCAATAGGATACCGCACCAAGATAATTCTTGGGTGTGAGAACGAGCCATTTTAACACCCAGAAACGACCAAGCTTCAGCGATCAATGAATGCATTCTCGCGGAAATTGAGGAAAATGAAGTGATCTACACTTCAATAAACACTGTTGTCGACCAAGATGATGCCACACATTACCCCGTAGAATTTCTCAATTCCCTCAGTGCAAGTGGACTACCAGCGCACACCATTAAGCTAAAGGTCGGTGTCTTAATTATGCTTCTTCGGAATCTCACTCCGCCGAAACTGTGCAATGGGAAAATATCATTGAGGCGGAAATTCTAACGGGTTTTGGTGTCGGCGAGACAGTGTTTATACCACGTATACCACTGATTCCCCACAATTACCCCTTTCAATTCAAGCGCGTGCAGTTTCCTGTGAGCGTGTGCTTCGCCATGACAATAAATAAGTCGCAGCGGCAGACACTGAAGGCTGCGGGTGTCGACCTCAGGACGAGCTGCTTCTCACACGGACAACTGGACGTCGCTTGCTCCCGCGTCACCAGTCCTGACTCGCTGTACATATTGAATGAGACCGAGGGAAAAACAACGAACGTTGTTTACACAGAAGTGTTACAGTAAATTATAACAGTTCTGTTATTCGACGTCTCCTAAATTTCCTTATTAACCTGACGTCTCTTACCAGTAAATTAACTACATAACTTTCAAATTTTGAGTTTACTAAGCCAAATCGTTTTTGAGGGATCTAAGCTATAGTATAGTATGGAACGCATCTTTTGACTGTTTCTGTAAATCAACAAACTATCACTAACTATTATTAAAATTAAAATAGAATTTAAAAAATACTTATGCGATACGTGGGCAAAGCCACGGGTACAGCTATAGTTTATAAAGATATTTTTTTAAAGTTATTTGCAATATTATTGTTAATTCAGTGTACCCTTGGGATCCACTGCGGAATTACAGGAAGAAAATTTTTTTGTTGTATAGGTATTAAGTCTGGGCAACATATAGGCTATAATTTATTTTGGAAAATGGAACACCTGATGCAGAACCGCAACAGACCAGCTAAAGTATAAGAGATATAAAAATGGTGCCATAGCAAAAAATATTCCACGTGAAGACCATTTTCTGCTGTGAGAATAAATTTGAAGATCTGGAACACCTGTTGTGGAACTCCAAAGCCCAGCGACACTATAACATATATAGGAATGACGTCTTAGCAAAAGTTGTTTAGTCTGATGGGCATTTCCTGTTGACTTACAAAAATGAAAGATCTGGAACGTCTTGAATCGTCTCGCGCAACACGCTGTTTTCCCGTCCCCGGGCTCTTAGAATTCGACATCAGACGTTTCAGATCTTCGATTTTGACGACCCCGTTGTCGCTGGCATAAGCAACAGGATCCGCGTACGAAGTCGCGGGCAGAAGCTAGTGATGAATAAATGTTTCATCTTGAATCACTAACGTTACCTATTTGAGGTTTCCTAAGATAGATGGATACTCCTTATACATGAAACTTCATCTAAGCTTCTCCTAAACCTCAAACACCTTAACTTATCAAAACGACTATCATGAGCATCACAACCATTACTCACACATCCAATTTGTGAGATTTAGAACAAAACTATCAATATCTAAGCCAATTTGAATCCATTACCGCGGGGTTGAAAATAAATCAAACAAGTTTTCAAACAATTAATTGCTAGACACAGTACAGAGAAGGTTGGTTCGACATAACGAGCGCAAACAGGCGCACGCACACGAACACGTAGGAACAGGTAAACCAGAAAAGATAGTATACGTTTTGGGGACTTGTGGCTAAGTAATAACAGTCACACGGGTCGATCGATCAGGTTAAGCTACGCTGCCGCGGTTGGCCCGTGGATGGGTGACCATCTTCACATACCAAGACCCCTCCGTGCTTCGGAAAGCACGTTGAGCCGTTGGTCCCGGCTGTCAATCGTGGATCTTTGGCAGTCGTTACGGCGCGACGTTCGTGCTAAATCGGAAACACGAAGATTACCGAAGCTCATACTTTTCTTTACAAAGCTGTACGTACGACGATCTCAAACAAATGCCAGTCGCACTGCAGTGGTTCAATGCAGTGCGCTTGCACTCGCTGTACGTGAAGCGTGTGTATGTGTGCGTGCGAATTCGCTCATTGTAAGAGGAGCCAACCTTCTGTTGTAATTGTCTACTTTGTGGCCTAGAAATATCACGGGAACGAGTGAATCGTACTTGGTAGCTACGAGTCGTTAGCGGCAAGGAAGGTACCGGTTACGAAAGGTAAATGTTCATTATAATTCATCGGGGGATAGTTTTGAAATAGGTTGGTTAGGTAGAGCAGAAGATGCTGGATATGGCTATGGATTTTATTGCACAAATGTGCGTATCATCTACGTATTATGCGTTTCTTTTTATTGTACGCATTTTTTTTTTATCCTATAGTCGTGTGAGTGGGAACTGCTATGTATAGATACTACTAACTCTTTACACTAAGTACTAAATTAAATGACTAACTAACTGACTATACAAATAACAACAAAAGGACTGTCCACTCTTAGGTTGCCTGGAAGAGATCGCAGTAATGCGATAAGGCCGCCCATTGTATATTTTGTAGTGTGTCATGTTTTTTTTGTGCTATGTATTTTTGTGGTGTACAATAAAGTATATATAAATAATAAATAACAAAAACAAAAGGTCACTTAGGCGTCGAAGTACTCGTCCGCATCCTGTGTCTGTGCTCCGGAAACGTGCCCAGAAGACTGCATTGCAACGTTGAATGTCAATGCTAATTCGTTGGCCAAAGAGCGACCCAGACCTCTGGTCCCGTGCGTTTCTTATGATTTTTGAAGTTTATTTTAGTTTTTTGGCGCTTCTGGAAAAAAGCTTACTAAATTCCTTGGCACCTATTCCATTTTTCAAGAAAAAAAAATCTCTAATATCCAGCGCCTCTTTGATATCCGCATCTTGTCAAACCCTTGTATGGCAATTGGCAATTTGATTTATAAGTATTTTCTTGGGCCAATAACGGTATTAGCATTGACAACTCCAAAGGAAACACTTACGAATCAAATCAAATCATTTATTTCTTAACAAATAAAGTATCTTTATCTTACCCAAATGTTTTTTTTAATATTATTATAATAAAGTCCGCCTTCCTCTACCGTCCCATAAACAATAATAATAATAATAATGCTTTATTTCCAAGTTTACAATTTAACAAAAATAGCACTATGTAGAACAGACTATATAAACCTAAAAATTGTAAGAATACCACTGAGTTTAAACCTCTGGCACCCAAGCTAAGATTAAACTTGTGTTATGGGTGTCAGGGCTCTCTCTTTATACATTAACCAAGATAATATAAACGAGATTCGGATTTACATAGTGATTAGTGTCACTAGCAATTGCCGGAGTAAGCAGTATGGTTAGTTTAATAGAAAAGAATAGAAAATAACAACAATACAAAAAAAAAAAAAAAACTACTTAAAACTGTAAACTGTAGCCATTCTCTGAGTGTGTATATGTGTGTGTATTTGTATGTGTGCATGTGCGTGTGAGTGTGTGAATGTATGTGTGTGAATGTATGCATGTGAGTGTGTGAATGTGTGCGTATGTGTGTATGCGCGGATCCACTGTATATGTTTGCGCTATTTATGTGAATTATATTGTGGAGTGCACGAATAAATTAGTCGGTTCTTTTAGAGTAACTTTCCTAATAGTTTTTCTGTCTCCTCATACATAAGAGTCATGATCCATGTAAAATACTGGTATTCAGCTGCATCCGATTAGACGATTAGCCGACCCCAACGTAGTTGGGGAAAGGCTATGCAGATTGATCAAGTACTTTATGACAAACCATTTGAATTTCGTAACCAAATCGTTTGCCATATCCAGCACACTGCAAATCCATGTCAAAACGAAGTTCCGTACCGTTGCTGGGTCTACACAGACTAATTAATCAGAGAAAATGGGTGTACCTACAGTGTACAGCAATACATCGTACGTGAGATCGCTTTATTTTCTTGACAAACTGTTTTGGGCACCCTACCGTAGGGCGACTATTTTGGGCCACATTGTAAGTTGTAAAGGAAGCTGTAATGAAGACTAGTAGTTTAATAAATGGGGGCCTAGGGTTGTGTTGAATTGTAATGGGGGCGGGATAGAAGGTGGTTGGCACCTGACTCATTAAGGAAGTAATTAATAAAGGTGAAGGGGCAATTGGGGCTGTGTTTTAGCAACATGGCCATAGAGGTATATAGAATAGAATATAATTTTCTTTATTCAAGTTACATAGACTCAACAAGATTGTTAGTAAAACTATGTAATGTTTGCAGTATATGAGGAACAGGGTGTAAAGCTCACTCATCCTCCATAGAAAAGGGAGGATTATCTGACCAGACGGGTGTTGTCTTTGGTGGGCTACTGCCTGACGATTGATGTCAGGACGTTGCATATATGCTAGTCACGCGGTAAACTTCGTTTGCACGATGCAGGATTTTGCGTGATGCGTAGTTCGCATATGGCGATGACAAAAGCACTATTTTTAGTAGAACGTTAATGAACGAGTTTGAATATGAATGCTCTATGTTCCTATCCTGCCCTCTGTGTCCTGAAACATGCAGTCAAAGTGACCTCTGCGCTGCCTCTGATGCACCATGGAAGTAAGCAATGTAAGAAGAGACGCCCTGGACGTCGGGATTTGATAACCGATTCCCGGCCACCGTAGGCGCGGGCTTGCGGACGGCGAGAAATGGGTAGCTCGCCGTCCGGTAAGGACCAGGCCCGGGTCGACGGCGCGTTGTATTCCACGCGTGCCTCAAAGAGATGTCAGCACAAAGTGACGGGGTCTGGTAGGACCGATGCCTGCCAGTGTCGCGGGTTGTTCGAAAGAGTTGCCGTGGCCCCTGGCACAGGCAACTGAAGGAACATGGGTGGGTTTTAGTCAGTAAAAGTCTGACACGACCTCCCGCTCCGCCCAGAGCGGGAGAAGCTAGGAAATGACGACTCCATCTAGCTTATATTCTTTTAGTTTTATAATTTGACATGTAAAAGTGATTCCGGTATCCTATTTACAGAACAAACAAATTCATTTCATGATGACGAAAAGATACTTCACTAGGTTCATTTAAAGCTAACTTCGGTAATGTGACCCGAGTTTTACTATTTTATACTCATTTCGTTGTTAGTACATACTTCCAAGATGCTTCGAAGTGCATTAGCTAGTTAATACTTCTGTCTTTAAGATAACTTTGTTGCAGAGCAAGTTACACGTGGAGCCAAAGGACCTCGTGATGCAACGTTGTATCGAAGTACAAAATCATAAAGATATATAGTAGTTGTACAGTGCCACTCCTTATAGTGCAGTGCTTCCATTAATGTGCATACATACGAGAGACAGGCGTGAACGACACAACTGCAGCTGTTGACAGGAGTCACCGGCACGTCGGCTGCTGCCATCGACAACGTGCCGCTCGTGTACTCGAGTACGGTGCTCAAATACACGAGCAGCATGTTGTCGACCGTTGACGGCTTCAGTAGCCTGTGCTGCAGACGCGTGTCGCTCGTGTTTATGAGCACTTACCTGTACATTTGACAGTATCTGAGAAATGGCAAGACTTTTGTTTTTTTTCTCAATACTTTACCAGTTTTTATCGCCCGGATTTTGCCCATCTATATGTATCATAAACTTTTACCCCTTATTTAACCCTTTAAGTGATGAATTTTCAAAAATCCTTCCTTGGTGCTGCTTTGTTGTAAAAGGAACTCTTGTGCAAAATTTCATGTTTCTAAGCCTAGTGGTTTAGGCTGCGCGTTGTTTTTCAGTGTACGAATGAATTTTATGATAATATTTACATAATATAAGCTAACACTTCAAAAGAATCATAGGGCTCTCAAAACATTCGTCCGCATCGCTGTCAACAGGAACAGTGCCCAAAAGGCTGGCAGCATTGCCACGTCGTTGTATGGCGATGGTAATTCTTTGGCCAAGAAATAGGTCACGTGAACAGTCGACTAACCGTTTGCCGATATCTGGAAACACCAACTTAAATTTATTCTAAATTTTTACTAAGTAGAATATGTTCTGAGCCTGACCCCCAACCCTCCAAACTACTGCTCTGCTAAAACGCTCCCGTTGAATCACTGTAAGTAATGACGCTGTGGTAACTAGTTTAGTAGTTCTGGTTACCGTTTACTGAGTGAATGTAACTGGAGAATAGTTAGATTTCAAGTTGATTCGATTCGGGAAGACAATGACAAAGACATTTATTCGTTGCGTATGGTAGGTACAAAGTTGGTTAGTATATTTAGATACTAGCTGCGCCCCGCGGTTTCACCCGCATAAGTTTCGATCCCGTGAAATATCGGGATAAAAATCCTATGTGTTAATCCTGGTTATAAACTATCTTTGTGCCAAATTTCATCCAAATCCATTCAGTAGTTTTTGCGTGAAAGAATAACAAACATCCATCCATCCATACAAACTTTCGCGTTTATGATACGCTCAGCCAATAGATATATTGTCTCTAAGGCCTCATTTACGATTTAAGAGATGTCAGCACAAAGTGACGGGGCCCGACAGGGCCGAAGCCTGCCGGGGTAGCGGGATCGTCCGAAAGGGTTACCGCTGCCCTGGTACATAAAGGGCTAAGGAAGGAACACGGGTGGGTTTTAGTCAGTAAGAGTCTGACACTCCCTTCTGCTCCACCCAGAGCGGGAGGAGTCATTTGACGATTTCCCATCCTGAAAAAAAAAAAAAAAAAAAAGGCCTTATTTACGGAGACGCGAGGCGTCGCGCGTCGCGTGCGGTGTGGCGTCTCGCAGCGCGTCGTACGATTTTCTGTTTACGGAGCGGCGGCGCGTCAAGCGGCACTTATCATCGCACGCGTAAACACAAACGTATAGCAATATAAGACGTTGTTCATAGAGACGCGGGGCGGGAAGCGTGGCGGTGCCGGCCGCTGCGCCCGCGGCGAATCCTCAAGCGTGTAGCAAAGCACGCGGCGGGCAACGCTGCGGCGCACGCGGGATACTCAATCAAACCGACCAGTTTTAGGTTAGCGGAAGATGGGAGCGCAAATTAAATTAATTAGTAATTACTAATAATTAATTATTCTTTAATTGCGTTCTGCAATTTCCAAATATGACTGGCAGAAGATTCCGCCGCGGGCATCGCTTCATCGAGAATTGCCGCTGCGTGCGCCGCCGCGATAAACGCCGCGTGAGACGCGTTGGTGCCTACCGCGGGCTCGGCCGCAAAAAACGCTCCATTTCACGCAAACGCGTCTAAAATCGCTTCTCCGTAAACGCACTCATACAACGCCATAATATGTTTGAATTTAGTGCGGGCCGCGCCACACAACACGACGCGCACCGCCCCTCGTCTCCGAAAATGAGCACAAAGAAAATAGTGCTTGTTATTACATATCGCATATTAATTAACTATCTAAAGCTTATAATTGCAGAGACAACCCAACATTTCCCGTAATTAACTGACATCAACATCAATAAGACAGGAACTTTGATTATCGAATAATATTCTCTTCTGATCTATGAAAGGATACCGTTCAAATTAATTGGTATTTCAAAGTACTCGTAAGCATAATTATTTGCCGCCAATACGGAATTCTACTATACTTATTAAATTCCCAATTATGTAGTTACTAGCATGGCCACGTATTTTCACCCGCATAAGTCTCGATCCCGTGGGAATATCTGGATAAAAAGTATCCTATGTGTTATTTCTGTGTGCCAAATCTCATCCAAATCCGTGCAGTAGTTTTTGCGTGAAAGAGTAACAAACATCTATCCATTCTCACAAACTTTCGCGTTTATAATATTACTAGCTGCGCCCCGCGGTTTCACCCGCATCAGTTTCGATCCCGTAGGAATATCGGGATAAAAAGTATCCTATATGTTAATTCTGGTTATAAACCATCTGTGTGCCAAATTTCATCTAAATCCGTTCAGTAGTTTTTGCGTGAAAGAGTAACAAATATCCTTCCATCCATACAAACTTTCGCGTTTATAATATTAGGTTTATAATATATGTAGAAAGTAGGAATAGGATAGCGAGTATTCATAATATGGCTAGAAAATTCTTTCCAGACAATTATTTTTAAAAGAGTAACCGTGGAGTTTCTTGCTGGCTCTTCTCAATTTGATAAACAATTAATTCGCCTGACTGTAAATATGATGCTATCATGTAAACAGCCCGTTTTCTTTTAAATTTAAAATGAAGGGCATCCAAAAAAGCCGTATGTCGCACCCACACACAACCAAGATCTATTATTTGGCATTTCTCAATTCGACTGGTATCGAAGTCGAAACAATAATAAAAGAAGGGCGGAAAAAGAAATATCTTCACAAATAGTTTGTTCAAAGTGGCGGAGATGTGTGATCCGAAGATATTTGTTTTTCCTTCATTTATTTGCAGGTAACATTGGCATTTTGACGGTTGTAATTTTAAAAGGAGATATATTTTGCCCCAAAGTATTTCTGGCTACAGTCCGGCCGACGAGAGAATGCGTTCTTGACACCTGTCAGTTTCATACAAACGAATACGTGTTTTGAGAATTTGATCTTTACTGAGTCCGCGTATCACTGGTCAGTTTCCCTCGGTCGTCAGATTATTTAACTCGCCAGGTACGTTGATTAGTCAGTTTCACTGATTCGTCAGTTTTACCGATTATACAGTTGCGTTTACTCGACCGTTTCCAGAATTTGCCAGTTCTCGTCAATTCGTCAGTTTTGTACAGTCAAGCTTTAACGTGTTGAGAAACACATATTGCGGATAATTTTTGCTGCTGTAAGGAATAACTAACCTTATTAATATCACACTTTATATAAAAAAGAACACTTACCTTCTAAGATTACGTTACTGAAATCTAAATATGATACCTAACGATATGTCATAATTTCAAATGAAATAAAATAGAGTCAATTAAAAAAGAAACGAATGCGATCAATGAATTTACAGACATTTCTTTAAATCTCGGATATTAATTAATTTATTCTTTTTAACATAATATATCTCTATTTACTTTAATAAGTCTTAAGCGTTACTAACTTATGTTAATAACTAAAATTTAAATTAGCAGACGTGTGTGCAGTTTTCTACCGACTATACTTTGGCTGACGAATTGAATAAAACTGGCAAATACTGGAAACTGTTATTGTTTGTTAAATGTACAGTCGCCAAAAGAGAAAAGTAACCAGGGTCGTTAGATATAGTTGAAGTTTAGTAAGGAACCGATGGAGGTTTTCGAATGAAAATTTTATAAATGAACTGTTTGTTTTCTATTAAATATATATATTTTTTTTTAGTAAACATCCAACGATTATTGAGAAATTCCAGGTGGAAAACCCAATAATATCTACTGCCCGACCCGGGAATCGAACCCAGGACAGCAGTAGCACTTTGCGACCACTAGACCAACGAGGCAGTCCCGCACCCTAATTGCGTAACACACGATCAATCGGAATCTGAATCATTTTGAAGCAAATTGCTAATCCATTGCTTCATAAGTTCGAAAAATTCGTCTGCTCAACACGTAAATAAGGCAATGAATCTTGTTGAATTGTCAAAATGAAACCGATTCCGATTCCGATTCCGATCGTGTGTTACGCAATTAGGGAGCAGGTTGTATTTATAACTGTTCTAAAACAAAAAAAGCAAAACACGCAATTTATTTTTCTTTGTTCGCCTCCAGGGATTTTTTTTTTTTTTTTTTTCAGGATGGGAAATCATCAAATGACCCCTCCCGCTCTGGGTGGAGCAGAAGGGAGTGTCAGACTCTTACTGACTAAAACCCACCCGTGTTAAGGAACACGGGTGGGTTTTAGTCAGTAAGAGTCCTGGCCGCTGCCCTGGAACATAAAGGGCTAAGGAAGGCCTTAGCCCTTTATGTTCCAGGGCAGCGGTAACCCTTTCGGACGATCCCGCTACCCCGGCAGGCTTCGGCCCTCTCGGGCCCCGTCATCTACGCTGACATCTCTTTGAGGCGCACGTGGAACACATACGCGCCGTCCGGCACGGGCCTGGTCCTGATCGGATGGAGAGCTACCCATTGCTCTCCGCCCGCAGGCCCGCGCCTACGGTGGCCGGGAGTCGTCACGCGGCTCCCGACGCCCGGAGCGTCTCCCTCGGCGGCTGAGGCGTGAGGATCTCTCCCTTGCCCATCCCGCCACCTCCTTCGCTAGCATGACTGCTTCGCAGAAGGAGGTGACCGCCTCCCACTCCCTCTCGCCCCGGACCATGGCTTGCACCAGGGCCGAGCGCGAGAGGTCGCCGCCGCTGCCAATCGCCTCTACGAGGACACGGCGGTGCTCTGCCCAAGCGGGGCAGACCTCCACCGAATGCTCCACCGTGTCCTCTGGGCGATCCCCGCAGTGGTGACACCCGGGCGTCTCCTCCCGCCTGATGATGTGCAGGAACCTCCCGAAACATCCGTGTCCGGAGAGGACCTGCGTCAGGCGGTAGGTGAGAGCGCCGTGACGCCTCTCTAGCCACTCCTCAAAGAGGGGTCTTACCGCCGCTATCGTGGCGTGCCCTGCGCTGGGTTGCGATAGTCGCGCCTTCCATTCCACCATGAGACCGCGCCGGAGGTCCGTCCGCTCCGCAGCGATTTGCCGCGGGTGCAGGGTTTCCCCCCGACGTAGTGCCTCCGCGCGCCAGTCATACAGGCGCGCGAGGACTATCGCCTCCAGATCCCATGGTGGCAGACCGGCAAGGAGGCTTGCTGCCTCGCCCGAGATCGTGCGGTACCCCCGGATTAGCCTTACGGCTACCACCTTTTGGGGCGCGTTCAGGTAGTGTGCGGCTCGCAGCCGCAGTGAACGCGCCCATACCAGGGCCCCATACAGGGCCATGGACCGCACGACCCCCGCGTAAAGCCTCCGGCAGGAGGCGTTTGGCCCCCTCAGGTTGGGCAGGAGCCGCTTTAAGGCGGCCCCGGCCCGTTCCAGTTTGGGGGCCAAACGTCGGAAATGCTCGACAAAGTTCCACCGGCTGTCGAGGACGAGACCAAGGTATTTCATCGTCTTCTCGCCTCCAGGGATCAAAAACCAAATAACAATGAGACAAACGTTATAAAAAAATCTATAACATCATTTTGTCCATCCCAAATCACCATGAAAAACGGTACCTATAACTTGAGCACATTTAAAAAACATGAATTCCTTCGCCCATAAGTAACAGAAATAAGACAAAGTTGAGAACTGTTGGGAATCGAAAAAGTTATTTTTTTCCATCGTATTTTCGACGAAAAAGTTTCTATGCAATTAATTCTGGCAGGACGTTTAGAATGGAGGTTCGAGTTGTTGACAAAATATTTTTTATTGTTGGCAATCTTTTGAAGTGAAAACGTTTCTTCGGTCTGTGTATTTTTGATGTGCTTATTTATACAAGGTGTCGTTTTGCATCCTCGTCAAATTCAAGGAGGTAACTATGCTACTAATTCTCGACACGAATTAATAATAAAATAAGAAGGTATTTTTTTTTTCTAATTTTCGGAAATGCATGATAAATTATGATAAATGATTTTTTTAGGAACTTGTACAAACACTTTTACACGTCACTCATATTTTAAAACTAGATGAGGTCGGCGTTTCCTATCTGACTAGTCTGAGAAGAAAGGCCGAAACTAACTCAGAGGTCACAGTCTCTTTTAAAGTCCAGACATAATCTTGGTCAGATCATATGAAGACCATGTAGGTGGATGTCTGAGATGGTCTTTTGAGGAAAGAACCACACAGATTGAGAGGACCTGTCCATCAGTGCACGCATTTGTCAGAAATCGTGCAGCTCAACTCAAAACTTAAGGAGCTCAACGATTCAACGAACAATTACTCAATATTAATTACTCGAACTGCCAGACCATGACAAAAACTAAGAGAACACAGAGAAAAATAATATAAATAAAATGACCCACATAGTCTTCACATTCACAATAATTAAAATAATAGAATACTTTACAAAGTAAGCAAATGTCATAGTATATAAATAAAATTCAACAACTAAACAGAAAAAAAATAAAAATAATAAAGTCAAGAAACTCCCCACAGTCAATACAACTATTAAAGATAACAGCTAGAGTAGGTCCTACAATGTCGATAATAGACTTAGGAACTTCTACAGAATTACGCCACAGATCTGCAGTCTTTTTAACATTTAAAGTGTGAAAGGTTTTAATTATATCTCTACATAACAGGCAATATGTTCAAAATGAAATTCCGAATCACAACCATTAACATTTTCCTTAAGCAAAGACTCAGCAACAGAAGGTGATGAAGTTTAGGGATTTAGTAGTTGAAACGGGAATATCTGAAAATAAATTTTCAATAGCCTCGACGACTTGTGAGTCTGATTTTATTATGTTGTCATTAATAGACAGGCTGTAGTCATTATTTCGGTTACTAGATCTTCCCGCTTCACTACTAATAATAGTCCAGGTCGTTATAATTACATTACTGCTGTTTTTAATCGTTGAACCCAAATAACGTGAATTGGCCATATAACAGACTTTTAAAAATAATTTTGAATAATTTCTAACGTACATATTAAATTCATCAGTGTTAACATAAGATCTTTCATTGTACAGTTCTGGTGTGGGACACGCATTTTAAAACGCGGCCTGTGTGAGACCGTACTGTACATAACTGCCCTTTTACACACACATAAAAACGCGGCCGCTTATACGATACCATAACGCGATTCTGTTCTTTGAAAGTGGTGTATTCTGAAATACTGTCAAACTTAAATAACTAAAAAAACAAGTATGTATTCATTATTTACCAGGGATCGTAATTTTATTTGATTATTTATGTCTTTCATAACAGCCTCCTGAAATTTGACGAGAATGCAAAACAACAGCTTGTATAACTATGCGTTTGCACCAGAAAACATTCAACATATCGGTTTCGAAACTTATACAGGAAGATTTTCACCGTCCAAATTTTGATATATTAATCTTTGGCGAAAATCATTGAATATCTATTTTTTCTTTTAGTATCACTCAATACAAAAATATTGAGATATCACATCACAAAGTTATCTATAAAAAGTTAATGTTTCTGGACACTGCCGCGCCGTGCGTACGCGCTAGGTGAAGTTACGCGGGCCGGCCCGCCCCGCGCGCCGCCGCAATTCATTGATAACACAATAATAAACAAAGTTGCAAATTTTCCCTTCATACTTTCACGGGCTTAGGACCGTCAATAAGCAAAAGGTTTGTGCTATGTTCACCATGATTAGAATGTAATCCTTAATTAATGAATTACAAATAAAGTAAAAATAAATTAGATAAATAAGAACTTTAGACCTTATTAAAACCGTGCCAAAACGTTTTGCTATTATACGTCTTTAAAAAATTTGATTCAATTTATGTACAAATAATTAAAAATTTAATCAAAATCATCTTAGAACAATCACATTAACACTACTTTAATAAATGTTCAAAATGCATACCGTTTCTCTCTAAACAGAGCCTTGCACGTTTTTGCACATTATTTTTAATTTTGTTGAGCACTACAGTGTCACTTTTCACTTCACTTCTTGCACGTACAATTTGCTCTTATAATTGGTCTAGGCTTTGAGCTTCTTCCACATACACTCGTCGTTTTATTTCGCCCCACAAAAAAAAGGCACATGGAGTAAGATCTGGTGACTGGGGTGCGAAGCGCCGCGCTGCATCTCGCATACTCGATCTAGGGCTCCGTTCAAAAAAATCGAAGATATCTTCTTCGATCTCTACTGCGAGTCTCGTCCTGCCACGTCCTTGAGCGTGTGTAGGAGCTATAAATTTGCCATGGTCTATTAGCCTCTGATTTGCGGCCAAAATCGTTTGTCGATTAGGTACTGAAGAATTTATTATCCCTTGATTGCGAAGGCGAGGAATACTATCTGCTTCGTACAGTCTCTGGGCACCGTTCAAGCTTTCACCACCAAGTATGTAAGATCGCACCATTTCGTAATACTCGCGGTAGGAATACATTTAAACAAAATCACAATAGCGCGGGGTGCCGCCGGCGGGATGCGCGGGAACACGGAAGGAAGCGCTTGCGTCGCGAAAGGGTGCGCGGGGCTGACTATTTGACTAACGATTTTAAAGGCCATGCATTTTCGTTGCCATCGTACCTATGCATCCTACAATGATCTATTGCAGAAGTATAACCTGCAAAGTTTAAAGTCTAGACGAATTATGTTGGCACAATGTTCTTGTTTGATCTGAGCTGATTTTGTTGCGAGTATCAATACAGTCATAAGTATTATGACTGTATTGATACTCGCAACAAAATCAGCTACGTAGTACCCAGAACAACGGTATGCCGTGGGGTGCGCGCAAGGCCTCTATTTGCAGTAAGTTCCTGTCGCACAAACGCGGGCTTGCGAGCACCTCTACGTCGTCTTACCAACCAGTACAATAAGATCTTTGAAGACATCGACTTCTTCTTCGTCTCTGCTCAAAAATTTAGAAATCTTACCAAGAAAATAATTTTAGAATATAACAGTTAGTTTAGTTAGTTACTTTAATATTTGCTCATTCTCTCTCTCTTTCTCTGTTGTTTGCATGCCTGTCTATGTTTAAGTTCACTTTTAACTACTTTTTTGTTTTAAAATCTTAGAATAGCGCACTGTTATATATAACTTTTAATATGTTGTGGAAAATGTCGTAGGTTATACATTTATAAACCTTGTACATTTATATCTTAGTGTAATATTTTAGTGTATAACTGTTTATTTTCCCGAATAAATAAAATAAAAATAAAAACGATAGATGTGTCGCGCAGTCGAGCGGGGCGGGGGTAAGCGGGGTGTGCGCTGCCCTTTTCATTGAATGTTTGCGCGGCGAGTGTGTACGTTTAACTTGTGACCACGCAGAGCGGATAATTCTTTCGAGAAAATTATTTAATATGAAAATTTTACGTAACGATTTAAAAAAAAAAATGGAGTTAGTGAATGATACCTAATGCCTAGAAAAAATTTGGACGGTGACTAAAAATTCTTCCTGTATATTATAGGGTTTATTTATAAAAGATGATTAAAGTTACGACTGTTAACTATACATTTTTGACGTTTAAACGTCAAAAATGTATGGTTAACAGTCGTTAATCACTACTTAACTTTATGAACGCAACGTTTATTAATAAAGGGGAATATGTATACTTATGTTCTTCAAACTGTAGGTACAGACAGCTGTGCATCTGGGGAGTTTGCTGCGCCACTTCATCTTCTCAGCTAAAGCACTAGGAAGTAGTGAAGGGTGGATGTTCTGGGGACTGTGTCTTATGTTATTTTGACGTTCAAAAAGTGCTGATTCTCAGCCTAGTTTAAATAACTGACTTTTATGATTTGATTTGATTATGACAAGAAAAAAATAGAAACGGTAGTACTGTTGAATTTGCGTTCCCACTGCACGAAATATGAATAAGTTTTAAGAGACCTCAGGATTTGTTGTTAGCTGCGTTCGCAGTTCGCACTGTCTAGAAACAAAAATTCAATTCAATAACAGACAGTGTTTTGTATGCATATTATGGAGAATACAACTAAAGTAAATTTTATAATCGCTTTCTCTCAGAAATGGTTAATGTTATGAAAAAAAGTGTAAGGACAATTTTTTGTAGATAATTGCATGATCTACAATTTTTGTACGAGATATTTTTATCATAAAAGTAACCATTTCGCTGAAAAATCCCAAAAAAACATTTTTGCGAACTTTGACCTTGGATATTTTTTTTTGCAGACATGGGATCGATGGGGACTTTTCACAATTTCATAACAATGGTGTTCCTAACGTCCATGCAAATTTTCAGCTTTCTGGGAATTTATGCAAGGGTGACTGTCTAAATTGACCGGACTAAAATAGTAACAAAACAACAATAAAATAATTAAAATAAGCCGAGGCAGCTAACTGATGACCATTTTTTTTCCGGGATGTAATTTCCTCATAGATGTCCGCCGCTCTGAGGTGGGCGGCGGGGTCTCTCAGACTCTTATTGACTAAAAACCGCCCCGGTGTTCCATCTCACACATACGCCGGGGGTCACGGAAACGCACGACTCTTCCGCAAACCCCCGAAGCTAAGTGATGACCAGCTCCAACTGACGGCGCCCGTTCACGAACATGACGCATGGATTAGCACCATTCAGCACAACCATGTTGAAAGGAGCTAAATGATCCAACATACTCGCCACCGTCAGCGAGCATTTGAGTGAGCATGACATACTATCAGCCACCAGGGCACATTCAAGTCAATGAAAGACATATTACCCGGTAAATGGTAGCTCTATAGTACAGACGGCAGCACATCAAGCTACCCAAAACTGTCAAATTTTCCCAATCAACCTTGAAGCTTTAGCGATAAAGTTAAAAATCGATTGAAGAAATTGACATATTGTAGTAGCTTGATATGCTGGCGTCTGTATATAGAACTCACATCTGTGCTATGCAATTATACAATACAAAGGAAATTGAGTTTATCCAACTAAAAGATAGTCTTACAAAAGCGTCTTCATATATTCCATACATTTTCCTTCCCTGTGTTTTTGTGATACCGTGGCGTAGGCACCATAATATCGTCACATCTATACAAATAAATAAAATTGAAGTGTCTATTTGTAATGACATCATCATTTCAGCCGAAAGACGTCCACTGCTGGACCTCCACTAGGCCTCCCCCAAGCACCGCCACTTCGACCGGTTTTGTGCTCCTCGCATCCAAGGGGTTCCTACGGCCTTCACAAGGTCTTCGGTCCACCTTTCGGGAGGCCTTCCAACGCTACGTCTTCCGGTACACGGTCGCCACTCCAGAAGCTATCGGCCCCATCGGCCATCTGTTCTGCGAGCAATGTGCCCTGCCCACTGCCACTTAAGTAATATCTAATATCGTCACATCTATACAAATAAATAAAATTGAACTGTCTGTTTATAATGTCAAAATAACAGCTGTTTACTAAATGCATGATGAAAGTAAACTTGCAACTAAAAGACCTGTCTGTCTGTTTGTTCCGGCTAGTCTCCGAAACGGCTGGACTGATTTTGACGGGACTTTCAGTGGCAGATAACTGATGTTATAAGGAGCACTTTAGGCTACTTTAATTTAAGAAAAGATATCTAATATGCACGCGAACGAAGTCACGGGCACAGCTAGTCATCATCTGCCTAGCCTTTTCCCAACTATGTTGGGGTCGGCTTCCAGTCTAACCGGATGCAGCTAAATACCAGTAATTTACATGGAGCTACTGCCTATCTGACCTGCACAACCCACTTACTGGGTAATACGATACCTCTTGGTAACACTGGTTGTCAGACTTTCGGGCTTCTGACTACCTGTAACGACTGTCAAAGATCCATGAATGACAGCCGGGACCAACCGCTTAACGTGCTATGTAAAGATGGTCACCCATTCACATACCAACCGCGGCAAGCGTAGCTTAACCTGATCTATTGACGTGTGTGGCTGTTATTATGTAGCCACGGGCTTCTCGCGGGCACAGTTGGAAAGAAATAATAAAAGTGCACATGAGAAAGAACTAAAAAGTCTTTAAAGTTTGTGGAGGTCAGACGGCCCTTGCTCTGTTCGTCTTCGGAGTATTTATCAATTTGTCACATTAAGGCATCAAAGAGTTAAGTATTAATCATGATTGACATTCTGTAAGCCTGTTTCTCGAAGATTTATTAAAGTGCACATGATATTTACGATGCCTTTAGAGTTTCATATATTTTTTCACATTTTTTCTTCTTTTTATAAAACTTTTGTAATTAACTCCAGTTACAAAGATGTAAGCTACGTTCGCAAATAAGTTTCCAAAAGTGTAAACAAAAATGAGTTTTTGGAAAAAATACTTTAATGCCTTCATGTCTACATTCGAAGACATGTGACATCCACCAACCCGCAATGGCGGGCCCATTGCCGGTTGGTGGATGTCACGTGGTGGATTATGGCTCACTCCTTCTCACAGGTAGTACGTTACCGTGGGATAATTTCCGATTCATATTTCATAGTAGAATATAATATAATGTTAGAAGTAGCGAATGTGACATCAGATTGAATGGCCAAAAACTAGAATTTGTTAATCAGACAGTTTTCCTAGGAATCACGCTAGACGAGAAATTACAATGGGGACCTCATATAACATCTATTGCGGGGCGGCTAAGCTCGGCTGCATATGCTGTTAGAAAGATAAGACAATTAACAGATGTAGAAACCGCGCGTTTAATCTATTTTAGTGTCACACAGACACGTCTAACTTATAACGAATTATCCAATTTGGTGCAGTCGCTCGAAAGTTATGGGCGTACATACGTTTCGAAGATCCATTTTTATTTATATAGATTTTACAAAGGGTGACACAATGGGCGGTCTTATCGCTAAGAGAATAATTTTAATACTAGAAATAAAGATAAATTAGATCAACCTTTTTGCAGATTATCTAAAGCACATACATCTTTTATGGGATACTGTATTAAATGTTACAACAAAATACCTTGTGAAATATTGCAATTAAATGAAAGAAAATTTAAAACTTATTAAAATTACACTTTGTAAACAAGGATATTACAAATTAGAGGATTATATCCAAGATATGAGTGCTTGGAAACATGCTGGTCCTGCCCCATAGGACAATCTCTAGAGTCTAGATAAAATCAAACTGGTTGCTAATGTAATTGTACATTTTTTTTTTTTGACATTCATTTACATTATGTAATTACTTAAAGTCACACCCGGACTTATTACTCATTATTTTTATGAAAATCGTCTACTCTTAGAATGTTTGTAAATATGTGAGCACCATGTATCTATCACATAGTTAATTTATATGTTATGGTTTCATTAATCCATTTTAATTCTTTTACCTATTGTGGTATAGTAATTTTATTTTAGGTGCATCGTCTTCACATATAATTATATAATTAATGTATGCAAAATATTGGAAAACATTTTAAAAGAGTAACGGTGGAGTTTCTAGCCCATTCTTCTCCATACGAAAACTACCTTTTGGAAGGGGCGACTGGAATCGATTCTTTTTTAATTTAATTTTTGACGTTCAGAAGTGCGTCTATGTGCTTATTTGAAATAAATGATTTGACTTTGAATCAGCCTATAATGTTCCCGCTATTGGGACATAGGTCTCCTCTCGGTGAGAGGGAGAGAGCAATGAAACAATAAAACAATTTCTCTTTCTGTACATGTTTGTGGCATTAACTGCCAACGCGGTCACCGGTGACCACGAACAATAGATTTTCCGTTGTGTCTGTTGTCTGGCAGTCAACGTGTTAAAGAAATATTATAAAACGCAATGGTAACTAAAAAAAAAAACAATCTTATCCAGCTTAATTTAAGGTTTTCATTTTAATTCATGGCTAGTATGTTCTCTTGGTCGGTTTTAAAATAAATAAGTTCACGTCACTTGAGCGGAGTTGAGCCGTACCACAGCAATTTGCATTTTATAATAACCTCTTCCTATTAAAATTTCTTCACCATATTTACCAAAAGAACGTCCTTCCATAATGAGCTAGGAAAACAAAAGAAAACCGTCTTTTACCGCTATCATTCAACCATTTTTAAATTATAAGCCGAAGTAATCCGATAGCACCAACAGATAACATTATACAGAAGCTCAGCTCCACAACAGTCCCCCAGACCGAATTTAGAAAAATCCATTAATACTTTCCCGTCTCGAACCCAAGACCTCAGGCTCAACAGTAGCGCTTGCGACCACAAGTCCAACGAGGCAGGCCAGTATGGAACCAACCTTCTGTATTCTATATTATGTGTTTATCATAATCTGCTTATAATGTTCCCACTGCTGGGACACAGGCCTCCACTCTGTGAGAGGGAGTGGGCCTTATAATCCACCACGCGTGCCCAGTGCGGGTTGGTAGATGTCACATGTCTTCGAATTTTTTGGCTCTAGGACATGCCGGTTTCCTCACGATGTTTTCCTTCACCGTTTTGAGAGCAGTGGTGATGAAATAATTTACACAAAGTAAAGCGCCTGTCTGGGTTCGAACCTACGACCTGCAACTCGTAAGTGGCGGCTGTTTCCATTGGGCCACCACTGCTCTCTCTCTCTCTCATTAGGTGTATGTCGGAGCGTCAACGCACACATCTCGTATCTAACCTCAATTTAAATTAACGCCATCTATCTTCCTCTAAAGGAATGTTACTAAGAAACTAAGTCGAATGACAGTTAGCCGTTCGTTTAGGAACGTCAAGTAATAACTTGGGGATGGTTAGTGTGGAGTAATGGCAATACCGAACGCATGATCGAATTAGTTTTTGAACGATGGTAGACTGATAGGTAGGTTGGCTAACCTGGAAGAAAGGAAGAACGCCGGGTCACCGGGTGGGACGGTAGAGCGCGCACTTTTTAATGGAACCGGCGGATTGAGTGGTTGGCTGTTACTCCGCACTAAACTTCCCGCGTTCCTAATTTCTAATCTATCTAGATCTTAGGCATTCTAGATCATTTTGTGTTCTGAGATTGTGAATAGTAATTACAAGTGCAAACCAAAGTTTGGCGATTATTATTTTGGAACTCCAACGATGTATCAACCTCCTGATGACGGATCTCCGTCATGTATATGTTATAGTCAAAAGCCTTAATCGGTCAAAAGTACTTTTAACTGAAAAATCAGGCAAAAGTAATTTTGACTGAACACGTTGGTCAAAAGTAGTTTTGTCTGAAAATCGGTAGTTAATAGTGATTTTAACTGACAATGGCGCCGATTCTCTTGTTCACAAACTAAACTAAATTTAAGTTCATCTTTTTCTTTCTATTTCATTAAGAAAAGGACAGAAGATATGTTTATCTTCTGTCCTTTTCTTAATGAAATAAACTAATGTGTTGTTGTTGACTAAACTAATGTTAGTTTAGTCCTGTCAAATTAAGATACTTCATAGACAGTTTAGACGTGATTAAAAACATGGCTACTAAAAATACGTCAGACGCTGACTAATAGTAAGTTTTAACCACTAAAGAATCAGTCAAAATCACTTTTAACCAGTTATTAGGATGTAATAAAAGATTTTATGTTGTGAATTCGTTTATTACGAAGGTTTAGATTAAGATTTAGATAATTAATACAAAGATGTAAGGAGTACATTAAAAAAAAAACAATACAATAATCGCAATTACGTTAATTTTTATTTAGGTTTCCGTACCCAAGACTTCGCTGTCTGTCCGTCCGTCTGTCTGTCACCAGGCTATATCTCAAGAACCGCGATAGCTAGACAGTTGAATTTTTCACAAATTATTTATTTCTGTTGCCGCTATAACAACAAATACTAAAAACAAAATAAAATAAATACTTAAGGTGGGGCCCCATCGAGAAATCACGGTACAGCGGACGGAGCTCCGGCGGGATCTCATAGCGGCATGGAGAGTGCGATTGTCGCAACCCAGCGCTGGGCACGCCACAATTGCGGCGATAAGTCCCCTCTTTGAGGAGTGGATAGAGAGGCGCCACGGCGCCCTCACCTTCCGCCTGACGCAGGTCCTCACCGGACACGGTTGTTTCGGGAGGTTCCTGTTCAGGATAAAGCGGGAGGAAACGCCAGGGTGTCACCACTGTGTGGATCGCCCGGAGGACACGGTGGAGCATACGGTGGAGGTCACGCCTTTCCGCTCAGCCCAGAGCGGGAGAGGTCATTTGATGATTTCCCACCCAAAAAAAAAAAGGTGGGGCCCCATACAACAGACGTGATTTTTATAGATAATGGTACGGAACCCTTCGTGCGCGAGTTCGACTCGCTCTTGGCCGGTTTTTTTAATCATTATTATCGAACTTTAATTGAAGTAAAAATGCCAATAGTAGTATAGTAATTTGATTCGTTATTGTATAATGAGAACCTCATGAATGAATCAGAGTAAATTAGAAATGTATTTTTATGTTTTGCTTTATTAATAAGTTGCAACATATTTACCACTACTTTTAACCAGCTCCATTAGGGAAAACTAATTTTAACTATAATTTGAGTCAAAATTACTATTGTCGAGAGCTTCCAGTCAACAGTGCTTTTGACTGATTTTGCTGGTTAACAGTACTTTTGACTGGTTTTGAGTTTTGACTGCAACATATATAATAGGCTAGTTTCCTAAAATATTCTAATTAGTCCGTCAGTTAGATTATCAAAAAATATTGGACCCGTATTTTTTCTTTTGTCAATTATATAAAAAATGATGAAGATGAACTTTAACGGGCGATCCGTTAAAGTTCAAGTTCTGCGTGACGTCACGCCTTGCTACACTTTTTAGCATAGTGTGACGTCAAGACCCCCCACTCCCAAATTTTCACGCGCTTTGTCTTTGTCATTTTTTGTTTGATTGACAAAAGAAAAAATACGGGTACAATATTTTTCGATAATCTAACTATTTTTTTACCCAGGAAACTACTCTATTCATCAGATTATAATTAATGGATGAGAGTCCATGGAGTGTCGAGTAAACAACTTGGCAAATCCTTAAGAACTGCTTAACCTCAGTTTGTTTACTTGTTATTCAATTAAGTTCGTATTACTGAAGTTATTTTTAGTCGTATTGGTGGGACAACACTCCTCGTGTTGTTGAGGTCGTCGTTGTGCCAGCGTCGAGGGTTGAAAATCAGACATAAGGCTCCTATAAGATATTGCATAAATATGTAAGCTGTTACGCCCTTTATGCCTGGAGCCTTTTGATTTCGTTTTTGTTTACATTTTTAATCATACATAATTTAAAATCGGCTAAAAAGCAACCACGCTTTTTCTGGTCTTTACGTAGATATACTCGTACATAAGTTCAAAATAACCCTTCACTAACTAAAACTTTAATTTGCGGATACCTATTAATTGAGGCACGGAACCCACCCTGCCACATTCAATCAAAGAGCTTACACAAATGAGGGTTGTATCGAATTTAATTGGGATCAATACATAAAATATACATAATACAAATAATAATTATACACAAGATCAAATCAATTACTGACATGTCCTATTATGTTCCTCATTGATATTCAGTAACGTTCGAGATACACTACCTTCAGTCCGCGGCTCCACTCGCGTAGATGTCGGAAATTATTTCACCGGAACGTTCTATCCGGATAAAAAGTAGCCTATGTCCTTCCGTAGGATACCATCTATCCCCTTGCCAAGTTTAAGCGAAATCCGTTTAGTGATTTAGGCGTGAAAAGGTAACATACAGACAGAGATGGATGAGAGTTGCCGAAAATTGAGTTGAATGGCATCCAATAGGAGAGGCCTATGTCCAGTATTGGACTGGTGTAGTCTGTTGATAATGACAGAGTTACTTTTGAATTTATAATATAAGGTTGTATTTAAATGATCGCTCTAAGCGATAAGACCACCCATTGTGTTGTAGCGGTATCTACAACGCCACATGCGAACAACGCGTCATACTGACGTCACGCAAATCCTGCATCTCGCAAGCAGAGTTTACCGCGCAAATAGCATACATAAAAACTTCCCGACATCAGTCGTTGGGCAATTGCCCGCCAGACACAACACCCGTCTAGTCAGGGGATCCTCCCTTTTCTATAGAGTATGACTGAGCTTTACACCCTGTTCCTCATACCTCTAAAGTTTAAAGTGTCACCCTTTGTAAAATTTTATATTTTATGTTCTGTAATTTTATGGAGTACAATAAAGAGTATTCTATTGTAATCTATTCTATAATATTAGTGTAGATGCTACATGGGCACTCATGAAACATCAGAAGCTACCACGGTTCCAATTGGCCGTTTCCTATGGAGAAGAGCCGGCCAGAGACTTCACGGTTGCACGTTTAAAAATAATAAATTACATTGTTAATAAGTATAGAAGGTCAGTGTAGGCCTGTCAACAAGTACTAAGTACTTTACATAAACTTTAATTTACTTACATTTAAACTAAATGAGTAGTATTAGTATGCTGGGTTATATTAAATTAGCTAGCGGAACTACGCAGACGTGATGGAATTATCTATATTCAAATTTTATTTATGTTTCAAATTGACGTTATGCCAAGTTAAACAAATATAAACTTTATTTTAATAGTAATTAAGTTGATTTCAGTGTGACTAGAACTATTTAAAAAAAAGTTACGAAAATGTTTGAAGTTGTAGCGTAAACTAAACTCTATTGTGTAGGTATTAAAGTTGTTTTTGCATAAGCTCATATTTGTTTACATTTTTGGCAAATAAGTAGCGAACGTAGATGAGTTTGTGTGTGCGTGTTTAAAAATAAGTACATTCTTGATTTCCATCGATTTTTATTCTAACCGCATTGCGTTATACCTCATCCTAAGTTGGCATCTTTTGTTTAAACTGTTCAGTAGTTTTTTTATGAAACTCAAAACAATTTATCCTCGGGAGTAAAATATGTAAACACATTATCAAAACATTCAAAACTTTTTAAAGTCAATTTGTTTTATTTTAAGTGCAATAAAGGGAATAGTCAGCTGGGCTGCAAAAACATTTGGATAAACATTTATTTTTTAACATTTTCCCGCCATATTACTTTTAATGTAGCAGCAGGGACATGACATTTGAAGTGACATTTGGACGTTCTGATTTTAAATGCACTTGAGTGTTTGACATAAAAGTTCGTTTTATTTTTAATTTGATTTTTTGCTTGCAAAATAGGATAAGCTGACCGACCCGCTGAAAACGTGTCGCTTTTATTTCCCATAGGAGTTAGCAGTATACTGTTAGCGCCGGACCTATTCAGCCTTACGACTATGTGAGTACCGCCTTTCACTGTTCGGATAGCCACTATTTACTAGGGGGCTTACCACCAGCTCTTATAGCAGGGCAGAAGTTGAACTGCACTGCTTTTTTGTTCTATGACTTAGTACAAAAAAGCAGTGAAGTTCAACTTCTGCCTACTAGTACTTTTCCCTCACTGTCATAGTCCGATACAACCGGAGAGAGATCAGGCAAAGGGCCAACAGATTAACGTGCTTTCAAACTAAAAAAAATATTATAGAGAGGTGCAGAACCAACCCAGAAAGCCTTTTTTTATGATACCGCGTTGATGTGGTTGGCTCTCGTATAGGGAGAAGACCAAATAAACGATTGATGGACTGTGTGAAAGGCGATATAGCTAGAAAGGGGGTAATTATCGAGATGGCAACTAATAGAGAACTAAAGAAGAAAAATACATGTTGTGCCGACTACAAATTAATTGGGTTATGAAGAGGAAAATACGAATGAAAACATTATATTACGATGTCTCACAAATACACAGACAAACAGTATTCAGTACCCAAATATTAATAACCAATCCAATTGCACAGGTCGGACATCTTGCCCTAGTGGTTAAGACGCGGGATTTATACGCAGCCTCAGGAGGTCGTCTTTGTCAAGATAATTTTCTCGTATTCATAAGGAGCATAATTCCAAGAAAATCTATTTCCGATTTTCGGAACTGATTGTTGTTTTTAGTTCATTCAATCGATATAGTACGGTAGTGCTCTCGTCCCATATACCGTAGTGTCTCAAGACGAAAGTCTTTGACCAGTGCGTGTTGCCAGTTGCCATGGCAATGAAACGTGGAGGCTCACAATGGGCCTCATTAGAACGCTGGAAGTTACCCAAAGGGCAATGGAGAAGGCTATGCTTGGAGTTTCCTTACGTGATCGTATTAGAAATGAAGAGCTTCTTTGGAGAACCAAGGTAACCGACATTGCCCGAAGAATTGCTAAACTTAAGTGGCAGAAACGTTCTGGAGTGGCGACCGCGTACCAGAAGACGTAGCATTGGACGGTCATCGGTATGGGTGGCCTTCCAAAGATATGTCTTCCGGTACGCGGTCGCCACTCCAGAACGTTTCGGCCCCATCGGCCATCTGTTCTGAGAGCAATGTGCCCTGCCCACTGCCACTTAAGTAATATCTAATATCGTCACATCTATACAAATAAATAAAATTGAAGTGTCTGTTTGTAATGTCAAAATAACAGCTAAACTTGTAACTAAAAGACCTGTCTGTCTGTTTGTTCCGGCTAGTCTCCAAAACGGCTGGACTGATTTTGCCGGGACTTTCAGTGGCAGATAACTGCCCACTGTCACTTAGGTTAAGTAATACATGGCAGACATTTATTTGATGATAGAACTTCCACAGACGAACCATTTAGTAGAGAGTTCCACTAGTTCTTCATACGATACAATCTTGTTAAAAGTTCAACACCCATAAAACTATACTTTTCCACACACCCATCTAACCAACTACTAGCAAAAGCATAGCCTATTTATATTGTGGCCACTGCCTGAAAGAGGGAAGGACTGAATGAGGCCTGTGTCCCAACACAGGCCCCCTCTCTTTTAGAGGGAGTGAGCCGTGATCCACCACGCAGGTCTAATGCTGGTTTGTAGATGTCACAGGTTTTCGATTTTTTTGATTGTAGGACATGCCGGTTTCCTCACGATGTTTTCCTTCACCGTTGAGAGCAGTGATAAAATTAAATACACAAAGTGCCTGTCTGGGTTCGAAGTCACGACCTACAACTCTTAATTCGGTGTCTATACCACTGGACCACCACAACTCTTTTCATGCGATACAGCAATCTTGTTGAAAGTTCGACACCCCTAAAACTATAATTTTCCGCACACCACTTCATGTACCCATCTCCTTCAAACTTGTAATTAAACAATGAATCAAGTACAGACGTCACTGCCACTCTTTTTAATTGTATCGATCTGTACGCTCGTTGCTTTGAACCCGATGTTCCGGACGGGTAGTATTTAGTTAGAAATTGATGAAGTTAGTCGAGCAAAAAGGCAGGGATATTTTGAAAACTAGGAACAAATTACTAACGAAGATATCATTTTTATATTGTACTTGTTATAATAACTGTGATTTGCATCTATGTAGGACTAAGCATAATCATCCTATAAAGTTCCCACTGCTGGGACACATGCCTCCTCTTTCTGTGAGAGACTGGGCCAAAATCTACCACGCGGGCCCAGTTTGTGGATGGCACATGTCTTCGATTTTTTTGGTTCTAGGACATGCCGGTTTCCTTACGATGTTTTCCTTCACCGTTTTGAGAGCAGTAGTGATGAAATTAAATACACAAAGTGCCTGTCTGGGTTAGAACTCACGACCTACAATCTGTACACTCGTCGGATTCAGCCCGAAGTTTGAGACGGGTAGCAATTAGTTGGAAATAGATGAAGTTGGTAGAGTAGAATAATCTGTATCTTCAAGATATTAATTATCTTATAACTCGGAGATTGCGGTGGCAGTGGGACAATATAGGCTGGTATTATATTATACATTTCTAGGCTAAAGATAGAGAGGTGTGGTGGCCCAGTGCTAACGTCGCGGACTTACGAGTGTAGTGTAGGTCATGGGTTCGTACCCAGCCAGGTGCTTTACTTTGTGTAAATAATTTCATCACCGCTGCTCTCCCTGCGTTCAGAGACAACTCAGACAATAAATGAAATCAATAAATAAAACAATTGATCTTGTTCCTTTATTTACTTTTTTATTTATCGCTAGCAAACAGTTTATGATTATTATTTGTACTAGACAAATGAAATATGTCTGCTTGTTCCTAAATATGGTGAAGAAGTATTGCGGCATTGTTTGTTTATTAAAATTTTATTTATGTTTCAAAGTGACGTTATTTCAAGTTAAACAAATATCAACTTTATTTTAATGGTAATTAAGTTGACTTTACAGTGACTAGCACTATTGGAAACGTTATAAAAATGATTGAAGTTGTAGCGTAAACTAAACTTTATTGTGTAGGAATTAAAGTTATTTTTCCATAAACTCATATTTGTTTACATTTCTGGCGAACATGTCGCGATATTAGATTAGTTCTTTTATTAAATCATAGAAACGAGTATATAGAGCAATGGTGGCCTAATGGTAACAGCTGTGACTTACAAGTTGTAGGTTACAGGTATAAACCTAGTTAGGCGCTTTACTTTGAGTAAACTATTTCATCGCCACTGCTCTCCAAACGGTAAAGGAAAACATCGTGAAGAGACCGGCATGTCCTAGAACCAAAAATTCGGAGACATGTGACAGCTACCAACCCGCACTGGGCCCACGTGGTGGATTACAGTCCACTCCCTCTCGAAGAGAGGAGGCATGTGTCCCTGCAGTGGGAACATTATCTTAGGCTTAAGATCGACTATCAAAAGGTGCAAAATCAGAACTTGAGACAGTTCCCTTTAGCCTGATATCCTATTAAACACTCACTAATACTCAGTAACTAGCTAGTAACAATTAATTAAAACTTCTAGAGGTGCCAATTCGCTTAAAGTTTAAGCCACTTATTTATAACTCCGTCCTATCTCGACAAAGAAGCAAATGGTGGAACTTCGTCTCTCACGGATTTATACAAAGCCTTATACTACAAATCTGGCACCATTTTGTTGAAAACACGTCCCGAATATCACAAAGCTTACGAGGTGGCAGAGATATCGATGCGCGAGTGATGCGATGCGCAGAGTACCCATGAATTCTGCACATGTTTCTAGACCCTTTTTTTTTTTGGGTGGGAAATCATCAAATGACCTCTCCCGCTCTGGGCTGAGCGAAAGGGCGTGTCAGACTTTTACTGACTAAAACTCACCCGTGTTTCTTCAGTTGCCTGTGCCAGGGGCCGCGGTATGTCTTTCGAACAACCCACAGCCCCGGCGGCATCGGCCCTCGTGGACCCCGTCAGTTCGTGCTGACATCTCTTTGAGGCGCGTGGAACACGACGCGCCGTCGACCCGCCCTAGTCCTTACCGGGCGGCGAGCTGCCCATTGCTCGCCGCCCGCAAGGCCACGCCTACGGTGGCCGGGAGTCGGCTGTTGACTCCCGTCCAGGGCGTCTCATGCGGCGGCTAGGCGCGTGAGGGTGCAGAGATTGCCTCTCCCTCACGCGATGTTTCTAGATCCTCATCTACAGTTGGTGTCGTAGAAATTTTACGTCGGTTATCAAAAAAAAAAATCTGCTGTATCATAGAACAGTGCAACCTACGCCGTCAAAATGTATGGAACAGGTATTTTTATTATTATAACCGAAATAAAATATCGGTTTCAGAATTTGTACTGAATCCCCGGTTGTGCGTCGATGTTTCTGCCTCCTTGTATACCTGCCTACTGTGCAGCAATACCGACCAGCTGATATATTCTGTAATAATAACATAACTTCCAACGCTGCTATAACCTTCCTCCAGGGTACTACTGCTAGAAAGAGGGACTAGTATCGTTCGCAAAAACTAACCGCCAGTCTTGCCGCCCCCCAACCCTTGCTCCAGCCGGCCCGTGTCTGGAGGTCTTAATTTATTAAAGTATTCACAGGATTACCCGGTAGAGCAACCTACAACCTCCTTGATTGAACTGCGAAAAGCCCTTCACAAAAAAAGATCGTTTAAAATCGCGTAGTAGATATTATGGCGAACGGTTCAACCCCTTTCGTATCGCTTTCGCGGTCTGTGTGCTTATGGCGTTAATATCCGCCGAAAACCGGTTTAGACCGATTCTAAGCGGTTCAAAATTACTTCGCACTCCAAGCTTTTAGGGTTGAAATTAGATTACAGCTTATTAGTAAAGTTCGTGTTATTATATTAGCCACTATTGTAAATGGCAGTTAATTTTGAACTTTTTAACTGTTTGCTTATTAATCTTGGCTGAGCTTCGATTTTTTGTTTGAAAGACGAATGAGCTTCTTTATCAAATTAACATAGATAGGTTTAAAATAGAAAATGAAGAGATCCGCAGGAGAACCAAGGTAAGTGGCTGTGAGCAGGGCAGATTGCTCGCAGAACAGATGGCTGATGGGGCCGAAAGGTTCTGGAGTGGTGACCGCGTACCGAGAGACGTAGCGTTGGAAGGCGTCCCACAAGGTGAACCGACGGACGACCTTGTGGAGGCCGCAGGAACCCGTTGGATGTGAGAAGCACAGAACCGGTCAGAGTGGAGGTGCATGGTTGAGGCCTATGTCCAGCAGTGGACGTCTTTCGTCTGAAATGATGAGGTTTAAAATACATTGATTAACACGGCGATAAATACAGTTGTTTCATTTCCTTGTAGTTTTAATTTAAAGCGAAAGCGACAGGGTAACCCTCGAAATTTTTTGCTTACGATTTTTGCAATTTGCAGGATTTGCTTTTACAACCTGATACGGATATCAGGTTGTATGTTGATCAAACTAATAAGATCCGCGGCTGTAACAAATATTTATTTATAGAAATTTAATCATTAAAATCATCAATACAACTCTCTAATTTCATATCCTATTGAATGAATCATGACATTTGAGATAAATTATAACTCAAGTAGTTGCATGGCTGACTCAAATGATTCTGATTCTTAAAGTTATATTTGTTTCGCGTTAAGTCACTTCGGAATTGGGCGGGCCACATAGGGCGTAGAACAGATGGCAGATAGGATAGAACAGTACTCGACTGGATACTGAGACCTGGTAGTAGAAGTGTGGGTGGACAGCCGATGAGATGGACCGACTGCTGGTCAAGATTGCTGGACGATTTTGGATTAGGAAGGCTAGATACAGAGAAGAGTGGCGTGGATTGCAAGATGCCTACACTCAGCATTGGGTGGCGAAGGGCTGAAGAAGGGAAGTCATATTTTAATCAAGATACAACATGACACTGGCGCCGATTCCCTTGTTCACAAACAAAACTAAATTTAAGTTCAGTGCATCTTTTTCATTGTATTTCGTTAAGAAAAGGACAGAAGATAAATAGGTATTAGTTTAGTCCTGTCAAATTAGTCAGCGCCGGACGTACATTGACGTATTTTTAGAAGCCATGTTTTTAATCACGTCTAAACTTTCTATGGAGTATCTTAATTTGACAGGACTAAACTAATATTTATCTTCTGTCCTTTTCTTAATGAAATAGAAAGAAAAAGACGCACTGGACTTAAATTTAGTTTTGTTTGTGAACAAGGGAATCGGCGCCAATAACCTGAAAATTGTAAAAAAAAAGTAAGAAAATATGAAATTTTGAGGGCTACCTTAGCGCATTTCCCTTAAAAGAAAGTTTTAAGTAGGTATCTATAGCGAAGTTAGCAGCAGAAACCTAATATTTGAAATAAAAGCGTTTTTTTGGACGTTACCTGTCGGCGCAGAGACGACGTGATCTAAGATGAATATTAAGGCATAGGGCTACCTCGCTGAGTTTAATTTTATACCTATATTTTTAGATAAGAAATTATAGTAGGAATGTGTGCGCCAAATACGTCTAGTTCAGCAAAATTCCAGACAACTAGTCCCTGACGCTGGTTTTCAACTGGACCTGAAGTGTGTGGTATTGGTTGAAATCAGTTTTATACTTCAATGTGTGCATGCTTGTTTTTTTTTTCAGTTTACCCGTATTGGCGTACTACTGGGCAAAGGTGCTCCCTCTAATCGGTTAGGAATGAGTCCAAATCATCACACTTAGTTAATACTTAAATATAAGAAAGTAAATTAGTAACATAGGTAATTTGTGTGATAAAAAAAAAATCTTAATCGATGAGTAAATGATATGGATGAACCTTCGTTAGAAATCGTTTAAAACGAGTTAGTTGAGAAATGTTATTATACCCTGGATGACTATTTTAATGATAATACTATTTGATTAAATTCTGTAATTTTATAAATTTATATTATTAATGTTGAATTGGATGACTATTTTAATTTTGGATGACTATTTGATTAAATTCTGTAATTTTATTAATTCATATTATTAATGTAACGAACGAATACTTTCTCGCATATTCTTTTGTTATGATCTTCTTGTGTGTGTTTTTTTTGTTTTTCTTTCTTGTAGTGGACATTATTAAATTGATTATTTTAATGTATTTTGTTAACGTAAAATTTTGTTAACTTTGACGAACCTGCCTTTAATATTTGTATGTCAACAATGACAAAACATAGTGCAACACTTATCTATTTAAGACCCTGACATGTATGATTAATGTATATATGTTCTTCACCTATGTTTCACAAATAAATAATTCTGATTCTGATTCTGAGTTAGAACAAAACCTGTTTTCAACTATTTGTTTCTGTAACTTTTCTACAGTGGCAACCCTAACCACACTTTCATTTTCACCTCAGCTTCTCCGTTTATTCAGTTCGGCGTGTCGCCATCTTTATTGCTTTAGTAATTTAAACCTTATTCACAACATACTCTATTATACGTTGGTATAATTTGAAGATGTCTTTATGTACTTCGTACACTTATTGTTACAGGATTTATGCTATTTGTGTAGGATTTTTGTGTTTTTTGTTAGTTGAAAAAGTTACAAGTTAAAAATTACAAATTAGAACCTGTTAGCTTCAAAGAACAAAAAATACGACAACACAATAAATAAACAATAAATATATTCTACCATTTGAATTTTCTTGGTGAGTGGCTTGTACTAAGTAATAACAGCCGCATGCGCGATCAATCAGGTGAAACTACCCGGTCCGTGGACCGGTGACCTTGTTTGGTGACGTGCTTTCCGAGGCACGAAAGAAGGTCATGGTATGTACCAAGACCCTTCCGAGCTTCGGAAAGCACGTTAAGGGCCTTACTCTCGTTTAGTACCGTAACACGGTCACTTTATGAAGAATATTTCTCATTAACGGCTTGATTAGAAGATCTGAAAAAAAAATATTGTTGGCATAGGTTCATGTACAACATTTCTGAAACAGGATTTTTTCGTATGGCTAATACTTTTCCCTTAAAAAAATATTTAGCAAAACGCTATTTTTTCCTAATATTCCATATTACTTCTAAACGGCTTTGATGTTTGCAAATATTTTTACACTGAAAAATTGATGGTTAGAGGTACTATAGAAATGAAACAGCTTATGTAAATCAATCAACATTTGCAAAGAAAATTTCCCCACTTTGAGATTGAGCTTAAGAGGTGCTCTGCGCGGGCGCGGGCGGCAGTCGTGCGTTAGCACTGAGACGGGAGGGCTGTGTCGCTCGCTGCTCCGCTCCGGCTATCGACCGACTACGCGCGTTTGCCTGTGTTAGTGCAAATATTTACGAACGAATTGTATCAGTGTGCGTTTATTGACTAGCTCGCTGCAGATGGCCCATTTCTATTGTGCGCGTCAGGACGCTTACGATAGTATACAAGTAGTAAGGCTTATCTAACTAATATTAAAATGAGAAAATATTGAATTTGATCAAAATAAAAGTCCAAGATGGCGGCTGCGAAAATTTTCAAGTTTTTCACACTGGGTGTCGTTTTCATACTTTTCGAGGGTGATAAAGCCGATAGTGAGGTCAAAAAAAATCCAAAATGGAGGCTGCAAAATTTTTCAAATTTTTCATCATGGGTGTCGTTTTCATACTTTTCGAGGGTGATAAAGCCGATAGTGAGGTCAGAATAAAAATCCAAAATGGCGGCTGCAAAAATTTTCAAATATTTCATCATGGGTGTCGTTTTCATACATTTCGAGGGTGATAAAGCCGATAATGAGGTCAAAAAAAAAATCCAAAATGGCGGCTGCAAAAATTTTCAAATATTTCATCATGGGTGTCGTTTTCATACATTTCGAGGGTGATAAAGCCGATAATGAGGTCAAAATAAAAATCCAAAATGGCGGCTGCAAAAGTTTTCAAATATTTCATCATGGGTATCGTTTTCATACTTTTCGAGGGTGATAAAGCCGATAATGAGGTCAGAATAAAAATCCAAAATGGCGGCTCCAAAAATTTTCAAATATTTCATCATGGGTGTCGTTTTCATACATTTCGAGGGTGATAAAGCCGATAATGAGGTCAAAAAAAAAATCCAAAATGGCGGCTGCAAAATTTTTCAAATATTTCAACATGGGTGTCATTTTCATACTTTTCGAGGGTGATAAAGCCGATAGTGAGGTCAAAATAAAAATCCAAAATGGCGGCTGCAAAAGTTTTCAAATATTTCATCATGGGTATCGTTTTCATACTTTTCGAGGGTGATAAAGCCGATAGTGAGGTCAAAATAAAAATCCAAAATTGCGGCTGCAAAAAATTTCAAATATTTCATCATGGGTGTCGTTTTCATACTTTTCGAGGGTGATAAAGCCGATAGTGAGGTCAAAATAAAAATCCAAAATGGCGGCTGCAAAAAATTTCAAATATTTCATCATGGGTGTCGTTTTCATACTTTTCGAGGGTGACAAAGCCGATAGTGAGGTCAAAATAAAAATCGAATAGTCCGGGAGCCGAGTAGGCCGTCTTGCGACTGCCTACTGCCGCGCGTATTTGTATGAAGATTTTGTTTTTTGTTAGGTATGATAATTTAGTGAGTTTCATAGTTGGGCACACACACTAAAATGTAACTAACAGGCCTATGGTGATTTATCGAGGTAGGCACTGCTTATATGCCTTTATGCAATACACGCCACTGACTGACATACTCTGAGTATTCGCGCGCGGCTGTTACGCACGAACGCGGAAGGTTTATCTACTGAGCGGCCGTAGGTGATTATTTCAAGGTCACTAACGAGACATGATACTGTTAAATTTTGCAAAATATCATAATATCCGGGCTCGAGGAAAGAATATTAATTTCGCTGGGAGCCGCAAAAATGCAGTTCTTTAAAGTTATGAAAATCGTTCGACAGATTTTCTTTTTATTAATAAACAACACGTTTCAGTAAGGTTTTGTGTTGCGTAAGAAGTAATGGCACTGAGGCTAAGATTTTTTATTAGAGACCTTTAAGGAGCTAATCAGTCAATCAATCTGCCTCTAGCCTTTTTCCAACTATGTTGGGGTCGGCTTGCAGTTTAACCGAATGCAGCTGGATACTATTATTTTACATGAAGTGACTGAAAGAAAGAAAATAAGTTTGGGTAAATTAAGGCAAACGAATCCCCAAAAAAAAAAATACTTGAAATAGTATTGTGTACCTCACGGCTGCGCCAAATAGGCCTACTTCAGCATACATGACAGACAACTAATGCCTGACGCTGGTTTTCAACTGGACCCTATGTTACGAGGAAGTCTTACGGATGTAAGTGCTATCTGACCTCCACAACCCAGTTACTGGGTAATACGATACCGGCAGGCACTCGCAGTAACAAGTGTATCAAGAACCAAGTGTATGTACCAAGGGGTTTCATTTTACCCAGTAACTGGGTTGTGGTGGTAAGATAGGCAGTCGCTCCATGTAAAATACTGGTATCCAGCTGCATCCGGTTAGATTGGAAGCCGACCCCAACGTAGTTGGGAAAAGGCTACGCAGATGAAGTGATGTTTGAATGTAATTTTCTGCGAATTCAGCTAATAGTAACAGTACCCAGTTGGCACGTTACGGTAAACACTGATTGATTAAATTATTTTTCGCGGAATTGAGAAGTGACCTTTATCTCCAATTCTCATAACAACTATTCATGTTTTATTTTTCATTTGATGCCTCGTGTTATTTTATTGAGTTACTACGAAAATTATACAGCTACGTATGTACTGGCTATAGGTACCTACAGATTGATGTTATTGAGTTTTGGATACGAGCCTAGTAAATTCGATTTCATAAGTTTTGAAGTCGGGGGGCTCGTGGCTAACTATATTGGTGTTGGCTTCCAGTCTAACAGGATACAGCTGAATACCAGTATCTTACATGGAGCGACTGACTATCTAACCTCCACAACAAACTTATTGGGTAATAATACGATACCCCTTGGTAAGACTGGTTGTCAGACTTTCGGGCTTCTGACGACCCGTAATGACTGTCAAAGATCTACGAATGACAACCGGGACCAACGGCTTAACGTGATTTTCGAGATTCGGAGCGCTTGGTATGTAAAGATGTTCTCCCACGGACCAACTGCAGCAAGCATAGCTTAACCTGAGAACAGTGCAGCTGTTATTTCTTAGCCACAAGCCCCACAGCAAGAAAAATAGGTAATCTTATAAAATAAAACAACGTTCCTACAATGCAGTAGGCATTGTCAGAAAAGTGTTTGAAAAGTGGCTTACCTTTTTTTCCGAGTGCGTCCAAAAATCCCGTTCAAGGACGTTTACCTACTTTCAGAAAATCTTTTATCCCGACTTTAGCCCAAGTATTTACCGTTCAAACTGGGATTTTCCCTACGAAATATACACACCTTTTCTATGGGGAAACGAAGGCAGAAATAACGCAACGTGCTACGATCCTTACATTTTCCTTTTTAACTGACTTTGATAAAAAGGAAGTTTATTTGTATTTTATTTAGCCTACATTATCCCGCTGCTGAGCAGAAGCCTCCCCCATATCCATCCATACATCCTTTTCTAGCGCCATCTCGATCAAACCCTTGCAGTACCCGTCTAGGTCGTCTCGCCACCTTTTCCTGGGCCAGCCTCGGTGGTGTAGTCCATCCTCAGGCACCCACCGTGAGGAGACTGATGCCCAGCGGTCACTATGCTATATTTCAGCTTGGCAGGCTTTTTCCCTGCGTCTAGGATCCCCGTTTTGGACCGCAGCGTGGTGTTTCGTATTCTGTGAGTTCGTTTAACGCCTTAAATGCTGCGCTCCATTGATGTTTGGCAGACCCCAAGAAAGTTATGCATTGTCAAAAAAATATTTTAATTGGGACACGCGCAGATTCAATGTTCTTTTTTATTGTTTGTATTTACAATGAAAAAGAACATTGAATTTAACAAAATCATGAAGACAGTTAAAAAACCAGCAAAATTGGTAGTCGGGCTACCCAACTAGAATTTCCACAGCCTACCCCTGTATAAATTCCTTTCCTATACAAATGCAAAATTAACCTCAAAACACACATCGTTAGCCCAGTTATCTCCTGACAAACTGACTGCTATCACGAAACATTGATTAAATCGCCGGCCATAACAGCCCAATGCTTTTGTTTCATAAAATGGCTTTTTGGATTGCGGCCTAAATCAAAATGGCGGTATGTTAATATGGCGGGTTAATTACGCGCGCTATGTGCGAATTCGGTTGTTTTGGCGGGAACGGAGTTGTATTTGTTGTTTTATGAACAATGGAGCGTTGATGGCTGTTGTTCGACGGTCCGGTCAAAATGCGATTGATATTATCATAGAAATGTAAAAAACAGGAGAAGTAGCAAGGGGGCGTGTCTGTGTCGTCGCGGTATGTTAAAAATTACCATGTTCTAGCCAAATGGCCGTCTCCGCGAACTAGTGCACTTTCGACCGTGTTCGTGAAAAAATAATAAGAATGCCTTGTTGGTCAGTGGTTTCTTGTAAAAACCGAAGCCAAAACCAAAACTTTGTAAATCATGGAATCTCTTACCTTATATAAATAAAAGTATTTCACTATATTTGTCTTTAAAATCATGAAAAACCACAAATTGAAAAATATTTCTTCCTTTTCCACGTTAATTTTGTTTTCAAATATTACGATATTTGAAAACAAAATTAACGTGGAAAAGCGACTGTACTATTTTCGCAGTAAATACATTGCTTCTTAACCTCTACTTAAGTATGTCGCTATCACAAGCAATGTAAAAAATTACAAAACGATACTTTATTTATGCGGTGCATCGCATGGTACGGCCGCTGCTTCTTGCGGCCAGCTAGTGATGTGGCTATGCAGATCAACTAACGTATGCTATCGACAACAATGTCGATTACCCAACGAATATATAGTTAAGTTTACAATTTGTCAACCGTTTTAACCCGGTTGGAAGACCTAAAAAGATGACGTTTAAATTCGGTTGGAAGACCCATGAGAAGATGTAAAATAACGTTTAATTTTTTTTTTTTTTACTTTCATTTTTTTGTTGCTTTTTTATTGGTTTATAATATAATATTTTCTGAACATATCGGTTTTTATTTATTTTATTTTCAGAACCCCAATTTTTTTTTAGTACAACAATAAATGGGAGAATCGATAACTTTCCGATTTAGTCAATTACTAGCGTATATGTAAAATAAGTGGCTTTTGCACAGCACAACGATAGCGCCAGATGTTTTTGTGTAAGTAAGTTGTATGGTGCATGGTAAATGCACGCTATGTTTGATGAGCTATGGTTTATAATTGATTGTGTAGTACGTTCTGATTTATGTATTGCAAGTGTGTGCGCGACTTTGTGTCTATTGCTTTTACTGAACCACATGTGTAGTAGTGGCGCAGTAGTGGGATCGTCTTAGCGACATAGAGTTCTAATACATTTTCAACTACCGGGGCATATCTCCTTCATTCCTATATCTATGGATATTATAATGCTCGGAGTATGTTTTTATTTATGTGTAATTTGGTGGTTAAGGCGATTTTCAAACATGAAATATATCGATAGATAATTATTTAAAAAACATTTTTGTAGTTCTTATAATTATATTTTAGTAGCTTTTGCCTGCGGCTTCGCCCGCGGCTTCGCCCGCTTGGAAGCTGGAAATTATCCCATGGAAACGTATGACTGGGATAAAAAGTATCCTAGGTGTTAATCCAGGTTATAATAAACTATCTGTGTGCCAAAGCATAATACTAATGATTGAAATACGAAATATCGTGAATTCATGCAAGCCTAGTACTTTTAATTAGAATAAATAACACACAGTAACACAGTATCTATTTATTTCCACTTTCTAAAAACAGAGCCGTTTCTTGAATACTCTTAACATCTCAAAACCCTCCTAACTAAATATCAAAGTACCGTTGGTCTAGTGGTCGCTAGCGCTACTACTGAGCATGTCCTGGGTTCGATTCCCGGGTCAGACAAAGTGTTATTTGGTTTTTCATCTAGAATTTCTCAGTAGCTTCCCAGAGTCTGGATTTGTGCCAGCCGATCTGTTCCGTAATAAAAACTCACCACGAAAACTTAGGTGAAGTGAGCGTGAAGTGAGCCAACAGTGACATTGTTGACAATGAAGGGGAAGTGAGCTCACTTCACCCAAGTTTTCACGGTGAGTTTTTTTACAGAATAGCACTACAGGGTTCATGGCAGTAGGCTGGCCCTCTATTACATGGGACGTGGATATACTATAGGTACATCCCTGCGTGGGTTACGCAGGGATGTACCTATAGTATACCTCTCTGAATACAAAGAAAGAAAAGAAAAACAAAAAAGAAAGAAAACCTAACACTCCAACAAACTATCTAGCATGAGTACAGTTATACTCGTATACAAAACAGTGAGCTCAAATTGAATTCCTTTCACCGCCGCACATGAAACATTTACGAGGGATTTCAATGCAGTGCGGTGTGTGGCAGAAAAATTGTACCAGCACAGAAAAATAAACAAAAAAGAAAGAAAGAAAAAGTATTTATTGCGACTCGCACAGGAAGATCATAAAACTAAATTAAAAACAAAAAAAAATAAAAAACCCAAATTATATAAAAAAGTAGGTAACAAAACCAAATTATATAAAAAATAGAGTAACAAAAAGAAAAATGAAACAGAATGTCCTGTACGAGGCCAAAAGGCTCCTATCTCAGCATGATGCTACGACATTTAAAAAATAAATGTCGCAGCGCTGGTATTCTGATACGGCCCGCTGTGATGTCACGCTGAGATGTCAAGAAGAAAATAAAGCTGACTTAAATTATCTTTTGACGTCATCATCATCATCAAGAGCCCGACTTCACCCACTGCTGGACACAGGCCTCTCTTTTCTTGTACCAATCCCCACGCTCCTGTGCCAGCCTCATCCAGGTTTTTCCCGCGATGGTAACAATGTCGTCTGCCCAGCTTGCCGCCGGCGTCGGGTGACCGATATCTCGTCTTACAGTCCTTGGACGCCACTCTGTCACTGCCTTACTCCACCTGTCATCACTGCGCCTTGCCAGGTGTCCTACCAACTACATTTGAGTTCCATAATACGCTTTTCGATATCGAACACCTTCGTACATCTTCGTATGACGACGTTTGGAACTCGGTCTAATAGCCTGATGTCAAGCACGGAATGCTCTCTGTGCAACTCTCAGCAGGCAGATTTTTTTGATGTAGGGCGCGTTAAATTAATCTTTTATATTAAAACCAAGACTTAATGTACCTTTTTTTAAATTTAATTTTATCTTTTATTTAAAAGAACAAGGCTCTTATAATTAATTACAAGTGAGTATTTGTATATATATATATACAGGCTGATTTTTTAAAGACCAGCCAAATTTAAGGATGTGGTACAGACCATCAAACTGAACAACTTTCTCCATGGGACAAATAGCGTAATCGCGAAAATTTTATCAACTGTCCCATAGAAAACTTCAATAACTACTCGACCTAAATGTATGGGACGGCTGAATTTTTATTCGCGATTACGATGTTGGTCCCATGGAGAAAGTTGTTCAGTTTGATGGTCTGTACCACATCCTTAAATTTGGCTGGTCTTTAAAAAATCAGCCTGTATATATATATTTATATATTTTTCTATTATGTATTTATTTAAGTATACCTACTTATTATTATTTTTTTGTATATTTTTGTTTTAGACTTCACACATTCATATTTTTCTCTTCTTGTTCTCACACACTATTGTCTACATTTCTTTTTTTACTTCTCCTTTCGCAGGTCTGCTGGAAGAAATTTCACAAGAAATAAGCAGTACCTTTGTACTCATATTATAATTATGTCATATCAATATGTATTTTACTGTGTGTACATAAATAATAAAATAAATAAATACAATTTCGCTAGACTATAAGACTAAGAAGCAATTTTAGTCTATCTTATTTTTTTACGTGATAATTATTTTAAAACTTAGAATAGTGTTGATGGTACTTTACACAAGTCAGTTCCTCTTTATAGTAAAATAAATTAAAAAAACCTACTAATATTATAAATGCTAAAGTTTGTGAGGATGGACGGATGGATGTTTCTCTTTCACGAAAAAACTACTGAACGGATTCTGATGAAACTTTACATTAATACATCAGAATAACACGTAGGATACTTTTTATTCCGATATACCCACGGGTACGATACTAATACGGGGGCATTGCTAGTCAATTCATAATAATATAAATATACCTCTTACTTAATATACCTAACAAAAAAAGCCAATTAGAATGAGGTACTAATTTTAGAAATTACTTTTCAACACACGAAACAAATTCTTAAAATAAGTTTTATCTCGAAATTATCTCGTGATAATTTTGCTATAACATAATATTTTGAGGAACAGAATAATTTATTTTCATAATCTTAAGAGATTAATTAAGATTATTTTAGTACCTAGTGTAAATTGTTAGTTAAGACTAACTATTTACACTGGATGCTAAATTAAAAGACTAACTAACTTAATAAATAAATACAAAAAGATAGTTGGAAGTCTAAGTACTCGTCCGCATCGCTGTTATCCGAAAACGTGCCCAGAGGACTGGCAGCATTGCCACGTTGAATGGCAATGCTTATTATTTGACCAAAGATCTGCCCAGTCCTCTGGCACTTAATTTTGACAGTAATTTTGATATTTGGTGCTATTGTAATAAATTTTGCCACGGTAGTCTGTCTGTCAGTCGTTTGGGGAAGATAAATTTCGCATTTTGAAAGATTAAGGTCTATGGAACTGAATTCTTCTTTTAAAAACGTTAGAAAAAACTTTCTTAAGAAACATGAATAATACTCATATTTTTATCAACCAACTACTAGATCTAAACGCCCCGTCTAGAGAATTTTCATTAGTCTAAAACAATCTGGAATTGGCACCGATTCCCTTGTTCAAAAACTAAACTAAATTTAAGTTCAGTGCATATTTTTCTTTCTATTTCATTAAGAAAAAGACAGAAGATAAATATTAGTTTAGTCCTGTCTGTAACTTAAATTTAGTTTAGTTTGTGAACATCAGACTAACTTTAATTTTACTCAATAAATGTTTGGAGGAATGTCTAATGATCTACGATATAAACAAGAAGCTACAGACAATACATGTTCTTCTTCGTGTCTTTAGTAATTTAAATATTTTTGACCTAAAACTTCGAAACTTCCACGGCGTCATCGCTGGCAGCACAGAGGTCAATTGGTTAGATGGCTGCATGTTTTGGGACACGATGGCAGAATAGGAGGTGGAGCATTGTGACACAGCTCTACATGCACACCCGATTATCAGTTTTGGGTACAGAATATCAGCGTCAGGTACAGAATATCAGCGTCTGGTACAGAATATAAGCGTCTGGTACAGAATATCAGTGTCAGGTACAGAATATTTATTTATTTAAACTTTTCGCACAAAAAGGTACAAAGGCGGACCTAATGCCTGAATGCAGAATATCAGCGTCAGCTACAGAAGATCAGTGTCAGGTACAGAATATCAGCGTCAGGTACAGAATATCAGCGTCAGGTACAGAATATCAGCGTCAGGTACAGATTATCAGCGTCAGGTACATTTGCCAGACACATGCTGAGCTAGACTCCCATTTGGTACAACCTGTAGACGCACACCGCACTTTGTGTATTCGTTATTTTGATTTAAAGTATGTCATAGTGTCACTTAATTTCTTTAAGTATGTTTTAATTTTATTTTTTTTGTATGTTGGTACCTTGTTTTTATGTATATTTTTCGCAATCAAGTCGTATCCGGTACGCCAGCGCCATCTGGTGGCGCTCGACAGAGTCTAGCCTGAGTTCGTGCGAGTGGACGAGAGCCCTGCAGAGCGGGGTGGAGCGGTCTCTTAAAAATAGGACATTCTTCAAACAACATGTGCTCAGACGTGTCGTAGCGGACCTAGTACCTAGTGTGATTAATTTGTTCGTGAAATTATAATTTGATTTAAATTGTAAACGGTTTTTCTATTGCGCTGTAACCAACAGCACGCATAGTACTCCCACAGTAACTAAAATTCGGCTGATGATAACGAGAGACACGTCAGACACTTAGTTTCTCCGTCATATTCATGTAATTTGTTAGCATTTACTTGTACTTTTGTGTATTGTGCCTGTGTGTCTTTTGTATGCACTAAATAAATGTTTTATCTATCTATCTACCCTGCTGCCATTCCGTCGAGGTAGCCCACTTTACGAGGTTCGACTTATATCTTCCCATTTGGGTTCGGAGACGGCTCAGACAATAAATTAAATCAATAAATAAAACAATAGACCTTGGTCTTTTATTTACTTTCTGTTTATCGCTAGCAAACAGTTTATGATTATTATTTGTACTAGACAAATGAAAAATGTCTGCTTGTTCCTAAATATGAAGAAGAAGTATTGTTTGTAGTTCTTTTATTAAATCATAGTAACAAGTATACAAGGTGTCGTTTTGCATCCTCGTCAAATTCAAGGAGATAACTATGCTACTGATTCTCGACACGAATCAATAATAAAATAAGAAGGTTATTTTTTTTTTCTAATTTTCGGAAATTGGCATGATTGTGTGGGACACGTATTTTAAAACGCGGCCTGTGTGAGGCCGCAATATAACTGCCCTGTTTACACACACATAGAGTAAAAACGCGGCCGCTTATACGATACCATTTCGCGATTCTGTTCTTTGAAAGTGGTGTATTGTGAAATACTGTCAAACTTAAATAACTAAAAATACAAGTATGTATTCATTATTTACCAGGGATTTTTATTATTTATTATTTGATTATTTATGTATTTCATAACAGCCTCCTAAAATTTGACGAGGATGCAAAACAACAGTTTGTATAGAGCAATGGTGGCCTAGTGGTAACACTCTACGACTTACGAGTTGTAGGTCGTAGGTTCGAACCTAGTCAGGCGCTTTACTTTGTGTAAATTATTTCATTGCCTCTGCTCTCAAAACGGTGAAGGAAAACATCTTGACAAACCAAAGGGGTTCTAGAACCAAAAATTCGTAGACATGTGATATCTATCAACCCGCACTGGGCCCGCGTGGTGGATTAGGGCCACTCCCTCTCACTGAGAGGAGGCATGTGTCCCAGCAGTGGGAACATTATAGGCTTGTGACCATGAGACCAAAGGGTTCATGTTTCAACTATGTCCCTACCAAGATGACGACTAATAGAGAAGTATGGAAGATCAAAACATGTTGCGCTGACCACAATTATGTAAACTGGTATAAGGGCGGGAGAATGATGACGAATCATTACTTGTTATACTCTGTCCATTAGGTAAACCGTTTTTTGACAGATGGAATAGTAATTGTTTTTTCTCAAAACTGATACACGTACGGTATTATAATGCCTGTAGGAAGTCATAAATAAGATAATTCAATAAGATAAGGTAGTTTATATATTTATTTTATTACGCATTTTTAACGTAACTTTTACGTAATCTGGAATAGTAACGTTCTAAGGCAGCTGTAAAAAAACGGTTAACCTACTGGACAGGGTATAACAAGAAAAAATATTTTACCCGTTTCCAAAAACAAATCACACTCGTTTGCAGATATCTCTGCTCGCCAGTGTACAACATTTTCCCTAGAGATTAATATTTCATAGCTGCTGGCATCCATCGTTGGTTCTTCGACTTTGCCTAATTCTGGCAAAAGATATCCATGCCAACGTCTGTTTTATTCCCCAAGGGAGTTCTGGCCTAAATATTGAGCTTTGATTTGAGTACTTAAAAGGGGAAAGAGGGGCTCGCGGCTTGATTAAAAACACGTGGATTGATCTATCTGTGAGTCTAATATTAAATAGTTAATTCATTCATTTATGATTTGGGTATTTCAATTCATTTGTTTACTAAGGGCTGATTTTTTCAACGCCAGATAATTTTATCCGAGGTACTATTTTGAATTTTGGACAGTTTTTCCATACAAAATCTGCCAGCCGTCAATTTTATTCAAGGAATAAAAAAAATCTGTCGATTGAAAAATCAGCCCTAAGGCAAATTAAAATGTAAATTCCATTAAAAAATTGATTTGTATATTACAAATCACAAATACTTCAAATTCTTTCAATTTATTACATCTTTATTGAAATAAAATATATTAAAGTTCATTAGATCATTAAAAAGAAATACGTTAACATTCAATGCAAACATTTAAATAAAAATTATAACCGAATAGACATTAAAATTAAATTTCATAAAATGGTCACTATGACTTGTGGCTAAGTAATATTAGCCGCAGGGGTCGATCGATCTGGTTAAGCTACGCTTGCCGCGGTTGGTCCGTGGATGGGTGACCATCTTTACATAACAAGACCCTTCCGTCCCTGTGAAAGGACGTTAAGCCGTAGGTCCCGGCTGTCGTTCCTGGATCTTTGACAGTCGTTACGGGTCGTCCGAAGCCCGAAAGTCTGACAACCAGTCTTACCCAGGGGGTTTCATATTACAACTGGGTTGTGGAGGTCAGATAGGCAGTCGCTCCATGTAAAATACTGGTACTCTGCTGCATCCGGTTAGACTCGAAGCCGAACCCAACTTAGTTGGGAAAAGGCTATGCAGATGATGGTGATGGGCAGTAACAAGTAAATGAGGAGATGTTACTAGTTCATGATTTACAAAACAATTTATGTCAAACACAACGTTTTATGATGAGATGAATTAAAATAAATACGCGCCTATGTAGTTTTTGATGGTTACAATTATAAAATAAATACCAACCTAAATAAACAAAACATTCGCATAATTTGTAGTTGAAATAACGAACAAAATACTTAATCCCCTACTTAAATGGACCGTGATTGCCCGAGGGACGGATTGTAAAACTAAAACTGGGCTTACCACGCGCTCAAATCATGCTATTAATATTAAAACAAATATGAGATCTTCTATACATACAGAACATTTTTTTACCAGTGCGCAAAATGTAAGCAGCATTATGATTCTAGGCGTAGTGTAGAAATTGTACGTCGGTTATAGGCAAAATGTCACCTAACTTTTTTTGGAATTTAAGTTAGTATTTTATAGTATAGAGCGACTGCCTATCTGGCCTAAACAAACCATAAACAGACCAAAGGGTATCGTATTACCCAGTAACTGGGTAATACGATACCCCTTTGGTCAGAGTGGTTGTCAGACTTTCGGACTTCTAGCGACCCGTAACGACTGTCAAAAATCCACGAATGACAGCCGGGACCAACAGCTTAACGTGCTTTCCGAGGCACGCAGAGGTCTTGGTATGTAAAGATGGCCACTTATCCACGGACCAACCGCGGCAAGCGTAACTTGACCTGACCGATCGACCCGTGCGGCTGTTATACCTTAGCCACAAGCCTCTTACTGCCTATTCACCTATCTGGCTTATATTTTACCGCGGCAATAGCTGTCCCGCACAAACTTCACGCCACAAAAAAGATGCAAAATTCTTTGAACCCACAGTAAAGAAAAGAAAGAAAATGCACTTATTTGCGGCAAACATGACCGTTGAAAAAGGACATAAACACACAAAAAAAAAACAAGTGGCGGTAAACATGTCACACAATCATTCACACAAAACGGCCATCGCTCGGCATAATGCTAAGACCCTATACGAGACAGAACCCAAGCGCTGGTTTTCGGCGGCAGCCGGCGTTGACGTGATGACGTTAACCAGTGCAGCATGCAATTATACATAAATAAATAAAAACAACAATCAAAACAAGAAATAAAATAAACCATTGCAACATATGATTCGAAACAAAACAAAAAACAAAAATCAAAACATGAAAAAAAAACACACACCCACAGTTACATCTGAAGTTAAATAATTCATACTCCTAATAAAAATACAATTTCCTACTTCAGACTTCTTAATATAATACAAGTTCTTGCCTCTTTTAAATAAGTGTCGACTTGTACTCGAGCTAGCCACTTTAAAAGGTGAAACCTATTCATGAAAATTTACATTTTTCCTCGTCACTAAGGCTCTCTACGTTTTGTATGCTGAACAGAACTGAGCTAAGCTGCTAATGTTTCTTTATTTCTGTGAGGAATTGTGCTGGCTTTTTATAAAATAAGATATATTGATACTTTTTTTTAAACCCACCCGTGTTCCTTCCTTAGCCCTTTATGTATCAGGGCAGCGGTAACCCTTTCGGACAATCCCGCTACCCCGGCAGGCTTCGGCCCTGTCGGGCCCCGTCAACTATGCTGAAATCTCTTTGAGGCGCACGTGGAACACATACGCGCCGTCCGGCACAGGCCTGGTCCTGATCGGACGGAGAGATATTGGTACTTGGCATGGGATTAAAAGAATAGCCTCCATTGAAGAGCACGATGGGTCCATACTTGTACGATGACCAACTCAGTATTTTATGTTGGTAAATAATAAATAGCATAATCAGCCTATAATGTTTCCACTGCTGGGACACAGGCCTTCTCTTGGTAAGAGGAAGCGGGCCGTAATCCACCACGCGGGCCCAGATACCTTGTTACCTTGGACACTTGCCTAGGTACCTTGTTTAGGACCTATCATTAATTATACCTAATTTATTTTGCAAAAAAAAAGACTAGAGAGCTCAATTAATTCAACTTAACCACTATGTCTGTCTATGTCTGTCTGTCTGTATGTCTGTGTGTCTTGTTTTTTTGTGTGTTATGTCCTTTTTTCATGCGTCGTGTTTGCCGCAAATAAATGAATTTTCTTTTTTTCTTTCATAAATTAAACTTTCGCAATAAGACAAAACAGTTTCTTTTTAGTTTTTGTCTAATAAGGAGAGTGTCACGGGGAGTATCACAAACTTTTTTTAATTTATAATCAAGGAGGACAGTTTTAGTCATGGCATTTAATAAACTGCTTGGAGCGCAGGCTTGGAGGCACACCTGCTGGAACATTTGTATTCATATTAAACTTACATTGTTGACGGGGGTCGTGGCTAAATAATAACAGTCGCACAGGTCGATCGATCAGGTTAACCTACGCTTGCCGCGGTTGGTCTGTGAATGGGTGACCATCTTTACATACCGAGACCTCTCCGTGTCTCGGAAAGTACGTTAAGCCGTTGGTACTGGCTGTCATTCGTGGATCTTTGACAGTCGTTACGGCTAGTCAGAATCCAGAAAGTTTGACAACCAGTCTTACTAAAGGGTATCGTATTACACAATGACTGGGTTGTAGAGGTCAGGTAGACAGTCGCTCCATGTAAAATACTGGTATTCAGCTGCATCCGTTTACACTGGAAGCTAACCAGAACATAGTTGGGGAAAGGCTAGGTAGATGGCGCTCCCTTATTTGTATTCCTAGTGGTCAACAAAAACGAGCCAATCAGGGCCTTTTTACACACACATTTTTCTTTCTTGCCGTGTGTAGGCACGGTCTTCACACCACTGTTGCAAAAGCTTGTGCTTGTGTGGTCAAAGCTTGTTGCGTATAAACCGCGCCGTAGAAAAAATGGGTCTGTACATTTCTTTTTGTCTGTAATTTTTTTTCAGAGTGTTTCTGTACATTTTTTCTACGTTGCAGTCTGTTGGATGGTTTAAAAATAAATACACCAAAATCAAGACATACAAATTTAATATTACACCGATATAAAAAATAAAATACACAATAAATCACACTTTTATTTTGTTTCAGGTTTTATCCGTTTAAAATTGTTTATAATTTAAAAGTGTACTAATGTAACTATGGACTAGAAGTATGTCTAAAATAAATAAATAATAATAATTATTTATTATAACTCTACGGACTAGACAAATATCCCAGTAGGTACGGTTATCAGTGATTTAGGCCATTACAAAGCCTGTGGCTATACTATCAGAGTAAGCCCAATATATCATACCTCTAGTCCCTAGACGGACCTTAATGTATCTTCAACCCATTTAAGTCAAGAACAGGTAAACAGAGCCTCGGGTCATGACAGAAATTTATAGTTGGCAGGGCTGACAATGTCCCAAAAAATACATAGAAACGCGTTTGGGTAAAAAACATAATAGGTAGAGCGAGAGGTTCTGTGTTCGAGCCATCATCGGCTTTGCCTTTTTCCAACTATGTTGGGGTCGACTTCCAGCCTAACCGGATTCAGCTGAATACCAGCATGGAGCAGCATTTTACATGGAGCGACTGCCTATCTGACCTCCACATCCCAGTTACTGGGTAATACGATACCCCTTGGTAAGACTGGTTGTCAGGCTTCTGACTATCCGTAACGACTGTCAAAGATCCAGAAATAGCAGTTGGGGCCAACGGTTTGAACACCAATAGAAAAAAAAAACAAAACGACACGAAATCACTGCCAAATATTATACAGGGTGGCAGGGACATCGACGCGCTGTTACCATGGATTAAGTACTTGATTCTGGACTTTACTGCGTTTAAATTATTCGTGGCTTATAAAAAAAACGGTTCTATACATTTCGACCGCGCGTAGATAGTGGAAAGTGGAAGGACCTTGACACAAAGTGAAATATTTTGGACTCGTCAAAACAAATCATATGATCTCAAACTCGATGGGTTTACTTATAGGCTCTGAATAGTCCCACTATCCACATCCTGGCTCCATCATCAGACCCTTGATACTAAGTGCAAACTATTGGCCTCATCAAATCAAGTCACCATCACCAGATCAGCTCCAAGATACCAAATTATAGTTTTGTCTTCCAAACTATACATAGAAAGTTTAATTTCCATACGACAGTAAAATTACAAGTAGGTTTAAATTGACTTCTAAGACTTTGTTACATAATTAGTTGGTTACAAGTGAAGCTAATAAAAGCATGTTGAAGCGCAATTATGTGCATCCTTTTCGTTAATGACATGCTGTAAATTTTCTTCATAACACGTAGAATTTATTTATTTATTGCTAAATGGGCATGCACTTGACCTCGATCACGCCTGGTGGAAAGCTATGGATGAGGTCTATGATGGAACGAGCGTGCACAGAAGATGCCTCTTCACTCTTGCTTTAAAGGCAGACGGGTTAAATGGGAGGGAACACAGATGCCGGCAGATAGTTCCAAACTTTGGCTGTGCCCATAATAAATGTGGTGGAGAATCGCTGATTACGACTCGTCGGGATATCAACCAAGTGTGGATGGTACGCTGCAGTACGTCTGGTGGTACAAGGGCAATGGTGGGATCAGGTCGTGGAGCTCCTGCGCACACTTGATGTTCATTATATATCACATTAGATGTTTTAATTTGGCGCACCTATTCAATTTCAACCTTTATATGTATGTCGGAGTCATTCGTTTGACTATTCGGAACGCTAGCGCCATCTCGTGGCGCTAGATAGAGTCTAGCCTGAGTTCGTGGAGGTGGACGAGAGCGACAGCTACAAGAACGGTGTGAGCAGGGCTTGCAGGATCATCGAAACATTGGACATCGTACGAACAACATGTGCTTAGAAGCTGTCCGCGTTCCGTATCGTTGAGTTCGGTACCTACAGTGTGTGATTCGCTAGTGTGACTTACTTGTTCGTAAATTGTAATCTGATCTGTACTGCAAACCGTTTTTCTATTGTGCTATAACCAACACTACCCATAGTACGCCCACAGTAATTAAAATATGCCTGATGTTAACGAGAGCCAGACATACCTTCTCCGACATGTATATATCCCTTTACCAACCGAAAATCTAGTCCAAATTATCTGATCATATCCTATTTCGTCTGAGCGAGCACCTTACACCCGGCAACCCTAATTGCAAGTGATATATTTGTCGCCTTAACTTAGCTAAAGAGATTTATGTACGCATGTGTACGGATTACGAATTGAGGTTATATCTGAGGACTATTTATAGACACTGTTATTGACCTTTTTTTTCATCTTTTTATAGTTCTAACATAAAACATTACGCATGTAACCCACTTTCGCCAGTTATGTTTAAGTACCATGTAATAGAGGGCTAGACTATTGCTATTAAACGGGAACAAATCCAGACTCTTAGGCTGCTACTGAGAAATTTCTGAAGGAAAAACACGATAACACTTCGCCCGACCGGGAACCGAATCCAGGACTTCATGCTCAGCCGTAATACTTGCGACCACTAGACCAACGGCAACGCTGCAGTCTCTTGTATTCGTTAAAGTAGAAAATGCCTATGGCATTAAATCGGTCTCTATACAATCATGTCTTGTAGTATAAAAATAACAAATAAATTTTGGTTGATCGTGTTCAGTTTCATTAGTGAATTTCGCCCTTACTCTATGCTCAACCTATCCTGCCCAAAATATGCAGTCAAAGTGACCTCTGTGCTGCCACCAACGACGCCGTGCATGTGGTGAAGTTTTGGGCCAATTATTATCATCAACTATGTTGTGGTCGGCATCCAGTCTAACCGGATGCAGCTCAATACCAGGTTTTGACATGGAGCGACTGCCTATCAGAGGGGCAATTCTCGTAATTTTAATAATATTCACAGTCTGAGAGACAATTCTCGTAATTTTAAGAACGTTCACAGTCTGATCTCAGTCTCAATCTGTCCAAAAATACTTCTGATTTCCCTACATTTTGACAAGTTTTTGACATTTGTTTGTCGCCGAGATGAGACTGCGACTAGATTTTGAACGTTTTAAATTACGAGAATCGGCCTTCTGATCTAAGTCTCAATCTGTCAAAAATACCTATAATTTCCCTACATTTTGACAAGTTTTTGACATTTGTTTGTCACCGAAATGAGACTGCGACTAGATTTTGAACGTTTCAAATTATGAGAATTGGTCTTCTGACCTCTACAACCCAGTTACTAGGTAATACGATACTCTTTGGTAAGACTTCTGACGACCCGTAACGTCTGCCAAAGATCAGCCAGAGGGGTCTTGGTATGTGAAGATGGTCACCCAACCACGGACCAACCGCGGCAAGCGTAGTTCAACCTGATTATCGTCCCGTGCGGCTGCACAAACCCGTAATCCCTTAGCCAATAGGATCTGAAATACAGTCGTGCCAGCGAGAAGAAGAAGCCCTTAGCCATCATCATTATCTCAACCAAAAGTACTCCCGAACATCGCTTTGAACAGTTCTGCGTATTCCACTTTTCTTTGATTCCCATGACCTTCCCCAGGTCATCGGTCTCGTTTGTTTGTCTACCCACACTGTGCTTTCCAGTAGGCTTTTTAGCTTAATATGTTTTCGGCAAACCAAAATATTTTTGACCTTTAAAAAACAGCCACGTGTTCAAAGATTAATAGATCTGTCCCTATCAAGCTGGACGGCACACGTCAGCAGATAAATATGATTTATTACAGTGATTTATTGCTTCGGAAGTAAACAAGGAACGTTGTTACTTAACTGTGATTATTTCATGTCTGAATGTCGGTAGGAAACGGTCTTACTCTAACGGTTGTTGTGTTTTTGTTTGTGTGCGGGTTTAACCCTACCGAGGAGGGGCTTGTGGCCAAATAACAACAGCCGCACGGGTCGATCGGTCAGGTCAAGTTACGCTTGCCGCGGTTGGTCCGTGGATAAGTGGCCATCTTTACATACCAAGACCCCTGCGTGCCTCGGAAAGCACGTTCCCACAGGTCCCGGCTGTCATTCGTGGATCTTTGACAGTTGTTACGGGTCGTTAGAAGCCCGAATAACTCTGACAACCAGTCTTACCAAGGGGTATCGTATTACCCTGTAACTGGATTGTGGAGGTCAGATAGGCAGTCACTCCATGTAAAATATTGGTATTCAGCTGCATCCGGTTAGACTGGAAGCCGACTCCAACATAGTTGGGAAAAGGCTAGGTAGACGATGGTCTAGGGTTTAACCCTGAACCCCTTGGGTTAAGCCCTAGACCACGTGGGTTAAACCCTAGAACACCCAAGCTTCTCGGTGACTTAAGTAGGTAAGTTTACTATGGCTTACCTCACTGTAAGACTATCGTAGTTTCAGAACAAATTGCGGTAGTCCTCTAGTAGTGACTTGCTCATAGCTGTGTACGGAAGAGGAAACATCTTTCTCATAGTCTGGATATTTCAGGTTCTTGAAAATCAAGACTAGAAGCTTATGAGATATATGATCAGTGGTGATCCAGTGGTAAGGGTCGTGACTTAAGAGTTGTACGTCTTAGGTTCGAAGCCAGACAGGCGTTTTACCTTGTGTATGTAATTTATTTCATCACCACTGCTCTCAAAACAGTGAAGGAAAACATCATAAGGAAACCGTCATGTACTAGAACCAAAAATTTGAAGACATGTGACATCTACCAACCCGCATTGGGCCCGCGTGATGGATTACGGCCCACTCCCTCTCACAGAGAGGAGGCCTGTGTCTCAGCAGTGGGAACTTAGGGGCTGACTATGCTAGAATATTGGTGCCTACGATAACTTTACAATGAACACATGGACAGACTTTGTTTATATACAGGTAAAATTTAAATATTTCCGAAAAACTAACATACATACAAATCTAACATACAGTCATTAAATATATTGCCCTATCACTTCCAGCACTAAAATATAATCAAAGCTATAATTCTTCAAAGACTGTTAACACAGTAAAATAGAGTTGAAAATCGGGTAAATTAATAGGTAAACATAGGATATTAATAACGTGGTAATTGTTACTCGACGTATGCGATTAATGACTCAACCACAGTAGGTATAGGGCCCTGAAGTTAGCAATAATTTGAAATTAATTTAAACTTTGGTATCAGCACCCCAATTGCGCTACTCAAACTCATAGCATTTATTTCAAACTAGCTTCTGCCCGCGACTTAGTCCGCGTGAAGCAACTTTATTTAAAAAAAAAAATCCGTAAGAACCTTCTACAAAGTATTAGAAAACTTAAAAAAAAAGATGGATGAAATCGGTAAAGTCGTTTTCAAGTTATGGCGTGACCAAGGGAAATAGGGATTGATTTATATATATATATACTAGCTGTTATATGTATATACTGCCTGCGACTTCGTCTACGATCCAGGATGAAAAGTAGCCTATGTCCTTTTCCAGATCATGGTCTAACCATGTGTCAAATTTCATCTAAATCCGTTCACCAGTTTTAGCGTAAAGGCATAATTCTTAAATTTTCTAATTTTCTGCGCAACTTTCTTAATTTTTTTTCCGTAAGAACCTTCTACAAAGTATTAGAAAACTTAAAAAAAAAGATGGATGAAATCGTTATAGTCGTTCTCAAGTCGTGACCAAGGGAAATAGGGATTATTTTTTATGTATTAGATAAACTAATTACAGGCACTTTTGAATTATCAAGGGGACACGGGACGGTCAGTCAGAAAGATGAAGCTAGTTGCCCATTCCAAAGCGTAGTAGGTACCTGTGGAGATGAATACACTGTCAATCACAATCTGAATCATTGTGAAAGATATTGCTAATCCATTCCTTAATAATTATGCTCGAATGTCTGCTCACAATGTAAATAACGCAATGAATGTTGTTGAACAGTCCAAAATACTGTTAGTGAGTAACACAATTATACCGTAGATCAGTGCTAAATATTTCTATTAAAACAAGCAATTTCTGCAATTATCAAGATATATAAATTATTTACTATACCAATATTTCTATATTCTTCAATAGCTAATAACTTCTTATCTACTAACTAGGTGATAAAAAAATCCTTAATAATGTGATATACTTTTTGATGGTATGACCTTGTAAATGCTTTACTAGTTTTGAATTTTCTGGATAGTGTCAGGTTGTATGTTGAACAAAATATGATTCACGACCGTAACAAGTATGTACACATATTTACAGAATTATTATCATTAATATCATCAATAGACCCCTCTAAGTTCATATAATCCTATTGAATAATATTTCAAAAATCAATTAGTAGTATTATAAATGAACCTGCAAATTGCAAAAAACTTAAGAAAATTTGAATTTTGCGGGCTACCTAGCGCATCCTCGTAAGTCAGATAGTGTTAGTGCACATTTACGGAGACGCGGGGCGTCGCGCGTCGCGTTGGGCGGCGCGGCCCGCACTAAATTCAAACATATGGCGTTGTATGAGTGCGTTTACGGAGAAGCGATTTTAGACGCGTTTGCTTGAAATGGAGCGTTTTTTGCGGCCGAGCCCGCGGCTGGCACCGCCGCGTCTCACGCGGCGTTTATCGCGGCGGCGCACGCAGCGGCAATTCTCGATGAAGCGATGCCCGCGGCGGAATCTTCTGCCAATCATATTTGGAAATTGCAGAACGCAATTAATTAATTATTAGTAATTACTTATTCATTTAATTTGCGCTCCCATCTTCCGCTAACCTAAAACTGGTCAGTTTGATTGAGTATCCCGCGTGCGCCGCAGCGTTGCCCGCCGCGTGCTTTGCTACACGCTTGAGGATTCGCCGCGGGCGCAGCGGCGGGCACCGCCATGCTTCCCGCCCCGCGTCTCTATGAACAACGTCTTATATTGCCATACGTTTGTGTTTACGCGTGCGATGATAAGTGCCGCTTGACGCGCCGCGCTCCGTAAACAGAAAATCGTACGATGCGCCGCGAGACACCACGCTGCACGCGACGCGCGACGCCCCGCGTTTCCGTAAATGAGGTCTTAGAAGATTTATGTACTCAAAAATATGAAGTGCAAGCGAGTGCATGTGACATTCCGTCTTACGGTGATAAAGAAATTATGAGGTTGCCTATACCTACTTTAATTGCCGCGAACTTTGGTACGCGGCAATTAAAGTTCGTTCGAAAATTAAATTTCGAGCCCCCATCTTCAGATTATCCCAATAATATTTTGCTACACATTTAATTTTCAACCTTATTCCAAGTACATAACGTTGGAAATCAATCAACAAAAGATCTAACATTCGTTAAGATGAATGAAGGTAATTTCCTTTTTCAAAAGAAGTTTATCAAAGAACATTTGGCCCGAGCGTTCCCGATTGTGCCCGATCGCGCCCGAAGCCAAAGCAAAACTGTTGTTTGTCAAATACACGTTTCAGCGATCGATTTTGTGATGTATTGGTTTACTGTATGTCGTTGTGCATGTCTGCTATTTTTAGGGTACCTCAAAAGGAAAAACGGAACCCTTATAAGATCACTTCGTTGTCCGTTTGTCAAGACTCTTTTTCTCAGGAACACGTGGAGTTATCATGTTGAAATTAATACCAAATACTCAAGGCTGTAATCCCTTGAAGCTGTGAAAAAATCAAACTTCTAAGTCAACGAAATCAAAAGATACGGGCGTGTGTGTTCCGTTTATGCCGCATATTTTGACACTCGCTAGGGAATCAAAACCTATAGGGTACTTCTCGTTGACCTAGAATTATGAAATTTGGCAAAAAGCAAAGTCCTTTACTTGTGCTACATGTAGCACAAGTACAAGTAAAGGAAAAAATCTGAAAACCATTTTGTAGTTACATACCTACAAATTTATACGGAACCCTCGGCGCGCGAATCCGACTCGTACTTGATCGGTTTTTAATACCTATCTTTAGTTACACGATTTGTCAGTGAATTCTCATTTGTAGCTAATCTATCAAAAAGCGAGTCAACATCAGGGCTATGCGAAAAAAACAAGCATGCAAAATGGGTAAAAACTGTTGATTTTAAGAGTTTTTGACAGACGGGGGATTGACAGACGGGCAGAGAGAACAAATGACATAACGCAACATCATGCCTGTGTTCCCCTGCATGTATTTCCTCAAAGGTTAGGCCGGAGTACACGTGTACTCCCACATTTCGCCAGAAGGAGTGGTAAGAAGGAAAAAACAACAACATTTTTAGAATGTGGCCGTAAATAATATAAAATCAAATCGATTAACACCGCGGTTCAAAGACATGTGCCAGAAAATAAATCCTTCTTTCCGTTTTTTACCTCAAATAGTAAATCGAAAGAAACTGATAAAACAGAAAATCCTTTACAAAGGATATTCTTGAATAAAACATTCATTCTTAAAAGCTTTCAGTATCGGATGTGGAAGTATTAAAGGAGGTTAGAACTCCTGAAGTCCTCAGGGATATCAGGAAACTACATTTTATAAATCGAATTCATGATACGCCTTTATAGTCTTAAAGTTTTTTGATATCACCTTTTGATCGACATTTACCAATAAATGTCGAAAAACCTTTTGATATTATAGAGGTATGAGGAACAGGGTGTAAAGTTCACTCATCCTCCATAGAAAAGGGAGGATCCTCCGACCAGACGGGTATTGTGTCTGGCGGGCAATTGCCCAACGATTGATGTTGGGAAATTGTATCTATGCTAATTGCGCGGTAAACTCTGCTTGCGAGATGCAGGATTTGCGTGACGTCAGTATAACGCGTTCTTTGCATGTGGCGTTGTAGATACCGCTACATCACTCCCCTCCGGAGACCGGAGGTCGATAGTGGACTGAGTCTTCTTGTATCTTGCGATGCTTGCCAGGCCAGCTGAGGTTCCAGTGAGTCGGAACCGGTTGCGGTATAGTTCACGGTGAGTCGGAACTGTCTGCGGAGTTGTCCCCAGTGAGTCGGGGTGGCACTGCGTTATATTCCAGTGCGTCGGATGTACAGCGCCGGGCTGAGGTTGAGGCTGGCTGCTGCGTCGACCAGGAGAGGGTGCTCTGCTTGTTGACCGGCCGAAAGTGCAGTGTGCTGTGCCGAGGTTGCTGATGAGGCTGAGGGTGATGACCAGGTATGCGCGGACGCTGCATGCTGGTGGTCAGGATACCCGTTGAAGCCGTGGGTGCTGGCTGGCTGGGTGACTCCCCGCTAAAGCTTGCGGGAGTGATGATGATGACGTCACGCTGAAGTGTTTGCACGAAGGCTGCGGTGACGTTCATGTCCGGGGTCACCAGTATAGAGGTATGAGGAACAGGGTGTAAAGTTCACTCATACTCTATAGAAAAGGGAGGATCCTCCAACCAGACGGGTGTTTTGTCTGGCGGGCAATTGCCCGTCTGGTCGGAGGATCCTCCCAATCAATCAATATCAAAAAACTACCTTTTAACTCTGCCGGCCAACTAAATTGGATTAGTTCAGTGCCTCCAGTCAAAAACGGCATAAGTCGAGTTATGCCCTTTTGTTTTTATAGCACCATTGTAATCTACGTGTTCTGTTAAATAACATATCAAAAGGACATAACTCTAGCTGCATCCTAAGATATTTTTTTGTTATAATTATATCAAAGGCATAACTTGACTGCGAGTGAAGGCACATCTATCAATATCAGGTAAATTTCACTGCTTAATAGACATAAATACAAGACATCCCAAAAGATAATCGAACTAAAAGGCATAAATACAGCTAATTTAATTACAAAAAGACACACCCATAGTAGTTCTAAAGTTTTTAAACACAGTAAGAAATAAATGCAGATAATCCATTTGGTAAGCATGTTTGAAAGGGCACAACTGCATAATATTTTTGTTGCGTTTGCTTCAGTTATTGTCACTGTATCGCTATTGGTGGATTGGCGCGTGGTTTAGGAATTATTCGTTTCATTCCTTAATTTGTAATTTTCTAGTTTATTTTGTAATTATTAAATTAGTGATAAGCGTATTAAATTTACATTTTCTAGACAAACTTTTAAAAGTGATATTATATATATATGATATATAACACTTTTGACGTTCGCTCTTCAACAATGTCTTCCCACACCGGTTCTATCTGCTGGAATGGCGTTTTATAAAAAATCTTTGGACTTATAATTTGACGATACACAAATGCAAAGAAAAGAAAGCCACTAATTGCTTCTTGTGGCAGGAAGCTTCTAGTAAACGTGGCGGAAACTAAATAGCTTCATGTCTGTACGATTACATAAAAAACTTCAAATGACAATCAACAAAATTACACTGTATTCGGACACTTGTGGGCAAAATGAATATTCATTTGTGACTGTTATGTTTTTGACCATCATGCAAGAATTTCAATATTCAATGCATAGATCACAAGTTCCTCGTTTCTGGACATACGCATATGGATTGCGACTATAATTACTTGGCTATCAAAAAGGCAAAGAAGAAAATTCAAAATATTCACATTCCGAGAGATTATTAACACATCTTAAGATCTGCTAGCAGAAAAGGTCAATTTACTGTTAGAGAGATGACTATTTACAGTTTTTTATAATTTTGAAAAACTGCTGAAAGGACCAATGATTTTAAGGAAAGTCAACAACAACAAAGAAAATGTACACTGGCCGGATATAAGCTGGTTCAGATACATACAAACCGATCAGCTAGTTGTCAACTATAAAACCAATCTAAATTGTGAAATTCATGATTTTAAACCACTTTAATTCCAAAGACATGGAAGAGCCAGAAATACATACAAGTATTTCATTGAGTGTCATCTCCGATACACCTCTCCCAATAAACGTGGAAAAAAAACGAGATATAATGACACTTCTACCATTTATAGACGAGTCCGGGTATCACTGGTCAGTTTCCCTCAGTTGTCAGTTTATTTAATTCGCCAGTTTCGTTGATTAATCAGTTTTACTAATTTGTCTGTTTTACCGATTAGAGAGTTGCGCTATCTTGTCAGTTTCCAGTAGGTATTTGACAGTTTTTGTCGATTCGTCAGTTTTGTAAAGTCAAGGGAAAACGTTTTTACGTGTTCAAAAACACATATTGCGGATAATTTATAATTGTAAGGAATACCTAACCTTATTAATGTCACACTTTATTTAAAACAAATCCTTTACTACTTCACTTTATTTAAAAACCTTCTAAGATTACGTAACTGAAATCTAAATAATTATGATACCTAACGATATGTCGTAAATTCAAATGAAATAAAATAGAGTCAATCAAAAAGAAAATGAATGCCATCGAAGTGTTTAAAAAAAATATTAAAATCTCGGATTGGAAGTTATTTATTATTTTTAACATATCTCTATCTAAGTTAATAACTCTTAACCGTTATTATCTATGAATAGCGATGGAATGCACTTAAATGTAACAATAAATAAATCTGTGGTAAAAGTTACCAATTGATCTCAATATCTATTTAAATTAACAGATGTGTGTGCAGTTTTTTACCGACTGTACTTTGGCTGACGAATTGAACAAAACTGACGAATCCAGAAAAACTGGCAAATAATGGTAACTGTCGAGTTAAAGCAAGTGTCTAATCAGGAAAACTGACGAATCAGCGAAACTGACCAATCAACGAAACTGGCGAAGTAAATAAACTGGCGACTGAGGGAAACTGACCAGTGATACGCAGACTCAATTAAAGATTTCTTGTTAGTTACTTTAAATCCTCGACATCGATAGCAGAAGGACATTACTCATTATTATTTGTCTTACTAATTTATAAAATAAGGGAATAACTCGTAATATTACTTTGCATACGACCAAACTGACTAATATAAATAACGTTATGCCATTATTACTTCGTTAACAAGGGAATAAATCAAGGAAAACTAAAAAAAAATATAGTGGGTAAGCGTGACTGAATGTGGAAGTGATTCCCTTTAAATAAAAGGGCTATTTTTTATCTACAATGTAAATTCGAAAGAAGTAATCATTTTAATTGCGAAGTACTAAAAAAAAACATTAAAAGTGTTGTTTTTTGCTCCTCCTGTAAAGTGACGAATTTATGTTCTGACCTTTTTTTACTGGAGACACTGAGTTGTGACCGGGTATTTAAAACAAAATTCAGTCTGGCGAGTCATTTATTTATTTATCCTACTACTGGAAAATAATCAACCAATAATGTTCCCACTGCTGGGACACAGGCCTCCTCTCTATCAGAGGGCGTGGGACATAATCCACCACGCGGGCCCATTGCGGGTTGGTGGATACTACTGGAACGCTACACAGCAATTATACCAACGAAGTAAAAAAATGATCTTATATGCTGTTTTCCATCATATATTATTAGGAAAGCAAATACACGCTAGGAAATAATATGATGGAAATGATATTATGAGGCATTTTATTTTAAATTTAACTAACATAGCTACAAGCCACCATCTTTTTTTTTAAATTTAATGTATGTTTATTTTATTTTATTTAATGTTTTGATTTTTGTTTTTTGTTTTGTGTCGAATCATATGTTGAATGGTTTATTTTATTTTCTTGTTTTCATTTATTTATGTATAATTGCATGCTGCACTGGTTAACGTCTTCACGTCAACGCCGGCTGCGGCTGAAAACCAGCGCTTGGGCTGTCTCGTATAGGGTCTTAGCATTATGCTGAGCGATGGCCGTTTTGCGTGAATGTGACGCATGTTTACCCCCAACTTGTTTTTTTTGTGTTTATGTCCTTTTTTCATGCGTCATGTTTGCCGCAAATAAATGCATTTTCTTTCTTTCTTCTTTCTTTCACAAGTATCTACCTACTAATATATTTATGGACTTGTATCAATTACTGTGTGCTTGGTATAAAATATTTTTTTTCATTTTTAAAAATAAAAATTATGTATAAAATAAATTATAATTTCAATAATTTCACTGGGTTGCCGTGATCGAAATTGATAAGGAGGACTATACAGGCTGATTTTTTAAAGACCAGCCAATTTTAAGGATGTGGTACAGACCATCAAACTGAACAACTTTCTCCATGGGACAAATAGCGTAATCGCGAAAATTTTATCAACTGTCCCATAGAAGACTTCAATACCTACTCGACCTAAATGTACGGGACGGCTGAATTTTTATTCGCGATTACGATGTTGGTCCCATGGAGAAAGTTGTTCAGTTTGATGGTCTGTACCACATCTTTAAATTTGGCTGGTCTTTAACAAATCAGCCTGTATGTAAACGTCGCAGTAAGTTGGTTAAAGCCGTGATATAGGTATATCTCTAGGTATATACATAGTTATAAACTGTAATATAGTTATATGAAAATGTTTCATAACTATCTTACTAAACCAATCTAATGAAATAATCCGAACCGCAGCAGGGTGTGGATGTGGAGTTAGTGTGTGAACTATGCTTCATCTCCTATCCTGCCCTCTGTGTCCCAAGACATGCAGTCAAAATGAGCGCTGCTACCGACGACGCCGTAAAATTGGTGAAGTTTTGGGCCAACAAGACCTGACATACAGTCGTGCCAGCGACATGAAGAAGAACATGTACCTTCTTTTTTTCTTAGAAAAAAAAAACCTATAGAAACCTTAGTTATTATACACACAAAAAACATAAATCAATAACATTGTGTATCAAACAAACGCTGTTTTTTTTACAATAATCACGTAAACAAGATGTATGTTATGAGAGAAATCTTATAAATGGTTGAATGCTACTACAATATGAGTTGACCAACCTTGAGGTTGAAGTAACCTTGGAGTAGTGCCACATGTAAAATTGAGTTAGAAGAAGAAGGATCAGAAGGTTCACTACACAAAGAAACTTGCAACTTTTAACCAACTCCGAAAAAGTAAAAGTGTGTATAGGGCCGTTTGTGCACCGCCACCGTCAATGGGACGTCTACGAAAACCGAGATTATTCGAGCAGAACGTGACGTCCCAGTGACGATCGTTGGTCCACCGTGACTGAACTTAGCGGTTCAGTATTTTATGATAGACAAAACAAAAGCCAGGCAACGGTGCCCGTTGTGGCCAAGTGGCCAAGTGTGGACAAGATCAGACGAGTATGGTATATTACCGGCACATCATCCGGATTTCTAGCAGTCACGCCGAACTACTTGAAAATTCGGGGGCTAGTTTCCCGGCGCTCGGGTGATGGACTTGCGGTAGACACGCGGTTATTGTAAATGTATGGATCGCATTACCCAGTAACACGGTAATGACGATGATGTAGTAAGGCTGCAAGCCGTTTGTGCAATATACGACTTTCGACTTTTGAAATAAAAACACTCTTTTATTTTACTCGATTGCATCACATGAGACGGTTATTCTAAAGAAATGTACCAAAAATTACTGGATTCGATGTGCCTATGTGGTCGTATTTGACCCCAACTGTGGTTTTCTTTGGTGGATGCACAAAGTTTATACTTCTGTACGTTTCTATGCTGTATTATTAGAAATAGGCCAATGTCTGCTTTTATGACTAAGGGTATATCAATAAATTACAGACTGCTAGTCATGTGCAGGGTTTTTACGACAACGCCTCTTAGCCAATTAAGGAGAGTGACGAAGACACGATTGTTTGTAATGGTAGGTACTATCGCCAAAATATCTGACCATTTTGAAAACAAAATCCCATGTGCACGGGACTTTGTTTGAACACAGCTGCGTCCGTAAGCAAAACAAAAGAAGATCCTTTTTAGGACGACTAATAATATGCGCTGCAAGCAGGAATAGTCCTTACGGTGGTCAGATATAGATTTTGGCGGTAGTACCTATACCTACTAGTAAAAGTGAGCGGTGGTAGCCCAGTGGTATCCGTAATCTTACGAGTCTTGAGTTCAAACCCAGGTAGGCAGTTTGCGTATTTAATTCATCACCACTGCTCTCAAAACGGAGAAGGAAAACATCGTTGAGAAACCGACATATCCTGGAACCAAAAATTCGGAAGCATGTCACATCCTTTCTTTTGTTGGTTTATTGGCGTGGCTAGCTGACATATGGCAAATAATTTAATTTTATGTTCTGTGCCTTGTAATGTTATTTACTTAACACCTAGTATTGTATACAATCAAGTATAAAGTATTTTCTACCTAAACAGACAGCTGTGCTGCTGGGGAGTTTGTTGCGCCACTTCTTCTTCCCAGCGATAGCACTAGGAAGTGGTGAAGGGCGGGCGTTTTTGGGGGACTGTCTTTTGTAACTTTGACGTTCGAAAAGTGCTGATTCTCAGCCTAATTTGAATAAATGACTTTTGATTTTGATTTGATTTTGATCCACCAACCCGCACTGGGCCCACGTGGTGGATACAGCCTACTCCCTCTCACCGAGAGGAGGCCTGTGCCCCACCAGTGGGAACATTAAGGCTGATTATGCTATGTTATGCTATACGAAGATGCGTTTTTTTGTAAAACTAATACGTTAATAAGTGGCGGTAACAGAAATATATTAATACGAAAAATATATTATTTTAAAGGCACAAAGGTAGAAAGTGTTAGTTACATGGTCTGAGCCACACCCTTAAGCACACATTTTTGAAACACGCTGTATAGCTAATGTTGCGAACGCACCGGCAAGGCCTTCGGTAATTCTACGTAGTTTAAAAAAAAAAATCAGGGCGTGTTTCCTTCTACATACTTCAGAACTTATAAGGCTGTTTGCCCCATATAAAGGCGTGGGCATAATACTTCCCACGCATAACCTTAACGCCTTTCGTATCAACCGCGGGCGGTATATTGATCGCTCTTTTATTCTATATTATTACAAGTATTTCATTCAGTACAGTCACGACCACCAATATGTCAACACTTAGCAACTTTCAATTGCGATTTTTTCGTGAAATAACGAATGCAACGTTGAAATACGACACATTACATAAACCTATGGGCTCGAAAATGCTATGTTTGTAACAACATAAAATTTCATTAGAAAATAAAGGAGTAAATCGCTTTTGAATAATGCCGACTGTATACATACTTTTGCTCGTGACTGTACACATCATAAGTAGTAGTCACAGTGAAACTACGTTCGTCACCTGAAGGTCTACGTCGATCTGATGATAGTATCTGCTGGAAAGCAGATAATATCAAAAGGCTAAGCAGATAATGAGTCACTAGTCAAGACCGGCGCGATACTAGTCGAGACCGGTGCGGCACTAACCGTGACTAGTGCGCCACTACTGAGTAGGAAGTAGGATAGTAAAATATTAGGAAGTAGGATGGTAGAATAGTAGAAAGTAGGATGGTAGAATAGTATAAAGTAGGATGGTAGAAAAGTAGGAAGTAGAATAATAGGAAGTAGTATGGTAGGAAGTAGGATGGTAGGATGGTAGGATTAGTAGAACACTAGGAAGAAGGATGGTAGAATAGTAGAATAGTAGAATGGTAGGAAGTAGGATAATAGGATGGTAGGAATATTAGAGTAGTAGGAAGTAGGATAGTAGGAAGTAGGATGGTGGGAATAGTAGAATGGTAGAATAAAAGAATAGTAAAATAGGTGAATGGTAGAATGGTTGAATGGTAGAATAGTGGAATAGTAGGAAGTAGGATGGTAGAATGGCAGAATGGTAGAATGGTAGAATGGTGAGATGGTAGAATGGTAGAAAAGTAGAATTAGTTAAGTTTGAGTTTGAGTAACTTTGGTGTGAAGTAGTATGGTAGAATACTATGAAGTAGGATGGTACAATAGTAGAATGGTAGAATGGTGGAATGGTAGAGTGGTAGAATGGTAGAATGGTAGCATTAACTTTGGTAGGAAGTAGTATGGTAGGAAGTAGTATAGTAGGAAGTAGGATGGTAGAATGGTGGAATGGTAGGAAGTTGTATGGTCGGAAGTAGTATGGTATAAAGTGGTATTGTAGAACAGTAGGAAGAAGGATGGTAGAATAGTAGAATGGTAGAATGGTAAAATGGTAGAATGGTAGAATTGTAAAATAGTAGAATGGTAGAATGGAAGAATGGTAGAATAGTAGAATGGTAGAATAGTAGAATAAGTTTAGTAGGAAGTAGTATGGTAGGAAGTAGTAAATAGAAAGTAGTTTAGTAGAAAGTAGGATTAGTAGAACAGTAGTTCTTCCTACTGTTCTCAGAAGTAGTATAGTAGGAAGTGGGATAGTAGGAAGAAGGATGGTAGAACAGTAGGAAGAAGGATGGTAGAATAGTAGAATGGTAGAATGGTAGACTGGTAGAATGGTAGAATGGTAGAATGGTAGAATGGTAGAATGGTAGCATTAACTTTGGTGTGAAGTAGTATGGTAGAATAGTATGAAGTAGGATGGTACAATATTAGAATGGTAGAGTGGTGGAATGGTAGAATGGTAAGATAAGATAAGATAAGATAGATAAGATAAGATAATGTTTATTTTGTAAAACATGAGTACAGTATGAAGGTCTTAATATAATTATTGTGACGTGGCTACATGTTTTGCCATTTATGGCATACAAAATTTGTTGCACTAGACAATAAAAAAAAATACAGAAAGAGAGAAAAAAAAAAAAAAAAAATACAAAGTCAAAATTAAAATGTCAAAATTAAATTGAAATTACAACGTCAAAATTTAAATGCAACTCAAAATACATGTCAACATTAAAATTAATTCTGAGTGAGACACAGAAATAAAAAACACAATCCGAATTCTATACAAGCGAAATATCATTTAAAAATTCATCTACGCTGTAATAGCACTTCTCTAGTAATAACCCCTGAAGGAACTTTTAAAATTTGTTTAGAGGCATAGATTTAACAATATCTGGTATTTTATTATAAATATTTGGAGCAATACCAAAGAAACTCTTTCTCAATAAAGCAGTTTTACACTTGTTTTGACATAACAAATTCTCATATTGGGCACGAACTGGGGTTCTCTTAACTGCTGAAAATTTTTTGAACAATTGTTGATTCGCTTTAACAAATAATGCAGTTTCCAATACAAACAAAGATGGAAAAGTTAGTATTTTTAATTTTTTAAAGTAAGGAACGCAACTATCCGTTGTTCTTAGACCACACATTGATCGTATACATCTTTTTTGCATCCTGAATATGAGTTCTCTATTAGTTGACTGTCCCCAAAAAACAACACCATATCTTAAAATAGAATTTGGCATTTGTAACTTCTTCTACTATACAGTTATTATAGGCAATGTTAACTGGTGGATACTTACGGCGCTGGTGGAAATAATTTACTTTAGTTTTATTTAAATTAATTACAAGATTATTTTTGTCAAGCCAATATATGTATAATGTCACTCAGAGAATTATTTATGTCATTATGATAATTATTAGGGTTAGTATATTCCACAATAGCCGTGCTGTCATCTGCAAATAGCACCATTTTATGATCTATAGTTTTTGGGAGATCATTAATGTATATTAAGAAAAGTGGTGGCCCCAGTACGCTAGGTACTACGCTACGTAGGTAGGCTACGCTACGTAAAATGGTAGAATAGTAGAATAGTAGAATGGTAGAATGTAAAATGGTAGAATGGTAGAATGGCAGAATGGTAGAATGGTAGAATGGTAGAATGGTAGTATGGTAGAATGTTAGAATGGTAGAATGGTAGAATAGTAGCATGGTAGAATGGTAGAATAGTAGAATTAGTTAAGTAGGAAGTAGTATGGTAGATAGTAGTTTAGTAGGATTAGTAGAACAGTAGGAAGAAGGATGGTAGAACAGTAGGAAGAAGGATGGGGAATGTCTATCAAAGTTTGTACATCCATAATCGAGACTATATCGCCATACTTGGCTTTAGTGTTTAATTTGTGTCTAGATCAAGGAGTCTTCCCAGATTTAATGAAATATAGTAAGGTTATTCCACTTTTTAAATCTGGGGACAGCAAAGACACCAATAAGTATAGACCAGTATCCGTGTTATCGGTATTCAGCAAAGTATTCAAATGCTTAATCATTTTAACAACAACAAAATCTTACACGATCAGCAATATGGCTTCACCAAAGGATGTTGTACGACTGACGCCGGTGTCACTTTATTAAAACACATATTTACAGCGTGGGAGGAAGCCCAAGATGCCATAGGAATCTTTTGTGACCTCTCCAAGGCATTTGATTGCGTTACTCACAAAACCTTAGTCTTGAAACTTGAGCATTATGGACTAGGTAAACTTGCGCTCAGTTTAGTAAAATCTTATTTACATGATAGACAGCAAAAAGTTCTAATAAATGGTGTCAATTCACTTGGTTTACAAGTAAAAATGGTGTTCCACAAAGCTCGATATTAGGTCCTTTCCTCTTTTTAGTATACATAAATGACCTGCCCCATTTATTAAAAAACCAACCACAAATGGTGTTATTTGCTGACGATACTTCCTTATTTTTTAAGATAAATAGACGTGCATCAAATCTTGATGACGTAAATAACGCCCTACTGCAAGTGCAAAATTGGTTCACTAGTAATAATTTAGTATTAAATGGAAAAAAACTAAATGCATAAGAGTTGCTTTACCGAATGTTAAAAGTAGTGATTGTGACATAGTATTGAATAAAGAGAAACTAGAATTCGTCGATAAAACTGTTTTCCTGCGGATAACGCTCGACTCAAGGATGCAATGGGGTCCTCATATAACACCATACCATTCTACCATTCTACTATTCTACCATCCTTCTTCCTACTGTTCTACCACCCTTCTTCCTACTGTTCTACTAATCCTACTTCCTACTAAACTACTTTCTACCATACTACTTCCTACTTAACTAATTCTACTATTCTACCATTCTACCATGCTACCATTCTACCATTCTACCATTCTACCAGTCTACAATTCTACTATTCTACTATTGTACCATCCTACTTCATAGTATTCTACCATACTACTTAACACCAAAGTTAATGCTACCATTCTACCATTCTACTATTCTACCATCCTTCTTTCTACTGTTCTAGTGAATATATATGAAATATAATATATGAAAATATGTGTTTTAATAAAGTGACACCGGCGTCAGTCGTACAACGTCCTTTGGTAAAGCCATATTGCTGATCGTGTAAGATTTTGTTGTTGTTAAAATGATTAAGCATTTGAATACTTTGCTGAATACCGGCAACACGGATACTGGTCTATACTAATTGGTGTCTTTGCAGTCCCCAGATTTAAAAAGTGGAATAACCTTACTATATTTCATTAAATCTGGGAAGACTCCTTGATCTACACACAAATTAAACACTAAAGCCAAGTATGGCGATATGGTCTCGATTATGGATGTACAAACTTTGATAGACATTCCCCATCCTTCTTCCTACTGTTCTACCATCCTTCTTCGTACTGTTCTACTAATCCAACTTCCTACTAAACTACTATCTACCATACTACTTCCTACTTAACTAATTCTACTATTATACCATCCTTCTTCCTACTTAACTAATTCGACTATTCTACCATTCTACCATTCTACCATTCTACCATTCAACCATTCTACCTTCTTTCTTCCTACTGTTTTACTAATCCAACTTTCTACTATTCTACCGTCCTTCTTCCTACTGTTCTACAATACCACTTTATACCATATTACTTCCGACCATACAACTTCCTACCATTCCACCATTCTACCATTCTACTTCCTACTATACTACTTCCTACCAAAGTTAATGCTACCATTCTACCATTCTACCATTCTAACATGCTACCATTCTACCATGCTACCATTCTACCATTCTACCACTCTACCATTCTACCATTCTACCATTCTACTATTCTACCATCCTTCTTCCTACTATCCGACTTTCTTCTATACTACTTCTGAGAACAGTAGGAAGAACTACTGTTCTTCTTATCCTACTTTCTACTAAACTACTTTCTATTTACTACTTTCTACCATACGACTTCCTACTTAACTAATTCTACCATTCTACCATTCTACCATGCTACCTTTCTACCATTCTACCATTCTACCATTCTACCATTCTACCACTCTACCATTCTGCCATTCTACTATTCTACCATCCTTCTTCCTACTGTTCTACTAATCCTACTTCCTACAAAACTACTTTCTACCATACTACTTCTTACTTAACTAATTCTACTATTCTACCATTCTACCATGCTACCACTCTACCATTCTACCATTCTACCATTCTACCAGTCTGCAATTCTACTATTCTACTATTGTACCATCCTTCTTACTACTTTTCTACTAATCCTACTTTCTACTATTCTACCATCCTTCTTCCTACTGTTCTACAATACCACTTTATACCATATTACTTCCGACCATACAACTTCCTACCATTCCACCATTCTACCATTCTACTTCCTACTATACTACTTCCTACCAAAGTTAATGCTACCATTCTACCATTGTACCATTCTACCATTCTACCATTCTACCATTGTACCATTTTACAATCTACCATTCTACTATTCTACTATTCTACCATTCTACCATTCCACCACTCTACCATTCTACCATTCCACCACTCTACCATTCTAATATTGTACCATCCTACTTCATACTATTCTACCATTCTACTTCACACCAAAGTTAATGCTACCATTCTAACATTCTAACATGCTACTATTCTACCATTCTACCATTCTACCGTTCTACCATTCTAACATTCTACCATCCTTCTTCCTACTGTTCTACCATCCTTCTTCCTACTATCCCACTTTCTTCTATACTACTTCTGAGAACAGTAGGAAGAACTACTGTTCTTCTTATCCTACTTTCTACTAAACTACTTTCTATTTACTACTTTCTACCATACGACTTCCTACTTAACTAATTCTACCATTCTACCATTCTACCACTCTACCATTCTACCAGTCTACCATTCTACCATTCTACTATTCTACCATCCTTCTTCCTACTGTTCTACCATCCTTATTCCTACTATCCCACTTTCTTCTATACTACTTCTGAGAACAGTAGGAAGAACTACTGTTCTACTAATCCTACTTTCTACTAAACTACTTTCTATTTACTACTTTCTCCATACTACTTCCTACTTAACTAATTCTACCATTCTACCATTCTACCACTCTACCATTTTACCAGTCTACTATTCTACCATCCTTCTTCCTACTGTTCTACTAATCCTACTTCCTACAAAACTACTTTCTACCATACTACTTCCTACTTAACTAATTCTACCATTCTACCATTCTACCATTCTACCATTCTGCCATTCTACTATTCTACCATCCTTCTTCCTACTGTTCTACTAATCCTACTTCCTACAAAACTACTTTCTACCATACTACTTCTTACTTAACTAATTCTACTATTCTACCATTCTACCATGCTACCACTCTACCAGTAGAATGGTAGAATGGTAGCATTAACTTTGGTAGGAAGTAGTATGGTAGGAAGTAGGATGGTAGAATAGTAGAACAGTAGGAATAAGGACGGTAGAATAGTAGAAAGTAGGATTAGTAAAATAGTAGGAAGAAAGAAGGTAGAATGGTTGAATGGTAGAATGGTAGAATGGTAGAATGGTAGAATGGTAGAATAGTCGAATTAGTTAAGTAGGAAGAAGGATGGTATAATAGTAGAATTAGTTAAGTAGGAAGTAGTATGGTAGATAGTAGAATGGTAGAATAGTATGAAGTAGGATGGTACAATATTAGAATGGTAGAGTGGTGGAATGGTAGAATGGTAGAATGGTAGAATGGTAGAATGGTAGCATTAACTTTGGTAGGAAGTAGTATAGTAGGAAGTAGAATGGTAGAATGGTGGAATGGTAGGAAGTTGTATGGTCGGAAATAATATGGTATAAAGTGGTATTGTAGAACAGTAGGAAGAAGGATAGTAGAATAGTAGAAAGTAGGATTAGTAGAAAAGTAGTAAGAAGGATGGTACAATAGTAGAATAGTAGAATTGCAGACTGGTAGAATGGTAGAATGGTAGAATGGTAGAATGGTAGAGTGGTAGCATGGTAGAATGGTAGAATAGTAGAATTAGTTAAGTAAGAAGTAGTATGGTAGAAAGTAGTTTTGTAGGAAGTAGGATTAGTAGAACAGTAGGAAGAAGGATGGTAGAATAGTAGAATGGCAGAATGGTAGAGTGGTAGAATGGTAGAATGGTAGAATGGTAGAATGGTAGAAAGGTAGCATGGTAGAATGGTAGAATAGTAGAATTAGTTAAGTAGGAAGTAGTATGGTAGAAAGTAGTTTTGTAGGAAGTAGGATTAGTAGAACAGTAGGAAGAAGGATGGTAGAATAGTAGACTGGTAAAATGGTAGAGTGGTAGAATGGTAGAATGGTAGAATTAGTTAAGTAGGAAGTAGTATGGAGAAAGTAGTAAATAGAAAGTAGTTTAGTAGAAAGTAGGATTAGTAGAACAGTAGTTCTTCCTACTGTTCTCAGAAGTAGTATAGAAGAAAGTGGGATAGTAGGAGTAAGGATGGTAGAACAGTAGGAAGAAGGATGGTAAAATAGTAGAATGGTAGAATCGTAGACTGGTAGAATGGTAGAATGGTAGAATGGTAGACTGGTAGAATGGTAGAATGGTAGAATGGTAGAATGGTAGTATGGTAGAATGGTAGCATTGTAGAATGATAGAATGGTAGAATGGTAGCATTAACGTTGGTGTAAAGCAGTATGGTAGAATAGTATGAAGTAGGATAGTACAATAGTAGAATGATAGAATGGTGGAATGGTAGAGTGGTAGAATGGTAGCATTAACTTTGGTGTGAAGTAGTATAGTAGGAAATGGGATAGTAGGAAGAGGGATGGTAGAATAGTAGGAAGAAGAATGGTAGAATAGTAGAATGGTAGAATGGCAGACTGGTAGAATGGTAGACTGGTAGAATGGTAGAATGGTAGAGTGGTAGAATGGTAGAATGGTAGAATTAGTTAAGTAGGAAGTAGTATGGTAGAAAGTAGTAAATAGAAAGTAGTTCAGTAGAAAGTAGGATTAGTAGAACAGTAGTTCTTCCTACTGTTCTCAGAAGTAGTATAGAAGAAAGTGGGATAGTAGGAAGAAGGATGGTAGAACAGTAGGAAGAAGGATGGTAGAATAGTAGAATGGTAGAATGGTAGACTGGTAGAATGGTAGAGTGGTAGAATGGTAGAATGGTAGCATGGTAGAATGGTAGAATGGTAGAATTAGTTAAGTAGGAAGTCGTATGGTAGAAAGTAGTAAATAGAAAGTAGTTTAGTAGAAAGTAGGATAAGAAGAACAGTAGTTCTTCGTAGAGTGGTAGAATGGTAGAATGGTAGAATAGTAGAATGGTAGATTGTAAAATGGTACAATGGTAGAATGGTAGAATGGTAGAATGGTACAGTGGTAGAATGGTAGAATGGTAGCATTAACTTTGGTAGGAAGTAGTATAGTAGGAAGTAGAATGGTAGAATGGTGGAATGGTAGGAAGTTGTATGGTCGGAAGTAATATGGTATAAAGTGGTATTGTAGAACAGTAGGAAGAAGGATGGTAGAATAGTAGAAAGTAGGATTAGTAGAAAAGTAGTAAGAAGGATGGTACAATAGTAGAATAGTAGAATTGCAGACTGGTAGAATGGTAGAATGGTAGAATGGTAGAATGGTAGAATGGTAGAAAGGTAGCATGGTAGAATGGTAGAATAGTAGAATTAGTTAAGTAGGAAGTAGTATGGTAGAAAGTAGTTTTGTAGGAAGTAGGATTAGTAGAACAGTACGAAGAAGGATGGTAGAATAGTAGACTGGTAAAATGGTAGAGTGGTAGAATGGTAGAATGGTAGAAATAGTTAAGTAGGAAGTAGTATGGAGAAAGTAGTAAATAGAAAGTAGTTTAGTAGAAAGTAGGATTAGTAGAACAGTAGTTCTTCCTACTGTTCTCAGAAGTAGTATAGAAGAAAGTGGGATAGTAGGAATAAGGATGGTAGAACAGTAGGAAGAAGGATGGTAGAATAGTAGAATGGTAGAATGGTAGACTGGTAGAATGGTAGAGTGGTAGAATGGTAGAATGGTAGAATTAGTTAAGTAGGAAGTAGTATGGTAGAAAGTAGTAAATAGAAAGTAGTTTAGTAGAAAGTAGGATTAGTAGAACAGTAGTTCTTCCTACTGTTCTCAGAAGTAGTATAGAAGAAAGTGGGATAGTAGGAAGAAGGATGGTAGAACAGTAGGAAGAAGGATGGTAGAATAGTAGAATGGTAGAATGGTAGACTGGTAGAATGGTAGAGTGGTAGAATGGTAGAATGGTAGAATTAGTTAAGTAGGAAGTAGTATGGTAGAAAGTAGTAAATAGAAAGTAGTTTAGTAGAAAGTAGGATTAGTAGAACAGTAGTTCTTCCTACTGTTCTCAGAAGTAGTATAGAAGAAAGTGGGATAGTAGGAAGAAGGATGGTAGAACAGTAGGAAGAAGGATCAGTCGGAACAGTAGGAGGAAGGTAGAATAGTAGAATTAGTTAAGTAGGAAGTAGTATGGTAGAAAGTAGTTTTGTAGGAAGTAGGATTAGTAGAACAGTAGTAAGAAGGATGGTAGAACAGTAGGAAGAAGGATGGTAGAATAGTAGAATGGTAGAATGGTAGACTGGTAGAATGGTAGAATGGTAGAGTGGTAGAATGGTAGAATGGTAGAGTGGTAGAATGGTAGAATGGTGGAATGGTAGGAAGTTGTATGGTCGGAAGTAATATGGTATAAAGTGGTATTGTAGAACAGTAAGAAGAAGGATAGTAGAATAGTAGAAAGTAGGATTAGTAGAAAAGTAGTAAGAAGGATGGTACAATAGTAGAATAGTAGAATTGCAGACTGGTAGAATGGTAGAATGGTAGAATGGTAGAGTGGTAGCATGGTAGAATGGTAGAATAGTAGAATTAGTTAAGTAAGAAGTAGTATGGTAGAAAGTAGTTTTGTAGGAAGTAGGATTAGTAGAACAGTAGGAAGAAGGATGGTAGAATAGTCTACTATTCTACCATCCTGCCATTCTAATGGCAGAATGGTAGAGTGGTAGAATGGTAGAATGGTAGAATGGTAGAATGGTAGAATAGTATAAAGTAGGATGGTACAATATTAGAATGGTAGACTGGTGGAATGGTAGAATGGTAGCATTAACTTTGGTAGGAAGTAGTATGGAAGCAAGTAGGATGGTAGAATAGTAGACTGGTGGGATGGTAGAATGGTAGCATTAACTTTGGTGTGAAGTAGTATGGTACTATTAGAATGGTAGAGTGGTGGAATGGTAGAATGGTAGAATGTAAAATGGTAGAATGGTAGACTGGTAGAATGGTAGAATGGTAGCATGGTTGAATAGTAGAATTACTTAAGTAGGAAGTAGTATGGTAGAAAGTAGTATAGTAGGAAGTAGGATTAGTAGAACAGTAGGAAGAAGGATGTTAGAACAGTAGGAAGAAGGATGGTAGACTAGTAGAATGGTAGAGTGGTAGAATGGTAGAATAGTATGAAGTAGGATGGTACAATATTAGAATGGTAGTGGTGGAATGGTAGAATGGTAGAGTGGTGGAATGGTAGAATGGTAGAATGGTAGAATGGTAGAGTGGTAGCATGGTAGAATGGTAGAATAGTAGAATTAGTTAAGTAGGAAGTAGTATGGTAGAAAGTAGTTTTGTAGGAAGTAGGATTAATAGAACAGTAGTAAGAAGGATGGTAGAACAGTAGGAAAAAGGATGGTAGAATAGTAGAATGGTAGACTGGTAAAATGGTAGAGTGGTAGAATGGCAGAATGGTAGAGTGGTAGAATGGTAGAATGGTAGAATTAGTTAAGTAGGAAGTAGTATGGTAGAAAGTAGTTTTGTAGGAAGTAGGATTAGTAGAACAGTAGTAAGAAGGATGGTAGAACAGTAGGAAGAAGGATGGTAGAATAGTAGAATGGTAGAATGGTAGACTGGTAGAATGGTAGAATGGTAGAGTGGTAGAATGGTAGAATGGTAGAATAGTAGAATGGTAGATTGTAAAATGGTACAATGGTAGAATGGTAGAATGGTAGAAAGGTACAATGGTAGAATGGTAGAATGGTAGCATTAACTTTGGTAGGAAGTAGTATAGTAGGAAGTAGAATGGTAGAATGGTGGAATGGTAGGAAGTTGTATGGTCGGAAGTAATATGGTATAAAGTGGTATTGTAGAACAGTAGGAAGAAGGATGGTAGAATAGTAGAAAGTAGGATTAGTAGAAAAGTAGTAAGAAGGATGGTACAATAGTAGAATAGTAGAATTGCAGACTGGTAGAATGGTAGAATGGTAGAATGGTAGAATGATAAAGTGGTAGCATGGTAGAATGGTAGAATAGTAGAATTAGTTAAGTAAGAAGTAGTATGGTAGAAAGTAGTTTTGTAGGAAGTAGGATTAGTAGAACAGTAGGAAGAAGGATGGTAGAATAGTAGAATGGCAGAATGGTAGAGTGGTAGAATGGTAGAATGGTAGAATGGTAGAATGGTAGAAAGGTAGCATGGTAGAATGGTAGAATGGTAGAATTAGTTAAGTAGGAAGTCGTATGGTAGAAAGTAGTAAATAGAAAGTAGTTTAGTAGAAAGTAGGATAAGAAGAACAGTAGTTCTTCCTACTGTTCTCAGAAGTAGTATAGAAGAAAGTGGGATAGTAGGAAGAAGGATGGTAGAATAGTAGAATGGTAGAATGGTAGAGTGGTAGAATGGTAGAATGGTAGCATGGTAGAATGGTAGCATGTTAGAATGGTAGAATGTTAGAATGGTAGCATTAACTTTGGTGTGAAGTAGAATGGTAGAATAGTATGAAGTAGGATGGTACAATATTAGAATGGTAGAGTGGTGGAATGGTAGAATGGTAGAGTGGTGGAATGGTAGAATGGTAGAATAGTAGAATAGTAGAATGGTAGATTGTAAAATGGTACAATGGTAGAATGGTAGAATGGTAGAATGGTAGAATGGTACAATGGTAGAATGGTAGAATGGTAGCATAGTAGAATGGTAGAATGGTAGAATGGTAGAATAGTAGAATTAGTTAAGTAGGAAGTAGTATGGTAGAAAGTAGTTTTGTAGGAAGTAGTTTAGTAGAAAGTAGGATTAGTAGAACAGTAGTTCTTCCTACTGTTCTCAGAAGTAGTATAGAAGAAAGTGGGATAGTAGGAAGAAGGATGGTAGAACAGTAGGAAGAAGGATGGTAGAATAGTAGAATGGTAGAATGGTAGACTGGTAGAATGGTAGAGTGGTAGAATGGTAGAATGGTAGAATTAGTTAAGTAGGAAGTAGTATGGTAGAAAGTAGTAAATAGAAAGTAGTTTAGTAGAAAGTAGGATTAGTAGAACAGTAGTTCTTCCTACTGTTCTCAGAAGTAGTATAGAAGAAAGTGGGATAGTAGGAAGAAGGATGGTAGAACAGTAGGAAGAAGGATGGTAGAATAGTAGAATGGTAGAATGGTAGAGTGGTAGAATGGTAGAATGGTAGCATGGTAGAATGGTAGCATGTTAGAATGGTAGAATGTTAGAATGGTAGCATTAACTTTGGTGTGAAGTAGAATGGTAGAATAGTATGAAGTAGGATGGTACAATATTAGAATGGTAGTGGTGGAATGGTAGAATGGTAGAGTGGTGGAATGGTAGAATGGTAGAATGGTAGAATGGTAGAATGGTAGAGTGGTAGCATGGTAGAATGGTAGAATAGTAGAATTAGTTAAGTAGGAAGTAGTATGGTAGAAAGTAGTAAATAGAAAGTAGTTTAGTAGAAAGTAGGATTAGTAGAACAGTAGTTCTTCCTACTGTTCTCAGAAGTAGTATAGAAGAAAGTGGGATAGTAGGAAGAAGGATGGTAGAACAGTAGGAAGAAGGATCAGTCGGAACACTAGGAGGAAGGTAGAATAGTAGAATTAGTTAAGTAGGAAGTAGTATGGTAGAAAGTAGTTTTGTAGGAAGTAGGATTAGTAGAACAGTAGTAAGAAGGATGGTAGAACAGTAGGAAGAAGGATGGTAGAATAGTAGAATGGTAGAATGGTAGACTGGTAGAATGGTAGAATGGTAGAGTGGTAGAATGGTAGAATGGTAGAGTGGTAGAATGGTAGAATGGTAGAATTAGTTAAGTAGGAAGTAGTATGGTAGAAAGTAGTAAATAGAAAGTAGTTTAGTAGAAAGTAGGATTAGAAGAACAGTAGTTCTTCCTACTGTTCTCAGAAGTAGTATAGAAGAAAGTGGGATAGTAGGAAGAAGGATGGTAGAACAGTAGGAAGAAGGATGGTAGAATGGTAGAATGGTAGAATGGTAGACTGGTAGAATGGTAGAATGGTAGAATGGTAGAATGTTAGAATGGTAGCATTAACTTTGGTGTGAAGTAGTATAGTAGGAAATGGGATAGTAGGAAGAGGGATGGTAGAATAGTAGGAAGAAGAATGGTAGAATAGTAGAATGGTAGAATGGCAGACTGGTAGAATGGTAGACTGGTAGAATGGTAGAATGGTAGAGTGGTAGAATGGTAGAATGGTAGAATTAGTTAAGTAAGAAGTAGTATGGTAGAAAGTAGTTTTGTAGGAAGTAGGATTAGTAGAACAGTAGGAAGAAGGATGGTAGAATAGTAGAATGGCAGAATGGTAGAGTGGTAGAATGGTAGAATGGTAGAATGGTAGAATGGTAGAAAGGTAGCATGGTAGAATGGTAGAATGGTAGAATTAGTTAAGTAGGAAGTAGTATGGTAGAAAGTAGTTTTGTAGGAAGTAGGATTAGTAGAACAGTAGGAAGAAGGATGGTAGAATAGTAGATTGGTAAAATGGTAGAGTGGTAGAATGGTAGAATGGTAGAATTAGTTAAGTAGGAAGTAGTATGGAGAAAGTAGTAAATAGAAAGTAGTTTAGTAGAAAGTAGGATTAGTAGTACAGTAGTTCTTCCTACTGTTCTCAGAAGTAGTATAGAAGAAAGTGGGATAGTAGGAATAAGGATGGTAGAACAGTAGGAAGAAGGATGGTAAAATAGTAGAATGGTAGAATCGTAGACTGGTAGAATGGTAGAATGGTAGAATGGTAGAATGGTAGACTGGTAGAATGGTAGCATTAACGTTGGTGTAAAGCAGTATGGTAGAATAGTATGAAGTAGGATAGTACAATAGTAGAATGATAGAATGGTGGAATGGTAGAGTGGTAGAATGGTAGCATTAACTTTGGTGTGAAGTAGTATAGTAGGAAATGGGATAGTAGGAAGAGGGATGGTAGAATAGTAGGAAGAAGAATGGTAGAATAGTAGAATGGTAGAATGGTAAAATGGTAGAGTGGTAGAATGGCAGAATGGTAGAGTGGTGGAATGGTAGAATGGTAGAATAGTAGAATAGTAGAATGGTAGAATGTAAAATGGTAGAATGGTAGACTGGTAGAATGGTAGAATGGTAGCATGGTTGAATAGTAGAATTACTTAAGTAGGAAGTAGTATGGTAGAAAGTAGTATAGTAGGAAGTAGGATTAGTAGAACAGTAGGAAGAAGGATGTTAGAACAGTAGGAAGAAGGATGGTAGACTGGTAGAATGGTAGAATGGTAGAGTGGTAGAATGGTAGAGTGGTAGAATGGCAGAATGGTAGAGTGGTAGAATGGTAGAATGGTAGAATTAGTTAAGTAGGAAGTAGTATGGTAGAAAGTAGTAAATAGAAAGTAGTTTAGTAGAAAGTAGGATTAGTAGAACAGTAGTTCTTCCTACTGTTCTCAGAAGTAGTATAGAAGAAAGTGGGATAGTAGGAAGAAGGATGGTAGAACAGTAGGAAGAAGGATCAGTCGGAACAGTAGGAGGAAGGTAGAATAGTAGAATTAGTTAAGTAGGAAGTAGTATGGTAGAAAGTAGTTTTGTAGGAAGTAGGATTAGTAGAACAGTAGTAAGAAGGATGGTAGAACAGTAGGAAGAAGGATGGTAGAATAGTAGAATGGTAGAATGGTAGACTGGTAGAATGGTAGAATGGTAGAGTGGTAGAATGGTAGAATGGTAGAGTGGTAGAATGGTAGAATGGTAGAATTAGTTAAGTAGGAAGTAGTATGGTAGAAAGTAGTAAATAGAAAGTAGTTTAGTAGAAAGTAGGATTAGAAGAACAGTAGTTCTTCCTACTGTTCTCAGAAGTAGTATAGAAGAAAGTGGGATAGTAGGAAGAAGGATGGTAGAACAGTAGGAAGAAGGATGGTAGAGTGGTAGAATGGTAGAATGGTAGACTGGTAGAATGGTAGAATGGTAGAATGGTAGAATGTTAGAATGGTAGAATGGTAGAATGGTAGAATGGTAGAATGGTAGAATAGTATAAAGTAGGATGGTACAATATTAGAATGGTAGACTGGTGGAATGGTAGAATGGTAGCATTAACTTTGGTAGGAAGTAGTATGGAAGCAAGTAGGATGGTAGAATAGTAGACTGGTGGGATGGTAGAATGGTAGCATTAACTTTGGTGTGAAGTAGTATGGTACAATATTAGAATGGTAGAGTGGTGGAATGGTAGAATGGTAGAATAGTAGAATAGTAGAATGGTAGAATGTAAAATGGTAGAATGGTAGACTGGTAGAATGGTAGAATGGTAGCATGGTTGAATAGTAGAATTACTTAAGTAGGAAGTAGTATGGTAGAAAGTAGTATAGTAGGAAGTAGGATTAGTAGAACAGTAGGAAGAAGGATGTTAGAACAGTAGGAAGAAGGATGGTAGACTGGTAGAATGGTAGAATGGTAAAGTGGTAGAATGGTAGAATAGTATGAAGTAGGATGGTACAATATTAGAATGGTAGTGGTGGAATGGTAGAATGGTATAGTGGTGGAATGGTAGAATGGTAGAATGGTAGACTGGTAAAATGGTAGAGTGGTAGAATGGCAGAATGGTAGAGTGGTAGAATGGTAGAATGGTAGAATTAGTTAAGTAGGAAGTAGTATGGTAGAAAGTAGTAAATAGAAAGTAGTTTAGTAGAAAGTAGGATTAGTAGAACAGTAGTTCTTCCTACTGTTCTCAGAAGTAGTATAGAAGAAAGTGGGATAGTAGGAAGAAGGATGGTAGAACAGTAGGAAGAAGGATCAGTCGGAACAGTAGGAGGAAGGTAGAATAGTAGAATTAGTTAAGTAGGAAGTAGTATGGTAGAAAGTAGTTTTGTAGGAAGTAGGATTAGTAGAACAGTAGTAAGAAGGATGGTAGAACAGTAGGAAGAAGGATGGTAGAATAGTAGAATGGTAGAATGGTAGACTGGTAGAATGGTAGAATGGTAGAGTGGTAGAATGGTAGAATGGTAGAATAGTAGAATGGTAGATTGTAAAATGGTACAATGGTAGAATGGTAGAATGGTAGAATGGTACAATGGTAGAATGGTAGAATGGTAGCATTAACTTTGGTAGGAAGTAGTATAGTAGGAAGTAGAATGGTAGAATGGTGGAATGGTAGGAAGTTGTATGGTCGGAAGTAATATGGTATAAAGTGGTATTGTAGAACAGTAGGAAGAAGGATGGTAGAATAGTAGAATTAGTTAAGTAAGAAGTAGTATGGTAGAAAGTAGTTTTGTAGGAAGTAGGATTAGTAGAACAGTAGGAAGAAGGATGGTAGAATAGTAGAATGGCAGAATGGTAGAGTGGTAGAATGGTAGAATGGTAGAATGGTAGAATGGTAGAAAGGTAGCATGGTAGAATGGTAGAATGGTAGAATTAGTTAAGTAGGAAGTCGTATGGTAGAAAGTAGTAAATAGAAAGTAGTTTCGTAGAAAGTAGGATAAGAAGAACAGTAGTTCTTCCTACTGTTCTCAGAAGTAGTATAGAAGAAAGTGGGATAGTAGGAAGAAGGATGGTAGAATAGTAGAATGGTAGAATGGTAGAGTGGTAGAATGGTAGAGTGGTAGCATGGTAGAATGGTAGAATAGTAGAATTAGTTAAGTAGGAAGTAGTATGGTAGAAAGTAGTTTTGTAGGAAGTAGGATTAATAGAACAGTAGTAAGAAGGATGGTAGAACAGTAGGAAAAAGGATGGTAGAATAGTAGAATGGTAGACTGGTAAAATGGTAGAGTGGTAGAATGGCAGAATGGTAGAGTAGTAGAATGGTAGAATGGTAGAATTAGTTAAGTAGGAAGTGGTATGGTAGAAAGTAGTAAATAGAAAGTAGTTTAGTAGAAAGTAGGATTAGTAGAACAGTAGTTCTTCCTACTGTTCTCAGAAGTAGTATAGAAGAAAGTGGGATAGTAGGAAGAAGGATGGTAGAACAGTAGGAAGAAGGATCAGTCGGAACAGTAGGAGGAAGGTAGAATAGTAGAATTAGTTAAGTAGGAAGTAGTATGGTAGAAAGTAGTTTTGTAGGAAGTAGGATTAGTAGAACAGTAGTAAGAAGGATGGTAGAACAGTAGGAAGAAGGATGGTAGAATAGTAGAATGGTAGAATGGTAGACTGGTAGAATGGTAGAATGGTAGAGTGGTAGAATGGTAGAATGGTAGAGTGGTAGAATGGTAGAATGGTAGAATTAGTTAAGTAGGAAGTAGTATGGTAGAAAGTAGTAAATAGAAAGTAGTTTAGTAGAAAGTAGGATTAGAAGAACAGTAGTTCTTCCTACTGTTCTCAGAAGTAGTATAGAAGAAAGTGGGATAGTAGGAAGAAGGATGGTAGAACAGTAGGAAGAAGGATGGTAGAATGGTAGAATGGTAGAATGGTAGACTGGTAGAATGGTAGAATGGTAGAATGGTAGAATGTTAGAATGGTAGAATGGTAGAATGGTAGAATGGTAGAATAGTATAAAGTAGGATGGTACAATATTAGAATGGTAGACTGGTGGAATGGTAGAATGGTAGCATTAACTTTGGTAGGAAGTAGTATGGAAGCAAGTAGGATGGTAGAATAGTAGACTGGTGGGATGGTAGAATGGTAGCATTAACTTTGGTGTGAAGTAGTATGGTACAATATTAGAATGGTAGAGTGGTGGAATGGTAGAATGGTAGAATAGTAGAATAGTAGAATGGTAGAATGTAAAATGGTAGAATGGTAGACTGGTAGAATGGTAGAATGGTAGCATGGTTGAATAGTAGAATTACTTAAGTAGGAAGTAGTATGGTAGAAAGTAGTATAGTAGGAAGTAGGATTAGTAGAACAGTAGGAAGAAGGATGTTAGAACAGTAGGAAGAAGGATGGTAGACTGGTAGAATGGTAGAGTGGTAGAATGGTAGAATAGTATGAAGTAGGATGGTACAATATTAGAATGGTAGTGGTGGAATGGTAGAATGGTAGAGTGGTAGAGTGGTAGAATGGTAGAATGGTAGCATGGTAGAATGGTAGCATGTTAGAATGGTAGAATGTTAGAATGGTAGCATTAACTTTGGTGTGAAGTAGAATGGTAGAATAGTATGAAGTAGGATGGTACAATATTAGAATGGTAGAGTGGTGGAATGGTAGAATGGTAGAGTGGTGGAATGGTAGAATGGTAGAATAGTAGAATAGTAGAATGGTAGATTGTAAAATGGTACAATGGTAGAATGGTAGAATGGTAGAATGGTAGAATGGTAGAATGGTACAATGGTAGAATGGTAGAATGGTAGCATAGTAGAATGGTAGAATGGTAGAATGGTAGCATTAACTTTGGTAGGAAGTAGTATAGTAGGAAGTAGAATGGTAGAATGGTGGAATGGTAGGAAGTTGTATGGTCGGAAGTATTATGGTATAAAGTGGTATTGTAGAACAGTAGGAAGAAGGATAGTAGAATAGTAGAAAGTAGGATTAGTAGAAAAGTAGTAAGAAGGATGGTACAATAGTAGAATAGTAGAATGGCAGAATGGTAGAGTGGTAGAATGGTAGAATGGTAGAATGGTAGAATGGTAGAATGGTAGAAAGGTAGCATGGTAGAATGGTAGAATAGTAGAATTAGTTAAGTAGGAAGTAGTATGGTAGAAAGTAGTTTTGTAGGAAGTAGGATTAGTAGAACAGTAGGAAGAAGGATGGTAGAATAGTAGACTGGTAAAATGGTAGAGTGGTAGAATGGTAGAATGGTAGAAATAGTTAAGTAGGAAGTAGTATGGAGAAAGTAGTAAATAGAAAGTAGTTTAGTAGAAAGTAGGATTAGTAGAACAGTAGTTCTTCCTACTGTTCTCAGAAGTAGTATAGAAGAAAGTGGGATAGTAGGAATAAGGATGGTAGAACAGTAGGAAGAAGGATGGTAGAATAGTAGAATGGTAGAATGGTAGAGTGGTGGAATGGTAGAATGGTAGAGTGGTGGAATGGTAGAATGGTAGAATAGTAGAATAGTAGAATGGTAGATTGTAAAATGGTAGAATGGTAGAATGGTAGAATGGTACAATGGTAGAATGGTAGCATAGTAGAATGGTAGAATGGTAGAATGGTAGCAATAACTTTGGTAGGAAGTAGTATAGTAGGAAGTAGAATGGTAGAATGGTGGAATGGTAGGAAGTTGTATGGTCGGAAGTAATATGGTATAAAGTGGTATTGTAGAACAGTAGGAAGAAGGATAGTAGAATAGTAGAAAGTAGGATTAGTAGAAAAGTAGTAAGAAGGATGGTACAATAGTAGAATAGTAGAATTGCAGACTGGTAGAATGGTAGAATGGTAGAATGGTAGAATGGTAGAGTGGTAGCATGGTAGAATGGTAGAATAGTAGAATTAGTTAAGTAAGAAGTAGTATGGTAGAAAGTAGTTTTGTAGGAAGTAGGATTAGTAGAACAGTAGGAAGAAGGATGGTAGAATAGTAGACTGGTAAAATGGTAGAGTGGTAGAATGGTAGAATGGTAGAATTAGTTAAGTAGAAAGTAGTATGGAGAAAGTAGTAAATAGAAAGTAGTTTAGTAGAAAGTAGGATTAGTAGAACAGTAGTTCTTCCTACTGTTCTCAGAAGTAGTATAGAAGAAAGTGGGATAGTAGGAATAAGGATGGTAGAACAGTAGGAAGAAGGATGGTAGAATGGTAGAATGGTAGAATGGTAGACTGGTAGAATGGTAGAATGGTAGAATGGTAGAATGTTAGAATGGTAGAATGTTAGAATGGTAGCATTAACTTTGGTGTGAAGTAGAATGGTAGAATAGTATGAAGTAGGATGGTACAATATTAGAATGGTAGAGTGGTGGAATGGTAGAATGGTAGAGTGGTGGAATGGTAGAATGGTAGAGTGGTGGAATGGTAGAATGGTAGAATTAGTTAAGTAGGAAGTAGTATGGTAGAAAGTAGTAAATAGAAAGTAGTTTAGTAGAAAGTAGGATTAGAAGAACAGTAGTTCTTCCTACTGTTCTCAGAAGTAGTATAGAAGAAAGTGGGATAGTAGGAAGAAGGATGGCAGAACAGTAGGAAGAAGGATGGTAGAATGGTAGAATGGTAGAATCGTATACTGGTAGAATGGTAGAATGGTAGAATGGTAGACTGGTAGAATGGTAGAATGGTAGAATGGTAGAATGGTAGTATGGTAGAATGGTAGCATTGTAGAATGATAGAATGGTAGAATGGTAGCATTAACGTTGGTGTAAAGCAGTATGGTAGAATAGTATGAAGTAGGATAGTACAATAGTAGAATGATAGAATGGTGGAATGGTAGAGTGGTAGAATGGTAGCATTAACTTTGGTGTGAAGTAGTATAGTAGGAAATGGGATAGTAGGAAGAGGGATGGTAGAATAGTAGGAAGAAGAATGGTAGAATAGTAGAATGGTAGAATGGCAGACTGGTAGAATGGTAGACTGGTAGAATGGTAGAATGGTAGAGTGGTAGAATGGTAGAATGGTAGAATTAGTTAAGTAGGAAGTAGTATGGTAGAAAGTAGTAAATAGAAAGTAGTTCAGTAGAAAGTAGGATTAGTAGAACAGTAGTTCTTCCTACTGTTCTCAGAAGTAGTATAGAAGAAAGTGGGATAGTAGGAAGAAGGATGGTAGAACAGTAGGAAGAAGGATGGTAGAATAGTAGAATGGTAGAATGGTAGACTGGTAGAATGGTAGAGTGGTAGAATGGTAGAATGGTAGAATTAGTTAAGTAGGAAGTAGTATGGTAGAAAGTAGTAAATAGAAAGTAGTTTAGTAGAAAGTAGGATTAGTAGAACAGTAGTTCTTCCTACTGTTCTCAGAAGTAGTATAGAAGAAAGTGGGATAGTAGGAAGAAGGATGGTAGAACAGTAGGAAGAAGGATCAGTCGGAACAGTAGGAGGAAGGTAGAATAGTAGAATTAGTTAAGTAGGAAGTAGTATGGTAGAAAGTAGTTTTGTAGGAAGTAGGATTAGTAGAACAGTAGTAAGAAGGATGGTAGAACAGTAGGAAGAAGGATGGTAGAATAGTAGAATGGTAGAATGGTAGACTGGTAGAATGGTAGAATGGTAGAGTGGTAGAATGGTAGAATTAGTTAAGTAGGAAGTAGTATGGTAGAAAGTAGTAAATAGAAAGTAGTTTAGTAGAAAGTAGGATTAGAAGAACAGTAGTTCTTCCTACTGTTCTCAGAAGTAGTATAGAAGAAAGTGGGATAGTAGGAAGAAGGATGGCAGAACAGTAGGAAGAAGGATGGTAGAATGGTAGAATGGTAGAATGGTAGACTGGTAGAATGGTAGAATGGTAGAATGGTAGAATGTTAGAATGGTAGAATGGTAGAATGGTAGAATGGTAGAATAGTATAAAGTAGGATGGTACAATATTAGAATGGTAGACTGGTGGAATGGTAGAATGGTAGCATTAACTTTGGTAGGAAGTAGTATGGAAGCAAGTAGGATGGTAGAATAGTAGACTGGTGGGATGGTAGAATGGTAGCATTAACTTTGGTGTGAAGTAGTATGGTACAATATTAGAATGGTAGAGTGGTGGAATGGTAGAATGGTAGAATAGTAGAATAGTAGAATGGTAGAATGTAAAATGGTAGAATGGTAGACTGGTAGAATGGTAGAATGGTAGCATGGTTGAATAGTAGAATTAGTTAAGTAGGAAGTAGTATGGTAGAAAGTAGTATAGTAGGAAGTAGGATTAGTAGAACAGTAGGAAGAAGGATGTTAGAACAGTAGGAAGAAGGATGGTAGACTGGTAGAATGGTAGAATGGTAGAGTGGTAGAATGGTAGAATGGTGGCATGGTAGAATGGTAGAATAGAAGAATTAGTTAAGTAGGAAGTAGTATGGTAGAAAGTAGTTTAGTAGGAAGTAGGATTAGTAGAACAGTAGGAAGAAGGATGGTAGAACAGTAGGAAGAAGGATGGTAGAATAGTAGAATGGTAGAATGGTGGAATAGAAAAGGTAGCGGTCGTCCGACGGGACAACATTTAATAAAAAAATTTCATACGCACTTACGTAGGGTCATAATTTCAAGGTTATTATTTTTTTTTATAGGTTGCACGCTTATACCTTTTTTGTTCTATTTGTGGCTATTTTTTCAATAGTATTTTTTTAAATTGTTTTAGGCTACACAGACACAGACACAGACATTCATACTATTTGTATTATTATTTTGTGTCGCGGGTTTTTTAAATTTTTAATAAAAAAAAATATTTCATGCTTTTTGTAGGGACTCCTTATTATTTCATTTCTTTTATTTTCGTGTGCTTTAAGATTCAGGTAATTTGGTGTTAAATCAGGTTTTTTGTAATTCGCCATTGTGTGGTGGTGGCCACCTTGGATTTTAAATTTATCATATTGTGTAGTATTCTACTAGTCAAGCCCTTTCATTTCATACCCATATTGAAGGAGTTGTGAAAAAACATGTAATCCGCCATTTTGTAGCGGCGGCCATCTTGGACCGATTTTCATTAAACATAGCTAAGAACACTCCCGACAGATTCACCTTTCAAACAAAAAAAAAACAAAATAAAAATCGGTTCATTGTTCGGAAGCTACGATGCCACAGACAGACATACACACACACACACAGGGGGTGTGTGTGTATGTCTGACACACCCTCACACACACACACACCCCGACACGTCAAACTTGTAACACCCCGTCGTTTTTGCGGCGGGGGTTAAAAACAATATTTATCATAAACAGCATGAATACTATTCACGCGATAAATCTGTTAAAGACACAAGGATTTAGTATGGATGCTTAATGGCCCAAGGTGTAGTATAAAATGTAAATTATGAATCAAGTTTGGAGCCAAAACTTAAAATATTATAATAATATATGTATAGAAAGCGCAAAATTTTAGGTAGGTACTTAAATGGAGTACAATTAAGTAAGTTCCCCTTTATTCATAAGCGTTGTTTAAAATTAAGTAGTGATTAGCGACTGTTTAACCATACATTTATGACGTTCAAAGTTCACTTAACTTTAATCATCCTACTAATATTTTAAACGTGAAAGTTTGTATGGATGGATGTTTGTTACTCTTTCACGGAAAAACTACTGAACGGATTTGGATGAAATTTTGCACATAGATGGTTTATGACCAGGATTAACATATAGCATATTTTTTAACCCGATATTCACATGGGATCGAAACGTATGCGGGTGAAACCGCGGGGTGCAGCTAGTAGTTTATAAACAAACGCCTATTTTTTTTTACTAGCCTACGCTGTCCCACTCCTGGGCAAAGGCCTCCCTCCAGCCTCCTCTTTCCAGTTTTGACGGCACCTATCCAGCTCGTCCGCTATCTCCTACGTGGCCTGCCACCTCACTGTCTCAGGGCACCAACTCTGTGCTATTTGTGCCCACAGTTTATCCTGCATGCGGCAGGCATGTCCTGCCCAGTACCCTTTTTTTTTAAACATATAAAAAACGTTGCCCCTCACTAGGAATTACTCCTGTCTCGTGGGTGCGTTTACAAACATTTAAACTCGAACCCGCGACACGCAGCGCAGCAGTCGATCGCTCAGCCTCTGCGCCAACCGTGTCGTCAAAGTTTAAATTGGGCAGCCTTTTGAGCCACGTCAGCTATCTTTGTCATCACACGTAGCCTATTGCCATGGATTCAGTACATGATTCTAAGCCCCTTTCGTTGAAATGTATCGTCGGTTACTTAAAAAAAAAAGTGCTGTTCCATACATTTTGACGGCAATTTTATTTTATTTTTTTATTTTTTATTTGAAACAGCAATTTTATTTGCTTGATAACCGACAATAAATATCGGAAGCTAGGGAGTCTAGGATCATGTGCTGCATTCATGGATAAAATTTGCGCGTCGATGTCCCTGCCACGCTATATAATAAGATATTTAAAAAAAAGTAATTGCTACGAGGTGTGGGAACGAGTCTGATGCCAAAAATTTTGTTTTTAAAACAGGTAGCTTATAACCTTCTTTTAATTCAGGTACCTAGTATATTCCCGTGGGATATTTTCCGACACCCCATAGTACTAACTATTTAAGCTAAGCATTTTCAAGAAAATCTAGATTGAAAAGACCCAGAGACATTCTTTGAAATTTCATCCAGCAACTAAATTAATTTCAGCTGGAATCTCGTTCAATTGCACCTCAGCGTACCAGGAAACCAGAGTCAACAATGTAATAGATACGATTTTGAAACGTTGCCGAACGTACGAAAGCCCTTCGTTGCGAAAATGGAGTGATAACAGGAAAAGTTCTTTTTTTCCTTAACTAAGTTAAATTTAAGGAAGTATAATTTTTTTTTCATCTGCAATCGACATTAGCTTTCAATTACTCAAATGGTATAATAGAGTAATATTTAAGGTTCTTGAAAATCAAGGCTTTACAATGTTTATGAGAGAGATGAGCACTGGTGGCCCAGTGGTAACGTCTGCGACTTAGGAGTATTTGTAGGTCGTCGTTTCGGACCCTAGGCAGGCACTTTACTTTGTGTAAATTATTTCATCGCTGCTGCTCTCAAAACGGCGAAGGTAAACATCGTGAGGAAACCGGCATGTCCTAGAAAAAAATCAATAATATAAACAAAATCAAAAATAAAAACTTGAAAAATAAAATATAGTAATAAATCATCAATAACATTCTTCTAATACTCGGTATCTATACCCTGTCCATTAGGTTAACCGTTTTACGACAGCTGTCTTAGAACGTACGAACTTATATTTTCCAGATTACGTAAAAGATAACTTTAAAATGCGTAATAAAATAAATATATAAACAACCTTATCTTATTGAATTATCTTATTTATGGCTTCTTATAGACATTATAATACGGTACGTGTATCAATCTGTATTGTGTGTTGCTGCAATCACTAGAGCCATCTGTTGGAAAACGGTTTACCTAATAATAATAATAATAATACATATACACATCTGTGACATTGGGAATACATGTCCAATGTCACAGAGCGCATCGACTTCCTGAAGCAGAAAGTTTGTGCATGGGCGAGTCGTATTCGGCGGTATAAGCGGCGGGTTGATCGGTACACGCAGAATCGCATGTTCCGGAGCGATGAGAGGTGGGTATATAGAACTTGGGAGCGACCTGAACAAAACGTGATGGACGTGTGCCGCCCGGATGATGCCACCACTAGTGCATTCTGGCGCAGCATCTGGTCGGTGCCTGTCTGTCACGCTGAGGGTGGCTGGATGCGCGATATCGAGCGAGTGTGTGGAACTATACCAGAAATGGAACCAGTCATAATTACGCCATTAGACGTAGCCAAAGCAGTCCGTCCGTTACCGAATTGGAAATCACCGGGACCGGACGGACTGCATAACTTTTGGTTAAAATGGCTAATTAGTTCACACACTTGCCTGGCATCTCAGTTCCAGTCATCCTTAGAGTCTGGGTCGCTACCACAGTTTCTAACAACAGGCGTTACCCACCTGCTCCATAAGTCAGGTAGTCCCGCGGAACCCAAGAATTATAGACCGATCACGTGTTTGTCGACGGTTTATAAACTTCTTACATCCATTTTGAGAGCGAAAATTAACACACACATTGACAGTTACTCGATTATGTCTGCCTCTCAAAATGGATGTAGGAATGGGTCTCGCGGTACTAAGGAGCTACTCCTCATAGACATGGCCATTAGCCAACAGGTTCGCCGATCCCGCAAGGATATGTCGACATGCTGGATAGATTATAAGAAGGCCTACGACTCGGTGCCACATACATGGCTCATGAGGGTGCTGGAGTTGTACAAGATAGATGCAACTCTACGCACCTTCCTTGAGTCGTGTATGAGACAGTGGAAGACGGTCCTTCGCTATCCAGGGTGTCGACAGATCCAGGGGAATGATGAGCCTGTATGGATTAAGCGGGGAATATTTCAGGGCGACAGTTTGAGTCCACTTTGGTTCTGCTTAGCCCTGAATCCTCTAAGCACACTGCTGGAGGACTCAGGTCTAGGCTATCGGTTGAAGAGAGGTGGTCAGGTCATATCTCACCTCCTCTACATGGATGATTTGAAACTCTTTGCCCCTAACAAATTGCATCTGATGGAGCTACTGAAGGTAACTGAAACTTTTAGTAGTGCCATCAGGATGGAATTTGGTGTGGACAAATGTGCAGTCATGCATGTAAAGGGGGGGAAGATTATGGAATCCGAGGGAATTCCACTTTCGGATTCCATACACCTTAGATCCCTCTCCTCATCCGAAAGCTATAAGTATTTGGGTATGTCGGAAGCGTTAGGCATCAACGATGCTGACATGAAGCAATCCTTGAAGGAGCGCTTCTTTTGTCGCCTGAAGAAGGTATTAATTAGTCTTCTTTCGGGCGGAAATAAGGTGCGCGCCTTCAATGGTTGGGTCATGCCGGTTTTGATGTACTCTTTCGGCATACTCAAATGGACTCAGACTGAACTCGACGCCCTAGATAGAAGGGTCCGTACACTGCTGACCGCAAACCGGATGCATCACCCACGATCATCGGTGATGAGACTGTATATCCCGCGGAAGTGTGGGGGTCGAGGATTTTTAAATGCGAAAACCCTCCACAACCGCGAGGTGTGCAGTCTCAGGGAATATTTTTTAAAAGCCGAAGTGGGTATGCACCGTGATGTGGTCGCAATGGACAAGGGGCTCACCCCGCTCTCCATGGCGAAAGAGAACTGGCGCAAACCTGTAGTACTTACTACCGATGACCGCAAGAAGGTATGGCAAAGCAAGGAGCTTCACGGGCGCTTCTATCGGGCTCTTCATGAGCCCGGTGTAGATTTCTTAGCGTCCGTATCCTGGCTGCGTTTCAGTGACCTCTTCGGGGAAACTGAAGGTTTTGTCTGTGCAATTATGGACGAAGTTATCTTGACGAATAACTACCGGAGACATATTATGAAGGACGGGACGGCTGACGTGTGTCGGGCATGCCACCGTCCGGGTGAGTCCATCAGACATATTATCTCTGGTTGTTCTCGTCTGGCTAACAGCGAGTACTTGCACAGGCATAACCAAGTAGCCAGGATTATTCACCAGCAACTTGCTTTGAAATATAAACTTGTCGACTCAGAGGTACCGTATTACAAGTATGTGCCCGACCCAGTTCTCGAAAATAACCATGTCACGTTGTACTGGGATCGGTCTATCATCACTGACAGGACTGTTGTCGCCAACAAACCTGATATAGTGGTGATAGATCGATTAGTGCGCCGCGCAATGATTGTTGATGTTACCATTCCACATGACGGGAACCTCGTGAAAGCTGAGAAAGATAAACAAATCAAATATCTTGACTTAGCACGCGAGGTTGTTGACATGTGGAATGTGAGCTCAACTGTCATTGTGCCGATTGTCGTATCGGCCAATGGCCTGATGGCCGACAGCCTCGATCAACATCTATCGAGGCTCTCGTTAGGCGGTTGGATCAAGGGCCTGATTCAGAAGGCAGTACTCCTCGATACGGCTCGCATTGTGAGGAGGTTTCTATCTCTGGAGCCCTAACCACCGGTAGCTTGGACCCTGCTCCCGACACCGGTGGATCACTATTTTTTTATATTTTTAAATGTTTTTTTTTATTTTTTTATTTAATCATACTAATATTTAAAAATGTAACAAAATAAGACGACTAAATAAATAAACGACATAATAATAATAATAAATATTCCACAACTATCACACAACGCCATCTAGTCCCAAGCTAAGCAGAGCTTGTGTTATGGGTACTAGACAACTGATAAACATACTTATATATTTCTAAATATATAAATATTATAGATAAATTACACCCAGACACAGAACAAATGATCATGCTCATTACACAAACATTTGTCCTGGGTGGGAATCGAACCCACGACCTCCGGCATAGCAGTCAGGGTCACTTACCACTAGACCAACAGGCCTGTCAAAAAAAAAATGGACAGGGTATAAAGTCCTTATCACGAAGTCGGGAAATATTTTTATTTAACTTTGCTCTGAGGCTTGCTATATGAGATCCTCACGCCTCAGCCGCCGAGGGAGACGCTCCGGGCGTCGGGAGCCGCGTGACGACTCCCGGCCACCGTAGGCGCGGGCCTGCGGGCGGAGAGCAATGTGTAGCTCTCCGTCCGATCAGGACCAGGCCCGTGCCGGACGGTGCGTATGTGTTCCACGCGCGCCTCAGAGAGATGAGAGATGTCAGCGTAGTTGACGGGGCCCGACAGGGCCGAAGCCTGCCGGGGTAGCGGGATCGTCCGAAAGGGTTACCGCTGCCCTGGTACATAAAGGGCTAAGGAAGGAACACGGGTGGGTTTTAGTCAGGAAGAGTCTGACACTCCGTTCTGCTCCACCCAGAGCGGGAGGGGTCATTTGATGATTTCCAATCCTGAAAAAAAAAAAAAAAGGCTTGCTATATTCAATCATCAAATTAATTATTATTGAGCATTGAACTCTCATCATACACTACTTTGCACTCAATCTCATATACAAAACCAGTCAATGTACTGTGAGTTCAAAAACGCCCGTTTTTAGTACCACTAGCTAAATGAAAACGCACTGTTAGATTTCCGACGCTCGGCTCAACTTTGAAGGTTGAAAATCCAACAGCATGCTTTTATTTAACATTCATGTAGATGTTGGTTAGCGAAGGGCTCGTGGCTAAATAATAACAGCCGAACGGGTCAATCAATGGTTAAGCTACCCTTACCCAGGTTGGTCCGTGGATGGGTGACCATTCATAACATATCCAGTCCTCTCCGTGCCTCGGAAAACATGTTAAGCTGTATGTTCCGACTGTCATTCGTAGATTGTCGACAGTCGTTACTGGTATTCAGAAGCCCGAAAGTCTGACAACCAGTCTATCAAGCGCAGGCCACACCGCCAGCTGGCGGGCGGGCGGGCGAGCCGAGCGAGGCATCATTTCACCTTTTTTCATACTTCGGTAGCTTATCTCTGTAGTTCGCGGTGTTAACCCAAGTATGAAAAGATGTGTAACGATGCCTCGCTTGGCTCGCCCGCCCGCCCGCCAGCTGGCGGTGTGGCCTGCGCTTAATCAAGTGTTGCCCAGTAACTGGGATGTGGAGGTCAGATAGGCAGTCGCTCCATGTAAAGTACTGGTATTCAGCTGAATCCGGTAAGACTGGAAGCCGACCCTAACATAGTTGAGAAAAGCCTACACAGTGGCGATGATGATATTGTTGGCTGAGCTTGTTTCAATGAAAATATTGATATCATTGTAACACAGTGGTTTAATAAAGTAGTTTACATTTTATGATGAATATAAAATTAAACTCGTCTTTATTTAGAAAGATGACATAACAGAACAGTTGCTAGGCAACAACAACATAAAAAGATTACTCCTAGAACAGTGCATTAAAACCTTCATGGTTCAACAGATATTGAGCCTTAAACTTTTATCATACACTACATTGCACTCAATCTCATATAAAAACAATGTACTATGAGCTCAGTGCCCCTTTTCAGTACCACTAGCTAAAATGAAAACGCGCTGTGGGATTTTCAACGCTCGGCTCAGCTTCGAGAGTTGATAATCCAACAGCATGCTTTTATTTAACATTCACATAGATGTCGCTTAATGTTAGTGTTCATTAATCAATCTAATTACGCCAGCCAAAGTGGTAACACTTTGAAAAATAAAGGTCGAAAACTTAATTGAAGACTCTTAACAAAGTTCACTTCGTGATTAATGTAACTAGGGAATGTACTGGTATATACTACCAAATAATGTAAGTAACTAACTACTAACAGAGGGGCAATTCTCGTAATTTTAAGAACGTTCACAGTCTGATCTCAGTCTCAACCTGTCAAAAATACCTGTAATTTCCCTACATTTTTGACAAGTTTATGACATTGATTGTCACTGAAATGAGATTACGACTAGATTTAGAATGTTTTTTGAAAAAAAAAAATACGCGAATTGACTATTGCACGCCATACAACTCGATTTTCGGCAACTCTCATCCTGCTGCTACCAACCATCCTGCGAAGATCGTTGCTCCACCTAGCCTGAGGGCGTTCCACCTTATAACGTTTACCGATTCGCGGTCTCCACCTCAATAACACGTCTATCTCAACAGTCATCGGTTTTACTGCTAATAAGGCCGGCCCATTGCCACTTCAGCTTGCTTATTCTGTGAGCTATGTCGACAGCTTTGGTTCTCTGCCGGATCACCTCGTAGAGGATTGGATTCCTCAGAGAGCGTGGTGTTATAATATCAACATCAGCCTATAGCAGTCCACTGCTGGACATAGGCCTCTCCTATTGCACGCCATTCAACTTAATTTAATTATTTTTACTTGATGCATATACGCTAAATATGAACAAAAAAAAAAATATGTCGTAGATACGTAAATAATAAGTACTACAACTCACAGTTGAGGAAAACGAATCATTTTCTTTTCCTTCTGAAATGAACGAAAAACAGGATTAAAAAGAAAACGCGAGAAAGGTAAGTTTTTAATTATTTTTTTATTTGAAACAGCTCAAGATTCCATCTATGTATACCTATAAATATTATTAATTAAAGTTACTTTCCGTGTCTGATTAGAATGTTGGGCCACAAAAGGGATGAATGAAAGGTAATTGCATGCAGCTGAGATCAGAATGCTGAGAGAATGCTGGATTTTTAGTATTCATTTCGATGGCTATAAGAGTAGGGGAAAAACGATGGATGCATTGTGTGAATGATGATAATATGGTTAGACAGGGGGTGACTACCGAGATGACGACTAATAGAGAAGTATGGAAGAAAAAGACATGTAAGGAATTATATGACGTTCTGTTGTCCCCGTGACGGGGGCAAAGATTACGGAGACAACGGGGTTGCGCCAACCCCAAATAAAATAAGATAAGGACAGGAGAATTATAATGATGATGACTTTTCGTGTCTGCCTGTGTGATAGCGTTGTTCTTCCTAACTTCAAAACGAATACTGATGTTGTTTTCACTGTCATGAATTCTGGGAGGTTTATGTGATTAATCATCATTATTACAGCTGAGAGACGTTATGGGCTGGACCTAGGCCTCCCCACCACAACCCAGTCACTGGGTAATACCACTTCCACGCTTCCACTAACCGTACTGAAATAAAATTTTCACTGAAATAAAGAAAGAAAGAAAAAGCTATTTATTGCGACGCGTACAGGATCGTAAACTAAACTTAACTAAACACAGTTAACAATAAAAATAAAACAAATTATATAAAAGAGTAACAAAAGGAAAATTAATCAGAAAGTTTTATACGAGGCCAAAAGTCTCCTATCTCAGCATGATTCTGCGACATTTGCCCGCTGTGATGTCACGGGCAATCACAGTAATAAATAAATAATAAAATAGATATAATTATGTAAAATATTAGCAATAAAATAAATATTATTTATTTTTATCCGCCCCAGACGTAACCTCATGAGGGAGAGATCCTCACGCCTCAGCCGCCGAGGGAGACGCTCCGGGCGTCGGGAGCCACGTGACGACTCCCGGCCACCGTAGGCGCGGGCCTGCGGGCGGAGAGCAATGGGTAGCTCTCCGTCCGATCAGGACCAGGCCCGTGCCGGACGGCGCGTATGTGTTCCACGCGCGCCTCAAAGAGATGTCAGCGCAGTTGACGGGGCCCGACAGGGCCGAAGCCTGCCGGGGTAGCGGGATCGTCCGAAAGGGTTACCGCTGCCCTGGTACATAAAGGGCTAAGGAAGGAACACGGGTGGGTTTTAGTCAGTAAGAGTCTGACACTCCCTTCTGCTCCACCCAGAGCGGGAGGGGTCATTTGATGATTTCCCATCCTCAAGAAAAAAAAAAAAAGACGTAACCTCATCACTTGTCTATGCCCTGAGGGTCAGAAGCACTCTGTGGCATTGTTGTGACAAGTGAACGGTCGCATGCGCCGAAAATAAAAAACCGGCGAAAATTAATATATTACACATTACGGCTGTGTAGTGGAACAGTATCTACTAATATTATAAACGTGAAAGTTTGTATGGATGGATGGATGTTTTTTACACTTTCACGCAAAAACTACTAAATACATTTGGATGAAATTTGGCACACAGATAGTTTATAACCAGGATTAACACATAGGATACTTTTTATCCCGATATTCTTGCGGGATCGAAACTTATGAAACCGCGGGGCGCAGCTAGTTATAATATTGTCGTGTACGGGCGCGAGGCGTAAGTCGAGTTGAGGGCTTTGCATCTGCCGGGGTAGCGGGATCGTCCGAAAGGGTTACCGCTGCCCTGGTAAATAAAGGGCTAAGGAAGGAACACGGGTGGGTTTTAGTCAGTAAGAGTCTGACACTCCCTTTTGCTCCACCCAGAGCGGGAGGGGTCATTTGATGATTTCCCATCCTCAATAAAAAAAAAAAAGGGCTTTGCATCTGTAACAAAATTGATAAAAAGAAGAGAAACTGATAAAAATAATTTAATGAAATAAATACAGATGAGATATCATTAGGACACCAGACTAATGAAAAGCTTCTAAGTATAAATAAATTGACCCCACTAATTATTCTGAATTTAAATTAAATGGAACTCAGTTTATCTAACGGTCGTTAGGCTAACTATTTAGATAAGAACCGACATTAACCACATGCAAACTAAAGGTCTAAATTAAGGTAAGATTTATTAAGATTATTAGGTAAGATATGAAAATATTAGGTATGATATTAGAATATTAGGTGAGACATAAAAATATTAGGTAAAATATTAAAAATTATTTAATTATTTTTGTAATAATAACACAAAAGCCCACGTTTAAACCATTTTCGAATTTCGATCTTTATTCCGACTACCTCCAGTACATACAGCTTTTTTTTGCGGAGTAATTGAGTTACACACAAACAGTAGCAATGGCTGCCATTTTGACAGTTCAACAGCATTCTTTGCATTATTTACGTTCTTGAGCAGACTAATTTTTCGAACATATGAAGCAATGGATTAGCAATATCCTTCAAATTGATTCAGATTGAGATTGATAGTGTGCACGCAATTAGGATGCAGTACATTGTAATTTTTGAAAAGAACTGTACCTTCAATAATAGATTACATTCTAAATGCAAGAACTAGCTTGACAGTTTAAATAATGTCAAATAAAAAAACCTCGTTTTATTAAAAGACCGCCATTATTTTTGTTTTGGTAGTCATAAAAAATAAATATCTTTATCTAAATTGAGAAATTCAACTCCTTTATCAGCCAAAAACAAAACGTTTTTTTTTAAATTGATGAATCCAACACTTACTATTTTTAATTCCCAAAGAGTGAATGATAGCAATAGGTCTTTTAAAATTACCATAATTTAAAAGTGTGAAGATGTGATAGTACAGACGCCAGCACATCAGCTACTACAAACTGTCTAATTTATTTAATAGATTTTCGACTTTTTCGATTTCGATTCGATTTCGCTAAAGCATTAGGTTCAAAGTTGGTTGACAGTTTCGGGTAGCTTACATGCTGGCGTCTGTACCTATCACTGCAAGGCCCTAATTCACTATGACCACGTAACAATTTATTACTTCGAAACCACGTCAATTCCTTAGCAAATCCAGCCAATCTCGCGCTCATTTCGCGCGGTTTCGTTTATTGTGTCATAAAGAATAAGGCTCCAGATGTCTAAAATAGAATTGATGACGCCAAACAGCCGTGACGTTGAACGTGAATACTAAAATGGGTCGACCTCGATAGTCAAGCTATTTGGGGGTTAAGAGAGTGACCATACGTTGTGATATTCGGAAAATGGGAACACCATTATCGTCCATTATTTAAGGAAGAAATCCTTGTAGGTTGCGAGTTCGAACCCAGGCACTTTACTTTGTATTTAATTTCATCACCACTGCTCTCAAAACGGTTTTGCTGGTATTCAGCTGCATCCAGTTACACTGGAAACTGACCCCAACATAGTTGGGAAAGCCTAGGCAGACGATGATAATTATGCTCTCAAAACGGTGAAGGAAAAGATTATGAGGAAACCGGCATGTCTCAGAACAGAAAATTCGAAAACATGTTATATCTACCAACCCGCACTGGGCCCGCGAGGTGGATAACAGCCCGCTCCCTCTCACAGAGAGAAAGCCTGTGTCCCAGCGGAAGGCTGATAATGCTAAATGTAACGAAGTAAAAGAAAGTAAAGCTTGAATACTTGTTGCGTTGCTATAGACGCCAAAAAATATTAAAAGATGAAAACTGGGAAGCATAAGTCCTCCTTTTTATGGCGTTTGAAAATCTGCACACCATTAAGCATTAATTCAGTCATTTTAGCAGTGTAGGAGCTCGTGGCTAAGTAATAACAGCCGCACGGGTCGATTGAGCAAGTTAAGCAACGCTTGAGTAGGTCAGTCCGTGGATGGAAGACTGTCTATTTCATACTGAGACCCCACCTTGACTCGGGAAGCATATCATTTGTAGATCACAAAACGTAGAAGCTTACTATTAGTTATCAATTATTAGCAGTTTCATTCAAACGAGTTTATTACTGCTAGAAAGAATTATCCGAAAGTCTAAAAATGTTGGTCACCCTAAACCAAAAATATGCACAACACTACAAAAGGTCAACCGATTTGAATAAAGCAGTATACTGCCGCTAAGTTTAGCTCCTGAACAGACTATCTGCTCTCCCCATCGGAAAGAAAGAAAAATAGTTTTATTTGTCACAGAAACACGTGCAAACAAGAAGATAATAAAATTAGCTGGAATAATAAAGAAAAAAAAAACTTTTTAAAACAAGCTTTCATTGCCTACTTGTTAATAAAAAGAACTAAAAAGTTAAAAATAATTTAAACCTGATACGAAATAAATAAAAGCGTGTTACATTTTGATGGAACATTTAGCATAATAATGTATTATATTATTACTACACCTTCATTATTTTTCTTTTGCAATCACATTGATGTAACTTGCTTTTATTTATTTCTTATCAGGTTTAAATTATTTTTAACGTTTTAGTTCTTTTTATTAACAATTAATAAAAACTTGTTTTAAAAAAGTTTTTTTTTTCTTTTAATTTTATTTTTAACTTTTAATATTTTTGATGCGAGATTGACTACGGCGTAGTTCGTAGCGCTTAGTAGTGTTTTTCCGTTATATGTGTTTACTGCACTTAAGCTACCCGTACATCACCAGAACTTGGTTACCATCTAGAACCAAAGTACTCGTCAAGACGAATCAAACGAGCCCAAACTCGATGGGGTTATGTCGTTTAATTACTGAGTTCCTATGGCCATCTTCCAGCTCCATCATCAGGCCCTGGTTACCATCTAGCACCAAAGTTCTCGTCAAGACGAATCATACGAGCCCAAACTCGATGGGTTTGTGTCGTTTTATTGCTGAGTTCCTATGGCCATCTTCCAGCTCCATCATCAGAGTACTCGTCAAGACGAATCATACGAGCCCAAACTCGATGGGGATGTGTTGTTTAATTACCGAGTTCCTATGGCCATCTTCCACCTCCATCATCAGACCCTGGTTACCATTTAGCACAAAAGTTCTCGATAAGACAGATCAAACGAGTCCAAACTCCATTGAGTTTGGAGACAACCCCAATGGGTTGCCTCGTTTAACTACCGAGTTCCTATGGCCACCTTCCGGTTCTATCATCAGATCAGCTCCATGTCATAATAATTTTGCATTGTCATCCGATTTACACATGCATGCAAAATTTCAGCTCAATCGGTTAAAGATATCTGCTTCAAAATTGAGTTGCAAGATTCCACCCGAACAAACATAGTTACATACAATATACACATACATATATCGCAAGTTAAATTAAAGCTTGTAATAAATAACAACAAAATCCTACTATCCTACTAATATTACATAAATGCGAAAGATTTTGAGGATGTATGGATGGATATTTGTCACTCTTTCACGCAAATAACTACAAAACGGATTTGGATAAAATTTGGCACATATATATTTTGTAATCAGGATTAACACATGGGATACTTTTTATCCCGATGTTCCCACGGGATAGAAACCTAATCGGGTGAAACCGCGAGGCACTGCTAGTAGATCTATAATCACGAGCACAAACCGAAATAGGAACAAGAGTGCAAGTGCGATCGAGAGTGTGATGTGTGCCTCTAACGCCGCAATAAATATAGTTATATACTGGACCTAATCAGTATAATCTACGTTCGCGATTAATTCGCTAAACATGTAAATAAATAAAAAAACAAATATGAGTTATTGAAAAAATTACTTCAATACCTACACAATAAAGTTCAGTTTACGATACAACTTCAAACATATTTAAGGCGTTTTTATACATATAATGCTTGTCACTCTAAAATCAACTTAATTACTACAAAAATAAAGTTGATATTTATTTAACTTGAAATAACATAAATTGGAAACGTAAATTTGAATAGGCCTTAGGAAACATACGAGGGCGACACTGAAAGTTTTTAGAACTGGCCACTTGTTAACGATATTATAAAAAAATAAGCACAAATTTTGAAAATGGAACTCTTTGCCAATATTATTGTGGATGAATTTTATTCATTTGTAATTTGTTTACGATTTGGCGGCAAATTGAAAATTGTCTGCGTCACGTCAGCATGAATTTAACGCGAGAAAATTTTCGTACAATGATTTTTTATGACTTTCGATGTCTCGATGTCGTTTAAGTCAACAAGAAAGTTATGATAGACTTTGATTGGCCTTTCACGATGAAGCCCCATCTCGTGCCACTGTTTACAAACTGGTTTAACGAGTTTAAACGTGGTCGCACTAATCTCGAAATCAAGTGCACAAAATCCTCCATGAACATTTAGCGGTCAGGAAGCTTTGTGCCCGGCGTATCCACCGGGCACAAAGCTTCCTGACCGCTTTTGGGGCTCAGAAGATCCGTCGTGTTGATTGGTGTCGTGAAATGGTTCAAAGATTTAACGGAGGTGATTCAAATGCTGTGTTCGACATACTTACGGGTGACGAAAGCTGGATTTATTGTTATGATCCTGAAACTAAGAGACAGTCTGCTGTGTGAGTGTTTCCTTCCGAGGAGTTTCCAACTAAAGTGACGAGAGGTCAAAGCGTGGCAAAAAAGATGGTGGCCTCGTTCTTCGGAAGGACAGGTCATTACGCAACAATTGTTTTAGAGGATCGAAAAACAGTTACTGTAGAGTGGTACAGAAACAAGTCTTTGCCACTTGTCTTGGAAATAGTTTGGGAGAAACGACCTCGCAGTACGACCCTCCTTCACCACGACAACGCCTCGTCGCACACCGCCAAGCAAACAATCGACTACTTGGCGACGTCAGACGTGGAATTACTGGGTCACCCGCCCTATAGCCCCGACCACGAACGATTTTTATTTATTTCCGAAAATAAAAGAAAAACTTCGAGGAAAACGTTTTATGGACGCCGAGGAAGCAGTGGCTGCGTTTCAAAATGCCGTCGATGAGACCCCTAAAGACGAGTGGGCAAAGTGTTTTTCTCAGTGGTTCCATCGGATGCAGCGATGTATTGATGTAAATGGACATTATTTTGAAAATATATAATAAAACTAATAACTTGCTAATTTGTTCAGTTTTTGATCTTCTAAGAACTCTCAGTGTCACCCTCGTAGATGTACCATCAAAACAAACAAAGAAGTTTAGACATATACATTATAATAATTGTTATCTTTTTCTTAACCACCTTCTTTTTTTGTGAACCAGAACATCATGTTTGGTAAAGATACATAATCATATCACAATAATAAATAATTTTAATAGATTTTTTTTACCATTGTTTGGCTCAACCAAAGCACCTGCCATATAATCTATTCACAACCCTCGGTTGACTGGTAGAAAATGCCTAAGGCATTAAGTCCGCCTTTGAACCTTTTTTGTTTGCGAAAAGATTAAATAAATAAATATCACTCACGAGCGGGTTTGTGGCTAAATAATAACAGCCGCACGGGTCGATCGATCAGGTTAAGCTACGTTTGCCACGGTCCATGGATGGGTGGTCATCTTTACTTGCCAAGACCCCGAGTTTATTTGTGGGACATAAACGTCTGTTCATTTCGGCACGAGCTATTTCAAGAGTTCTCTTCGTAGTGAAAAGTTGGCTAGGCACAAAGTTTAACACCTCAGGGCGTTGTCTGAGAATAGAATAGAATACTATTTATTATGTATATAGAGGTATGTGGAACAGGGTCACTCATCCTCCATAGAAAAGGGAGGATCCTCCGACCAGACGGGTGTTGTGTCTGGTGGGTTACTGTCTGATTGCCTGCCTGCGATTGATGTTGGGACGTTGTATTATGCTAATTGCGTGGTAAACTTTGCTTGTGTGATGCAGGATTTTGCGTGACGTCAGTGTGCTGCGTAGTTCGCATGTGGCCATGTAGATGCCACCACATGTACGCCAAATGAATAACAGATATTAATGTAAATGTTCTCGTTTGTCGCATCGACAAGAGCTATCAAAGAGAGTATTCGCTCAGAAACGCTCGCTCGCTTGGCAGGCAGAACACTCGCTGAGAGACTTACGCTTGGTACATCCCCATTTGATCTCAGGGCTAGTTAGATAAGAAATGTCGACTCCATCTAGCTTATTTTTAACCCCCGACCTAAACAGAGGGTTGTTATAAATTTAACGTTTATATCTGTCTGCGCCATCGTAGCTCCCAAACGACTGAACCGATTTTGATATTTTTTTATATTAATATGTGTGTGTTGATTATTTTTCTTTTATTATAAAAGTGATTCCAATTTTCAATATTTACAGAATAAATTTATTATTTTATTTTAAATAACTACATATAGCCAGCCAGCCAGCCAGCTAGTGATCGCTCGTCGCCTTCGCGCTATCATTGCTCACCAACTCGTTTTTAGTTGTTTATTCTAGTTGCTTCTCGTTAATCGCCGGCAGTGGGATTGGTACTTAAGACTGACTTGCCACTTGCCTCATGATATGCGTGGAGTCATGGAACATAAACGTTATTGAATATAGTTCGATTGTCTTGAGTCTATTCAGTGCTAGCGTCACTTCTTGTAATGAGCGTTGAACCGCGTATTGTTTACATCTTACGCTACTTGACTTTCCATGTAGGTGTGATAGGATCGGATATAACTAACTGTTGGCTAACTGAAGAGCTAACTTTTGTCAAGTTTCCAAAATTTTGTTGAACTTGTTTATATTTTCACCCGACTGCGCAACGACAAAGACAGGGTTATATTTTTCACCTGTATCTTTTTTATGTATATGGGGTTGTTAATACCCTCAAAACAGAACGCCGCTCCTAATAACAAATACGCCGTGAATGTGTGCATGACTAATAGCGTCCGTACATAACACACAAACACTTCCGACTTTGACACTTGTCTCGGACGGTATCGAACGCTCTTGCGCATACACACACATTCACAGCGTGTTATAACAGTTGGTAACCACAAGTAAAGCGCGTGCCGTTTCATGAAATAAAAATACTTTACGTGAAGTGACCATGAATTGAGCTGTCAATACTGTCAATCTCTAGCCTCAGGTGCAATGACAGCTCATTTTAAGCTTATTTCACCAAAATTTTTAACGGGAAATTTTTACAGTATAGACCGGCTGTTTTATTTTAAACTAAGCAGAGCGATGTTGCCTTCTGTCAAACCCAATCTAAGTACCATTTAAATGTTTAAATAGCGGAGAAAGTTATTCGTGAACAAACTACTCGTAACAACTATGAAAAAAAACAAATAAAATTGTACGGAAAAGCGCCGAGTAGGTACTTAGTTAGTAAATAAAAATGGAGTTTTAAAGCGAATCTCGGCGGCAACTTGTTGACTTTTTAAGTAGGTTCTAAGTTACTTAGTATCGCTAGTTGGTGGAAAACAAGCGTTTATGTTTTTCATTTGGATGAACGTTAAAAGAAGAAAGTGTTGAATTTAATTCATTCCAAGTTCTAGTCTCACTAGGAAGGCAGTAGTTAGGAAATAATGGCGACGCATACCGCATACCAAGCAGTTTAAGCTATGTAGGTATGGTTTCCTGGGATTGTGGAAGGCGCACAAGTTCCTATGATCCCCGGAGATGGTTTTTAGTCAGTAAGAGTCTGATAGCCAAAGGCGGAGGACATCCATGAGGATTTTAGACCCCGGAAAAAAAGGGACGGTTTCCTGGGATCATGGAAGGCGCACAAGTTCCCATGATCCCCAGTCCAAGTGTGAAGTGTGGGAAGGGAACACCGGGGTGGTTGTTAGTTAGTAGAATCTGATAGAAGATTTTCTAACCAGGAACAAAAAAAAAGGTACGGTTTCCTAGATGAGCGTTTCGTTTCCGTCATATTTATAACGGAGGTCATGAAAATCTGTCATTTTTACCAGTATTTGACATTAAAAAGTTCTGTATTTGGAATTTAAATAAGTTTGTGAAGAAACAATAAATTATTTAAATTTGATTACGACCGCCTGTGGCGGCCGAAGTCTTACATGTGTGTGTGTTGCATGTTGTGTGTATACATCTATTCTAATCAAAATCAAAATATTTTATTCCACATAAACCTACATGGGCACTTATGAAACGTCAGAAGCTAGGAGCAAGGTTCCAATTGGTCGTTTTCTATGGAGAAGAGCCAGCAAGAAACTCCACGGTTACTCTTTTAAAAATAATTGGCTTTTACAATGTTTTCAAAGTACAGTAGGTACGGGAGGAAAGCGTAGGCCTGTCAAAAAGTAGCAGGTACTTGATAAAATAAAAAATGGTCTACATATCTAAAGTCTACAAGGACTACAAACCCCTCACATTTGCAAAATATAAAATAATATATCAGAAGGATAAATAAAATATAACAACCTATCAAAACCAAGTAATATGGTTGGCATTACACTAACTATGCCCAGCTGTAGGTGAAGTCGGCCTGTGGACGATGATGATGATGCAAAAAGGAATAACCCCAAGGCCAAGGGTACAGAAAAAGTACATCATAACTTTACTATACATTATAATTGTCCAAAGCCTCAGGTTTCCGAACCCACAACGCAGACCAAAGCGCCATATTATATACTTCAAAGACTTCTAGTTGTTTCAAAAGTTAGTCAAGTTAAAGCAAGGACTAACTTTGTACAGTGTGGCATTGTTGGGGTTTGACTACCTATATGACTTTCACGAATGTTCCTACTCTGTTGCGCGAATAATCCTTTTAGCAGTTCGTCAGGAATTTGAAGTTTTGGACGTGAGTTATGTATATGTGTGGGTAGTGTGTGTTTATAGCTAGCGAAAGCCCAGTGGTGGTTGGCTAATGAACTGTTGGGGTTATATTGTCATAATTACTAAACTTGATTAACGACTGATTAATAAATGGAGAGGGCTATGTTTGGAGTTTCCCTGCGTGATCGAATCAGAAATGAAAAGATCCGCAGGAGAACCTGTAAAATAATGTACATACTCACAGTTATCTTCATTCATTCCTCCTGGTCAGAACCAGCATTCTGTTACCGTTAGGTGCTGATCTGATTATTTCTTATGACACGTTTTATCCACAATCAGTAGGTACACAGACACAGCTCCAACTTTAACATGAGACTTCGACGATTTAGTGACATCCAAGGCTTGGTAATTTCGCCTACATTGATGGATATCATTTTTCCTATAAACACCATACTTCTAATACAAAATAACTATAGATTTTATTGTATTTTATTAATAATATATTTTACTATGACAGCTTGGACAACGACGTTTAATACGTCACCATGGCAACCTTTCTTTCAAATCCTTACCTGTCTGTATCTTTTTAGCTGCATACTTATTAAAATTAATTACTGGCCAATTTCATATCTCAAATTCATATTTTCTACATGATGTTATTCTACGAGCTGACATTATAGATCCACGAAATGCAAGGATCAGTTCGGGTTTCGCATCTAAAGCGGATACAACAAAGAGCCTGATACTCCAGGGCTACCTATCCCGGGAATACCCAGCGTACCTCTCCGCTCCAGTACCTGTCGGACCCTGCCTACGCCTCCATCCTCCGTCCTCCGTGAAGGGCTCCTAAGACTATTGGGCCGCGCCTCATCCGAGGGCCGCCTCACCTGGTGGGCTGACAGCGTCCCCGCCATGCCTCTCTCTCCTGCTGCCGTGCTGCGTCCTGCCCTGCTGCGTGGTCCCTCCTACGGGTGTCCTTCGTGCCGCACATGCACCAGCACCTGCCCTCACCTGCTCCTGCAGCTGTACCTGTACCTGCGCCTGCATCTGTACCTGCATCTGCACCTGTTCCTGCACCTGTCGCCGGCACCTGCCTCGCGTCTACCTCCCTCCAACTGCATCTCCACCTCAGCCTCCTCAGCCCACCTATCACGCATCGTCATCCATACACCCCACCTCCACATACTACACACCACTCTTCAGTCCATCTCCATTTTTTATTTTCTTATAAATATACCTTTAATTGTTTTCTACCTCCCTTTCTTTTTTTTTAATTTTACCCTTAACTTTAAAAGTTTAGTTTTACGTGTCGCTACACGACAAACCAAGGTAACCGACATAGCCCGAAGAATTGCCAAACTTAAGTGGCAGTGGGCAGGGCACATTTCTCGCAGAACAGATGGCCGATGAGACCGAATGGTTCTGGATTAGCGACTGCGTACCGGAAGACGTAGCGTTGAAAGGCCTCTCATAAAGTGGACAGACGACTTTTTGAAGGCCACAGGAACCAGTTGGATGCAAGAAGCACAGAACCGGTCGAAGTGGAGGTGCTTGAGGGAGGCCTATGTCCAGCAGTGGACGTCTTTTGGCTAAAATGATGATGATGATGATACTGGCTAAGTAATAACATCCGCACAGGTTGATTGATCAGGTTAAGCTACGCTTGCCGCGGTTGGTCCATGGATAGGTGACCATCTTTAAACACCGAGACCCCTCCATGCCCCTTGGATCTTTGACAGTCGTTATGGGTCGTCAGAAGACCGCAAGTCTGACAACTTGTCTTACCAAGGGGTATCGTATTACCCAGTAACTGGGTCGTGGAGGTCAAATAGGCAGTCGCTCCATGTAAAATACTGGTATTCGGCTGCATCCGGAAAGCTGCATGGGAAAAGGCTAGGCTAGATGATGACGACCTGAATAAAGAACTTCAAATTGAATTAGCAATGTTAGCATCTGCAGTACGATTCTGTAACCATCTCACCGTGAAAACTTAGGTGAAGTGAGCGTGGAGTGATCTGTCATTCCAACTAATGCTAGGGATTGACACTATTGACAGCTCGCTCTAAGCTCACTTCACCTAACTTTTCACGGTGAGATTTTTACAGAATGGACCGGCAGGTTATATTTTTATGAACGAGTGTAATGGAATAGATATCGTAGTTCTTATTTTTTTCAAATCGGTCATGTGCGGGTCGGACTCGCGCACCGAGGGTTCCATACAAAGTAGGTATGTAACTACATGGTTTTCGGATTTATTCCTTTACTTGTGTTACATGATACTGCTTCTTGCCAAAATTCATGATTCAATGTCAACGGGAAGTACCCAATTGGTTTTGATTCCCTTGCGAGTGTCAAAATATGCGGCATAAACGGAACATAAACGCCCGTATCTTTTGATTGCGTTGACTTAGAAGTTTGATTTTTTCATTGCGTTAAGGAATCGCAACCCTAAGTATTTGATATTAATTTCAACTTGATAACTCCACGCGTTCCTGAGAAAAAGAGTCTTGACAGACGAACAACGAAGTGATCTTATAAGGGTTCTGTTTTTCCTTTTGAGATAAAGAATTCTAAAAAGTCCACCTTCTCTTTCTTTTCTCTCACTTTGACTCTTACCTTTCTTCTCTTTGGTTCTAATCACCTTTTATGGCTCAACGATTAATTTTCAACAATCTTATTGAAACATTAACCTTACGCCTACATAATACATTCAAAAAGAATCACATCGTCAAAGCCATACATACACAAAACGTGTACAAATCAAAGACATTTGTGTTAAACACGTGGGTTCAGTGACACGTGCGATCACTGATCTTTGGGTCCTACAGGGTAGAGCTTTGGCCCCACGTAATTGTAATTCAAAGGGATTATTTTGTTTTTAGCTTCATCTGTGTAATTAAGTATGGAGTCGATTGATGAAGTATTAGATTTGAATACAAAGACATTTTATTTAGGGCCTACATAACGCCGTTGACCTCAAATTGTATAACTTTATACGGTTTTATAAACGTGAATATCAGGCACAATAATAAACAAATACAAAATGCTTATACAATTTTATTGCAAAAATTAACTCGAAACTCCTCTGTGTACTTGATCTCTCTCCGGTCCTGCCGGATTGTCGTCCCATTGGACTAAGAGAGTGAGGGAAGAGAGAGTGCACCTTTGTCTGCGCACACATTTGTGCACTATAATCTCAACAGAGACCAGCTAGCCAAAGGCTGGTCTCCGCTGAGATTGGTTGCCATGGCAACCTCACAGAATAAAGCAAGCTGAAGTGGCAATAGGCCGGTCATATTAGCCGAAGAACCAATGACCGTTGGGGTAGACATTTTCTTGATAGGAGACCGCGAATCGGCAAACGTAAGGTAGGACGCCCTCAGGCTAGGTAAAGCGACAATCTTCGCAGGATGGCTGGTAGCAGCTGGATGAGAGTTGCCGAAAATCGAGTTGAATGGCGTGGAATAGGAGAGGCCCATGTCCAGCAGTGGATTGCTGTAGACTGATGATGATGATGATGATGTGACATCTATCAACCCACACTGAGCCCGTATGATAGATTACGGCCCACTTCCTCTCACCCAGAGGAGGCTTGTGTCCCAGCAGTGGAAACATTATAGGCTAATCAGCATTATAGGTAAAATAATTCGTGGAAGTATGGAGAGGAGTTAGGAATGCATAATTATGCATTTCTAAATCCATACTTCCACGAATTATTTTCGGGCCGTGAACCTAACTGCAAAGGTTGCAATTAAGATATATTTTTAGTAACTATTCCTACACGTGGAGGCTATTTTGTCACCCGCTGCGGAGCTGACCTTTTGGGTAAAGTTGTCCCTGTCCTGTAACAGGCAGAACGAACTGGCAACCCCACAGAATGCGGAATCGCTGCAGCCTATAGACACGACAGTTTTAATAAAATTTGTGGCACCCGTAAGTGTGTTAAGCGTACAACTTCCGTCACGACCACCATTCAATACGTTAAGATTCTTAGCAATATTAATATCTGTATCCTATTAGAAGACAATTAACAGACGAAGAAACCGCGCGCTTGGTCTATTTTAGTTACTTCCACAGTATTATGTCATATGGCGTTTTACTGTGGGGTCGGGCTGCTGACATTGAATCCATTTTTATTTTGCAAAAGAGAGCTGTCAGAGCCATTTACAATCTACATCGCCGCGAATCTCTTAGGGAACTATTTAAAAGGGTTAATATTATGACGGTACCTTGCCAATTCATTTATGAAAATATTATGTATGTAAGAAAAAATCAACATCTTTTTAATAAAATAAGTGATAGACATAATTTTAATACTAGAAATAAAGATAAATTAGATCAACCTTTTTTCAGATTATCTAAAGTACATACATCTTTTATGGGGTACTGTGTTAAATGTTACAACAAAATACCTTGTGAAATATTGCAATTAAATGAAACAAAATTTAAAACTTATATTAAAATTACACTTTGTAAGCAAGGATATTACAAATTAGAGGATTATATCCAAGATAAGAATGCTTGGAAACATGCTGGTCTTGCTCCATAGGACAATCTCTAGAGTCTAGACAAAATCAAACTGGTTGCTAATGTAATTGTATAATTTATTAATTTTTTTTTTCTTTGACATTGATTTACATTCTGTAATTACTTGGGGTCACACCCGGACTTATTACTCCTTATTTATTTATGAAAATCGTCTACGTTTGGAATGTTTGTGAATATGTGAGCACCATGTATCTATCACATAGTTGATCTATATGTCATGGTTACATTTATCCATTTTAATTCTTTTACCTATTGTGGTATAGTAATTTTATTTTTGGGTGCATCGTCTTCACATATAATTATATAAATAATGTATGCAATATATTGTAAAACATTTTAAAAGAGTAACGGTGGAGTTTCTTGTCCATTCTTCTCCATACGAAAACTACCTTTTGGAAGGGGCGACTAGAATCAATTTTATTTTAATTTTATTTTTGACGTTCAAAAGTGCCTTTTATGTGCCTATTTGAAATAAATGATTTGACTTTGACTTTGACTTTGACTTTATCCTACTTCCTACTAATATTATAAACGTGAAAGTTTGGATGGATGGATGTTTGTTACTCTTTCACGCAAAAACTACTGCACGGATTTGGATGAAATTTGGCACACAGATAAATTATAATCAGGAATAACACACAGGATACTTTTAATCTCGATATTCCCACGAGATCGAACTTATGCGGGTGAACCGCGGGCCGCTGTTAGTTAGACTATATTTTATTGAGTTCTTTTTTTTACATACTTCCTTGATATAATCATGTCATTATTTGACGTTATACATATACCTACAATTCTAATTTAAACTGTTAAAAGTGGCTTTTGTTGGTCGAGTCACAATACTGTTAGATAACATTACCGTGCTTTGACATGATATTTATTCAGATTTTTTACAGTTACAAAGGCAACCACGTCATTTATTCTAAATAGGTTTTTATTATTGTTTATCTTTTATATAATAGGTTATATTTTGTGAATGTTAGAACGTTGTAGGCCTTGTGAAGTGTAAATTATAATTATAATTATTTATTTATTTCACCAAAAATAATAGAACGTGTTACACATACTTATAGGCTAGTACTTGGGAGTATATGAGGGTGACATTAAAAGTTCTTAGAAAATCAAAAACTGAACAAACTAGCAAGTTATTAGTTTAATTATATCTTTTCAAAATAGTGTCCATTTACATCAATACATCGCTGCATCCGATGGAACCACTGAGAAAAGCACTTTGCCCACTCGTCCTGAGGGGTCTCTTCGACGGCATTTTGAAACGCAGCCACAGCTTCCTCGGCGTAAAACGTTTTCCTCGAAGTTTTTCTTTTATTTTCGGAAATAAATAAAATCGCAAGGTGCGAGGTCGGGGCCATAGGGCGGGTGACCCAGTAATTCCACGTCTGACGTCGCCAAGTAGTCGATTGTTTGCTTGGCGGTGTGCAACGAGGCGTTGTCGTGGTGAAGGAGGATCCTACTGCGAGGTCTTTTCTCCCGAATTTTTTCCAACACAAGTGGCAAACAATTGTTAGTGTACTACTCTACAGAAACTGTTTTTCGATCTTCTAAAACAATTGTTGCGTAATGACCTGTCCTTCCGAAGAACAAGGCCACAATCTTTTTTCCCACGCTTCGATCTCTTTTCACTTTAGTTGGCAACTCCTCGGAAGGAAACACCCACACAGCAGACTGTCTCTTAGTTTCAGGATCATAACAATAAATCCAGCTTTCCTCACCCGTAAGTATGTCGAACACAGCATTTGAGTCACCTCCGTTAAATCTTTGAACCATTTCACGACGGAGCTTTTGGGCCTCTGTCAAATTATGAGGTATCCACCGGGCACAAAGCTTCCTGATCGCTAAATGTTCATGCTGGATTTTGTGCACTTGACTGATACTGATGCCTAGGCTTGGTCAAATCTGCTGATAAGTCACTCTTTTGTCAGTCTCTATCATAGTCTTCATAGATTGAGACTGAGATCAGAGGAGCAATTCTCGTAATTTTAAGAACGTTCGCAGTCTGATCTCAGTCTCAATCTGTCAAAAATACTTCTAATGTCCCTACATTTTGACAAGTTTTTGACACTTGTTTGTCGCCGAGATGAGACTGCGACTAGATTTTAAACGTTTTAAATTACGAGAATTGGCCTTCTGGTTGTGTTCACTAATTTTTGTGCTCCATTTGAAACAAAACAGTAATGGCCACTCATACGATTTTTTGTAATGAGCCCGTTGTTTTTGTCTAATTTAAATAGAGATATATATATATAGTGGTATGAGGAACAGGGTATAAAGTTCACTCATATTCTATAGAAAAGGGAGGATGCTCCGGCCAGACGGTTGTCGTGTCCGACGATAAAATAGAATACCTAGTAGTGTTGGATGTGTGATAGTATAAACATATGTAAAACATATTTGAAATGTTTCATAGAATATTATCCATTTCGTGTTCGGTTTAGCTTAACTTACAAAGTAAAAAAACTTACAAAGTAACAAAGACATCTCATTCTTTGTATCGAGAATTTTGTATCATCCAGTTCCCTACAAAATGGTTGAGCTGGATCTAGCTGTTCGTGAACGGGCGCCGTCGGTTGAGACTGGTCATCTCTTAACTGCCAGGACTTATTTTTAATCTAACATTTTGAGTTGTTTCTTAATTTGATTTTTTTTACATTGTTCTCACATGGGTATAGAAGCAACAAGAACACTGTACCCAGGATTTTGTAATCTTGATTTAAAAGAGTGTCCTTGGAGTTTCTTGCCTGTTGCTTCTCATAGAGTTCTACGTTTTGGAATGGGCAATTAGCTTAAACTGATCAAACAGCAACACGACAACAGCAACAGCAACTCATCAATTAGCTTATCTCTTCAAGGCGAGCGTGAATAGGTTTCTTCTGGGCAAGCTTGTTCCACCGTAGATCTCATCCCTGCCTCTGGGCTGGATTGAGGTCAAGAGTGAGCCCATTGTCAATAAAAAAAAAAACTTTCTAATTACCTGACCAACTCAAAAGTGCCTGTAAATGGTTTAATTGAAATAAATGATTTGAGTTTGAGTTTTGTATACAATCGTGTGTTCGCAACAGACGGTACTGAGCAGGTAGTTCTCATCTTTACTGAAAAATAATTTCAAAGTGAATACTGCAGGACTGTTGAAACTACAGTCATTCATGCTAAGACAATTTTCGCAATCTGAGGTAGCTTAAGAAACACGTATACCACTTCAGAAGTCTTTTTTTGAAGTGAAAAGTTCTTTAGCGGCGTTGTGCACTTTTTTTGTGATGGATAATACTAATAAATGTTAAACTCGCGTCAGGACACGTGACCTGATCAAAAATTCGTATGACGGAGGGAGTTTTTTGTGATGGTTAAAAAATGTTAAGCTCGCGTCAGGACACGTGACCTGATCGAAAATTCGTAAGGAGCTCGCGCCAGGACACGTGACCTGATCGAAAATTTCTAAGACGGAGCTCGTGTCAGGATACGTGACCTGATCAAAAATTCGTAAGACGGAGCTCGCGTCAGTACACGTGACCTGATCGAAAATTCGTAAGACGGAGGGAAAGTAGACCGCATTCCAAAATATCAAAAATGCACAACGTTAATATTCAAGTTTGCACCTCTGCCGGCACTCTCGGAGTGTAACCCGTTTTTTTTGGGGAGTTTGTTGCGCCACTTCTTCTTCCCAGCAAAAGCACTAGGAAGCGGTGAAGGGCGGGCGTTTTGAGGGACTGTTTTATGTCATTTTGAGGTTCGAAAAGTGCTGATTCTCAGCCTAATTTGAATAAATGAATTTTGATTTTTGAGAGCCAATTTTGTTTTCGTTAGCCTATTTTGTCCCACTACTGGGCAAAGGCCTCCCCCATATTCTTTCACCTTTCCTTGTGCGGTGCCTAATACTTATTTAGATGTAAGTAAAACTTTTTGTCTATTTGCGGTGAACTGTTATTTAAGCTCTTTTAAGGAATAAATTCTCTTTAAACCTGTTAGTATTCCACCAAAATTACGATTCAACCAAAACAAACAAGTTGAGCGAAATCAATCAAGATCTCCAAATAATCTATAGCAAATGTTCTAGATATCTAAACTAAGATCTTCAGCTACAATTCTAATTATAAGGGCTCCTACGCACTAGCGGTTGCCTGTTTAAGAATCAATTTTAAATGGTTAAATTAGAATGAAAGAAGAAGAAAGAAAATAAAGAAAAATGTTTATTTGGACACAGTGTGTGTGTGTGTGTGTGTGTGTATTAGTGCATTTAGGTTCTGAAAAAAATATAATATGTCAAAGATATACTTGTTTGAGGGAAATTAACGGTTAAAAACACGATAAATTGTATAATTTTAGGTCACTACTACGTAGTAAATGTAAACCTAAGGAAAACAATCGAACAGAAGAAAAACTAATTCAGTTGATCAACTGCAAATATTTTGTACAGTCACATGAATTTTCCGTGAAATCGGAATGTCCGCGGCGCATTATACAGAGATACGTCGCGCTGCATTTTGGGCAGGCAGAGGTAGCACTTCAAAGGGCTACAAGCCCGGAAAACCTCGCCTCTAGCCGCTTTTCCATTTTAACATGCAACCGCTTGTGATCGTACGCACTTAACCGCCACAAAATGTCAACTGCGGCGGATAAATGTAGGGCTGCGGCCCGCTTCGCGGTTGGCCGCCATCTTGTTTACACACACTGGCGGTTCAGGCATGGGTTTAGTTTGCCGTGAGCCACCGATAAGTATTATCTTCGTGCTTTTTCAGTTAACCACGTGATGAATCTGGTTAGTTCACTGTAAAGATGAATCCAGCATCTATTTTATTTTTCTTTCGTAGTTTTCGGGAGTAAACACAACACAAGCTACCTCGACGGCGTCCATTTCGTTTATGGGTCAACACGCCTTCTACCGGTTGGACCGCTTGACGCGGTTTCATCGCGATTGACTGCCACGGCGGGCGGTCAGCCGCTATTCCAACCGCGTCAGGCGGTTAGCCGCTCAAATGAACCGCCTAGGCGGCCGACCGCTAGTGGGTAACTAGCCTTATACCATTAATCCTTTCTAAGACACAGTAACTCTTACCATTGTGTCTTTAGTTTATTTAACAGTCATTAATTTTAGCTAACAACTAGATAAGTATTGGTTTTATTGTAATTGTAATCTCTAAAACCGAGCATACTCTGAAGACTCTTAACTATTGAATAGAAATGAGAGTTCTACTCGTAGACTGATAAATTGTTTTTCGTGTTGTCGTAAAATAGCATCACGCCTGAAACCCCCGAAGGGTGGGGCAGAGGTGTACCTAGAACGCCCACATTTCGCCAGTTATGTTTAAGTTACATGTAATAGGGGACGAGCCTATTTCTATCATCCGAGCACACATCCAGATTTCGAGCTGCTACTAAGAAATTTCTAATGGAACAGCCCAATAACACTTTTTCCTGATCTGGGAATTGAAAACTGGACATGATACTAAGCAGTATACAAGGTGGAGACGGCAATCATCATCAAAATCAAAGATCAAAAGTCATTTATTCAAATTAGGCCGACAATCAGCACTTTTCGAACGTCAAAATTACAAAAGACAGTCCCCCAAAAACGCCGGCCCTTCACCACTTCCTAGTGCTATCGCTGGGAAGAAGAAGTGGCGCAACAAACTCCCCAGCAGCCCAGCTGTCTGTTCAGTTAGAAAATACTTGATACTTGATTGTATACAATACTAGGTGTTAAGTAATTAACATTACAAGGCACAGAACATAAAATTAAATTATTTGCCATGTGTCAGCTAGCCACGCCAATATACCAACAAATATAATAAAAACTATACGTACGCAAGCTAAAAAATAAATAATTAAAATTAAAATGTAAATAAAAACTTACTAACTAAATAAAAGCCTCCAGGCCTATAGGGCGTGACAGCTTACATATTTATGCATTGCTGGGTTCTCATCATCTGCATAACCTATTTCCAACTATGTTGGAGTCGTCTTCCAGTCTAACCGGATGCAGCTGAATACCAGTATATTACATGGAGCTACTGCCTATCTGACCTCCACAACTCAGTGACTGGATAAAACGATACCCCTCGGTGAGACTGGCTGTCAGACTGTCGAGGTTCTGTCGACCCGAAATGACTGTCAATGATCTATGAATGACAGCTGGGACCAATGGCTTAACGTGCACTCCGAGGCATGTAGGACCATCCACGGACCAACCGCGACCAGTGTAGCTTAACCTGATCGATCGACCCGTACAGGTGTTATTACTCTTCTCTCACCTCAGCCCTCTCGCCTCAGTTCTCTAACAAAGGTACAATCACCAAAAGAGATAAGTAACCAAGGTCGTCGGATATTCTTGAAGTACAGTAAGAAACCGATGAATGTTTTCGAATGAAATTTAATTAGATAAACGAACTGTTGGTTTTCTATTAATTAAAATAAACTTTACTTACTAAACTTCAACTATATATGCTTACTTATCTCCTTTGGTGACAGAAAACACAACCATGCCACCATAAACCCCATAACAAACATGCCACTTTGATAGATTGGATGGCTGTTCCGGACGTTGAAAAGGGATACATATCCCTTTAGTAGGAGTATGTCCTGCTTGATTACACTTTCGTCATATCCTGTCAATGGTTACTATGAATTAACAGTTTGAGGGGAATCCGTCTGGAATGTGTAGTTATTGTTCTAATGGTGTATCGCTGTGTAGGAATGATGAAAAATAACTTTAATTTCATAAGTCGGTCGGTTAAATGAAAATACTCAACCAAAGATACCGACTTCCGAAAAATAAAGTTTTATTTTGGAACCACTGTACTTTAACACCCGGCGCTTTTTATAGTAGGTATTTATTTTTTGGGTAGAATATACCCTTTTTAGTGTAAATTTGAAAACGACAAAGTGCAAAAATCATTGACAAAGTTTTTTTTTTTAAATTTCTGAAAACTACTATGAAAAATATATTATTACAGTAAGGCGTAGTCGACGGGCTTCTACTTCTGTGTGGTTTTAAATCCGAGTCTGTTTATATACTTCCAGGTTACACAAGGCAACTCATTTCCATAAGGGAGATCTTCAGCGGGGGTACGAATGGGAATTGGAACTGCTGAACCACTTCTGGTAAAGGCTATCCTGCACCGTTACATTGATGTAGCTTCTGCTAACAGGAAGACCGCAATATTATCTGACTTCCACTACCTAATTACTATACAATTTCGACATTCCTAGTTGATTCGAATGCATCACCCACGGTCATCAGTAATGAGGCTGTATATCCCGCGAAAGTACTCCATACGTTCCGTCGAGGCTTTTTAAGCGCTAAGACCCTCCACAATCGCGAGATATGCAGTCTCAGGCTTTTTTTTCTAGAAACCGACGTGGGGATGCATCGAGATGTAGTCGCTGTGGACAAGGGCCTCACCCCGCTCTCCTTGGCTAAAGAGAACTGGCGCAAGTTAGTAGTGCTTCACACTAATGATCGCATGTTCACGAAGAGGCCTGAGTCCCAGCAGTGGGAACATTATAGGCTGATTATGCTAGTTGCCTGACTCCTTCCTCACTCGAAGAAGTTCATAATTCCCGTGATCCATCAACATACTGTCAGACTACCTTCACGGGCTTTCAAAAATAAACGCCCACGCAGACGAAAATATTAGGTATTATTTTAAGAAAATTGATGTGTCACAAGCATTCGGGGTAGCTAGAAACATTGAAGTGATACCAAACAGGGATTAGAAAAGATTCGCGTTTGTGCGATGGATGTCACGCGAGAGAAAATTGTTTTTAACCGACAAGGACGGGATTTAAATTGAAAAGGTAAGGAAGTTAGACACGTGTTGTTTGTTATCGTTTAGTTGAGTTTGACTCAGTAAGCCTTTTAAGGCAGTTTTGATGAGTTCCAAATAATGTATTTGACAGCGCAGTGAGCGCCATTTAGTGTTGTTTCGAAGTTACTGGAATTACGTAAGGCTATGTACACACTGACAGGTGGTTTGCTTAGCGCCTAACCGGATGCAGCTGAGTACCAGTATGTTACATGGAGTGACTGCCTATCTGACCTCCACAACCCAGTTACCCGGTAATACGAAAAAAAGCTTTACGAAAGCCCTTGTTAAGACTGGTTGTCTGACTTCATGAGCTTCTGACGACCTGTAACGACTGTCAAAGATCCACGGATGACAGCCGGGACCAACGGCTTAACGTGCTTTCCGAGGCACGGAGGGGCTTGGTATGTAAAGATGGGCACCCATCGACGGAGCGACTGCGGCAAGCATGGCTTAACCTTATCGATCGCCCCGTGTGGCAGTTATTACTTTTGCGCCATTTCCTTAAATTTAGCTTTTTACAATTACGATTTTATAGTCTTTATGAAAAATATCTATTAAATTTCCTTTGAGCGCTACATACATACTTAGTGAAAAGCGACTGAAAGTGATGTTAAATAAAGAGAACGTGAGAGTAAAGCTAAGTACTAAAAATAAACTTTAATTTTTTTCAGCTTGAAAAGTGAGTCTTTTAAAATGGGGTGGGTATTTCCTTATGAATTTGGCCTTCACTGTGAGAGAATTTTGTCTTCTTTTATTCGACCGTTGGTGAATACGTAGAAACAGACTCCGGACCCTTGTTGGCAGAAGCAAGAAAACCTTGTGCAGGTGGAGATTTATAGACGACTCCGCCTTGGAGTGTAAATGTGGTGCTGTTCCACAAACGATGGGACACCTAATATCATGTCCTACGTATCCTGCCAGCTGCACGTTACAGGAACTGATGGACGATAGTGATGGCGCCAAACACGTAGCCGAATTCTGAGCAGAGTTCATTTGGATTGCCATCGACATACTAAGAAGAAAAAAAGAAAGTATAATCAGGATAAGATGATACAATATCATTTATTTGACCAAAACATGACTATACACACATGGCATGCAAGATGTTACATTACATTATAATTATCACATGTTTAGATACCAACAAAATCATAGATACGTATGTATAATAAAATTAAGCAATTAAATGTCAAAGTAATTAGGGATGAGGGCACAAGTGTGATTAATGTATCAGTCAGAAATTAGCCAGTGCTTTAATAGACTTTCTGTAACAGAAGGCTTTCTAACCGTCTTTTTAATTTTTCTGTTATTTTTTCTCGCTAATAGGAACCAGTGGTAGACCAGGAGTAACAGCCCCGACTTACCTGTTGAGTTCGTAAGTTCGAACCTACGTAGGCGGTTTACTTTGTGTTTTATCTATATTTATTTTATCACCACTGCTCTTAAAACGGTAAACGAAAACATCGTGAGGAAACCAACATGTCCTAAAACCAAAAATTATAAATCGTTGTGACATCTACCAACCGGCACTGGGCCTGCGTGGTAGATTATGGCCCACTCCCTCGCACAGAGAGGAGGAACATGTCCGAACAGTGGGAAACGTTATAGACTGATTGTTATTTTATTTATTTATTTTATTAATACTTTATGTACAAGTATACAAAATACTGTACAAAGGCCGACTATGTATTAAGTCCGCCTCTGTACAGTATTTTATTTACTTGTGTAAAGAGTAGAGAATGCCTCAAGCTAATGCCTGAGGCATTTTCTACCAGTCAACCTTAGGGTGATCGACCATAGCTGCGTCCGTAAGTAAAGCAAAAGAGGATCCCTCCCTTTTTAGGTCGACTAATAATATGCGCTGCAAGCAGGAATAGTCCTTGCGGTGGTATAGATTTGGCGGTAGTACATGCAACAGTCGTAAATCATCTTGTTTTCGACAACCCTGCTCGAAATCGCTCCACGTAATATACATACGAAATACTTTGCGTAGGTTTCTATGTTTAACATAAATACGTGAACAAACTTTTGTTAACGACTATGCTCAAAGTCTAACAGATGTGAGCACGTACAGTCGGGCACATTATGTCATTATTTATTTGTTGATTAGCTGCATGTGTCTCGAAAGTTAAACTGAGAGCGAGTTTTTTTCTTTGAGTTTTGTGAATTATTTGTGGAGACACGTGTATCGGTTTTTATTAAGAGAATGAAGTCTGTTTTACTGACTCACGTTACGTAGAATCAACTGCTTATGTTAGAGTTGGGTTTGTATACAATTTTCAAATATAAAATTTGGTGGTACAGCTATTAGTACACCCAAGTTTTATCTTTGATCATATAAGCAGTTGAGTCTACATTACGTGAGTCCTGCCCAACCCTTCGTGGAAACAAAGCGTGATGTTAGGTTATGTAATTAAAATGTTAAGAAGTTTTTTGTTTTCACATTCTTTGCATAATTTCCGGTTTCGCTTTTAATGCTTATTAATTCACTAACGTAACAAATATGGAGCGAGCTATGCTCAGAGTCTCTTTGAAGGATAAAATAAGGAATTAAATTATCCGGAAAAGAACCGGAGTTACCGACATAGCTTGCAGAGTAAGCAAACTGAAGTGGCAGTGGGCTGGCCATGTTTGTCGAAGGAACGATGGCCGGTGGAGCAGACAAAGCCTGGAGTGGAGACCGCGAATCGGCCAGCGTAGTGTAGAATGCTCCTTGCTAGATGGACGGACGACCTAAAGAAGGTAGCTGGGACGTACTGCATGCGAAAGGCGGAGGACAAGATGTTGTGGAGCAGCCTGGGAGAGTCCTATGTCCAGCTGTGGATTGAAAGTTACAACCAACAATGAATTTCTGGGTCAAAACCCCAAACCGCGTAGGCTATGTTATAAGTTGGTAAGCTCGACTACGCCGTAGCATGTTGCTACAGAAGCTACGCTTTTGTAGCAGAAGCTACGCTTTTGTAGCAAACAAACGCGTTAACAATTAATTATTTTAACATACGGTTCGCACATTTTTTTCTTTGAGTGAATTCGCAGGAGTTTTATTAAATACTAACTGCACCCCGCCGCCTCACCCGCATAAGTTTCGGTTCCGTGGGAATATCGGGATAAAAAGTATTTTATGTGTTAATGGTTATAAACTATCTGTGTACCAAATTTCATCCAAATCCGTTCAGAAGTTTTTGCGTGAAAGAGTAACAAACATCCATCCATCCAAACTTTCACATTTATAATATTAGTAGGATAGTTAGTTATATAAGGTAAAAAGTTATATTATTTGTTGTTAAATCAACTTGTTACTTTGCATGAGCGCGCGTGGACTATTTTCATGCGACCATGCAAACTCAAACTCAAACTATTTATTTGAAATAAACCAATTACAGGCACTTTTGAATTGTTAAGGTCGGTCAGTCAAACAGATGAAGCTAGTTGCCCATTCCAAAGTAGGTGCCTATGGAGAAGAACGGGCAAGAAACTCCATGGACACTCTTTTAAATCATAATAATATTGTTACAAAGTACTGGTTACATCATTCATGTTCAAAATTATGCATGTGAGAACGATGCAGAACGTTAAAAGCGTCCGTAATGAAAAGATAAAAAAAAAACAATTCTAATATTAAATTAAATTAAAATAAGCCATGGCAGCAAAGAGTTGACCAGTCCCTACTGGCGGCGCCCGTTCACGAACATGACGTATAGATTAGCACCATTCAGCTCAACCATTTTGAAGGGAGCTAAATGATCCAACACATGTGCCACCATCAGCGAGACATTATAGTGAGCATGACATACTCTCAGCCGCCAAGGCACATTCAAGTCAATGAAAGACGTACCCAGTAAATGGTAGCTTTATAGTATGTAACATAGTACTCACATACGTTCTATGCAATCATACAATACTAGGAGATTGAATTTATATAATGCAAACATAGTATTTTAGAATCTTCAGCAGCTCCAACAGTATGTAGGTAGGGTAGGCGTGTGTGAAGTATTTTCAAATGCTAATCAATTTATTTATGCGTCCTGTGGAGCAGGACCAGCGTTTGGCCAAGCATTTTTGTCAGTGATGTAATCCCCCAACTTATAATATGCTTGGCTGCATAGTGGAACCACTGCACGTCTCTTGTGCGCAGAGTGCGGGCTAGCTCCAATACCGTTCAGAGTATGATAGGAAATAGGTTGGACTATCCTTATGTGCGACACTGCTGTGACAGACAAGTTACATATAGTGTCGCTCGTAAAAGACTACTGTAGTGAATGTAACTTAATTATGATTGAATATGAATTTGAATTTGATTTATCTAATTTTTGTGTTGATGTTGTTTATATTGTATTTATTTGTTTGTATTTATTCATTTGTAATAATTTTGAAGATGTTTTCTAATATGGGTTATGTGGTACCTGAAATAAATGAATTTTATTTATTTATTATTTCCTTTATTTAAAAGTAAACATATCAATTATATTTTTAAATATTAGAATATAAAAAGTATAAAAACATTAAAAAATATAAAATATAGTACCCCACCGGTATCGGGAACAGGGTCCAAGCTACCGGCGGTCAGGGCTCCAGAGAGAGGAACCTCCTGACAATGCGAGCCGTGTCCAGAAGTACCGCTTTCTGAATCAAGCCCTTGATCCAGCTGCCCAACGAGAGCCTCCTCAGGTGTTGGTCGAGGCTCTTGGCTATTAAGCCAATGGCTGTCACGACTATCGGCACAATGATCGCTGAGTCCACATCCCACATGTCGACAACCTCGCGAGCCAAGTCAAGATACTTGATTTGTTTATCTTTCTCGGCTTTCACGAGGTTCTCATCATGCGGGACGGTTATGTCAACAATCATTGCGCGCTGCTCTGATCGATCCACCACCACTATATCAGGCTTATTGGCAACAATAGTCCTGTCAGTGATGATGGATCGATCCCAGTACAATGTGATATTTCCATTTTCGAGAACTGGGTCGGGCACATACTCGTACCTGTAGTACGGCATTATTATTATTATTGTAAGAAGAAAGAAAAAAATATGTTTATTTGCGGTAAAAATGTCGCATTAAACAACACAAACACAAAAAAAATAACAAGTTGGAGGAAAACATGCGTGACATCTACGCAAACAGGCCAACGTTCAGCATAATGCTAAGACCCTATGCGAGACAGAGCCCCAGCGGTGGTTGCAAAAACAAAAGGACAGGCCGGATTACTCGTCGACATCGATGTCATCCGGAAACATGCCTAAAAGACTGGCAGCATTACCACGTTGAATGGCAATGATAATTCTTTAGCCAAAGAAAGACCCATCCCTCTCGTCACGTGAGGTGTCGACCAGTTCCCTCGCGGAGTTGAGAGTCGTCGTCGTCGGGTTCCGTTCCCTCCCCGTGCTCGTCCTCGGGGACTTCAATGCCAAGAATGTGGCTTGGGGTTCCCGGCATACGGACACACGGGGCAGAATGGTGGAGGACTGGGCTCTGGAGACTGGCCTGGTCGTCCTAAACCGGGGTTCGGTCCCAACATGCGTGCGGATGCGGGGTGAATCAGTGGTGGACATCTCGTTCGCCAGCCCCGCCCTGTCGCCGCATGTCGTCAACTGGCGTGTCTTGGAGGAGGTGGAGACCTATTCCGACCACCGGTATATCCGGTTCGACGTCTCCGCCCAGACCTCGAGCGCGCCGGTCCGACCGACCCTGGGTGGTCCGCGGTGGGCGCTGAAGCAGCTGGACCGGGAGCTCCTCCTGGAAGCCTCGATCGTGAAGGCCTGGGTGTCACCACCGGACAGGCCTGCTGACATCAACGATGAGGCAGAGTGGTTCCGGGAGGCCATGTCCGAAATATGTGACGTGGCAATGCCCCGGGTCCGGCCCGGACGCGCCCGGCGCCAGGTGTACTGGTGGTCGCCGGAGCTGACGTCTCTGCGCGAGGCGTGCGTGGCTGCGCGACGCCGGTACACCAGGCACCGCAGGCTCCGTATCCGCCCTCCGGATACGGAAGCCGTGCAGGCGGAGCTGTACGAGGGGTACAGAGCGGCGAAGACCGCCCTCCGAGCGGAGATCTTGCGGGCCAGGGGGCTGGCCCGCGAGGAGTCGCTGGGGACTCTGAACAGAGATCCGTGGGGACGCCCCTACAAGATGGTGCGGGATAAACTCCGCCCATGGGCTCCCCCGCTGACGCAGAGTCTCCGGCCCCAGCTCGTGGAGGACGTGGTGAGCGCTCTGTTCCCTTCGCGAGGGGAACATAATCCCCCGTCCATGGCTCCGCCTCCTGCGATGCCAGATGCGGACCACACCGACGACGACGACGATGCTCCGGAGGTGACCGAGGTAGAGTTGAGAGTGGCGGTACGTAGGCTGAATGCCAGAAACACCGCCCCAGGACCCGACGGCTTACCTGGAAAAGCCTGGGTCCTGGCCTTGGAGGCTCTCGGGCCTCGACTAAGGGGGCTACTAAGCGCATGTTTGGAGAGGGGCCGGTTCCCACTTCGTTGGAAGACGGGGAAACTGGTCCTCATCAAGAAGCCGGGGCGCCCTGCGGACTCTCCGTCCGCTTACCGGCCCATTGTGCTGCTCGACGAGGTGGGCAAGCTCTTTGAAAGAGTAATTGCAGACCGCCTTGCCGGGCAGCTGGTGCGGGTGGGGCCGGATTTGGCGGACAGCCAGTTTGGTTTCCGCAGGGGGCGCTCTACGGTGGATGCCATCATGCGCGTGCGAGCCCTCACGACGGGGGATGCTGTGGCCCGGGGTGGGGTTGTCTTGGCGGTGTCTCTAGACATCGCCAATGCCTTCAATACCCTGCCCTGGAGTTGCATCAGGGAGGCACTCGGTTATCACCGGATGCCGACCTACCTCCGTCGCATTGTCGAGGCTTATCTGACGGACAGGGCCGTCATCTACCCCGGTCACCGGGGAGAGTGGAACCGGCGAGAGATGTCGTGCGGTGTCCCACAGGGATCGGTTCTAGGGCCGCATCTGTGGGATATCGGGTACGACTGGGTGCTGCGCGCCGACCTCCCTGATGGCGTCAGTGTAGTTTGCTACGCTGACGACACGCTGGTCCTGGCGCAGGGGAGGTCGCACCAGGCGGCGGCCGAAGCAGCGACACGCGGGGTTGCGACAATCGTCGAGAGGATCCGGCAATTGGGACTCGAGGTGGCATTGCACAAATCTGAGGTCATGTGTTTTCATGGTCCTCGGGACGCGCCACCGTCGGGTTCACAAATAACGGCGGGAGGGGTTCACATCGGCGTCGAGCTGACGATGAAGTACCTGGGACTCGTCCTCGACAGCCGGTGGAATTTCGTGGAGCACTTCCGACGTTTGGCTCCCAGACTGGAGCGGGCCGGGGCTGCCTTGAGGCGGCTCCTTCCCAATCTAGGGGGACCAAACGCCTCCTGCCGGAGGCTCTATGCGGGGGTCGTGCGGTCCATGGCCCTTTACGGGGCACCGGTATGGGCGCGATCCTTGAGGCGGCGACCAGCCCGCCGGTTGATCGCGTCCCAAAGGGTCATGGCTATCCGGCTCATTAGAGGATACCGGACGGTCTCCGCTGAGGCGGCGAGCCTCCTTGCCGGATTGCCGCCATGGGATCTGGAGGCCAAAGTCCTCGCCCACATATGGGAGTGGCGAGAGGAGGCAAAACGCCGGGGCGTTGCTCCGCTGCCGCGAGAAATCACGGCACAGCAGACAGAGCTCCGGCGGGATCTCATAGCGGCATGGAGAGTGCGATTGTCGCATCCCAGCGCTGGGCACGCCACAATTGCGGCGATAAGTCCCCTCTTTGAGGAGTGGCTAGAGAGGCGCCACGGCGCCCTCACCTTCCGCCTGACGCAGGTCCTCACCGGACACGGTTGTTTCGGGAGGTTCCTGTTCAGAATAAAGCGGGAGGAAACGCCAGGGTGTCACCACTGTGGGGATCGCCCGGAGGACACGGTGGAGCATACGGTGGAGGTCTGCCCGGCTTGGGCGGGGCCCCGCCGTGTCCTCGTGGCGGCGATCGGCGGCGGCGACCTCTCGCGTCCGGCCCTCATACAGGCCATGGTACGGAGCGAGAGTGAATGGGAGGCCGTCACCTCCTTCTGCGAAGCAGTAATGCTCGCGAAGGAGGAGGCGGAGCGCGTGAGGGAGAGGCAATCGCTGCACCCTCGCGCGCCTAGCCGTCGCAGGAGACGCCCTGGACGGGAGTCAACAGCCGACTCCCGGCCACCGCGGGCCTGCGGGCGGCGAGCTATGGGCAGCTCGCCGCCCGGTAAGGACCAGGCCCGGGTCGACGGCGCGTTGTGTTCCACGCGCGCCTCAAAGAGCTGTCAGCACGAACTGACGGGGTCCGCCAGGACCGATGCCGCCGGGGCTGCGGGTTGTTCGAAAGAGATACCGTGGCCCCTGGCACAGGCAACTGAAGGAACACGGGTGGGTTTTAGTCAGTAAAAGTTTGACACTCCCTTCTGCTCCGCCCAGAGCGGGAGGAGTCATTTGATGATTTCCCACCAAGAAAAAAAAAAAAAAAAAAAAGGCGTCGACCAGTCAGCAAGAAATTTCCTTAAAAAGGAGACGCGCACTTGGGCTGATGACCCGAGTATTTCCACAACAAACAGCTCAAAGCTGTAGTTACCCAAAAGGTATTTGTGCCGCTTGAGGGTCTCAGCCGCAGCAACGGCACCCGTACAGCCATGTTAGGAACATGAGATGGCGCAAGGGTATCTAATTTTTGGTTCTAGGACCTGCCGGTTTTCTCACTGTTTTCCTTCACTGTTTTAAGAGCAGTGGTGATGAAATAATAAGTAAACAAAGTAAAGCACGTGTCTGCGTTTGAACCTACAACTCGTAAGCCGCGTAAGTTACCACTTGGCCATCGTTGCCTTCAATCAAATCAATATTAGGGGTTAAAGTATGAAATTGCCGATTTGTACTGAAAAATTGAAATTAGTTTTTTTTTTAATTTAACATATTTATTTAATCAAAGTAATTACTATTATTATCTATACATTGCTGCCATTTAATAGGAAGGTCATTTATGCCTTTGCGATAGAACTCTCGTGATCTAGATTCGACAAACTGTGTGAAACCATTTTGTACTGCCTCCTGAGAAGAAAACTATTTATCACGTAGAAAATTGTCCAAATCACGAAAAAAATGATAGACCGTTGGAGCAAGGTCTGGCGAATACGGAGGGTGACGAATGGTTTCTAATTGCAGCTCCTGTAGAGTTAAAACGGTTTCTCGTGTTGTATGAGGTCTCACGTTATCATGGAGCAATAATGGTGAAGATCGATTCATGAGTCGGGGCTGTTTCAATCCAACCATGAAGGTTCTATGTCAATTAATAATAATAATATAATAATAATATCATTTATTTTCTCCCACAAGATACATACGTTTCTTAAATATAAATATAATGCTAAAACATGGAAGGGAGACAGGAGCCCATACTAAGTAAAGAACTTGTGTCATGGATCTCCTGGCCTCCCCGGATAGGTATACGTGCTAGAATCTAACTAATTGAGTAAGAGTTGCGTGAATGGGAATTATATAAATGAGTGGTTTGTTATTGGGCGAGTGAGCATATGTATAGTTATGAGTAAGTAATGATGCATGTGTGTGTATGTGCGTATGGCGAGTGGAGGTGTGTTAATGGGTGTACGTGTGTGTGTGTGTGTGATAATGGGTGTACGTGTGTGTGTGTGTGTGTGTGTGTGTGTTAGATGTCTCTGTGTCTACAGAGAAGTTTCTCTGTCTCCTCGTATTTAAGTGTCAGAAGCCATTTCATGACCTTTTTCTTGCAATCTTGTTTCGTTTTAGCGTAAATTGAGAGTACTTTATTAATAAGGTTATATAGATGTGGACCTTGCAAAAAGAAAAATTTGGCGCTAACAGCTGTTCTGGCTGGTTCTGTAGGGCAAATTTGAAAATTACGACGCCGAGCTAATGTTGGGTTATTTGGGTTAAATTTTAGAAGCCTATGTTGCCTAAGTACGACTGCAAGAATGTACAATTGCCTAACTGTTAGTACCTCAGCCAGTTCATATAGTTCCGAAGTAGAGAATAGTCTTGGTTTGAATAGACTTACCTTGAGTACCAATCTTTGAGCTCTCTCTAATTCTATTAGGTAACTCTTAGCTGCTCCACCCCAGGAAGAAATACAGTAGGCAAGGACAGATTGACAGAGGACCAGATAGACCATTCTCATAACTTTGGAGTCCGCTACATGTCTGAGCTGTTTAAATATATATGTCAATTTGCGAACTCTCTTAGCAACATTACTTATGTGTTCAGAAAAACTTAGATTTTCATCAATGGTTACTCCTAAATATTTTGTAGATTTAACTTTCTGAATATTTGGACAGGTACATGTTGAGTTAACAATTAAATTACATGAATGTGCTATGATTTCATGTGATAAAGAAACAGATTTTCGTAAGGAAAAAGTGATATAATTAGTTTTAGTTGAATTTAATGTAAGTGAGTTGTTAGCTAACCAATGACATACCCTATTGAGGCCTTCTTGAGCGTATTTAAATACTTCTGTCCATGACTCCCCAAAAAAGGTAAGAGTTGTGTCATCAGCGTAAGAAATTATTCTACAATTTATAAGATCGAGTTGACACAGTTCATTGATGTAGCATACAAATAGAGAAGGGCCTAAAATACTACCCTGGGGGACTCCAAAGTTAACAGGATACTCCGCGCTCAATATGTCGCCTATCCTTACCCGCTGCGTACGACCCGACAGGTAGCTACTAAATAACAAAAGTTGTTTGTCTCTGATACCGAGGCCCTCAAGCTTCGCCAGAAGCTTGGAGAGAGAGACTGTGTCAAAGGCTTTAGCAAGGTCTAAGAATATTGTTAGGCATTTGCTTTTGTCATCAAGCTTTCTCGTAACAAAGTCTGCAAATGTGTGTACGGCATCATCAGTCGATCTACCTTGCCTAAAGCCATATTGTGGCTATATATGGTATCAGTTTTAGCAGTTGGTTAGAGATACCGTCAAGTCCAGCACTACTGCTTGACTTTAAATTGCCAATGACACTCCTCACCTCATCACAATTTGTCTCAAGTAAAACAAAAGTCGCCGCATTGGTACCCTCAGAGTTTCTTTCTGACGTCAGCGATATCGGGATTATTTTGCTAGCCAAATTTGCACCAACACCAGCAAAAAACTCATTGACTACGTTAACAGAATCCGCTGGTGTTCCGCTAATAGATAGTAATTCATGACTTGTATGTTTAGTTTTATGTGAGTTAGTAATATTTTTAATACTATGCCAAAGCATCTTACTATTGTTTTTTGCCTTTTCTAATTCATTTGTTTCGTATTTTATTTTACATTTTTTAATTAGACCGTTACAAAATTTTCTGTATCTCTTATAGGTTGTAACAAGTATGACATTATTAGGATCACTTTTCAGTTTTTGATGCATTCGATCCCTATTTTTTATGCATCTTAATAAGCCTACCGTAATCCAAGGCTTAAGAGTTACTTTGTTTCGCGGTATTTTTATTTTTGTTGTGTTACGACTTACTAAATTTTGTAGATAGTTAACAAGGGTATTGGTTGCTGAGTTTGGATCTCGGTTAGATAAAAGTTCATAAAAGTTAGTATTTTTGCACTCCAGAACGATATTTTCAAAATTGATTTTGTCAACCGTTAGATTACTAGAGAAGTTAACTCTTTTATTTTTAAGGCAAAACAATGTCGATGCGTGATCTGTTATAGCTGTGTTGAGCACAAACGACAATGACGGCAGGTTTGTTTTTAAAATCACATGATCAATACAACTATTCCCCCTTGTTGTAAAGTTGTATGCTGGAATTAGCCCATGAAACGATAGTAATTCTAAGTAGCGTGATGAGTTAGAGTTGGAGTCAAGAATATTGAGATTAATATCTCCAATGATAAAAATATTTCTAAAGGTGGATAAGTCGTTTAGAATGCTACTCAATGAATTCAAAAAGTTATCAATATTATTGAAACAGTGGGGTCTATAGATTGAGATAATTACTGTGTCAGTACCTTTCTTAATGAGTAGACAATTTGCGTCGTGGAATGTGGGCTCCTCTACTTTATGTTTCAGAGATTTATTAATGAATAACACTACTCCATCATTTTGATTGTAATGTTCCGAACTGCTGTATGTATAATAGCCATTCAGGACAGGCAAATTTGAAGCTCGGGACAGCCAGCATTCCGTTAAAACGTCACACTCTATCTTTAATTGTTGTAACAGGATACATAAGTTGTCATAATTTTTATTTATACTTCGAATATTCTGGTGCAGAATTTTGAGATAAAATTGTGGGTTAATAATTATTTGTTCACATTGGTCGGGATTACAGATAAATGATTCAGTAACGTTGTAACTTTCTAGTTGATTGATCAAATTGTTAATGTCTGAGAATTTTATTATTTGACAAAATAGAGAATACGTAAAATTGAGATAATAATATAACTGAGATTATTGAAAAGTATAGAAATAGTTTGAAATTATAATTGTAGGGAATTGAGAGAGTAATTGCAAGATTATGCCATAATCGGGTAAACTGACAATCGAGTAGAGGTTGTGTGGTTAGAGTGTTTGTGGAAATGTGAGGGTGAGTGGGTGCTGTATCTGTGTGTGTAGCAAAGCTTAATCTAATTAACATGCAGTAAACATTTTTAAATATACGTTTTACAGAAATAATGATATTTACTATTTTTGAATATAAATTCAGGTAATAGACTATGTATAGTCACAATTGGCCTTTTAAATTAAGTAAATCTTGTTCGTTTTTAAGTTTAATGGATTGATCACCTTCGTTTTTTCTTAAGTGTATTGTCCCAGGCGTCGACCAACAAAATTTGTATGCGTATGCAGAGGCAAAATCTCTTGCAAGAAAATGTAGTCTCTTCATTTTTGGTGAGAGGTAGTCGGACATGTATATTACTGCAGATGGCCCATCCAGTTGAATATGAGTTGTGTTGAGCTTCTCAGTGCTGTGTTCTTTATTAAAAAACTTGAAGGAGGAGATTACTTTATTCTTTAACATGACGGAGGTGAAGTCTATGATTATTGGTTTTTTTGAAACATTTTTTGAGTAACCCCTGTAAATGTTTCTAATGTCTGCAGGCACTATGGGGACATCCAGAGTCTTACATAAGTTGGATACTAAGGTCTGTAGATTATCCATATTTTCGTTCTTAGATAGCGGAATGTTTCTCAATTCAACACTGGAGCTTTTTGTAATACTATCCAGGTATTCAATCATATGTTCAAGGGTTTGAATGTAAGTCAAGTCAGACTTTTTCTCTTTCTCCAATTTCTCAATTTTCAATTTGATTTCATCATATTGATAGGAAACTAAGTCCATGCTAGCTATCATTTCCTTGTTTTGGTCTTTGATTGCCTCGACGGAATCTAAAAGTTGTTGGTATTTTATGTCTTGCTTTTCAGCCCAATCATTAAACATTGATTCCATTTTTGACATAAAAAATTCAAGATCATCTCCTTGCTTCCGCTTTTGAGGTCTTTGGGTTATATTAGATGGTATGTTTGGACTTTTTGTGATGGGTGGTGTGTTTTTAGCAGGTGCAGATGCATTAGGAGGAGACCGTTGCAGTGACATTTTCTGACTTGTGAATAATCTTCTAAGTGTGTGCGAATGAGTCGTAGTTTGAATACGGTATAGGTTACTCACAGATTTTTGTGTCGAATATCCACTGTTGGAAGACTGTCCCACAAATCTTTTGATTTCTTAAAGGATGGCAACTCCGTTTGATTTTTCTAGTATGGCAACTCCGTGATCAAACTCAAATCACATGTCAGCTGTTATGACATGGTGTAACATAATTATGACAGTTCTCTGTGACAGATGACAGTTCGCTGTGACAGATGACAGGGTAGCGTAGCTCACCGACTATCTCCGTTTCAAGTGTTGCCGTCTCATTCACAGTGCTATTCGGGAGTGCTTGTCAAGTTATGCGCGCCTGGTACTTTACTAGATTTTTTAATAACTATTTTTGTTAGATATTGCGAGATTTTTTTTAAATAAAAACTTGTACGTGCACACGTCTAGTCGCTATCGCGGTCCGGGGAAAAATGTTCGAAGTACCTATTACAATAAAACGGCAATTTCATACTTTAACCCCTATTATTACCATCCAAACTAAATTCAATCCAATCTATCACTCACTCACTAAACAACCACGCAAAAAAAATACTATATGAATGAACATACTAACTGACCAGCCAGCCATTTTAGTACCTACTGAATAATTCAGTCTAGTTCTAGAGACTGAGCCACAAACAATCAATAAACTAGTGAATTTTAAATCTAGACCGAAATAGTTATTTTGTCTGAGCTCCTGTACGACAATAGCTGAAAGCTTTGTGAGGTCGACCGAATTTAGTATTTCATTTTAAGATGTTATTATTGTTGTCAAGTTGATTTTGAAAGTGGATTTCAATGAGTATAATGGTTTAAATACTATTGCCGAGGCAAGTACCTATTACGCATCTTGAACCGTGACGTACAATAATGATTCTTCTGTGCGACTTTTTCTAGATAAAATTTCATGTTGTCACATGACATATGAGAGCACTGGTGGCCCAGTGGTGACGGCTGCAACTTACGCGCGCGGTGGTCGTGGGTTCGTACCCAGGCAGGCGCTTTACTTTGTGTAAATTATTTCATCACCACTGCTCTCAAAACGGTGAAGGAAAACATCGTGAGGAAACCGGCATGTCCTAAAACCAAAAATTCGAAGACACGTGACATCTATCAAGCCGCACTGGGCCCGCGTGGTAGATTACAGCCCACTTCCTCTGTGAGAACATCATAGGCCGATTATGTATGTATGTATTATGTAGGCAATTATTGCACATCGTGGTACAATAATGATTTATCTGCCCGCGGCTTTGTCCGCATAAAATTTCATGTTTTCACATGAAATATAACTGAAATGCCGTGGCTAAAATAATTTTCGGAATCAGATCAGTTCCGATGATTCTAAAAAGTTTTACCTCTTTATAATATTCTCTTTGTAATATTAGTAAAGATTTCATTTTTTTTGTTCATTTTTTGAGGGGCTTGTGGCTAGGTAATAAAAGCCGCACAAGCCGATCGATCAGGTTAAGCTACGCCTGCCGCGGTTGGTCCGTGGATGGGTGACCATCTTTACATAGGTACCAAGACTCCTCCGTGCCTCGGAAAGCACGTTAAGCCGTCAGTCCCGGCTGTCGTCAGAAGCCCGAATATCTGACAACCAGTCTTACCAAGGGGTATCATATTACATTGTAACTGGGTTGTGGAGGTCAGATAGGCAGTCGCTTCATGTAAAAAACTGGTATATTAGCTGCATCCGGTTAGACTGGAAGCCCAACCCAACACAGTTGGGGACAGGCTAGGCAGATGATGATGAAGTACATTTTCAACAAGTTGATGAAGTGGTTCTTACAAGCTTTTATTTAAATTGCAATGTTTGTACGTATTATAGAGGTATAAAGTTAACAGGGTGTAAAGTTCTCTCATCCTCCATCGAAAAGGGAGCATCCTTCGACTAGACGGGTGTTGTGTTGGCGGGAAACTGCCCGATGAATCATGTCGGGCTTTTGTATACAGGGTGACAGGGAAACTCGACGTATTCCTTGAAAAGGGTTATACTAGTGGTCATTAGCAACAAATTAAGTCCAGTCAACTAGGGGTCAAAACTGGATGGTCAAAAAATAAAAATTTTGCTATTAAAGACCTTTTATTTCTGAGATGAATTTTGCAAGCATTTTTTTTTTAATGATCGCACTCTTTTCAACTTTCAGAAAAGTATCAATTAAATTTTTAGAGTGGAGTAGTTTTTTCTCATAATCAATTGTTTTTGGTGACAAGTCAGAAAATTTCTAAGAAATCGACACAGCTCGGTAACCATCCAGTTTTTAACCCTAGTTAACTGGACTAAATTTGTTGCTAATGACGCCTTTCAAGGAATACGTCAAGTTTCCCTGTCACCCTGTATATGCTAATTGCGCGGTAAACTCTACTTGCGCGATGCAGGCTTTTGCGTGATGTCAGTATGACGCGTAGTCCGCATGCGGCGTTGTAGATACCGCTACAGTATGTTCGGGTGAAATCTTGAAAGCTGAATTAAAACCACTTCCTCTTATCCTACGGTGTTGAAATTTTACATGTTTCATTTTTTATTACTCTTTTCAGAGGTATCAAATTATTTATTAGCATTGAATTTGTATGATCACAACTTAAATAATGAAAATAAATGCATGGTATATTTATTATTGATCACGATTTTACCACAAGATTTTTTCTGACTTCCTAAACTAAATTGGTAATCTTTATATGCAGGTGGTTAGGTCTCGTGTCTAAATTAATTTACAAACGTAAATTATGTGCCTGGCAAAAGTCACAAAATAATTAAGTATCTATAACAAAAGGCAAATATTTAACTGAACTCTCAAAAATTTTCGTTCTTTCGTGTAAACAAACATGATAGACGGAACATATAAATTATTTTTTTATTTACTTGCGTAAATTAAATAAATAGGTACCTAGAATTTAACAGAAGACTGCTCACATGCAGACTTGTCAGTTTCTTGTATGAAATATTGTCTGAAGTCGGTGGAAAATTTTGATAAATGAACGAGTTACAACGAACGAGTTTCGTGTTTTTGACAGTTATTATAACGTAATATAAATGTGCGTGTGCCTTTGTTATATTAATATTTATATTTGTGCTTGAGGTCCTGTGTGTTACCGCCTGTTATGGGTTGAAATTACGGCTCATGTTTTCCCCATGGTGCGTTAAGTCCTTTTGTGGAGAAAATACAAAGAAAAACCGGAAACATCTGGCAAAACACAAGGAAGTACTTACTATCCTTTCAGTGAAATTGCCGATACGCGATCTCTCCTCCAGGACTCGTCTGTTCCACCGCCAATTCTGCTTGCTTGATATATATAACGATAACTCCGATTCTTTTCCGGATAACTTCGTGTCTGATTTTATCCTTCAAAGAGACTCCCAGCATAGTCCGCTCCATAGCGCCCTGAACGAATTCTATTCTGTACAGCTAGTTCAAAGAAGAGGAAGTGGAGGAGGGGGAACAGGAGGAGGCGCTAGAGAAGTAGAAGAACTACTACTCTAACTGTTCCCGAAAACGGAAACCTAAGAACAACACCAGCTTTAGCTGTTGCATTTCACGTACGCAGCTCAATCAAAGCAATTTGAGCCTTATATCAATGACACACGGCACAAGATGCATGCTCGTGATTTGCAGCGAGGACACATGAGTTATAAGAAGGCTAATAAAGCAACGCGTCAGTTGTTTCTGAGAGCCCCCCCCCTCCCCCCCCTGAATCGGTGAACCCCTATGCTAATACAGGTTGAGGCAATATGAGTAATAATGTTCTCGCAAGCCCACTGAGTTTTATTAAGCGAAAGAATGTTAAGACTGCTCGCGTATATTTTATTGTATTTTCTTTGGACGGCGTGCTTCTAATTCGTTCATTTTATCATCTCCCTGAGCTTGGCCTATGGGTCGGCAAATCACGTTTTCTTCATCCATTCTCCCTTGTCAAACGTCACGCTATCATATACTTCCTTCTCTTTCATATCATTCCTCACACAATCTTTTCTTCCTCTCCCTCTCCATCCATCAGCATTTATATTCAGCCTTTCGGTTATTTGCTGTTGTAATATTAAAAATGATACCTCTACCTATCTTTATATCATAGTCGCCTCTCGTATTTGTGACCGCGTTGTTATTCGAATCTACGCAACGTATTTTGTGTTACGCCTATATTAAATTACATGAATATATTAAAGACATCTCGTTATGTTGTCTGGTCGTAAAAACTGTGCGAAGCACGGGCGGGACGCTGGTTGGTCTTTAATTTATTAAAACACTAGCGACCCGCCCCTGCTTCGTACGATTTTTACGACTTGACGAGATATCTTTATTATTTGAAAGTTTAATATACCTACATGTATCACACACCTTCTGGAATAAATTCTCTAAATGATGGAAAAAACCGCATCAAAATCCGTTAGCAGTTAAGAAGAATAAAGCGATCACTCATCCGGGTTTTACACAGGTGACTATAGCCGCACGCCAAGGCGAAAATCGGCAATTCTGCTAGGCTGCAGGTGAGTAAAATCGCAAGTTCCAAAGTAGAGTAGGTTTCGAGTTTTGTCGTGTGGCGACAGGTCGCATACGGTGGATGACTAGCGACCGTCAAAATGCTCAGTTGCAGGCAGACACCCGCGGCATGAAGGTCATTTTGATGCAAAATTAACTAGTCACCTGCAATTTTTATCCACCTGTGTAAAAATAGGGTTACGATTTGGCTTGTGAGGCGTAGTGTGGGACGCCCCCCATCTAGATGGACGGACGACCTAAAGAAGGTGACAGACTGGATGCGGGAGGCGGAGGACAGGGTGTTGTGGCGCAGCCTGGGAGAGGCCTATGTCCAGCAGTGGACTGCGATAGGCTGATTTGTTTGTGAGGCGATTTGGAAAGCAACCAGCTGCACGGCGAAAATCGATCTTGTGTAAATTTCCCCTAACAAAGACACAAAAGCGACTTAATTTTATAATATGTAGATTATATATCTACTCATAAGAAAACAAGTACGTATCCCTTTCATCAACGAAACCCCAAAAATGATACTAATCGATAAGTTAATCAGACTCTTGCCCTTGAGTGGGTGCTTCTCCGGTCAGTTTTCAAGAGGCATTTTCAAGGAGCGCGCGTGTTAATACCCTGTCCACTGTCCGCGGGCTTCAATCGATCCCTACTCCAGTTACCTTTTGAAAAATCTTTATAACTTTGATCGGTATGCGAGGATAGGATGTACTTGTTAGTCAAGGTTGAGTGGCTTGATTGAGGCAACCATCTTTGTTTTTAACCCCCGACGCAAAAACGACAGGGTGTTATAAGTTTGACATGCCTGTGTGAGTAAGGGTGTGTGTGTCTGTATGTCTGTCTGTGGCATCGTAGCTTCCGAACGGATGAACCGATTTTCATTTTGTTTTTTTTTTGGTTGAAAGGTGAATTTGTCGGGAGTGTTCTTAGCTATGTTTTTTAAATATTTTTTTTATTGCCTTGTGAGTTACAGTGAAACCTGGTTAAGTGGGACATCAAGAGACCTTCAAATTTGTCTCACTTATACAGGTATTCCACTTACCCAGTGTCTTAGATATCCAGGTATAAATAAATATCTGTCTCATTTACAGAACGTTCCATTAATATAGGTCAGAATACAGGTTATTTCAGTTATAGAGGTGCAATTATTAAATAAAATAACGTATTATATAAACATTATACGTGAGTTTTAATCTTTATTGGGAATAAAAAAAAATCTTGCCTTCGCGCGAAATTACCGGAACGTTTTTGTTACGAAGTTGCTTGACCCATGTCAGCAAACACTGTTTAAGTTCAGGATATTCTGATAAACGTACACGTTTTAGTTTTCCTTGTCCTTCAGAACATTGTGGTTGAATTTTATCTTTATTATGAATTATTATTGTGTTTAAAAGATCGCTCTTAGCGATAAGACCGCCCATTGTGTTACCCTTTGTAAAATTTAAATTTTATATATTTATGTTCTGTAATTTGTATGGTGTACAATAAAGAGTATTCTATTCTACAAAGAGTAGATTTTGGCACATTAAATTCGACACAGACTTCATCGCGTGTCTTTCCACTTTCATAAACGGATATTAACTTCAGTTTTTCACGTACTGATAACGATTTGAGCCTTCGTTTCGGCATTTTTCAAATAAACATCCGTATGATAGTAAAGCAAAACTAAAACTGAAGGCCACTGGGGCTCAAAATTAGTTAAGTGCGGAATTTGCGGGGAGAATAAGAATAAGTAAGTAAACAAACAAAACGATGTTATCTCAGTTACAGAGGTTAGTGCATATAAAATTCACTCGCTGTTTCAGTTTTAGAGGTAACTATAACGATAAAATCGAAAGAACGAATCCCAGATATAGAGGTTTGCTTCGTCCCACTAACAGAGGTAATTCAGTGCCAAAGTGTTCGGACCTCAGCATGAGTTCCAGTTGTGGAGGTTTCTCGCTTATCCAGGTCTCACTTAACCAAGTTTCACTGTATAATAAAAGTCCTCCAGACCGTATTTCGGTCATGGCGGCCAATCTCAACGGATACTAGCCTTCGTCGCGGAAGATATTACAGTGCACAAGTATGTGAGCAGTTTCAGTTGTACTCTCTCTTCCCTCACTGTCATTATCTGATGGGACGGCATGTAATCCAATACGACAGGGGAGAGATCAGGCGTAGGACCAACGGCTTATCGTGCTTTCCGGGGTACGTGTGTATCACACCGCCAGCTTCCATAATCTAGGCTGTTACTGAAAAATTCCTAATGGAAAGACCCACTATGCCCCAGCTTGGAATTGAATCGTGGACCCCTACGTTCAGCAGTCGAGTTTGCGTCACGGGCGAGGTTATATTGGCCGGGTTAACTGATTCTCAAAAATGAGGTTGAAGGTGGAAGAAATATGAAAATATGTATTTTTAATACTGTGTGGTGCGTTGTGCTGTAGAATTAGTTTGTAGGTTTGAATACGATCAATGTGACTTTTTTATTTCGATAATAAGAACTATCAAAGTTAATCTCTGACTTAACGAAAGTTTCAAAAAAAAGCTGAATGAAATGTTAGTGATGAAATGTACATTCATGACGGCATGTTATAACTAGCTGATGCTTGCGGCTTAAAATACCCCACACACATACTCTATGTGTTAATTCAGGTTATACACTATCCAGTCAGGGGTGCGGCGAATGTACAAGTATCTCCCGGGCCCCCGACTCATGGTACTGGAAGGAACAGTGGGGTTTTAGTCGGTAGGAGTCCAACATAACCCTCCGTTCTGCCCAGACGGAGGGTATCCATGAGGATTTCCACACGACAAAAAAAAAAAAAAAAGGTGATATATGTGTGCCAAATATCAGCCAAATCCGTTCAACCGTTTTTGCGCCAATCCTAAACATACATCCAGACAAACGGACAAAAATACGTCGATAATATTTTATTTTATTTTATTTATTTTCTCTTTAACATAAAAACGGCCCTTGGCCAATTACATTAGTTAAAGATATAAAAATTTACAATAAAAATAGACTATAATAAAGAACAGACGTATAACATAAATTACTAACAATAAATTAAATACTATTATTTTCACAAAAATGCAGGCACATTACCATTAAGTCAACAAACTTGTCTGCCAATAAATCGCAGTCCAGGTTGGCTTCCACAAGCTTATTTAACGCGGTCAATACGCGCAGTACGGGAGTATATGCATAGATAATAATTAACTAATCGAACATGAACACATCTCATAGCTCGTAGCATAATAATTGTAATTCTATTTCACCCAACAAATAAACAATGTACTGCATCATCAAAACAAAACACAACACACAGAATGACAATATAAACATGTTCGTAAACTAACAAGCTAATGATAAACGATGACGTAACATCATGCAGCGAACTAATTATCTAATAAATGAACACGATATCATTAGCCAGCTAAACGAGCTAAATCATGACATGAAACACCAAATATTGAGTGATATATATTGGTGTTTCTGACAGATTAATGATGGCAGTTAGTAAATATGTCACTTTTATAATTTGGATATTTGAACGAATAACAGCAGCGGAGAAAATGGTTTTTGAAACGAAGTTCTTTAACGGAGCTTGTGGTAGGAGTAAACTGGAAGAAATCGTCACGTATCACAGCCACCATCTTGGATTTTCATTTTGAATTTCGTTCCTGCAGACGGTCCCCAACCCCACACGTTTTTAATTAGATGTAAGTGTATCTCATTTGCAGTTAAGTTTTATTTAAGCTCTTATAATCTTTCTTTAATATATATAATTCTTCTGTACGTGTGTTTGTCACCTAACTCCTCCTAAGCGGCTGGACCGATTTGGATGAAATTTTGTGTGTATATTTCATCCAAATCGGTCCAGTTATTCAATGGGTTCCTGGATGGTTTGATAACACAATAGGGTATTTGCCTGGGTAAAAAAATAATTATTATATTTAGTCCATCAGTTAGATTATCGAAAAATAATGGACATGTATTTTTTCTTTTGTCAATTAAACAAAAAATGACAAAGATAAAACGCGTCAAAATTTAGGAGTTGGGGTCGTGACGTCACTTGCTTGCAAAAGTGTCGCAAGCAAGTGACGTCACGCAGAACTTTAACGGGCGATATCTTCATATTTTTTTATATAATTGACAAAAGAAAAAATACGTGTCCAATATTTTCTGATAATCTAACTGACGGACTAATTAGATTTTTTTAGGAATATAGCCTATTGGATCCGGCAGGTGGCGCTGCTTTTCCAGGCAGGACGACGGCTGCCGGGTCCACTAGTTAGGAATAAATTATTTGTTAATTAGTAACATTGATTGAACAATGTGTGTATTATTTATAGACACTAGTATTTTCATTAAATCATCATCATCCACAAGTCTGTCTTTCCAATTTGCGCCTTCAGGAACACGGAATTCCGCAGACAGAAGCTGAAAAGATTCACACAACTGAACACAATAGGCTATTTTCCTAAAAAAATCGAATTAGGCCGTCAGTTAGATTATCAAAAAATATTGAACCCGTGTTTTTTCTTTTGTCAATTATATAAAAAATGATGAAGATATCGCCCGTTTAAGCTCCGCGTGACGTCACTTGCTTGCGACAATTTTGCAAGCAAGTGACGTCACGACCGGACTCCCAAATTTTGAGGCGCTTTATCTTTGTCATTTTTTGTTTGATTGACAAAAGAAAAAATACGTGTCCATTATTTTTCGATAATCTAACTGACGGACTAAATATAATAATTATTTTTTTACCCAGGCAACTACCCTATTAAAGGTCCCAAATAATGAATTTCCGAACCGGAACCGCACCGAAAACGCCTGATTTGATATATTAGGTGCGCAAAAAAAGCTTTCGCTGACTAAGCCAGATCAAACCGCCTTTCATTACTCTTTGTCTTTCTCATTACTCTGTTCATCTCATTACTCTGTCTCACTCATTTTTGTGTAACTCAATGCTAGCATTGTGTTAGGTATTTAATTATGTCACCTGGTTTTAATAGGTGTTTATATTTTATTCATCTTTTTGATAGATCCTAATGATAGTATAAATGCGAAAGTCTGTATGGTTGGATGGATATTTGTTGCTCTTTCATTTCAATTTAGCATACAGATAGTTTATAATCAGGATTAACACAGGATATTTTTGATCCCGATATTCCTACGAAGTCCTGTCATACCTACTGTAATTTAAAAACATTCGAAAAAGTCAATTATTTTAAAAAGAGTAACTGCTATCTCCATCCTTCTAACTTATCTAACTTAATATCTCCTACCTTCTAACGTTTCATAAGTACCCATGTTGGTTTATTTGAAATAAAATATTTTGATTTAGATTTTTTTAAATATTTAGTCCTTATATTATTATATTTTTCAAGGCGATAATTAGTACGAAGACATTATGTAGGCGGTGATATATAAATGAGTAAATTATATATCACCGCCTACATAATGATGTTGAATGTTTATGTGACCTTTTATGAAAGAGCCCACACAACTTTATTTGCTTTTCATAAGATATTAGGCAGTCTGGATGTTGCTGAGGAAATATTTAATTACTTCTATACCATTAAGAATGTGTGTTGGTGGAGTGCCTACTAAATAAATTAAGTTTTCCAGATAGAATTTCGGCCATGGCAACCAATGTAGGCGGAGATCAATCTTCGGCGCGGGAGTTGTTATAGTGCACAGGTGTGTGCGTAGACCCAGGGGCACTCTCTCTTCCCTTGCTCTCATTGTCCTATTGGACGGCAATTTTTTTCAAATTAGACTGGTAGTTCCAGAGATTAGCGCGTTCAAACAAACAAACTGTTTAGCTTAATTATTAGTATACAAGGTTATTTTTAAAACACTAACAACCTCGCAGAATTATATCAGTAACATAATAAGCAACAAATTTTGCTGTACGACTTTTTAGAAAACTTAATAAATTTACTAAAAATAATGTGTAGTTTTTGTTATAATAACACTTTTTAGATCCATATTTTGTCGAAGGTACTGCCCCTGCATTTGCAACCGCACTGTTTGTTTACTTATCTAGTGCTTTATTTTGGTACCACGTAGAGTTTTTCACATTTAGAGCGATCAATTTAAATATTTTTAATTACAATATGATAAAAAATTGAGCATAATTAAAAGTCATAAAACAAAAGTTGTTATTTATAATGTGAGTATTATAGTTCTGCGAGGTTGTCAGTGTTTTACGAATAGCCCTGTAGATATACATATGTAGATATCGTTTAATATTAGTCACAAGTCCAGGTCTCCTCACGATGTTTTCCCTTAGCGATGTCAGGGATGTTCAAGATAAACTTAGAAGTTGCATATGAATTGACAATAAGTCACATTGGAACTTCCCGGATTTAAAACATACGTACACGTACAGTCACGAGCAAAAGTATGTATGCACTCGGCTTTATTTAAAAGCGATTTACTCCTTAATTTTTAATGAAAATGTATGTTGTTACGAACATAGCATTTTCGAACCCATAGGTTTATGTAATGTGTCGTATTTCAACGTTGCATTCGTTATTTCACGAAAAAATCGCAATTGAAAGTTCGTAAGTGTTGATATATTGGTGCTCGTGACTGTACCTATGAATTATTTGTAAATCTGTGAAACCTGAACCTGTAACGACTTATATTCATCCCTCAAACAACTTTCTTTCACAAAGTCTTTATAAGCTACCAAAGGTGGATATTGTCCCGATTTCTGCCCGTCCCTTACATTAATCTCTTACGACGACCCCCATGGGAAGGGTGTGGTATTCCTTATCGTTACCCGGAAACCGCAAAAACTTTTTGTTGATGGCATAATAAGCCATATCGTCTAATACACCTATTATTTTCGCTAGATGAATGAGTTGGTGCTATACAAAATGAGGTGCTCTAAATGATAATGATAAATGATTTGTGTTTTAATGAAACTTCCTACGCGTAAGCAGGATATTTAGGTCTAAAAAGTTAATTAAAAACATTTTCGAAAACTAGTGTTACAGCTAAATTCGACCGATTTTAAATTTCCAAAGAAACAGAGATTTCCAATTATCTTTTTTTAAATAAGACATTTTGAAAATGTTCTTTACTAACTTTTTAGACATATGTATCCTGCTTAAGCGTATGAAGTTTCATTAAAATCGGTTCATGCATTTCGAAAAACAAGGACTTGAAAGTTTGTATGAAATGCCGTACGTTGTAAACGCTCTTAAAATAACACAAAAGAATTACATATTAAATTAAAACTTAATCAATAAAATTATAATAAATATACAATAGAATAGTGTCAAAAACTCAAAAACATAGAAATGTATAATAAATTAGCCAGTCAAAAATCATAGTAATTAGGAATAAAAAATCTACATTATTTATGTCACACAAGTCAGATTAATTTACTTAAATAATGAACAAAAAAAAAATTAAATGTCTAAACAAAATATAAATAAAAAACAAAACTATATCAATACTTTGTCAGTTAAAAACTCGGAAATATAATAACGGTGTTGTAATGAAGTACTTATGAGTTTAGAAAATCTGTTTCTTTCTGGTTTGTGTGTTTAGGTATCGACCCATGACGTAAGAAACTTACACAGATTAAAACGTTTTTTTAAACTGATATTTTAAGTGTCTACTCTAAGTGCAGTCGATGACCCCACAAAAAAAATCATCTAACTAATTTCATTTTTGTTTTATCGTGCTTAGATATTGATTCCCACACGTCTGCGGAGTTTCGCTAGCTAATTTAATTTGACCCTATATTGGTGCTTAACGGTTTCATAATAACATTTTTCGTCAAAAAAAGAGGAAAAGAGATGGCACAGTAATAAAGTTTTGTCTCCGTCTAACGTTTAGGCTACTAGGGTTTAAGTTTACTTGAAATTGAAAAAGTTTTGATAAATGAACTCAAGTCTTGAGATTGAAAGTCCATCATAACGGTCATGAAGGAATTTTCATATTGAAACTTTTTTACTTTGGAAATGATTGAATTTTTTTTTACATTACGCCCATTGGGAATTGTTTTTTGTTGCCGTTAATGGCCTACTGCTGGCCAAAGGCCCCCTAATTTTGTTCAAAATCAAAAGTCATTTATCCAAATTAGGCTGAGAATCTGCACTTTTTGAACGTCAAAATTCCATAAGACAATCCCCCAACACGGCCGCCTTTCACCACTTCCTAGTGCTTTCGCTGGGAAGAAGAAATGGCGCAAGAAGTTTCTTCAAACTAGTTCAACCTTCAACTGTGCTGCTGAACTCCCCAGCAGCACAGTTAGCAGTAGTTAGTGGATGCGACTGCTGCTTGAGGGGTCTTGGGTTTGATTCCCATGTACAGTTGTGTTACCAGAGTCAGGATTTGTGCTGTCACTAGGAAATTCACGTCTACATTCAACGAATTATTCTTCTTGTCAGCTGCACGTTACAGGAACTGATGGAGGCTGGTGATGGCGCCGAACACGAAGCCGAATTCTGTGCCGAGTGAATTTAGATTCCCATCGGCACGCTAAAAAGAAGAACGATTTATTAACGGAATGATTGAAGTGTTAAAGTGTTTGTACCTACTTACAAAAATTAACATAAATAACTTAAGGCTCGCCCGAAAATCAGATTTATTTGTTATATCGTGTTTAGGTATCGATGACTTCGTCTATGAAGATAACACAATTTTTTTAAAACTAATATTTCAAGTAAACTACATTTTCTCAAAAATTCTTCTCATTTTTCTTTGTTTTAACATGTTTATATGTATATCGATACCCATCAAGTCTGCGGAGTTTCGCCAGGTAATTTAACTCGAGCCCGTATATCTGCCTAAGTACTAATATTATGGACAAAACTCATGCCAGTCGACAAAGTGCTTAAGGTTAATGAAACAGAATCTAATTCTAGTTCAAAATCTAGTAGTCTAGTTTAAAAATTCAGGCTCAATATTTTACAGCTTACAAAATCCAGACAATTTTTACACCCCAGATGTCTGCTGACACCGTTAATAACGAGTTTAATAATAACCCTCTGAACTAAATCAGGCGAAACACTAGAAATTGTCATACTCCAAAATCATAAATCAAACACTTTTCTGTATAAACCTCATTTTTTCAGCTGAATTTTTGAGTGAATTCCGATGGAAATTTTAATATGAAATGAACTGTTTTGGCTGTCTGGCGCTGGAGAAGAAAAGATTATGCTGTCTTCGTTTGTCTGTATTTTAATGAGGTAGGTACGTTAAGGGCAGTCGGTCCATGTAAAATACTGGTATTCAGCTGCATTCGGCAGACTGGAAGCCGACCCCGATCAGCATCATCTGTATAGCCTTTTCCAACTATGTTGAGGTCGGCTTCCAGTCTAACCGGATGAATACCAGTATTTTACATGGAGCGACTGCCTATCTACCTCAACAACCCAGTTACTGGGTAATACGATACCCCTTGGTAAGACTGGTTGTCAGACTTTCGGGCTACTGACTGACTGTCAAAGATCCACGAATGACAGCCGGGACCAACCAACGGCTTAACGTGCTTTCCGAGGCACGACGGGGTCTTGGTATGTGAAGATAGTGACCCATCCAAGGACGAACTGTGGCAAGCGTAGCTTAACCTGATCAATTCCATCCGTGCGGCTGTTATTACTTAGCCGCCAATATAGTCAGAAAAAAGTCTAGGCAGAATGAAGGTGCCACTAGTCGATATTTTTCCCATACATTTCGGGAGAGTATTACTCCACTGTTTGACATTTCACATCCAAAGTTTAACATTATACCGTTTTGTCTTATTATTAATTTGCTCTGTGCGGAAACAGAATGATAAAATAAAAAGCCATTAAAAAGTTATGAGCCATCAAAGATTCGTTTTTCTTGCTAATTTTAACGTAACTTTGAGTGTAAATAACTAATAAAATAAGGATAAAATATTCAAAAAAAAAAAACTATTGACAAAGCTCAATTATCGAAGAGTTCAATAAACTTTATTTGCAGTGGTTTTTTCTTAAATCAGGATGGGTCTACGCTTGATTTGTATGCAAAGTGTATTTGTGTAGTGTGTTGTGCAGCGGCCGCCGAGGCCTCTTCGTGCTGTATAAAGAAGTTATATGAACTTCATATGATGCGAACCTCCCAGTCCAAAGTAAAGCCAATGGCATGACGCCTCGGGCATGACGGAAAGGGTAAGGGTTTGAACACAGACAGGCAAGCACTTAGGATAATCGTATATTTCATTACCACTGTTCTTAATACTGTGAAGGCAAAAATTCATGAGGTAACCGACATAGGTCATTCTAGAACCAAAATTTTGAAGACATGGGACGTCTACAAACCCGCACTGGGCCCGCATGGTGGATTCCTCACAAAGGAGAGGCCTGTCTTTCAGTGGGAACATTATAAATAATCCAATCTTGCAATTTTTTTTCTGGGCAGACAAGACCTTGACGTCGCTTTCACGTAACATCAACATTCTATGCCTACAGACACTACTATTATGTAGAAACACGAATTAATAAAGAAGCTAATGATGTACCTAATGAGAACTCGGCTAGTTAGTCTAAAGAGTACTTTAAACAGCAGCCAAGAAAAGTTAAGAGAAAAAGAAATATCTTAGCACTTACATACTTTGAATAAAATTTGTAGTTTTATAGCAGTAAAACGCCTGTAACATACAGAGGGATAGAGGGACCTGAGGGCCTGCCACGATTCGCGAAATAAAAGTAACGCTGATTCGAACACACATTGCTCGCAGAACAAATGGCGCCGAAAGGTTTTGGAGTGGCGACCGCGTACCGGAAGACGTAGCGTAGGAAGGCTTCCCATAAGGTGGACTGATGAGCTTATGAATGCCGCTGGATGCAAAACGCACAGAACCGGTCAAAGTGGCGATGCATGGGAAAGGCCTGGGTCCGGCAGTGAATGTGCTTCGGCTGAAATGAATAATTAACTTAGTTCGAATACTCTATTCATATCTATCGGTGAAACTTATTGTGTTTGCCGCAAAATGCGATCGGGTACTTATTTATTTATTTTGTTTGTGTTTTTTCTTGTTTATGTGTTTTTCTTTTATGTACACGCATAATTATATAAACAAAGATAAAAAACAAAACAGAAAAATAGGTACAAAGGTGACGCTATGGTGGTGGTGGTGGTCTTATTATTGCACGGAAAGAAATTAAACGTCGTACATAAATAGATTACTTAAGTCACACGGTGACGGTTACTATAATAGCTCGAGTGACCTAAACTGGCACTTAAGTCACGCTTTTTTGTGTAAAAAGGACTACTTAAGTCACCGAAATGCGTGACATAAATGCGGGCTTAGGTCACACAGTGCTATAAAAATATTTTTATACCAAAAATAAAAACGCCCTAACATCCCTTCCCCGCTAATTTCGTACATAAACCAGCAAACATTAGGAATTTCAACTCAATCTACCTACATATATACGGTTTAGAGGCGTGAGGAGCAATAATCGTATTTCACTATAAATGGATATAAATTCCGTACAACTCACGAATTGCTCAAGCGAAATTAAAAAGAAGAATTGCTTTTTGTTTAAGCTTTGCACACATTTGTGTTGTATACAGATTTGGTGCTGAATACGGATTTTATTTTGTAATACATTGAAATGTGGAATCGGGATTGTGTTTTGTTCCTTTTGAAATCGGAAAGGTTGGTTTTTTGTTCGGATTTCGTGGTAAATGGGATTTGATTTTCTATTAATCTTTTATTCTTAATTATAATTTGATTCTATTATTTTTATAACGATTTCTGTGAAGTAAGGCTTTTCTGAAAAATCGTTAAACATTATCCTTCATGGGTATTTTTTTTTAAGAAATTAGGTCTGTAGTTTGAATTAAATACCGTAATAATACACGTAGCATTTGAAAAGTTTTAACATTATATTGTACTTAACGGCGCTGGATAGCCTTTAAAGAAATAAAGAAAGAAAATACATTTATTTAGCACATACCAAAAGACACACAGTACATCAGATACATACATCAGATAAAAACAAATAAAAAATTAGCATGAAAGTGTGCCTCACGACTGCCCCAAAAAGGCCCAGTTCAGCAAAAATGCCAGACAAATAAATAGTGCCTGACGTTGGTTTTCAACTGGACCTTACCAGAACTGGTTATCGTATTAGAGATTCAGCAGATAATATCATCAGGATTGTGCCGAATGATAGCAATTCGTCGTAGACGTGGTACGACAGCAGCTCCGCTGACTTCACCATCAGAAGACAGCCACCACGCAACCATATAATATAGTAGTCTATGCACGCAACCATCGATGCGACGCTCAGCTAGAGTGACTGTCACCAGTCAGTGTCACTCTTATCCGACCTTTTCGATGATTCCGGTAACTTCGTAACAAAACTAGATGGCGGCACTTGCTATGCCGTCATATTATTAAAACATTATTTTTATAAATTAACTAGCTTGACTTCGTGCCGCCTCAGAATTCGTACTTTTTTTTCCATTTGTTAATAATTATTCTGCTATTCCGGGCGGAGACAAGTCCAACAAATCAAAGATCATAAAAATCGGTGCAACCGTTCTTGATTTAGAAATGGTGTAACTAACCCGACTTTATTTTATTTAGAAAATACAGATGAAATTATGATCTATACCTAAATATAATCATTTTAAGATAATATGTAACGCTTTTTTTTTTTTTTTTTGTGGATGGGAAATCATCAAATGACTCCTCCCGCTCTGGGTGGAGCAAAAGGGAGTGTCAGACTCTTACTGACTAAAACCCACCCGTGTTCCTTCCTTAGCCCTTTATGTACCAGGGCAGCGGTAACCCTTTCGGACGATCCCGCTACCCCGGCAGGCTTCGGCCCTGTCGGGCCCCGTCATCTATGCTGACATCTCTTTGAGGCGCACGTGGAAAACTTACGCGCCGTCCGGCACGGGCCTGGTCCTGATCGGACGGAGAGCTACCCATTGCTCTCCGCCCGCAGGCCCGCGCCTACGGTGGCCGGGAGTCGTCACGCGGCTCCCGACGCCCGGAGCGTCTCCCTCGGCGGCTGAGGCATGAGGATCTCTCCCTCGCCCATCCCGCCACCTCCTTCGCTAGAATGACTGCTTCGCAGAAGGAGGTGACCGCCTCCCACTCCCTCTCGCCCCGGACCATGGCTTGCACCAGGGCCGGGCGCGAGAGGTCGCCGCCGCTGCCGATCGCCTCTACGAGGACACGGCGGTGCTCTGCCCAAGCGGGGCAGACCTCCACCGTATGCTCCACCGTGTCCTCTGGGCGATCCTCGCAGTGGTGACACCCGGGCGTCTCCTCCCGCCTGATTATGTGCAGGAACCTCCCGAAACATCCGTGTCCGGAGAGGACCTGCGTCAGGCGGTAGGTGAGAGCGCCGTGACGCCTCCCTAGCCACTCCTCAAAGAGGGGTCTTACCGCCGCTATCGTGGCGTGCCCTGCGCTGGGTTGCGATAGTCGCGCCATCCATTCCACCATGCGACCGCGCCGGAGGTCCGTCCGCTCCGCAGCGATTTGCCGCGGGTGCAGAGTTTCCCCCCGACGTAGTGCCTCCGCGCGCCAGTCATACAGGCGCGCGAGGACTATCGCCTCCAGATCCCATGGTGGCAGTCCGGCAAGGAGGCCTGCTGCCTCGCGCGAGATCGTGCGGTACCCCCGGATTAGCCTTACGGCTACCACCTTTTGGGGCGCGTTCAGGTAGTGTGCGGCTCGAAGCCGCAGTGAACGCGCCCATACCGGGGCCCCATATAGGGCCATGGACCGCACGACCCCCGCGTAAAGCCTCCGGCAGGAGGCGTTTGGCCCCCTCAGGTTGGGCAGGAGCCGCTTTAAGGCGGCCCCGGTCCGTTCCAGTTTCGGGGCCAAACGTCGGAAATGCTCGACGAAGTTCCACCGGCTGTCGAGGACGAGACCCAGGTATCTCACCGTCTTCTCGACGCTGATGTGAACCCCTCCTTCCATCAGTTGGGATCCCGAAGGTGGCCCGTACCGGGGCCCATGAAAAGACATGGCCTCGGACTTGTGCAATGCCACCTCGAGACCCAACTGCCGGATCCTTTCCACGACTATCGCAACCCCGCGTGTCATCGCGTCGGCCGCCGCCTGATGCGACCTCCCCTGCGCCAGGACCAGCGTGTCGTCAGCGTAGCAAACTACGCTGACGCCATCAGGGAGGTCGGCCCGCAGCACCCAGTCGTAACCGATGTCCCACAGGAGCGGCCCCAGAACCGATCCCTGTGGGACACCGCACGACATCTCTCGCCGGTTCCAGTTCCCGTCGCGACCGGGGTAGATGACGGCTCTGTCCGTCAAATAAGCCCCGACTATTATTAGAGGATATACAATATGTAACGCTCTGGTTAGATTTCATATATTGTATTTAGTCAACTAAATTATATTCAAACTAATATTTCAAATTGATGTTATTTCAAGTTAAACAAATATCAACTTTGTTTTAATGAATTTAAGTTGATTTCAGACTAGCAGTATTGAAAAAGTTATAAAAACGTTTGATGTTATAGCGTAAACTGAACTTTATTGTGTAGGAATTAAAGTTATTTTTCCTTAAACTCATATTTGTTTACATTTTTGGCAAATAAATCGTGAATGCAGATTAGGTTTATACATATGTATGTAATATTGGACCCTTTTTCTTAGAGCCACATTTTCTGCTTCAGCCGTAAAATAACTTCTCATTTCACATTATTTCGCATAAAGAATAAACCTTCTATAAAACTTTTCTTATCTTAGAGAGAAAAAAATCATTTTTACTAGAGGAATCGAATAGTTAAGGTCTTCTGTTAACTTTGGGTCAATAGTAGGTAGACGGAACGCGGGTAAAAATAAACCAAAAATAACACGATTATTTAAATAGAAAGAAAAGAAAATAACTAAAAGTTGTTACAAACTTAAGTTCAGTGCATCTTTTTCTTTCTATTTCATTAGGAAAAGGACAGAAGATAAATATTAGTTTAGTCCTATCAAATTAAGATGCCCCATAGTAAGTTTAGACGTGATTAAAAACGGCTACTAGAAATACGTCAATTTACGTCAGGCGCTAACTAATTGGACAGTACTAAACTAATATTTATCTTCTGTCCTTTTCTTAATGAAATAGAAGGAAAAATATGCACTGAACTTAAGTTAGTGAATAAGGCAATCGGCGCCATCGTCTTTTTTTTTTTTTTTTGAGGATGGGAAATCATCAAATGACCCCTCCCGCTCTGGGTGGAGCAGAAGGGAGTGTCAGACTCTTACTGACTAAAACCCACCCGTGTTCCTTCCTTAGCCCTTTATGTACCAGGGCAGCGGTAACCCTTTCGGACGATCCCGCTACCCCGGCAGGCTTCGGCCCTGTCGGGCCCCGTCAACTACGCTGACATCTCTTTGAGGCGCGCGTGGAACACAAACACGCCGTCCGGCACGGGCCTGGTCCTGATCGGACGGAGAGCTACCCATTGCTCTCCACCCGCAGGCCCGCGCCTACGGTGGCCGGGAGTCGTCACGCGGCTCCCGACGCCCGGAGCGTCTCCCTCGGCGGCTGAGGCGTGAGGATCTCTCCCTCGATCGGCGCCATTGTCTTAGTTATAATCAAATCGACCCGCAAGATATCCACCAAGAGAGAGTTAAGCAAAAACCTAGGACGATTTGAGTGTATGTATAAATACACTCTTTAGCAAAGTTAATCTTTTCCAAAACTAAAATTAAGATATTTTTTAGACATATAGATTTAACCATGATCCGTTTGGCAGCTTGGGAAGGCACATTTAATTATAAAAAAGACATAAAGAAACACACAAGGTTTTCAAAAGCCTCGTATTTAACCAATTAAAGTTTGTCAATTGCTTGATGTCAGGCCAGGGACCAAAGAATATACCTACTATACTTTGCGTAAATGTTACGCCACTGGCACATTTTCAGCCTTTAATGTTACCACTGCTGGGGCAAAGGTCTCCTCTATGTGAGAAGAAGTGGGCCGTAATCCACCACACGAGCTCAGTACGGGTTGGTGAATGTCACATGTCTTCGAATTTTTGGTTTCAGGGCATGCCAGTTTCCTCACAATGTTTTCCTTGACCGTACGACACTGGACAATGACAACGAACAAACGATCAAATCAAAAACAAGATGCCGATTGCAGAATGGACAACTACTTTTGAAATCAATACAAATCAAATCAAATTTATTTGTGGACCAAAAAGATTTACATTAGTTGGTGATTGGAGCCTCCTGTCAAGCAAGTTATGCCTGTGTTAGGAGACTCCGTGTAACATAATGTACATACTCACAGTTATCTTCATTCATTCCTCCAGGTCAGAACAAGCATTCTGTTACCGTTAGGCGCTGATCTGATTATTTATTACGACACGTTTCATCCACAATCAGTACACAGACACAGCTCCATCTTTAAGATGACACTACGATTATTTAGTGACATCCAAGGGTTGGTAATTACGCCCACATTGATGGATATCATTTTTCCTATAATCACTATACTTCTGATACAAAATAACTATAGATTTTATCGTATTTTATTAATAATATATTTTATTATGACAGCTTTGACAACGACGTTTAATACGTCGCCATGGCAACCTTTCTTTCAAATTCTTACCTGCCTGTATCTTTTTAACTAATTGGACATGAATACTTATTATATTTCATTACTGGCCATCTTCGTAACTCAAATTCATATTTTCTACATGATGTTATTCTACGAGCTGACATTATAGATCCACGCAATCCAAGGATCAGTTCGAGTTTCGCCTCTAAAGCGAAAGCAACTAAAAACCTGATACTCCAGGGCTACCTATCCCGGGAATACCCAGCGTACCTCTCCACTCCGGTGCCTGACGGACCCTGCTTACGCCTCCGTCCTCCGTCCTCCGTGAAGGCCTCCTGTTTCTATTGGGCCGCGCCTCATCCGAGGGCCGCCTCACCTGGCGGGCTGACAGCGTCCCCGCCGTGCCTCTCTCTCCTGCTGCCGTGCTGCGTCCTGTCCTGCTGCGTGGGCCCTCCTACGGGTGTCCTCCGTGCCGCACACGCACCAGCAGCTACCCTCACCTGCACCTGCACCTGTACCTGTACCTGCACCTGCACCTGCACCTGGATCTGCACCAGCAGCTACCCTCACCTGCACCTGCACCTGTACCTGTACCTGCACCTGCACCTGCACCTGGATCTGCATCTGTACCTGCACCTGTCGCCAGCACCTGCCTCGTGTCTACCTCCCTCATCTGGATCTCCACTACAGCCTCCTCAGCCCACCTATCACGCATCGTCATCCATACACCCCACCTTCACATACTACACACCACTCTTCAGTCCATCCCCATCTTTTAATTGCTTGTAAATATACCTTTAATTTTTTTCTACCTCCCTTTCTTTAATTTCATTTTCCTTTATAAGTTTATTTTCTTGTCGCTACACGACATTTTGGCGCCCAACGTAAATTAGTTCTTTCTCTCTCTCTCTTTCCCCAATTCTTTTAATTCTCTTAGTTCTCTTTCTTTCATTTTTAAGTTTCGTCCTTCTTTGTCTTCTTATATAATTTTCATACATCCATTCCTTTCACACTTTCCTAAATTCTAAAACAACACTTCCTCTAGTGTTCATTTAAACTCTGGCTAATTATTTTTTCATCCAAACATCACCTGAGCACACTGTACTATCTTGAATATTTCTAAACATCTATACTCTTTATATATAACCTTATTTTTTTTCAACAGGAAAAGTAAGGAATCTTTTTACGTAACTTTATTTATTATCTTTTAAATATTTTTACGCGACTTTATTTATTAACTTTCAACTTATAAATATGTATATATTGTATACAAACATCACTCTCTACATTATCACCTTTATTCTATTCTGTACATAAATACTTATTTAACTCCACAACTACAACTATTTGGTAAATCCAAACGGTTTTAAAAGATGATGGCCTACTCCATCCATCTTTTACTCTTCTATAACTACGGGCCCTACAGCCATAGTTATAATGATCATGATGCTCTACTGCATTGATCACTGGATAAGCTTTATCAATTGGCTCTAAACCATTGGTAATCTAAGCTTTCCAATCTAAAGTTATCTAACTATTGTATATATTCATATATGTATATGTATTCTTAAGAGCGGTTGCAACTCTTTAAATAAGCCCTTGCAGGAGCGGTTGGTTACTCACTAAATAAGCCTAAACTAAATGTACAAATGTATCTATCTACTACTACTTAACTTATTACTTAACTCTATCGCTCTTATATGAGCTTAATTTCCTATACTTAATTTGTATAAGGTAATACCTTTTCTTTTTTTTCCATTTCCGGAGCGGCCGACAACTCCTTAAATAAGCCTTAACGTCGTTTATAAAACACCCTTCTAGAGTGGCAGTCATTGAATGTGAACTCCACCCTTACCGGAATGCAGGAGATTGCTTAAAAGAGATAGTATGATTGGGTGAATGGAGAGTTATGAATCTGCGAAGTTGTGTTTTACAGTTTCCTTCGGAAAGTTTCATCAAAATTTTCTCTGAGTCGAAAATTTTCTAGGGTCGGGGGGAAAATGTAACATAATGTACATACTCACAGTTATCTTCATTCATTCCTCCAGGTCAGAACAAGCATTCTGTTACCGTTAGGCGCTGATCTGATTATTTATTACGACACGTTTCATCCACAATCAGTACACAGACACAGCTCCATCTTTAAGATGACACTACGATTATTTAGTGACATCCAAGGGTTGGTAATTACGCCCACATTGATGGATATCATTTTTCCTATAATCACTATACTTCTGATACAAAATAACTATAGATTTTATCGTATTTTCTTAATAATATATTTTATTATGACAGCTTTGACAACGACGTTTAATACGTCGCCATGGCAACCTTTCTTTCAAATTCTTACCTGCCTGTATCTTTTTAGCTAATTGGACATGAATACTTATTATATTTCATTACTGGCCATCTTCGTAACTCAAATTCATATTTTCTACATGATGTTATTCTACGAGCTGACATTATAGATCCACGCAATCCAAGGATCAGTTCGGGTTTCGCCTCTAAAGCGAAAGCAACTAAAAACCTGATACTCCAGGGCTACCTATCCCGGGAATACCCAGCGTACCTCTCCACTCCGGTACCTGACGGACCCTGCCTACGCCTCCGTCCTCCGTCCTCCGTGAAGGCCTCCTGTTTCTATTGGGCCGCGCCTCATCCGAGGGCCGCCTCACCTGGCGGGCTGACAGCGTCCCCGCCGTGCCTCTCTCTCCTGCTGCCGTGCTGCGTCCTGTCCTGCTGCGTGGGCCCTCCTACGGGTGTCCTCCGTGCCGCACACGCACCAGCAGCTACCCTCACCTGCACCTGCACCTGTACCTGTACCTGCACCTGCACCTGCACCTGGATCTGCACCAGCAGCTACCCTCACCTGCACCTGCACCTGTACCTGTACCTGCACCTGCACCTGCACCTGGATCTGCATCTGTACCTGCACCTGTCGCCAGCACCTGCCTCGTGTCTACCTCCCTCATCTGGATCTCCACTACAGCCTCCTCAGCCCACCTATCACGCATCGTCATCCATACACCCCACCTTCACATACTACACACCACTCTTCAGTCCATCTCCATCTTTTAATTGCTTGTAAATATACCTTTAATTTTTTTCTACCTCCCTTTCTTTAATTTCATTTTCCTTTATAAGTTTATTTTCTTGTCGCTACACGACATCCGCTCTTCCACAACAGTATACAATTTTTGCACGTAAACCAAATAAACCACAATTACAAGAACAACTACTATACTTAGCTGGACTTTATTCCTAAATAACTTGTAGCGGTATCTACAACGCCATACGCGAACAACGCGTCATATTGACGTCACGCAAATCCTGCATCTCGCAAGCAGAGTTTACCGCGCAATTAGCATAGATACAATTTTCCAACATCTATCGTTGGGCAGTTGCCCGCCAGACACAACACCCGTCTGGTTGGAGGATCCTCCCTTTTCTATAGAGTATGAGTGAACTTTACATCCTGTTCCTCATACCTCTATAAACTGATTCGTAATTGTAATGCATATACAATATAGGTGAGCAAAGTTGAGAAGACTCCTCTAACTACATTTTTGACCTTGAGGAAGAAGCCGCGCAACAAACTCCACAGCAACACAGCAATCTGTCTGTGTGACCGTGTTGTTCTTTATTTATTTATTTATATATACTTTATTGTACACCACAAAAATACATAGCACAAAAAATACATGACACACTACAAAACATACAATGGGCGGCCTTATCGCATTACTGCGATCTCTTCCAGGCAACCTTAGAATGGACAGTGATTTTCCTTGACATAAAATGGGACTGTCGTTGGTGCAAATATTAATTATACAATACACTAAAATAGATACACAAATATATACATATCCAAAATTATAGATACATAAATACATACATACTATATATACAAGCAAAGAAAAATAAAAGAAGACTGTAGATGATTGCAGTTAGGACAACAAGATCACAACGACAAGTAGCGCTCTTTTACAAGTCTTTTGAACACCTGTAACGACTGCGCGCGTTTTATTTCAACTGGCAATGCATTCCACAAACGAGCGGCCTGGACAGTTCTTCTAAACTACGCAACGATTTTGATGTTCAGTTCAGTGTCCACCATAATTTAGAGAATTTATTCCTAAAGGATTCCGTATAAATTACATTAATATTAAACTACACAATGATAAAAAAATATTAATGTTTAGTCAAGACGACAAAAAACGTGCGAAGCCGGGATGGGCGCTAGTAAATACATAAATATTTATAATATTATGACGTAGATATATGTTCCTAGTTTATTGTTTATGTGTGTAATTTGAATAGTATAATGGCACCTACGGGTATAGACTAGAAGCTAGTACCTACCTAGTAAATATCTAGTTTTTTTTATGAAACATTTTTATGGCTGGCCTCAGTTTTTATGCAGAGCAATTCCGTTGGTTGTTCATCGGCATACATCACAGGGATTTTTTTACTGCTACCCATTCAGCTAGATATTGCTGTCCAAAATCTATACTAATATTATAAAGAGGGTAAAATTTGTTTGTATGTATGTAGGATTTGAAAAAGTCTGTTTGCATTTGAAAGCCCAATTCTTGAGGGAGGTTATGGGCTATGTTATATCATGTACAACCCTTAGGAGCCGAGCAATAGTAAAAAAAGTCAGAAAAAACACTAAGCGAAAAGGAAGTAGGGAACTAGGACACTAGACAAAAAGGAAGTACCATGGGCGAGCGATGCGATGCTATGCAATGGGTCGGGGGCCGAAATTTCATGCAGACAAAGACACGGGCAGAAACTAGTTGTGGATATAGTAAAGTGTGAAACAGTATGAACATAGATACGGTTTCATACTTTGCTTTATTCACAATTTTTCTACCTGACCTGGCTAACTTCGTGCCGCCTCAGAATCAAAAAAGCCGTTGCATACAAAATGTATGAGAAAATGAATTATCTACATTTTTTTTTTCGTGATTTTTTCCCATTCTTCAATAGTTATTCTGCTATTCGGGGCAGAGACACTTACAACAAATAAAAAAATAATAAAAACCCGTCCAGCTGTTCCTGAGTGTACGGTGTAACTAACCCAACTTTGTTTTATTCATTTACATAGATTTCTCTGTCCATCTTGTGTGAAGAAATTATTCAGTAAAGACATTTTTACAAAAGTGAACGATATTGAAAATCTATGCACAATTCATCACAGCGACAGTCAATATCAAAATTTTAGGGAAATTACTGTGAAGACTGTGAACGTTCTTAAAATAACGAGATTTGCCCTCTGCTCACGTGCCACGGTCGAGTATTGCCTTAAAATACCGCTCTCTAAAAATATACCCAACCCTCAAGAATACATTGCAGAATCATTATTTAAATGGACGTATTGCTGCGAGCTGTACTGCTATTGGGGTAGCTCTTTACATGATTTATTTTTTAGCCTTTATTATTTGAGAATCCAACCGAAAATCCGTTTGAAAGTTTGCGTAATGGACGTACAATCACCGTAAATTCTGCTTTGTTCCAATTTGAGGGGTAGATGTTGGTGAAAATATATTTTTTTGGTCATGTGTTGACACAAACGAAATGGACTACACCTATGTGTCCAAAATAAGAGATTTTTAATTGGTTTAAAAAAATACTTTTACTCGTCAAAGCAATAATAATGCTTAAAAAAAACGACATGACACTCTGAGAAGAAACTCCGACACAAACTCAGAGGTCATAGAGGAAGAATTATAAATCTCCTTTAACGTCCAGACATTATCTTGGTCAGGCTCTAACTATGTAATTGGTCGATTAGTTCCGCAACGCAACAAACCCAGGGTTTGCTAGGAAGTTTTGCGGTCATAGTAAGGGCTTAATTGAGCAATTTAGATATTTATAATACTCTGCCGTCGAACTAATTAATTTCTTCGTCTTATCTTTTTTATGGCGATGGTCATTGAAGCATGTCTTCACTGCTCACTTCAAGAACTAACTTTAAATGAGGCTTCATAAAAATCCGATATTTATAATAAACTAGCGGATCCGGCAGACGTCGTCATGCCCGTTTGAGTCACCAAATACCGACAGCAGCGCCACCTACCGGGTCGAATTGTGTGTATATTTCATCCAAACCGATCCAGCCGTTTAGGAGGAGTTAGGTGACAAACACACGTACAGAATTGTGTTAATATCTTAATACAATTCTTCTGTACGTGTGTGCCCGGCCCGAGGGTTTCAATCTTATCAGATTGAAACCCTCGGGCCGGGCCGGGCCGGTTCCTAGTGCGCATGGTCTTTTTAAAGTAATTTCGAAACGACTGATTGACACTTCCCATGACCCAAGGGCTGGCTTTTACTTTGGCCAGAGGCTAAGCATTGCCATACAACGTGGCAATGCCGCCAATGTCTTGGGTACATTACCAGTCGACAGCGATGCGGATGAATTTTTCGACGCTAAATTTTAGTTTGTAAAAAGTTTTAGTTAATTTAGAATATAATTTTGTTACTTTAGTGTTAGCTTGTAAATTGTAATTGATACCCTATGTATGTTAATAAAACGTGTAAGATAAGATTTATTTTAACATATCAAAATATCCAATTGTTGTTAATATTGTTGAATTTCAATAAAAAGCTAACCATACTTGCACGTTATTTGGTGAATCCCCATAACGTATGATTAGATTGCTACTTTGAGAAAGGTAATTCATATTGTAGTCTTTTGTCAAGTGTAGCTAGTGAAAATTTTTAATTGGATTTTCTAGTTTTGACAGTTAAATAATTAAATATAGGGAAAAAAAGAAAGAAAAACTAAATAAAAGCTTGTATACAATTATTTGCGGCAAACATGACGCATAAAAAAGACCACAAACACAAAAAAAACTAACAAGTTGGGGGTAAACATGCGTCACATCTACGCAAAACGGCCATCGCTCCGCAAAATGCTAAGACCCTATACGAGACAGAGCCCCAGCGCTGGTATATGATATGGTGATAATATATCCACTGATATATACCAGCAAACCTTGTTTTAAATATTATACAACACAGTACAAAAACGCCTATACATTTTAAAATCATTTATGTACAAAAATAAAGTATCGTCTTCTCGAAACTCGCTTACAACGTGGTTTGATATGAAGAGCACTCCCCACAGATTTAGATACTGGGTGCCATGTTCCTTTTGTCACTTGGTGATTGCTTCCTTTTCCATCATTATAAATTAATTTCTAGGTACAAAAAAAATATAGATACTATACCGGGTGGCAGGGACATCGACGCGCAACCTGTAACCATGAATTCAGCACATGATTTTAGACCCCTTAGCGTAACGCGTAAATTTTTTGTCGGTAATCAAAAAAAAATACCTGCTGTTTCATAGGAAAATACAATACCTAAATGTATAGAACAGTTGACTTTTTTTTAAATAACCGATGAAATCTATCCACGTGAGGGTGTTTAGAATCATGTGTTGAATCCATGGTAACAGGTTGCACGTCGATGTCCCTGCCACCCTGTGGAAATCGACACTTTTAAACATGGTTGGCTGACTTTAGAATGCCAAAATAACTAGGCTGAAAATGGTCTCATTGATGTGTGTCGTAATGGCCCTGTGGTTACGGCCTCGCCTCTTATGCACGAGGTTGTCATGTCGAGGGTTCCAATCCGGGAAAGTAGGTACCAAAGTGTATTTTTAAATTCATTTACATTCTAAGTTTGTCTTGTACTCGTACATCACTGACATTGGTGAAGGAAAACGTCGAGAGGAAACCTGAAGGCCAATTCTCGTAATTTAAAACGTTCAAAATCTAGTCGCAGTCTCATCACAGCGACGAACAAATGTCAAAAACTTGTCAAAATCAGACTGTGAATGGTCTTAAAATTACGAGAATTGCCCCTCTGAACTTGAAGTTAATAATTATAAGTTTGAAATTGTCAACAGTCTTGAGCAAGCATGGTGATAAATTTTCGTGCCTGTATGAGAAGATTATTGCCCTGCAGTGGTAGGAAAGTGGGCTGGTATTACTTAATCGGTCTCATTGCTTTTACTCTGGTTTAGTTACGGGGTTTATGTAAGAAGGCGGCTGGGACAGACTGGATGCAGACTGCGGAGGATAGAGTGTTGTGGCGCAGCTTGGGTGAGTCCAACAGTGGACTGCGATTGGCTGAGTTGATAGTAAGGAGGTTTATGTTTATCGTCATTGTGTGAGTAAAACAGCGTTCCTAGTTAAATAAAAGTAGGAGTATCAGCATTGCCATCCAACGTGGTAATGCTGCCAGCCTTTTGGGCACTTATCCCACTGACAGTGATGCGGACGAATTTTTTGATGCCCAATGAGCTCCTGCCTTTTTCTTTATTTTTTCGTATTATATACTTGTATATAGTATATATTATTGTTAATTTGTTCTTGTACAATATACTACATAAATAAAATAAATAAATTAAATAAAAGTAGGCAAAATAATTATTTTCTTAACATGTACTCACTAAAGACAACCCCTAAACGCGCTCACCCTTCACCGATTTCAATTACTGAAGCGGCGCAATATGTTTCCCAGCAATCTTGCAATATGTTTTATGTTAAAATAAATATTTATTTTCTGTCTGTTTGTCAAAAACTTAGCGACCACATTTACCCAGAATACGTTAAAATAATTTGTACAAATCCACTATAAATATGGCGAACTTCAAATTTTATTGTTGTAGTTCGCAAACAATATTCCTAATGGTTTTAAGTTTTGAATTTATGTCTCTAAGGACTCCGGAATTTAAATATATAAGTTTTGGAATCAATTTGTTCAGATCTAAAGTAGATTAAGATTATTTTCGAGTTTACTTTAGTCATAAATATTACGATGTGTCGGGTTAGGAGCGTTTATTGCAAAACGATGTACTAAGTTAGCAGTAACTTCTAGACTTTGTAATTTTTTGAGTAAGTGGCACATTACATTGTGATTTACGTTCAAATTGCGATTTAATGTGCACATAGAACCACGAAATGTGGCCACATTTTTTTAAGTCACTAAAATGGAAAAGTATACTCTTTAACATCATCATCAGATGATGATGATGCCAATTATGTTGGGATCGGCTTCCAGTCTAACCGGATGCTGAACACCAGTATTTTACATGGAGTGACTGCCTTAACCATAACCCAGTTACTGGGTAATACGATACCCCTTGGTAAAACTGGTTGTCAGACTTTCGGGCTCGAGCATTTCCGACGTTTGGCCCCCAAACTGGAACGGACCGGGGCCGTCTTAAAGCGGCTCCTGCCCAACCTGAGGGGGCCAAACGCCTCCTGCCGGAGGCTTTACGCGGGGGTCGTGCGGTCCATGGCCCTATATGGGGCCCCGGTATGGGCGCGTTCACTGCGGCTTCGAGCCGCACACTACCTGAACGCGCCCCAAAAGGTGGTAGCCGTAAGGTTAATCCGGGGGTACCGCACGATCTCGCGCGAGGCAGCAAGCCTCCTTGCCGGACTGCCACCATGGGATCTGGAGGCGATAGTCCTCGCGCGCCTGTATGACTGGCGCGCGGAGGCACTACGTCGGGGGGAAACTCTGCACCCGCGGCAAATCGCTGCGGAGCGGACGGACCTCCGGCGCGGTCTCATGGTGGAATGGAAGGCGCGACTATCGCAACCCAGCGCAGGGCACGCCACGATAGCGGCGGTAAGACCCCTCTTTGAGGAGTGGCTAGAGAGGCGTCACGGCGCTCTCACCTACCGCCTGACGCAGGTCCTCTCCGGACACGGATGTTTCGGGAGGTTCCTGCACATAATCAGGCGGGAGGAGACGCCCGGGTGTCACCACTGCGAGGATCGCCCAGAGGACACGGTGGAGCATACGGTGGAGGTCTGCCCCGCTTGGGCAGAGCACCGCCGTGTCCTCGTAGAGGCGATCGGCAGCGGCGGCGACCTCTCGCGCCCGGCCCTGGTGCAAGCCATGGTCCGGGGCGAGAGGGAGTGGGAGGCGGTCACCTCCTTCTGCGAAGCAGTCATGCTAGCGAAGGAGGTGGCGGGATGGGCGAGGGAGAGATCTTCACGCCTCAGCCGCCGAGGGAGACGCTCCGGGCGTCGGGAGCCGCGTGACGACTCCCGGCCACCGTAGGCGCGGGCCTGCGGGCGGAGAGCAATGGGTAGCTCTCCGTCCGATCAGGACCAGGCCCGTGCCGGCCGGCGCGTAAATGTTCCACGTGCGCCTCAAAGAGATGTCAGCATAGATGACGGGGCCCGACAGGGCCGAAGCCTGCCGGGGTAGCGGGATCGTCCGAAAGGGTTACCGCTGCCCTGGTACATAAAGGGCTAAGGAAGGAACACGGGTGGGTTTTAGTCAGTAAGAGTCTGACACTCCCTTCTGCTCCACCCAGAGCGGGAGGAGTCATTTGATGATTTCCCATGCACAAAAAAAAAAAAAAAAAAAAAAGACTTTCGGGCTTCTGACTACCCGTAACGACTGTCAAAGACCCAAGAATGACAGCCGGGAGCTGCAGCTTCACGTGCTTCCCGAGGCATGGACGGGTCATGGTATGTACAGATGGTCACCCATCCACGAACCAACCGTGGCAAACATAGCTTAACCTGATCGATCGACTTGTGCGGCTGTTATTACTGAGCCACAAGCCGCTTTTCTGAAGACCGCCACATCATAATCTATAATTAAAACCACAGGAAAAACCCGGTGTTTTAAGGCTGCAAGCGGCTTTTAGTAACGCCTTGTAACAACTAGATAAAGAAATCATAAAAGTAAAAAGCTCTGGACGGGAATACGAAGCTTCCAACGTTCAGAAATCCAAGTTAATATCTTGTATCTTACGAAATAAATTCATCTTATTTTCTGTAGTCTCATTGAAATGGTTTGTGAATAAAACGAAGAATTGTTTGATATGCCGATATAAATACTTTTATTTTTAACTTACTACTGTATAGAATCGAGTTCTTCTAACTGTACCGACAGCTGCAGTGTGATTCTGTAACCATCTCACCGTGAAAACTTAGGTGAAGTGAGCGTGGAGTGAGCTGTCATTCCAACTAATGCTTGGAATTAAGACTATTGACAGCTCACTCGAAGCTCACTTCACCTAACTTTTCACGGTGAGATTTTTACAGAATCGATCAGCTGTGCTGCTGGGGAGATTGTTGAGCCACTTCTTCTACCCAACGAAAGCATGTAGTGATAAAGGGCGGGCGTTTTGGAGGACTGTCTTATGTAATTTTGTCGTTCAAAAAATGCTGATTCTCAGCCTAGTTTGAACAAATGACTTTTAATCTTGAAAAATGGTAATTTTACATAGGTTGAGACAATGGGCGGTCTTATCGCTAAAAGCGATAGTTTAAAGACAGCCTTCGGATGGATTTAAAAGGAGAAGCGGAGACAATACCTACTGCAGGTAGGCTGTGGTGTACCATTTACATAAAAGTACAAGAAATACATATAGCATTTACTAATATTATGTAATTTTAGCTTCTGCCTGTCTTGTTCCCCTGACACACCCTGTCGCATGGCATCGCCTGACCGCGCTATTATTGCAATTTCGCTTAACGCTCTTTCTGATTTTTTTCTTTTTGTTCCACTCCTAAGACTCCTATCATGATGTTAAACGACCCATAGCCTTCCTTGAGACTTGCGATATTAAATGCAAAAAGATTTATTTTTATTTGATAGGTAGTTCTTGAGATTAGCGCGTTCAAATAACTAACAAACAAAAAAAAACCCTTCAGCTTTATGATTAGGTTAGTATTATAGTACGGCCGTCGAGAGAATCGTTTCTGACACCTGTCAGTGCGACAGTTCGACATAGTAACTAATAAACATCGAATTCGCGAAACACGTATTCGTTTGTATGAAACTGACAGGTGTCTATCTAGAATGCATTCTCTCGTCGGCCGAACTGTAAGGATGTAAGGGGAATGGAGAGGGCTATGCAAGGAGTTCCCCTGCGTGATCGAATCAGAAATGAAGAGATCCGCAGGAGAACCAAGGTAACCGACATAGCCCGAAGAATTGCCAAACTTAAGTGGCAGTGGGCAGGGCACATTGCTCGCAGAACAGATGACCGATGGGGCCGAAAGGTTCTGGAGTGGCGACCGCGTACCGGAAGACGTAGCGTTGGAAGGCCTCCCACAAGGAAGACCGACGACCTTGTGAAGGCCGCAGGAACCCGTTGGCTGCGAGAAGCACAGGACTGGTCGCAGTGGAGGTGATTGGGGGAGGCCTATGTCCAGCAGTGGACGTCTTTCTGCTGAGTGATGATGATAGATATACAAAATAATGATGAAACAATAGCAAAGAACAAAATATAATGATGATGTTTAAGGAGAGAGGAAGTAACTAGATGCAACAAATTCAGAATAAGCTGGCCTCTTAGTATAACAAAACTCCGTACGACTAAGGCAGCGGGTAATTGCGAAACACACTAACAGTAGGAATGGCTTTCATTTTGACAGTTCAACAACATTCATTGCGTTATTGACGTTGTTGAGCAGACAAATTTTTCGAACATATGAAGCAATGGATTAGCAATATCTGTCAAAATGATTCAGATTGTGATTGATAGTGTGTTACACAATTAGGGTACGGGTTTAGAAGTCGCAAGCGCTACTGCAAGCATGAGGTTCTGAGTTTGATTCCTAGGTTGGGCAGTATTGGTTTTACATTAGAAATTTCTCAGAAGCAGCCTAAAGTTTGGATTTGTGCGCAGTTGGTGTCATAGGCCCCCTTTTATATGGGACTTAACCGCAACTAGCGAAGTGTGGGTGTACAATAAGTGCAAAATTCTTATAAGTATGCTCTTTGTAAAATATTCCTGTTAACTTGACCAATTAGGCTGAATATAATACTTGAAGTATGAGGGTTTGAGGGTATGAGGGTGTACAACAATAGGTGAACGGGCAAATCTAACGACCACTCGATTTCCAAACATTGCGTTCGATATAGAGTTGGTACATAGATTGAATTTTACGATTTACGAAGTAGATCGGACTCCAAAAACAACGGTTTCCTGGGACAGCACATAATCAGCCTATAATATTCCCACTGCTGGACACAGGCCTCCTCTCTGTGAGAGGGAGTGGGCCGTTATCCACCACGCGGGCCCAGTACAGGTTGGTAGATGTCACACGTCTTCGAATTTTTGGTTCTAGGACATGCCGGTTTTCTCACAATGTTTTCCTTCATCGTTTTGAGAGTGCCACCCACTACTCTCCACAATCTCTGTTGAAATAATGAACACAAAGAAGATAAAATTTCAAAAAGCTGTGGATATTGTGAATAATAAATAAATAAAACGCCTGTTTGGTTCCGAATGTACGAGTTACATCTCACATCATCTCTGTAACTCGCGCCGTCACCACTGAGCCACCACTGCTAGCCACCAATGTATGTATAGTGCGCTTTATCAAGTGATAAAGTTAAATTCAATTCAGTTAAATCTTTTGTTATCTGGGACAATTCTTGTACAACAAAATCAATAAAACTCAACCTATTTTTAACCTTAATAAAGGACAATGTAAAAAGAAGCTTGCCACGTGGCTCCAGGGGCTCAACTATGTTGACACCGAAAAACTACTTACCAGTATGACTTAATGTATACCAACTGCTATCTATTAAACCCTCATCCACACCCTCTCCCACACGTTCTCTCGCACATACACACTCGAAACACATCTTTCTCACGTCCTCACTACATAATGTTTTCTGACAATTCTAACACTATACAAACACTTTTTTTTTGTCTATTTCGTTTTTTCCATTCATTTATTATTTAATTTTTTAAACATCTTATGTTAAACTACAGACTCTAAAAGCTATTATACAACCTCCTAATTCAAAATTTGTTAAAGCACTTTTACTATGATTATCATGCAATGTATCGAACTGCTAGAGGGCGGAGACCTGGTGACCTGAAATACAGGCCCTTAAAGCCTAGCTTAGGCACCAGTCTCCCACAGTAAACTAAACCAAATAATATATCATGTGTAACAATGTCTGTAATGTTAATTGTGGTGAGAAAATAAATACTTATTATTATTATAATTATAATTGTGGCACGGTTTTATGATCCCGCAAAAGTATAGAAGAGAAACCAGTGTGAAGAAGATATCAACATCATCATTATAACTGGCAAAATACACCTAAGAATAGGAACTGCAACCGGGTCTACACTATGGATCGGATTTCTCATTATATTTATTAAAGGCCGTCGGATTTCCACCAATTTTACTATTCATAGACTATTTATACGGGATCGAGAAGTGTGAATTTGAAATGCAATACAAAAAAATTTGGATGTAAATTCGCACACGGATAGACGATGACCCGAATTATGTACATAGAATACTTTTTCACGGTAATACGTTCCCGTGGGATAATATTTCAGAACTATACGCAGGCGAAGCCACGAGCAAAAGAACTAGCAAGAATGTAAATAAATCAAATACAAAAAAAAAACCTGAAAATATTTGATTAAGGGCTGATTTTTCAATCGTCTGATAACTTTATTCGAGGAATAATTTTGAAATGTTGACAGTTATTTCATACAAAAACTGTCAGACGTCAATTTTATTCCTCGAACAAAAGTTATCTGGCGATTGAAAAATCAGCCCTAAGAAAGAAAATAAGTTTATTTGACACAGGTTAAGTAAGGCACACAATATATGCCTAACTAATGCCTGACGCTGGTTACAGCTACATCATATTCGAAAATGTGAATAATATTCGAACAGAAATTGAATGCAATTCAATTGAATTCATTGGACAGTAAGTACTCGGTTTTAAATAAATTCAGTGTGCTGAAAAATTAAACCAAGCGGTTTTTTTGGGGCTTTTCTGTGCCTATTATGAGCTCTTATAATTTTAACGTGACGTTATGACGTCCACGTCCACGTCACGGCATCACAATAACACAGGGAAGGAAAATGTATTATCTGAACCAAACTTGATTGAACAGTCTCAGATGTTTGTCGAAGGACCGATGGCCGGTGGGGTATATGTTTATTGTGGCTAAGTTATAACCAGCCGCACGCGTCGATCGATCAGGTTAAGCTACGCTTGCCGCGGTTAGTGCGCGGATGGGCGACCATCTTAATACACCGAGACCCCTCCGCGCCTCGGAAAGCATGTTAAGCCGTTGATCCCGGCTGTCATTCGTGGATCTTTGGCAGTCGTTACGGGTCGTCAGAAGCTCGAAAGTCTGACAACCAGTCTTACTAAGGGGTATCGTATTACCCAGTAACTTGGTTGTGGAGGTCAGATAGGCAGTCGCTTCATGTAAAATACTGGTATTCAGTTGCATCCGGTTAGACTAGAAGCCGACCCCAATATAGTTGGGAAAAGGTTAGGCATATGATGACATGCCCGTGTGGGCAAATGCGCACGTGGCGCGTGGCGCGTGGGTGTCCACGCGCCACGCGCGCATTTGACTCCCACGATTATATCGGCACGATAGAAATTATGAAAGCGTACATAGCCTGAGTGATCCCGAAGCCATATAAAATTTTATTTGAGAATGATTGCTTTTTCATTGTTTTATTTTACGAGGCAGATGAATTATTGAAAAATAAAATCGGAATATAGTTTTTTTAATTTAAATCCATACATACTTTTTCTTTTTAGGTTTATTTCAAAGCTATACTTGTGTAAGCTACGGTAGGTATTGAACTTTAAAATAAATGATTCTATCAAAATAGAATGCCTCGTTAGTATAGAAGTCGCGCTTCTACTGAGCATGAGGTCTTGGGATCGATTCCCAAGTAAATTGAATAATAGAAATTCCAGGTACAAAAACCCATTAACACTGCCCGTGTTAATGGGTTTTGTACCTGGAATTTCTCAACTTACTGAGAAATTTGTAGAGCTCTGGATTTGTGCACGTCTGATGGCAAGAGGCTTGCCTATTATATGGGACTCCAACATAGCTGGCGATCAGTAGCGTAACAATAGGGTAGCACGAGTGGCAAAATGCCACGGGCCCCTAGCCGGAGGGGGCCCCCGGCCCGAGAGGGCCATGAGCCCAGGAGGATTCTAACATACTTAAGTATAGAAATGCAAACTTTTTTCGACCACTAGAACAAAGAAGAAATCAGGGCCCGTATTCCCGTAATTTAAAACGTTCAAAATCTAGTCGCAGTCTCATCTCGGCGACAAACAAATGTCAAAAACTTGTCAAAATGTAGGGAAATTAGACGTATTTTTGACAGATTGAGACTGAGATCAGACTGTGAACGTTCTTAAAATTACGAGAATTACCCCTCTGGCATTCCATGTTGTAGGGGAAATTACGAAATCTACGCGGACGAACTCGCGGGCGAACTGCCAGTAAAAAAAAAATATAAACTTGGTTGAGCTTCTTTACATTGAGGGAGGGCCCTACCAATCCCATGAATTTTCCATGGGCCCCAAAGGGTATAGTTACTCCACTGTTGGCGATATGTGGGTGGACTATATATAGGTACACGCCCAACCCTTCGAGAAATCAAGGCGTGATATTAAGAAAAAATAAAATCTAATAATTATAACGGCCTAAATCATCAAGTGACAATAGGAATAAACCTATTGGATACACTCGCGACCTTCCAAAGAATATTATTATGCAAGAAACGTGATAACGTTGGATTTAAGCCTTAAAATTCTACCGAACAAGTAAGGAAATTTTTAGGTACCTACTAGTTAAGGAGAAAATTAGATGGTAGTCACTAGTCAGTAAACATGTAAATTAATCAACCTTTATAATGTTCCCACCAGGGATTGAAAAGGCTCCTAAAATACCGGTAAAGAACCGGTATTTAGTGGTTCGGGGTACAAGAACCCGAACCGGAACCGGAACCTAAATTGGAACCTTTAAGAACCTTTATTTTACCGGTTCTTCAAAGCGAGTCCGAATGCCCTTAGTCACACAAATGCATAATGTCTCTAATTGACGAAACCAGGAAGGGGTGTGGTTTGTCGCTAGCTGCGCTCCCGCAGAAATATTTTCGCAGAAATATTAATATTTTGACTCCACTGTACCTACGGGTGGCCGCCGCGCGGGTGGGAGTTTTTGTGAGGGGAGAGGGGCACATTTGCTTTTGTAGATCATTCGCATCATTCGTTGCTTATCCAGACTTCCACTCGCAAATAATTCGAAGGCGAACTGAAAGAAAAAATACGCTCGGCACGCGTCATACATATCCCTTCTTTCTTAGAGAACTTTACGGAACCGGTATATTGGAACCTTTATTTGGAACCGGTACTTTGGAACCAGAACCAAACCGGAACCTGAACCGGAACCGTACCGAAAAGGAGAACCTTTTTAAGAACCGAAATGAAGAACCGGAACCCAAATTCGTACCGGTTTTCAACCCCTGGTTCCCACTGCTGGAACACAGGCCTCCTATTAGTGAGAGGGAGTGGGCCATGAAGTACCACGCGAGCCCAGAGCGGGTTGGTATATGTCACACGTCTTCGAATTTTTATTTCTAGGACATGTCGATTTCCTCACGATGTTTTCCTTCACCGTTTTGAGAGCAGTGCTGATGAAGTAATTTACACAAAGTAAAGCGCCTATCTGAAAGAAAGAAAGAAAGAAGAAAGAAAGAAAATGCATTTATTTGCGACAAACATGACGCATAAAAAAGGACGCACAAAAAAAAAACAAGTTGGGGGTAAACATGCGTCACATTCACGCAAAACGGCCATCGCTCAGCATAATGCTAAGACCCTATACGAGACAGAGCCCAAGCGCTGGTTTTCAGCGGCAGCCGGTGTTGGGTTCAACCTACGACCTACAACTCGTAAATCGCAGCCCGTACCACTCGGCCACCACTGTTGCACTGTTCTCACGGATGTCTGAGTTACGAACTCGGTCTTTTGGTGATAAGTCTAATATGGCGCTCGATAGCCGTTTGAGCAACTTAGACTTTGAACACCGTCTCTTTAGTATGCATACATGCGAGCGACACGCATCAACGGCAGAGATAACTGCAGCTGTAGACACCCGTCGATGCGTTGGAGGGTAAGGGTTGCCGTCGACAACGTATTTGAGTATGGTGCTCAAATGCACGAGCGGCATAATGTCGACGGCAGCCGCCCCGACGTGTCGTTGAGTTGCCTCTACCGTTGACGCGTTTTGCTCGTGTGAATGAGCCCTTAGTGAACGCCCATGTTTCGGCCCCATATGTCAGGCAGGATAGAGAAAATCTTAGCGGAAAAACCCAATGGCACTTTGCCTGAATCCCCTGGCATTGAGAGATCAATAACAGTAGCGCCTGCGAACACTAGCAGATAGCAGTGAAGTGGGTACGTACGGGGGATGAATAAAAGCCTTGCCTAAGCCCACTTGCTTTGTTTACTTATAAATCCACACACGTACAACAGAAAGTTCGAAGAATAGAAGGAGAAAGTCAACACAAGAAGAAGCACAGATAGAAAGTCACGTAAGCACAAGTAGAAGATAAGCAGAGTTCATAAGCTTAGGTAAACAAGCGCGCGAGAAACATACGGTACTTAGCGATTGCGTGCGTCGAATTAGAGGGCATCTAGCGGACTGCCGATCGGTGAAGCGCGAGGGAGCGGGAGGGGCCCCACTCGCTGCGCGGCCGACGCCGGCCGGCGCGACCGGTCAGTGACTCACGCGCTTGTTTGTTACATTTCTACATACTAATAGGAAGATGAGTTTGTCCGTTGGTTTACACATAATAAAGTGGTAGTAATGAATTTATATAAACCAATGAATTTATTTATGTATCTAATTAACACTATATATATCTGGACACAATATCCGTTTATACATATACCTACATTTATATTTGTAGGTATATAATATATTTATATGTAAGTACGTATTCAAGTGACCCTACAGCAGTATTTGCAAATTATATAACACCTACCTATGTACTAATAATGCTCCTAAACCTATCATTTGCTAAGCGTTCATATTTGTCAAGACTACATACTATTAATCCCCATAAGGTATGCGTTATTGCGTAGGCATAATAATTAGTACCTAATCAATATAATATTATGAAGGCTTAAATAAAGCATGGTTAAAGCGCTTTACGCAGTAGAAGCGAAGCGAATGCGATGCGATCAGAGAATTAAAGAACGAAAAGAGGTTTATTAGTCCCAGAAACCTGGACAGGAAAGGCCTGCGCCTGGTGACGGGGACCATCACTGGACACTGCACGCTAAACAAACACTTCCATAGGATAGGCATAACGGACAGTCCCTTGTGCAGGGCTTGCATGGAGGCTGATGAAACCGTTGCGCATGTGCTCTCTGAGTGCACAGGCGTAGGTCAGAAACCCTCGGGACACCCAGATCTTACACAGATGCTCTCAACAGACCAGGAGACTTAATCAATTTCGTTAGGGAGGTGGGCTGGTTGGAATTACCACTGACGGCCGCCATGGCCCACGCACAATGGTCCACTTGAAGGACTAAGTGCGGAAACCAAACCCACAACATAGAACATAGTCACAGAAACATGTGCATACAAAACGATAAGATACCCTTCGGCTATATCTACGCTTAAATTATTCAGTCTAAATTTCTACTATATAACGTAAAAACGTAATGGCCCATTCTGCACCATTCTCCACCGAAATAATTTATACTGAATATAAAAAAATCTGTTACAAAAACTTTCAACAGATACGGTTTTTGCGTTCTTACTTTTGCATTTTTAAGTCTAATGTCACTGCGCACTGCGCTACCATTTTAAAGGCTGATCCCTCCGTAAACTTCGAGAGCGTATTATATGAGCACATATGTAAAAACGTACATTGTACTTCTATAGTACAGCTGACAAAAGAGATTAGTGTACAGGCTGGTAAAGCAACTCTTTTCAACCCACAAGAAGTCAAATCTTTAACATCGATCATATGTGTGTCTTTTGACTATAATTTGCCCATGATGTCGAATTTATTATTATTATTATGTTTACGTCGTCCTTGACAGTCTTAAGTCACTTACCTACTTATGTATTTCCAAAACTACATAAGTAGGTACAGATGTCGACACACATATCGTACGAACCAGCTATTGCTCATAAGAAACATACATTTGAAACGATGATACGTAAGTATAATCGTGAAAACTGTTGAGCGCTTACATACAAACGGCTTGTAGTAGGTGATTGTTTAACAAGTTAATTGGTGCCTTTTTATAAACTGCGAAGTAATGGCTTATCACACTATCAGTAGCAATGGCTTTCATTTTGACAGTATAACAACATTCATTGTGTAATTAACATTGTTGAGGAGACCAATTTTTTGAATATATGAAGCAATGGATCAGCAATATCCTTCATAATGATTCAGATTGATATTGGCAATGTGTTACGCAATTAGGGTGCTGTACTTACTGTCAAAGTTGTTCTTAGCTCTGTGGTAATAGGTAATAGGTAATACGGGCTAGTGTCTGCAACTCCACGACAATGCGCGTATTTTGCGTACGGCTTAGCTCTGTGGATCTGGATATGTCAGTTACCCTTTTAATATGATGCAGTTATATCATATCACTTGATTTTAATAGGTTTTTATATTTTAAATTCAATTGAATTCATTTATATCATCAAATATGGTACATGAAGTTCTTATATAAAATATTATAATAATTATTTATTGTTTTTACAATTTTTTTATTATTTATTATCTTTATTTTAAATTCAATTGAATTCATTTATTGCATCAAATATGGTACATGAAGTTCTTATATAAAATATTATAATAATTATTTATAGTTTTTACAATTTTTTTATTATTTATTATCTTTATTTCAACTAAGTACTTATCAAAAAAATATATCCTTTTGATAGATTATTTTATATTTTGTAAATGGGAGGACTTTGTAGGCCTTGAAGACTTTAGATCTGTAGACCATTTTTTATTTTATCAAGTACCTGGTACTTGTTGACAGGCCGACGCTGTCCTGTCCTGTTCATACCTATTGTAATTTAAAAACATTGAAAAAGCCAATTATTTTAAAAAGAGTAACCGTGGAGTTTCTTGTCAGCTCTTCTCCATAGGAAACAACGTGGAAACAACCAATTGAAACCGTGCACCTAGCTTCTGACTTTTAATAAGTGCCCATGTTGGTTTATGTGAAATAAAACATTTTGATTTTGATGCAATTATCGTACGTACCTGCAGTAACCAAATATTTTTAGCGACTTCATGCCTGTGTAAACTTTATTTTGTCTACTGTACATGGGTATCCCCAAGGTGAACAACCTCATCAGGTCTCCGATTTCAAAAGACATCCATTTAAATATTCAATCACAAAGGGTCAAGAAAGCACTGTTGACCTTTTGGGGTCTTTTGTTAGGCGGACCCTTGTCTTCAATGGAGGTAGATTTCATGATAAGTGTCCAACGATTTGTAGTATTTGAGAACTGAAGGTGATTCTCCTTTGTTTTCGGTGCTGCGGAGATTTCGTCGGGACCGTTAGACCCATGCAAGTGTTTGAATAAGGTATCCATTTAAGTTGGTAGTTTTAGAAGATGTTCCCATGAAATGAATTTTTGTATTTGACAGAGCCCTAGTATGAACATACGCTGTAAAAGTAACGTTAATTCGAAGGGTTTTTTCAATCGAAAATACGACTATCCTTCACAATTTGGTTAATTTTTTTACGAGAAGCACAATTCTTATCACACATAGATATGAATGAGAATTAATGTGATGTGTTTGCGGATGAAAAAAAGTTCTCACCGAACATCAGACATAATACGCATAATTTTACTTTATGCAAGGGAGTCCAATATTTCATGTTAGTTTTTAATCTATACTAACACCAAAAATAAAGCTAGACAGTTTGTTTGTTTAAACGCGCTAATCTCTGGAACTACAAAAATATTTTTGCATTTGATACCCCAAATCTTGGGGAAGACTATATTTAAAAACGCTAGGACTCTTAGGTGCCGAGCTAAAAGAAAAAAACGTAAGTATAGCGAAAACGAAGTAATAGCGCGGGAAGGCGATGCGATGCGATACGACAGGGTGGGTCGGGAGAACAAGAAATTCCACGCGGACGAAGTAGTGAACAGAAGCTAATTAATTGTCTACTTCCAGCATAATTGTCAAGCTTTTTTTTTTTGGTTGGGAATAATGACCTCTCCCGCTCTGGGCTGTGGGCTGAGCGTGGAAAGGCGTGTCAGACTTTTACTGACTAAAACCCACCCGTATTCCTTCAGTTGCCTATGCCAGGGGCCACGGTATCTCTTTCGAACAACCCGCAGCCCCGGCGGCATCGGCCCTAGCGGACCCCGTCAGTTCGTGCTGACATCTCTTTGAGGCGCGCGTGGAACACAACGCGCCGTCGACCCGGGCCTGGTCCTTACCGGGCGGCGAGCTGCCCATTGCTCGCCGCCCATAATTGTCAACCTTATGTAGGTTCCCTTTTTTTCTTTTTTTACCCTTTTAAATAACTATAACTAAATGAATAAAGTTTTAAAACTAAATAAATAATTATGATGTGCGAAACGAGTATCTTCAATTTTAAAATCGTTGAGATTTACGTTACGTCATCCTGCTCTGCACATTAGTGCTAGGCTCACAGCTAAATCGTGCATTGCATCGGTTTTCATAAAACCCTTGTGTCTACTTGAGTTACAATTGTTCATCTCTTCAAAGACAAGGCAACGTTTTCCGGCTGCATGCGACATTCCAGAATAAGTGACGACTTAGTTCTTGTCAAAAGTTTGGACAGGCGTCGTCGCCAAGTGTGTCGTTGACTTGTGTTATAAATATTATAAATAGATTTGTTATTGTGACTGGCGTTTTAAAATATTTAAAAGCGTAAAATATGCTGATGCGCCTTTCCTGGCTGATAACAATTGATTCAGGAGTTAATAAGAGACAGATAGATGTGTAAATAGAATATTCTTTTTTATGTGCACCATAAATACCTATTATAGATATAAATGTAGAAATATGAGGGGTTTAAGGCGATCTTTAAAAGACAGCCTTTGGATGGATTAAGGGAGAAAAGAGAGACATGGAGACAATACTACAGCGGAGAAGAGATCAATTATATTATTATGCTTTCTGTGCTATTTATGCTATGGACGGTCACCAAAGATGACCCATGGAGAAAATTCGGCGTAAATTCGGACGAAACTACGGACGACAGGCTAAGGGAGTATAAGAGGAAGTTATAAAAACGTAGATTTTAAGCAAGTTTGTCGTCCATAAAGTCGGAAATGCTAAGAACATTTCTGCACGTGTGTAAACTGCGCTAGTCTTGCAGGAAATAAACAACACTGACCTTTTGCGATCCGTAGCTTAGGTAAGGGTAACGTTTTGTCTCTCTCCTGACATTTTACTCGTGCAAACATTGCGTTAAATCAGTGCGACAGCAGTATCAACAACCGTACATACGTGAACATTAGGTAAGCAAGAAATAGTAACTTTTGAATTTGGCGAAGATGAATTGAGATGCAAACATGAGAATGCCAATATCTTTAAAAAAATCTCTTACAGAAACTCTGCCACCTAGCTGGTAAATTGCTCAACAGCTCGTTTTTAAAAGACAAACCCCTCGTTGTTAATTTTAACAATAAATGTAAACCAATTTAAAAAAAACCGGTCAAGTGCAAGTCGGACTCGCGCACCGAGGGTTCCGTACTTTGTAGGTAAGTACAAATTTACGGTTTTCGGATTTTTTCACTGCTACGAAGGATTGCAGCCCTGAGTATTTGATATTAATTTTAACTTGATAACTCCAAGCGTTGCTGAGAAAAAGGGTATTGACAGACGGACGGACACACAGACGAACAACGAAGTGAGCTTATAAGGATTCCGTTTTTCCTTCTGAGGTACGGAACCCTAAAAATGGTCACAATCCTAACAATAGTTTCGGATAAACGAGTGGACAAACATACAATCATACATAATCACAATTACATTCCCCTTTTTTTATTTTTGGGGGGAAACCTTCAAAACCAGGGAGTATGGGATTTTCACCTCACTAAAACCACCCGGGTGGTCACCATCTGCACATGGAAAGGGCACCGTTACCTCTCAAAAGACCAATCCCCCCTCTGTGCAACACCTGAGGGGCAATTCTCGTAATTTTAAGAACGTTCACAATCTCATCTCAGTCTCAATCTGTGAAAAATACCTCTAATTTCCTTACATTTTGACAAGTTTTTGACATTTGTTTGTCGCCGAGATGAGACTGCGACTAGATTTTGAACGTTTTAAATTACGAGAATTTGCCTTCTGTTAGGGCACATCTCTTGGGAGACGTTTGAAACAGAGTGTTGGAAAGCCTTATTATATTCATTAAAGTCGGGAAAAAATGTTTGTGAAATATTATAAATATAATGTTATTTAGAAACTTACAGCGTAATTTTCAAAGCCTTGTTTTCATAATAATCGCAAGTAAGAATCTTATTTTCAACTAGGTCGGTAGGTTTATTATAGTTTTCGCACAGGTAAACTCCTTATACTTTGTTCCACAGTACACCCGTCGACTCAGAAGCGGAATCAAAAAACTTTACTTGCCTTTACTTCTACCGTCTGAACCTAATTGTCTTTCCTAGAAATGATTTTTAATGAAAACTTACAAAAATCGATTCAAAAGTTTTCCGTAAAAGCTGACTAACAACGTAAAATGTGACTAACAAACTTGAAGGTTACAGTGAACGTGGTGTGTGTGGTTGTGGTGGATGTGTATGTGGTGCATGTGTGTGTTGTTAGTCGTCGCAGGCTAACGAAATTGAGCAGATGTGCGAGCCGTTCGGGGCGAAAAATTAACAACACAAATGCCGGAAATTGGCATACTGCAATGTTGCCGTTTTTTAAATCGTTTTTTATAAAGACTAGCTTTACCCGCCACTTCGTTTGCGTGCTTTAAAAATAAATTGGATTTCATGAGTTTTATTTTTTTTGCGCGGCACCATTATTTTTTTTTTTCTATAATAAAAGTCTAAATTACTTCTAATAACATCAGCCGATCGATTCTGTAAAAAAACTCACTGTGAAAAGTTAGGTGAAGTGAGCTGTCAATAGTGTCAATCCCTAGCATTAGTTGGAATGACAGGTCACTCCACGCTCACTTCACCTAAGTTTTCACGGTGAGATGGTTACAGAATCGCACTGCTGGTTTTTGCCAGTGAAAGTCTTGTCAAAATCGTTTGGAGGTTTCCCAACCGTTTTGGAGAGTAGCCGGAATAAACAGATAGACAAAAATTTAATTGTTTTTTTGAGTATCGTATATCCTACTTCCTACTACAATCCTACTAATATTGTAAATGTGAAAGTTAGTATGCATGGATGGATGTTTGTTACTCTTTCACGCAAAAACTACTAAACGGATTTGGATCAAATTTGGCACACAGATAGTTTATAACCTGAATTAATACATAGGATACTTTTTATCTTGATATTCCCACGGGTTCGAAACTTATGCGGGTAAAACCGCGGGGCACAGCTAGTACTTCCATATGTATTTAGTAAAGAGCTGTTATTTTAAAAAGATGTAAAAAAAAATATCTCTTAAACGAGTTAACCTGTAAACATATCTTCATTTATCATCCCTGAACAACTAATTTGACTCTCGCCTCACCTCCGTAGGAGTCACATTACGCGCGATTCCTCAGCTGTCGACGCAAAACTTTTTGTTTTTACAAACTTTTTGATAAGTTCTATTCTTCTCGGCAACTCTGTGGCTTCAGTGGGAGCGGAAAACACGGAAGCTAAAGTGACTCATAGTGATTTCAGTCGTGTAATTTTGCTTTAACTTTGAACGAGTAAATATTCGTTATATCAAGAAATTCGTTAAGCTGAGGTTTGTTATATTGAGGTTAGGTTGGTCTAAAATTTGTTATAAAGAAGTAAAAACGTGTCGAAACCTGTCGCGACTGAATCACATACTATTGGGAGCGTTGTATAAAACTTATAAAAGTTTTCACTTTGTTTTGATAGTTGTGAATTCGTTATAAAGAGGTTGTATGCAAAAAATCTTTGCAATGTAAAGGTATATTTTACATTGACTTTTATGGACAATTCAAGGGTATTATAGAGGTATGAGGAACAGGGTGTAAAGTTCACTCATCCTCCATAGAAAAGAGAGGATCCTCCGACCAGACGGGTGTTGTGTCTGGCGGGCAATTGCCCAACGATTGATGTTGGGAAATTGTATCTATGCTAATTGCGCGGTAAACTCTGCTTGCGAGATGCAGGATTTGCGTGACGTCAGTATGACGCGTTGTTCGCATGTGGCGTTGTAGATACCGCTACATCACTCCCCTCCGGAGACCGGAGGTCGATAGTGGACTGAGTCTTGTATCTTGCGATGCTTGCCAGGCCAGCTGAGGTTCCAGTGAGTCGGAACCGGTTGCCGCATAGTTCACGGTGAGTCGGAACTGTCTGCGGAGTTGTCCCCAGTGAGTCGGGGTGGCGCTGCGTTATATTCCAGTGCGTCGGATGTACAGCGCCGGGTTGAGGCTGGCTGCTGCGTCGACCAGGAGAGGGTGCTCTGCTTGTTGACCGGCCGAAAGTGCAGTGTGCTGTGCCGAGGTTGCTGATGAGGCTGAGGGTGATGACCAGGTATGCGCGGACGCTGCATGCTGGTGGTCAGGATACCCGTTGAAGCCTTGGATGCTGGCTGGCTGGGTGACTCGCCGCTAAAGCTTGCGGGAGTGATGATGATGACGTCACGCTGAAGTGTTTGCACGAAGGCTGCGCTGACGTTCATGTTCGGGGTCACCAGTATAGAGGTATGTAGAACAGGGTGTAAAGTTCACTCATCCTCCATAGAAAAGAGAGGATCCTCCGACCAGACGGGTGTTGTGTCTGGCGGGCAATTGCCCAACGATTGATGTTGGGAAATTGTATCTATGCTAATTGCGCGGTAAACTCTGCTTGCGAGATGCAGGATTTGCGTGACGTCAGTATGACGCGTTGTTCGCATGTGGCGTTGTAGATACCGCTACAGTATTACGAAGAATTTGTTAAATCGAGGAATTCGTTATATTGATGTACGTTATAAAGATTGCACTGTATTAAGTTTCCGACATGGATTTCAAGGGCACCGGAGGGATTAAAAGTCTGAATAATACTTTGCAAAGGTGCCAAATACCTACGCACGTGCACGATCAGTGCGGTTCGCGTGCATCTTAGAAACACAGTATGTTCTGTTCTATGTTCTATGTTACGGGTATGGTTTCCGCACTTAGTCCTCCAAACTAGAAACACAGTATAGTATAGACATGTTCGCCAGAGGCTAATGAGCGGTTTGCTTGCAACTTTTAATATTCACGACGTGCACATTTTCGTGGTTTAGCGAAGTGTTCTCGATTGTGTCAGACTGTGGTTTTGCCTTTATACAATGATAATGGCGCCGATTCCCTTGTTCACAAACTAAACAAAATTTAAGATCAGTGCATCTTTTTCTTTCTATTTCATTAAGAAAAGGACAGAAGATAAATATTAGTTTAGTTCTGTCAAATTAAGATACTCCATAGACAGTTTAGACGTGATCAAAAACATGGCTACTAAAAATACGTCAATTTACGGCAGGCGCTGACTAATTTGACAGGACTAAACTAATATTTATCTTCTGTCCTTTTCTTAATGAAATAGAAAGAAAAAGATGCACTGAACTTAAATTTAGTTTAGTTTGTGAACAAGGGAATCAGCGCCATTACCTTTTTTTTTTCTTTAATTTTTTAAAACCTTTAAACAAAGTTCCAGGCGAAAGATAGAAGGAGTGGAGCGAGGCCTTTTCCCAGGAGTAGGACAGCGTAGGCTAATATAAAAAAAAAACTAAGTTTGTTACGACTTCAGATACAGTAACTAATTAACAATAATGGATCTTTAATATACTTAGCGACACATAATATTAAATTGAAACTGTAAGTACCCTAACTGCGTAACACACTAATAATCTGAATAATTTTGAAGGATATCACTAATCCAATGCTTCATATGTTCGAAAAATTTGTCTGCTCAACAACGTAAATAACGCAATGAATGTTGTTGAACTGTCACATTGAAAGCCATTGCTACTGTGAGTGAGTTACGCAATTACACAATTGTTTTCGTTTCTGGCCCTTAATATACAAGAGCGTATCCCAGGTTTTTTTTAAGCTGAACAGTATCCTAAGAAAGACTCTGAAATATTTTTGAGAAATTATAGATACAAAAGTTTTGTTAAAAATACCTACATACACACTGATCAATATTAATATTCTTAACTTTAATTACGTCAAAAGGAAAATTACCATCATAAAAACACAAGTATTAAAATCCGCTGTCACTCAAACACGACCATAACCATCACAATAATTTAGTTTCAACAAAAAAAAAAGGTTCTAACAAAAAATTGTTAGTTGTTCGAACTCCATCATCTTCAGAAAAAGGCGTCGGAAGCATATTTCGATTTCGGCCAATTGTCGAGAAAATATCTCTTTTTTCCGCTAATGTGGTCATACCATTTATCATAAGGCTCTGTGAATAAAAAAAAATTACTTAATTATCACCCTGACCTTTTCCCAATTATGATGGGGTCGCTTCCAGTCTAACTGGATGCAGCTGAATACCAGTATTTAACATGAAGCGACTGCCTCTCTGACTTCCACAACCAAGTTACTGGGTAACACGATACCCCTTGGTAAGACTGGTCGTCAGATTTTCGGGCTTCTGACGACCCGTAACGACTGTCAAAGACCCACGAATGACAGCCCACGAAGGACCAACGGCTTAACGTGTTTTCCTATGCACAGAGGGGTTTTGGTATGGGAAGATGGTCACGTCACGGGTACCTTGCCGTAATTAGTCCGTGGATGGGTCACTATTGGGTTCAGCCATCAGGACTTTCTCAGTAACAGCTCGCCTGGATTTGTGCCCAGTTGTTGGCACTAGGCTCGCCCCCTGTCACATGGGACTTAAACATAACTGGCGAAATGTGGGTGTTCTATAGGGAGACCTCCGCCTAATTCTTCGGGGATTATAGGCCCCTTTTATTTACCGGGTCCATCCTTGGCCGTTATAGATAGTGTTGCAAAACTTCGAATTGAGTTTGTGCACTTTCATGACGGATTGAGTTTGACTCGGAGCAAAGTTCGGCTGCTCGCCTAATTTATATTGCAGGGCATTGGTACGGAACTTTTAGGAAAATGGTTCTTTTTTTCGTTCGTTTTTTGGCGGCTCTGGTAATACAAATAGCCGAGTGGTGAAAGCTGGTGGATGACTGCAAATTAGTTTCTCCTTTTTTCAGACCGTCTATTCTGTAAATATATCGCCATTTCATCTGATGCTAGGGATCGCCAATGCACTATTGGCTCACTTCATTATTATTTATGCACTATTATTAATGCACTATTGGCTCACTTCACTACATATTTTTTTTTACAAAATACCTCTACTAGTAGAAAAATCATTATCATCATCATCATCAGCCTATAGCAGTCCACTGCTGGACATAGGCCTCTCCTATTGCACGCTATTCAACTCGATTTTCGGCAACTCTCATCCAGCTGCTACCAGCCATCCTACGAAGATCTTCGTTCCATCTAGCCTGAAGGCATCCTACCTTACGTTAACTGATTCGCGGTCTCCACTTAAGAACACGTCTACCCCAACTTTCAGCGCTTCTACGGCTAATATGGCGGGCCCATTGCCATTCTTAGGAAATGCAATGAGACTAAATCTTTTTCTTTTACCAGGTTCTATAAAAAACTGTGGATTTTGCCACGGCAAGATACAGAATTATTAATTGTTAAGATTAAGTTTCGTGCCGTGCGGTCTTCTTCCTGGCGTATCGATGGCAATCTAAATGGACTCGTTCGGCGCCATCACCACCGTCCATCAGTTCCTGTAACGTGCAGCTGACAGGACACGCAGGACAAGATATTAAGTGTCCTACTGTTTGTGAAACAGCACCATATTTACACTCCAAGGCGGAGTCGTCTATGAATCTCTACCTGAACTAGTTTTCCTGGCTTCGGTCAACCTGGGTCCGGAGTCTGTTTAAAGACTTCCAGATTACCCAAGGTAACTCATGTCCAGGTAGAAGTTCTTCAGCGGGTGGAACAATTGGTTTGCGTAAGGAAGCACCGTCTCGCCACAGCTTCAATCTTTCTTAGTTTTCTTCAGCCTACGTATTTACGTTAATCATCGTCAAGCAGTCCACTGCTGGACAAGTACATCCCGATTCAAACGTATAACGGCTGAAGCGCGCTACTTGCTGCACAGTACCTGACCCCTCACCCCCGCTGACACGTGAATTTGTTACTGCGCAGCGACTCGTCTCATGTTCCGAGCCGCTATAAAATTTGAATCGGGCTGTTCCTCTTCAATCACACGCCATTTAACTCGATCTGCAATCACTCTCATCCAGCTGCTACCAGCCAAATCTCACCGTAAAAAGCTAGGTGAAGTGAGCTTAGAGTGAGCTGTCAATAGTGTCAATATGGCATTAGTTGGAATGGCAGCTCACTCCACACTCACTTCACCTAAGTTTTCACGGTGAGATGGGTACAGAATCGCACTGCTAGAGCAGTGCGATTCTGTACCCATCTCACCGTGAAAACTTGCCGCAATTAACGTGGCCACGTTAATTGCGGCATCAGTGGCATTCATTAAGTCGTCCAAGGTGCAGGTGAACGGGCACTTAGGGCACTCCAGCAGGTGGGGCATGGTCTGATTAGAGGCACCACACTCGCACTGGGTATTGGATGGGTCAGCAACCTTGCATTAAACACAAGCTTTAGTCAAGTTGTGAGACATAAACAAACAACAGTGCGAAAACGAACGCGACAAATCTCTATCTACAACATGTCTCTTGAATAAGTTTCTAGAGAACGTAGCCAACAATAAATATTGAAGTCTGCCAAAAATACTTAGTTTCATTATTGTGGTGATCTCATCATCATCACGTCGGGGTCACCAATTTTGAGTGTACGCGTGTATGATGTTCTAGGTATGTATGTACGGAGAGAAATTAAACGTTGGAATTTTGGATATGTCTCTTACTTACGAATAGTATTACAATGGATGTACAGACGCCAGCAAGCTACTACATACTGTCAAATTTCTTTAATAGATTTTCAACTTTATAGCTAAAGCATTAAGGTTCAAGGATGATTGGGAAAATTTTACAGTTTCGGGTAGCTTGACCTGCTGGCGTTTGTACTTATTCAGATTGTAAGCGCGTCTACGTATACATATTAGCAGTAGATACTGCACTTTTCCAGAATCATGTGCTAAATTCATGGTTTCACTTTGCGCGTCAATGTCCCTGCCACCCTGTATACATAGGTAAGGCATTAAGCATGTATCTTGATTCAAATACCTAAGATAAATGAACATTCAAATCATTAAAAGAAAATACAAATAAGGTATTCGAAGTGAATATTTATTAGTCTTCCAGTACCCTTATTGCGTAAAACACTTTCACCCGAGTGTTTATAAAGAAATTCCGAATCCATTGCTTCATAGGTTTGAAACAATCGTCTGCTCAACAACGTAAATAACGCAATGGTCGTGGTTGATCTGTAAAAATGAAAAACACTATTTTGTATTTCTCTTTATGTGTATTACGCCATTATCCCGCAGTTATCAATTTGCACACACGTAAAAAAGTATACAAAATTAATTGGTAGAAGTAGTTTTTAGAGTATCTACTTTTTTCTTAACTTTATTGCATAAAATTCAAAATGAGACAATTGCTTTATACATATTTCAGGAGTAGTCGATTCGCCCACAAGTAAATTAACTTCGTGCGAGTCACCTACACATTTTTTTTTTTAAGTTTTGATATATCCCTTTCGGACGAGTAAATTCGTGCGAATCGACGAATAGGCCGCAGTTCAATATAAAAGCTTGTTTTTTTTTTTAATATTGTGAAATCGAATTCAAACTCTTTTATTGGTATCTTCTTGTATTCAGTATTAACGTTCGAAGCCAAATGAAAAATGATAATACAGTACGTTTATCGGCTTTCTCAGATCATTAGGCACGATCGTGTTTAAAATTCCATTTTTACAGACGAAGACGAATGCTTTGTTATTATTTATTTAAAGTTAAAAGAAACGAGTATTTTTATTAAAGTAATACAGATATCATTTAAAAGTTTTTAGATTTCGTTTGCTTTTTTAAGTTTTTTTTTTTAAGTTTAAATGATCGTGTTTAGCTAATACTTATTTGTGGTGGCCCAGTGGCAACCGCCGCGATTTATGAGTTGTAGATCGTAGGTTTGAACCCAGACAGGCGCTTTACTTTGTGTAAATTATTTCATTAGCACTGCTCTCAAAACTCTTTATTTCTCTTTATTTCTGCTCTCCTTATTACTAACACTAGTCATTAAGTTATTTTGTTGCTACTAACACAATGGACTTACGTCTGAAATAAAGAATTTGAATTTGAAAACGGTGAAGAAAAACATCTTAAGGAAACCGGCAGTTCCTAGAACCAAAAATTGGAAGACATGTGACACTTACCAATCCGCACTAGGCTGCGTGGTCTATTACAGCGCAGTCATCTCGCAGAGAGACGGCCTGTGTCCCAGCAGTGGAAACGAGGTATTCCACTTAGAGCACAGATTGAACAGCACTTCTGCGAACCGCACATGACCACTTCCACTAACCGCACTAAAACAAAATTTCGTAACGTGCAGTTCGGAGGAACAGTTTATTATAGGTTGATTTTTATGATGATGATGATAAATGTCTATCTACAATAGGTCTGTTTGTTGTATTGCTCTTGTTAAGAGACGTGTTTGCATAAAATAACATTCTTCTTCACTTTGTAATATGGCTTCGAATAAACTCAGGAACGCTAAAAGTATATGCAAAACTAACTGTGCCCGCGACTGTGTTGGAGAACGCTAATGTGTCTCTTTACTAATTTTTTTCTTTTAATAAAAGTAGTTTTCATTACTTTTTATAACATCAGCTATCAGCCGTCAACATCGGTCCAGCCGCTTCGTAGATTAGTCGGAACAAACTGACCGACAGACACTTCTTAAATTTTATTTATTTGTTTAGATAATAATTGACCATTGGCATAATGAAACTATAAAATAGGTAGGTATCTTCTATCCGGTCATTGCCTAAATGCTTTTGGTCTTCCAATCCAAAGAATAAACATAAATAAATAAGGGCTGATTTTTCAATCGACAGATAATTTTTATTCGTGGAATAAAATTGACCTCTGACAGTTCTCGTATGGAAAAACTGTCAAAAATAAAATTCAAAATTATTCCTCTGATAAAATCATCCGGCGTTAGAAAAACCAGCCCTTAATTAAATAATTATTTTAACAAGACCGCGATGTAGTTAGATTTTGGTTAGTAGGTAGTTAGTTTTTATTGATTTCTTTTGTAATTTTGACGTTCCAAAAGTGCTGATTCTAGCCTAATTTGAATAAATGACTTTTGATTTTGATTTTATTCTAATAAAATTCATAAAAATAGATTACGAATACGTTAAAATATTTACTTTCACATCAACCTAATAATTCCGTTGAGGTCACAGAATCATTGATCATACTGTCAAATTAGGGAACGTCCTAAGTTTGAGTAAGAGCTGCTCAATGGGAAAGGGCCAGTCATGAACCTAAGTGGCCGGTAATAAGGGTACTTTGGTTTGATAAGTACCTACCTCAGGAAATTTAGGAAATGGAGGTAGGGGAGGAAAAAATTATTTTTATGATGATTGGTTTGGACGTAAAAATAAAAAGTGGATAAACTTTTACAGAATCTACAAAAATGAGTAGACCTTAGTCCTCTGCTGGGTAGTTAACTTAAAAATATTTAATATTATTATAAACTTATACTAATAATTATTATTATAAAGAGGCACCTACATATTTGAGAGTTTGTATGTAGGGGGAAATCTTCAGAGCTAGTGATCCGATTCTGAAAATTCTTTCACTAATGGGAAGCCGAATACAGCATTGCGAAATGTCATAGGATATACGGAGTCAATTAAACTAGCTAACGAAACTTCGCAGACGTGTTGGGTATTGCTATCGTAACATGATAAAACAAAACAAAAATATTTAGAGATTTTTGGGGGTCAACGACCGCGGGTATTGTAATTACTTGAAGTAGGTAGGTATGAGTTCAGACAATCAGTTGTTTACTGTGTAAACTTCACATACGTGATGGTAGTCAATATCTTAACACGATAAAACAAAAAACAAAACTGATTTTCTAATCTTATACAAAACTAACCATGGTCGCTGACCCCCACAAAAACAAATCATCAATTTTTTTTTTTCGTTTTATCATGTTCGATACCTGTCGCGTCTGCGGAGTTTAGCTAGCTTATTTAATTTGACCTTGTATTTTATGATGGGTCAAGAACGCGGACATAGTCAGTTGGTGTAGTTAATACACTCATAATGACGTGGGCTTAATAATACCTAATCTAACTTTGTAAGTAAATCCGAGAACAATAAAACATTGTTCCTATTCCCCATTGACAACAACAGAGGATTATAAGCCTAATTAATATAAACAACAGAATCTAAATTAGCTTGTTTACTTAACCAACAAAACATAACACCTTTATTGTGTACAGAGACTTGAGTAAACTGGTAAACAGATTAAAGACAAACTGCCTTAATTGATAGGAAAGTTCATGGAAGTGTCAAACTGAATTATACTTTAACTTTGAGGTGTAAGGTTTACTTTTAGCTGTGTTATGTTGTAGTAGAAAGTTTCTATGCTATTTCAAAGTTTACGAAGATACTTTGATGGAAAACATTGCCCTTTGAGGGAGCAACGATACTTGTTCGTTATAAATAGGATAGCATAAAATCAAGTCAAGTCTGTCATTATGTACACTATATAAATTACAGAAAATAAATATATGACGGAGATGGTATATCTGTCTCTCGTTACCATCAGGCATAGTTTAATTACTGTGGGCGTACTATGGGTAGTGTTGGTTATAACACGACAGAAAAACGGTTTACAGTTCAAATCAGATTACAATTCACGAACAAGTCAGTCACACTAGCGAATCACACACTGTACACACAACGATACGGAATCGCGAGACAGTTTCTAAGCACATGTTGTTCGTACGATGTCCAATGTTTCGATGATCCCGAGAGCTCTGCTCACACCGTTCTTGTAGCTGTAGCTCTCCGTTCAACTCCACGAACTCAGGCTAGACTCTGTCTAGCGCCACGAGATGGCGCTGGCGTTCCGAATAAACGAATAACTCCGATATATATAAATTTTAAAAAGGGTGACACAATGGACGGTCTTATCACTAAGAGCAATCTTTTAAAGACAACCTTTGGATGGATTAAAAATAAGGAGATACAAATACTGTAGGTAGTCTGTGGAGTACTATTTACATTATACAATAAATATATACATAAAGTACTAACCACACTATTCAAACACTAACCATACTAACCACATACTAATCACACACATACGCACGCATACTAATCTAATTAAATATAATAATCGAGTACATATAAGAATATACATGAAACAAGAGCATAGAAAATAATATAATGATGATGTTTAAGGAGAGAGGAAGTGCTTCTTTATCATAATTTTAAAAGTGGACAAAGATTGAGCACGTCTTACCGACACGGGTAAGTCATTCCACAACTGTACTGCTTGAACAGTAAAAGATTTGTCATAGAACCTGGTGGAATGCATCGGCATCTCTAGTCTCAGGTTTTCCGATGACCTCAGATATCTACTACTATCATTATTTTCTTTACATAATCAGCCATAATGTTCCCCTGCTGGGACACGGGCTTCCTCTTTGTGAGAGGGAGTGGGCCATAATCCACCACGCGGGCCCAGTGCGGGTTGGCGAATGTCACATGTCTTCGAATTTTTAGCTCTAGGACATGCCGGTTTCCTCACGATGTTTTCCTTTGCCGTTTAGAGAGCTGGGTTATGAAATCATTTACACAAAGTAAAACTCATGATCACGATTTATAATTATGTTAGAAATCTGACCAAACAGCTCCTCCACCAGCTCTCTGACTGGCCAGTATTTTTACCAGAAGGCCCACGTACTTGTGGCGACATTTATAGCACAACTTTGAGGGGCTCATGGCTAAGTAGTTATAGCTGCACAGGTCGATAGATCAGGTTAAGCTACGCTTGCCGCGGTCGGTCCGTAGATGGATGACCATCTTTACATACCTAGACCCCTATGTGCCTCGGAAAGCACCTTAAGCCTTTGGTCCCGGCGGTCATTCTTGGATCTTTGACAGTCGATACGGCTCGTCAGAAGCCCAAAAGTCTGATAACCAGTCTTACCAAGGGGTATCGTGTTACCCAGTAACTGGTTTGTGGAGGTAAGATAGGCAGTCGCTCCATGTAAAAAACTGGTATTCAGCTACATCTGGTTAGACTGGAAGCTGACCCCAACATAATTGCTAAAAGCTAGGCAGATTGATTTTTATAGCACTACTTACGAACTAAAAATTACGTTGCTAGTGCGGGCTTTACACAGGGACTATAGCCGCACGATTTTCGGTGAAATTTATATTTCGGTGAAAATCGACTGTCTAAATAGCAATTCGGCTAGGCCGCAGATGTCAAAGTCAAAGTCAAATCCTTGATTTCAAATAGGCACTCATAAGGTACTTTTGAACGTCAAACATTACATGAAAATAAAATTGATTCTAGTCGCCCCCCTTTTTTTTTTTTTTTTTTTTTTTTTTCTTTTTTTTTTGTGGATGAGAAATCATCAAATGACCCCTCCCGCTCTGGGTGGAGCAGAAGGGAGTGTCAGACTCTTACTGACTAAAACCCACCCGTGTTCCTTCCTTAAGGTAGTTTTCGTATGGAGAAGAATGGGCAAGAAACTCCATCGTTACCTTTTTAAAATGTTTTCCAATATTTTGCATACATTAATTATATCATTATATGTGAAGACGAAAAAAAAAAAAAAAATTACTATACTACAATAGGTAAGATAATTAAAATGGATTAATTAAATGGTGATGTAGTATGTATGTAGATGACTTAAATGGTAACTTCCAAGGAGGTTTCGACTTTTGTCGTGCTAAAATCGCCTGCCGCCTTAAGGTCGACATTTGGATGCAAAATTAGTCACCTGGAATTTTTATCGACCTGTGTATAATGGGGTGGCGATTCGGCTTGTGAATGAATTTGGTAAGCGACCACGCACAGGGCGAAAATCGACCTAGTGTGAATCCTCCATTAGGTCAGCTTGCTGTCGCTCTGTATAAAATACTGATTCAGACCTATGAGTTAGACAGAAATTTGACCCCCCACATAGCTGAAACGAAGTTAGATGATGATGATAAATATACGTTCTCCAGTGTTTGGTCGGAATTTATTAACATTTTGTTTTGTTACATTCTAAGGCTGCGTTCACAATATTTCTTGACGATTTTTTAACTTTGGGCAACTCATCATCTACCTGGCTTTTTCCAACTATGCTGGGGTCGGCTTCCAGTCTTACCGTACGCAGCTGAATACCAGTACTTTACATGGAGCGACTAGGACATGCAGATAGAAAGTAATGACACAATGTGAACAACAAAACCTTAAATCTCATACCAAGATACTTTGAACTGGACGACTACCTGACGTAACAAATTCACGACTTTCACTGCTCATATACACGAGCACTACGTTGTCAACGGCAGAGACAACTGCAGCCGTCGACACACGTCGGCGGCAGCCGTAGATGCATCGACGGCAGCCACCGAAACGTCGTTGGCGACGTACCGGTCGTGTATTTGAGCACGAGCGGCACATTATCGACGGCTGCAGTTGCATCTGCTGCCGGCTGCCGTCGACGCGTCTACGGCTGCCGCCGGCAAGATTCGACGGCTGCAGCAGCCCCTGCTATTGACAACCTGGCATTCGTGTATTAGCACTAGGACGCGACAGTAGAAGCATTGCCTAAGAATAATCTTTACACCAAACTTTTCTTTCTCCGTGGGTGTATGTTTACTTCTCCAATTACAAGTTCTCCTGACACGTCTTTCTTATACTAATTTTAGTCCTATTACGTTCAGTTGAGTTATTCCCAAAGTTTTTGAAAGCGTGGGCTGTTCATTAAGATAATTGAATGACCTAGCAGTTCCGAGAATTGGAAAAAACAAGATGTTTTCGTTAATTGAGGGCAAAACAGCTTTCAAAATGGCCAATCAAGTTTATATGGTCGCAAATTATGTAGGTTCGGTTCACCAAATATATGGTATGTCGATCTCTTGCTATATGACGATCGATATATTGAGTATTGAGTATCTTCAATCAACTCAGCCTATTGCAGTCCACTGCTGGACAAAGGCCTCTCCCAGGCTGCGCCGTAATACCCTGTCCTCCGCCTTCCGCATCCAGTCTGTCCCAGCCACATTCTTTAGGTCGTTCGTCCATCTAGCTAGAAAGCATCCCACACTACGCTTGCCGATACGCGGTTTCCACTCCAGGACTCGTCTGCTACCGTCAGGTTCACAAATAACGGCGGGAGGGGTTCACATCGACGTCGAGCTGACGATGAAGTACCTGGGACTCGTCCTCGACAGCCGGTGGAACTTCGTGGAGCACTTCCGACGTTTGGCTCCCAGACTGGAGCGGGCCGGGGCTGCCTTGAGGCGGCTCCTTCCCAATCTAGGGGACCAAACGCCTCCTGCTGGAGGCTCTATGCGGGGGTCGTGCGGTTCATGGCCTTTTACGGGGCACCGGTATGGGCGCGTTCCCTGAGGCGGCGACCAGCCCGCCGAATGAACGCGTCCCAAAGGGTCATGGCTGTCCGGCTGATCTGAGGATACCGCACGGTCTCCGCTGAGGTGGCGAGCCTCCTTGCAGGATTGCCGCCATGGGATCTGCAGGCCAAAGTCCTCGCCCACATATGGGAGTGGCGAGAGGAGGCAAAACGCCGGGGCGTTACTCCGCTGCCGCGAGAAATCACGGCACAGCGGACAGAGCTCCGGCAGGATCTCATAGCGGCATGGAGAGTGCGATTGTCGCAACCCAGCGCTGGGCACGCCACAATTGCGGCGATAAGTCCCCTCTTTGAGGAGTGGCTAGAGAGGTGCCACGGCGCCCTCACCTTCCGCCTGACGCAGGTCCTCACCAGACACGGTTGTTTCGGGAGGTTCCTGTTCAGGATAAAGCGGGAGGAAACGCCAGGGTGTCACCACTGTGTGGATCGCCCGGAGGACACGGTGGAGCATACGCTGGAGGTCTGCCCGGCTTGGGCGGGGCCCCGCCGTGTCTTCGCGGCGGCGATCGGCAGCGGCGACCTTTCGCGTCCGGCCCTGGTCCAGGCCATGGTACGGAGCGAGAGTTAGGAGAAGGCCGTCACCTCCTTCTGCGAAGCAGTAATGCTCGCGAAGGAGGAGGCAGAGCGTGTGAGGGAGAGGCAATCTCTGCACATTCGCGCGCCTAGCCACCGCAGGAGACGCCCTGGACGGGAGTCAACAGCCGGCTCCCGGCCACCGTAGGCGCGGGCTTGCGGGCGGCGAGCTACGGGCAGCTCGCCGCCCGGTAAGGACCAGGCCCGGGTCGACGGCGCGTTGTGTTCCACGCGTGCGTCAAAGAGATGTCAGCACGAACTGACGGGGTCCGTTAGGGCCGATGCCGCCGGGGCTGCGGGTTGTTCGAAAGAGATACCGTGGCCCCTGGCACAGGCAACTGAAGGAACACGGGTGGGTTTTAGTCAGTAAGAGTCTGACACTCCCTTCCGCTCAGCCCAGAGCGGGAGAGGTCATTTGATGATTTCCCACCCAAAAAAAAAAAATGGACTCGTCTGCTCCACTGGCCATCGGTCCTTCGACCAACATGGCTACTATGGCTAGCCCAATGCCACTTCAATTGGTGCGCTGCGTGTCGCGGGTTCGATTCCCGCACGGAACAAATATTTGTATGGCCTACAAGTAGTTGTTCTGGGTCTGGCTGTTTGTGTATGTGAGTTTAAATGTTTGTAAACGCACCCACGATACAAGAGAAATTCCTAGTGTGGGGGGGCAACGTTTTAAAAAAGAAAAAAAAAACTCCGGTTCTTTTCCGGATAATTTGTTCCTGATTTTATCGATGTCGATCAATGATCGATGATTGATGTCGATCTTCGCTTTTATTAAATAGGCTTCTGATGAACCGACACATTTAGACCAAACAATCAAATTCATTTGTTTATCACTGGTGTGTCAGTTCTTTTTATTGCTACACTAGCTGCCTGCGGCTTCGTCCGCTTGAAATTTGTTGTTCCTCCGACCTACCCCGTAACATCACATCGCTTGCTCGCGCTATTACTGTGTTCTTTTTGACTTTTTTTGTTTTTGCTTAGCTCCTAAGTGTCCTAGCGAGATGTTAAGTAGCCTATTGCCTTCCTCAAGAATTGGGCTATCAATAGCAAACAAAGATTTTTTCAAATCCGACTGGTAGTTCCAGAGATTAGCGCGTTCAAACAAACTCTTCAACTTTATTATTACTTTGATTAAAATTATTAATATTAGTAGGTGTTCATAGGTTTATTTTACTCTTGTGCAAAGCTTGCATCCTTTTTCGAAGAACTAAATGGTTTTCCCAGACTATCAACACATAATACATTTATATTGAAATGGCGTTCGATCCGCAGTATCAATTATCATCTGAAATTTTCGAGCATAAATTATTCAATTCCATTAACCAAATATTGAATTGGCGACTACTGTAAAGTGGAAATAAGTTATCGATCTGCTTAATTTGAGTCTTGTTAAATAGTTTTACCAGCTGCACCTACCTATATGTTTTATGTGCTAATTCATGTCCATCATCATCATTATCATCATTTCAGCGGAAAGACGTCCACTGCTGGACATAGGCAGCCAAGCACCTCTACTTCGGCCGTTTCTGTGCTTCCCGCATCCTGCGAATTCCTACCTTCACAAGGTCCACCTTGTGGGAGGCCTTCCAACGCTACGTCTTCCGGTGATTCTGAATGTCCACTGTTCGACAAAAGACACATGAAACCGCGGCCTACCGCCTTCCAAATCAAGACCACTACAGATTCTACTTTAAGGTCATCAGACCAGATGAAACACTAGTATATAGTAGAACGAACACTAACCTAGCTACCTTCAAACAGCATTAAGGCGAATATAGCACGAGTACCTCTTTAAGTTCGTTTTCGTCTTTTTTGTTTAGCTCCAGCCCGACCAGCTCTGCCACTTCATTTTGTAGATTTGTTGCTGTCTCCTTAGAATCATCATCATCAACTGCCTAGCCTTTTCACAACCAAGTTGGGATGAGTTTCCAGTCGAACCGGATGCAGCTGAATACCAGCATTTTACGTGGAGCGACTGCCTACGTGACCTTCACAACCAAGGTTAACACGATACCCCCTGGTAAGACTGGTTGTTAGAATTTTGGGCTTCTGAATACCCGTAACAACAGTAAAAATCTACGAATGACAGCCGTGAGTAACGGCTTAAAGTGCTTTCCGAGGCATGAAGAAATCTCGATGTGTAACGGATGGTCTGCACCTATCCACAGACCGACCGCAGCAATCGTAGCCTAACCGTCACGACCCCTACTTAGTCTCTTTAGAATATTATAATTACCTTCCGTTTTCGCTACACTCAAGTACCTTGATGACCTCCACTTTGATTAGATTACAGCTGTACCAAATCAAGAATGGTACTCGTACACGGAAAAATTACAAAACTCGAATTCCCCAAAGGAAATGAGACCTACAAAACATATGAGGATCAAATGCTGTGACGTAAGCATTAACCTTGTAGCTCGAGATGTTTTGTCTCGGACCCATTGCAGATCATCGGTTAGGGGACCCTTTTCAAGTCAGATGTCAGTCACTCCAGGATGTTATCTTTTTCAACATGTGTTTTTGGTGTGGGACAAAAGTATTAAGAGGAGCGGAAAAATAAAAAAAACAGCTTCGTAAATAATGACTTATTTACGAAGCTGTTTTGAGCATTACAGCATAAATCCTTATCCAATTAAATACCTTAAATACATTGTGCATTTAATATAGATCAACGATGTACAGTGCAGCCTTAATCTAACGTACCTGAATATAAAATGCGATACATGTGCGTGCGTGTTTATTAGCATGCATTTGTTTGACATCGAGGTAGCGCGCTAAACCGCGACCGCAAGGTATCGCAGTGAGGCATCTTCGGCAAGTAATTAACCCTGAGGAGGATACTTTTCTATCACCTGTCTTTAAACAAACAAACAGACAAGAAAAAGGTTTTTTTTTTTCACCATTGCTTGAGTTCTAATTTTCTTATTGCTAATGCTGTCAGGGGGTAGTCTCCGGAACTAACAGTCAGATTGAAAAAAATCTTATTGCGTTTGATAGCCCAATTTTTAAGGAAGGCTATCTAACATCACGCTACGAGTCGTAGGAGCCGAGCAAAATAACACTAAGCTAAAACGAAGTAGCAGCACGGGGGAGCGGTGGGATGCGACGATGCGACACGATGAGTCGGGGGCCGAAATTCACGCGGACGAAGTCGCGAGCAGATTTTTGTATAAGATAAAAATATTTTTTAAGCATTTGCGATAATTTGAACCAAAAATCCCTGCTCTAAAACCTCTTGTTTTTTTGGTAAATTTGGACCACAAGCCACATTCCGTTGTAATATTGGGACGGCTATCAATGTCAGCTACTGTACTTGATCGATTTGGGCTATTAGACGGAGGCTATGACAAAAGCGATAAATTGTAGCCTATCTGAGCGAAGGCGTTAAAAAAGGGGAACATAGTTTATGATTTAGAAGCTAATTTTAGGTGTAACAGTTGTGGTTGTTATTTTAGGCACGTTTTAGTGCTTTCAGCTGAACTAGGTGGGTCTAGCTAAATCTACTATTTTATTTTAGTTAAAACTAACACCCCTTCTTTTTAAACGTTGCTTAAATTTAAGGAATGATTAGCGTCTGTTTAACCACACATTTTTATACGTTTAAAACGTCTCTTAACTTTAAGGATTAATATTTATTTATTTAATTATTTACTTACACACATAAAAATAGACAAACAGAAAGGAACTGAAAAATACGTACAAAGGGGATGCTTATTCCTAAAGAAATCTCTTCCAGCATTATTTGGAGTTTATTTAGATCCAAGTTTAATATGTAAGAACTTGACCATGGACGTGAAATTGACTGTTTAGTCGACCTCGTAAGTGGGTTGCCACAATAAGTTGGAACGCAATAAATGTCAAAAGTCAAAGTCAAAGTCAAATCATTTATTTCAAATAGGCACATAAAAGGCACTTTTGAACGTCAAAAATAAAATTAGAATAAAATTGATTCTAGTCGCCCCTTCCAAAAGGTAGTTTTCGTATGGAGAAGAATGGGCAAGAAACTCCACCGTTACTCTTTTAAAATGTTTTACAATATATTGCATACATTATTTATATAATTATATGTGAAGACGATGCACCCAAAAATAAACTTACTATACCACAATAGGTAAAAGAATTAAAATGGATAAATGTAACCATGACATATAGATCAACTATGTGATAGATACATGGTGCTCACATATTCACAAACATTCCAAACGTAGACGATTTTCATAAATAAATAAGGAGTAATAAGTCCGGGTGTGACCCCAAGTAATTACAGAATGTAAATCAATGTCAAAAAAAAAAAAAAAAAGAATAAATTATACAATTACATTAGCAACCAGTTTGATTTTGTCTAGACTCTAGATATTGTTATATGGAGCAAGACCAGCATGTTTCCAAGCATTCTTATCTTGGATATAATCCTCTAATTTGTAATATCCTTGCTTACAAAGTGTAATTTTAATATAAGTTTTAAATTTTCTTTCATTTAATTGCAATATTTCACAAGGTATTTTGTTGTAACATTTAACACAGTACCCCATAAAAGATGTATGAACTTTAGATAATCTGAAAAAAGGTTGATCTAATTTATCTTTATTTCTAGTATTAAAATTATGTCTATCACTTATTTTATTAAAAAGATGTTGATTTTTTCTTACATACATAATATTTTCATAAATGAATTGGCAAGGTACCGTCATAATATTAATCCTTTTAAATAGTTCCCTAAGAGATTCGCGGCGACGTAGATTGTAAATGGCTCTGACAGCTCGCTTTTGCAAAATAAAAATGGATTCAATGTCAGCAGCCCGACCCCACAGTAAAATGCCATATGACATAATACTGTGGAAGTAACTAAAATAGACCAAGCGCGCGGTTTCTTCGTCTGTTAATTGTCTTATCTTTCTAACAGCATATGCGGCCGAGCTTAGCCGCCCCGCAATAGATGTTATATGAGGTCCCCATTGTAATTTCTCGTCTAGTGTGATTCCTAGGAAAACTGTCTGATTAACAAATTCTAATTTTTGGCCATTCAATACGATGTCACATTCGCTACTTCTAACATTAGGTAATTTAAATCTAATGCATTTTGTTTTTTTTTCATTAAGTACTAAATTATTAACCGTAAACCAATCTTGGACCTGAAGAATAGAGTTATTCACGTCGTCAAGATTTTGTGACCGTCGGTCTATTTTAAAGATCAATGATGTGTCATCTGCAAATAACACCATCTTCGGTTGATTTTGAAGTAATTGGGGTAAATCATTAATATAAACTAAAAAGAGGAATGGACCTAATATCGAACCTTGAGGAACGCCCATTGTCATTTCAGAACCCAATGAGTTTACGCCATTTACTTGGACTTTAACCTTTCTATCTTTCAGGTATGATCTTAACAAGTCAAGTGCTGTTTTCCTAATCCCATAGTGCTCGAGTTTCATCAGAAGTGTTTCATGGTTTACGCAATCGAACGCCTTAGAGAGATCGCAAAAGATTCCAATAGCATCTTGTGCTTCTTCCCAGGCGTTAAAAATGTTCTTCATTAGGGTAACACCGGCGTCAGTGGTACAACGCCCTTTGGTAAAGCCGTACTGGTGTTCATGAAAGATGTAATTTTTATTAAAGTGACGTAACATTTGATTGAGCATCAACTTTTCAAACACCTTACTGAGAACTGGCAGAATGAATTTAGATATGAAGGTTAAATACCACCACATCATAAAACGACAAGGTATATTCGTCTATGTGACAGTTTGATAGTTTCAACCTTAATAAAGTTTCAGTTTACGGGGAATTGCTGTCAAAAGTTTTAAAACAATTACGAGGTCGACTTTACCTAAATAATACTTACTCTTGAATACCCTCCTTCTCATGTCTTGCAGTAGCATTGTTGTCAGGGTTCTCAACGGTAAATAATCAAGTGATGCTAAATATTACACAATTAGTAAATTGCTAAGCACAGCACTAAATTCATGGAACAACATTCATGAACTAAGAACACTCGGCCATTCGAATATCCGCTTGCCTAGCTAGCTGAAACTATTTCCTGACCCTCAAGACACTGTGTACCCCAATCTAGGGTGAGTTCCTCATTCGTTTGGCTAATATACCAGACCTTCTGCACACCCTGACGACAACGCCTTACCTACTTCTTGTCACAGTCACGACGCATGACGTGCATCTGCCGACTATTTCTGCTGTGTGATTATAGATCTGGGGGCCTAAAAAGGCCACTTTGGCAGAATCATAATAGGATATACGAATCTTATTAAAAATCGTAAAATGGTCACAAACTGACAATTCATAATATGATCTGTGTACAATTCATATCACAATGAAATAACATTTAAACTGTAGAAATAAAAAACCAATTTGATTAATAAAAACTGTACCTAATGAATTTACATGCGGCATGTTGATGAAATGAAATTTTACGAAAATTAGAGGAATTAGTGATGATTTGCTGGGAATTCAGGAAATGAATAGCTTTGCTTTTAGAGGTATTGCTTAAAGTGGCCTTTTTAGGCCCCCTGCACTCTAAATTCGTAACATACTTTCAATCAATCACAATCTGAATCATTGTAAAGGATAATGCTAATCCATTAACACATGGTCGAAAAAATTGTCTGTCTCAACAACGGAAATAACGCAATGAATGTTGTTATACTGTCAAAATGAAAACCATTGCTACTGTTAGGGCGTTACGCAATTACCCCACTGTTATAGTTTTTTTTTTTATACGAATTAACTTACTGATCTTTTGATGTGTACGTGTTTCTGTGACAAATAGATCAATTTTTCTTTCTTTTACACAAAAATATTACCGTACCGTATCTTCTCAAAGGTCAATTAAACTTAGTCTCTTAAAACTTTTTGGCCCTCTAATGATATATGCTTTTTAAGTGAATGCTCCTCTTAAAACTTTTTGAGCTTCTAATGATGCATACTTTTTTTCATATAGACCTTCTTTTTTTTTGGCGTTTCCTACAATTAGTCGGAGTTAACTGAGCTAGGGTATCCAGACAAACCGTTTAGGTTAGGTTAGAACTGTGACCAACCACCGCTCGGAATCCTTGTCGAAATGAAGCAATTAGTTGAGTAAACCTGAGAAAAGCGCTGAAATCTCCACATAAAATAAAGTTTCCGCTGTCTTCAAGGCTCACACAGCCTGTGACCTCATCCCTGCGACGACAAGATTCCATATTATTGTTTATTTTACCGTACATCTTCTCAAAAGTGACACATTTTTCTGTCGGTTTAACTTATAACTTGTTGGTCTCGTCAATTTAAGAGATTATGTCTCGCTTGCCTTTTCCAGTACCTGGCCGTACTGGATATACGGTCGCCAAAGGAGATAAGTAACCAGGGTCGTCGGCTATAGTTGAAGTTTAGTAAGAAACCTTTTTAGAAATTTAATTTAATAAATGAACTTCTTCTAAGCGTGTCGATAGCAATCTAAATGGACTCGGCCCAGAATTCGGCCACTTGTTTGGCGCCATCACCACCGTCCATCAGTTCCTGTAACGTGCAGCTGTCAGGACACGCAGGACACGATATTAAGTGTCCCATCGTTTGTGGACCAGCACCACATTTACACTCCATAAAGGAACTGTTTGTTTTCTATTAATTAAATTAAATTTTATTCGAAAACATCTATCGGTTTCTTATTAAACTTCAACTACATTATTCGACGACTCCGGTTACTTATCTCCTTTGGTGATTGTACGTATACACGTACATATGGCACATCTATTTTTAGAATTTCTAGGAGGTTCGATTTTTTAAAGCATCGTGTCATCGTTGCCACACTATGCCGGGTCAAATTAAATTAGCTAGCGAAACTCCGTATACGTGATAGGTATCGGTATCTAAACCCGATAAAAAAGAGAAATTAATTTGTTATTTTTTTGTTAGTGGTGTCATCCCATACCAGACCGCAGTTAGTGTATTCACTTGAATATCAGTATACAAAACAAATATTTAAGTGTAAACTTCGCAGGCGTGATAAGTACGATATCTAAACACTATAAAACATATTTTCTCAACTAGAACTTCAAGTAACAACACGACCAGCGGTCATTGACCTGTATAAAAACATATACATTTTTTTTAATTTACATTTTATTGTGTTTAGATATCGATACACACCACACATCTGCAGAGTTTCGCTAGCTAATTTTATTTGACCTTGTAATACAGTATGGATTTCTAAGATGGGGCAGTACGGGCAGCGTTTTCCTATAGTAACCTTAACCGTTGTTGCTATGGGAAAATGGTCTTAGGAGACTGTCTTTAACGTTCTGAGAAATTTTAGTCTGCTTTCCCAGATTTTGAAAACAAAAAAATACAGACAACAAGAAAATGGATCATTTTCACAAAAACTTTTATTAATGCTTATCGATCTTGTATCTTATTTTTTTTTTTCATTCTGTCTTGCCTTTTCCCAACTATTTTGAGGTCGGCTTCCAGTCTAACCGGGTGCACCTGAATACTAGATATTTTACCTGTTTCTTTTTAAATAAGAACAAAAAGTCAATGGTACAAACTGAGGTTTGAGTACCTACTAGAAAAGTCAGAATACACAAGAAACTTTGCCCATACTTTTCGTAGGAGTTAATTCTCCAACTAACTTTCTTTTTTATGACGGAAAGACTGGCCGCTTAAATTAGCTGTTTGTTCGATGTACCTGCTACCCTATAAAAATAACATAACAAATACATTTAGTTTGCAATTATTACAGGACTTGAATCGTTATTTATTTATTTATTTATTTATTTATTTATTTAAGGACTTTGGAAGACTTACAGCTAAGTACAATAGTGATAAATAACAGTATGATAATCTGACAGCCAATTACAGGTCTTCACGTCTAGAGCTTGTCTGGTATAAAAGTACTGTGGAACAAAATAACAGTGAGTACACTGCAAATATTGCCAAAAAAATATATATAAAAGTAAAAATTTGCAAGTAGATCATCACCTAAAATATGTAAAAACTAATATTATATAATATAATTGCAGTAGGTTATTTCCCATCAAACCAAGATGTTAAAAAATAAAATCAATTTTAAAAATCAAAAGAAATCAAAGTCTGAAGAATTCAATCTTTAAAGAAATTCATTGCTAAACACTTTTTTGCCGAGGTCACACTCGTTTTAAAAAGATCAAAGTCGAACTGCTTGCACACCTTATTAAAATACCTACTTACACGCACAACGTACGAATTTTGTCTGTAGTTAGTAGTTGCAAATGGCACCCGTAATGCTGGATTGAACCGTTTGGATTTGCTTGGAACGTTGAAGTAGAAACTTGACAAAATATCAGAACAATTTATGTCACCTCGAACCGTCTTCAACAAAAATATACAGTCAGAGATCTCCCGTCGATTACCCAATGGTAAAATTATCGTAATGCTATCGAGAATCCAAAGTCTGCTTCATGACTGTACCTCCAGTGCGATTCTGTAACCATCTCACCGTGAAAACTTAGGTGAAGTGAGCGTGGAGTGAGCTGCCATTCCAACTAATGCTAGGGTTTTACACTATTGACAGCTCACTTCACCTAACTTTTCACAGTGAGATTTTTACAGAATCGATCGGCTGTTATTTTTACATATAACCTAAACTTCCAAATTATTCTCTTTCTTCCTTTTTCATTTCTTTTTATCGGAATTCAAAAAAGGAGGAGGCAATAAACGAAAATACAGGACCATACACACCGACTTCCGAAATTAAAGTAATTTTATACTTTGTTGTTTTTTTTGTGAAAGATTTTTAAGTCTGAAATTTATTCATAATTTTTTAAAATTCCTAACTAAAAATAACCAACAGGCACAACGTCCTCATTTACTTTTCATAAAAAAGCCTCTTTTTAATAAATTACATCATAAATGTATAAAATAAATTATAATAAATTTCATCATTTTTATAATTTTTTCACCTAAATATCAAAAACGCCGTCCATTGACGTATTACCTACCCAGAATTGTTATTTGTGTAGAAATTTGATAGCATTATGCTTTAAGGGTTAGGTAGGTTAGCGAATCAAAGGATAAATTTTGTTAGAATCCATGAAACTTGACACTTGAAGTTATATAAGATATTCTCGTTCATGAATAGGTAATAAATAAAATAATCTTTATTTCGGATAACCAACATCCATATGGGTTAGTAAACAAAAGATAATATATAATAAGTTTACTAACATAAGTATAAACTTATGGTAGTAAACTTATTATCTATTCGGAAACAAGGCTGTTGTTCGAAATACATCTTCCAACAACATCAGCTAATAGAGGAGTCTCGCACCTTCCCGCTATAATGGCCTTCAGGATGGAGTTCGAGCTTACCCTCATCCCGCAGAGCAAAGATACCTGATGCACTGCAAAAACAGGGCAGCCTCATCAACATCCTGAACGTCGCGCATGACATTAACACTCATAAGTAACATAACATAACGTTGGCATACTTTGGTTGGTTTTGTGTCTGCCCCGAATAAATAATTCATTTACTATGAGTAAATTAATTATTTTCATTATATTTTTTCGTGATTTTTCCCTTGTTTTAAGAATTATTCTGCTACTCGGGGCGGACACAAAACCAACAAAACAAAGATCATATTAAATCGGTCCAGCCGTTCTTGATTTATAAATGGTGTAACTAACCCGACTTTGTTTTAGGTATATAGATAAGATATTAATATAACTATGTATCTAGTAGTAACCACCAGTCCCCAATTATAATATTTTACAGGAAGGTTTGAAGTCAAACTAATATAATAGGGTCGAGCCTATTGCCATATCCAGGCTCTTAGTATTCATTTCAAAGAAAAAAAAATGAATATATATTAACCAACCCGGAAAACGAATCCAGGCCAGGGTGTAATATCCGCACCAAGGAAGAAGACATAATAATATGTTATATTACAATCGTTACAGTCCCGTATGGTGGTACAGTGAACCATGCACACAATCATCGGGAACAATTTGAAATTGACAGCGTCTTTAAGTTGTAGGATTAAGGGTGGCTTTCTTAATGCAAGTGTTACCTCTGTGGTGCGGTTGACAGTACCGCCATACATAATCATACGTTCCCACTGCTGGGACACAGGCCTCCTCTCTGTAAAAGTGAGTGGGCTGTAATCCACCACACAAGCCCAATGCGGATTGGTAGATGTCACATGTCTTTGAATTTTTGGTTCTAGGACATGCCGGTTACTCACGATGTTTTCCTTCACCGTTTTGAGAGCAGTGGTGATAAATTGTTTGCAACAAGTAAAGCATCTGTCTGGGTTCGAACCTTCGACCTACAACTCATAAGTCGAGCCGTTACCACTGGACCACCACTACTCTTCAGCCAGCCAGCAAGCGTGGGCCGTAAATTCTCAAATAATCTCAATTCTCGCTCTCCCGATGAATTGTGAAATCTAGAAACTTCGAATTAATAAAACTAAATCACATTCATTTGGGCGAATAATTTATTACTCAGAAAAATGGTTTCAGGGGATGGCCTAAAATTCCCTGAAATTAACCTTTAGTTTTACGCTTTTATCACTTAAATGGTTCAAAAACATTAATTTCATTGGACAGTTAGGTGATTTGCCACCTCTGCTCCGCCCCTGCACCGCTATACGAAGTAAGGATTTAGTACTTCCATAAGCAATTTCTCATCGACTTTACATCTATAGTCTTAGTGTAAGAGTCTGCAAATGGCTTCAGTGGCGCAACTGCCTTATAAAACTTAACTTAGAGAATTGGGCGCTGTAATAACTGTAGGGCATTAAGATAAGGGTTGTATTTGTGGCTCTGTGGGAGTCGGGCCATCTGCCCGCACACAGCGGCCCATCTTTCACTGTGGGCTATGTGACCTGTAAGAAGTTAATGCATCATCATCATCATTTGCCCTAGCCTTTTTCCAACTACTACGAGTATGTTGGCCATCTCGATTTTGGCTCAGTGGTCAAGGCCTCGCCTCTCGTGCACGAGGTTGTGGTTTCAAATTCGGACAAATACCAAAGTGGCTTTTTGAATTCATATGTACTTTTTGAGTATATCTTGGATATTTCTGACATCGTTGAAGGAAAATAGCAGTAGTTAGAATAGAAAAGAATAGTAGTTGTAGATAATACTAGCTATACATATAAGTCTGAAATCGCCAAGCCGTCTTGTATGAGAAGAGGCCATTGCCATGTACTTAGTGGTTATTCACAGACTGGTATTATACTGCGGTCGGCTTCCAGTCTAAACTAACTGTTTGACCTCCACAACACACACTAACACGGTACTCCTTAGTAAGACAAGAAGGTAATTTTAACACGATACTTAGTAGGACTTGTCACAAGAAGCTAAATGATGATTTGCACCAAACAGCTTGCATTGGATCGGATCGGAAAGGATCCGAACGGACGCGGCGACAGCCGATCGCCTCCGGCAAGATGTCGCCGCATACGATCGGCTCCGTACTGTCGCTTGCGAACGTATCCGTTTCTGCGCCTAGTCAAATAGTTTAATTCCTACCGTGTTGACGTGTTCTAATGCCGAAAGGATTCGATCAGGTACGACGACAGGCGAACGGAGCAGATTGCGGAAAGCACCCGCGGTCAAGCTGCTGTGCCGGCTTGGTAATATAGACTTTAAATACTACATATGTACACGATTTAATATCGTTTAAAGATTGTAAAATCCGTTCCGATCCGATGCGATGCGAGCCGTTTGGTGGAAATTATCCTTTATATGATTATGATACCCCTTCGTAGGACACAAGAAGAGTTCAGAAATATAATTATTAACAAAAACGCAGTATGACTTTTAGAATAAAACCTATTACAAGTATCTTACAAAGTGATCTTTTTTTCTTATCAAGGAAAAAGTTGAGCCTGGATAGCTGGCTGACTGGCAATTCTGGCAACCATTTTTTAGGTCAATTACTTTCCGATAGACTTCTTATGTCCTCAAAGTAGGTATGACATTGAGATAAAGGTAATTTACAGACACTGCCAAAATCTGTGTGCTGTTCATACTTAGGTTATTTTTTTGCGTTGTTATCCTGTGAGGTTTTCGCTTTTTGGGGTTACTGGTTTACGAAAGAGCATGTTAACACAGAATGTAAAATTCAATCTAGTTTATCAAATAATAATATATATACTCGTATTCTTAAATTTAATTAGCTGCCTAATCGTGTAGTTAAAGAGTTAGACTACGTAATTTAAAAAAAACATCTTTCCCAGCATTAAAAATCTCAGGAATAATAATAAAAACTCTTTATTTATGTTAAAGGTTTTCACTTTTTAATTGTAGCACCCCACACAAAACTTCGTATGTGAAGACTGTGTGACTGTGTGTGTGAGAGAGGCTGATACTATTTGTGTGTGTGTGTGTGTGTGTTTAGTTTAGTTTCGTTTATGATCCTAAACGAGTCGCAATAAATACTTTTTCTTTACTTTCTTTCTTTCTTTTAAGACATCACCAAAGCATAGTTCTATAACTAGGTAGGACACCATCGCGCGGTCATCCACCTAATGAAAAATACATGCGTATATCGACCCAGTAATAACTGTGTGATCGGTACACAAATATGAAAACGGAGCGTCCCGCGGTTTAACCCCCATAAGTTTCGATCCCGTAGGAATATCGGGATAAAAAGTCCCTATGTGTTAATCCTGGCTATAAACTATCTGTGTGCCAAATTTCATCCAAATTCGTTCAATATTTTTTGCGTGAAATAAGAACAAACATCCATCCATCCTCACAAACTTTCGCGTTTATAAACATTAGTAGGAAGTAGGACAGGATAGGACCCTCCATGAAAAAAAATCGTTGAGGCACAACCTCCTCTTTTTTATGTCGGTAAAAAAATTCACATGCTTGATATTCATTGAACTTAGATTTAGGGTCAACATCCCATATAATAATCGCAGCATGCAAATAAGCACATTCTAAGCCAGCACGATGACAAGGGTCCAAAACCCAGCATTACGATGACACAATATATCCTACACATGATGAAATTGACGACATTTCATCAGCGGCCGATGGAGGAAAGTTAACCCTTCTATTGTGTACGGAAAACATTAACCCTGCCCTGTCAACATGTAATGTGGACAAAAAAACCAAAGCCAGTGGAATGCAAAACAGAAATCACCCTTTGGTGTCCCAATGAAATCAAATAAACTCCAGATATACCTACAGGTTGCTGAAAATAAGGCTTGATAAAACCTAAGGATCTACATGGTCTTCGTATGGTCTGACCATGATTATGTCTGGACTTTAAAAAAGACTGTGGCCTCTGAGTTTGTTTCGGCCTTTCTTCTCAGACTAGTCAGCTAGCAAGCGCAGACCTCATCTAGTTTTTAAAATATGATTGACGTGTAAAAGTGTTTGTACAAACATACTTGCAAAATAAAATCATTTAACAGTCAAGGGATACCTATGTAGAAAGAAAGAAAAAGAAAATACATTTATTTGCGGCAAACATGACGCATAAAAAGAACACAAACACAAAAAAATAACAAGTTGGGGCAAACATGCGTCACATCCACGCAAAACGGCCATCGCTCAGCACCGAGATAAAACGATTTGGGAAGGAGGCTTTCTAGCCTCCTAGAAATAGAATATAGGATTGTAAACACGGCGCCACATCAAGCTATATATTTCTGATTGATGACCTCGGATTGTATAGGTTTGTCGTACAATTAGAAGTCCATAATCAGCCTATAACGTTCCCAGTGCTGGGAGACAGGCCTCCTCTCTGTGAGAGGGAGTGGGCCGTAATTCACCACGCTGGCCCAGTGCGGGTTGGTAGATTGTCTTCGAACTTTCGGTTCGCAGACATGCCGGTTTCCTCACGATGTCTTTCTTCACCGTTTTAGAGAGCAATAGTGATTAAATAATTTACACAAAGTAAAGCGCCTGCCTGGGTTCGAACCTACGACCTACAACTTACAAATCGCGGTCATTACCACTGGGCCATCACTGCTCCCTTACATTAATCTCCCTTAATTAGAAGTCAGCTTATACTGATAGCTTGATGAAGCTGTATGCGGACAATAAAGATAAATAAATAAATGTAATTCATTATTAAATTAATTATATCTGTGTACTTAATAATATTATTCAAGGATTACCTTGAATGAAATATCATTAATTTTAATATATCTGTGTACTAAATAATAATTAAGTACACAGACAGATACATTAAAATTGCAACTTAGTATTTTAATAGAGTTTCTAGTTGTTAAAAATGTTGTTTTTTTTGTTGCATTGTGCCTGATGTTTGGGAAATCGTTATTTTAAAATGCTTAAAACTACTTTAACGATACAACCTCAAAAGACTGCTGTTAATTTCATCATCATCATCATTTCAGCCGAAAGACGTTCACTGCTAAACATAGACCTCCCCCAAGCACCTCCACTTCGACCGCTTCTGTGCTTCTCGCATCCAACGGGTTCCTGCCGCGTTCACAAGGTCGTCGGTCCACTTTGTGGGAGGTCTTCCAACGCTACGTCCTCCAGTACGCGGTCGCCACTCCTGAACCTATCGGCATGTTAATTTAAGTGTAATTATAAAACTAATTATTTATTAAGACCTCCAGTATCCCAGTCCTGAAAAAAAATGTCAAGCAAAACCCTGTCACATCCTGTATACACCAAACATTTTGTAATAACACGGGACCAAAGGGACAGCCAGTCCCCTGCCCATAAAGATTGGGCTTATTTTTACAACAATAGATTCGCGTTGACAACGTCACAATAGGCGACTGAAAATAATAAGGCAGCTGTCCCACCGCGGGTGTTGAACGACAAGCGATTAGAACTATAGTTGTCTCGTTTTAGCATGGTAATATCGGTCACTAACCCTGGGACCCGTGGCTAAGTAATAACAGCTGCACAGGTCGATCGATCAGGTTAAGCTACGGTTGCCGCGGTTGGCCCGTTGTTGGGTGGACATCTTTACATAGTGTACTTTGGACAGCACGTTAAGGGCCGGCCGGCGCCCACTGGCAGCACGGCACGGCAAGGAATTTTTATGCGACGAATAGAAATTTAACTTAAAAGTATGACAGTGAAATTGAAATTCCAATGATGATGCCAATGGACGTCGCGGCATGCCTAAGGATACCGCGGCATTGTTGCCGATGAAATTTCAATTTTATTTTTATACTTTTAAGGTATATATTCTATTCGTCGCATAAAAACCCCTTGCCGTGCCGTGCCTCCAGTGGGCGCCGGCCCTAAGCCGTTGGTCCCAACTGTCACTCGTTGATCTTTGACAGTCGTTACGAGTAGTCAGAAGCCTGAAAGTCTGACATCCAATCTTACCCAGTAACTGGGTTATGGAGGTCAGATAGGCAGTCGCTCCATGTAAAATACTGGTATTCAGCTGCATCCGGTTAGACCGGAAGCCGACCCCAAGATAGTTGAGAAAAGGCTAGGTAGATGATGACCTACCACATAATAATATAACATTTTTTATTTTAAAAACGTCCTGAATCAATATGTACATAATTATCTTGATCGTCAACATGTTCCACTTTCAATAACAAAGACCCATTTACATAGTTTATTGTTTGGGTTCCTACGGAGAGATTTTAGGGAAAGGGTAATGACCGCTATTGTCATGCTAAAACGCTACACCTATACCAACAACTAACTAAAAATAAGTTGGCGAGCAAGTAAAAATGGACAGCGAGTGCCCGACGGCTACAAGCGATTACTCGCCGGTATACGTGAGTCTCAGCAAGGGTACTGCCCGCCATGCGAGAATCGCTTACCGAGCAAGTACTCACTTTGATAGCTCGGGTCGCTGCGACAAACGAGTACTCGCCGGCGGCGGCGGTGTGAACTGTCAGTGATCAACTATCAGCTGATCGATTGTGTAAAAATCTCACGTTGTCGACATAGCTCACAGAATAAGCAAGCTGAAGTGGCAATGGGCCGGCCATATTAACCGTAGAACCGATGACCGTTGGGGTAGACGTGTTCGTGGAGACCGGTAAACGTAAGGTGGGACGCCCTCAGGCGCAGGATGGCTGGTAGCAGCTCGATGAGAGTTGCCGAAAATCGAGTTGACTGGCGTACAACAGGAGAGGCCTATGTCTAGCAATGGACTGCTATAGGCTGATGAAGTTATAGTGAGATGTCATTAGTGTCAGGTGAAATGACAGCTCATTTCACCTATTGTACTGTTCTATACGGGACCTAAAATATTTCGTACGTTTTTGAGCGAGGAAATCGTTGATAGTGCCGCAAAGCCGAACACACCGGTGTACATCTCCCGCCTACACTAGACCACTAAGGCGGAAGACATCGTGGAGTACGTGCGCCAGAAGACGAGGTACATGCCGAGGGTGCAGTTACTGGAGTCGCACCGCAACGTCAACTTCAAGGCGTTTGTGGTGCATGTACCGAATTGTTATCTGCCCGTCGTCATGGACGAAGACTTCTGGCCGCAGGACGTTGTGTTCCGTCGCTTCCGCGGACAAGTACCACTGAGCAGCACCAGAACTAGCTCGTGAAGTACTATTTTATAGTATAAATATGTATGTTTAGGTTAAGGTATTTATATAGGTATGGGCTTGCGTCGCCTAAAATAAATAAATAAATAATAAATAGTCGCATTCTCATCGGCGGTGGGACAGGTGCCTTAAGCCCGGCTATTTTAGACTGACTGGATGTGGCCAAGCGTAGCCTGAAAGCACCCTTTATTTACCTGGATTTGTTACATTTTGAAACAAATAGAGATTTCTTTGGGCTATTTCGTTTATCACTGTTTTTAGAAACAGTAAGGTGAGGTTGGAGAGGGTTGAACCTTAATGTTTTAAAATATTAAACGGGTTTAAATTATTATTTAAACTTTCCGCACAAGGACTTAATGCTTTAGGCATTCTCTACCAGTCAACCAAGGGTGGTGAAGAGATTAAATGGCAGGTGCTTTGGTCGAGAGGAACTAAAATAAATGAATGATAAAAAAAAACCATTAAAACTAGGTACATAAATACGTAAATCCTACTAATATTGTAAACGTGAAAGCTTGTATGGATGGATGGATGGATGTTTGTTACTTTTTTACGCAACAACTACTGAACGGAATTAGATAAAATTTGGCACACAGATGGTTTATTACCAGGATTAACATATAAGATACTATTTATCCCGATATTCCTACGTAATCGAATCTTATGCGGGTGAAACCGCGGGGCGCAGCTTGTGTAATTATATACTATTTCCACCTAGAATAATATATCTTTCAAAGATTTACCATTTTTTTTGGGTCAACCTTTATTGGCCTGTACATTTTTTTTTGAGGGGGAACTTTGTCACAAATTGTATACCCATCACTTTCGACTGTCTTTTGTGTGTTGCCTCCTCCAGACAATCTCCTGTACGGTAAATATGACAACGTAAGGAATCATGGTCCACCGTCCACCGGTCTGCATGTCAAAGGAGAACATTTTCCAACTGCCTTCCTTTTTCATTCATCCTAGAACACAATAGATTTTACCCGTTAAATCCAAGGTAAAATCCTTCATTATTTTACACAAGGGTGCAATTTACATGTGGAGAACGGGAACTCCGTCTTCAATTTCTGAACAGTAACCTAGCAAAAGTACTAGGCTTGCATGAATTGAAGATAATATTTCATTAGTATTTCAAATTAGAATTCGTCAAATTAGACCTTTGCAGCATTATCTACCGTTTCATTGGCACATTTAAATATTATTTGAATGTTTATACCTCGTTAGATAGCTGATTAAATGAAGATGTCTTCCCTGTAATGGATGGATGGATAGATGTTTTTTACTCTTTCACGCAAAAACTACTGAACGGATTCGAATGAAATGTGGCACACAGATGGTTTATAACCAGGATTAACATATAAGATACTTTTTATCCCGGTATTCCCACGGTATCGTAACTTATACAGGTGAAACCGCGGGGCGCTGCTAGTATAATTATATACTATTTTCACCTAGAATAATATATCTTTCAAATAGTGAAAGAATTTGTCAAATAGGACCTTTAGTTCCAGAGATTACCCTCCACATAATAAAACTCACAAAATTCGCACTCTCTTTATACATAATCTTAGTGGGATATTTTCCGATATCAACACGGGCGAAGCCGCGAGCAAAGGCTAGTCTCTTATAAACGGTAGACTGAGTGTAAAATCTTTTCTTTATAAAGACCGCTAATAAGTACTTAGCGTCCTTAAAGCTAAATTTGCAAGATATTTCTGCCTCTCAAGTTCTTGTTCAAACATCGTTTGATGTTTCAAAAGCCGATGGGGATTCAAAATTTGCTGGCATAGATCATAATGTAGGGCTTAATCGCCTGCGTGAAGACATGATAGCGGCCAATAAAATCGGTCAAGTGCGAGTCGTATTCGCGCACTGAGTGTACCGTTGCCACCATAGCCATTATAGTTATACAGCGTTTATCAGAAATTATCATCATCATCTGTAATTTATCTACACTTTTCGCAACAGTGTTGAGGTCGGCTTCCAGTCTAACCGGATGCAGCTGAATACCAGTATTACATGGAGGATACAATCCCGTATCAGAAATGTGTGGTGCACGACATCAAACTGAACAACTTTGTCTATGGCAATTATGTATCAGCTGTCCCATACAAACTTTAATACCATCACAATCATCTGCCTAACCGGATACAGCAGAATACCAGTATTTTACATAGACAGAGGGGCAGTCGCTCCATCAACCAAGGGGTATAGCATTACCTAGTAACAACTACGATACCTACTACTACTAGTTGGTAAAACGATACCCCTTCGTAAGACTTGAACTTCAATTCGAACTCGACCCAAATGTATGGGACAGCTGAGCTTTGTGATCAATTTGCATTTTATGTGTGTTACGAAATTACCCCTTTGGTCAAAAAGGTAGAGACCTGTGACAGATAAATAGGGAAGTTATAGGGTCCCATTTTTACCTCTTGGGTGCGGAACCCATACAATTAACGGCCTCAACAAATAAGGACTGATGGAGGAGTTAGTTAAAAAAAATCAGAATTGCTGATCAAATTTTTAACTGTTTTGTCGGCAAATATTAATTAGCAATTTGAGGCGCGTTTGTAAGCTTTGATCTATTTTATTTTTAACTAATTTAAATTGATGCTTTTATTCATTTGTTTCTACAAATCGGTTTTACCATAATTTTATACAGATTCATAGAAACATGCTGAAAAACATGAATTTCTTTATTTTCTTCGATAAACAAACGCTACTGACACAATTGCTTAATTAATTAAGAACCCATAATACCTTTATTTATTTACAAACAAGTTAACAGTAATATATATATATGTGGGAGAAGGTATGTCGGTCTCTCGTTAACATCAGGCATATTTTAATTACTATGGGCGTACTATGGGTAGTGTTGGTTATAGCGCAATAGAAAAACGGTTTGCAGTTCAAATCAGATTATAATTTTCTAACAAGTTAGTCACACTAGCGAATCACACACTGTAGGTACCTACACAACTCAAAGATACGGAACGCGAGGCAGTTTCTAAGCACATGTTGTCCGTACAATCCAATGTTTCGATGATTCCGAGAGCTTTTTTTTTATTATAAATGGCATCTCGTAGTTGACCTTGAGAGGTCGTGACTGCCTTAAGAAATCTTAAAGCCTCCAGACAGGGCTTAAAACTAATTAAAACTAAGCGACTGCACGCTAAAGGCACCTCCTGTGGGGTATGAACCTCGGCTTAGGGCGTCGCTGGGAGAGGGAAGCAAAGGAACAGGCTAGATCGAATTTATGTTATTAGTGCTTTGATGAGCACGGCGTTTCCTAGGACTATCTCTGAGAAGAAAGACCGAAACAAACTCAGAGGTCTCAGTGGGAGAGCTTAAAGCTACAGGCTCAGATACGGCGCGGGCTGCCATTTCAACGAGCAAGATTGGGGGGGTGGGTTGGTTGGGAATTTACTTGGGGGCGTCGCGACGGACCTCTGCGGCGAGGTTGGAATGTCGGTTTTTTGTGTTTGTGTACTGTACTGGTGGCCCTAATGCTTTCTTGGGGGAGTGTTATGGGGTCATCGGGGTCAGCGAAAACGTGCCTTGGACGGCGAAGTTTACTAATTTTAGAGGGGGTGTAATTAACGGCCGCGACAACCAGAGGGTTGCGATGATTGGCGGCTGTGTCGAAGAAACAGCCCGCGCATCACACGATCCCAAGGGATCGGCTTGCCGAACATGGTGATAGGTGGAGGGGGGGTGGGTTCGAGTCTAGGTTTCGAATAGAGAACCGCTTGACTCTTATCGGGATTGACTTCGATTCGCCATTTCCTAAACCAAGCAGCCAGCTTATTGACTGCGGTTTGGAGACGAAGCAGTGGTTGGATATGGCTGCGGCCAGTATAATAGATGGCTGTGTCGTCTGCGAACAGAGCCAATTGGGACCTAGCATGTTTAGGGGTGTCGCTAGTGAACAGCGTAAATAAGAGTGGGGCAAGTACAGAGCCCTGGGGGAGTCCTGCTCTGATAGGGTGAGGGGACGAGAGCGCTCCTTCGATTTTGTAGCGGAAGGTGCGGTTCGACAGAAAGTCTCGTAGGATGAGAACGAGCCGGTCTGGCACACTGAGTTGGTACAGCTTGTATAATAAGCCGTTGTGCCAGACTTTGTTGAAAGCTTTTGCTATGTCGAAGTAAATTACACCTGCCTTCATACCGCGTAGGAATCCTGTGTGGATTTGTTCGATGATGCGGTGGACTTGCTGAACGCAGGAGTGTTGGGTTCGAAAACCGAATTGGACATCAGGAATGGAGGCCCTTTGTTTCGGCATAGACCCTGACACGCTTATAAATAAGCCTCTCGTAGATCTTACCGAGTACTTTGAGCAGACATTCCGAGAGCTCTGCTCACACCGCTTTGTAGCTGTAGCTCTCGTACCCCTCCACGAACTCATTCTAGACTCTGTCTAGCACCACGAAATGGCGCTGGCGTTCCAAATAGTCAAACGAATGACTCCGACATATATGTGTATATATTACAGTTAGCTTGTCAATTGTAATTAAGGCTTTTTGTCAGTAGTGTTGTCTTTGTAACTATCCAGTTTTGACTCCTAGTTAACTGGACTTCATTTGTTGCTACCTCTAGTATAACCCCATTCAAGGAATACGTCGAGTTTTCATGTCACCCTGTATATTATTATTATTTTAAGTCAGTTAGCGTTAGTTATTATGGCAATATTATATTATTTCAAAATAAAACTAAAAGGTTAGTTTTATTTGAGATATATAGATTAGATGCTTCTCTTGTCCTTATCTCAATTGATTTGAGGTCGGCGCAACATGTCTTTTTCTTCCATACTTCTGTATTAGTCGTCATGTCGGTAGTTAGTCTGCGTTCACACCAAAACGTTAGTCAGCCACGGACTGTGAGCGTCTAGTTCAAGATTTATAAAAAAACACTTTCAGCTGCCGATTGACCGTGTTTTGTTTTTCATACATTTTCACAGCCCGCAGCTGACTATGCGTTTGGTGTGTACACAGCCTTAGTCCCTTTCTAGCCATATCATCACACACAGTCCATCCATCGTTTCTTTGATCTTCCCCTACTGTGACGTAGGTTCCTTATTATCTACATAAGTACAGCTAAAAATTTATTTTGTGAATTCACTCAGGCATTCCTTTTTCTCTAAATACCCTTATACCAGAACTGTTTAACATACATAAACAAATAAATAAAAAGCCTTTTACGAAGTAAGGTTTCTTCAAAGACCTATTAGGGAAACTGTTGAAATCCCAAAGTACGTTTCTACTCAAGAGGGGACTCCACGAATGATGTAAATAGAATAGGTGCCTATTTTGTTTTCCTGTTGACAACGATGCGGACGAAATTTTGATGCCCTATGATTCTTTTGGCCTCCAAAAGTAAGTTGTTTTTTAATTTTCGACTTAAGCTGTGATACTACATCATCATCTGCCTGGTTTTTCCATACTTTGTTGGAGTCAGCTTCCAGTCTAACCGAATGCAGGTGAATACCAGTACTTTACATGGGGCGACTGCCTATCTGAACTCCATAACCCAGTTACCGTGTAATACGATACCCTTGGTAAGACTGGTGGTCAGACTTTAGGGCTTCTGACCACCCGTATCGACTGTCAAAGATCCACGAATGACAGCCGGGACTAACGGCGACGCCGGCTGTGATGCCACATCATGATTTAAAATAAAAACAGTAACGCCTAAGGGATTACTTGATTATTTTTTTATGATAAGTCGAAGTTAATCGAATAAGGGCTGATTTTTCAGTCGACAGATAATTTTTATTCGTGGAATAAAATTGACGTCTGACAGATTTTGTATGGAAGAACTGTCAAAAATTCAAAATTAGTCCTCGGATAAAATTATCTGGCGTTGGTAAAATCAGCCCCAAGTCAATAAAGACGATATTATTATTATTATTTTTATTATTTTCGGATAACAATGATCCAGCGTGTTAGTAAACAATAAAATAACTTATTACTAGTGTAGTAATTAAACTACAACACAGAAGAACACAGACAGACTAAACATTATTGTGAAAAGGACAACCCCAAATCAATGTTTAGTGATTGTTCTTCTCACAAAACTTTTAATAATCGGAGAGTCGATACTTTCCGCTATAGTTTTTAGAATGCTGTTACCACTCGCCCGCAACCTTGACCACAGTGACGCGGTTTTCTTGCGAATGACGGCGTGGAAGCCGTCAATTCGGCTTCGCGCAAACATAGCAGAAGCACTGCGCCATCGCGGCAGTCCCAACAGCATTCTAAAAATATTATTATACTGTATGCGTAGGTCATCCAGAGTTCTTTTGATATAGTTGACCCAAAGATTCCCCGTGTAGAAGCTCTGGCAATATGCCTTAAACAGTGTTACTTTCACTAGACTGCTACACCGAGCAAATCTTCGAGCCAACATATTACCTCGGACCGCCAATGCCCTACGCTCCCTTTCAATATCAACACTGTCCTTAAGGTCGTCAGCGAGAAGATGCCCTAGATATTTGAATGTTGTCATTCTTTTGACGTTCACACCGTTTAGGGTAATGTTAGGTAAAGTATCTGGCCATTCACCACCGGCCTTAAAGACAATGTATTCGCACTTCTTAACATTATAAATTAGTTCGTGTGAGGCAGCATGCGCCTGACATACCCGCAGCATTTCATTTACGGCACCTACCGTCGGCGCCAGCAACGCCGTGTCATCAGCGTAGCTGATACTATTTATCTTCACACCATGAACGCTACATCCGACCCGTATATTGCTGAGGTCCACGATTAAGCCATCTATATATGTGCTAAATAGCCTAGGAGATGGCAAACCACCCTGCCTCACACCGCATTCTAACCTATAAGTCTCAGAGAGTGCATTGGACCACCTAACAACATTTTCCTGGTTTCCATACCAATATTGTAGGATCCTGAGGACTCCTCCCGGTACACCCCCATCCACAAGCTATCTCCAGAGTACATCATAATTCACCAGATGGAAGGCTCTGGAGAGATCCAGAAAACAGGCGTATACCAGCGTCCTTCGATCAGTGTAATACTGGACCGTATGCTTGAGACTTACTATGGCGCTTTCCGTTGACAGTCCAGGTTGAAACCCGAACTGCGAGTCATGCACTGATAGACATTCCTTCAAGCTAGAATCAATCATACCGTCCAGTACTTTTGCCATTGTGGTTGCGAGAGATATTGGTCGATAGTTTGACTTATCTGATATGTCGCCCGTTCTATTCTTAATTATGGGAACCACCAGTGTTTAAAAAAGATAGATATAGCAGTTTAAAAAGTTGGGTCACTAGAATTTTAAATCATAATGTGGTGATTCACAGCTAAAGTGGAAAAATGTCAACTAACTTTTTGAGTCCACTGTAAATATTATTATAATTATTCATTTGAAGACTGTTAGCTTTTAATTTATTTTGCTGAAAAAAAAGTAAATGGCTTGTTCAGATTATTAAAGGTAACCTAAATAAATATCATTAATCTGTCAATTATTCGAAGTTTAAGACAGGCTGAAGTGGCAGTGAGCTGGCCATGTTTATCGAAGGACCGATGGCCAGTGGATCAGACGAGTCCTTAGGTTGTTTTTGTTTTATAAGTAAGTAGTGTTCTGATTTAATTATCTTAAGTAAGACGTTGCAACCAGCTTAAAGTATTTGTAAATAAACTTGTGGTTTCCTGCGAGTTTCTTCAATAGAATTCACTGTTGAATCGTTGAGTTACTAAGAATCATTTCTTGGTGCAGGTATACCTATTTTCATATTTATGATGCCTAAAATTTTAATATAAAAAATTATCACTTGAGTAAGTAAAAAACATTATTATTTTGGTATCCAAGTTAAACCCTGAACAAACGATATCTTTTTCAGATTAGTTTACTTAAAAAATAATTTTCCACAGCAGTAAACGAGATTTTCTTCAAACACCATTTGAATAAACTCTAGGCAATTATTTTTGAGCAGGCCTAATATTTTTCCAAGCAAAATTATTAAATGGAAATTATTATAGAATTTAGGGCGAATATACTTTTGACCTATATTGGATACCTTCAATTGGCTTTGAAGGTATCCAAAATAGGGCAAACGTACATTTGTCCTAAATTCTATAAAAACTGCATAATTGTAACCTAAATGAAAGAAGTCACTGGCTCCTGAAATACAGGTACTCTTACCTAGCTCTGGAGCTGTCTGACCTGTTTTTATGTCAATAAAGAAATTTATTTATTATTATAATCATTTTCATTTAATAATTTCGCTATTTTGGATACCTTTAAAGCCAATGGTTAGGTAATTTGATGGGCTTGTTTCAACGTGAACGATGTCAAAGTGGTGAACAGAATATGAGGTTTTGTGCAAAGAAGACATAAAATACGAGTTTGTATTCATACTTTTGTTTTAGATATGCCTACACCATCCCTCTGCTTGGACAAAGCTTCCTCCACGTTTTTCCATGTATCCTTTTCCAGAATTTGTTAACATGATCAACCTGTAATGTTTCCACTGCTGAGACACAGACCTCCTCCGCCACGAGAGGGAGTGGGCCGTAATCCACGACGCAGGCCCAGTGCCGGTTGGTAGATGTCACATGACTTCGAATTTTTGGTTCTAGGACATGTCGGTTTCCTCACGATTTGAGAGCAGTGATGATGAAATAATTCACACAAAGTAAAGCGCCTGTCTGGGTTCGAACCTACGACCTACAACTCGTATGTCCCCGCTACCATTAGTCCACCACTGCTCCTGGGAATTGATTATACCACAGTATAATAAAGTAAGCAGTATTACGTCTTGACAGAGTCCTTGAAATAATTACCTGCGGCCGCTCGGTAGAGAAACACGGACTATGTTGTAGGGACGGCTATAAGCTTCGTCTGGTTGGCGTTTTCATAGACGTCCCCCGACGCGACGACCCTTGGATCAAAATATTACCTATTCTAATATCGCGACATATTCGCCAAAAATGTAAACAAATATGAGTTTATGGAAAAATAACTTTAATTCCTACATAATAAAGTTCAGTTTACACTACAACTTCAAATATTTTTATAACTTTTCAATAGTGCTAGTCACTCTGAAATCAACTTAAGTCATTAAAATAAAGTTGAAATTTGCTTAACTAGAAATAACATCAATTTGAAACATAAATAAAATTTGAATATACAACTTATATTAAACATAAAGGGTCATAAATACATCCTCTTTTCCGTCAGGGGTAAAAAATATTGTAGGTCACAGGAATATTTTCTTCATTATGGTAATCGAACCTTTAGTTTTAAGTAGTGTCGTCGTCTAAGGTCTAGTAAACCCGGAGGATCGTAACTCTTGCGTTATTTTCTTCGTTCAAGATAAGTTCAGTTTATGATACTTGGATGATTTATTGGTGTCATCTCTACTGATAGGTCTAAACTTCACGTCACTTCTATTCCAATAACTATAAATATACTTCCATGATATTTAGGTACAGGTGAACCAGAAAAGGTACGCGCTTCGGTAGTGTGACACTGTTTCCGTCGCACAACGACAACGGGACGTCAACGACAAACAAGATTATTCGATCCCAGCATGACGTCCCAGTGACGGCGTGCGGTGGACACGCGGCATAGTAAATGTATGTATCGCTACTTCGCAGCTTCAGCGCCGTCAGCTCGTGCTCGTTGACGTGGCGGTGGACAAACGGCCTTAGGGCCGGCGACTGACGGCATGCTACGGCAAGGGATTTTTATGCGAGAATAGGAATATGAGTTAATAGTATGACAATAAAATTCAAATTTCAATGATGATGCCTAAGGACGCTGCGGCATGTTTAAGCAAACCCCGGCATCGTTGCAATCAGAATGCGCTTGCATGTAGTGATGCCAAGGATTCCCCTACCGTGCCGTGCCGTCAGTGAGCGCAGGCCCATATACTGTTTGTCCACCCGCCGCCGCGCCGTCAACGGGTGTCAACGAGGAACGTGTTTATTCGAACTGAGTGTAACGTCCCGGTGACGGTGTGCGGTGGACACATGGCCTAGTAAATGTATGTAGTGCTACTTTTGCGCCGTCATCTTGTTCCCGTTGACGTCCTGTTGATGTAGCGATGGACAAATGGCCTTAGTGTTTATAAATTAGCACGAACGTCGCACCACAAGTTTTCTCTCTGTCGGGTACCTTAATCCGGTTTTAGATCGTCATTTGTCATTCAAAAGTTTTTTGGAATTACATAATGTGGGTAATCTACAATTCGTCAGACACTGTAAAACGAAATAGGCAAGTACTTTAATGCTATTAGCTGTATGCTAGTAGTTCTCATCATCGTGTGACCATATTTCTGAAGATAATTCTCGAACATGATTTCCGAAGCGCATATTTTTCTTTGGAAAGCTGTATTAAAGTTATTACCTACACATAAGTCTTATCTACCATACAACTAAATCTATGTAGGTTACCCCTCCATCAGTCAGCTATTCGGTGTTGTAAGTCTCTATGTGAGTGAAGGTAACCTTTTCCAGCACCCAATTGCACACACTATTTATCTAAATCTGAATCATTGAAGGATATTGCTAATCCATTACTTCATATGTTCGAAAAATATGTCTGTTGAACAACGTAAACAACGCAATGTATGTTGTTGAACTGTCAAAATGAAACCCATTGCTACTATGATAGTGTGTTACGAAATTAGCTCGTTGTTTGCTGAGCCAAAGCACAAAATAACCTTTTTTACAGTCGGGTAAAACAGATTCTTGGTGTATTAAATTTTGCTACCGACATCTTATTTATTTTTTTGCTTTTTCTCTGCTACATCTTATTTAGTTTTTCTTTTTCTCCGGGTTTGCAAAACTGATGTTAGGGGAAGGAAATGAAAAAGCAGAAACTTCATTAAAATTCTTTATTTTTGAGATGTTTTATCACAAAATTCGTAGTCCTAAACGACTACTTACGTATACATTATTTATAATAATTGCCTAATACTAAAAATCTTACAATCTAAGTCTAATTACAATGACTAGGATGATTCGTGGTGTTCCGTTTTCTGCAATATAAAAAGTCGAGAGGTGTCGTGGGACACCCGTGGACCAAAGTACCTTTCTCTGTATATTACATACTTATTTTACCATTTATGTATAACACATAATTATATAAACAGAGAAGAAAAAAACAGAACAGAAAAATAGTTACAAAGGTGATGCTTATTTCATAAGAAATCTCTTTCAGCATATCTACCATAGGACAATAGATAGAGAGATGTAGACAGCGTGTAAAGGAGACAAAAAAAACATAAACAATTCACTTAATACAACTAAATAAATAATAAGAGAATATACTTACATACATACATACTTCTAAAATAAATATCACTAGAATGTTAATAATATGCATATTATTAGGTGTTAACCCAGTTATTTATTTAATACTTCAAGCACAGAAATGTACAGAAGCGGACTTAATGCCACAGGTATTTTCCTCCAGTCAACCTTTGGGTGATGCAGAGGTAAACAGTGGTAGGTGCAATTCATAAAATAAAAAAAAATATTTAAGTATAACGATACATACATATACGCCTTTTACAAATTATAAATACAATATTTAAACCTAATTAAATCAAAGCACAAATAAATATACATAAATACACGAATATAATAAATTATAACCACGTTTAGGTACTTTTGTGAATCAAATTTCGTCTTTTCAAAAGGCTCCATCAATCCGTCAGATATTTTAAATACATATATTCACTATCAGGACATGAAACGCACAGAATAACATTTATTCGCTTCGAATATCCTTGTCAAAATTGTCCAAGTCTGAGTTTTTTAAGTTGTCAGATTTAGGGAAAGTCCACAATTTCTCCATCAGATTTGCATATTTAAGTCATTATGGGTTAGGCCGCACACGACCATACCAAACAACGGCTCTGAAGATCACATTATTTTTGGCTCTTTTTTAAAATCTGAAAGTGGACTCCTGACCATGGGGAATCAGAGACTTTTCAAATTTATTTTCGGAGTTCTCTCCTCATGCCGCACCTACTCAGCTATCAACTTTTCGCCCTGCATATGCATGCTCAAAAGCCCTCTGGGCTCCTACCACTAGCTCTCATTCGCCGTGTGCAGTTCAAGTGTGCAGTACATGCGATAAGGACTTCATTCCAAAACAATACCTACTCATTAACAAAACTTCCAATCTTAAAGATAATCAAGATTTCCAAATATCATCATTTCTCCCTTTGTCGCGTGAAATAGTCGAATCCGAAATATCTGTAATTTTGCAAATTCTACAAAGCTTAATGGAGCATTGTTAAGTGAAATCAGCATTGTTGGAACAATGTTCATTTAAATATATTAATTTTGATTTAATTTTCGCCCGGTTTTTCAATTCAAAAATCAAATCAAATCATTTATTCGCATAGAATGTAGGCGTTTAACAAAAAGTTGGTAAAAAATATATATATACATTGGCCCGTGCACATTCTGCCTGAGTATTTTCATGCAAAAATTTAACAAATTAAGTTTTTAGAGTCCAGCACCCCATTTGCTTAACACAATTTCTTTAACAAACCGAAGGATTAAGTAGGAAATTCTAAATCCATTTCTTCATAATTATGCCATCCATTTTTTCATCGTTGAAATATGTTGAAGCATCAGTTTGCTCAACAAGGTAATTGTTGAAAACCAGCGTCAGGTATTAGTTGTCTGACATTTATGGGAAGAAGAAGTGGCGCAACAAACTACCCAGCAGCACAGCTGTCTGTTCAGTTAAAAAATACTGGATTGTATACAATACTAGGATGTAAAGTAATTGCTGAACTGGGCCTATTTGGCACAGCCAGTATTGGGCACACAATACTATTTTAAGTTCTTATTCTGTTTTTTTGTTTTGTTTTTGGGTGAATATTGTGTGCCTTACTTAACCTGGGTTAAATAAATATATTTTCTTTCTTTCTTTAAATGACGCAATGAATGTTGCCAAATGAAAGTCAATTAAATTGTTAGTCCGCCTGTCAAGTCCTGTTGCTGCATAAAAATGATTAAGGGCTGATTTTTCCATCGCCAGATAACTTTTATTCGAGAAATAAAATTGACGTTTGACAGTTTTTGTATGAAATAACTGTCAAAATTTCAAAATTATTCCTCAAATAAAGTTATCAGATGATTGAAAAATCCCCTCTAAACAAAATAACGATTGGTAATTAGGTAAGGTAATACTTTTTACTGTTGTATTTTTTGGCATATACCTTTGACAATAAGAACATAAAAATCCCAAAAAAATCTGAAATTCTTACTACTTACAGTTTTTTTTTTTAATTTCATGAACGGATTAGGGATTAGGGTGGCAACATCTTCACCACTCCCCAATGACTTCACACAATCCTAAAAAAAATGGCCCCTTTGTTGTTACCCCATTTATTTTACTTAATGGAAAAAGGCCACAGGAATGTATTAACCTTTCACGTTGATTAAGCTTCACACAACAAAGCCTTCTGTTGTTTTCCCCTTCATTTGTTTTACATCAATGAAATTAGAACACCTTTTAATTAACTATTCTGAATGTTGGATTCATTAATACATTTGTAGCGTTGTGTGTTGAATGATAGCAGTGTTCATAATCTCAGATAATTTACATTCCATCGCTACTTAATAGGTTATCTACTTTAGAGAAATATATTCTAAGTTGATTTTTGAGTGACTGTAACAAAAAATTCCCAATAAGTTTTCAGTTGGACACTAAAGAAGATATTTTAATCATAAAATATTATAGACATTTGGGCAGCAGGGAAATCTGGTTTGAATTTTTGGTTCAGTAGGACATGCCGGTTTCCTCACGATGTTTTCCTTCACCGTTTTGGGAGCAGTAGTGATGAAATAATACAAAGTGAAGCGCCTGTTTGGATTCGAACCTACGACCAACAACTCATAAGTCGTGGCCGGTACTGGTCTGCTATGTTGCTCTGCTGTGATGTAGCTTTTAATACTAAATCCAAACTAATAACTTCCCCTCAATAATGACTCGCATTCAGCAATTTTTGCCAGAAAAACAACCTCGATCCATAATAATTAATATCACCTTTATGCCATCATAGTTCTTTCACAAATGAAAAAAGAATCGTAAATCAAAAATCCGTTGTTTCTGCAAATCACCTAACTGTCCAATGAAATTAATGTTTTTGAACCATTTAAGTGATAAAAGCGTAAAACTAAAGTTTCATTTCAGAGAATTTTAGGCCATCGCCTGAAACCATTTTTCTGAGTAATAAATTATTCGCCCAAATGAATGTGATTTAGTTTTATTTATTCGAAGTTTCTAGAATTCGCAATTCATCGGGAGAGCGAAAATTCGAGATTATTCGAGAATTTATTTAGCATTGGTGGCCCAGTGGTAATGGCTGCAACTTACAAGTTGTAGGTCGTGGGTTCGAACCGACACAGATGCTTTACTTGTTGCAATTATTTCATCACCACTGCTCTCAAAACGGCGAAGGAAAACATCGTGAGGAAACCGGCATGTCCTAGAACCCAACATTCGGAGACATGTGACATCTACCAACCCGCACTGGGCCCGCGTAGTGGATTGCGGCCCATTCCCTCTCCCAGAGAGGAGGCTTGTGTCCCAGCAGTGGGAAGATTATAGGTTGATTATGATGCTTGCTGGCTCGTACCGGTCGACTTATAAAAGAGTCCAAAATGCATGTTCGCGCTTCTGTTACTCTGTTCCCCGTAAAAGTCACGTCACCACTTTTCTTAACGAACATTTCACCTTAGTTTTCACGGTGGGATTTTTAACAGAATAGATCAAGTTATACGTGCTACTCGAAATACAATAAATCATTTGTAGAATTCGCACAATTTTACGGTGTGGCTACCAAAAACGGGGCTAGAATTGCCAGAATTCCAAATTCCTCCAGTTGAACCTTTGGGTCGACAACGATTTTTGCTATAAATACGTAGACATATTATATTTATTGGAGTAAAACCGTTGTTCTAGACTACCTACATTCATTCCCTCTTTTATTCCAGATGTAAAAATCAGATCGGATTTTTTATGTTCTTTATTTTATTAGTCAATTCTATATTACAAGTAGTATCTTCATCAAAAATAATGCAATTAATTAATTAAAAGAGTTACTAACTATACCTGCAAATAAATACAAAAACAAAAGGATATTTAGGCGTCGAAGTACTCGTCCGTATCGCTGTAATCCGAAAACGTGCCCAATAGACTGGCAGCATTGCTACGTTGAATGGCAATGCTAACTCTTTGGCCAAAGAACGACCCAACCCTCTAGTCACGTGAAGTGTCGATCGGCCGGAGCGAAATTTCCTTAAAAAGGAGACGAGTACTCGGCTCCCATGACCCGAGCGTTTCGACCCCAAACGGAATAAATGAATTAGGTTGATTAATATTTTTGGACATTATACCCCGTCCATTAGGTAAACTGTTTTTTGACCGATGGAACTAGTGATTGCAGCAACACACAATACATTGATTGATACACGTACGGTATTATAATGTCTGTAATTAGCCATAAATAAGATAATTCAATAAGATAAGGCAGTTTATATATTTATTTTATTACGCATTTTAAAGTTAACTTTTACGTAATCTGGAATATGTACGTTCTAAGACAGCTGTCGAAAAACGGACAGGGTATAGACAAGATTTAAAACACAACCATAAACTTCTACATTTTTAAGCTAGCTTGCGTCACCGATCACATTTAGCGCCAAAAGTATTTAAAATATACAATCCATTGACAAAAACAGAGCGTTGTTTTAAATTCTTGATTTCGGTGCGAGCGGGCCCTAAAGGCGATCCATAAGCAACTGAGATTGTTACTCGTAGATATTTCAACGCCCAGTTACCTACATAATAGCCCATAAAAAAAAACAATGATCACAATAAAATAAACAGCAGTACAATAAAACAAACAACACATTCCCTAGAGAACGACAATTTACTTTTTTTCCGGAGAATTTCCAACACTCCTGAAAAATTAATCTTCTTTTTTTGCATGTAGTACCTCTTTAGCAACAATATTCTTTATTACTTCCCAGCTATAAAGCGTTCTATGTATTGTTTCAAAAGCTAATAAAGTGCTTCCTACCGCTAATGGCAGTTTCGTGAAAATACAAGGGTTATTTAGTAAAATTCGCTTGTTGAACAATTTATATGGCGGTCATTTCGGGAGTTGAATTATTCAGTTAAAGTGCCTGGTATTAATTATATTGTACGAGTACGAATTCTTCGTATTTAATTGTTCGTTGCTAACTCACGGCTTGGAAAAAATGTACTTATTTAGTTGTTGTTAGAAAACTCGTAGAATTATAAATGTATTCGAAGTTGGTGTTTTTATGAGAGTAGTGGTAGCGCAGTGGTAACGGCTGCGACTTACGAGTGGTAGGTCGTGGGTTCGAACCCAGGCAGGCGCTTCACTTTGTGTAATTTATTTCATCAGCACTGCTCTTAAAACGGTGAAGGAAAACATCGTGAGGAAACCGGCATGTCCTGGAACCAAAAATTCGAAGACATGTGACATCTACCAATCCGCACTGGGCCCACTTGGTGGATTATGGCCCACTCCTTCTCACTGAGAGGAGGCCTGTGTCCCAGCAGTGGGAACATTATAGGCTAATTATGATTGTGGTTTGGGTATGTGTATTTAGTTTTGAGTATGAATGTGGATGGCTATTAGAGTAGGGGAAGACCAAAGAAACGATGGATGGACCGTGTGACACATGATATGGCTAGAAAGAGGGTGACTACCAAGATGACGGACTAATTTATAGTCCTCTAGACCGTATTTCAGCCATGGCTTCCAATCTCATCAGAGACTGGTTTAGAGGTATGAGGAACAGGGTGTAAAGTTCACTCATCCTCCATAGAAAAGGGAGGGATCCTCCGACTAGACGGGTGCTGTGTCTGGCGGCCAACTGACCAATGAGTCATCTCAGGCTGTTGTATATATGCTAATTACGCGGTAAAATCTGCTTGCGCGATGCAGGATTTTGCGTGACGTCACTTTGACGCGTTGTTCGCATGTGGCGTTGTAGATACCGCTACACTGGCATTCGAAGCGGGAGATATTACAGTGCACAAGGGTGTGCGCAGACACAGATGCACTCACTATTCCCTCACTCTCATAGTCCGATGGGACGGCAATCCGACACGATTGGAGAGAGATCAGACGCAAGACCAACGGCTTAACGTACTTTCCAAGGCGCGGGGTATCATACCGACCGCCTACTTTCAAACTCAGGGCTATTACTAAGAAATTCCAAAAGGAAAAATCCACCCGACCTGGGAATCGGACCCAGGACTCCATGCTCAGCGATTGCGCTTGCGACCACAGGACTAACCGGGCAGTTAAACGACTGATAGAGCAGTATGGAAGAGAAATACACGTTGCGCCGACCCCAATTAAAATTGAACATTTTTCGTTACTTCGTTATTTCATTCTGTTTTAAAATAAAACATAATTTCATCATGTTTTTGCTGTTACGACTTACATTTCATTTTTAAACTTATCTCAGTGTAAAAAGCCATATTTTGAATTCTTCGTTTTATTCACAAACAATTTCAATGAGACTACAAAAATTAAGATGAATTTATTTCGTAAGATATTAACTTGGATTTCTGAACGTTGAAGCTTCGTATCTTCGTCCAGAGCTTTTTATTTTTATGATTTCTTTATCTAGCTGTTGCAAGGCGGTATTAAAAGCCGCTTGATATTAATATAGCGGGTTTTTTCTGTGGTTTTAATCATAGATTAGGATGTGGCGGTGGTGGTCTGGAGGAGAGGGGCTTGTGGCTAAGTAATAACAGCCGCACGGGTCACTCGCAGGTTAAGCGACGCTTGCGGTTGTTCCATAGATGGGTGAAAATCTTTACATATCAAGACCCCTCCGTGCCTCGGAAAGCACGTTAAGCCGTTGGTCCCGGCTGTCATTGGTAGATCGTTGGCAGTCGTTACGGGTCGTCAGAAACCCGAATGTCTTACAACCAGTCTTATCAAGGGGTATTGTATTACCCAGTTACTGGCTTGTGGAGGTCTGATAGGCAGTCGCACCATGTAAAATACTGGTATTCAGCTGCATCCGGCTAGACTAAAAGCTGACCTCAACATAGTTGGGAAAACCAACGGATTAACGTGCTTTCCAAGGCACGGAGGGGTCTTGGTATGTGAAGATGGTCACCCATCCATGGACCAACCGCGGCAAGCGTAGCTTAACCTGATCGATGGACCCGTGCGGCTGTTATTACTTAGCCAAGCCCCTAATATCGTCAATAACTATAGTAAATACATATTATTTCCTTCTCTTTATAAGAAGCGGCCAGTACTCTAAAGTGTAACTTTTTCAGTCCGTTAAATGCCCAATTACTTTTCCTAGCACGTGTACAAGTGGAAATTTTGCGCAAAGGCCGTCTTCATTAATGATTAATGACTTAGCCACTTCTCATTAGTGTAAGCAGCTTTTGACAAAAACGTCAAGTTTTGTAATTTCAGTAATGATCTTAATGAATATTGTCTCAAGTTATTAAATGAGGAATGTCTTTGGAAAGCATTCTTTGGATATCATTTCAACTAATCATGTTTTAATAAATTGTTAACTTCTTTTAATAAATTGTTAATTTCATTCTGACATTCTAAGAAAACAATTTCTAGGCACGTTGAATAAATACTCAATCTTAAAAGCGTAGGGGCTTGTGGCTAAGAAATAACAGCCGCACGGTTCGATCGATCAAGTTAAGTTTAAGCTACGCTTGCCGCGGTTTGGTACGTGGATGGGTGACCATCTTCACATACCAAGACCCCTCCGTGAGTCGGAAAGCACGTTAAGCCGTTGGTCCCGGCTGTCATTCGTAGATCTTTGGCAGTCATTACGGGTCCTCAGAAACACGAATGTCTGACAACCAGTCTTACCAAGGGCTAACCTATTACCCAGTAACTGAGTTGTGGAGGTCAGATAGGCAGTCGCTCCATGTAACATACTGGTATCCAGCTGCGTCCGGTTAGACTGGAAGCCAACCCCAACATAGTGGGGAAAAGGCTGGACAGATGATGAATTCAAACTTAAAAGCAATGTTCATAGTTTTCATTTCAATGTCGTCTCCTAAAAAATTTTTCCGCGTACTATTTAGTACTAAATAAAAGTCTACGCATATTGAGCTTAGCAAACTATTTGGTAAGCTAATTCATGTCATTTATCTTCTAGATGTTTCCCAGTTACAACAGAAATGGGCTCCAAAATAAATCCATTTATTTTCAAGGCATTCTAGGTCTTGACTTAATCAAAGCTTTTTATCTGCTCCTTTTTCTTATAGAAAATATCATTTTAATAGTAATATAGAGGTATGAGGAACAGGGTGTAAAGTTAACTCATCCTCCATAGAAAAGGGAGGATCCTCCGATCAGACGAGTGTTGTGTCTGGCGGGTAACTGACCAATGAGTCATGTCAGGCTGTTGTATATATACTAATTGCGCGGTAAACTCTGCTTGCGCGATGCAGGATTTTGCGTGACGTCACTATGAGGCGTGTGAACTACGCCTCATAGTGACGTCACACAAAATCCTGTGTGACGGATATGGCATGTATGGATACCAATGTGGCATTGTAGATAGCGCTATAGTAACAACAAATATCAATAACAGAAACGGAACACTGTTAGGTAGTTAAATCTTAAGTCTATGAGATCGATGTACGAATATGTAAGTGATGAATGACTAAGTTTATCTAGATGATATTGTTATTGTTGTACAAAACATTTTCTATTTACAGAACATTGTGTTACATTAATTATATCTAATTCCATTTACAATTTATTATGGTACTATTTTCATTTGTAACTTTTGGATAATTTCAACAAATCAGCCTTTACTTCTTAATCTGACAGTAACAGCAAATTCCAGTGCAATGAAAATATTAAGTTTTTCAATTATACGAGTATTATGTATTTATTTTATCTTTTAGATTTTCTATTTAGCCTTAAACATAAACTTAAAGGTAGTTCTCAGAAATATTTAGGTGATTATCGGATATTAAATACTATTACCATACACAGTTAGCTGCAAACATAATGAATGAATTCAATCACTTTTACACTATCGTGTGAGCCAAGTTTGTGCTTAGTCTTAATAGTACTGTCATTTGGTTCGGAAAAAAACAGGTTACCTGGAAAGTTTTCCGGGAGTTTTGAAAATGGATACTTTTATACATAGATTTCGATGTGCTCTTTCCGAATTTCAACTTTGTCGCACGCGCCGCCATATTGGAAAAATGACGCCTAATAGCAGTTTTTGACAATATCTCCTTTCTGACTCATTTAACGATAAAAACATATTAAACTAGAAAAAAATTCCTACAATTTTTGTACGAAACATCTGCCGGCAGAACTCAATAGTAGAATTTAGTCTGAGTCATCAGTATACGTCCATCGTTTTACAGTATCATTTGTGTTTATAGAGCCATGGCTTCTAATGTAGTAAATTATTTTATTTGTGAGAATTCATTAACAAGAAAGTGAAGTAATTAAAGTGAAGGAAAAAGGATTGGAGACTTGAAATTCGGAAAGAGCACATAGAAATCTATTAAAATAACCTATTTTTAAAAATTTCCGGAAAACTTTCCAGGTAAAACTACCAAATGACTGAACAGACGCTAGCCAGCACATCAAGCTACCCGAAACTGTCAAATTTTCCCAATCAACCTTGAACCTAATGCTTTAGCTATAAAGTTGATAATCTATTTAAAAAAAAACACATATTGTAGCTTGATGTGCATAAACAATGTGCGTTATTATGATTTACATCAGTATTCATTTGACAACAATACAGAAAAAAACCTGCAAATCTAGACAAATATAGGTTACTTAAAGTAGTTCTTATTCATCCATAATAGTAACAAATTGCCGCCATATTTCAACAGCATAATTTTGATAGATAAAGAGTCCTCCAACAATATTTCTTAGTGAACATCTAAAAAGGTTTGTCTTGTTTTATTGCTAAATCCACTGTGATTTGAGGACCATAACATGTATTGTAGGTACTGGTATCGTATTTATCAAAATATACGTCAGTTTGTAATAATTTAGTAAGACGTTAGGAAAATTAGGTATTCGGATATAGGAATTTTATATGCAATGGCCAATAACTTTTTATATTATTTTGTGGGACAACTTCACTCAGCGGGCATACAGCGACTTACGTGTTCAATATAATGCACTGAGAGTACTGCTGTGGCTGCCGTGGCGTTGTAGTGCATCGGGGATGTTTGCGGATAATAATATTAATGGTTTTACCGCTATTATTATGAATAGATGCGCATCCCTGATCATCAACAGCGCGTTCAGCACAACAGTGTGTTCGCAGATCGGTGGGTTTCCCCGATGTTGCGGAGATGGATGCAGCTCACCGCTGAATTATAATTGTAAATCTGTATCTATAACCTATTAACACTAGAAGTTAAGTAAAGTTGTTACTAACGATATGGACTCCTGTCTGAAACAAAAGTTTTCTATTCTATTTATTTAAACTTTTCGCACACTAAAAAGGTACAAAGGTGGACTTAATGCCTTATGCATTCTCTACCAGTCAACCAAGGGTGGTGAAGAGATTAGATGGCAGGTGTTTTAGTTGAGGAACAGTGATAAAAATAACTATGAAAACTATTGAATTATAAATTAAATAGGTACACAAATAGCCACTCTTACTTCTATTATCATTTTTTAATGGAGTTTCCATCTCCGCTCATCACGCTATAGTTTGACCGAAACTGCTGTACCGCGCCTTAGGAATGCGCGGCGAGGCGGGAGGAATGCGCGGTGAGGCGGGGGGCGGGACGCCGTCAGCGATGACGAATGTGCGGCCTGCACTGCCCCCCCCGTCTCGCCGCGCACATACCAAAGACGCGGTACAGCGGTTTTGGTCAAACTATAGTAAGACATAAAATCAGGTGAAGCACCAATTTAATTCAACCATGGCCTAAAAAGGTTTACGAAGGAAATATTAAAACGGTTTCCTAATAGGTACTCAAAATAATCAAAATAACTCACTGAACAAAATACTAACAACACCAACCACTTTATAATTATGATGCTTAAACAATTTTGCCAATTTCCAACTTTAGGTAGGAGCTTAATAGCCAACGGTAGTATAAACCCTCATATCACAGTAAACTACCTAAGTACAGGCGCCAGCAGGTCAGGCTACCCTAAACTGTAAAATTTTCCCAACCAACCTTGAACCTAATGCTTGAGCGATAAAGTTGAAAATCTATTAAAGTAATTTGACAGTTTGTAGTAGCTTGATGTGCTGACGTCTGTAACATTTTATTATTCACATTCAAAATGGCGGCTACCAAGCTGAGTAAGTACCTAATGAAAAAATTCATCCATAAAAATGTCTTTTGCAACGAATTCATAAAACTGATATCTGACGAAGCACTTCTGAAGAGATCAAATATTAATGCAAATACCGTGTTCAAAGATGTTTGCGATTATTTACGAATCCGTATTGCAAGATGTACAGACAAAATGTCACTGCAAAAGAATTTGAAGCTTATCCTGTTATGGTAAGATCGAGTATCGACTGTTCACCAGACGCAAATGAGACTTGTCAGTCTATCTTGGATCTTTTTAGACCAGTTGCTGATTCCGGTTTATTTGCTGTAATATAAACTACGAAAGTACCTATTACGAGTCGAAAAATAACTTACATTCTTAACGTTTATTTTTCTTACACTTTTTTATCGTGAGCCGCCAGAATGCTACTCTGAAATCAGGGGAATAAAAAGCGTATATAAAAGGATTTATTGCGGAATTGAACCACCCTAACCACGTAAGTATGTACATTAGAACTGGATTCACGTAATTACTTGGAATAAAAGGAGTGAGGAGGTAGTAAAGGAAAAATGGAAGCCAGCAGGCAACGAAACCGCCGACAACAAGACTTAACGTCTGTGCGGTTTTTGTCTCTCTCCGTAAAGAAGAAACACGATTATTTTCTACATGTTCCTTCATAGAATGAGTTCGTCTTGTGGTATTTTTATATTTAAAATTCGCTTTGAACGTGACATCGTTGTTGTAGAATCTTGATTCTCTTTCCTTACTTCTATATTTCTTTTTCTTTTCTTGTCTGAAGCAGCAGGGGCATTTGTGGTCTTGTGATGAGCAGTCGCTCTGTTGTGTGAAGTTTTTTGAAGTCTGTTTGGAAGCTGATTGTCGTAACGACATCTTGTCTGATCCGGATTCCGACTCGGTGCGGATGCAGGAGAGTTTTCCTTTCTGAAACAATGGGATTTGGTTTGAATAAGGTTCGTATATCCTTGTTTTGTAGTAGAAAATATCTACACTTTTATGTTGCGCTCTGTTGGAAAGACTGTTACAAAATGTAGCTACACTATTTTATATCCCTAACATCACCTTTTATAACTAACCCTATATTTTCATCATGAATGAACTCCAGTCATTGCGCAGCTGGACCAATTTCAAATGTAGACAATTCAATTATTACCGGTTAGATAGTTTTTACGGGTAGTCAGAAGCCCGAAAGTTTGACAACCAGTCTTACAAGGAGTACCGTGTTACCCTGTAAATGCAATACCCCAATATTTATTGATTACAAAAAGGTTTTCGACGCGGTAACACACACAAACATTCCAGAAAGTTATTTTTCCAGTCTGCAATTGGCATTTTGCTTTTGTTTTGATTGTTGTTGTTTTGTTGTCATTTGCCAGTGTCGCGGGCGCATCACGGATTAATTTGTATTCTCAATGTCAATTAATGTGTGTTGTCTTTGGTCCCTGGCCCTGACATCAAGCAATGGCCAAAATTGACTACTTTTTTATATGCTTGAGTACGAGGCTTTTGATTACGTTGTATGTGTATATTTTATGTCTTTTTTTTGTAATGTGCGTTTCTTTCTTTGAAAGCTTGAAAGAACAAGGAGTCAAAGAAATCCTACTAATATTATAATTGTGAAAGTTTGTATGGATAGATGGATTAATGGATGGATGGATGTATGTTACTCTTTCACGCAAAAACTACTGAACGGATTTGGATGAAATTTGGCACACAGATGGTTTATAACCAGGATTAACATATAGGACACTTTTTATACCGATATTACCATGGGATCGAAACTTATGCGGGTGAAACCACGGGGCGCAGCTAGTGTAATATATGTTTAAAGAGGTCATCAGAAGTATAATATATATAACAACCATATGGGTAGGATAATACTAGAAACCGTGGGCCCAAGCTTCCCCATAAAGAGGGGAGTAAGACAGGGCGACCCGCTATGCCCAAGATTGATTGATAATTAATTAAATTATCTCCTAAATTGAACAATCTCGCTTGCCATCCATTTATTATCACAAAATAGCAATTTCATAGTCGTAAAAACCAAAAGTAGATCAAACCCAACAATGAAAAGGAAAAACTTGGAGAAAAAAAGTTTATTACCTTGAAAGTCTCAGATTCCCTACATTAAGTGAACTCAGTTGGACCCGTAATGGATCAAGAACGTTTTAATAAAGATTTATATTTTGTTTGTTTTGCGAGCCTTTGTCCCAGTTCTAAAATACAGGTTGAGTTATTCCGCCTGCTTGTGGACGATAACCAACTATGTTTATGAGGAAAAGAAAAAGACAAAAAAGACAAAACTATTTCGTGAGTGTCATTATCTACCTAGCCTTTTCCCAACTATGTTGGGGTCGGCTTCCAGTCTAGCCGGATGCAGATTTTATATATCAGATTTTTGCTGACTAAAACCCACCCGTGTTGCTTCAGTTACCTGTGCCAAGGGCCACGGTATCTCTTTCGAACAACCCGCAGCCTTGGCAGGTACAGATACCACTTGGTAAGATTGGTTGTCAGACTTTCGGGCTATTGACGACCTGTAACGACTGTCAAAGATCCACGAAGGACAGCTTTTATTTCATGAGTGTATAAGACCTAGAAGATAATGCAAGATAAGTGGATAAATATGTGCGGTAATAATTAGTTATTTAATTTGTGATTATATTTGTCAGTAATACATAACAAATATTATTATAATATGTTTCTAAGATTTTAAATGTTCTAAACAAATTTTGTATGCAATATTTTTAAGTTTGATAGAGGATAGTTAACATAGTTAACTCTGTTACTCGTAGATTGTCATTTAATTTTTAACAAAATGTAATATTTAGTTGTAACTTCGCATGCTTTTGTGTTTTGGCAAAACAGAGATCTCTGTACCTATTCATTTCAAACACCTATTTTTAAACTTATGTTACAAATAAAAACTTTGACTTTGACTTTTACCTATTTAGAAATAGCTCCTCAATATTTTGTTTTAGAAAAAAAAAACTTGATTAACTTGAGATGCGTTTCATTTAAAATACAGTTCGATACCTAACTATACTTTTTCAAAAAAAACTTTGCATTAACTGCCTCGTCGGTCCAGTGGTTGTAAGAGCTACTGCTGAGCATGAGGTTCGATTAGCAGAATTTCTCAGTAGTAGTCCGGAGTCTGGATTTCTGACCGGATATGGCAATAAGCTGACCCCCTGTTACATGGGACTTAAACATAACTGGCGAGTTATGGGTGTGCTATAGGTACACCTCTGCCCAACCATTCGGGGAAATAAGGCGTGATGTTATCCTACTATATAATATTATAAACGTGAAAGTTTGTATGGATGGATGAATGGATGTTTGTTTGTTACTCTTTCACTCAAAAACTACTGAACGGATTTGGGTGAAATTTGCCACACAGTTGGTTCATAACCAGGATTAATATATAGGATATATAGGCTTTTTATCCCGATATTCCCACGGGATCGAAACTTATGCGGGTGAAACCGCGGGGTGCAGGTAGTGTATGCATAAACATACTCAAACATCGAGTTCCTTTCCTAAGAAAGGAGGTCGATATTTGAGTAAAACCGAAACTAATTTCGGTTTTCGCCCCAATGGCCCGTCTCAGAAACTCACACTGTAGATAAGATGGAGACTAAGCTTAATTTAGTGGCTGCTAAAGCTGGTTTCTCGAGAATGTTGGTAATTTATTAAGAATTATCGTTTTCGTAGCATTTATAGTAGCTTTTCCTCTTTCCTCTGAATTCTTTCGTATAGAAAAGAAATGGGTTCATCATTTCTTTATTAACAAAAAGCTACTTCCATTCTTTGCTTTAATTAAAAAATGCGATTTTTTTTTAATGTTTATGTTTTTCACTATAATGTTATTTTCATGCTGTGCTTTTTGGCTTCCGTACGCAAAGAAGGCCAACGGGACCCTATTTACTAACCCTCCGCTATCCGTCCATCCATCCGTCCGTCTGTCTGTCAGCGGGCTGTTTCTTATGAACCATAATAGGTAGACTGTTAAAATTTTTACAGAGTGTGTATTTCTATTACCACTATAACAACAAATAATAAAAATAAAATAAAGTTAAAAATTAAAGGGTGTCTGTCTCCACACAAGAAGCCTGTTGTTTTCGGCGCTTTTTGCCTTGTAATACGGAACCCTTCGTGTGTGAGTCCGACTCGCAATTGGCCGGTTTTTTTTTATTTTCACTTCACAGTTAAGAAGTCAAATACTAACTAGACTTTCGCTAAGTGGACTTAGAGACACGAACCTTGTTTTTGAACCCCTATAATCATTTGCAGACAAGGCAGATGTGTGTGGAAACGCCCCGGGAGGGAACGCTCTAAGGGACATATATACCTCTTTATTTATAAAAGTTATTTAAAGTTAAGTAATAGTTAGCGACTGTTTAACCCAGCGAAAGCACTAGGAAGTGGTGAAGGGCGCGCGTTTTGGAGGACTGTCTTTTGTAATTTTGACGTTCGAAAAGTGCTGATTCTCAGCCTAATTTGAATAAATGACTTTTGATTTTGATTTAACTATACATTTTTGACGTTTATAAAGATACCCCACTGTGACCCTATTGGTTATGTTATTCGGAAAGGTCATTTGCGTAGTACTCGCAAGCTGCGTTCATTTGTCAAAGTAAACGACGACACGCGTGTCGCGGGTTCGATTCCCGCACGGAACAAATATTTGTATGACCTAAAAGTAGTTGCTCCGGGTCTGGCTGTCTGTGTAAATGAGTTTGTGTTTGTTTTTGTGTTGGTTAACGTCATCACGTCAACGCCGGCTGCCACTGGAAACCAGCGCTTGGGCTCTGTCTCGGATAGGGTCTTAGCATTATGCTGAGCGATGGCCGTTTTGCGTGAATGTGACGCATGTTTACCCCGAACTTATTTTTTTTGTGTGTTTATGTCCTTTTTTCATGCGTCATATTTGCCGCAAATAAATGCATTTTCTTTCTTTTCTTTCTTTCTTTCTTTAAATGTTTGTAAACGCACTCACGATACAGGAGAAATTCCTAGTGTAGGGCAACGTTTTTTTTTATAAAAAAAAAAAAAAATTGACCCAGAAGGAGCATGTAAGGATCGTAGCAGGTAGTGTTCTGTGGTTTCTGCCTACCCCTATGAGAAGAAGGTGTGAATCTATGTATGTATGTCATCATCTACCTAGCCTTTTCTCAACTATGTTGGGGTCGGCTTCCAGTCTAACCGGATGCAGCTGAATACCAGTATTTTATATGGACCGACTGCCTATCTGACCACCACAACCCAGCTACTGGATAATACCTTGGTAAGACTGGTTGTCAGACTTTCGGGCTACTGACGACCCGTAACGACTGTCAAAGATCCACTAATGACAGCCGGGACCAATGGCCTAACGTGCTTTCTGAAGCACGGAGGGGTCTTGGTATATGAAGATGGCCACCCATCCACAGACCAATCGCGGCAAGCGTAGCTTAACCTGACCGATCGAGCCGTGTGGCTGTCCTTACGTAGCCACAACAAGCCCCATACCATATCGTATGTATGATGACTATTTGAATAACCATTTTATTCATCTTTTCAACTTCACTGCTCGCCAATTTCCACTCATCCATCACAGTCCATATTTATAGACATGTATAATGTCAGCTGCTTTCACAACTAAGAGGGCTTGCTGACATTGACAACGAAACACTCTTTTCCTATCCCAAAGAGCGTCGAAAAGGCTAAGAATAGCTTTGTGAGGCCCTTTTTCCCTTTTCTGAATGCGGTTGTAAGGGCGCGTTCTGACACGCTTGTACATTAGAGTATGTTTAGATATTGAAGAGGGTAAGATGTTATTTACATCTGTTGTAAGGAAATTTACAGACGTAAAAATATTGAACGGTTTGTCACACAATGGGCATACACTTTACGAAACGCGTTCACGTGGTCGTTGGCGTCCATTCCATAGTAACGCATTCCTTTGTTTTCTTCTTGGTTAATGGCACACAGTCCAACTGCTTTATTAATCGACTTCAAAAAAAGGAGGAGGTTATCAATTCGGTTGTTATTTTTTTTTTAATTTTTTTACCTCTTAACTCCGTTATTTATAAGCCGATTTGCAAAATTCTGTTTTCATTTATAACGATATAGTTTCAGATTGGTACCATAGAAATTTCATTAAAAAAAAAAAATGCAGATCAAAAATTTCATTATGAGAAAGGTGCATTTTGAGAATGTTACGTTTTGTGTATGGGGTGCATTTTGCAAAAGGTACATTCTGTGACTGAAGGAATCAAAGGCTCGATCAGTGTTTTGGTTTTTGAACTTAAATTATTGGTTAACATTCGAGTGAACGAAATTGCGTCGTTTGCTTTCCTATGACTTTTCAGTGGTGGCTTATTGGAATTGTCATGAGATGCATTGAAGAAGTACAACTTAAAAGTGGAAAATAGAAACTTATTTCAGTTCAGTTCTTATTACAGTTATTTTTCAGATTTGTAGTGTATTTTTTGGAAGTAGGTGTTTTTTTTTTTGCGATTTAACGTAAAGCTACCACTGCCTATCCCTATGTCTTGTTTTTAGGCGTAATTATAATAAATAATAGAAAATAAGGAAGAAAGAAGAAGAGAGAAAAAAGACATACGTCAGTATGGAATGAACGCCGTTCTAATGAAAACAATAAATGAAATTATGTCATGACAAACAGATGGCTCTAAGAGTAAAGGAAGACCTACCAAACGAAGATGAACTGTGTGAAAGATGATATGGCTGGTGACTACCAAGAATAGAGAAGTATGGACGAAAACCAAAATCCTACTATTGTACTAATATTATAAAAGCGAAAGTTTGGATGGATGGATGGATGTTTCTTACTCTTTCACGCATAAACTACAAAACGGATTTGGTTGAAATTTGGCACACAGATAGTTTATAACCAGGATTAACACAAAGAATACTTTTTATCACGATATTCTCACAGGATCGAAACTCATGCGGGTACAACCACGGGGCGCAGTTAGTAGAGAAGTATGGATGAGAGAAGAATGTTGCGTCGACCCCAAATAAATTGCGATAAGGGCATGAGAATGATGATGTCATGTCAAAGATAGGCCTATGTATGCCCAGAAGTAGGCAAAGTCTTTGTAGATGGTGGTAATAAAGTAGAAAGAAACAAATCCTACGAATATTATAAACGCAAAAGTTTGTATGGATGGATGGATGTTTGTTACTCTTTCACGCAAAAACTACTAAACGGATTTTGATGAAACTTTACAATAATATAGCTTATCTATTAGAACAACACATAGGATACTTTTTATCCCAATTTTCCCACAAATTTGAAGCTTATGCGGGTATAACCGCGGGGCGCTGCTAGTTAATCTATATCGATATAACTGAAACGCTGATCGCTGGTAAGCACATCACTTGAGAACGAAATATTTGGCTATTTTGTGTTTTAAAATGTTTGTAATAGCCCGAGTGCCTATGAAAAGAAAAATTGAATTTAAACCCGGAAAATGTTCAAATTAGGGCAAAACTGACATTTTTTTTTCTATGGGATTTTTGTATGAAGTAGAGACCATACAAATGACACACGATTCAAACGATGGTTATGCGAAATTCTTTTTTGTTTTGTTCATGGTCATGGAAAAGTTATCCGGAAAAATCGAGAGAATTTGAATAGGACAACGTGTGTCGAATCAGCTAGTTTATAATATAATGTAATTATTTGCAGACACGACAATTACTGGAGTTTTACTTGAAAACAGAATTTTAACTCTCGTAATTTAAAACATTCAAAATCTAGTCGCAGTCTCAACTCGGTGACAAACAACTGTCAAAAATGTAAGAAAATTAGAGCTATTTTGACATATTGAGACTGAGATCAGACTGTGAACGTTCTTAAAATTACGAGAATTGCCTCTCGGATAAACATTATCTTAAAGCTAGATTAACCTTTCGAAACCTCCAAGTGGTATAAATACTCGTAACATATTCCTCAAAGCATTACGCAACATCAACCCCAAAAGGGCTACATAACAACAATATCACAAACAAACAAACATACATTCCCCAACAGATATTGTTTATCGGATCAAGGCACGAAAACTACTCATTTCCAAGGAACAATTATAATCTTCACTTGTTTTTTTTTCATACGAGCATCGAAGGGTCGTTTGTATACAGCGAGCATCGAAGGGTCGTTTGTATACAGCGAGCATCGAAGGGTCGTTTGTATACAGCGAGCATCGAAGGGTCGTTTGTATACAGCGAGCATCGAAGGGTCGTTTGCATACAGCGAGCATCGAAGGGTCGTTTGTATACAGCGAGCATCGAAGGGTCGTTTGTATACAGCGAGCATCGAAGGGTCGTTTGTATACAGCGAGCATCGAATGGTCGTTTGTATACAGCTAGCATCGAAGGGTCGTTTGTATACAGCGAGCATCGAAGGGTCGTTTGTATACAGGGCAGTAATTGCGTAACACACTATCAGTAGCAATGGGTTTCATTTTGTCAGTTCAACAACATTCATTGCGATATTTACGTTGTTGATCAGACAATTTTTTCGAACACATGAATGGATAAGTTATATCCTTCAAAATGCTTCAGATTGAGATTGATAGTGTGAGGGTGCTGCTTGTATCAGAAATGTAAAACATCGTAAACGCGCAAAAATTATCAACATCAAAACATTCTCGACCCAAATGTATAGGCTTATAGAGCTATGAGGAACAGGGTATAAAGTTCACTTATCGTTCATAGAAAGGGGAGGAACATCCGAACAGAGGAGTATTTTGTTTGGTGGGCTACTGCCCGACGATTGATGTCGGGACGTTGTATAATATTGTAGTCGCGCGGTAACTCTGCTTGAGCAAAGCAGGCTCTTACGTGACGTCAGTGTATATAGTTCACACGACGCGATGTAGATGACGCCACAGGCTGATTAATTTTTCGTGATTACAATGTTAATCCCACGGTGCAAGTTGACCAGGTTGATGGTCTGCGCCACCCATAAATATGACCACACCTTTCTGATACATGCCATATAACATAAGATGACATCACGCCAGTAATCCCTGAGGGGATTGTCAGAGGTCTACATAAAGTACACCTACATTTCACCAGTTCTGTTTAGCCCCATGTAATGGAGACTTGTCGTGCAGGGTAGAGTGGAGGGCACTACACCACGCGGACGCTCGCCCAGGAGATGGACTGATCAAATTAAATCCGCAGTGGGCGATCCCTTGTATGAGTGCACAAAAATACTCAAAAATCGGAATAGGTGGCCAGAAATTGTGAGGCGAATCACATCAGCCCCTGGACAAGAAACTACATCAGGACCACGACCGCTCTGACAAGAGTGCTACGAAGAAAAACAAGAATAAAGAAGTCAATTGACTTTAAGAAGAAAACTTTTCTTTTAGTCGAAGTATCTGTGTCTGCCTGACCGTGCTGGCGTAGAATTCGGAAAAGCTGCTTCTCACAAGCTTTCATTGAACAACTTACAGTAAATTCAATGTAGACTTTGACAAAATAATGGGAGCTAGAAGGCTTTAGCGAAATTGAATTCTATTCTGGTTTATACTGGATCAAGTATCCTATTTAGGTAAGTCTGTTTATTTCGTTCTGGGTAGATCGAGAATGTACTTAACAATTTTATAAAAATCTTACAAATATTTTCCGGGTGTTGATGCGGCTGTTCCGCTTTTATAGCGCAGGGATGTTTGCTGAAGCTCGTGTCAATTGCTTTTACGCTAAGATGCGAAAAAGATGCGCCGCCTTGGTGCGCCGGGTGCGGGCCAGCCTCAACATTGTACTGCAGTGTATCGCGAGCAAACTGGACTGCATGTGTATGAATCCCTGCTGCAAGCTTTTCATATCGGTGTTGAGCGTGTAGCAGGGTTTCTCATAACTATATGGCGGTGTTAGATAAAATTTAATAAAATATTTGTTATGAAATATTGTTACTATAGTTTGACCAAAACCGCTGTACCGCGCCTTCGGTATGTGCGCGGCGAGACGGGGGGGGGGGCAGTGCAGGCCGCTCATTCGTCATCGCTTACGGCGTCCCGCCCCCCGCCTCGCCGCGCATTCCTAAGACGCGGTACAGCAGTTTCGGTCAAACTATAAGATAATATTTTGAGTCCATTGTTATTTGTATATTAAATATGAATAAATAGGACGGTCTCGAAAGCCTTTTCATTATCATTAGCATCATTGTGTTATCCTTAACCCAATTTATTCAATTAAAAGCCCTTTCTGTGTTGAAATTTACCGATTTGGTCACATATCAATATCTACAAGGTGCCTTAGTGCCCCCGCGCATTAGGCGGTCAGGCCGCGCGACCACGTTGCTGCGGCCAACTAATTCTTCCATGTTATATGTAAATGCGCGCATTACGCGACCAGCGGCCAGCGGCCACGCTCTGGCCGCGCGGCTAACGAAAAACATCGCGACACACACGCGGCCACGTGGCCGCTGCAGCCAACGAGATACGCCAATTTGTATGAATATAATTACTCAGTATGCGCGCACTGGTCGCAGCGGCCACACGTTTTTTGTGTGTACAGAATGGCGTTTGATACTAAACGTTTCATTTTAGAGCACGATGTGAATTCGACTGACGAATGTGGTCGCAGACGTGGCCGCAATGTGCGCGGGCTGGCCGCAGTGACGTGGTCGCGCGGCCCGGCCGCCTAATGCGCGGGGGCACTTAAACGGTGTTCGAGAACCTGCAGAGTAATAGCGTAACACACAAATTTTCTATTTGATTTTTATTTCTTGCTAATGTATGTATCTGGTGTATGGTGTGTCTTTTAGTCTGTGCTAAATTATAATATTTTCTTTCTTTATTTTTCTATTCTTTCTAACAGTAACTCTCAGTGGCTTTTATTAATATGTTCACACTAGCTGCGCCCCGCGGTTTCACCCGCATAAGTTTCGATCCCGATGGGATATTAGGATAAAAAGTATTCTATATGTTAGACCCGGTTATAAACCAGCGGTGTGCCAAATTTCATCCAAATGCGTTCAGTAGTTTTTGCGTGAAAGAGTAACAAACATCCATCCATCCATCCATACAAACTTTCATGTTTATAATATTAGTAGGATAACTCGACAAAATGTAAGGATCACCTTTTTTTTGTTGTAATTTCTGGGTTGTCCTCGTAGTTAAAGCTGTTCATAGAATAATAATGAGTACAAGGTCACCATTTCAGGATTCCTCATAAATTAGACTTGTATACACTTACAAAGTCGTCGATATCGCAATGAACTTATCATCATTTCCCCTTTTCCCAGCTATGTTGGGGTCGGCTTCCAGTCTTATCCGGTGCAGCTGAATACTAGTATTTTACATGGAACGACAGCATATCTGACCTCCACAACCCATTTACTGGGTAATAAGCTACCCCTTGCTAAGACTGGTTGTCAGAATTTCGGGCTACTGACGACCCGTAACAACTGTCGAAGATCCACGAATGACAGCCGGAACCAACAGCTTTACGTGCTTTCCAAGGTACGGAGGGGTTTTGGTATGTACAGATGGTCACTTATCCACGGACCAACCGTGGCAAGCGTAGTTTAACCTGATCAATCGACCCGTGCGGCTGTTATTACTTAGCCACAAGCCTGTTTTTCGCAATGAAGTGCCAATATATTGGATCTACGAGTATGTTTCTCTATACTGCTTCGAAGTCCAAAAACACCATTTTCTCAGAAGAACCACTTTCATTTTAAAGAGTCGCTGTTACATAAGTCTGGCAACGTCGCACGATGTTGACACATACCGTAGTGTAGCAGGCTATCCTAACTTTTTCGACTATTTGTGGCTTATTGAATACGTGGCTCTTGGCTCAAACCCTCGGGGATCAAAGGCGTAGTAAGGGTCTGTGCATATGGGGATAAGTAACGTCGAAAAACAAAAACAATTTCAGCTACAGATAATTAGATCATCATCTGCCTAGCCATTTCCCAACTATGTTGGGGTCGGCTTCCAGTCTAACCGGATGCAGCTGAGTACCAGTATTTTACATGGAACGACAGCCTATCTGACCTCTACAACCCAGTTACTGGGTAATGCGATTCCCCTTGGTAGACAGGTTGTCAGACATTCGGGCTTTAGACTGTCATGGATCCACGAATGACAGCCGGGACCAACGGTTTAACTTGCTTTCGGAGGCACGGAGGGGTCTCGGTATGTAAAGATGGTCACCCATCCACACACCAACCGCGGCAAGAGTAGCTTAACCTGATCGATTGTATATATAAATAAATATGTTAATTCAATTTTATTGCAAGCAAGCAAGATACCTGCATCGTGTAGGGCCTTAGAAACTTGTTCTCCATCTTTCTCTCAATTTGGAAAGATCCAGATCAGAAATCCACCAGATATTAACACTTTGCACACACTATAAATATTGTTGTCTGAAACATTATTTTTTATTTTGTATTTTGTGTTTCACGAACTGTGTCCAAATAAACTTTTTTCTTTCTTTCTTTCTTTGCGGGACACTAAATGCTGCCTAGCCTTTTCCCAACTATGTTAGGGTCGGCTTCCAGTCTAACCGGATGCAGCTGAGTACCAGTATTTTACATGGAGCGACAGCCTATCTGACCTCCACAACCCAGTTGCTAGGTAATACGATACCCCTTGGTAAGAATTTCAGACGTAAAAACAATAAAACTTCTATTCTGTCTCATTAGGTGTCCTTCAATAAGCCTTGGGTTAAGCCCTGTAACTCACTAGAAACGAATAGCTTTCCCACGCCGTCAAAGAACCGGTCAAAAGGATCGAAATTGCCAATCTAAAAACAGTATCGAGACAGAGTGTAAAGTTCGCGACTATCTATAAGCTGTTTCACGGATGATCACCCCGTTTTTACGATAGGCCTAAATATCGGTCAGGGAATTTAGTCTTCATGCCTGCCTGCGTCTTTTATCCCACATATTCCTTCTTATTTTTTTAAAAAACGTTGCCCCACACTAGGAATTTCTCCTGTATCATAGGTGCGTTCACAAACATTTAAACTCACATACACAAACAGCCAGACCCAGAACAACTACTTGTAGGCCATACAAATATTTGCTCCGTGCGGGAATCGAACCCGCAACACGCAGCGCAGCAGTCAATCGCTTAACCATTGCGCCAACCGTGCCGTCAAACAGGATATTACTCACATAGAGACACGCTTAGCCAAAACAAAACCTATTACCATTAAAGCCAGTGATGTCCCACTGCTGAGCAAAGGCTTCCTACTCTCGTTTCACTTATCTCTATATATGTAAAGCTGCTAAGGACCTGTAGCGGTATCTACAACGCCACATGCGAACAACGCGTCATACTGACGTCACGCAAATCCTGCATCTCGCAAGCAGAGTTTACTGCGCAATTAGCATACATACAAACTTCCCGACATCAGTCGTCGGGGCAGTTGCCCGCCAGACACAACCGTCTGGTCCAAGGATCCTCCCTTTTCAATGGAGTATGAGTGAACTCTACACTCTGTTCCTCATACCTCTGTAGACCAGTTCTTTTTAAAACCACTCGATACGCTTCCGTACCGTATCGAATGTTCCGTATCTATCAATGTTATCGTAGGAGTCCTCTGAAGACTGTTCACAAGTCCAAAACCCGAAAAAATTGTCAGTTTAAATGAAATAGACGACCGCTGTTCTTCCGACAGCTGTTTGCTGTCGGGGGCAAGGCAAATCAGGCTATCGAAATGTGTGATTTTCAATACGATATTTTATCGTATGGTTGTTAATAGCTATGCATGTCAAACCGCTATCTCCGCCTGGGCCTGCCGCAATGCCGTGGGACCACATCACAAACAAAACGAAAACATAATAAAATATTATAAAATAAAGTCGCATTTCGTGCGATCGCGATGTATGACAGCGTTGTTTTTTTTTAAGCTTTACAACGGATTTTGTGGCGGTTTTCACCATAACTTAGAAAATGTATTCCGGAAGACTGTGTATAATAGCTACATTAATATTTATCTTAGATATAAGATAAGATAAGAATCATTGTTCCTAAAACAGTGTTACAGTTTTTTTGGTTTTTATAGGTAACTAAGCTGTGCCCCGCGGTTTCATCCGGATAAGTCTCGATCCCGTAGGATTATCGGGATAAAAAGTATCCATGTCCTAATCTAGCTCATGGTCAAAATCAAAATCAAAAGTTTTTAGATAAGTTAAGTTTAAGATTTATTCAAATTAGGCTGAGAATCAGCACTTTTCGAACGTCAAAATTAAAAGACAGTCCCCCAAAAACTCCCGCCTTTCACCACTTCCTAGTGCTATCGCTGGGAAGAAGAAATGGCGCAACAAACTGCCCAGCAGCATAGCTGTCTGTTCAGTTAGAACATACTTGATACTTGATTGTATACAAAACTAGGTGTTAAGTAATCAACATTACAAGCCACAGAACATAAAATTAAATTATTTGCCATATGTCAGCTAGTCACGCCAATAAAGGTTGGAATATTGGCGTGACTAGCCGATTTCAATTGCAATTCACAACCACTCGATACAACCACCGACCAGACGGGTGTTGTGTCTGGCGGGCAACTGCCCCGACGACTGATGTCGGGAAGTTTGTATGTATGCTAGTTAGTTTCAGAGAATAGAAAGAAATTTTCCTGCTTAAAATAGAATTGGGGCTGATTTTTCCATCGCCAGATAACTTTTATTCGATGAATAAAATTTACGTTTGAAAGTTTTTGTATGAAATAACTGTGAATATTTCAAAAGTATTCCTCGAACAAAGTTATCAGATGATTGAAAAAATCGGCCCTTAGTATATAAGTATAGATTAATATAGTTAATTATAAAGTAATAAAGTAATTTTAGGTTATGAAATCTCGATGTTTTGGCAAGTCGTAAGGACCGAGCGAAGTGTAAAATTCGTTTAATTCAGAATATCTCTGTCTATTCTTTGTTACAAACGGAACAATCACCTGGTTAGTTTTTGTAAGTGCAAAAGATATTAAACACTGACTGTGCTAGACTATCCAAAAACTATACTGCCAAAGGTGATTTTTTGAATGGTCTCGTAATTTAAAAGTGGCAATATCTTGCAGGAAATGACGCCTCGTCCTGCTTTTTGGGTCACTGCATTGGCGATAGTGGTGCCATATTGGTTTTTCTATTTTTGTCCGTGTGTATGTACAGTCGAACATAAAGATTGGTATAACATAATCAGCCTATAATATTCCCACTGCTGGGACACAGGCCTCCTCTCTGTGAGAGGGAATGGGCCGTAATACACCACGCGGGCCTAATGCGGGTTGGTAGAGGTCACATGTCTTCGAATTTTTGGTTCTAGGACATGCCGGTTTCCTCACGATGTTTTCCTTCACCGGTTTGAGAGCAATTGTGATGAAATAATTTACACAAAGTGGCTCTACTTTGTGTCTATACTATCTGGGTTGTAAGTGGTTGCTGGTAAGCCGCGGCCGTTACTAGTGGGCTATAAAAAATAACTAGTAGCTAACTTAGAACTCCTTTTGAATTGAGCAGTTGTTGCGGGTGTGCTTTTACGTCGCTCTTATACAGTTATAAAAGTGACGTGAAAGACTACTGCGCGTTAAAATATACTGCGGTTGCTGCTGTCTGAGGTAATATAACTATGAACGGACTGTACAGACACCAGCACATCACGCTACTACAATCTGCCAAATTTCTTTAATAGATTTTCTACATTATCACTGAAGCATTAAGGTTCAAGGTTGATTGGGAAATTTTGACAGTTTCGGGTAGCTTGATGTGCTCGCATAACAAAAAAGAATAATTTTTTAAATAAAAAACATACAATGGGCGGCCTTATCGCTTTCTGCGATCACTTCCAGGCAACCAACACAACATTATACTTTTAAATACCAACCTTATTACACTTAGTACTGCTAGCCAGCTGCTGGTGTCTTCGTGCCACCACACAGGATATCCTAGCGTACACGTACACCATCACAGCCATGGGGAGGAAGAAGGATCCCATGGCGGAGAACACCACGTAGCCAGGGTTCTGGTTGTAGCGGCAGTTCCCGTTCTGATTGTGGTCTGGTTCGTACCTGAGGAAGAGGTTATGGTTTTAATGTTGTGTCATCATAAAGCCTCATTTTTAATATTAAATTGGGAAGTAAAGCCGAAACCGGTGAATCAGGCTAAGTGATATCTGGATGTTTCGGGTATGTTAGTCTGTATTAAACAGTAAAAAATAGAATGGCCTGCCGAGCGATTCTGTAAAAATCTCAACGTGAGAACTTAGGTAAAGTGAGCTGTCACTCGTCTCAATCCCTATAGCATCAGTTGGATTGACACCTCACTTCAAGCTCACTTCACCTAAGTTTTCACGGTGAGATTTCTGCAGAATAGATCGGCTGTATTGGTAAAATCAAAAGTCATTTGTTTAAATTTTAATTAGGTTGTGGATCAGCACTTTTCGAACGCCAAATCCCCCAAAACGCTCGCCCTTCACAACTTCCTAGTGCTTTCGTTGTGAAAAAGAATTGGCGCAACAAACTCCCCAGTAGCACAGTTCAGTAAGAAAAACTTGATATACAATAGTAGAATACAAACTAAATAACATTACGAGACACAGAACATAAAATTAAATTGTTTGCCATATGTCGGCTAACCACGCCATTATACAAACAAACGATAAACAGAGATATATACATATGTATACATATAAAGAGTATGAGTTAAGAATCGTGGAAAATAAATATGCAACCGTTGCAGAACGTCGTGTTTAAACGATAAATATTAAATGATTTATTTCTGCCAGTAGGTCTGTACAAACACTTTTACACGTCAAAGATATTTTTCTTAAACTAGATATGGTCGGCGTTTCCTGTCTGACTACTCTGCGAAGAAAGGCCGAAATAAACTCAGAGGCCACAGTTTCTTTTGAAGTCACACATAATCTTGGTCAGATCATGTGAAGACCATGGAGATTGGTATTTGAAATGGTCTATTGAGGAAAGAACCACACAGTTTGTTTGAGTAAATCTAAACCCAAACCGTACAATTGGTTAAACCACTTTAGCACTACAAAACGAAGTTCCTGTAAAATGATTTACATAGCGTAAAATCTACAAAAAAGATGAGAACATTACCATTTCATTCTCGTTATTCCGAATGAGCTAGCAAAAGCTTAAATATAATGGAACTAAACCACTTATGAAATCAATTTGTAGGGTTCCGTACTGGGTGCCAAAGGGAACATATTAGTAAGGCGCCGCTGTCCGTCCGTCTGTCTCAAGGCTGTTTCTTTTGAACCGTAATAGGTAGACACTCGAAATTTACACAGAGAATCTACTTATAGGGCCGCTTCAACAACAAGTAATAAAACCGTCTTGAGCAAGCGTAGTGATCAATGCTCATGCCTTCTCTGTGTGAGAAAACACTTTTGCCCAGCAGTGGGTCAGTAACAGGCCGGTTTTTTTATCATCGTCATTTGCCTAGCCTTTTCCTAAAGGAAAAGGGTAAAGGTTAAGGTTAGGTTAGGTTAGGGGGGGGTTAAGGTTGGCTTCCAGTCTAACCAGATGCAGCTGAATACCAGTACAAATTCTTTTTTTCCTAATATTTTTACAGCAGCAACATATGTCTTGTAACTAATAACCGTCTTTTGTTTTTAGATGTTTTTATACATTTTATATTTAAATATTACTGTTACAGTTAGCCTGCATCATCCCACTGCTGGGCAAAGGCCTCTCCCCATGACTTACAGCCCTTTCGATCCAGGGCTAAAGTATAGGTAGACACTTGTTTTGGAAACAAAAAATAATAATAATTAAAAAATTGGTTTACCTAAACAAATTATACGTTTTTATTTAATATTTAGTGTTAAATATAGTACGGTAGTACGGAACCATTCGTGTGCGAGTCCGACTCGCACTAGGCCGCTTTTTGTTATTAATTCTACTTTCGCACAGCCATTGTTGGTCACGGAAATTACATTGCAAGAATATTGTTTCAATAATAATTCGAAACAAAAGCTCCACACGGCTGGTTTAATTAAAACAGAACGATAATGTGTTATTTCTGTGCAGGACATAAAAGCTATTTGCAAGTGGTTTTCCGGTTTGAAAGTAGGTTACTGTTCATACTTCTATCTGGTATTATTATCACTGATGAACCATTATCAATTGTAAAGCAGTTTGTGCGGAGGGCGATTGATACTAACCCTAGAGAATAAGTTGTTTTAATATTATGTTACTAACACTCTAAGGATTATTTGGTCCGAAATAAAAATCATTATTATTTTTGCTAAAAAAAAAATTGTTTCTTTTTGGCTAGTTTAAGCTACATTAACGCCCAAGCCAAGTCAATGTGTGACGGGGCCCGATAGGGCCGAAGCCTGCCGGGGTAGCGAGATCGTCCGAAAGGGTTACCGCTGCCCTGGTACATAAAGGGCTAAGGAAGGAACACGGGTAAGTTTTAGTCAGTAAGAGTCTGACACTCCCTTCCGCTCCACCCAGAGCGGGAGGGGATATTTTATGATTTCCCACCCTCAAAAAAAAAAAAAAGCCAAGTCAATGTCAGTTAAAGTGTATTATTATTATTCTAGCTAGGTATAACATTAAAATGACCTCGTTCATGGGCATATTAATCAAGTATTTAACCACTTTAAAACATGAGAAATTCAGATGCTGTTAAATTGTAGTGTCTAGAACTGCATAAATGCCTAACCCCTCCTACAATAGGTAATATTATAAACGCAAAAGTTTGTGAGGATTGATGAATGGATGTTTGTTACTCTTTCACGCTAAATCTACAGATTTGAATGAAAGGCGCACTGATATTTGGAAGTGATTTTCTGAGCTGAAAGTAGGTTACTGTTCATACCAACAGCTAACAATAATATCACTGATTATTCATTATTCCAGCTAGGCATAACTTTAAAGTGGGTAAATAATCAAATTAATTTTCCCAACTATTTTGGGGTCGGCTTCCAGTCTAATCGGATGCAACTGATCCGACTGCCTATATGACCTCTACAACCCAGTTACTGGGTAACACGCTACGCCTTGGTAGGACTGGTTGTCAGACTTTTGGGCTTCTGACTACCCGTAACGACTGTCAAAGATCTACGAATAACAGCTGGGACAATCAGCTTAACGTGCTTTCCGAAGCACAGAGGGGTTTCGATAAGTAATGGATGGTCGCCCATCCACGGACTGACAGCAGCAAGCGTTGCTTAACCTTCGACCGACCCGTGCGGCTATTGTCATAGTAGCCATACGTAGCCACCAGCCACAAATTAATTCAATGCGGATCAAAAACATGACATATTCAGGAACATTATGGGTCGTGCAAAACCCCTACATGCATGACTGGTTACCCTGTCATCCATATAAATTATAAGGGTTAAGGTAAGGAAATTCTGTGACATCCCACTTAGTATGGAACTGTTTGCCTTTCACACCTTTGCTTGTAAACCCCTTAATTTATCTTGCAAGGATTAAGGACGACCATTTTCCTTTAAAATTGACAAAAAGATTTAACGGATGATTTAACTTTACACCCAATTAACTAATTGGTATTTGGGGGTGAACTAGATAGGTCCCAATTGAGTGTCCAGGCAGAGACCGGTTATAAACAGAGTTCGATGCTATCTATAGTCTCATGGAATTCATCAGTAAAAAAGAAACCGGAATGAAATTATCCAGAAAAGAACCGCAGTTACCGACATAGCTTGCAGAATAAGCAAACTGAAGGGGTAGTGGGCTGGCCATGTTTGTCGAAAGACCGATGACCGATGGAGCAGGTGAGCCCTGGAGTGGAGACCACGTATAGGCAGGCATATTATGGGGCGTCCCCCAGCTAGATGGACCGAAGAACTTAAAAAGGTGGCTGGGATAAACTGGATGCGAAAGGCGGAGGAAAGGGTGTTGCGGCGCAGCCTGGGAGAGGCCTATGGGTGTGTGCGATAGGCTAAGTTGATTGTTTGATACTTCAATGCCTTTATCCTTCTTTCAAACATAGTAAAGTCACTCAGTTAAAAGCTGTGGTGGCCCAGTGGTGGCCCAGTGGTAGCGGCCCCGAATTACGAGTTGCAGGTCGTGGGTTTGAACCCAGGCAAGCGCTTTACTTTGTGTAAATCATTTCATTATCAATGGTCTCAAAACGGTGAAGGAAAACATCGTGAGGAAACCGGCAAGTTCTAGAACCAAAAATTCGAAGACATGTGACATCTACCAACCCATACTGGGCCCGCGTGGTGGATTACAGTTTACTCACTCTCGAAGAGAGGAGGCCTGTGTCCCAGCAGTGGGAATATTACAGGCTGATTATGCAATATTTACATTGTCTACATTTCAATTACATAAAATAAGGAAAAGTGGATGCGCGGAGTCTCCTAACACAAGCAATTCCTTGCTTAAAAGGTGATCTCCAATAACATGTATCAAATGCCCTTTGTAATTGAAAAATAAAAAGTCGGTCAGTTTTAAGCAAGTCATGCATCATTAGTTTATTTCTATTTCTACATTTCATCCATGCCGTTAATTGACTACCACATATCACTTTTGTTGTATATTCACTGTAATACTGTTATGCTAGACAGCCGTAATGTAAAATGTATTTATTTATTTTCGCCGGAGGGTCGGCGCGTGAGACCTTTTGCTTGTCAAAGCAATGCCACAGAGTGCCTCTGACACTCGAGCCATAGACAAGTAATGAGGTTACCTCTGGCGCGGATTAAATGAATATTTTATTTTATTTGCTAATATTTTACATATTATGTATATCTATTTTATTATTTATTTATTACTGTAATTACCCGTGACATCACAGCGAGCCCTATCAGAATACCAGCGCTGCGACATTAATTTTTGAAATGTCGCAGCATCATGCTGACTTAGGAGCCTTTTGGCCTCGTATAGGACTTTCTGTTTCATTTTTCGGTTTGTTACTTTTTTTTTCTATAAATAAGTTTTGTATTCTTGAATGTGTTTAGTTTAGCTTGTGATCTTCCTGTACAAGCCGCAATAAATACGTTTTCTTTCTCTCTTTTCTTTCAATTGATAACCAAGTTCAATTGTCCGTATATTCAAATCACAACTGTCATTCTTTGACAGTTTTATGCAATGGCTATAAAAAAAAAAACGGGCTGCACTCCGGGAGTGCCGGCAGAAGTGAAAACTTGAATATTAACGTTGTGCATTTTTGATATTTTGGAATGCGGTCTACTCTCCCTCCGTCTTACGAATTTTCGATCAGGTCACGTGTCCTGACGCGAGCTCTGTCTTATGAATTTTCAATCAGGTCACGTGTCCTGACGCGAAAGAAAGAAAGAAAGATAGAAAAAAGAAAAGAAAGAAAATGCATTCTGCGCGAGTTTAACATTTTTTACCCATCGCAAAAAACTCTCATTCCGTCTTACGAATTTTCTATCAAGTCACGTGTCCTGACGAGAGCTCCGTCATACGAATTTTCGATCAGGTCACGTGTCCTGACGCGAGTTTAAAGTGCACAACGCCGCTAAAGAAGTTTTCACTTCAAAAATTAAAACAGGCAGAGTTATTGATACAGACTTTTTGAAACTGTTTTTGTGTTTTTTTATTACACAGCAAATTGATGTATAGTGTCATTTGCGTAAGAAATATTTTACCTGACAAAAAGGTACATACAGTAATAACGTTGGTTCTAGCTTGCTCGAATTTGATATTTGTAGTTGAAACCCTATTATCAAGACATTTATTTCTGAACTTGGAGTTTCGTTCATTCTGTTATTAAAGTCGTCATTTACCTACATACTTTTCTCTGACGCCATTAAAACCTATGAACCTATTTTTGTCGTTTGACTCCAGTTATTATTACAACGATCATTTCCTTCCTAACCTCATATTTCTTATACAGGGTGGCAGGGACATCGGTGCGCAACCTGTAACCATAGGTCCTCCTTCGATAAAAAAAAAGCAGCAAGAAAAAGAAGTTTCTAATACACAGTTCTCGCTACATGTTTCTACATTTACTTCCGAACTCCCTATTTCTGGAATCATATTGCTACAGTTTTGTTATTACCGTTCTGGTGCATTTGTTAGCAACAACGTAGCCAAGCCGAAGAAGGTCGCTGCTTTAATTCACGGAAATGTGCCATTCTGTTTCGGTAATATTTCAGAGTGTATTCCCATTTTGGCTACCAAATTTCACTTTATGGTAATTATCAAATCTATATGCGGAAATGTACCATTTTGTTTCGGTAATATTTCAGAGTTTTAGTTTTTTGTTTTTATCATTTTGGCACCCAAAGTTCACGTTATGGTAATCATCCAGGGCCCCAATTCCGTATTATTCCCCGCGAAATCTTACCCTGTGCAAACCACGTCATTATCGTGTCTTGTTAACGGCAAGGAATTGAAATGTCAACCGTACGGAAGACATGTATTTTGACCGTTTGAACTACGCTATTGTGTCATAGAGAATACGTTAATAGCAGAGGGGCAATTCTCGTAATTTTAAGAATGTTCACAGTCTGATCTCAGTCACAATCTGTCAAAAATACCTCTAATTTCCTTACGTTTTTTAAAAAGTTTTTGCATCGATTGCTGCTGAGATGAGATTGTGACTAGATTCTGAACGTTTTTAATTACGAGAATTGGCCTTCTAATGTCGTGATTAACTAAGGAATCGACGTGGTTCTGAAGTAAGGAATCGTTAAGTGGTAATAGTGAATTAGGCCCTACTCGATAGCCAAATTTGGCAAATATTTTTGTAAATTAAATAGTAAGATTGAAGGATAAAATTAAATATTTCCGGCGCTCAGAAATTTAAATACCTAAGTAGATATCAGGGATGGTCACGGAATGCTTAATGGATTTGGAATAATTTACTTTAATCTACATTTTTTATATAATTTACTTTAATCTTGTTTTTGCAGAAGATTTCTTATTGAATTTCATTGTTTGGCCATTTTGTCATGATCTTTGTGTCTTTACATTTTTCTCAATTCGAAGATAAAAATAACCCTAATTACATAACATAACAGCACGCCTGTAATTACATAACATAACAGCACGCCTGTAATCTGTCGTCACCCGTCATGTTCCGTCATCCGTCGTGTTGGCATCCGTCGTCGTATAATCTGTGTGTGTTAGACGGAGGTGTACTTACAGTACATCCACATTTCGCCTGTTATGTAGTAACCTGGAGCAGTGATGGCTTAGTGGTACAGTGGTGGCCCAGTAGTATAGTGGTGGCCTAGTGGTACAGTGGTGGCCCAGTGGTACAGTGGTGGCCCAGTGGTACAGTGGTGGTCCAGTGGTACAGTGGTACCCAGTGGTGCAGTGGTGGCCCAGTGATACAGTCAAGTGGTGGCCCAGTGGCACAGTCAAGTGGTGGCCCAGTGGTACAGTGGTTGCCCAGTGGTACAGTGGTGCCCAGTGGTATCGTCCTCGATTTACGAGTTCAAAACCAGGCAGGCACTTTATTTCATTTCATCAACACTGAAAACGGCGAAGGAAAACATCGTGAAGAAACCGACATGTCCTAGAACCAAAAATTCAAAGACGTGACATTCGCCAACTCGCATTCGGGGACGTGTGGTGGATTATCCCCACTCCCTCTCACAGAGAGAAGGCTTGTGTCCCAGCAGTGGGAACATTACGAAACCGTATACGTTTGCTGAAATTAATGTCGCCACGATGTATAAAATAGGTAGGAACCTAGTGGCATATTTGCTAGTACCTGTCTATTTGGCCTAAATACAGACGTTGCCACAGATGGTGCAATTCACACAGATAGGGGAACACAATCGTTGTTTGGGCGCCGTAGAATCTTACAACTTACACTCGACAATATGCAATTTTGTTGTTTGGATCTTCATTAAGGGATAAGGGAGAGAATTATAAAGAAAATAAAGAGAATATAAAAATAAAAGTACTTATAAAATTAAAGACCAATAAATAGGCTAAAATGTGAAAAACCTCGAGCCATAGGTTGTACCTTAATTATACCAAAAAAAAAACTATTTGGAGTAATGTGACAATATTATCTAATACTAGCTCTTGCTCGCGACTTCGTATGTGATCCAGGATGAAAAGTAGTAGGCTACTTTTCATCCTAATCGTAACTAATTTTATAAATACGAAAGTTATACGGGTTAGGACGTAGGCGTCCTAACCCAGTTCATGGTCTAGCCATGTGCCAAATTACATCCAAATCCGTTTAGCCGTTTTAACGCGAAAGCGTAATAAACAAGCTCACTTTCGTATTTATAAAATTAGTTACGATTACGATAAATAAATCAGTTAGTGAAAACGATGAAAATTTTAATAAACAGACCACTTCCAATTTGGTACTAAATACATGAATTAAATACCACATAATATAATACAAATAAACAACCACAGAAGCAAGAAGAACAGTTGCAGAAAAGTGAAAAGAAGACTTAAATACTTACCAACCAAACATAGGAGGACAAGTAATCGCCCCTGCAGCGATCCACACGAAGAAGATCATGGTCAAGGCAAGCTTCTTAGATCTTCTTCTTCTGGAGTACGTCAGAGGCCTGGTGACTGCCAGGTAACGGTCAACGCTGATGGCGCATAAGGACAGGATGGAGGCAGTGCAGAGCAGGATGTCCAGGCTGATCCAGATGTCACAGAGTATCCAGCCGAGCTCCCATTTACCTGTAGACAAAGAAGGAGAGTGGATTATGTTGCTTTGTAGGTGATATTTTCATGGCATTAGGGTTGTACTAGAAAATGGAGAGGCTTAGGAATGCTAGAGACAGAGAAGAACGGCGTGCACTGCAGGATGTCTACAGTTAGCATTGGTTGGCGAAATGCTGAAAAAGAAGGAGAACAGAAGAGAGAAAATTGGGCATCGATAAATGCGGGTGGCAGGGACATTGACGCGCAAACTGAAACTATAAATTCAGCACATACTCGTAATAGCATATAAATATTTCGTCGGTTATAAATAAAAACAATTTCATAGAAGTGTAAGACCTACGCGGTCAAAATGTACGGAAAGGCATTTTTTTTAAATTAATTATCGACTTCTATCTACGAGTACATGGTTGTGAATCATGTAGGTACTGAATCCTCCACCCTGAATAACTTCATAATTTAATGAATATTTCGGATCAAGTCATTTTATTGTAACTACAAATTATTTCTGATTAAAATAACATGACTCTTTCTTATACATAGTTTTTCATAAACCAGTTAAAAGTCCAGTTAGCCAGAAACCAGTTAGTTAATCAGTTAGGTATATTGAAATCTAATTTGTAAATACGTCAGTTTCCCAAGCGTTTTTGCAACTGAATGGCAGTTGCAGAAACGCTTAAATACTATTACAAACTTGAAGACCACTACAACTCATATGCCATTAATTAATTATCAGACCCTCAGGAAACTTCGGTGTCCTCAAACTGTTCAATTGGAAAAACTGACGAGCTCTTCTCTGCGACATTTCATTTACAACTAGAGTTTCATGTTCGAAGTACCTACTTAAACTTTTCACGATTTTATGCTCACTTGGTTTTGAACAGCGAAACCACTCGCTTGTATTTCATCGTTTTGTCGGCTTATTAGTCGATTTACACGAACTTAATACTTAATCCTACTAATATAAGATCTTTACCTATGAAATTGGAGATTTGTGTGATAATATTAAAATATAAAAATTTTGGTATTTTTTTTATTTCAGCTAATCAAAGTACTGGCCCAAATTATCTATACAATTTTGACATTTTGATGGCAGTTTGTTTATCCCTTTACTGTAGAAGTCTGCCGGACGGGAGGCGATGAAGTCAGCGAAAGCGTTTTGTACTGCCTGTCGGGTGTTGAATTTTTTCCCACTTAAAAAGTTGTCTAAATTTTGAAAAAAGTAGAAATCTGTTGGGGCAAGGTCCAGTGAGTACGGTGGGTGACGGAGAGCTTCCAGCTGTAACTCTTGTAGCTTTGCGATGGTCTGTCGTGAAGTGTGATCTCGCAGGGCACGCCACGATAGCGGCGGTAAGACCCCTCTTTGAGGAGTGGCTAGAGAGGCGTCACGGCGCTCTCACCTACCGCCTGACGCAGGTCCTCTCCGGACACGGATGTTTCGGGAGGTTCCTGCACATAATCAGGCGGGAGGAGACGCCCGGGTGTCATCACTGCGAGGATCGCCCAGAGGACACGGTGGAGCACACGGTGGAGGTCTGCCCCGCTTGGGCAGAGCACCGCCGTGTCCTCGTAGAGGCGATCGGCAGCGGCGGCGACCTCTCGCGCCCGGCCCTGGTGCAAGCCATGGTCCGGGGCGAGAGGGAGTGGGAGGCGGTCACCTCCTTCTGCGAAGCAGTCATGCTAGCGAAGGAGGTGGCGGGATGGGCGAGGGAAAGATCCTCACGCCTCAGCCGCCGAGGAAGACGCTCCGGGCGTCGGGAGCCGCGTGACGACTCCCGGCCACCGTAGGCGCGGGCCTGCGGGCGGAGAGCAATGGGTAGCTCTCCGTCCGATCAGGACCAGGCCCGTGCCGGACGGCGTGTATGTGTTCCACGCGCGCCTCAAAGAGATGTCAGCGTAGTTGACGGGGCCCGACAGGGCCGAAGCCTGCCGGGGTAGCGGGATTGTCCGAAAGGGTTACCGCTGCCCTGGTACGTAAAGGGCTAAGGAAGGAACACGGGTGGGTTTTAGTCAGTAAGAGTCTGACACTCCCTTCTGCTCCACCCAGAGCGGGAGGAGTCATTTGATGATTTCCCATCCTGAAAAAAAAAAAAAAAAAAGTGTGATCTCGCGCGTTGTCGTGGAGAAGCATTGGGGAAGAGCGGTTGACTAGTCTTGGTTGTTGAATTGCGAGCTTCTCTATCATTGTTTGCAATTCTTGGCAATAGACATCTGCCGTCACTGTTGTGCCATTCGGTAAGAAGCTGTGATGTACAAGTCCGGCACTGGTCCACCAGACAGTCACCATCATCTTCCTATGAGTATTCTTTTTTTTAGCGCACTGATTAGGTGCTGTACGGGTCCACCCACTGAGATGAATGCTTACGGTTGTCGTACAGGATCCACTTTTCGTCGCAGGTAACAATTCCCTCGTTTCTATGCCGATTCAGTAGTGCTATGCATGCTTCGACGCATAAATCTCGCTGTTGGTCGCTTAGTTCGTGTGGCACCCACTTATCAAGCTTTTTTATCTTTCCGATTTGATGCAAGTGCTTTAATGTTATTTTGACACTAACTCCAAGGGCCGCAGCAAGCTCAGCCGTAGATTGAGTTGCATCCGATTCAACTATCGCCTTCAATTCGTCGTTGTCGACAATGGTTACCGGCCGACCGCGAGGCTCGTTCTTCAAACTCAAACTCAAATCATTATTGCATTCCATATGTATTACATAGATGGTATATAAAAGGCAATAGATCAATATGGACCCTGTCGGGCACAGCAAAATTTTAACTCAAAATTTCCAGATTTAAAACGATTGAATCAATAATGGACCGTGTTTATGCAAGCAGTGTTAGGCCCGTACATGTCGTTAATGTGTCGTGTTGTTTGCGCAGCGGTATTTCCACGTAGGAACTCATATTCGAAAATTGTACGAATTTTCAGTTTATCCATGGCGCCAAAAACAACCACAATGTCACAAAAACAAAAAACTATCTAAAAACAAACGACTGAATTTGAAATTAAATTAACACGTCTTTCGAATAAAATTCAATCCACAGATAATTAAATCTGAAAATGCTGGTTATAGAATCTCCAATTACATAGGTAAAGACCTATTATTATAAACGTGAAAGTTTGTATAGAAGGATGATTGTTACTCTTTCACGCAAAAACTACTGAACGGATTTGGATGAAATTTGGCACACAGATGGTTTATAACCAGGATTAATATTTAGGATTTTTATCCCGATATTCCGACGGGACCAAAACTTATGCGGACGAAACCGCGGGGCGCAGCTAGTACTCAATATATTTATTGCTTCCACATGTGAACTTAGGTGGTAGGTTTTACAGAATATGATTATTGTGGACCCTATAGGGTCCACAATGATCATATGCCGTCTTGGATTTTCGTTTTGACCTCACTATCGACTTTAGTACCCTCGAAAACCATGAAAACTATCTCTCTTTCAAATGGAGGGGGCATAAATATATTTCGTTAAGTGACGATTTCTACAAATTTACTCCTACTGCAAGACGCGTTAAAAAAATTTGCTCTAATAAGTTTACACTTATTGTTAACATTGTGTGTTCTAAATTCTTGTTGTTAAAATCGTATGTCTATGTGATTAGATTGCAAACTGATGGCCAATTCACGTAATTAAAAACGTTCAAAATCTCGTCGCAATCTCATCTCAGCGATATCAATGTCAAAACTTGTCAAAAATGTTAGTAAATTAGAAGTATTTTTGACAGATTGACACTGATACCAGACTGTGAATGTTCTTCAAATTACGAGAATTGCCCTTCAGATATTACACAATTATTCCCGTATTACAGGACTTCACTCAAAACTCAAGAATTACTTAGAGCTCGTTTAAAGCCATCTGATTGGTTGAAACTAGTTTTAAGTAATGCTTGAGTCTTGAGTAACCTTCTGTAATACAGCCTATAGACACACAGAGGGGCTTGTGGCCATGTAATAACAGCCGCATGGGTCGATCTATCAGGTTTAGCTACGCTTGCCGCGGTTGATCCGTGGATAAGTGACCATCTGTACATACCAAAACCCCTCCGTATCTTGGAAAGCACGTAAAGCTGTTGGTTCCGGCTGTCATTCGTGGATCTTCGACAGTTGTTACGGGTCGTCAGAAGCCCGAAAGTCTGACAACCAGTCTTACCAAGGGGTATCGTATTGCCCAGTAACTGGATTGTGGAGGTCAGATAGGCAGTCGCTCTATGTAAAAAAACTGGTATTCAGCTGAATACGGTAAGACTGGAAGCCGACCCCAATATAGTTGGGAAAAGGCTAGGCAAATGATGAATGATATTACACACTTAATAATCATACACATTTCCCCCAACAAAGATGATTATTTCCTACCTGCACACCAAGCTCTTTTGTGAACCATACATTATGCCGATGTTTCTTATCTAAGTTACGTAAACCGAAGTTGAAAGCGGAAACTTGGAGCTCATTCTCTTTTATGATATTACGTGTTACGTTGACTCATACACGTTTGTTTACCATGGTGAAACTGTGGTTTCATTTTGAGTTTTATGGCCAACGTCAACGTCTTAAAAGTTTCGTGCAGTTCCTGGTAAACATTTAAAAAGTTAACTTTCGACTACTGGGTACCGTAAGGCCCTTTGTACACATACGTTTTTTTTGACAAATTACAGTTTACTTTACCCGACCTGGGAATCGAGCCCAAGATCCCATGCACAGCAGTCGAGCACGTGACCAACGGGGCAGTTACCAATAATGAAGCAAAGTCAACCCACAACACACTTCCATATAATATAGAAGTAGCTGTCACAGGTAAGATTACCTTACATACCCTCAGTGGGTACTTGCAAGACTAACTCTGGCTTGCGCTCGCCTGTTCGCAGAATGGTCGATTCCTACAATAGGACTTTTGAACTTATAGACATTTTTGCATGTGCTCCCATATAGGTTCAAAAGTCTTATACTTAAGGAGCTTTCATGAATTTTATTCCTTATTTTTCTTTTATTGTGCCCTTTTTTGAGTATTATATACATATGTCGGAGTTATTCGTTTATTCGGAACGCCAGCGCCATCTCGTGGCGCTCGACAGAGTCTAGCCTGAGCTCGTGGGGGGATGAGAGCTGCAGCTACAAAAGCGGTGTGAGCAGAGCTCTCGAGAGGATCGAAACATTGGACATCGTACGGACAACATGTGTTAGAAACTGTCTCGCGTTCCGTATCGTTGAGTTATGTGAGTGCGTGATTCGCTAGTGTGACTAACTTGTTCTGATTTGAACTGTAAACCGTTTTTCTATCGTGTTATAACCAACACTACCCATAGTACGCCCACAGTAATTAAAATATTCCTGATGCTAACGAGAGACAGACATACCTTCTCCGTCATATAAATTCTGGGTCATAGGCTTATACTCCGTTCACCTTTAATACCCTGTTTTTGTCCAAACGGTAAAAGGCGATATAGCGAGATTTACATAAAGTGACTGACCTCCACAACCCAGTTACTGGGTAAGACGGTACCCCTTAGTAAGACTGCTTGTTAGACATTTGGGCTTCTGACTAGACTACCCGTAATGACTGTCAAGGATTTAAGGCTTATAAGGGGGTACCGCACGATCTCGGGCGAGGCAGCAAACCTCCTTGCCGGACTGCCACCATGGGATCTGGAGGCGATAGTCCTCGCGCGCCTGTATGACTGGCGCGCGGAGGCACTACGTCGGGGGGAAACTCTGCACCCGCGGCAAATCGCTGCGGAGCGGACGGACCTCCGGCGCGGTCTCATGGTAGAATGGAAGGCGCGACTATCGCAACCCAGCGCAGGGCACGCCACGATAGCGGCGGTAAGACCCCTCTTTGAGGAGTGGCTAGAGAGGCGTCACGGCGCTCTCACCTACCGCCTGACGCAGGTCCTCTCCGGACACGGATGTTTCGGGAGGTTCCTGCACATAATCAGGCGGGAGGAGACGCCCGGGTGTCATCACTGCGAGGATCGCCCAGAGGACACGGTGGAGCACACGGTGGAGGTCTGCCCCGCTTGGGCAGAGTACCGCCGTGTCCTCGTAGAGGCGATCGGCAGCGGCGGCGACCTCTCGCGCCCGGCCCTGGTGCAAGCCATGGTCCGGGGCGAGAGGGAGTGGGAGGCGGTCACCTCCTTCTGCGAAGCAGTCATGCTAGCGAAGGAGGTGGCGGGATGGGCGAGGGAAAGATCCTCACGCCTCAGCCGCCGAGGGAGACGCTCCGGGCGTCGGGAGCCGCGTGACGACTCCCGGCCACCGTAGGCGCGGGCCTGCGGGCGGAGAGCAATGGGTAGCTCTCCGTCCGATCAGGACCAGGCCCGTGCCGGACGGCGTGTATGTGTTCCACGCGCGCCTCAAAGAGATGTCAGCGTAGTTGACGGGGCCTGACAGGGCCGAAGCCTGCCGGGGTAGCGGGATTGTCCGAAAGGGTTACCGCTGCCCTGGTACGTAAAGGGCTAAGGAAGGAACACGGGTGGGTTTTAGTCAGTAAGAGTCTGACACTCCCTTCTGCTCCACCCAGAGCGGGAGGAGTCATTTGATGATTTCCCATCACAAAAAAAAAAAAAAAAAAAAAAAGACAGACATACCTTCTCCGATACATATATATTCATATTATCATTTATATTATATGTATTATATACATCTTAAACACGAGAGTTAATTTAATAACTTAAACATTGTATTAGTAACCTTAGCGATTGTTTTCACTGTACTGTATTCTATTGTTAATCTGTGAACAGCGTTGTGGGTTGCAATATTGTCTATATGTTTTGTGTTTTTCTTATATCTATGTTTTATAGCTGTTTGGTGTTCCTCTTGAATAAAAAAAAATACAAACCTATTTATATGTATATACCCAGTTTGGCAATTAATAATGCTATCATGGGTAAGCAAAGCGATTCGTTATTGTTTATAGGAACCGAGTCTTTTGTTAGACAAGCGGGCTTCTGAGTACCCGTAGCAACTGTCAAAGATCTACAAATGTCAGTCGAAATCCGTTGGTCTCGACATATAATGGTTGGTTACCCATCCACGGACCGGCAAGCGTGTGGCTGTTAAACTCAAAGCATATTGTATTTCAATAAAACCAATTACAGGACATTTTTAACTGTTAACGGATCGGTCAGTCAAAAGTATGAAGCTAGTTGCCCATTCCAAAACGAAGTACTCTAGGTTCCTATGGAGAAGTACGGGCAAGAAACTCCACGGACACATTGAGGAACAATTTCTAGACATTGTTCTACTAGAGTCGCGTCGCACTATCTCGGCGCGCCTGTCTGCAGAAGCCTTTATTTAGCCACTACCTTTTGATAAATATTCTTATCTGTCAATCAAAAGATATATATTTTTGCTTCGAAAATAAAATACGGGAGTGCTTCGTAATATCATTAACGTGCAAATCTTTTTGTCGCTTCTTCGAGAGTACTTCGATTTTCGGTTGAAACATATTTTTTCCTGGAGTGTTCGTTATGTTTGAGGTTTTTTTGTTATTTGTGTAACGAAGGCACTTGAGATTTCTTTTTGATGTTGAAAGAGCAACTGAGCGATAGTATTGTTGAAGTGTTCATAAAAATATATTGTAAGTACTGGTAAATTCATGTGAATGTGTGGTTCTGTGTATTGGTGGTGGAGCTTGTGGCTAAGTATAACAGCCACACGGGTCGATCGATCAGGTTAATCTACGCTTGCCGCGGTTGGTCCGTGGATGGGTGACCATCTTTACATACCAAAAACCCCTCCGTGCCTCGGAAAGCACTTAAAGCTGTTGGTTCCAGCTGTCATTCGTGGATCTTCGACAGTTGTTACGGGTCGTCAGAAGCCCGAAAGTCTGACAACCAGTCTTACCAAGGGGTATCGTATTGCCCAGTAACTGGATTGTGGAGGTCAGATAGGCAGTCGCTCCATGTAAAATACTGGTATTCAGCTGCATCCGGTAAGACTGGAAGCCGACCTCTATATAGTTGGGATAAGGCCAGGCAAATGATGAATGATATTACACACTTAATACCTTTAGGTTGGTTTCAGTGCGGTTAGTGGAAGTGCCCAGGTGCGGTTCGGGCAAGTGCTGTTGAAATCAGTGCTCTGAGTGGAATAGCTCGTATTTTTGTCTACTTGTTATTTCTTTAGTGTTTAACCTTGTATTTCTGGGTTCAATTCACTAGTGTGAATCGAACAAATCGAATCGAATCGAGTGTATTGAGGCTAGTTAATAAAATTATTCTTAGTACCTACTTACCGCTTCCAAGAAAATTGTCTGAATAGGTTTTATTGGATCCAGAATAGTAACATACAAGTCCGTACCGAATAGGGATTACAAGCCTCACAACACTACGTACATCCCAAGAAAAAATTGCGCTTCGGGAATCATCGTGTGTCCTCGGAAATATGAACGTTCGATGATGAGATCTATAGAGCTGCTACAACCATTGAAGTACTTGCCTATTTTGTATTGCCATGATTACAAAATTATAAATTAACAACTCTACACAATTCTTAAAAACATTTCAGAACTTTTGAGTGACTGATGACGATCTGCGACTGGCGTAGATAATCGGAGGGGCAATTCCATACATTTTTAACAACGTTTTGACATTGATTGTCACTGAGATGAGATTGCGACTTGAATTTGAACGTTTTTTTATGTATGAGAATTGGCTTTCCGGTAGAGAGAAATCTTCGTACAAAATTTGTACGAATTGCAAATGCGCAATGATTGGTGCATTAAGCATACTACTATTGATGTGTACAATACACAGCAATAAAAAACTTCGAATCTTTGCCTCTGTAGAAAATGATTATGTATTATTTTGTGGCACGGCGTTCGTCCTACATCAGAAACCGAAGATCACCGAAGTGCATTTCCATTTTAGTTTGGCTGTACCTATTTACATACATAATTGGCCTTTAATGTTCCCACTGTTGGGACACAGGCCTCCTCTCTTCGAGAGGGAGTGGGTCAAAATCCACCACGCGGCCCAGTGCGGGTTGGTAGATGTCACATGTCTTTAATTTTTGGTTCGCCTTTGCCTTTTGGTTTCCTCACGATGTTTTCCTTCACCGTTTTGAGAGCAGCGTACAATACACTGCAGTACAAAACTTCGAAGCTTTACCTTCGTAGATTCCGTACGGGGTTATTCTATAGCGCAGCGTTCGTCGTAATTCGGATACCGATGATCACCGAAGCGCATTTCTTCTCTGGTTTAACTGTACCAGGTAGTACCTATATTTATTTTTTTTTTAATTTATTTTATATTCACGCTTTTACATAAAAAAAAACGTTCTCAACATCAAAAAGATTCTTCCAAATAGTTCTAACATTAATAGGACAAACTTATACCCTTGGGATGGTAGTACTCTTACCGATCGAGTTAAAATAAAAGTAACCGCGTCTTTCAACGAGATGGAAACCTTCCTTTGAGGACAATTCAATCAAGTTGGAGTTCGTTGAGATGTAACAATATAGGTTTCAGGAATATATGTACCTGTATTGGTTATCGCCTGGTAATAAAAACCTATACAAAATAGTTTTTATTGCTTTAGTTATATAAAGCAACTATCAGCTTGTTTTTGGAGCGAGTCCAAATTCTACCTTTATTTAACGTTTTTAGGGAAGGCCCCTTAAAACGTTAAATAAAGGTAGAATTATTTAACGTTTTCAGGGGCCTTTCAAGGGACCCGTGGCTAAATAATAACAGCCACACAGGTCGATCGATCTGGTTAAGCGGAAAGCACGTTACGCCATTGGTCCCGGCTGTCATTCGTGGATCTTTGACAGTCGTGACGGATATTCAGGAGCCCGAAAGTCTGACAACCTGTCTTACCAAGGGGTATCGTATTACCCAGTGACTGAGTTTTGGAGGTCAGATAGGCAGTCGCTCCATGTAAAATACTGGTATTCAGCTGCATCCGGTTAGACTGGAAGCTGACCCCAACATAATTGGGAAAAGGCTAGGCAGATGTCAACATCTGCCTAGCCTTTTACAACGTTTGTTTTTTAAAAGTAAAATAATTGTTTTAAATAAATACAGTGTTTATCATTATCTATTGATAGAACCTCTGCGCTGCCACTGACGATGACGTGGAAGTGGCAAAGTTTTGGGCCAACAAGATATAAAATTCAGTCATGCCAGCGACACGAAGAAGTAGATGATTGATAGAACCTCGTTATTTATCTCGTCAATATTGTCATTATTTCAAAGAAAGTAAAACCCAGAGCATTCATCGAGAATAATCTACCATATAATGACATAAACTACAAAAGGCTCACAGACGCTTTTACGAAAAAAACAAGGAAATTATTAGGTATTAAAATCCTTTCAAAATCAATCATCAATCACTTTCCTAAAAGGTCCTTTTGGGTCGAATTTGTTTGTATGCCTAAGGAAATTTTCGAGTAAAAGTAAAAGTGATATTACCGATGGGTTTTACTTTACATTTTACTGTTACTTAAGAAGTTTTTCAATAGGTAAAGACGCTTTAGTTGTGTTTCCTGTTACTTGGGGGTTATAAAACACGTATGAGGGGATTTAAGCATTACGTTAAGTAGATAATAGGGCTTAGTATGTACCGTGAGCTTTGAAAAGAAAAGTATATTTATATTTTCAAAGTGTTTTACAGGAAAAACTTTTTATTGTAAAAAATATAATTTTAAAATAGGTTAGGTTAGCGATATGATATTGTCATAAAAGCATACACACCATTATTAGTATTTTTACACCCACATGTTTTCGATAGTTATGTTTTCAGTCGCGTTCAGACCGCAGGCTGCCCCTGCGAAATTCCAGGTGGAAAAACACAATAACACTGCCCAACCCGAGCATCGAACTTAGGCCCTCATGGACAGCCTGTTGGGGGAGCGGTGAATGCATGCCAATCCCACACCCCCAGCCATAGGCACAGGTGGAACATCGCGGTGGTTTTAAAAAAAAAGGCCCTCATGTACGCTTGTGACCACTAAACCAATGAACAAGTCAAAAAAAAAAATGTGTTTATTGCATCATCTTAAATAACTTATTCTAGTATCTAGTTACAATGGGGAGAATCCATTTAAGCCATTTAGTTGCTTGTGTTAGGATTCCTCCCCACCCCGCCAAAATTCATTTAAAACCAGAAATTTGCCATCTATTAACTCATCATCCACCTGCCCCCAATTCATTTGAGGTCGTCACAACATGTCTTCTTCTTCCATACTTCTCTATTAGTCGTCATCTCGGTAGTCACCCCGTTCCTAACCATATCATCATTCACACAGTCCATCCATCGTTTCTTTGGTCTTCCCCTACTCAATGTAAAAGTAATAACATATTTTTTAATTTCAAAAGTAAATCACTTGTGCTGCTGACCGTACTCAGGTACTTTATTTTTTTTCGCAGACGAAACTGTAATTAGCAGAACCGAGTCCAGAAAAGTCCATTTTTGGCTACAAGTACCTCTTGTGGGTAAAGTACTAATGGACACAATTTAGCGAAAGTACTAACATTACCTAACGACGTTACTAAGCATAGTAATTACGGAAACACTTCTAATACAACAGTTTCTTTGGAAACATGCCTTTGTACCTATAGATTTTTATTTATTTGTATACCTACTGTCGATCAGGTTAAGCTACGCTTGCTGCGGTTGGTCCGTGGATGGGTGACCATCTTTACATACCAAGACCTCTCCGTGCCTCGGAAAGCACGTTAAGCTGTTGGTCTCGGCTGTCATTCGTGGATCTTTGACAGTCGTTACGGGTCGTCAAAAGCTCGAAAGTCTGACAACCAGTCTTACCAAGGGTATAGTATTATACTTAAAATCGCTCCATGTAAAATACTGGTATCTAGCTGTATCCGATTGGACTGGAAGCCAACCCAAACGTAGTTGGGAAGAGGCTAGGCTTAGAGTCACAAATTACACAACATTAATTTATCATCACCCCTATATTTCCTGAAGGAGTAGGTAGAAGTGTACACCACTGAGCACATCTCACCGTTTATTGTTTTACCATTTTACGATTGAGGCCCAAATCTGACAAATCTTACATGAGGTACATTCATATTTACGGTTTTACTTATTTCGGGTTCGCCCGACTCTTATCAAACAGAGCTCTCATCCGTTTGTTCATCTTGATTTGACGACGCAACCCGAACCATTCACCTAAGGCGTGTTTCACACTATTTCGGGTCGGTATTAATCGGCAAAAACCGCTCAGTTTAGCTGAATTGTGACGAGCCGACCCGAACATGATTCAGCGAGGGAAGCCAAATATATTAGTAACTAGCTTCTGCCCGTGACCCGTGCCCGTTCGCTTAGCGTTCTACTAACGTAACTACTAACGTTCTGACTTTTTTTCTGTTTGCTCGGCCCCTAAGGACCATAACGTAATATTAAATAGCACATAGCCTTCCTCAAGAATTAAGGTAAAGATGTTTAGATTGTTGGTTTTAGTTCTTTAAATTATATTTAAATTGTAAAAAAAAAATTATTTAAATATCTTAAAACTATCATTACAGGTCTTACTTAACCTAATGCGATAGCCAAGTCACACACACAAAATTAAAAATAAGTCACAAACTACATCTCAAGTTCATAAAGATCATTGTTTGTAACACAGTGTAAACAATAGTACTTTTGCGAATTCACCCCAGTGACATGTAAATATATCAATTTCGACCTGAATATAATTGATGGTGCGAATTGCTCGAGTCAGAGTGGTTTTGGCCAGTAACCAACTTACTGGCCAAAACCCCTCTGACTCGAGGCGACGGGCCCCGCCACCGCTGGTCTGGACCAGCAGTGGCGGGGCCCGACGCCTCCACACATAACGGTTGGGTACAAGTGCAACCGCTGCAGCACTCCCGGGCTGTGCTCTATGCCTCGGAGCAGTTTCACCATGAACGAGACCAGAGCAAATTCCCGTCGCACCCTGAGTTAGTATAGATTTGTAAAATGACCGCACTGTCGCATTGGGTTACCTGTATTGATAGTTGTAAGGAAGATTTTAATAAATAAATAAATAATAAGCTATCAAATGTAAAACACCTTTTTTAAATCCGACTGGTAGCTCCAGAGATTACTCCATAAATAAAAACTTACAAACAAACAAACAAGTTTTACTTCATTATAATATTATTATAGATGCTGCGAGTCGGCTTTATTATTCAACAAATACTGCCGAATCAAATATACTCGAACCAGTGTGTAACACGCCTTAATCACTTGAGTAAGACTTTATACATTAATAAGTACGTTCCTTTACAAAACAATGTTAATAAAGACAGAAAACTGTAATATTAAAAGATGGTTCATTTAAATTGGGGACATAATTAGTTAAACAAGATCTCAGGACCGTTCATTTAATTTGATGGCTCTCTGTGTGAAGTGTAATAAATGCGTTTCCCTTATTAATTTTATGTCCTGATTCCTCAATGTTTATTGGTTTATACCCTGTCCATTAGGCAAACCGTTTTTTGACAGATGGAACTAGTTCCATCTGTCAAAAAACGGTTTACAGCATCAATGTATTGTGAGTTGCTGCAATCACTAGTGATTGCAGCAATCCACAATACATTGATTGATACACGTACGGTATTATAATGTCTGTAAGAAGCTATAAATAAGATAATTCAATAAGATAAGGATTAATGATTTGCCCCGTCCCATGGTTGTATTTGCGGATGATAATACGGCAATCGTAAAATGTTCGGACTTAAAAGAATATAAAAGTGATATAAATAACACATTAAAGTGCATTATTACCTGGCTCAATGTAAATCACTTAATCATAAATCCTACTAAAACGAAGGTAATGTATTTTTAGCAACGGATCAGTCCCCCAAATATAAATGTCAGTCATAATGGGGAAAAAGTTGACTCAACAAGCATAGCGAAATTCCTAGGGATCTTGATTGACAGTAATCTGACTTGGAAACCTCATTCTGAGGACGTATGTAAGAAATTGAGCAAATCAGCATATGTATTTATCGCATAAAGTTACCAAAACTACTCTTCTCACAGCTTACCATGGCTTGGTGGCATCGATTTTAAGGTTCGGAGTAATATTCTGGGGCAACTGTAGCGAAAGGGAGGCGATATTCAAAGCCCAAAAACGTTGCATAAGATCAATGTCAAGTTTAAAATCTATTGATAGCTGTGAGCCTGTGTTTAGGTCTCTAAGAATACTAAACTTCCCGTCGCTGTACATATTGGAAGTGGCCATCTTTGTTAGGTCGAATTTAAATTTATTTTCGTCACATCGACCTTAGATCAAGGTCAGGCCCTTTAAGACTACAACACAAGTTCTTATTGCATACAGAAAAATATAATACAGCACTATTAAGAAAAAAATATAATGTCAATGGGGCCAATCATTTATAATAAAATTCCACATAATCTCAAAGAACACCCCACACGCATATTTAAAACTAAACTGACTAAATTGCTATTACAACAATGTTACTACAGTGTAAATGACTTCTTGGATGACAAATATTTATAACTATACCTATATATATATAATATAGTCTTAGCATTATGCTGAGCGATGGCCGTTTTGAATGTGACGCATGTTTACCACAACTTGTTTTTTTTTTTGTGTTTGTGTTCTTTTTATGCGTCATGTTTGCCGCAAATAAATGTATTTTCTTTCTAGCTTTTTATATTTTACATACTTGTTAAATAGTTGCTTGATATTTCTTAGGTACAACTAAGGGCTGATTTTTCAATCGACCGATAATTTTCATTTGTGGAAAAAAATTGACGTCTGGCAGTTTTTGTATGGAAAAACTGACAAATATCCTAAATAAAATTATCTGGCGTTGGAAAAATTTGCCCTAAGGAAAACAAATTATTTATCTAAATAAGGGCTGATTTTTCAATCACCTGATAACTTTATTCGCGGAATAATTTTGAAATTTTGACAGTTATTTCGTACTAAATCTGTCAGACGTCAATTTTATTCCACGAATAAAAATTATCTGTCGATTGAAAAATCAGCCCTAAGTCGTATCCCTAAGTCAGGAGCAGTGGTCGCCCAGCGGGAACGGCCGCGACTTACAAGTTGTTGGTCGTAGGTTTGAACCCAGTCAGGTACTTTACTTTGTTTAAACGGTTAGGAAATCGTGAGGAAACTGGCATATCCTAGAACCAAAAATTCGAAGACACCAACCCGCACTGGGACCGCGTGGTGGATTACGGCATAGTCCCTCTCATCGAGAGAAGGCCTGTGTCTCCGCATTGGGATTTTTTTTTTTTTAAACGTTGCCCCACACTAGGAATTTCTCCTGTATCGTGGGTGCGTTTAGAAACATTTAAACTCACATACACTAACAGCCAGACTCGGAACAACTACTTATAGGCCATAGAAATATTTGTTCCGTGCGGTAATCGAACCCGCGACACGCAGCGCAGCAGACAATTGCTAAACCACTGCGCCAACCGTGCCGTCATTGTACCTAGGCTGATTATTTTTATTATGCATAAGTACCTAGCGTTATACAGTGCAACCTCGATATAACAAATCGGAAGGTAACAAGTAAATATTCGCAAAATCAAGTAATTCGTTAAACTGAGGTTTGTTATATTGAGGTTAGGTTGGTCTAAAGTTTGTTAGAGGTAAAAACGTATGGAAACCTGTCGCGACTGAATCACATACTATAGGGAGCGGTATATAAAGGTTTTGGGTTGACAAAATTCGTTAATTAGAAGTTTACACTTTTTTTGGTAGTTGAAAATTCGTTATAAAGAGGTTGTTCGCAAAAAAAATTCGCAATATAAAGGTATATTTTACTTTGACTCTTATGGACGATTCAAGGGGATTACGAAGAATTCGTTAAATCGAGGAATTCGTTATATTAAGGTACGTTATATTAAGGTTGCACTGTATTACTTCGGTACTAAATATTTATCTAAATAAGTCGTAATCCTCAGTCAAGTATTTTGCCTTAAGGCGGAGCTGTCAGGGTAGCCCGCGAAATTCAAATATTCAAATTACCCCGTTGAATAACTTATTTCGTAAAATTTAGATATCTGAGGCCAATATTCTCACTTACGGAGTTGTATTGTTCATTTTAATGACCTGACAATTCTGTAAATACATAATTATTTGTTTTGGTTACGAATCATATTTTGATCAACATATAACCAGCCCGGCATGGGACTAGTGGGACATAATTTAAAAAAATTGTTAGTATCCGTGTCCCATGGGACTAGTGGGACATATCATAAAAAAGAAAAAAAATGTTTTGTGAGAGACAATATGCGAGTCCACTGTTACATGATAGTTTATGTTAGTTTATGATGTTTCTAATTTATTTAACCATTTACGCAAATAATTATTAATATTTTTATCCAAGAATTGTATATCTTTGAATTTGAATTTAATTTTTGTATTGTATGTTATTTGAATGCTTATTTTATTTTAATCTTTATAATTCTATGTTAATTAATGTAATTGGACCTGTGCCGTTTTAATTAACTATAAATAAATAAATAATAATATCATCTCACTTGTCCCATCATGGGACTGGGTCAATGGTACTAGTGGGCCGGACCGGATACTTTAATGACTACAATTCTGTAAATACATACTTGTTACAAAAATTCTGTAAATACACACTTGTCACGGTCACGAATCATATTTTGATTAACATACAACCAGACACTGGACTGAAAATTGCTAAAAACATATGAAAATCTGAATTTCAGGGCGTTGGTACATCCCCTTTATTTATTTATTTATTTAAACTTTTCGCACAAAAAGGTACAAAGGCGGACTTAATGCCTTAGGCATTCTCTACCAGTCAACCAAGGGTGGTGAAGAGATTAGATGGCAGGTGCTTTAATTGAGAGGGGCAATGATAAAAAAAAACTCTTAAAACTAGGTACACAAATACATAAATAGGTTATATACACATACATATTATTACTACAACAACAACAACATAACCAGCCTATAATGTTCGCACTGTTGGGACACAGACCTCCTCTCTGTGAGCGAGCGGTCCATAATCAACCACGCGGGCCTAGTGCGAGCTGGTATATGTCACATGTCTTCGAATTTTATCATCCCCCTTGATAAGTATGCATATTTTTTGCTGAGTATAAACCATCCTTTCTACCAAAGACAAGAAAATTGTATTAAAATCTCAGACACGTTCTACACGAGACCTTGCGTTAAACACAAAATGAAATCGAATGAGGTAACCATTTACTTAAGGACCACAAGTTACACTCGATAAACGATTGGAAAAAATCTCAGACACAAAATAGATGGTTACAGAAGGTTACCACGATATAGGTGTTAGGTAGAAGGAACGACATAATTTTTTGCGGGATTGGGGATGCCAATTCATCATCTGCCTAGCCTTTTCCCAACTATGTTGGGGTCGTCTTCCAGACTAACCGGATGCAGCTGTAGAGGGACTGCCTATCCTGGAGGTCAGCCTCCACAACCCAGCTACTATTCCCCCTGGGGATGTCATTTCCTAGGATAAAATTGTTTTATTAATTATGAATTTTTAAAATGGTTTTTTTCTTTCCATAATATAATTTTACGACTTTGGAAGCACCCAAGTAATTTTTTAGAACCAATTGTACAGACGCCAGCAGGTCAAGCTACCCGAAACTGTCAAATTTTCCCAATCAACCTTGAAGCTTAATGCTTTAGCGATAAAGTTAAAAATGTATTAAAGAAATTTTACAGATTGTAGTAGCTTGATGTGATGGTGTCTGTACATTGCAGATAACTGCAAAAATAATTGCGCTCTATTACAACCACAAACAAAAAAGTTGTGACGATATTTCGGGTTATTAAAAAGAAACAGAATTTATTATCTCAATGAACTACCATGACACTTAAGACAGCTGATAATATGGGTGAAAACTAGAACAATATGACACTTCCTATCCCTAAGAAAATTGTGTCGGTCCTTCTACCAAACAGCCTGTATAATAACGAATGAAAACAGGCGCTCGCACATACAAGGTGTAATTGAGATAACTGAAACCCTGAAGCCTCACCTGTTCATTTTGTGAAGTACAGTACATTATAAATATTTATGTATCTGCGAAATTCTAGGCTGACTCAATTTAGATTGAAGTCAAAACCTACGAAGAATATGTATCGAGCAAATTATTTATTTCGGGATTGACAGGATTGGTTGCTTGTTATGATGAGGTCAATAACCCCTTTTAGGATTTCAGTTATTTCAATTAGGTACACCTTGCATAAACGCTTAAGTAATTTTTTAGCAAACTGTCTCAATCGAATGCTGGTTGCAAGTGCGCTTGCAGTACTAACCGGTGCGTGTTAACTATACATCGGGCGCCGTGACGTCACATAAAGATCCTGTCGCTGCTGAACGGACAAGGCGAACGCGGGCCACCGTGCAGGTAAGCGGAGGGAGGCCCCATTTCAGCGAGCTTCATAGTTAACTCGCACGGGTTGAAGCTGTACGTGAAGTCACATTCCCCATTATGTACTCTATAAGACTTCAATGGGGATTTGTGGAATAACCGGAATTTTATTAGTACTGCTGCGGCGATTCCGTGTTCTGTGGCTTGTTGTATCGAGCTGACCTTCTGTTCTTATTTTGTTGTGTCTCAGGTGCGAGGTGTTAGCAAATATCACGATCCACTTACCGAGAAATTCTCTTACGTGATCGTATCGTTTATACCAAGGAGGATTTTATATGACTATGCTTCTAATTTTGTTTATGTTTAGCATTTACTTGTGTTGTTGTTATATATTTTACTCATAATACTAAGCTACCCTTCGGGTATTTCAACCTTTTTTATTTAAGAAATATTGTTACACACTAAATACCTACACTCGTTTTTAGCAGAAGATATTTTTTTACGTAATTTTAGTGGTCACGAACCTAAAACCGATTGCAATCGATCTTATCGATCGAATCTTTGTTACGCATTGGTTTCCAAACTACTGAGTTTGGAAACCAATGCGTAACAAAGATTACTTTAAGTTTTCTAGTAATCTCTTTTGATTTAGGCCAAATTACCTGTTCCGCAACTGTTTTAATGTTTTTTATTTTTTTGTGAGTGCGAGTTGTAGGTTGTAGGTTCAAAATCAGACCGGCCCTTTACTTTGTGTAAATTATTTCATCACTACTACTTTCAAAACAATGAAGGAAAACATCGTGAAGAAACCAGATTCTCCTAGAACTAAAAATTCGATGGCGTGTGACATCCGCCAACCCGTACTGGGCCCGCGTGGTGGATTATTAGCCCACTCCCTCTCGAAGAGAGAAGGCCTGTGTCCCAGCAGTCGGAACGTTATAGGCTGATTATCTATGCGTACGTATGTATTTTTTTTGATGCGCGTCTTTTTTAATTATTAATAGATTTTTATACGTGTTAGAGTGGTCAATTTTCATTTTTATTTTGCTACACACACCGATGATGATGATGATGATTTATATTATATACTCTGAGGAAACCGTCCCTCTACTATATTCAGTATTTTAAGGAACAAGAACAAAGTTGACAAAGAGAAAGACAAATATTCGGTAATCAGATTTCTTATTCTAACTTTTATAATAAGATTAAAGATGGGCTTCTTCCTTTTTGTTGTCTTCTATATTTATCTGTTCTTCTGTTTGTTTGTTTGTAAGTTTGAATGTAGGGGATAATCTCCGGAACCAATACCAATCGGATTTGAAAAATTCTTGATAGCCCAATTCTTGAAGAAGGCTATAGAAAGAAATAAAAATTATTTATTGCGAGTCGCACAGGAAGATCATAAAACTAAACTAAACACATTAAAAAAAAAAAAACAAATTATATAGTTAAAAAAAAGTAACAAAACCAAATTATATTTAAAAAAAAAGTAACAACAAGAAAAATGAAACAGAAAGTTCTGTACGAGGCCAAAAGGCTCCTATCTCAGCATGATGCTACGAGACATTTAAAAAATAAATGTCGCAGCGCTGGTATGCTATAGGCTATATACCATCACCCTAGACCCTAAAAACACGTGCAAAACGAAAAAAAGTCAGAAAGAACGCTCGCGGGCAGGCGATGAGATGCGATGCGATGGGCGACGGGTCGGGGAACCACTTTCACGCAGACGTAGTTGCAGGCAGAAGCTAGTATGACATAAGTTGGAAGACCTTCAAGCAAAGTATAGTAATAAAGTATGGACAGCACTTTGGTATCATTTCAATCACACCGAAACCAAAGTAAAAAGCACATACACTTGAGTACACTAGAGGTACACTTGAGGCCGAACGAACATTTATTGGACTACCCTAATAACCATACCCTCAAAGGAATAAATCTGATAACTCCGTTTTTTACGAGAACTGTGACCCTAATATTTCCTGATATATTTGAGCCTCTTTCGTTTATCTTGAAAAGGAAGTGTTCAGCTTTGTGTGAATAGAAAAGGGTTTTTAATAATGCTTTGCTAAAAAAGACCGCCAAGGTATTTTCACACCGTATTAAATAGATCCTGTATTGATTCAATTTGAACCTTATTTCATAGGCGATAGAAGCCTAACAGCTATAGCAGATATTTTTCTAGAATTTTCCCAGTCTAGTCACATTTTACTCTTAAGTAAACTTCAGTCCAAGTCATTATTCTAGTCTGCAACTTGATCAGTATGATGCACTGCATTGCGTCTTGCTAAAGTACACAGTTATTGTAAAAAACTTGGATCTCAAGCTTGAATAAATAACTACCGAGGATCTAAAAATACATCTGGAATTCTTCTTTGCATATAAATGTATTCAATAATATAAAAATATGAAGCCAGCTTCACAGTATAAGAAAGTATGCAGTATTACTTCTCGGCAGTGTCCTTGAAATAATTATCTACGGCCACTCGGTAGATAAACACGCATTTGCGTTGCCCTCTGACTGTGTCTCTTGTGTTGTAACTGTTTTTATTAGTCCGACCAATTTAATGATGGGAGACCTTTCTAGCATTCTATTAGAGCCTGGTAATGTTTTGTTTCTTCAATCGGACATCGATCGCATAGAAAAAGAGGCATACTCACCTACAAGTACGCTTCAATACATTTAGAAACACTATGTACTCGTAGGTATTTCTAGATAAATATATAAAAACTAAAACAGTGTTATTTTTATAGGCTTACCTTGCCGACTGAGTTGGTAATTAAATAAGAATTATTTGTGGTTTCGATACTGATGAATCCAAACAGCCAACGTTACTTACGTAACTGTTGAATACTGGTGTACACCGAGATTTATTAGCCAGTCGTTTCGGCTGATTTCTATGAAGAAGTAATACTGCTAATATTATTATACTGTGCCAGCTTAGAAATTTGGCATGAACGCGACCATAAAGTTTGTGAAGTATCTTAGAGCCAAACAGAGAATAAAATTAACTTTTGTGCCTGTACTCATTTGTCTTAATAGGGGTTCGTGGCTAAGAAAGGACGATTGATCAGGCTAAGCTTCTCTTGCTGTGGTCGGTCCGTGGAAGGGTGATCAAGACCATCTTTACATACCGAGACCCCCCTTATTCCGTTGGTCCCGGCTGTCATTCTTAGAGATTTAATAGTTGTTACGGGTCGTCAGAAGCCAGCATTACCAAGGGGTATCGTGTTATCCAGTAATTGGATTGTGGAGGCTAGATATGTAGTTGCTCCATGTAAAATACTGGTGTATGTACTCAGCTGCATTCGGTTAGACTGGTAGCCAACCCCAAGGCATTTGGGAAAAGGCTAGGGAGATGATAACTCATTTGTCTAAGGACTGAATTTCCAATGCCAGATAATTTTATCGGAGAAATAATTTAGAATTTTTGACAGTTCTTCCATACAAAATCTGTCAGACGTCAATTTTGTTCCTCAAATAAAAAATAACTGTCGATTGAAAAATGAGCCCTTAGTAATTTTTATCGGGATTCTATACCTAATATGAATTACAATGAAGATATTTTAATAAGAACAGATTCTTTTCTGTTTCATAAAGATAATGTTCGAAAACTTTCGTTGATTGTTTTTGTTACAGAATTAATTATAGCATAATTTTATAATTTAAGAGTAAATTGAAATTGGACAGTATTTTCAATAGTTTTAGGTATCAATTTATGGATTCTAGGACCAATTATTATAGAAATTCATAAAGTATTCGCATAATATTACTGGAAAGCATGAAAGAGAATTGGAACTCAGACTAACTTTTTATAATAACGAAATGGAACGAAATTCAAATTGATTTAATTAAAAGTTCCTTATCAATTGAAGACTAAATTCGCCATTGTTTAAGTGAAAATATTCAGAACGATAGACGAAAATGATTGGAAAAACAAGGATAATAATACAAAATGTGTTTGATATTGAAATAGTATTCGAGTAGGTAGTTGACCATAACGGTGATGTTCTTCAGAAAGGTCAGGTGAGCAGTATTCGCAACCGGCGTAAACGAAGCAAAATGAGTACCTATGTAAGGATCGTAGAAGCTGGCGTTCTGTGGTTTCTGTCTACCGCCATGAGGAGAAGGCTTATGTATAAGTAGTGTGTAAGTAGATAATATTTAGACTCTTTGGCCAAGTATTGTTCTTGTTATGATTAGATAGAATTTAATTCTGTAATTAATGTTTTTTTTTTTATTATTTTCTCCTCAGAATTAACTTCTGTATCAAGCCACTGTGATGTCACGGAGGCACATGTAATTCATAGTGATTGTTAAAATATTATGTTTGTTTCTCGGACAGTAACAGTGCTAGAGAATTCACTGCTAAGATCGTTATCAACAAATCAACTCAGCCTATCGCAGTCCACGACTGGAAACAGGCCTCTCCTAAGCTGCGCCACAACACCTTCGTGTTCCGCTTTCCGCATCCAATTTGTCCCAGCCATCTTTTTACTAAGGTTGTCGGTCCATCTAGCTGGTGGGCGTCCCACACTATGCTAATATCGTTACATAATCAGCCTATAACGTTCCCACTGCTGGGACACAGGCCTCCTCTCAGTGACAGGGAGTGGGCCGTAATCCACCACGCGGGCCTAGTGCGTGTTGGACATCATTGTGAACCAAAAATTCGAAGACATGTGACATCTAACGTAGATGTCACATGTCTTCGAATTTTTGGTTCTAGGACATGCCGGTTTCCTCACGACGTTTTCCTTCACCGTTTTGAAAGCAGTGGTGATGGAATAATTTACACAAAGTAAAGCGCCTGTCTGGGTTCGAACCTACGACCCACAACTTGTAAGTCGCGGTCGTTAAGATCGTTAGCTCTGTATCAAATACGACAATATTTTTATACATAAGAAAGATCGATTAATGCTTATTGTCATTTGTGATCATATTAGTACTTTTAATGACAAAGAAAGAAGAATTAGTAATAATCAATAAAGACTCACCAGTAATATGTACAGCAATAGCAGGCGGCATAACAAAGATCCCAACCAGCAGATCAGCAACAGCCAAACTAGTAACAAAACAGTTGGTCACAGTCCTCAACCGTTTTGTCGTCACCACAGCCGAAATTATCAACGTATTACCAATCACAGTCACCACTATAAGCAAACACAGAATTATAACAACACTAATTTCAAAGCAGTCGTAAGCCTTTTCCCCACACCCAAGTTCTGTAGACGCGTTAAATGTTAAGTTAACACAATCTTCTTTCTCATCTGCTTTGGTTATAACATTGTAAAAGTTTTGTGTTAGGTTGTATTTTTCTTCTTTGACGTTTTCTATAATGATTTCTGTTTGTGGGTCTGTTGATATATTCCATTTTGGTATTGTCTCCAGGTCTGGCACGGAGATCATCTACGCCCGTTTGTTTAGCCGGTTTGTTTCCTCTGATGGCATTTTCTGTAACAAGAGAATTATGTGTTACATTTTTATTGGTTTACATACAAAGGCACAACAATTACCTAATAATTAATTTACGACCTAAAACTAAAATATACATGTATTATATACAGGTATATAATAAAAAATTAAAGAAAAAGGCAGGAGCTGATTGGGCATCAAAAAAGTCGTACGCATCGCTGTCAATGGGATAAGTGCCCAAAAGGCTGGCAGCATTACCACGTTGGATGGCAATGCTGATTCTTTGGGCTAAAAATAGGCTAGCCCTACGGTTACGAAGTGTCAAATAGAGAATTATTGATTTAGTCATGCATAACAGAATTAAGAAGAATTGCCAAACTTAAGTAGCAGTGAGCAGGGTAAATTGCTCGCAGAACAGATGGCCGATGGGGCGGAAAAGTTTTGGGGTGGCGATCGCGTACCGGAAGACGTAGCATTGGAAGGCCTCCCACGAGATGGACCGATGACCTTGTAAAGGCCGCAGAAATCGGCTGAATAAGGGAAGCACAGGACTGGTTGAAGTGGCGTTGCTTGGGGGAGGCTTATGTCCAGCAGTGGACGTTTTTCGTCTGAATGAATGATGAACAAAATTTAAAAATTACTTTCGGAGCAATAATCTGAGGGCCTAGATTAAGTGACGGCGATAACAATGATAGAAAAGTCAAAAATGAAATGTCAATGTCGTGTTTGTTATTTTTGAATAACAAACTTCATACGAAGGTACTTTCGAAAAAACTAATCTTTCATACTATAATTCTGATGATAGATAAAATGTTCAAGCTTCCATAGTTTCCATTTCAAAAAGTATAACTGAAATAAAATTTTACTTTTCAGCCGTAAAATGCCAACTTTTAATCAAAAACCACATCGTAGTTTATGTCAATAAAAACAAATTTATAGCAATGAAGTTTTGAAACAAAAAAATATTGACGTAGAGTCAATATTTTAAGTGACGAGAGTTATATCTGTACCAATATTACAACAACAAATAATAATAAAAAGAAAATCAGTTACTTTGCGGTAAACATGACGCAGAGAAAGAAGAGGTAACGTAAGCGTAAAAATTAAAGTTATTTTGCACTATGTAGTGTTTTTTTGGAAGTCAGTTGTTTTTTTTTTTTTGTAAAAAAGTTTTTATTTTTCACTTTTTAGATGTACCTGCCCCGCACAAATTCATAGAACACTAAGTCTTGGTATGTAAATATCAGTGACAGGCATTTATTAAAACATTATCAATATAAACTAAGTGGAAAAAATATGTATTATTGAAGCAAACTCAAAAACTACCCCAGCAAAGTTAATACAATTTATATGGGACCACCACTCAGGCCTACCTTATCCTTCCTGTTCAGGATAAGGCGGGAGGAAACGCCAGGGTGTCACCACTGTGTGGATCGTCCGGAGGACACGGTTGAGCATACGGTGGAGGTCTGCCCAGCTTGGGCGGAGCACCGCCGCGTCCTCGTGGCGGCGATCGGCGGCGGCGATCTCTCGCGTCCGGCCCTTTCATTCATTTTGCAAATCCGTTTATATATGAAGGAGTTATACCCGAAAAAACATTATTAAAAAAGAATACGTCCAATTGGGAACCTCGTCCTTTATTGAAGTCTGGTCCAAATTCCGTAACTAACACAGACAGACGAAGTTCTAGGAAAAAGTTTTTACAGAAACAAAATAACTGTTATAATAAAGATGAATAATGTATTCCACTCTCTCTAGTACATCAACAGACTTCTTATTTATATTAATCTGGATTAGTATTCAAAGACTCGTTCTAACTAAAACGTGGTTATTTCTTGAAGCGTTTTTGCTGGGACATCTGGAAAAATGTCTGGATTCTTCTCACAATTTAATATACTTTTTTTTAGATTCTAGCGATACCACAGGCATTTGTAAGCTTTGGAACAATTACGTTACCCGGAATCTTTAAAGGAAATGTTAGCAGAATGGAATCTTGTTAGCAGATTGACAAAATTATTTGTCGTGGCCAAGCCAAGCCGTTACATAACTATAACACTGATAAAATATTGCCAATATTGTGATTTACTACTTGTTAAACCCTCGGGCTTCGTGAGGGTTTTGGGGGTGCTCGCTCACTTTGCGGGCTGGTAGAATAGGCTGCTGAAGAGTTCATGCAAACCCTCGGGCTTGCAATGACACTATGGTACCCTATGTTTTATTTTTGGATTCAGAGCCAGAGATGTAGGGAACCATAGTGTCATTATGACCCTCACTAAGCCCGAGGGTTCGCATAACCTATTCTTCAGCAGTCTATTTTACCAGCTCGCAAAGTGAGCGAGCACCCCAAAAACCCTCAAGAAGCCCGAGGGTTTAACACTACTACTAGCAAAAAGTGACTGGGCAGTCATTCTACTCGTTGCACTCGCTCAGCGACAGAACTATCCAAACTATACACTCGCTGCTCATTGATTGCCAAATCGTTTCTAACTTTACTTCCGCTCTCTTTTCGCTAATCATCCGAGTGGGCCTTCTTTCCAAATTATTTTCGGAACTTTCTTTTCTCATATTATATCAAAATACAATGTAGCCCACAATAATGTAGCTAACATTATCCTACTAATATTATAAACGTGAAAGTTTGTATGGATGGATGGATGGATGTTTGTTACTCTTTCACGCCAAAACTACTGAACGGATTTGGATGAAATTTGGCACACAGATGGTTTATAACCAGGATTAACACATAGGGTACTTTTTATCCCGAAATTCACACGGGATCGAAACTTAATGCGGGTGAAACCGCGGGACGTATCTAGTAATGCTAAAAACAGACTGAACTACTTTTTCTTTCCACTTCGCGTGTTTAAAACAAATAAAAGTTTAAAAACTTTTGTTTTTCTTCAGAAGGAACGCTTGTTTTACGGCCAATAACTTGTTGATATTGAAGATAGCAGTATTGTAGAGAATGTATGTTAATGAGGCGTTCAACCTCCTAAGTTTTAGGTTATTTCTTTAGTTGGTTCATTGAAATGTCTTGAGGGGATATCTTGTCTGATACGTGTACACTCGCCGAAAGAAAATCTTAAGTAATTTTCAAATAAAAAAAAGGAATAAAAATTAACCACTGCGCAAACTGTAATCAAGAATTTGATAAATGATTCAGATGAATGAACCAGACATTGATTTTTTTGCCGGGTATTAAAAATTATAATAGCATTGCCATACATTTTGACCGCGTAGGTATTGCACTTTTCTATGTATAGTATAGTATAATTTTTCTGCATAGCAGGTACGAATCACTACTTTAAATTGTCATCATCGCTTCAGGAGAAAGACGTCCACTACTGGACATAGGCCTCCCAGTCACTTTGACCAGGTCTATGCTTCTCGCACCCAGCGGATTCCTGCGGCCTTCATAAGGTCATCGGTCCAGCGTGGGGGAGAAATTCTAACGCTACGTCTTCCTGCCATCTGGGCCAGTCAGTAGGTATGTAGTCTCCTTTACAGTTTCCCCAGGGATGTGCCGTACAGGCGTTGCGCAGGGCGGAATTGGTATTTTAAGTGGAACCGGGACTACCCCTATGTGCTGATGGTGATCTCCGGGGTGGTTTTAGTGATTTAAAAATCCCACACTCTCCGACCTTCCCCCAATAATCTCATCTTTATTACGTTTTTATTATTTGAGCAATATGTTTAACTCGTAATATCAGGTGACGCCAGAAAATCTTACTTGTATCGCTGACGAATACGCCATTATTTCTTTTCCCTTTTATTAGTTTCGTTAACCCCCGAAAATCTTTGGTATGATAAAGATTTCAACGTAATGTTACAATGATATTGCAACATTTTTGTTACGAATGAGGACAGTGAAATATCTACAAAATTATGAGTTTAGTATTTTGTATTTCATTAAACTGTTATCGGGGACCAACACGGCCAGAGAAAATTTTTTTTCAATAATAATCTTTAATCTAGGTATGTTACCTCCCACTCAATGGTAAACGATCACAGGAAAGACTGAAGCTATGGCGAGACAGTGCTTCCTTACCCAACCATTCATCCCACCCGCTGAGGACCTCCCACCTGGACATGAGTTACCTTGGGTAACCTGGAAGTCTTTAAACAGACTCCATACCCAGGTTGACCGAAGCAAGGAAAACCTGTTCAGGTAGAGATTCATAGACGAATCCGCCTTGGAGTGTAAATGTGGTGCTGTTCCAAAAACGATGGGTCACTTAATATCGTGTCCTGCGTGTCCTGTCAGCTGTACGTTACAGGAATTGATGGACGCTGGTGATGGAGCCAGACAAGATTGCTATCGACACGCTAGAAGAAGAAGACCTACTCAGGTTGGTAAGTTTTCATAAGGATCCTAAATTCGGGAAGTAATCTAAATATGTTTTTCCGCAAAAAAAACAATTGCATTCTCTCTGCAATTTTGGTTTTCGTGAAATGCGAAGCTAGGAGTGATTTACTGTCTTGTTATCAAATAAAATACCGTGATTAAACAAAGCGGGAAATTTTATCAGCAAGTTTATATCCAGAAATGAACGTAAATAATAAAAAATAATAAAAATAAATGGCAGAAAAAACTGCCGCCGTCCTCTTAAAAACCTACTACTGTAAAGATTAAGAAAATTAGACCCTCCATCCATTCAAATGTAGGCACTAAAGCTAAAAATAATTACACAACCATTAATAAAAACGTCTCGTAACACCAACTTTTTGTTCTGGACAAAAGAAAATTCACAAAGAGAAAAATAAAAGGAATAGTAGGCGTTACAGTGCCGTGCAAAAGAAAGTAAATAAAGAACACATTAACAATGGTACTTTTATGTAGGTGTACTTTTTAGGGTTCCGTACCCAAAGGGTAAAAACGGGACCCTATTACTAAGACTCCACTGTCTTTCTGTCTGTCACCAGGCTGTATCTCATGAACCATGATAGCTAGACAGTTGAAATTTTCACAGACGATGTTGTTGCCGCTATAACAACAAATACTAAAAACAGAATAAAATAAATATTTAAGGGGGGTTCCCATACAACAGACGTGATTTTTTCCCGTTTTTTGCTCGATATTAATAACGGCAACAGGTAGACGCTTTAAAACAAAAAAAAAACGCTATTATAATATAGTGTCTAATGTTGTATAGATAATGGTACGGAACCTTTCGTGCGCGAGTCCAACTCGCACTTGGCCGGTTTTTTCTGTTTCGCAGTGTTGGGATGAAAAGAAAATGATGGTTAACTATTTTTTTTAAGAATGCCTTAAAAAAATAGCTAGCCATCGCTTTCTTTCATGAGCCTAGTGTTTGTTCAAGAATATTGGGGTCAGCTATTCTTAACCTATCTAGGGAACAGTGCCTATTTTCTAAGGTATTGTAAGGTAGTGTAACTGGCTAAAGTGATGCCCAAAGTTTTGAAGACTATTTATACTATAAAATACTTTCTCTTCATTTTTTCCCGAACTTTGTTGGAGTCAGCTTCCAGTCTAACTGAATGCAGCAACTATACCAGTATAAGAATACCAGTATTTTACATGAAGCGACTGCCTATCTGCCCCCACAACCAAGTTACTGGGTAATAGGATAACCATTGGTAAGTGGTCTAACTGAACAGAGCGCTGTACCGCTGGGAAGTTTATTGCGCCACTTCTTCTTCCCAGCGAAAGCACTATTAAGTGGTGAAGGGCGGGCGTTTTTGGGGTGGGCGCTTGTCTTTTGTAATTTTGACGTTCGAAAAGTGCTGACAATTATAGGAAAATTTAAAGCTCTTTTTAGGTGTCGATAGCTTATAATTTCAAGCATTGTCGGATTTCTCAGCGTACAATTTCCACTAGTTTTTATAACACGACGTGACCAATCCCCGCACATCGGTCACGCTTTTCTGTGACTTCAGTTTAGCAGTCCAGTTTTACACAGAAAAGCGTGACATAAGTCCGGGTTTAGGTCACATGTGCAATAGACTAGTATACGATACGTGTGACTTAAGTAGTCTATTATTTCACGGCGTGACATTAGGTACAGTGGTGGCCCAGTAGTAAAGCCGCGACTTACGAGTTTGTAGGTCGTGGGTTCGAACCCAGCCAGGTGCTTTACATTGTGTAAATATTTTCACCACTTCTGCTCTCAAAACGGTGAAGGGAAACATCGTGAGGAAACTGGCATGTCCTAGAACCAAAAATTCGAAGACATATTACATCTACCAACCCGCACTGAGCTCGCGTGGTAGATTACAGCCCACCCCCTCTCACAGAAAGGAGGCTTGTGTCCCAGCAGTGGGAACATTATAGGTTGATTATGCTATGATTATGTGATAAGACTAATATACTATTTCCATCAAAAATATATATTTATACTCACGCAAATCGAAACACAATAATGATTGATAAGCAAATTAAATGAAAATTTAAGGCCATCATCATCTTTAAGTGTCAAGAGTTTATCTTATCCAGCACTGACGGATTTCTCAGCGTACAATTTCCACAAGAAATATTTTTTTGCTAACAAAAAATAAATAGCTACTGAAATCGTAACACAATAATGATTGATGATACGGTAGCCACAGAATTAGGTCTCAAATGGAATGTTATCATTAGTCAATACAGGTTGCAGGAACCATTCATCAATGCCCAGCCCATAACCTAAACGTTGACGTGATATTTAATACCGTGTCTTCATTTTTATACTCGACTAGTTTTCACCCTTCGCCTGCTAGCACACCAGAACTTACTGCTGGGAGAAAGTATTCTGTGTCCTAATCCAACACCCTAATCGCCTAAACCTGGTCAAGTTTATGTTAGGTGTTGTGGTGTCTAGATCAAAATAGTAGCTACATACCAATCTTATTATTTGACAATAAGACAATCGATTTAATTGAAAAGTTGCTATGGATTACTTAACACACTGTTTGAGTTATTGTCGTCTGTGTTACGGGCCGCCATCAAAACAAATTACGACATTCCAAGTCTGCGTACAGGCAGAATTCGTATCTAATCAGTACGAGCAGAAGTATTAATAAACTGACTGGTGAACATGGTTTGGAAATTATCAATACCAGTGTTTGTCGGCTTTAGTACTTGTTGGTGAAAAGCTTTTTTACGGAAAAGTAATTGTTGCGTCTGAATGATTTTTAGTTTGAATAATGTTTGGCTTGGGCTAAATAATAACAGCTGCACTGGTCGATCGATCAGGTTAAGCTACACTTGCCGCGGTTAGTCCTCTAATGGGTGACCATCTTCACATACCAAGACCCCTCCGTGCCTCGGAAATCACGTTAAGCCGTTGGTCCCGGGTGCCATTCGTGGATCTTTGACAGTCGTTACGGGTAGTCAGAAGCCTGAAGAGCTGACAAAACCAGTCTTACGAAGGAGTATCGTATTACCCCGTAACTGGGTTATGGAGGTCAGATAGGCAGTAGCTTGGTCAATACTGGTACTCGGCTGCATCCAGATAGACTGGAAGCCGACTCCAACATAGTTGGGAAAAGGCTAGATAGATGATAATATTATTTATGTTATAGGTATTTTGTACCGAACTTTTTTACTGTCTTTTTTGTTTCAAGTGTTTATCTGTGGAAACTTGTAAATGGCCTTCAAATGGATATTGTTTAAGAACACTGTTTATATTAGCTGTAAGTTTCCCGAATAGAATAAGATACAATAAAAGTATGAGCCCATAGTTGAGAGCTAGCTAAACACAACTTTACACAGAACTATGGAAATGTTTTATGACTTGTGTTACTACCCGCACGTAAAAAAGGCGATATGGAACTCCCATGACCCACAAATAATGGTTCCTTCAAATCAGATAACAGCATTGTTGGTATCTTATTGAAGCGGCACGTGTTAACGCGACAGGAATAAGCATCTAGTGCATTTGCTCTCGATTTTCAAGAAGCTGTTTTAATTTAATTTAATGTTCTGTGTCTCAAATGTTAATTACTTTGCATACCTACTATTGTATATAATCAAGTTTATCTAACGGAACAGATAGATGTCCTGCTGGGAGCGATGCGCCACTTCTTCTTCCCAGCTAAAGCACTAGGTAGTGGTGAAGGGCGTTTTGGGGGACTGTTTTATGTAATTTTGACGTTCAAAAAGTGCTGATTTCCAGCCTCATTTGAATAAATTACTTTTGATTTTGTTAGAAATAAACACTTATTTAATTATCATTATAAATAAACTAGCAGCGCCCCGCAGCTTAACCCTCATAAGTCTCGATCCCGTGGGAATATTGGAATAAAAAGTAACTTATGTGTTATTCTGATGTATAAATTATATTATAGTAAAGTTTCATCAAAACCCGTTCAGTAGTTTTTCCGTGAAAGAGTAACAGACATCCATCCATCCATCCTCACAAACATTCGCGTTTATAATATTAAGTAGGATAAATAATCTGTAGAAATCAGTAGTAGTACTAGAATAAATAATCTAAATTCATCATTATTCTCGACTACTGTGAACTTAGATGTGTACTATACATACTTAGTACGTTAAACCCGGAATCAAACCAAGCAAAACAAACAGGAACATTTCACAGTTATTTACAATCCAAACTGTTTTGTTTACCACTAAAACTAACTGACAAGCGGTTTACCAGCTAAGCTAACGTAAACACGTGTTTAGGTAACTTTCACGCTATCAAGTAATTTTCAAAGACGAGTATATACATACACGGGGTTATTTATAAACGTTAAATTAAAGTTATGTAACGTTTAAACGTCAGAAATGTATGGTTAAACAGTCTCTAATCACTACTGAACTTTTAGCAACGTTTATGAATAAAGGGGATTATATTACGACTGTATTTTTAAGAGCAGTGGTGGCCTAGAAGTTACGGCCGTGTTACGAGTTGAAGGCCGTAGGTTCGGACCCAGTCAGGCGTTTTACCTTGTGTAAATTATTTCATCACCACTGTTCTCGAAACGGTGAAGGAAAATATCGTGAGGAAACCGGCATGTCCTAGAACCAACAATACGAAGACATGTGGCATCTACCAACCCGCCTTGGGCCCGCGTGGTGGATTACGGCCCACTCCCTCGCACAGAGAGGAGGCCTGCGTCCCAGTAGTGGAGGAACATTATAGGCTGTTATGTGTTTTTTTGATCGATCGCGAAAAAAATAAGATTGTTATGTGAGGCTATTTTTGGTATTCATTTTTTAAAGCTAGAAATGAAATAGTCTAGAAATAAAATAGCCTTCATGGGTGGCTCTGCTACATCCGACGCAACATCAGGCAATCAGACCCGCTGTCATGTTGCTGACTCACTAATATTTCAGCAAGGAATGAGCTACTCATGTAGGTAGGTACGTCTGGAAAGACGAATCGTGAAAATGATTACTTAAAAAAAATATTAGGTAATAGGACTTTCCAGTCGGGGGTGCGGCAAATGTACAAGTATCTCCCTAACAATAGAGTTCGATTCGTAAGCATTTTAATATATTTTTAAAGTCAATTTACAAACCCATCTGGACTGACAGTACTGAAATTACGGTTATAAATCGTCATCTGCCAAGCGTTTTTCCAACTATATTGGGGTCGGCATCCAGTCTAACCGGATGCAACTGAGTACCAGTATTTTACATGGAGCGACTGCCTATCTGACCTAACCAACCCAGTTACTGGGTAATACGATACCCCTTGGTAAGACTGGTTGTCAGACTTACACCGGGCGACCCGTAACGATTATCAAAGATTCACAAATGACAGCCGGGACCAACGGCTTAACGTGTTTTTCGACGCACGGTGTGGTTTTGGCATGTAAAGACGTTCACCCATCCACAGACCAACCGCGGTAAGCATAGCTTTACCTGATCAATCGACCCGTGCGACTGTTATTACTTAGCAATAAGACCCTCTAATTACTATTAAGTAGTAAATAAACCTAAAATTTTCAACATAACTGCGTTTTTTAAACTTGAATCAAAGTAGATAGGTATTTCCCTGCTGATTTCAGAACAGTGTCAGCGAGAAAATACATACATGTGACGTAATTGGATGTCTCTTATCTGGCTGGATGTTGGATGACATCCAATGTCTACATCCCCCGGTAATGCGACGTCACTAGATGATGTGTGCGTTAGTTGGGCTCTTTAGTTAACTGAGGCCGCTTGGACTTATCCCGCGGGATGAGTTGACCTAATTAATGGTTGATTAGGGTAGTTTCAGATGTTCCATTTTAAACGTGTAGTTTTCCTGCCAGCAGTTAATTTCGGGTTTGGATGTTCTACATGAGATTAATATCTTACGATAGGTCCCAGGATAAGTTGCTAGTAATATAATGCAGGAAAAGAAGCCTTGTTCAGTTAATGCGTTAGGTATATTTTAATAACTGAACAGTCAGAGCAGTGGTGGCCCAGTGGTTGTGGCCGCGAGTTACGAGTTGTAGGTCGTAGGTTCTAACCCAGCCAAGCGCTTTACTTTGTGTAAATTATTTCATCACCATTGCTCTCAAAACGGTGAAGGAAAATATCGTAAGGAAACCTATAAGCAAAAATTCGAAGACATGTGACATCTACCAACTCGCACTGGGCCCGCGTGGTGGGTTATGGCCTACGCCCTCTCATCGCTGTCCCAGCAGTGGGAACATTATAGGCTGATTATTCTTATGAACTGTCGAACCGATATTGACATACATAGAACCTAGAACAAATGAACAGATGAGTGCCTGGAAATAATCTCTTAATCCGGAAAGTGCCAAAAAGCACGTGCAGCATCGTACACGTGATAGAAATAAAACTTTTTCAAAAGTAAGAAAAAGAGAGTTTTGGTGTGAAAGACAGAGAGAGTTATATCTTGCCTCTCTCTCATGTAACAAAATGTGCCTAAACGTGACGCGTCGTTGAAATTTCACTCTCAATTCTCCTTCAATTATCGAATCGTCGCCTAAAAAGTTTCACTTCAAAATACATACAGTTACAGTGACAATACACACCGAAGTAATTATAATTATCTTCAAACATGTACACTAAGTTTCAAGCTCATACCTAATTGAGTAGAGATTGTGTTACGAAATTAAACTAAACAGCTTTTATCTACTAGTGACTACGTCCTGAATAAAGACTAAAGGCTTGGTGACACAGTACGAACTGCTACCTGACAGTTGACTCTCGGTAGTTCACTCATCTTCCATAGAAAACGGAGCATCCTCCGACCATGCGGGCGATATGCCCGATGATTGGTACCGGGACTTTGTATACATAATATGATAGTCGCGCGGTAAACTCTGCTTGCGCGATGCAGGATTTTGTGTGACGTCAGTGTGATGCGTATTTCGGCATGTGGCGATGTAGATGCCGGCCGCCACAAGCTACTGCCACTGTATACTCGCACGACAGGTAGCTCAGCTCACATCGACTAGTCACATAATGAGAGTTACTCCAATTACACCGGCTACTAGCGACCTCCTACCCTAGTATGATATAAACCGTGTTTCTGGTGAATAAATTACTTTGGAGCTGATGTCTTGTGATAAGGCGAGTGGTGACTAAAAATTAAAAATGTTGAAATTCGTATGCGATCTGCTGACCGGCTCGACACATGACAGTAACTTGTATGATGCGTTCACATGGTGCGAGTAGCTGCACTAGACCAACTCGTTTGCTAGCTCGTACAGTGTAACATAGCCTTATCAGATAATTTTTACGAGTTTGTGCGCCATCTTTATTTTCATAGGGCCATATTCTGTTTAAAGACGGTCTTGACGCAAGTCTGTGCACGACTTAAGCAAGGTAAAAGACCTTGGAAATTTTGGCTCCCATCCAAGAATTGGTCGACGTATACCCAGATGCATCTAAATATCTAGTATTTGGCACTGAACGACTACCTACATTTATGAATTTCTATTTCTACAAGTAACTTCAAAAATCACACAGCTATTACAATTTCTGTGAAATTTTGTGGAGCCAGTGGCGCCCTCTAACGACCGAACGCAGTGTAAATAAATGTGAATATGTACTACTGCACTGCGGAACCATTTGTTGCTTGTACTGTGAATGAATGAATATTTAAAGTTCTTTAGTGAACGTACAAATAGAGATGAATGAAGATTTTACTTTAATAAGTGGTAGTTTTTTTTTGTGGTGGTTATTTGGTTTTTTTTACGGGTGTAATAGACTTAGGCAAGAAGGCTGCCAGGCTCAAGTGGGAATAGGTGGGCCACATCAGCCGCATGCAGGATAACCGCCGGGCAAAATTTTCCACACAATTGGTGCCTGAAGATGGACGGCGCCGCCGAAGTCAGCCCTGAAAGCGGTGGCGAGATGACCTGGACGCGTACTGCGAGGGCTGGTTTGAGGTGACGCGGGAAAGGAGTTCCTGGAAGGACTTGGGGGAGGCCTTTGGGACAGCAAAGGCTAAACAAAAAAAAAGTGCAAATTTTTACTTTACTGGTAATTTTTAACTTACATTAGTGGTAATTCTTTTTTACTGAAAGATTTTGGGAAAAAGTACGTTAATAACCACGCTTGGTAGATACTTGGTTTGGCTGGCATGGTTGCCTGATCCATGGTTGTTACTGTTACATTCACTCATACGGCTCCTTGGAGTGTAAATGTGGTGCTGTTCCACAAACGTTAAGACACTTAATGTCGTGTCCTGCGTGTCCTGTCAGCTGCACGTTACAAGAACTGATAGACGCTGGTGATGGCGCCAAATAAGTAGCCGAATTCTGGGCCGAGTCCATTTAGATTGCCATCGACACGCTAAGAAGACTTACACTGAACATCAAAAGGGTAGTTAACGAAGCTTATGGGGATGTACAAACATCAGCAGGTCAAGCTACCCAAAACTGTCAAACTTTTCCAATCAAGCTTGAACCTTAATGCTTTAGCAATAAAGTTGAAAATCTATTAAAGAAATTTGACAGATTGTAGAAGCTTAATGTGCAGGCGTCTGTACACTAGGTCGATTTCGCTATGCGACTGGTCGCTTACCAAATCGCACACACACAGGTCGATAAAAATCGATAACTAGTTCATCATGCATCAAAATGTCGACCTTCATGCGATAATTTTAGTCATCCGCCGCAAGCGACCTGTCGCCGCACGACAAAAGTCGAAACCTACCTACTCTACTTTGGAACTTGCGATTTTAGTCACCAGCCGCCGAATTACCATTTAAACAGTCGACTTTCGCCGTGCGGCTTTATCGATTATTCTAATTTCCTGTAATCAACAGATTTTTAATTTTGAAGAATAACACAATCGATTGCTACTTAAATTAAAACTTCCTTACAGAATAACGATTTCATTCACCCACTAGTTGACTTAACCTTTTAAAAAATAAACTTCAGTCCTGAACAAAGCACAACAGCAGAACTTCGACTACCTACAAAGATCCATTCAATTACCTAAGTTTTTCAATTACAATTCAATTATCGTTACTGATATAAATTGAGGGGCTAACTAATAACAGCCACACGGGCCAATCGATCAGGTTAAGCTACGCTTGCCATGGTTGGTCCGTGGATGGGTGACCATCTTTACATACCTCTCCGGTATGTAAAGATAGTCACCCATCTACGGAAAGCACGTTAAGCTGTTGATCCCAGCTGTCATTCGTGGATCTTGTCGTTACGGGTCGTCGGTAGCCCAAAAGTCTGACAACCAGTCCAACCGTGGGGTATCATATTAGAAAGAAAGAGAGAAAATACATTTATTTAGCACAGACTAAAAGATACACAATACACCAGATACATACATCAGATAACAACTAATAAAAAAACAAATAGAAAGTATAAAGACCGATGTAAGAAGTTAGCAGGTAAGTGTGCCTCCATTACCCAGTAACTGGGGTGTGGAGGTCAGATAGGCAGTCGCTCCATGTAAAATACTGGTACTCAGCTGCATCCGGTTAGACTAGAAGCTGACCCCAACATAGTTGGGTAAAGGCTATTGATGACCGTTACTGACAAAAATTTGTTACTACTTGAATTTTTGAAACATCTCATCGGTTTCAAAGTAAGTTGAATGTTATACCGGTTACAGATTGGTGAAACGCAATATGAAACAAACACACGTACACATTAAAACAAACTCGTCTATAGGCCGACCGCTTATCTGAGACGTTGCCTGTGGTAGCAGCGCGGTGCGGGAGGGGTGTGGTGACGTGATGCGAGAGCTCAGTGATTCGTCAACTTGTGACTTGTGTTAATTAAGTCCCGGCTGTCAATTGTAGATCTTTGAAAGTTTATCTAGAGTGTTAAGAATCATTTGCTAAATTCATGGTTACAGTTTGCGCGTTAGTCATCCTGCATAACATATGCTGAGATTGTTTTTCAGACATATTATTCAGTTTGTCAAAAACAGCGTGTAGTCGACTCTCGGCCCCTCGGTCCCAAATCAGTAATGTTTCCACTGGACCCCTTGCCACTGTACAATTTCGTACAAAATCACACAGTATCCTCACATTCTGTTTACGACTGCATATTACCTTGTTTCTAATTATTTAATACAGCGCTCTAAGCTGCAAATACGACGATTTCGTTGTTAAATTAAACCACCCCACTCGCAGGTGTAATGAATAGAGTAACCGGTACAGGTTGTCCAGGAGCTAGGCATTGAAAACTTTACTTCTTTAGCCTAAGAAACATAGTAGGTATTATCAGCAAGATCTTTTTATCTGGCCTGAGGGGACCGTGGCTAAATAATAACAAACAAACAGGTCGATCGATCAGATTAAGCTACCTACGCTTGCCACGGTTGGTCTGTGGATGGGTGACCATCTTTACATACCGAGAACCCTCCGTACCCCAGAAAGCACGTTAAGCAGTTGGTTCCGGCTGTCATTTCCAAATCTTTGACAGTCCTTACGGAAGAAGCCCGAAAGTCTGACAACCAGTCTTACCAAGAGGTATCTTGTTACCCAGTAACTAGTTGTGGAGGTCAGATAGGCAGTCGCTCTATATAAATTACTGGTATTTTTTTTTTTTTTTAGTGGTTCACCAACAATTGTTACATCAATACATAATAAAAAGAGCACAAAAAATTCATACTAAATGTACAATATTAAAAGGTAAACACCAGCTATAGTATTCAGCTGCATCCGGTTAGACAGGAAGTCGAGTGCTACAAAGTTGGGAAAAGGCTAGGCATATGATGTTCGGGATGCGCTAGTTCAGTTAAATAGTTGGTTTAATATAGTTTCGTGGCACCCACATAAACCCAAATCATTTACAACAATTAATCACACACGCTGGTAAACATACCCAGTTTCCATGCAAATGTTTGTTTCGGTAAGACACGGTACCGCGCTATACGGGTCACCACAAAATAAATACGGGAGCTGGTTCCCTTTGTATACAAAAGTTATGATATAAATTCTTCGTTGGTCATGTGGTCGCTAACGCTACTGCCGAGTATGAGGTCCTGGGTTCGATTCCCGGTCAGGCAAAGTGTTCTTCAGTTTTTCCAGAACACTCTGGAATTTCTCAATAGCAGCCTGGAGTCTAGATTTATGTTCGGTTGTTGGCAATAGGCTCGCCTCTTATTATAGGACTTTAACTTTAATATGTAATAGATGGTCATCCATCCATGGACCGACCTCTACCAGCATAGGTTAACCTAATCGATCGACCCGTACGCCTTATTACATAGCCAGTAGCCCTTCCCGCATCCCAAATATAATGTCAAATATACTTTTAAATCTTTTTACGAAAATGGTTATATCCTGATTAATATTATAAATGCGAAAGTAAGTTTGTTTGTTTGCTACGCTTTCACGCTAAAATGGCTGAGCAGATTTGAATGAAATTTGGCACGTGGGTAGACCATGACTTAGAGAAGGACGTAGGTTTCAGCTAGTGCAGAAATAAGTCAATACCTTTATTAAGAAAACTATCCCTTCTTATAAGTCGATATAAAAGGCAAACGAATATCAATTTTTCTAGAACTTGTTAAATGTACTTTTGCTAGAAAATACAAAAGTGTATTTTCTATGCAGTTCCAAACGGCACGTGCCAATCCACGCCATTCCGTTGTGTATCAACAACGTTCGATTCATTTCATCGTTGGAAACTTTTGACAGTTTTCTGTTTATATACACGCCTTTATTTTTTAAAGGTGTAGCCGCTTGTACTGTTAATCACATATCAGTGCCAAAAATTGCACTACGAAATCCATCCCATCCCATCTCTTACTACTACGACATAAATGCGCTATCACTGTCCGATCAAAATGGTAAAGGAAAACATCGTGAGGAAACCGGCATGATCTAGAACCAACAATTCGAAGACATATGACATCTACGCACTGGGCCCGCGTGATAGATTACGGCCCACTCCCTCTCACAGAGAGGAGGCGTGTGTCCCAGCAGAGGAAACATTAAGAGCTGATTATGCACTAAATTGCCAAACTGCGATGAATTGTCAAACTTAAGTGGCAGTGGGCAGACATTGCTCGCAAAACAGATGACCGATGGGGCCGAAAGGTTCTGGAGTGGCGACCGCGTACCGGAAGACCTAGCATTGGAAGGCCTCTCACAAGGTGGACTGACGACCTTGTGAAGGCCGCCGGAACCCGTTGGATGCGAGAAGCACAGAATCAAGCAGTGGACTCCTATAGGCTGATGATGATGATGATGCACTGTCCGATCACTATCACTGATGTGTGATTGACTGTACTCAGTATACACCTTTAGCTTTACCGCTGCCAGTATTAATTAAAAAAGTTTTCTCAACAAATTCTTAAGCAGATTCGAATTTTTCGTAACAAATAAGAATAAAAATATGTGATCTTGTAAATTGTTATGAGATAATGGAACAGGCTTGGAGGGAATTTTCTCAAACGAGTGATTTATTTACTTACTCACGGGGCTTTAGGCCGACGTAATAATGGACGAGCCTAAATTGCAAACAATTTAAATAATTGAAAATGTTTCGTAAGATAATAAACAGAAACTGCAAAAACTCGTTGGTCGTAAGTGCTACTGCTGAACACGAGGTTCTTGGTTCGATTCCCTGGTCGGGCAAAGGATTATTTTATATTGTTAGTGGGCTTTTCTATCTGGAATTTCAAAGTACCGGAGGTACGGTAAAGTACGGGAGGTACCTGGAGCGTGGATTTGTGCCCGGCTGATTGCAATAGTTCCGTCCCCTATTACATGGGACATAAATCATCATCTGCTTAACCTTTTCCCAACTATGTTGAGGTCAGCTTCTAGTCTAACCGGATGCAGCTGAACACCAGTATTTTACATGGAGCGACTGCCTATCTGACCGCCACAACCCAGTTACTGGGTAATAATAAGATGCCCCTTAGTAAGACTGATTGTCAGACTTGCGGGCTTTTGACGACCCGTAATGACTGTCAAAGATCCACGAATATAAATGTATATGGGACATAAATATAAGTGGCAAAATGTGGGTGTACTAAAGGGTGGCAGGGACATCGACGCGCAACCTGTTACCGTGGATTCAGCACGTGATTCTAAACACCCTCACGTCGATAGATTTCATTGGTTATTAAAAAAAAGTTAGCTGTTCTATACATTTTGACCGCGTAGGTATTGCATTTTCCTATGAAACAGCAGATATTTTTTTGATAACCGACAAAAAATTTCTACGCTAAGGGGTCTAAAATCATAATTATGCGGAATTCATGGTTACAGGTTGCGCGTCGATATCCTTGCCACCCGGTATAGTTACACCTGTTTAAGCCTTTGGGGAAATAAGGCGTGATGTTATGTTATGTTCACTGTTTACAAATGTTTAGTGTGAAATTAAAGAAAGAAAATGTTTAATATTTCCCCTGGGAGTAGATTTAGGGCGGATTGTTTCAAGTCCACTTGACGCACGCGTGTATATGTCAAAAATGGCGCTAACTATCGTCAAACCAAAACAAGCGTTGTTTCAGATTACATTGGCAAAATTATGGCCCTGACTTACGTCAAATAATAACGATTGCGTAATCATTATTTTTTGACGTACGTATGTTACGTTAACCAACCGTTTGAAACAACCGACCCTAAGTACTTTCCTCGTATTCACAAACCGCTTAAAGCATTGTTTTATTGTTTTTCCTTACTGACTGAAGATATTTTGCATTCACGTACGCAATCAAGAAAGTAAGAAAAGAAAAAATCATACAAAACGTGAAACAACATCAACAAAATTTTAATATCTTCCCGTCTATTCCCACAACTCACCTCAAATCCCAACCCTAATCCTTCTCTCCTAAAGTCGGAATTCCCTTGCAGATTGCCAGTTGAAGGTAATCGCAAATCTACATACATCTGTGCGAACAATTGTTTGTAAACTTGTTACTGCCTGTGGTTTTGCCCGTATTCCGAATGTGTATACGTTGTCTTGTCAAATAACATCTGGGTATAGGTACAGTCACGAGCAAAAGTATGTATACATTCGGCATTGTTCAAAAGCGATTTACTACTTTATTTTCGAATGAAATTTTATGTTGTTACTAACATAACATTTTCGAGCCTTAGAACATAGGTTTATGTAATGTGTCGTATTTCAACGTTGTATTCGTTATTTCACGAAAAAATCGCAATTGAAAGTTGCCAAGTGTTGACATATTGGTGCTCGTGACTGTACTTGCAATCAGGAGCTTGCAATCAGGGTGGTTAAATGTGATTTTTGGTGAGGATATGCTCGGTATTGTCAAAGTATGTGTATGTTATGGTTGTACGCTTGCTCGTGTGGTACCTAATTTTGTACTATGTGCCTTGCATATATAGTTTCTTTTTAAGGCAAAAATATAATGACAAGAAATATCGGAAAAGGCGATGAGAGCAGTGGTGGCCTGAGAGCAGCGGTGGCCTAGTGGTAATGACCCCGACTTCGAATTGCAGGTTGTAGGTTCGAACCCCGTCAGGCGCTTTACTTTGTGTAAATAATTTCACTGCTCTCAAAACAATGAAAGAAAACATCGTGAGGAAACTGGCATGTCCTAGAACCAAAAATTCCAAGACATGTGACATCTACCAACCCGCACTGGGCCCGCGTGGTAGATTATTAGCCCCCTCCCTCTCGAAGAGAGAAGGCCTGTGTCCCAGCATTGCGAACATCATAGGATGATTTATGGGAAGAATATTTTAACAAAATACCTCTGTACAAGATCGCATCCACATCGATGCGCAAACTGTAACCAGAAGGCCAATTCTCGTAATTTAAAACGTTCAAGATCTAGTCGCAGTCTCATCTCAGCGACAAAACAAATGTCAAAAACTTGTCAAAATATAGGGAAATTAGAGGTATTTTTGACAGATAGAGACTGAGATTAGACTGTGAACGTTCTTAAAATTACGAGAATTGCCCCTCAGGAAATCAACACATGATTCTAGAAGTAGACACTTTTCAACGGATACAAGAAAAGAACTCAGCTGTTTAAAAATAAGTTGTGCGATACATACGCGGTCAAAATGTATGGAACTGCAATTTTTTTTTTATAATCACCTCATGCTGGTCCAGAATCATGTACTGAATCCATAGTACCAGTTGCGTGTCGATGTTCCTGCCAACTTGAATATAACACATATTTTGCTAAGCCAAGACCCATAGCATATTACTCCCGCCCCTCGGAAATATAATATTTAGATCAGTCTCGTGGGTAATTTTACTATCATCAGCACCCTAATTGCGTAACACACGATCAATCGGAATCGGTTTCATTTTGATAGTTCAATAACTTTCATTGCGTTAATTTACGTGCTGAGCAGACAAATTTTTCGAACTTATGAAGCAATGGATTAGCAATTTGCTTCAAAATGATTCAGATTCCGATAGATCGTGTGTTACGCAATTAGGGTGCTGATCTGTAAGCCCGCAGGGAATTTCATAGGGAAAATAAGCCGACGGGTAAGGAGGGATGACCTAAATAAAGGGGGCTACCAACATGTTCAGTCTGACCCCAATGATTTCCTCGTTATCCTAGTAGTCGTAAGCGAGATGGCTGACTTGCTGAGCGTGACTCGACCGGTCCTGGATTCGACCTCTGGTTTGAACAAATTATTAATTAGGTTTCTTTAGGGAATTTTCAGCATTCTCAGTAGGGGATTTATCGATGTCTGAATTTATGCCTGGATAATAGCTATAGGCTTATAGAGGTTTTAGGAACAGGGTGTTAAGTGCACTCGTCCTCTATAGAGTAGGGAGGATCCTCCGATCAGTTGCATATTGTGGCTGGTAGGCAACTGCCCGACGATTGATGTCGGGACGTTGTATATAATATGCTAGTTGCGCGGTAAACTTCGCTTGCGCGATGCAAGATTTTGGCGTCAGTGTGATGCGTAGTTTGCATGTAGCGATGTAGATGTCGCCATAGGCATTGCCCTTTATTCTATTACCTGCATGGCGGCAATTATGTAGTCCTATACAACTCTGTCAATCATAAATGTTAATGGCCAATTAGATATAAACACCGGTCAATAAACATAACGCTTTAATTAAACGTCCATTAAATTAGTTAGAATGTCATTCTAATACTTTGAGTAATGAAAGTATTCCTGATTTTAAAGACAAATGCCGCCATTTTATTCGCTAAGAGAAAGCGTCATTAGTAGCACCTGTCGCCTTCTCAAATTATACCTTCTTAAGGAACTCTTATTAACAGATAGGTAATGTATAAGCAGGTATAGTATAATCATCCTTCAATATTCCCACTGTTGGGACACAGGTTTCCTCTCTGTGAGAGGGAGTGGGCAAAGTGTTATAGGCTATAACGATTTTCTCTCTCTGGATTAGTGCCCGGCTGATGGCGATAGGCTGGCCCCCTATTAAATGGGATTTAAACATAACTGGCGACATGTCAGTTTACTATAGCAACACCTCTGCCTAAGCCTTCGGGTATAGCAGGCGTGATATTGAATTATAAATCTGCTTCCTTGTTGCTACGACGTAGCTGGCTCTACGAGATAACGCTACGGCGTAGCAGATGCAAACTTTTTCGAATTCATTACGCGCCGAGTCATTCTAAAGCTTGATTGATTTAAAACAGGATACTTTTTATCCCGATGTTCCCACGGGATCGAAACTTATGCGGGTGAAACAGTGGAGCGCAGCTAGTATTAATGTAAAATTAAACTGCATGTCCTAAACAGGAAATAAACCATAAACCATCAATATTTTCAAACCTATATATACAAAAAAAACAAATATTCTTAAAGAAACATAATTCTAAAACTATCTAACATCTACATAACACGGAATTAAACCAGCGAACGTCAAACTTCTATGCATCTTAGTTACATCATCATCTTCCTAGCCTTTTCCCAACTAAGTTGGGGTCGGCTTCCAGTCTAACCAGATGCAGCTGAATACCAGTATTTTACATGGAGTGACTGCCTATTTGACCTCCACAACCCAGTCACTGGGTATTACGATAGCCCTTGGTAAGACTGGTTGTCAGAGTTTCGGACTACTGACGACCCGTAACGACTCTCAAAGATCCACGAATGACAGCCGGCCAACGGTTTAACGTGCTTTTAAATGTGAAGATGGTTATCCATCCACGGACCAACCGCGGCAAGCATCTTAGTTACATCACAAAATAAAAGGATACAGTACCTTTGTGAAATTCCCACACGTCATCCCATACCTAGCACGTAATAAAAATCCATTATCAGTATCAAAATATATTTTTAAAGACCCATTACCTACGAATAAACGCCGTCAAAAAACAGCTTAAAGAATCTCATGAAAAAAACGTTGTTAAGGTAGAAAATTGATATATAATGGATTCGATCAAAGACTTTCTTTGTACACCCCAAAATTACTTTTCATTGGAAACCAAAGACTTTCATAATACAGTAATGTTAAGGAATTTTCACAAAGTTACTCTCAAAGTCAATAATTTGGTCTTTTGAATATTATTCAATCATTAGAAATCACTGGGAGAAGTTGGACTTTAAATTATGGAAGAAAAATAAAAGTTGTCAATAACAAAGTTGGGTCCATAAAGAAATTATCGTAACTTCATGAAATTTAAATGAGCCTGGTTTATTAGAATGCGGTTTCTAGACTGTGAAGAATTTGAAATAGCTTTTGGTAACAAAATATTTGTTTCAGAATTACGTGATATTGGTAAGTGCGGGTCGGACTCACACGATGGGTACCACAAGGTAAAAAATGCAAAAAAAAACACGGTTCTTGTATAATTAGTTAAAACAAATTAAAGGGGGTCCCCCTTTAAGTTTAAGTTCACTGAACTGTGTGCGCATATCTGTGTGATATGCGCACACGTAGGTATCAAAAACATTTTTTTTAAGGCATCACATAAGGTCACTGTTACACTGCACCGCGCTCCGTGGCTTAGTGTGGGACGGCCATAGCAAAACAAGTCCCGCGCGCAAATTGTGTTTTCTATACAAGCTGTACTGTTCAATACAATTGTATTTGTTCTCTATGATTTAAAGGGGATGCGCTAGGGCACGCCACGATAGCGGCGGTAAGACCCCTCTTTGAGGAGTGGCTAGAGAGGCGTCACGGCGCTCTCACCTACCGCCTGACGCAGGTCCTCTCCGGACACGGATGTTTCGGGAGGTTCCTGCACATCATCAGGCGGGAGGAGACGCCCGGGTGTCACCACTGCGAGGATCGCCCAGAGGACACGGTGGAGCGTCGGCGACCTCTCGCGTCCGGCCCTGGTGCAAGCCATGGTCCGGGGCGAGAGGGAGTGGGAGGCGGTCACCTCCTTCTGCGAAGCAGTCATGCTAGCGAAGGAGGTGGCGGGATGGGCAAGGGAGAGATCCTCACGCCTCAGCCGCCGAGGGAGACGCTCCGGGCGTCGGGAGCCGCGTGACGACTCCCGGCCACCGTAGGCGCGGGCCTGCGGGCGGAGAGCAATGGGTAGCTCTCCGTCCGATCAGGACCAGGCCCGTGCCGGACGGCGCGTATGTGTTCCACGTGCGCCTCAAAGAGATGTCAGCGTAGTTGACGGGGCCCGACAGGGCCGAAGCCTGCCGGGGTAGCGGGATCGTCCGAAAGGGTTACCGCTGCCCTGGTACATAAAGGGCTAAGGAAGGAACACGGGTGGGTTTTAGTCAGTAAGAGTCTGACACTCCCTTCTGCTCCACCCAGAGCGGGAGGGGTCATTTGATGATTTCCCATCCTGAAAAAAAAAAAAAAAAAAAAAGGGGATGCGCTGGCAGCGCGCAAAATTTAAATTTTCTTAAGTTTTTTACAATTTGTAGGTCAGCGTCAGGTTGTATGCTGATTAAAATATTATACCTACGCGACCGTAAAAAGTGTGTCTTGATAGAATCATAATAATTCAAGTTCATATAATCCCATTGAATGACTATTTCATGAAACAATCAGATTATCAGCTTCGCTTTATAGGGAAATGCAGGTGGGGTCGACAACTGCGACACACGACCAAGGTACGCACGGATGCGTGACTGGCAAACAAATGAGCTGCACAACGAACGTGGCGAACCCCTCCATGCACATCCTATAGTGTGTTTATATACAGGCTGATTTTTTAAAGACCAGTCAAATTTAAGGATGTGGTACAAATACAATTTTAATCCCATCAAACTGACCAACTTTCTCCATGGGACCAACATCGTAATCGCGAATAAAAATTCAGCCGTCCCATACATTTAGGTCGAGTAGGTATTGAAGTTTTCTATGGGACAGTTGATAAAATTTTCGCGATTACGCTATTTGTTCCATGGGGAAAGTTGTTCAGTTTGATGGTCTGTACCACATCCTTAAATTTGGCTGGTCTTTAAAAAATCAGCCTGTATATACTCGTATATATATATTTTTTATAAACGTTGCCCCACACTAGGAATGTCTCCTGTATCGTGGGTGCGTTTACAATTACAAACATTTAAACTCACATACACAAACAGCCAGACCTGGAACAACTACTTGTAGGTCATACAAATATTTGGGCCGTGCGGGAATCGAACCCGCGACACGCAGCGCAGCAGTCATTTACTTAACCACTGCGCCAACCGTATCGTCATATGTACTTGTTGAAAGCGTAAACAAACCCTGTTCAGGTAAAATTCCAACACAATCACTCACTAAGGGGAATTAGTAACACATTCATCTATATTAATAAGGTTTTAACCTAGAATCCGACTAGTTTTTCCAACTATTAATGTTTGAACAACGTATTAAGCTGTAATTGAAACATCATCAAAAAAGTAGTTTTTTTGATGATTTTTCTAACGTAAAACGTAAAAAAACGTGTCCGTCAACAAGCTTCCATAGTGATCCATACAACACTGTCAAACCGTGCTTACACATGTCGAAAAAACTGAAATTTTCTCGGCAAGAAAAACGTGTCTATACAAAGGGCCTTGTTCTTGACCAAGTTTCCTAAACAATATAAAAACGTCAGCTTCGGTTAACAAATCACCCGAAAAACTCCAATCTACATTTAAATTAACATATTTAGCTAATCTTTTATTGTCCATCTAAATCCTTGACCTATAAAAGAGGCAATCAATCTAGAAAAACGAATTAAGACAATACTCATAAATCTATTGGCATTCTGCTTTACTCTTACTTTATTTTGATAAACTTCACATTAAGAACTTTTTAAGTGACCCGGCCCAGATTTTTCTTACCGTGTCGATGGCATTCTAAATTGACTCGGCCCAGAATTCCGCTAAGTTTTTCCCAAAAGAATTGTTCTTAAGTCATTGAAAGTTGCCTCAGTAATATCCCGAGTGAGAGGAAGCAGCAACAGCATTCTGAAGGTGTTTGCAGAGAGGCTGGATGGGCCTAGAATGGGGAGGTTTATCAAGCTACGTGTTGCCAACAAAGCTTGTTAAACCTTCCAGTGATTGTGATTGTCTTTTTCTTGCTTTAGTGTTCCTGCATGTTATTAAGTAAGATGTAATACATATATATAGTTTTTAAGTAAGATGTAATACTATCACCCTATGGACCTTGATGTCTGATAATAAAATATTTTTATTTTTATTGACTGCCTCCGCAGTCATACGGGGTCCGCCAACATTAGATTTTCTATTGTGTCTGTTGCCTAGCAGTCATCGTGTTAATGATGGTGTAAAACCGCATCGAAATGTATGAAGTCGTTAAAAAGTAATAAGCAAATGACAAACGACTTTTTTTTTTGTCAAAGATGATATCCACTTTTTTTGTTTAGCCTATACTGACCCACTGCTGGACAAAAGCCTCCCCCAAGTCCTTCCAGGAACTCTTTTCCTGTGCCACCTCAAAACAGCCCTTACGGTATGCGTCCAGGTCATCTCGCCACCGCTTTCTGGGCCGACCTCGGCGGCGGCGTCCATCTTCAGGTACCCATTGTGTGAAGACTTTTGACCAATCTTATTTGGGCCTGGCAGCCTTCTTACCTACGTCTATTATACCCGTTTTGGAACGCTCCGTTCCAAAACGGGTATGCTCTGGATTTTGTCCTGTCTTATTGCACTCAGAATGTTGCGTTACATCGCTCTTTGCAAACTCCAAGGCGGAACTTTTGCGACTCGGTGAGCGACCAGTTTTGGGTACCGGAGCTTTGAACGCGCAGGATGTATATGTCGGTGAGTTTGTGCTTCATGGAGATCCACAAGGTGGATGGTGGTGGTGGTGGTGGTTTGGCTTCCACATTAATGGTATAAATTAACAAAGGGATAAATGTCTAACAAAATCCATACAGATACCAAATTGATTACAAAAGTATAAAAAAAGTATAGTAAACTAAAGTATAGTAGTTTTTATCAGTGTTCCTCTCAACCAAAGCACCTGCCATCTAATCGCTTTACCACACTTGGTTGACTGGTAAACAATGACTGAGGCGTTAAGTCCGCCTTTGAACCTTTTTGTGCGAAAAGTTTAAATAAATAAATAAAGTACCTTAGATACATATTTTACTTTTTTTCTTTAAATACTCATGTTTCATCGACAAATACCAATTACTGTTCAGGATTGGAACTGCGTAATACGTTCGATGAGATCTTGATTACATATCACCGAAATTACGAAAATAACAAGATGACGAAACACGGACCCGAGTTCTCATACATTTTCTCATTTGCGAGATAATCTATAAAGTGCTCCCAATATACCGATTTACACATTAAATATTAAAAGAGCTTTTAGTAAATATAACATAACATCACGCTTGTAATCCTCGAAGGATTAGGCAGAGGTGTACCAATTTTTATACCCACACTTCGGCAGTTATGTTTTAGTTCCATGTGGAGTCCCAGGGGGGGCGAGCCTACCTATATATGAGGGGGTGTGTGTGTGTGTGTGTGTGGTGTGTGTATTATATCTACATGATCAAATGAGCTTTAAGTAGTGTAACGGAAATATTATATGATTTAATTTTAATCATAACATAACGTCATGCTTATATTCCGCGATGAGGTAGATGTTAGTATTTCTTTGCCATATTTTCCATGCATAATCAGCCCACTGCTGGGACACAGGCCTCCTCTCAGTGAGATGGAATGGGCCATAATCCACCACGCGGAAGAAGAACCAAGAAGGTGATTGTCAGTGAAACCTTAAGACTGGATGTAGTCCCTCTTTTTATCGTATGTACATATTATATACGTATATACAGCTGTGCTGTTGGGGAGTTTATTGCGCCAATTCTTCTTCCCAGCGAAAGCCCTAAGAAGTGGTGAAGAGCGGGCGTTTTTGGGGGACTGTCTTTTGTAATTTTGATGTCCGAAAAGTGCTGATTGTCAGCTTAATTTGAGTAAATGGCTTTTATTTTTTAAGTTTAAAGCACATGAAGTGATTTTTTGCTCCATTGGTGTAATTGCCGCATGGCGTTCCAGTGTGAGGATAAATAAATAAATAAATATTATTAATATTATTTTTATCTTGTTAGCTTAAAATAATATTAACAATATAATATAATTATTATGTTAATATTATTTAAAAAAGAAGAAAGAAAGAATTTAAAAAACAAGAAGAAACCTTTATGTCACATAAACGAAAAATAAACTACGGTGTACCACAAGGTAGCGTTCTTGGTCCACCGCTATTCATCATATACATTAATGACCTACCCAACGCCATAGATAATCCTATAGCTCTCTTTGCGGATGATAGCACTGTTACCGTCAAATGTAGAGAAAAAAATGCTTATGAAGATGACTTAAATAGCACCTTGAGCTCTATTATGAATTGGTTGAATTTAAATAATCTAAAAGCTAACTTAGGAAAAACAAAACTACTGAACTTTAGACAGCGCATACCAACACAAAGCACCCTAAATGTAATTTTTGACAGCCAACCTATTGAAGAAATACGCACTACAAAATTTCTCGGCTTGTATATTGATAATAAAATGACTTGGAAACCACATATTGAACAATTATGCAAACGAGTGAGTCGATCAGCTTATGCCCTACATGAACTTTCTTTTAAAATTAACTTTAGTACACTCGTGACGGCATACCATGGGCTTGTGGCGTCAATACTGAGATATGGCATAATTTTTTGGGGGAACTCCACCAACTAAGATCTCGTTTTTAAGGCACAGAAGCGGTGCGTTAGGGCTATGTTTGGTTTAAAATCCACCGAGAGTTGTGTACCTTTCTTCAAGATGTACAGTATCCTACCTATGCCTTCACTGTACATATTTGAAGTAGCTGTCTTCGTGAAACAAAATCCTCAACAACTTTTTGTGTTAGCATCTGAAGCTTTTAATCGTACTCAAAGAGATGAAAGTCGCCTCTGTGTTCGCAAAACTAATACTGCCTTAATATATAAGAGTATCTTTCATATGGCACCAGTCGTTTATAATAAATTGCCAAAAGAGCTAAAAAAATTACATGTTAATTTATTTAAGCAAAAATTAAAAACGATGTTATGTCAAAAATGTTATTATGGTGTGTCTCAGATTTTTTAATAGACCAATTTTGACATTATATTTTATTGAACATTTTCTAATACTAGGCATTTTTAATAAGTAATATCTAAAAACATTGTTTTATATAATTCTAATTTGACATTATGACATATCTCTACAATAATTATCTGACTGAAGCATTTATTTTAACATACATTTTTATATTACTTAATTATTTTTTACTGTTGACATTTTTTAATTATTATTTTTGCTGAATTCACTTTTAATTAATTATTGCTTATTCATATTTGTACGCCGTCATGGGCAAAACATAGTGTACCTATATATTTTAATAACAACACCTGTTTTTACACCACCTATGTTTAACAAATAAAAAACTTTGACTTTGACTTTGAAAAAAAAACATTAAAAAAAATCATACCCAAACAAAAAAACTTCATCGAATTAAGGTCCACTCTTTTTCAAAAAATAAAAGCATATTGAAATCCGGATTTGTTAAGAGTAACACCTACCGTTAAAAAGGTATAGAGATACATAACACCTCTTTCCTTATACCGTGCCGTACCGTGACATGCGTTTTAATTTCTCGCTCCGTTCGCGCGGTAACCTTGTCAGTGCGAAATTTATTGCCGTTGGTAATGTATATAGGCTTTCGCGCTGTTACAAGGATTATCTGCTTCCCCTCTTTGAAGGAAGGTTTTTAATTTGCTTTTTTTACTAAGTTGTTTGCATTGGAGAATTGACTTCAATTAAGATTAGGGACCCGCTTTTTAGGCGGTACGTTGCCGAGTTCAAAACCTGGTAAGGTAAAGCGTGAATAAATTTTTATTTTGGGAGTTTTAATATTGGTCTCCCTGAGGCATAGAATCCGGAATTAGGGGATCCGGCAGAGAACCAAAGCTGTCGACATAGCTCACAGAATAAGCAAGCTGAAGTGGCAATGGGCCAGCCATATTAGCCGTAGAACCGATGAGCATTGTAGTAGACTTGTTCTTGAGTGGAGACCGCGAATCAGCAATCGTAAGGTAGAACACCCTGAGTCTAGGTGGAGCAAAGATCTTCGCAGGGTGGCTGGTAGCAGCTCAATGAGAGTTCCTGAGGATCGTGCTGAATTGAGTGCGATTGGAGAGGCCTATGTCCAGCAGCCTAAGGCTGATGATAATGATGAATACCATTAACAACACTATCACATAGAACAACACACACATAACTATGACTTTAAAAAGCAAAAAGCCTATTTCCAACTGATAGAGGCTGGCGATAAATGATATGTATTTATGTACGTAAATTAGTTCAAATAAACAGACGGCACGGTTGGCGCAGTGGTTAAGCGATTGACTGCTGCGCTGCGTGTCGCGGGTTCGATTCCCGCACGGGACAAATATTTGTATGGCCTACAAGTAGTTGTTCCGGGTCTGGCTTTTTGTGTATGTGAGTTTAAATGTTTGTAAACGCACCCACGATACAGGAGAAATTCCTAGTGTGGGGCAACGTTTATATTAAAAAAAAAAAAACACTTTTACGCGTCAAAATTAAATTATGTCGGTGTTTTGTAACTGTTTGCTCTAAGAAAGACCGAAACAAACTCAGTGGTCGTAGTCTCTTTCCGCTCGGTCTTGGTCAAGCCTGGAGACGACCTTGCAGGTTATTGTCTAAGATAGTCTTTACAGGAAAGAACCTCACAGATATAAGTGGACCTGTCCAGTTGGTGCACGCATTTCTCAGTAATCGTGTAGCTCAACTCAGAACTTGATGATACACAATTGATGGAGGCAATAGTTTTATAATAGAATACTCTTTATGTACACCATAAATAAATTATAGACAAATAAAAATAGAAGTTTTTCAAAGGGTGACACAATGGGTGGTCTTATCGCTGAGAGCGATCGTTTTAGCAGGAATAGTTTTTGCCGAAACAATATTAGCTAGGTTTTATTTTACCAGAAAGTGGCTATTCATATTTTACGCACCTAAATTGTTCAGAACCGTTAACGTAAAGTAATGGCTCACAGATGTTCCTCATCTTAGTTTTCCCAGACTTTTGTAAGGAGTCTGGAAGCCTAAAGGGGATCCTACCGTTTTGTCAAAAAACATTTACAAAATTTCACTATCCAAACAAATTTTAGCTACCTTTTTTAAGTTTAGTGAAATTTGCAACGTAACACGCTTATATATTTTTTAAATCGAAACAGCTATGTTAGGTTAGGTTAGAACTGTAACCACACAACACCAGAAACATATTTTTGAATGTAAAACCAAACTAACAAAACACATTGTTATTTAATTTGTATATTTGGTGCAACTGACATAAATATGTAAATATTTTATCATTGACTAAGCAATTGACTGAAAAGAAATGGTAAATTGAAAACTGATAATACTAAATATTAGGCTTATTTTATTTTGCGTAAAATATGTTATACCAACTGAAATATTTGACTACATTAAAATTGGTAAAAGTACTAGTTGGTAAGCAAGTTATTGTTTAAACGATCACTTGCCAAACATTAGGTTTGCGTTACAATTATTTGTGAAGAGTTTAGTTGCTAAGTAATAAATTTGGCAAATGAAATTATGCGGAAAATTGTTTGGGAAGTGATAATTTGTAAATTTTTTTTTTTGATGGATCAAGTGAGACCCAGCCTAAAGACTATAACGTTGTATGTATTTTTTTATATAAGACTATTACCTATGTTCTTTTATGCCTATTATTTACTAGGAGACAAATGTACCGACACATGTCGCTAAAGGTGTCGGGTGTAGTCTCCGAGCGACGTCGGGCGACGTCGCAAAACGTGTCTAGCGATGTTGATCGACATCGCCTGACGTTGCCCAACTTCACCAGACATAGTCGTTCGCTAGTGAATACGAGGGTTTATTCACAAATTAGGCATAGTATTTTTAGCACGTTAATACTCATTGATAAGCCAGCTCAAAATACTAGGTACTTTACATGCATTCATTCGGTTTTATAAATAGTTATTACTTGTTTGATCAAGAGGATACATTGACGAGATATACAACTCCACTATCAAATATTCCGAACTCACGCTATAGACAATTGACACGAAACGCAACGCACTATCTTTACCACCCATTTATATTCTTTAGTTTGTCTTTGTTACTTTAAAAACCACGGAAAAAGGAAACAGCGCACCCTAAAATATTAAATAAAGTACGCAAAATATACAAATTATATTAAAAACACCATACCTAATTAATTTTGAAGTCATTCTTTCCGCTTTCCATAACATCCGCACTCATTCCAAAAACGATATCAATTGAAAAGAGATCTTATTACAGTGGTGACTACTAAACAAAATTGAATGTGATCGTTCAATAAGCAATGAAGTTTGGATTCTAAACTGATTCGAGACCGCCTGTAGTACACAGAGTAAAAAAATACAGTAGTCCAACTTTGTTAAGGCAAACTTTTGTTATGGCCATTTAACGAATAACTTCTTCAAAGAAACTGTCAGATCAGAATATTTCTGAACAGACAGCAAAATGGCACTTATGAAAAAATCTTTTCTTTCTTTTTTTTTTTTTTTTTTTCAGGATGGGACATCATCAAATGACCATATGTATATGTACCAGGGCAGCGGTAACCCTTTCGGACGATCCCGCTACCCCGGCAGGATGAAGAAACTCTCATATTAAACGATGTATAGATAAAAAGGTAGGAGATTATACACTTACCTAATCTCCGGTTTTCTGAAAACCAATATTCGTTGTCAAATTACATGTCAACAATTTAAAGCTAAATCTATGATTTCCTAAAAGAGCGGTTGTTCCAACATAGCGTCTGTAAAGGTATGAGGAACAGGGTATAAAGTTCACTTATCCTCCTTAGAAAAGGGAGGATCCTCCGACCAGACGGGTGTCATGTCTGGCGGCTAACTGCCCGATGATTCATGTCGGGCCATTGTATATATGCTAGTTGCGCGGTAAACTCTGCTTGCGAGACGCAGGATTTTGCGTGCGGATGAATATTTTGCGTAATTTTCTTTTTGAACAATTAAACATTCTTAATCAGAAAACATAATTAAATTAGTTCAAAAAACACTTTTACACGTCATAATTAAATTATATTTAAAAACTAGATTGATTAAACTTTTTAATCCTTTATTTAAAAGAACTAGATTATACTGGTTCTTTTAGATAAACTAAAACAAGCTTAAGGTCAAAAACTTTGACCTTGAGCTGGCGTAGCGTAGCATGATGTTTCAGTAGAATACGAGCAGATCAAAGTATGTAGTTTTGTTACCAATTATGTGCGGTTGAATGTAGCACAATGTCTAATCAAATATATAGGAAACAGATGGCAATGTTCTCGCATAAATCAAGACCACTTGACCCAATTTTGTCAAGGATTTATCGACACAATGAACAACGCGAATGTGGGCAGGAGGCACGACAGGCCTCAGACAATTTTGACGTAGGTAGGCTTAAGCTGTCACAATAATATCGGTTTAACAATAATTGTACTGTTGCACAATAAACACTAATAAACATATAACTGTTTTCCCTGAAGGGTAAGACAGAGGTGTACTTATAGTATTATAGAGGCATGAGGTAGAGGGTGTAAAGTTCACTCATTCTCCAAAGAAAAGGGAGAATCCTCCGACCAGATGGCTGTTGGGTCTACTGCCCGATGATTGATGCCAGGACGTTGTATATATATATGCTACAAAACCCAAAACTTCGCCATTTATGTTTCAGTCTCATGTAATAGGATGCGATCCCATTGACAGCAACGGGATACAAATTCAGACACCATGCTGCTACTGAGAATTCTTAACTGAATAACCCAATATGTCTGGCAGTACCTGCATCGTCACATGCGGACTCCGCAGCACACTGACGTCACGCAAACATCCTGCATCTCACAAGCAGATTTAACCGTGCAACTAGCATATTATATACAACGTCCCGACATCAATCATTGGGCCGCAGCCCACCAGTCACATCAACCGTCTGGTCGGAGGATCCCCCCTTGAGAGGATGTGTGAACTTTGTTGCTTGTTGTAAATAGAATAACCCAATAGGTGAATGAACCTTAGACGTAAATTAAATAATTCAATAGGTTATTTGGCCGACCTAGGAATCGAACCCGAGCCTTCATGCTCAGAAGTAGCTCTTGTGACCTCAATATTTTAAGCGAGGACCTTTTCATTTATTTATTCTGTGGCGAAATCGGATTGAGGAATAAGAAGGATTTCTATAGGGTAGTCGAAAACGAAATAGCAATAAAGAACAATGTTCACGAGCGAACAATTGCGTAGCAGGTTTTAAGGGGTGGCACACACGGATGTAAGAAGTTTTTATTTCCATATAATATGGGTTATATTTTTGGGAACACGGAAATACAAACTATGGAAGTTTACTTACTATACAGTGTGACGACTAGGTTATAAAATTAATTAAAACTACATATTATTCGTCACTACGCATTCCAAACATACAAAATGAAAATAATTAATAACAATGAACATTCCAGCCGTGGCACCTTTTTTTTAGTCAACATTAAACTTAATTGGTGATTATTTGGTAACAATACCATAAAGTTAGTGTTGAATTGTTGATACTATCGCTCCGCGCGTGTCAAGTGCCTAATGAGGCACTATACACACGAAATAAATCAACCTTGATAATGATCAAGGTTGATTTATTTCGTGTCAATTATAAAGCTATTTATTTTGTTTAAAAAATTCAGTCATTTTTACAAAATAATATTTATTTTATTACTTAAACTGACTGATAATAATTTGTATTAACCGCTGTACAGTACTATTTAGGGCTCATTTTTCAATCAACATATAATCTTTATTCGTCAAATAAAATTGACATCTAGGCGGATTTATGCAACGGCAGATAACTTTATTGGAGGAATGATTTTGAATTTTGACAGTTCTTCTATACAAAAACTGTCAGATGTCAATTTTATTCCACGAATAAAAATTATCGATCGATTGAAAAATGAGCCCTAAAAGTTATTGTATGAAAGAACTGTCAAAAATTCAAAATTATTCCTCCGATAAAGTTATCTGCCGTTGGAAAACTCAGGCCTTAGAGCTGATTGTTCAAACGACAGATATTTATTTTTTATTCGTGGAATATAATTGACGTCTGACAGATTTTATATGGAAGAACTGTCAAAATTTCATAATTATTCCTCGAATAAAGTTATCAGATTATAAAAAAATATGCCCTTAATGTGATAACCTACTCACCACTCTTTATAGGGCAACCTAAAATTATATGTGATTATTGTGGACGTGATGGAAGTTCGTTTTATAATATAAACAAATATATAAGGATGTTAATCTGCCTAGCTTTTTCCCAACTATGTTGGGGTGAGCCTCCAGTCTAACCGGATGCAGCTCAATACCAGTATTTTACACAGAGCGATTGCCTATCTGACCTCCACAGCCCAGTACTGGGTAACACAATGCCCCTTAGGCAGACCCCCCGAAACGACTGTCAAAGATTTACGAATGATAGTCGGGACCAACGATTTAACGTGGTTTTGAGGCACGGAGGGGTCTCGATATGTAATGGATGGTCACCCATCCACGAACTGACTTTAGCAAGTGTAGCCTAACCTCTCTCTGTATAAGGGTGACTACCCTTGTAAAACACAACAATCCGATCAGTCATTCTATGTTTCACTGGCTTTTCCCTATTATTGCAAAGCATTAATGTTTTACCTAACAACCCTTGTTGACAAAATTAACGCCACATTATAAATTGGACCCAGATTCCAACACTTAAAAGCCCATGAATAATTTAATACTGAGCAACAGTCGGTCCATATTAATTTGGGACCACATCCTTAAGTATCATCTACCCTAAGGCACCTGTCCCATCGCTGACGAGAAAACGACTGGCTATAGATATTCTCGCTCCGAAAACGTACAAATAACTATCGGTAAAAAGTCCTCCAGACCGTATTTTGAAAGAAAAGAAAGAAAAAACGTTTATTTGCGGTAAACATGACTCAAAAAAGAACATAAAAACAAAATAAAGAAAAAAAACAATAAAAAATGGTTGACATGCGTCACATCCACGCAAAACGGCTATCGCTCAGCATTATACTGCGACCCTATGCAAGACAGAGCCCCAGCGCTGGTTTTCAGCGACACCCGGCGCCGACGTAATGACGTCGTCCGGTGCAGCAAACAATTATTGATCAACAAGTATAAAACGATTATTTTTATTTTTAAAGTAAACAGTTATTAGGACGCTGTACTGGTACAGCCGGAGAGAGATCCGATGCAGGACTAACGGCTTAACGTGTTTTCGTAAGCACGGGGATATTACAGGACTTCGACTTCGAGGTTGGCACCTTCAGTACCGTCCATCAACTCCTGTAGCGTACATACAACAGGACACGCTGGACATGATATTAAGTTCCCCATTGTTTGTGGGACAGCACCATATTTACACTCCAGAGCGGAGTCATCTGTGAATCTCCATCTGAGCAGGTTTCCTTTGCTTCAGCCTAACTGAGTTCGATGTATATTTGAAGATTTCCAGGTAAGTATCACACACGAGCGACACGCGTCGATGACAGAGGCAACTGCAGTCGACTGCTGTAGATGCATTTCAGTGACAGCGCGTGTTGGCAGCGGTTGCAGTTACCTCTGTCGTCGATCCGTATCGCTCGTGTGCATGCATACCAGCGTGTGGTAGACGTCCCGATTTTGGCGGGACGTCCCGATTTTTAGCCCAAAATTAATTGTCCGGCGCGGAATGGGCTCGCGGAATTTTGCGGTTCAAAATCCCGCTTTGCCCGAAAAAAAAATTGGCAACGCTGATGCATACTAGCCACTAAGCCAAGGCAACATTTGTCCAGGTGCTAGATTTTCTTCAGATGTAACGAATGGGTTTGGTAGGGAAGTTTATATCGCCAAAACTTCAGCCGTTAAGCCAACACTTCTCGTTAATCGTCGGCGGTAGAGCAGGTGCCTTATTAGGGATGAGAGCATGTTATTAATCCTCTAATTAACACAAAGTCTTGCGCATTACTTATTGTGCTCATTAAGATTCGGGAGTTTATTTTTGGAGTGCTAAAAGCTGACAATGTATAAAATGTTATAAATTGTAATGTAAGACTTACAGTTCTGATGCCTCGTTGGTTTAGTGGTCGCTAGCGCTGCTGCTGTACATAAGGTCCTGGGTTTGATTTCCAGGTCAGGCAAAGTGTTATTGAGTTTTTTGATCAGGAATTTCTCAGTAGCAGTACCGAGTCCAGATTTGGGCCCAGTTGATGGCACTAGGCCCGCTATCCTTTTTCCAACTATATTGGGATCAGGTTCCAGTCTAACCGGAGGCAGCTGAATACCATTATTTTACATGGAATGACTGCCTGTCTAACCTCCACAGACCACTTTCTGGTTAACACGATACACCTTGGTGACACTGGTTGTCAGATTTTCGGGATTCTGAAGACCAGTACCGACTGTCAAAGATCTACGAATGACGGCCGGGACCAACGACTTTACGTGCCTTACGAGGCATAAAGGTCTCTTGAATACGTAATTGATGGTAACCCATCCAAGAACCGACCGCGGCAAGCGTAACTTAAACGACGATCGACCAGTGCGGCTGTTGTCCACGAGCCGCCAAAAACACAATAAAAGCAAAAAAATATTAGAAAATTTTCTTCGTTTAAAGAAAATGTTTCTCACACAATATTTGTGGTCAGACTCCCCTTAACCAACTGTTGAAATATTTTTCAGAAAAAGGGTACAATAATTTATACAATTCACAGCTACCTTTTGTGACGTTAAATATAAGATGAGTTGGTCACTGTCAGTCCCTAGTTTTTACAGATAAGCACTTTAAATTTTATCGTATTTTGTTTCGAGAACGACCTTCTAAAAGGATGTTTTAATAATTAAATTTGAATAATATATACAGGGTGATTTTTTAAAGACCAGCCAAATTTAAGGATGTGGTACAGACCATCAAACTGAACAACTTTCTCCATGGGACCAACATCGTAATCGCGAATAAAAATTCAGCCGTCCCATACATTTAGGTCGAGTAGGTATTGAAGTTTCCTATGGGACAGTTGATAAAATTTTCGCGATTACGCTATTTGTCCCATGGAGAAAGTTGTTCAGTTTGATGGTCTGTACCACATCCTTAAATTTGGCTGGTCTTTAAAAAATCACCCTGTATTATTATAGCGCAGTGGTAATGGCCGCGACTTACGAGTTGTAGGTCGTGGGTTCGAACACAAGCTGGCTTTACTTTGTGTAAATTCTTTCATCACCACTGCTCTTAAAACGGTGAAGGAAAACATCGTGAGGAAACCGGCATGTCTTAGAACCAAAAATTCGAAGACATGTGACGTCTACCAACCCGCACTGGGCCCGCGTGGTAGATTACAGCCCACTCCCTCTCGAAGAGAGGAGGCCTGCGTCCCAGGAACATTATAGGTTGATTATGAATGTATTGACCCTGTAGAAGTGGCGGGACGGCTTGTAGAAAACAATCGACCAGTGGTCACATTAGCCCTGGATCTAAAGAGCTAGACATCAAGGGGACAGGCCTCTGACTATGACAGTAGGATAACAACTAACAGTAACAGAAATGTATTATACCTGGCTAGATTAAAAACTGATAACGGATAGCTGGACTAATAATTGGTTTAGGATTTTGCATGTGGCTAAGTAATAACAGCCGCAAGGGTCGATCGATCAGGTTAAGCTACGCTTGCCGCGGTTGGTCCGTGGATGGGTGACTATCTGACGGTGACCATCCGTACATAACAAGTGCCTCGGAAAACACGGAAAGCCGTTGGTCCCAGTTGTCATTCGTGGATCTTTGACAGTCGTAACGGGTCGTCAGAAGCCCGAAAGTCTGACAACCAGTCTTACCAAGAGGTATTATATTAGACAGTAACTAAGTTAGTTGTGGAGGGTGGAGGTCAGATAGGCAGTCGCTCCATATAAAATACTGGTATTCAGCTGCATCCGGTTAGACTGGAAGCCGACCCCAGCATAGTTGGGAAAGGCTAGGTAGATGATAAGGATTTTGCATTATGAAAAACGTTACATACAGAATTTCTTTCAGGTATTACTAGCTGCGCGCCGCGGTTTCACCCGCACAAGTTTCGATCCCGTGGGAGTATCGGGATAAAAAGTATCCTATATGTTAATCCTGGTTATAAACCATCTGTGTGCAAAATTTCATCCAAATCCATTCAGGAGTTTTTGCGTGAAAGAGCAACAAACATCCATCCATCCATCTGTCCATCCATAGAAACTTTCACGTTTATAATATTAGTAGGATAGGTAGACTTCTACCTAACCCGTCGGGGAACAGGGCGTGGTATTCTGACGTTTTGTATTGTAAGCGTTTACTTAAGCCATACATGCTTGCTTGCTCACTTAGTACAACTATTTGTAGGCCCCTACACGTCTTCTATTTTGGAAGCCATGATGGATAAAACGTATGAAGCTGCAATGAGAAAAAAATGTTTGAGAGTACGAGGAGGTGCATCTATAGTTCACCCACCAAACACCACACTTCTGCTTAACTCTTCGGGGAATAAAGTCGTGATGTTTTCTTGTTAAATGTGTGTTTTCAAGAGCCAAGAGCCGATTCCCGGCCACCGTAGGCGCGGGCTTGCGGGCGGCGAGTTGCCCATTGCTCGCCGCCCGCCGGTAAGGACCAGGCCCGGATCGACGGCGCGTTGTGTTCCACGCGCGCCTCAAAGAGATGTCAGCACGAACTGACGGTGTCCGCTAGGGCCGATGCCTGGCAGGGCCGCGGATTGTTCGAAAGAGATACCGTGGTCCCTGGCACAGGCAACTGAAGGAACATGGCTGGGTTTTAGTCAGTAAAAGTCTGACACGCCTTCCCGCTCCGCCCAGAGCGGGAGAAGTCATAATTATGATGATTTCCCACCCAAAAAAAGGGGGCAAAATATCAACCTAAGGAGATGAAGATTATTTACGAAATAGTCAGGGAAAAAGATCTACTCGTAGTTAACTATTCAAATCTTTCTCAGAATAAACCGTTCAACTTACTATCAGTTTCAGGAAAATTGTCGTCAAAAATGTAAAGTGAAAACGACTAGGTACATTAAAAAACTCGTCAAGTTCGAGTTGGCCTCGCGCACCGAGGGTTCCTAACTATGCAACTAAAAATTTACGGGTCTCGGTTTTTTTCCTTTACTTGTGCTACATGACATTGTTTCTTGCCCCTCATGATTCTAGGTCAACGGGAAGTACTCTATAGGTTTTGATTCCGGACCATAAACGCCCATATCTTTTGATTGCGATGACTTAAGTTTGATTTTTTCACTGCTTCAAGGGATTGCAGCCTTGAGTATTTGATATCAATTTCAAGTTAATAACTCCACGCGTTCCTGAGAAAAAGGATCTTGACTGACGGACAGGCTGACGGACAACGAAGTGATCTTATAATGGTTCTGTTTTTCCTTTTGAGGTACGGGACCCTGAAAACTATTAGCAAGTTAAAATAGCTACATTAAAAACAAAGTTCATAAATAGCTAAACAGCGAGTAAAGTGCCAGCATTAATTTTGCTAACCATAAAATGCATGGCTAGACTTATCAGCGAACTGTTTCCGAGCAATTTACTAAAATTTTCATTAAACAAGCTGCTAAAATTCATAAACGAGGTACATTTATTGGACGGTATCTACATGGTTGGTCGTGGGGACTAATTGAATTAAGTTTGCAGTCAAATTGAATAATGGCTTTAAATATGATGTGTTTATTTTCGATTGAAACCTATATTACAAATCAATCAATACAATCCTAACCAATATTACAATTAATGCAAAAGTGAGTGTGCTTTCACGCTAAAACGGTTGAACGGATTTGGATGCGAGCTATAGAACGAGCTATGCTTGGAGTCCCTCTGAGGGATCAAATCCACAACTAGGTGATCCGGCAGTGAACCAAAGTTGCCGACATAGCTCACAGAATAAACAAGCTGAAGTGGCAATGGGTCGGCCATATTAGCCGTAGAACCGATGACCGTTGGGGTAGACATGTTCTTGAGTGGAGACCGCGAATCGGTGAACGTAAGGTGGGTCGCCCTTAGGCTAGGTGGAGCGATGCCTTCGCAGGATGGCTGGTAGCAGCTGGATGAGAGTTGCCGAAAACAGAGTTGAATGGCGTGCAATAGGAGAGGCCTATGTCCAGCAGTGGTCTGCTATAAGCCTATATAAACTTAAACAAAAACCTTCATCATCATCAGCCGATGATGATGATGATGAAGGACTTTGTTTAAGTTTCCTGTAGTACTGATGAATTTCAGTATGGCTTCAGTAATTCCTGACAGGCAGCTTTTAAGTAGCAATTGTGTGGTTTATTTATAAACGTTGCATAAACTTAAGTAATGATTAGCGACTGTTTAACCATCCATTTTTGACGTTTAAACGTCTCTAAACTTCAAGCAACGCTTATAAATAGAGTTGCCGAAAATAGAGTTGAATGGCGTGCTATGGAGAGCTACCCAAATTGTTTTTTTTTTTTTTTTTGTGTGTTTATGTCCTTTTTTCGTGCGTCATGTTTGCCGCAAATAAATGCATTTTCTTTCTTTTCTTTCTTTCTTTCTTTCTATGTGCAACAGTGGACTGCTATAGGCTGATGATAATGATGGGTTTGGATGGGCAAATATGTGGACTAAGACCTGGAGAAAAACATGGACTTCTTTTCATCCTGGATCCCAGACGAGGTCACGTAGCAGCAGCAGTTAGTTTTTTATAATAACGACTGACACTTATTCAGCCACTTTGTCTTCCAGTGAATCCCTTATCCCATAGAATGTTGTTAAAACTCTTATTCCTTGTCTACATAATTAAATAAATCTCTGTGCATTTCAGGTTTCTAGGTCCAAGGGTTTTGGCTGGCTGCCTCAAAGAGATGTCAGCGTAGTTGACGGGGCCCGACAGGGCCGAAGCCTGCCGGGGTAGCGGGATTGTCCGAAAGGGTTACCGCTGCCCTGGTACGTAAAGGGCTAAGGAAGGAACACGGGTGGGTTTTAGTCAGTAAGAGTCTGACACTCCCTTCTGCTCCACCCAGAGCGGGAGGAGTCATTTGATGATTTCCCATCCACAAAAAAAAAAAAAAAAAAGGGTTTTGGCTGGGCGTTCATGAGTCGGTCAGTGAGTTTTTTTTATGTAAATGTGGTAATTTTATGTAAATTTCGCTTCTTGAAAGAACTATCAATTTAACAATGAAGTGTAGTAAGTAGTTAGTAGCTACAAGTGCTAAGCTACGATGCTACGAATTTCGTAGCAGGCGTAGCAATGCTACAAGTTCGCGGTCTACGCGAAGTCAACATCCGAGGTAAACTTTCATCGTCCATTTTTACTTCTTCATCAAATCCTACTAATATAAATGCGAAAGTTTGTATGGATGGATGTTTGTTACTCTTTAACGCCAAAACGACTAAACGGATTTGGATGAAATTTGGCACACAGATAGTTTATAACCAGGATTAACACATAGGATACTTTTTATCCCGATATTCTCACGGGATCGAAATTTATGCGGGTGAAACCGCGAGGCGCAGCTAGTAAATAAATAAACGATTAAAAACATAAACAGTTTCATTAGAATCCTCAACAGTCGCGTCTTTAAAAATATTGTATAGAAGAAAAAACATTTTTACGCAGCCACAATTTGGTATGGGATTATATTTACCTTTTACATCTTTCATAGAAATATTTACCTTTGAAGTTGGTTATATCAATATCATGCTTTATTTACAGCACTCTAGGGTATTTATATTTTAAATGATGAGTAATTATTTGAGTTCCCCTAGCGATGAGAAGCTGTAAGCGATTAAATAAAAGATGCTGAAAATGAAACCTAAAAGTATACAGGGTGGCAGGGACATCAACGCGCAACCTGTAACCATAAATTAAGCACATAATTTAAGACCCCACTAGTGAAGAAATTTTCTGTCGGTTAACCAAAAAAAATCTGCTGTTTCATAGGAAAACGCAATACCTACGCGGTCAAAATGTATAGAGCAGCTAACTTTTTTTTTAATAACCGATGAAATCTATCGACGTGAGGGTGTTTAGAATCATGTGCTAAATCCATGGTAACAGGTTGCTCGTCGATGTCCCTGCCACCCTGTAGTACACCCACATTTTGCCACTTATATTTATGTCCCATATACATTTATATTCGTGGATCTTTCACAGTCGTTACGTGTCGTCAAAAGCCCGCAAGTCTGACAATCAGTCTTACTAAGGGGCATCAGATGTCCCTGCCACCCTGTATTACTAATTTTTGGTACGCGCTTGGGAATGTAATATTGAAGGAACTAAGAAGCAGTGTTGCAAACATACAAAAACTTAATTAACTAAATTTCTTGTTCCCCAACCCACCCAGATGTATCTCATCGCCGACCCGCTTTTTCACTCCGTTTTCGCTTAGCGTTTTTTCTTACTTTTTTTCAAATTGCTCGGCTCCTAAGGGACTGAGCGTGAAATTAAATAGCCTATAGTCTTCCTCAAGAATTGGGCTATCAAATCCTACTAATATTATAAACGCGAAAGTTTGTATGGATGGATGAATGGATGGATGGATGTTTGTTACTCTTTCACGCAAAAACTACTGAACGGATTTCGATGAAATTTGGCACACAGATGGTTTATAATCAGGATTAACACATAGGATACTTTTTATCCTAAAATTTTTGCGGGATCGAAACTTACGCTGGTAAAACTGTGGGACGCGCAACCAGTGCAAAAATATTTTTTAAATTCAACTGGTAGTTTCGGAGTTTAGCGCGTTTAAACAAACAAACAAACTCTTCCGCTGTATTATTAGTATACATAATTATGTATATATTAGGATAGATTTATATGCTGGCAGCGGAAATCAAATACTGTGATAACTGGAACTGTTTTACTTGAAATAAAATACGAATTTTAAACTTAAATCAAAACACATGAAAAAATATTAAAATGTGGTTTGTTTTTAATTATTATGTAAAAACGGAAACGAGCTGAGTTTAAAAAGCGTAAAATCGTATCATTCAACGCTCCAGCGCTGTAAAATCGGATGCTGTATTTTTTATCATTTGAAGGTCTTTTCAAAACGTAAGTGGGCTTGTGTGTAAGAACCGACCATGGAATGTGTCCGTAAAACCGTCCGTGTGTGTCCGTGTGTATGACCGTAAAACTGACGAATAAAAACATCGTTGTCGACGAATTATAAGATTAACAAAAACTATCGCGCATAGGTATGTAAGGATCGTTGCAGATGGCATTCAATTCTCAATCCTTTATTGCGTACTATAATGTATATTATAGTTGGTAGGGAAATAAATATTTGTCACAATTATGGACCCTGATGGGCACAGCTTAGATCAAGTAGGAGAGAGGAGGAAGGAGGGTAGTTTCTGCCTACCTTCATGAGAAGAACGCGTAACTTTATGTAAATTTTTTTTACGATCAGTTTACTCACCTCTGTATTTCAACCTTAATTAATTTCAGCGGGAATATAATTACGAATCCCGTACATTGCTCCTCGTAGGTACATGTTTAAATTAACCCACTCCTAGCACAATACATTGCTAAGATGAGAAAGATAGCAGAACAGCGGAGTAATTGCAAATGTCTTTCATTTTGACAGTGCGGCAACATTCATTGCGTCATTAACATTGCCGAGCCGACGAATTTTTCAAACAAATGAAGAAAGCAAGAACGCCTCCGAAACGGCTGAACCGATTTTGACGGGACTTTCACTGGCAGATAGCTGATGTTATACGGAGTAACTGAGACTTTATATTAGGTATGTATCTACAAATTTAAGGTCTTCGGATTTTTTTCTTCACTTGTGCTGCATGCTTCTTGCCAAATTTCTTGATTCTAAGTCAACGGGAAGTACCCTAAAGGGTCTTTACAGACGGACAGACAGACGACCAACGAAGTGATCTTATAAGGGTTCCGTTTTTCCTTTTGAGGTACGGAACCCTAAAAATTAAAGAATTAGGGTTCCGCGCAAAATTAAAACCCATGAACTTTCCGACATCCACGCGGGCGAAGCCGCACACAGAAGCTTGTTTGTAACTAAATTATTACAACGTAAAATGTGTATCTTTATCGTGGACCTTAATCAGTATTTTCTAAGCAATCACGCTAGGTAGGCTAGTGCCTACCTGCCGAAATTCTTTGCTCAACAACCAATCTGCACGTCTTTTCCCAACTATGTTGGGGTCGGCTTCCAGTTCAACTCAATGTAGCTGAATACCAGCGGAGCAATTCTGGTAATTCTAAGAACGTTCACAGTCTGATCTCAGTCTCAATCTGTCAAAAATTGCTCTAATATTCTCTACATTTTGACAAGTTTTTGACATTTGTTTTTCGCCGAGATGAGACTGCGACTAGATTTTGAACGAGAAAATTACGAGAATTAGCCTTCTGAGCAACAATTCAATTTAATATTTGTTGCATCCATAATGTACACAAATACAAGTGGTAAGTATAAATCAATTATAGACCCTGTCGGGCACGGTAACATTTTAAATAGGAGGAGAGAGGAAGAGCGGTTTTATGGTTTTCCTAATTATTTAATATTTATTATTATGTCCTTATTATTGAATATTTATTATACGTCTATCTGTTTTTAACAATAGTATTTGTTTTTATATATTATTACTCATTTATTTATTCTCTGAATATAATTTGTGTAAAGGCTGATTTTTCAATCATTATCAGATGATTGAAAAATCAGCCCTTACACAAATTTACAAAAAGCCCTTACAAAAAGATCAGACTGTGAACGTTCTTAAAATTACGAGAATTGCCCCCCTGATAAGTTTATTCGAGGAATAATTTTGAAATTTTAACAGCTATTTCATACAAAAACTGTCAACCGTCAATTTTATTCCTCGAATAAAGATTATCTGGCGATGGAAAAATCAGCCTTTAGTCAACAAACACATTATTATACCGGTTGACTTTTTTGCCGTCTGGACAAAAACAGGGTATAAAAGGTAAACGCAGCAGAAGCCTATGGCACAGAAAATTCATTTATTGTCACAAAAAAAAAAAACACGCATATTATTGACAAATAACATAAAAAATAAATTAAAGGCCCTTTTGTATGCGCGAAAAATATAATTGAATTCGTAGCGACATTAATTCCTTCACATCCATCCACCCATCCATGTTGAAGCCATCGGCCGGCTCCAATCAAAGGATTGAAGGTAAAAAAGAGAGATTCTTATTTTATTTTTGTGAAAAAATATATATGTCGGAGTTATTCGTTAATTCGGAACGCCAGCGCCATCTGGTGGCGCTCGACAGAGTCTACAGAGGGCTACGAGAGCTACAACTACAAGAACGGTGTGAGCAGAGCTCTCGGGATCATCGAAACATTGGACATCGTACGAACAATATGTGCCTAGAAACTGTCTGCGTTCCGTATCGTTGAGTTGGGTACCTACAGTGTGTGATTCGCTAGTGTGACTAACTTGTTCGTAAATTGTAATCTGATTTGAACTGCAAACCGTTTTTCTATTGTGCTATAACCAACACTACCCATAGTACGCCCACAGTAATTAAAATATGCCTGATGTTAACGAGAGACAGACATACCTTCTCCGTCATATAAATTCTGGGTCATAGGCTTATACTCCCTTCACCTTTAATTCCCTGTTTTTGTCCAAACGGTAAAAGGCGATATAGCGAGATTTACATAAAGTGACTGACCTCCACAACCCAGTTACTGGGTAAGACGGTACCCCTTAGTAAGACTGCTTGTTAGACATTTGGGCTTCTGACTAGACTACCCGTAATGACTGTCAAAGATTTACGAATGGCAGTCGGGAGCAACGGCTTAACGTGCTTTCAGAGACACGGATGAGTCTCGATATGTAATAGATGGTCACCCATCCACCAGCAAGCGTAGCTTATCCTCCGACCGACCCGGGTGGCTGTTACCATTTTGCCACGAGCCCCTGAAATTCTTTGCTCAACAATTCAATTAAACAAGGGCTCATTATAAAAACAAGTATGTTTCAAGCCTTGTTTTTATTTAATTAAGTGCTTTTGTTAAAGGCTTTGTATATTCATATGCGAAAAAAATTAAATGATAATTGGGATTTTAGCAAAGTAATTTCTTTTATCTCTCATAATTCATTTATTTTGTGTGTTGTACAGACGCCAGCAGGTCATGCTACCCGAAACTGTCAAATTTTCCCAATCAACCTTGACCCTTAATACTTTAGCGATAAAGTTGAAAATCTATTAAAGAAATTTGACAGATTGTAGTAGCCGGATGTGCTGGCGTCTGTACCTACCAGTCTAATGGACTGTTGGTCTTGTGGTCATAAGCGTGACTGCTGATGAGCGTGGGGTTGGATTACCAGCAAAGTTTCATTGGGTTTATCCATTAAGAATTTCTTAGCAAACAACATGGAGCACACGCACGAACGGCACGCATGCACGCACGGCACGCACGCACGCACGGTAACAGCACGGAGTTTGGAAGTTGGCGGTGTGATACCCCCGTGCCTCGGAAAGCACGTTAAGCCGTTGGCTCTGCGCCTGATCTCTCTCCGGTCGGATCGGATTGCCATCACACCGGACTATGAGAGTGAGGGAAGAAAGACCGCAGCTGTGTCTTCACACACACTTGTGCATTATAAAAGGGAGATATTATAATGCACAAGTTTGTGTGAAGACACCGCACCGTAGTTTTCACGAGAAGAAAAACGTATGTGTGCAAAGCCGGTGGGGTTAAACCACAGCAACGTCCCGACGCCAGCACATCAAGCTACAACAATCCGTCAAATTTCTTTAATAGATTTTCAACTTTATCGCTAAAGCATTAGGTTCAAGGTTGATTGGGAAAATTTGACAGTTTCGGGTAGCTTCATGTGCTGGCGTCTGTACTACGTTGTCGTGGGATAGTTTCTGACGTCCACGCGGGCGAACCCGCGAGCAAAAGCTATTATATCTATCTAACTAGCCAGTATTGCCCCACTGCAGTGCAAAGGCCTCCCCTCCCTTTTCCACACAATTCTGTCTTTTGCCAGTCCTTTCGCTGGCTATTTAAAAAAAAAACATTTAGACTTCCTCTTCGTTAGTCTAAGTGATCGCAAGCGCACAGGATGTGAGGTCCTGGGTTCACACACACACACGGAACACAGATGCAATGATATAATCACAGATAGATCTGCAATCAAAAGACATCGTGCATAAGCCACAGTTCCTATAAAATCAACATAATAATACATAATTAATCAATTTTCATTCATAATGTCAATGACGCGTCATTCCGTCAGCTTGTCAGTCAGTCAGGGCAGGTAATTTGGGCCTTGATGGCAGTAATCTGATTCGTGAGCTGACTGACAACGTAGATGCTGACGGAATACAAATCAATTGTATTTACACGCCCTTGTAGCTTCAGGGGCACACGTTTCAATCGAGTTTATTGAGGTGAAAGGTTTCACTTTCCGGTATTGCAGAAAATGTTATGCTATATTTTTTACAAGCAGTATCAATAAGAGTAGAAAGAAGTACTAATAAAGTATATTAGCAATTTAGGATATTTACTTTACAGTAAATGACTGTTACTCGTGTGTAAAGGGCCCTACTCTTACAAAATATCTCTAATTGCTGCATCAATTTTTAGGGTTCCGTACCTCAAAAGGAAAAACGAAACCCTTATAAGATCACTTCGTTATCTGTCTGTCCATCTATCAAGACCCTTTTTCACAGGACCGCATAAAGTTATCAAGTTGAAAAGTCAACGCAATCCAAAGATACGGGCGTTTATATTCCGTTTATGCCGCATACATATTTTGACACTTGCAAGGGAATCAAAACCTATAGATTACTTCCGGTTGACCTAGAATCATGAAAACGTGGCAAGAAGCACTGTCATGTAGCACAAATAAAGGGAGAAATAAAAAAAAACCGTAAATTTGTAGTTACATACCCACAAATTTATACGAAACCCTCGGTGTGCGAGTCCGACTCGCACATGACCGGTTTTTTTTTTCAACTCCAACCAAATTGGTGAAAACCTTCGCTCTCAATTTTCATTCAACCCTACATGTAACATCATTTCTAGTAGTACACATGTCAAGTTGAAATCGGTACAGGTAAATTATGCCACAGATACTCGCAAGACCGTGGCCCGGCTCTCGATAAGGTAACGTTTCTTGAATACAAATCATTGGCACGTACTATACAGCCTGCTTACCGGAAAAATCGGCTAATGCAGTATAATGGAAGTAAGAAGGAATGTTTTGGGTAAATTTTAAGTGATTTGAAGGTTAAATGGATTTTGAATTAGCAAGAATAATTAATTAAATATATTCAGATTTGCCTGAAGACCGTTTTCCCGACTATGTTGGGGGCAGCTTCCAGCCTGACCAGATGCAGCTGAAAAATAGTATTTTACGTGGAATGACTGTCTATCTGACATCCACAACCCAGTTATTAAAGTACTAGCTGCGCCCCGCGGTTTCACCCGTATAAGTTTCGATCCCGTGGGAATATCGGAATTAAACGTATTCTTTGTGTTAATCCTGGTTATATACCATCTGTGTGCCAAATTTCATCCAAATCCGTACAGTAGTTTTTGCGTGAAAGAGTAACAAACATCCATCCATCCATCCATCCATCTAACCATCCATCCATACAAACTGTCACATTTATAATATTAGGGGTTAAAGTATGAAATTGCCGATTTGTACTGAAAAATTGAACATCGTTTTTTTTAAAATTTAACATATATATTTCATCAAAATAATTACCATTATTATCTATGTATACGTGATCTAGATTCGACAAACTGTGTGAAAGCATTTTGTACTGCCTCCTGAGAAGAAAACTTTTTATCACGTAGAAAATTGTCCAAATCACGAAAAAAAGTGGTAGTCCGTTGGAGCAAGGTCTGGCGAATACGGAGGGTGACGAATGGTTTCTAATTGCAGTTCCTGTAGAGTTAAAACGGTTTCTCGTGCTGTATGAGGTCTCGCGTTATCATGGAGCAATAATGGTGAAGATCGATTCATGAGTCGGGGCTGTTTCACTGCTAGTTTTGCTATCATTGTTCGGAGTTCGGCACAGTAGACATTTGCCGTTATTGCTTGACCAGATCGGAGAAAGCTATAGTGAATAACACCATGCTGAGACCACCAAACAGTTACCATTACCTTTTTATTGGTAAGCTTTGCTTTAGGACACTGTTGCGGCGTTTGACCTGGGGTCAGCCATTGCATTTTTCACTTACGGTTATCGTAAAGAATCCACTTTTCATCACATGTCACAATTCGATCCAATATTCCTTCATTTCTGTATCGATTCAACAAGGCAACACAAGTTTCAACACGCGTTTCTTTCTGCAGATCAGTCAAACCATGAGGCACCCATTTCTCATATTTTTTTATTTTATTGATTTGACGCAAATGAGTCAATATTGTTGGTAAAGTAACGTTAAACCATGCCGCTAATTCCTGGGTAGTTTAGCTCGGATCGGCTTCCACCATCTCTTTCAATTCATTGTTATTTTACCTGTGTGGGCGGTCTTCCACGTGGTTCGCTCTTCAAATCAAAGTTTCCATCACCAAAGCGTTTAAACCAAAATCGCACGGTGCGTTCATTAGCAGTTCCCTCTCCAAACGCAACATTGATATTGCGAGCTGTTTCTGCCGCGTTAGTTCCGCGTCGGAACTCGTATTAAAAAATAACTCGAATTTTCGAAGTATCCATCTTTCTTGTCTAAGCTGAATAAAAAAAACAACTGAAAGTCGATAATCGAATGTTGCACATTTTTTAAAAGAAGAACTTCATAGGTACCATGTGACAAAAGTTTCACTAAAAAATCTCAAACCATGAAGGTTCTATGTCAATTCAAAGTACCTATTACAATAAAACGGCAATTTCATACTTTAACCCCTATTATTAGTAGGAAGTAGGATAGGATGTATTAGGTATGTTGAAACTGTGTGAACTCCCCGTCACTTGTCCCTAAAGGTTCATTAGAAAACCAGCGTCAGACAGCATCTGTCTGGCATTAATGCTGAAATGAACCTTTTTGGCGCAGCCGTGAGGCGCACACTATTGTTGTCTGAAACATTATTTTTATTTAGTCTTTCACGAACTGTGTCTAAATAAACTTTATTCTTTCTTTCTTTTTATTATTGGTAACACGATACCCATTGGTAAGACTGGTTGTCACTCTTTGGGTTTGGTTTTCAATGACAGCCGCACCAAGACCCCTCGTCTTGGTACATAATTATGTAAAGATGATCACCTATCTACAGAACAACCGCGGCCAGATACGCTGTCATCACGTTCATACCATTGATCGACCCGTGCGGCTAAGTATTACTTAGCCACAAGCTCCTTTAAAAATGAAACATTATTGCCTAGCTTACCTACGTTTCTATAAACAAGCAAGTTATGATTGCTCTAATAAAGTTTATAAGTACTCTTGGTATAGAGACTTTAGTTCCGTTTTGTAGTAATAGGTTTCTATTTGTGTGACTTTTATCGATTTATATTCTTTATTTCTGTGCAGACATGATACATTATCATCATAATCAACCAATAATGTTCCCACTGCTGGACAGAGGCCTCCTCTCAGTGAGAGAGCCGTAATCCACCACGCGGGCCTAGTGCGTGTTAGTAGATGTCTCATATCTTCAATGTTTTGGTTCTAGGACATTTTTTTTTATTTGTTTATTATGGTTTACCAACAGATGTTACAGCGATACATACATAAAAAATACATAACAATAGATCTTAGTTCTACTGCACACCCAATTACAGGTAAACACAACATGCAATTACTCTATTTTACTAAGGACAACAATTTTGTACAATATAATATAATATAAACGACAGTGTCAGCATGAATATTGGCTTAGACTATAACTTAAACTTAACTTATCATATGCGTGTCATATCCGGAGGACATGCCAGTTTCCTCACGATATTTTCCTTCGCCGTTTTTGAGAGCAATGGCGATGAAATAATTTACACAAATTAAAGCGCCTGGGTTCGAACCTACGACCTTCAAGTCGTAACTTGCGGCCGTTACCAATGGGCCACCAGTGCTCGTGTCGAGTTGTCTCGACTTCTTTTTAATAGAAACGCCCTTCTACATTTCTACTCAAGTTTGAATGAAAAGGTATGAATCCCAAATACACCTAATACATCTTTTTCTGACAACGTTCACTTTCAGGAGTAGGTTACAATATTACTTTATTTTCCTTACAGGAAAATGTGGGATTACAACACGAAAAAACGGAAACACTGTTTCCGCCATATTGTCCGCCCACGAAACACAAAAGGCGATCAACATGAAACCGCTTTGCAACCAGAACCTTTGGCCCTATACTACATTGACAACGGGTAGCGGTGAGCGGCGCGGTGAGCTCATCGGCTGGCATGTCTAATAATTTATAAGTTACTAGCGAACCCAGCAGACGTCGTCTGGCCCGACTGGGTCTAATTGTGTTTTCAAACCATCCAGGAACCCATTGAAATATAGACACACACAAAATTTCACAAGTAGGTAGTCGCTCCATGTAAAATACTGGTAGTCAGCTGCATCCGGATAAATTGGAAACCAACCCCAACATAGTTTAGATAAGGTTAAGCAGGTGGTGTTGATGATGAGCAGTGTAAACAATTATTGGTTGGCCATTAAAGAAAAAATTAAAAAAAAAACATAAATGAGCACGAAGCCATCCGCTCCCGCTCTAGCTCCGCTTACTGCATAGCTTTGCTTCTATTCCGGCCATTATTCACCTCTATTCTGCCTGCTCCCTAAGGGCAAAAGCGTGTATTCACACGTGATCGAACGATTGGACTGTTAAATTGAATGTGCTGTGCGAATATTAATATGTCCTACATATTTGGAGCTAAATGGCCCGTGGGCTACAAATCTACAATGGTGGGTCTAATTTTGTGAATATGTTTGAGTTAAAATAGATTTACCTATCTGAATATTGTTAAATGTGTACTTAGTAAAGGTATATCACTGCCTCCCCCCCGGTGGGTTCCCGCATTGACGAGGCGGGGGGGCTCAGTAGCCGTGGCTTGGAGAACCACGGTGAAGCCAAGAGGAACCCGAGCGGGGGCCGCTCGTCAAGGCTTTGCGGCTTAGCCGACGACGAGCGGCCGGCGGATAGGTTGCGGTGCCGCTTGGGCGACATCGCAACCTACCTGAGGCGGGCCGCGATGTCCCCCGTGTGGGAGACATCGCGGCTGAGGAATGGGGGCCGCGGCGGGAGAGGAGTGCGGTGCGCCGCTCTCCCTACCTTCCGCGGCCTTGACGGGGCCGCCACCGTTAGATGGCGGACGCGGTAGGGCCGCAGGGGAAGAGGAGTGTCGGTGTTACGTTGCCGCTCTCCCTATTCTCTACGGCCGTAGCCCCCCCAACGCGGGGGGCATGCGGGCCCCGCCAGCCAATTGGGGGTGGAGGCCAGCAGGCAACGGGTGCGGGGGCACCGTTGCCTGTATCGCACAGGCCTCCACCAGTGTGGGACGGGAATGGCCAGGTGTTCCCGGCCATTCCTGTAGCCCCCCAACCTGGGGGGCATGCGGGGCCCGCCATATCATCTAGGCGGGCATGCGCCGGGAGGGCTGTGGAAGTAAAGGCTATGCCGGTTTCCCATGGCCGTCCCTTCACGGCGATGTGGGAACACCGCTGAGTTTCAGTGGGTATACTGTCAATCTGACAGGGAGTCCCACATACCCCGTCTCGTCCCCCGCGAGACGGGGATGCATAAAGCATTTCTCAAAGACAAAAAAAAAAGGTATATCACTGCCTAACCCCTTTTTTTTTAATTTTTATTTTATTTCCCGGTGGAAATCCTCATGGACTTCTTCCATCGTAGGGGTGACGGAGGGGTATGCCGGACTCTTACCGGGTAAAACCACCGTGGTTTTCCACTTCTGCCTATGGCCGGGGGTGCGGGATTCGCATAAGAATTCACCGCTCCCCCGACAGGCCTCGACCCGCTGTTCCTCAGCGGGTCCCACCTCCCTGTGCGGCCATTCCCACAACGGTCACACCCAATCTCGAATGGCGCGCGTTAAACACTGCGGCGCTAACTCGGGCCTGTCTGGTCGGACGACGGACGCCCCTAGTCCGCCGCCCGCAGGCCACCTCTCATGGAAAGAAAAGAAAGAATAGAAAAAAGATACAGAGATGGAGATGAGATGGAGATTACAGGTGTGATGTTATGTTGTAAATATTTAAAAGGATTTTTATCATTTGTGTGCTTCGAACGCGTGTCGTTGCATTGTTTTTATGACTGTTCTTTTTAGACGCGTATAAAAAGCATATTTTTGGTAACGGCCGCTATACGATTTTTAGGTCGTCGGTTGAACCCAGTCAGGCGCTTTACTTTGTGTCAATTATTTCATCACCACTGCTCTCAAAAACGGTGAAGGAATACATCTTGAGGAAACCGGCATGTCCTAGAACCAAAATATCGAAGACATGTGATATCTACCAACCCGCACTAGGCCCGCGGTGGATTACGGCCCACTCCCTCTCACTGGGAAGTGGCCTATGTTCCAGCAGTGGGAACATGTCTTCGATAAATGGAGAAAATGCCAAGAGTGAATAATCACTATGACAATGAATAATAATTATCTGAAGGTCAATCTGTCATAATTATGTAGAATCTGTCATATGTAGACTATGATGTCAAAAGTAGAATCTGTCAAATGTCGACTAAACGGTCAATTCCCGTAGTTAAAAACATTCAAAATGTAGTCGCAATCTCATCTCAGCGACAATCAATGTCAAAAACTTGTCAAAAATGTTGGGAAATTAGAAGTATTTTTGACAGATTGAGACAGATCACGGGGGCAAATCCCATAATTGTAAGAACGTTCACAGGCACAATTTTTTGGTAATTATTGGCCTTAAGACTGTGAACGTTCTTGAATATTACGAGAATTGCCTCTCAGGTGTACACTTTATAAAAATTGTTTTATTAAAAACGTTCCAAAAGGCCATAGATATTTTTATTTTATATTTCATTTTTTATTTTGCATTTCTGTGGTTATGCCATAAATAACAAAAAAAATATATATACATTTGGAGCCGCAGGCAGGGAACGGTGTTAAAAATGTTCCTTAACGCAGTTATTTACCTTGGCTAAACATCAGATGTACACTTTATAAAAATAGTTTTTATTAAAAATGTTCCAAAGGGTTAAGCCATAAATAGCAAAAAAAAAACACATTTGGAGCCGCAGGCAGTGATCGGTGTTAAAAATATCGCTAGATATTTCTGCTCTCATACTATAATCCTATTAATATGGAATACGTTATGCACTTAGGAGTTAGGGTAACAGACCACGATGTATTCGCTAGAAAAATTTGTTGATATTTCAACTTTTACGATCACTTGAAGATTTTATGGGTTCCGTAGTTAAACAAGAAACTCTTCTAAATTATGTCTGTCTGTTTTTACAGTCTTTTCACCTTTTTAACCGACTTAAAAAAATAGAGGAGGCTAAAATATTCGGGGACTTTATTATTAACCCCCGACAAAAACAGAGGGGTGTTATAAGTAAGTAATTATTTATTTAACTAAAAGACTTAGCCTAGGTAACATCAGTGTTATTTCAATAAGAAATGAGTATGGCTTTAACAGATGACTTAAAATTTCAACAGAAACAGATGACTGTTTACCTATTACGGTTCATGAGATACGGGCTGCTGACAGACAGATGGACGGACGGGTGTTCGGACAGCGGAGGCTTAGTAATAGGGTTCCGTTGGCACCTTTTGGGTACGGCACCCTAAAAAAAATTATCTACAAAACCGAACCACATTTGAAACATTTTTGCATCAAAACCACCCAGACTCCCAGCTCTTTATTCCTATTTCATGATTGAAAACCCACTTGTGTGCTTTGCATACAAAGTCAGTGCCAAAAAGTGCCCACAAATACGTACATAGGTAGATACTTCGTGATGCATTCACGAAGCGAGCTCCACATTTCAAATGAGTAAAATATTCACAACCTGTTTGATGAACGCGGGCTTCGTAAACGCACGTGATAAATAGCTTGTAATATACGTCAGGCTATAAGTAGATGGATAGCTGTCTGGGAAAGTACCTCTATTACATTTGATGTTTTTACGCACCTCTTTGTGTGGTGTTACACGAATGGATATAATAAGAAATGAGTACATAAAGAAAAACAAAAGAGATAGGTACACAAGAAAACAGCTAAAAATAAATCTAAATTATTCTTGCACCACGCTTCCAAAATGCACAAGTTTTAGTTTGCAGAAACTACCTACAGTCTGGCCGTCGAGGGTATGAGTTCCTGACGCGTCATTGCGACAATTCTAGTAGCTAACAAAGATCAAATTCACATAACGAGTAATCGTTTGTATGAAACTGACAGGTGTCAGGAACGCATTCTGTTGTTGGCCGCACTGTAGTGACGTGCTACATACAGTATGCATGTCATTACATAGTCTTATTTTCAGAAAAAAAAAAGTTTATTTTATCCAAGTTAAGTAAAGCCATGTCTCCTGCGCGTATTTTTTCGAAACATTACGCAAAAAACCTTACACATAAACATTTGTTTTCATACACAAGCTGTCTCCTGCGTATTGAAATATTTTAGATTAGTGTCAACTATTCACAAGACAATATAACCTCAAAACCTGTGTCAGTTGGAAATAAGCTTTCAAAATGCTAAATGCTAGATGTGCGCGGTGCGCGTGGCGGTTGAAAATTAAACAAACCCTTCCCCCCACGGACAATGTTTTCTATGCACCTCGGAAAACAAAAACTTGGTGTTTTCATACATAAATGTGTTTGGCCACGCCTCTTTGTTTTGATGTTTTAGTGTAATGTTTCGGAAAAACACGCGCAGGAGACACGGCTGAAGTAAGAGGAAGGCTGAAAAGTGCCACTGGTAACTGAAAATGTGTGTGGAATTCGGTTGTCATGGTATGGGCATGTGATAGGGAGGAATGAGGAAAATGTCGTGAAGAAAATTTCCTAGTGAGGGTTGGTAGATGTCACATGTCTTCGAATTTTTGGTTGTAGGACATGCCGGTTTCCTCACGATGTTTCCCTTTACTATTTTGAGAGGAATGGTGATGAAATAATTTACACAAAGTAAAGCGTCTGTCAGGGTTCGAACCCATGACCTACGACTCGAAAGTCGCGACCATTACCACTGGGCCACCACTGCTCACGCTATCACTGCGTATCTTTTTTGCTTTACTTTATCTGTATCCTTTTCATTTTAAGCCGTTAATGTAAGAAAGAAAGAAAGCATTTATTGTCAATGTGTTGTGTTGTGTTGTGTGTGTTTGTTGTTAATGTGTTTATTTTTAATGTCCCACTGCTGGACAAAAGCCTCCCTACTCTCTTTCCACGTCTCTCTGTCCAGAGCTGCCAAGGACCAATCTTTATCAAAGGAGTCCAGCTATCTGTATCCTTTTTACTTTTCTCTAATTCCATTTTGTGAAAGCAGATATACAAAGGTAAGCACATTGTACTAAAATGTTCGCATGAACAGTAATATATTTTCATCAGGGCTGCCAAGGCCGGCCCACGTTCAGACGTATGAAAACCACAGAGAACCATTTTCTCACAACAATTTCTGACGATATGCACGCAAAGATGAATAAAACCAAGAATAGAATAGATAATAATTTCATTTAGAGCTGATTTTTCCATCGCTAGATAACTTTTGATTGAGGAATGAAATTGACGTGTGACAGTTATTGTATGAAATAACTGTGAATATTTCAAAATTATTCCTCGAATAAAGTTATCAGGGGGGCAATTCTCGTAATTTTAAGAACGTTCACAGTCTGATCTCAGTCTCAATCTTTCAAAAATACCTCTAATTTCCCTACATTTTGACAAGTTTTTGACATTTGTTTGTCGCCGAGATGAGACTGCGACTAGATTTTGAACGTTTTAAATTACGAGAATTAGCCCTCAGATGATTGAAAAATCAGCCCTTAAAGAAAGAAAAAGTATTTATTGCGACTCGTACAGAAAGATTACAAACTAAACTAAACACAGACAAAAATAAAAAATGAAGTTATGTAAAAAAAATAGTACCAAAAATAAAAATGAAACAGAAAGTCCTATACAAGGCCAAGAGGCTCCTATCTCAGCATGATGCTGCAACCTGTGCTAAAACCCAAAACACTTAAAGAGGGGCTCGTGGCTAAGTAATAACAGCCGGACGGGTTGATCGATCAGGTTTAGCTTCGCTTGCCGCGATTGGTCCGTGGATGGGTGACTATCTTTACATATCGAGAACCCTCGGTGCCTCGGAAAGCACGTTAAGCCGTTGGTCCCGGCGGCCATTCCTTTGACACCTTTGACAGTCGTTACGGGTCGTCAGAAGCCCGAAAGTTTAACAACTAGTCTTACCAAGGCGTATCGTATTATCCAGTTACTGGATTGCAGAGGTCGGATAGGCAGTCGCTCTAGGTAAAATACTGGTATTCAGCTGCATCTGGTCAGACTGAAATTATACTCCAACATCTTTGGGAAAAAGGTAGACAAATGATGAATAATTTCACTTAAAATATGAAGATTGTGAATTATGGTTAAACTACAGGAGTAAAAATGACGCGTACAGCATCGTACACGTAACAGAAGTAAAACGTAAAAAAAAAAAACGGGTTGCACTCCGGGAGTGCCGGCAGAAGTGAAAACTTGAATATTAACGTCGTGCATTTTTGATATTTTGGAATGCGGTCTACTCTCCCTCCGTCTTACGAATTTTCGATCAGGTCACGTGTCCTGACGTGAGCTCCGTCTTACGAATTTTCGATCAGGTCACGTGTCCTGACGCGAGGTTAACATATTTTACCCATCACAAAAAATTCTCCCTCCGTCTTACGAATTTTCGATCAGATCACATGTCCTGACGCGAGCTCCGTCTTACGAATTTTCGATCAGGTCACGTGTCGTGACGCGAGTTTAACATTTTTTACTCATCACAAAAAAAGTGCACAACGCCGCTAAAGAAGTTTTCACTTCAAAAAAATATCACTCTCTCACATGTAACAAAATGTGCCTAAACGTGACGCGTCCTTGTTTCAGTTTCAAAACTCGTCCAATTATCGGATCGCCGCCTAAAAAGTTTCACTTCAAAGTATTATACTTTCGTTTTCCATATTTCCAACCGATATTGAGAATTCTAGATTTTTTTTCCTGAAAATAAGACTACGTAATGACATGAATACTGGAAGTAGCACGTCACTACAGTGCGGCCAACGACAGAATGCGTTCCTGACACCTGTCAGTCTCATACAAACGAATACATACATGTTATGCGTATTTGATCTTTGTTAGCTACTAGAATTGTCGCACTGACGCGTCAGGAACTCATACTCTCGACGACGACCAGACTGTAGGTAGTTTCTGATCTAGATTTATTTTTATGTAATGTAATGCTGTTTTCTTATGTATCTCTTTTGTTCAGCGTAGTACATATTGACAGTTACATGTCCAACTATGCTTGGAGTTTTCCTAAGTGATCGAATCAGAAATAAAGAGATCCGCTGTAGAACCAAAGTAACCGACATAGCCCGAAAAATTGCCAGACTTTGCTCGCAAAACAGATGGTCGAGGGGACGAAAGAACCGGAAGACATAGCGTTGGGAGTCCTCCCACAAGGTGGACCGACGGTCTTGTGAAGACCTCAGAAACCCGTTGGATGCGAGAAGCACAGAACAGCACCCTAATTACGTAACACACGATCAATCTCAATTTGAATCATTTTGAAGCTTATTGCTTATCCATTGATTCATATGTTCGAAAAAATTGCCTGTTCAACAACGTAAATAACGCAATGAATGTTGTTGAACTATCAAATTGAAAACCATTGCTACTGATAGGGTGTTACGCAATCACCCCACCGGGGAAGCCTTCAATAATGGATGACTTGCGGCTGAAATGATGACATTTCCAGCTATAGTTTGACCAAAACCGCTGTACCGCGCCTTCGGTATGTGCGCGGCGAGACGAGGGAGCAGTGCAGCCCGCTCATCGCTTACGGCGAAGCCACGCATTCCTCCCGCCTCGCCGCGCATTCCTATGGCGCGGTACAGCAGTTTCGGCCAAACTATAATACATTGACTGTAGATTAATAGGAAACTACTTAATAACCCTCCATTGTCCCAAGCTAATGGAGAATATATCCCTAACCGAGTTAGATAGGCCCGCATACCCAGTTTGACCAAAATCAACTTCAATCAGATTGAGCCCATGCATCTTCCAGGATATCGTTAGCGATTTATCTCAGGATGGATCACGAGGATATAACGATCCTAATTCAATTTTAGAGGCTCTTCGGGATTCCGGTGATCACTTTATTGTGACAGCTGATAGTCGTAATGGACTCGTATCGGGCAGGTCAAGTTGATAGAAATGTTTAACCGCACATGGGTCAAAATCGCTTAACACTTCAATTTCTGTTAAATATTCAAAAATCAAAATATTTAATTTCACATAAACCTACATGGGCACTTATGAAACAACAGAAGCTAGATGCACGATTCTAATTGGTCGTTTTGTATGGAGAAGAGCCGGCAAGATACTCCACGGTTATTTAAATAATTGTCTTTTACAATGTCTTCAAATTACAGTGTTAATAGGTATGGGAGGATAGTGTAGGCGTCCTGTATTGGTATATGTCGGTATTGACCTGCTGATTGGAACGGCAACGCCGCTCCTTACTTCCTCCGAAGCAATAATTTGATATTTTTGGCGCGAAAACTGTGTTTTTGTTTATTACGTGGAAACTACAAGGTCTAGAGATTTGAAAATTTTGCTGCCGATGGCAGCTATTACGCCATATTTTTTAAGCTATAATACACAAGCATATCTTCTTTCGTTTGGAAGATATGAATGAGCAGCTAGGGTGACCTCACTCCAGCTTACACACACGTTTTTGATCGTAGTTTTAACACTTTTTAAGTATTATCGTTCAGTTTTTTCCTTCCTTGTGCAGTTATTATGCCTTATTTTTCTGACTATAGTCCAAAACCCTAACTTCACTGGTTTATCTGTATTGAATGAGGAAGCTGGGGTGACGTCACTCCAGCTAACACACACTAGAAAGACCCATATTGGAAAGAAAAGAAAATGCATTTATTTGCGGCAAACATGACGCATGAAAAAAGGACATAAACACACAAAAAAAAAACAAGTTGGGGGTAAACATGCGTCACATTCATGCAAAACGGCCATCGCTCAGCATAATGCTAAGACCCTATACGAGACAGAACCCGACACTAAACGACATATACTAACGAAGTTTTTGTGGCAGCTAAATTAAGACTGGGAACTTTGATTGCAGCTATTATGCCTTAAATATTGACAAAGGTAGAATTATTCTATCACATTCATATGTGATAGAATAATTCTACCTATGCCAATGGGGAAAAGCTGTGTGTATAACTCCAGCTTCCATGAGGAAGCTGGAGCTATACACAGCTTTTCCTCATGTTTCGATACAAGAAAAAGGAATAACATTACTGAAGTTTATTTTCATAATTTAAAAGCTAACAGCTCTAAAATAATAATAATAATAAAATGGTGCCTCCTCGTCATTTAAAATTTTCTAAGGTGCCTCTGCGAGTTGGCTTCGGCCCCTCGTACGTCTTCCAAAAGTCCGGAACTCAAAACTATCGATACTATTGGTACTTATGAATAGTATTACTCAAGTCTGTCGATTGATATTATCAATAGTACCGACAGTATTTTTAAATTTCAATACTATCGATATGCCTATCGACATTGTTACTAGTTTTCGAGGTCACGATAGTATTGAAATACTATTATCAGATAGTATAGAAATCGATAGTTCAGCAACAATACTTCCAAAGATAACCTCGTACATACAAACAAACAACCTCTCAACAATATTAGTTTAGATAGTTCAGATTACTAAGTTGTAGGAATCGGACATTAGATTCTAGAGTAAGTTCGTTACAAGCTTATGAGATTAGCAACGAACCGATTTTGCATCCGGCCGACCTTGTAAGCGGGTAGCAGAATGCAATACCAAATCCATTACCCAATTGGATTGTGGCCGGCAGACTACAATAGGGTTGTAACAGAACCACGCCACTGTCTCGACCAAAACAAAAGAAAGATCACAAAGGAAGCTAAACACAATCATAGACACATAAAAAACAAAAGTAGGTAAGTATATTAAAATAAACATGTGCGGTTGGATTTTCTTTTTGACCTCGCTTTAGCGCCCTCAAAAACCATGAAAACGTCATCCATGATAACACTGTGCAATTGGTGGTTAGGTCGGCTTCGTATATTTAGAATCAACACTATAAGAGGAAGACCAAAAAAATGATGGATGACTGTGTGAATTATGATAAGTGTGGTTAGAAAGGGGGTGACTGCCGAGATTAAGAATAATAGAGAAGTATGGAAGGAAAAGACATGTTGCACCGACCCCAAATAAATTGAGATAAGGGCAGGAGACTGATGGTGATGACAGAACATGAACTCTCTTCAATTACTCTCACCGTCATCGTCACCTCACTTGTTTAATAAGGTATTTTTGTCTTTATATTTCCACGTCCAGCCTGTTGCATTCCATCCCTAGTTTACATAAGCTAATCAGACGTTTCCACGTGTTGGCTCGTCGAATTACGTAGGCGTGATGCCTGCAGCGGTCAGTTTGTTTGATCGTAGGCTGATTAATTTAGATCTTGTTACAGTATGAGGTTGGAAATCAAAGGTTGGCAGGTTTCGTGTGGCTGTACTGAACATGATTGCAGCTATAACAGGGACTTCTAATTGTATATCATAGGTAACAATGATAGGGGCTTGTGGCTAAGTAATAACAGCCGCACGGGTCGATCGATCAGGTTAAGCTACGCTTGCCGCGGTTGGTCCGTGGATGGGTGACCATCTTCACATAACAAGACCCCTCCGTACTTCGGAAGCACATTACGCCGTTGGTCACAGTAGTCATTCGTAGATCTTAGACAGTCTTTACGGGTAGTCAGAAGCCTGAAAGTCTGACAACCAGTCTTACCAAGGGGTATCGTGTTACTCAGTATCTAGGTTGTGGAAGTCAGATAGGCAGGCTCTATGTAAAATACTGGTATTTAGCTGCATCCGGTTAGACTGGAAGCTGAACACAACATAGTTGGGAAAAGGCAGGCAGATTGAGGTAACATTAAAAAAAAAAAAGAAAAAAAAAGACGAGTTGACTAAATCATTAAAATGTAACATTTTCTATATTTCTATCTGTAATTTATATGCTGTACATAATAGAGAGTATTCTATTCTATTCCATTGTCGCATCTATCTGTCTAGCGGCCTAAATAAGCATAGTTAGATAACTGATTGTGATAACACTGCCCATTCAATATTTGTTTTGTAAATATAATACCAAGGAGACGAGAGCAGGGTGGCCCAGTGGTAACAACCGCGACTTACGAGTGTAGATCGTAAGTTCAAACCCAGACAGGCGCTTTATTCTGTGAAAATTATTTCATCACCACTGCTCTCAAAACGGTGAAGGAAAACATCGTGAGGAAACCGGCATGTCCTAGAATCAAAATATCGAAGACATGTGATATCTACCAACCCGCATTAGGCCCGCGGTGGATTACGGCCCACTCCCTCTCACTGAGAGGAGGCCTGTGTTCCAGCAGTGGGAACATGTCTTCGATAAATCGAGAAAATGCCAAGACTGAATAATCACTATGACAATTAATAATAATTATCTGAAGGTCAATCTGTCATATTATGTAGAATCTGTCATATGTTGACTATGATGTCAAAAGTAGAATGTGAGTGGGAACGTTATTAACGAATGTATCGGTGCAATCTAAAAATCTAAACTTATATTATAAAGAGAAAAGATTTGTTTTTTTTTAATGTATGTTTGTTACGTTTTTACGCTAAAACGGCTGAACGGATTTGAATTAGGCACATGGGCAGACCATTACCCAGGTTAAGTCATAAAATACTTTTTATCTCGATATTTCCACGGTATCGAAACTTATCAGATGAAACCGCGGGGCGCAGCTAGTAATAAATATAAATAATCCACGTAAAATCGCGTTGAAATTGCTCCGTTCGTTTTAGAGTGACGATGCCACAGACAGCCAGCACAATATTACACTATCAGTAGCAATGGCTTTCATTTTGACAGTTCAGTAACATTCATTGTGTTACTTGTATTGTTGAGCAGAAAAATTATTCGAACATATGAAGCAGAGGATTAGCAATTTTCTTCAAAATGATTCGTATTGAGGGTGATAGGGTGTTATACACAATTAGTGTGTAGCGGTATCTACAACGCTACATGCGAACAACGCGTCATACTGACGTCACGCAAATCCTGCATCTCGCAAGCAGAGGTTACCGCGCTGCTATTTTCATAAAAAATCTAATTAATCCGTCAGTTAGATTATTAAAAAATATTGAACCCCTATTGTTTCTTTTGTCAATGATATAAAAAATGATGAAGATATCGCCCGTTAAAGTTCCGCGTGACGGCACTTGCTTGCGACACTTTTGCAAGCAAGTGACGTCACAACACCCCACTCTCAAATTTTAACGCGCGTTTTGTCTTTTTTTGTTTGATTGACAAAAGAAATAATACGTGTCCATTATTTTTCGATAATCTAACTGACGGACTAAATATAATTATATTTTTTATACCCAGGCTACTACGCTATTAGCATAATTATATACAAACTTCCCACCATCAATGGTGGAGCAGTCGCCCGCCAGACACAACACCCGTGTGGCCGGAGGATCCTCCCATTTCTATAGAGGATGAGTGGACTTACACCCTGTTCCTCATACCTCTAAACTAGTGACCCCGAACATGAACGTCAGCACAGCCTTCGTGCAAATACTTCAGCGTGGCGTCATCATCATCACTCTGCTGAGTGGTCGACATAGACTATGGAATAAGAATACTGAAGTCGCAATGCTCGGCCATAACCTGACTGTCTAAATGGTAATTCGGCTAGGATGCAGGTGAATAAAATCGCAACTTCTAAAGTAGAGTAGGTTTCGACTTTTGTCGGGTGTTGACAGGTCGCATGCGGCGGGTGACTAAAATCGACCGGGAAAATATTCAGTCGCAGGCGCGCCTGAAGGTCGACTTTTTGATGCAGAATGAACTAGTCACCTGCGATTTAGGTAGATGTATTCTTGAGCTAACTTAGGATGCCCTCAATTTGTTTGAAGCGGCAATCTTCCCAGGTTAACGTGTAATTGAAGAGGACTTTGTCCAGCAGTTAAGTGGTATGTACTGGTAATGATGCCATAAAAGGCAAATGCTTTAAACATTTTAACAGGTTTAGATGTGGGTTTAAAAGCAACACTCGAAAAGATCAAACGAAGCATTTTATCCCATATCTATTTCATACACTACAACCCTTTGGGGTCCCATAAAATACGGCAACATTACCCCATGTTAGCTATTTACGACAATTTTATTACACACTTAACAGGAACTGAGCAAATAAATCTATACACCGCTGAGATTTACTTTTCTGTTGGCGTTATAAGATATTATTACAATCTTGCAACATCGAAATCTTTTTATCATAGTGCATCTTCCTGTTCCTCTCAAAACGGTGAAGGAAAACATCGTGAGCACACCGGCATGTCCTAGAACCAAAAAATCGAAGACATGTTACATCTAAGAACCCGCACTGGGCCCGCGTGGTAGATTACGGCTCTTTCCCTCAGACAGAGAGGAGAGAGGAGGCCTGTGTCCCAAGAGTGGGAACAGTATAGGGTGATTATGAGTGCATCTTACTAAACACTTACACTTTCACATTCTAATTTTCTTACAAATACTAGTTACAATTCTGAGTTGAGCTGCGCGATTACTGACAAATGCATGCACTGACGGGACAGGTCCATTCAAATGTGTGTGGTTCTTTCCTCCAAAGACTATTTCAGATACTAATCTACGTTGCCCCTTACATAATCTGACCAACTCTTACAATCTATTCTGTAAAAATCTCACCGGAGTTTGTTTCAGCCTTTCTTCTTCGAGTAGTCGGCTAAGAAACACCGACCTTATCCAGTTTTTTAAATGTGATTGACGTGGAAAAGTATTTGTACAATCGTACTTACAGAAATAAATTTATTGATCATTTACTTTGGGGCAAAGGCTTAACATTGCCATTCATCGTGGAAATGCTTCCAGTCTTTAGTACCTCGATTGGGCACGTTGCCAATTTACTGTGACAAATATATTGAATGTCCATTTTGGGTCAGATAAAAGTATTATCTGACCTTTCCTAGAAGCCATTGAAAGCCTTCTCCAGATGTCAACCATGCCTTTAGAAGACATAAAGAAATAAAAGTCATTTACAGTGTTACTAAAATGAGTCTGAAACGGAACAGAAGTGGTTGCGAGTTACGAGAAAAAAATAACATAACATTACGCCTGTTGTTCCCAAAGGGTGAGGCAGACGTGTACATATAGTACCCACATTTCGCCAGTAATGTTCAAGTCCAATGTGTAAAAGGGGGCGAGTCTATTGCCATCATCCGGGCACATATCTAGACTCCAGGCTGTTACTAAGACATTTCGAATGAAAATACCCAATAACACTTTGCCCAACCTGGGAATCGAACCCAGGACCTCATGCTCAACAGTAGCGTTCGCGACCACTACACCAACGAGGCAGTCACTCCTTGCAGTTATTGTACCGTCAAAAACATGTTTTCTAAAATAACTCATACGATACCACATATGTACATATTTAGCTGTAATGAGCGTGTTTGAAGGACACACACAGGTTTCTCCAATTTTATTGGCAGCTAATCAAAGGTGTCTCGATCGCAATAGACAGGTGTCATGTTTAATGAACGATGTCAAGCATTGATGTGATCCGATTTGAAGGTCGTGTGTGGGAAGATGACAGGCAATGAGAGGTTCGTCGAGGTCATCTTCCCACACACGACCTTCAAATCATCGACATCGTTCATTAAACATGACACCTGTCTATTGCGATCGAGACACCTTCGATTAGCTGCCAGTCAAAATGGAGAAACCTGAATGCTTCGGCACATACCTTTAATCCTGGTGTTAATAGACAGACTCTCAATGAGGGCTACCCAGTTTGTACTCACCAGTTGGCGCCACTGTCGAAGGTCCCGAAGTATGGCACTCAAAGTTTGTTAATACTCAAACTTTAGTTCGAGGTTTATAATAATACGTTTGTGTACACAATTATGTATTATTATAACAGAAAGGTTAGCACTGTGGCATACAGATAGTTTGCCACATGAAAACCAGAACTAAATATAGTTAATTCGAGTCTTTGCTTTTGCTTATGAGTTTTTGCTTGTGATTATTGTTGCACATCGATTATATAAAATACTATGTATCAGCAGCAACTCGTGGATTAATGAAAACAACCCCCCTGGTCGATCTTAGGTGAAGCTACGCCAGCCGCGGTCGGTTCGTGTATGGGTGACATATCGAGACCCCTCCGTGCCTCGGATAGCACATCGCTTGATGTGCTATCCGAGGCACGTTGGTATCAGCTGTCATTCATGTAGTCAGATAGTCAGAAGCCCAAAACTCTGACTACCAGTCTTATCAAGGGGTATTGTCTGTGGTATCGTGTTACCAAGTAACTGGGTTGTGAAAGTCATATACGACACGGTTGGCGCAGTGGCTGGGCGATCGACTGCTGCGCTGCGTGTCACGGGTCCGATTACCGCAAAAAAAAAAACAATATAGACAGTCGCTTCATGTAAAATACTTTCATTCAACTGCATCCGGTTGTACTGGAAGCCGGCCCCAACATACATAGTTGGGAAAAGTATATGGCTAGGTAGATTGATTGTACTATATATCTCCAAGTACCAATTCACATAATTGTTTTGACCATCAACTTGATCTATTTCCAACCCCGCTGCGTACCAAATCTGTTTGCTCGGGCTAAACCTTTTGATGGCATGTTTTAAGCGTTAAGTATATAGAACCCATTTACTACTAATGATAGCCATTACCAAGAAGTATGGTTACTAATGAGTTAGTGGGAATTTTCTTAGAAAATAGAGGATGTAAATACGATATAAGTCCGTTTGGGCGTTTATACCTATATTCAAATTTTATTTGTTTCAAATTGACGTTATTTCAAGTTAAACAAATATCAACTTTGTTTTAATGGTAATTAAATTGATTTCAGAATGACTAGCACTATTGAAAAAGTTATAAAAATGTTTGAAGTTGTAGCGTAAACTGAACTTTATTGTGTGGGAATTAAAGTTATTTTTCCACTCATATTATTTACATATTCGCCAAAAATGTGAATATGTCGCGTATGCAGATTAGATAGATGTATTATAGTTATTTATTTATATAGTTATTATTTATATTTATATATTAAATTGTTCTCATGTAAGTGACGATTGTCTTAATGAGAAATAAAGTTCTTTAAACCGATAGTTCACTTTCATATGGTAAACAGGCAGCTAAATTTGACTACTTTTAATAAATTATAATAGTATTGTTTTATAGAATCAGCCTATAATGTTCCCACTGCTGGGATACATGCCTCCTTTTTCTGTGAGGAAGTGGGACGTAATCCACCACGTGGGCCCATTTCGGGTTGGTGAATGTCACATGTCTTCGAATTTTTGGTCCTATAGGACATTCCGGTTTCCTCACGATGTTTTCCTTTAAAAGAAAGCAGCGGTGAAGAAATTATTTACATAAAGTAAAGCGCATGTTTGGGTTCAAACCCACAACCAATAACTCGTAAGTCAGAGCCGTTACCACTGGACCACCAATGCTCTTAAGTATACTATAAGCTTAAAAAGTTATCGTGATCGGAATAGGCTGCGTATATTTACCTAAAGTTTAAAGAACAGAGACGGAAATCGGAGACTTCCTTAGGACAATATTTTTTTTTACCGGTAAATTTGCTGGAACCTTAACTACTTATGTCACTTTTTACATCAAATTAAACTTAAATAAACTTTTTATTTCGTAGCAAAGATCAATATCTATTAGTAATAGCTATTGATCTTTACTATGAAACAAAACGTTTAAAAGAATCGTCAAAATCGTTACCTGAGAAATGATGCAACGTATGTGTATTTATAATTTAGTTCAAAATAAAACAAAATATGTGCAAAATGTTCTAAGGAAGAATGTTTAGCTAATAGAAGCTTTAATTGTAAAAATTTACGCACACGATAAAAAATAAATTAGTGATAGAATGGAAAATGAATATTTATGTCTGTACATAAAACAGATTTTTTAATCATCATCATGATTATTTCAGCCGAAAGACTTCCACTGCTGGACATAGGCTTCCTTCAAGCACCTCCACTTCGACCGGTATTTAATCGTTCCATGAAAAATACTGGTATTCAGGTGCATACCCGACTCATAGTCATAGTCGTTTATTCATAAACAATAATTAAAAAACAATACTTTACTTTTTATATTCTAATATTTAAAAATATAATTTATGTATTTACATCATAATAAACAATACATAAATTATAGATCAGCGAAATGTTAGTATCTTATTCGCAATCTTCTGACTTTGATTATAATATGCGAACTAAAACTTGTTCCCACAAAAGCAACCTAATTATCTCCTAAAACAGGGCTTCCTCTCTTCTACCCTTCTTGCTGTGCCCCACAGGGTCCATAATGATCTAAATGATATAGTTACCACCTTAGTACACATTATGGTAAAGCAATAAAGATAATAAGTATTGAGCAGGCGACAACCTCATAAGATGAACTGCGAGAAGCCCTATTGAACAAAAAAAAACGATTTTCAAAGTCTTAAGTCATTTATTTCAAAACAATATACATTGTGTAGGAATTTTACTAGAGATATAATATGTAATTTAATAATCTATATGAGTTCAAGTTGCCCCACACTACGAATTTCTCCTGTATTGTGGGTGCGTTTACAAACATTTAAACTCACATACACAAACAGCCAGACCCGGAACAACTACTTGTAGGCCATACATATATTTGTTCCGTGCCCCGCGGGTGAGGAATCGAACCCGCGACACGCAGCGCAGCAGTCAATCGCTTAACCACTGCGTCAACCATGGAAAACCAGTTCAAAAGCAACCTGTAAAATACCACCTGTAAAAAATACAACTTGTAAAAAAGTATTTATTGCGACTCGCACAGGAAGATTATAAAAACTAAACTAAACTAAACACAATCAAAAATAAAAATAAACCAAATTATATAAAAAAAGGAACAAAACCAAATTACGTAAAAAAAAGGTAATAAAAAGAAAAATGAAACAGAAAGTCCTGTACGAGGCCAAAAGGCTCCTATCTCAGCATGATGCTACGACATTTAAAAAATAAATGTCGCAGCGCTGGTATTCTGATAGGGCCGCTGTCATGTCACTGGAAGCTGACCCCAAAAAAAAAAGTGTTGTTTAAAGGCTAGCCAGATGACCAAAGAGCTTAAATGACTGTACATAGGGTGGATAGCTCTACGTTTTGTGCACACTGGACAGTAGTAAGCCCGCTATGAATCTCACTAAAAGACTATAGCCTTTCACTATGACATGAGCTTTCCTCGTGTAACTTGAGCTTACACTACAAAGAAGAAAAGGGGTATTTTTAAATGTTTGGTCTACATTATGAAAATCTTTTCTACTGATCTGCGCGAAAACTAAAAACAGTATTGTGTATTTCACGTGTATCTATGTATCTGTGTATGTGGGATTCTTTATACCTTCGAAGCATGGTAACGGCTTTGATGTGGTCGACTCGTCCAGGTCGGGCGATGGTGTCTTGTTTTTTAATCAACGAATCTTCTTGGCCTTTTTCCAACTATGTTGGAGTCGGCTTCCAGTCTCTACAACCCAGTTACTGGGTAAAACGATACCCCGTGGTAAGACTGGTTGTTAGACTTGGGTTTTTTTATAAAATCAAAATGGCTTTAGACGTGAATAAAAAAAATGTTTATAGGGGTATTAAAGCAATGGGCTTGAAGAGACAATTCCAAAATATTGTGTTATATTTTTTGAAATTGTCTCCTAACACCTCCAAATGTAATTTTTCTTCATATTTCCAATCACCAAATGTTTCGATAACTTCGGCGTCCTTCAGAATCGGCCCTGTTGCCCAAATATCTCCATTATTGCGCCTGATCTCTCTCCGGTCGTGTCGGATTGACGTCCCATCGGACTATGAGAGTGAGGGAAGAGGGAGTGCAGCTGTGTATCGCGTACACTTGTGCACTATAATGTCTCCCGCGCTGAAGGCTAGTCTCCGTTGAGATTGGCCGCCGTGGCCGAAATACGGTCTGGAGGACTTTATATAATTTATCTCCATTATTTACTGCCGAATTCAGGCACTATTTACTTAGGTCACGCAATATGACTACACATAAAACTTAGGCTATGATTTATGGGCTATAAGTTACCAGTAAAGGGTAAGGGTGAGTAAGGTAAGTTTGGGCTGACCCATTTCTCTACGATTTTACAACATTTTAAGAGTGCTTGCGTTGTCCAAAGCCCTAAATACACACTAAACCCTACTATGAATCATGTGACAATTCATACATAATAATTCTAAGCTTTAGTGTTTGTGATAGAGTTGGATAACGTTTGGCTGTCAATACTGAACAGTGGTTAATCTCTTAAGGTATGTATTAGTCTCAACGATAATTAAACGACTGTACCCTGTCCATTCGGTAAACCGTTTTTTGACAGATGGAACTAGTGATTGCAGCAACACACAATACATTGATTGATACACGTACGGTATTATAATGTCTGTAAGAAGCCATAAATAAGAGGATTCAATAAGATAAGGCAGTTTGTATATTTATATAATTACGCATTTTAAAGTTAACTTTTGCGTAATCTGGAATGTGTAAGTAAGTTCTAAAATTGCATTGTTTCAAATTACAAATACAAAATTATGGCTTTGACTTGCGTCAAATAATAACGATTACGTAATCATTATTTTTTGACGTACGTATGTTACGTTAACCAACCGTTAGAAACCACACGCTCGTATAGTTTGTTACGCAATTTGTTTAAGCGCTTTTTATTGGTTGACTTTTATATTTCTTTTTTTACTTGTAGTAGTTATAATATAAGGTGTGTGCTTTTTAGTCTCTACTAAATAAATGTATTTTCTTTCTTTCAGTTATCTCTGTACAAAGAAACAAGAAGTATAGTAATCCGTTGGGATCTGATCTTTGTTGCTCACCGAAACAAGTTTAGGTTACGTCCGGCAGTGGATTAGCCACGTTAGTACGTCGATGACAAGGTAGGCTGTGTCTGACAGCTATATCTTTCAATCAGCTTTAAGGATTAAGGTATCGTGTATTTTCTGAATTAGATAGATAAGTCTTTGTTTGCCTTAGGGCTGATTTCTCAATCGACAGATAATATTTATTCGTGGAATAAATTTAACGTTTGACAGTTTTTGTATGAAAGAATTGTCAAAAATTCAAAATTATTCCTCCGATAAAGTTTTCAGTCATTGATAACTTTATTCGAAGAATAATTTTGAAATTTTGACAGTCGTGTAATACAAAAACTGTCAAACGTCAATTTTATTCCTCAAATAAAAGTTAGATGGAGAAATCAGCCCTTAAACATGATAAAAAGTTGTTACAGTCTGGTTTGGATATAATGTCCACATGTTTAGCTATACAAAATGTTGTATCAATTCCATGCAAATTAATTAATAAACAAGTTAAAGGTGCACTATACAATGTCGCAGATTCATTGGTAATACAATAATAGATAGTCATTCAAATCCGACATTACAAACATTTTCAAGAATACCTTCATTAGTACATAAATATATTATATTTTCAACTCAAAGAAATCTTTAATGTCATAAAAGTTTTGTCAATTCAGCCATTAGTTAGCATATAGTTTGTTTTTAAATGAGTTAGAGGTATTAGTTTAGTTTTCTAGGTCTTTTGTTGGTTTATTTGGGTGTTGAGGGTTTGATATTTAATTTGTGGTCAAAGTCAAAGTCAAAGTTTTTTATTTGTAAAATATAGGTGGTGTAAAAACAGGTGTTGTTATTAAAATAACATTACAATATATAGATTTTTGATTGACACAATTAAAATATATAGGTACACTATGTTTTGCCCATGACGGCGTACAAATATGAATAAGCAATAATTAATTTACAGTGAATTCATCAAAAATAATAATAAAAAAATGTCAACAGTAAAATATAATTAAGTAATATAAAAATGTATGTTAAAATAAATGCTTCAGTCAGATAATTATTGTAGAGATATGTACTAATGTCAAATTAGAATTATAAAAAAACATTTTTTTTAAATAATACTTATTAAAAATGCCTAGTAATAAAAAAGTTCAATAATACATAATGTCAAAATTTGTCTGTTAAAAATTCTGAGACAGTATAATAAAATTTTTGACATAACATCGTTTTTAATTTTTGCTTAAATAAATTAACATGTAATTTTTTTAGCTCTTTTGGCAATTTATTATAAACGACTGGTGCCATATGAAAAATACTCTTATACATTAAGGCAGTATTACATTAGTTTTGCGAACACAGAGGCGACTTTCATCTCTTTGAGTACGATTAAAAGCTTCAGATGCTAACTCAAAAAGTTGAGGATTTTGTTTCACGAAGACAGCTACTTCAAATATGTACAGTGAAGACATAGGTAGGATACTATACTTCTTGAAGAAAGGTACACAACTCTCGGTGGATTTTAAACCAAACATAGCCCTAACGCACCGCTTCTGTGCCTTAAAAACGAGATCTTTGTCGGTGGAGTTCCCCCAAAAAATTATGCCATATCTGAGTATAGACGCCACAAGCCCATGGTATGCAGTCACGAGTGTACTAAAGTTAATTTTAAATGAAAGTTTATGTAGGGCATAAGCTGATCGACTAACTCGCTTGCATAATTGTTCAATATGTGGTTTCCAAGTCATTTTATTATCAATATACAAACCAACAAATTTTGTAGTGCTTATTTTTTCAATAGGTTGGCTGTCAAAATTTACATTTAGGGTGCTTTGTGTTGGTATGCGCTGCTAAAGTTCAGTAGTTTTGTTTTTCCTAAGTTAGCTTTTAGATTATTTAAATTCAACCAATTCATAATAGAGCTCAAGGTGCTATTTAAGTCATCTTCATAAGCATTTTTGTCTCTTACATTTGACGGTAACAGTGCTGTCATCCGCAAAGAGAGCTATAGAATTATCTGTGGCGTTGGGTAGGTCATTAATGCATATGATGAATAGCAGTAGACCAAGAACGCTACCTTGTGGTACACCGTAGTTTATTTTTCGTTTATGTGACATAAAGGTTTCTTCTTTTTTAGTAAGAACATTTACCTTAGTCACGTCAGTGTATTGGTTACGGCCCTTGAGGTATGATTCAATAAGATCGAGAACATTACCTCTTATTCCATAGGCATTGAGTTTGTCAATTAATATATTATGGCCAACGTAATCGAAAGCCTGTGTCATATCCATAAAGATAGAGCATATGGGTATTCTTTTGTCAATATTAACCATAACAAAGTCCAAAAAGTCATAGATGGCCATGTTTATGGTTTTATTAGGTCTAAACCCTTTTTTCCTTTACTAAGATATTGTTGTTTTCTAAATAATTATTAAGTTCTTTGTAAATATGTTTCTCAAACATTTTAGAAATAACTGGAACTAGGGCAATGGGTCGATAGTTTTCCAGAAATTCTCTATCACCTTTTTTATAGATCGGTGGTGGCATCTACATTGCTACATGTGAACTACGCATCACACTGACGTCACGCAAAATCCTGCATCGCGCAAGCAGAGTTTACCACGCGACTAGCATTTATATCCCGACGTGGCGACGTATATTATGGTCCCGACGTCAATCGTCGGGCAGTAGCCCACTAGAAACAACACCCGTCTGGTCAAAGAATCCTCCCTTTTTTATAGTGAATGAGTGAACTTTACTCCCTGTTTTCATATCTAGCGTGGTGACGGCCAACTCCTTCTCACCGAGAGTAGGCCTGTGTCACAGCAGTGGGAACATTACAGGCTGATTATGATAGTTTATTGCTCATAGCACACTCGTACACATTTGAAAGAGCTCAACCAACAAAATAAACAACCCAAAGAAAGCTACCGACAACCCGGCAATAAGTAACGATGATCATAAATCAAAGGAGGAAGGCTGAGTTTTGTTGTGACGTCACGCTTGAGGATGTTGCATCTATCAACTCGGTGATTTAGTATGTCTTAACCTGTTTTTTAACCTGTGAAGGAATCTGTATTCCTTCACAGGTTGACCCTGTGGTCTGATTAAATTAGCTAGCGAAACTCCGCAGACGTGATTGGTGCCTAGGTATTGATATATAAACAAGATGAAACAGAAAAATAACCGATTTTCTAAATTCATGCTTCAAGTCAGACGTTCAGACTACACTCGGTCGTTCACCCTGAAAACTTATCATTAAATCTTTTTTTTTTTGTTTTATCATGAGCAGATATATGTATACCCTATTCAAATTTACTTTTCCAATTGATGTTATTTCAAAATAAAATTTAGTAGTTGTATCGTAAACTGAACTTTATAGTGCAGGAATTAAAGTTATTTTTCCAATAACTCATATTTGTTTACATGTTTCGCAAATAATTGGCGAACGCAGATTATATACCATTACGTCTGTGGAGTTTTGCTAGCAAATTTTTGACGTTGTATTTTGGTTTGAATTCGTGCCGGTGTAATTACAAGCATATGAGATATTTTTAGCTATTTTTCTAATGTGCGTGTGGTGTGAGGCCACTTTGTTACTGGGCCCAAGTAATCCAAGAAATACTTGTATCATCAACTCAATAACAAAAAGAAAAACACATTTTCTGTTGAACTATGACGCGAGGCCTCTGGTATTGTAGATGTCTAAAGGTGCACTGACCATACTATCGAGTGTTACGCTTGTTATTTTGCGACCCAATCAAATAATAAATAGAATGTTCTCCCTTACTCGTTTGTAACTGTCCATCGGACAAAAAGAGAAAACACGTGTATTGATGACCACACCGTATGTTGGCGATTCCAGACCATTAATCCAGGTATCCTCTCTTTGTTTTCCGTCACCGTAAATGTAAAATACAGCACTACAAAGTCTTAGCACATGAAAAACACCGTACCGTGTCGTGATTTTTTTATTCTGTTGTAACGGTATCTAAGAGTACAACGCTACATGCGAACAACGCGTCATACTGACGTCACGCAAATCCTGCATCTCGCAAGCAGAGTTTACCGCGCAATTAGCATATATATATACAACTTCTCAACATCAATCGTTAGGCAATTGCCCGCCAGACACAACACCCGTCTGGTTGGAGGATCCTCCCTTTTCTATGGAGGATGAGTGAACTTTACACCCTGTTCCTCATGCCTCTATACTGTCGATGGACGAGTTACGAGAGCGAGCTAGTAGGGCCCGTAGCTAAATAATAACAGCCGCACAGGTCGATCGATCAGGTTCAACTATGCTTGCCGCGGTCGGTCTGTGGATGGGTGACCACCTTTACATACCGAGACCCCTCCATGCCTCGGCAAGCACGTTAAGCCGTTGGTCCCGGCTGTCATTTGTAGATCTTTTACAGTCGTTACGGGTAGTCAGGAGCGCGAAAGTCTGACAACCAGTCTTACCAAGGGATATCGTATTATGGGTTGTGGAGGTCAGATAGTCAGTCGCTCCATGTAAACTACTGGTATTCAGCTGCATCTAGTTAGACTGGAAGCCGATCCCAACGTAGTTGGGAAAAAGCCAGGCAGATGATGACGGCCGAGTTACGAGTTGTAGGTCGTGAGTTCGAACCCAGACAGGCACTTTACTTTGTGTTCCCACCACTGCTCTCAAAACGGTGAAGGAAAACATCGTGAGGAATCCGGCATGTCCTACAACCTAAATTCGAAGACATGTGACATCCTAGTGGATGTCACATGTCTGTGGGCCGTTGGGCCGTTACACCCACCACGCGGGCCCAGTGCGGGTACCAACCCGTACTGGGCCCGCGTGGCCCACTCCCTCTCACAGAGAGGAGGCCTGTGTCCCAGCAGTGAGAACATGGGATCGTGGGCTGATTATGATAAGCACAAATAAATATACATAAATACGCGAATAAACTAAAAAGAAATAAGATAAACAATGAGAAAACATTAGCATTGTGATGACACTGCCAGCTTCTTACGATTCTCCTCCCGAACTTACAATTGCTAGGACCATAATCTCGATGACACAGTGGAAACTCTCGCTTAGCACGTTTGTAAACACAAAGCCACCATCTATAAAACACACTAAGCAGGCCATATTTTTCATCCACGATAAATATGTCTCTAAAAATCCATAAATCCGAGCTCTACCTTTTGGACAAAGACAAAATGATCCAAAAGATGAAAAAAACGGCCAGGTGCGAGTTGGACTCGAACGCAAAGGGTTCCGTACCACTCTATAACATTTAACATTACATTATTTTTAACATATTTCTTGTATGGAGACACTTTAATGTTCTACTTTATTTTATTATTCTTATTGGACCGTTTTTGACTACGCCCGCGTGGAGGTCACAAAATATCCCACAGAAACGTAGGTACTACCGGGATAAAAAGTATCATATGTCCTAACCTAGGTCATGATCAACCCATGTGCCAAATTTCATTCAAATCCTTTCAGCCGTTTTTGCGTGAAAGCGTTATATCAAACTACCTCACTTTCGTATTCATAATGTGCTAGCAGTGCCCCGCGGTTTCACCCGCATAAGTTTCGATCACGTCAGAATATCGGGATAAAAAGTATACTATGAATCCGTTCAGGAGGTTTTGCGTGAAAGAGTAACAAACATCCATCCATCCATCCTCACAAACTTTCGCGTTTATAATGACTTACCAACTAAATTTCGACAAACCGTAATACGACAAAATTTTATTTCGACTATATTTATAAATTATTATAGTTAGCAGGAGTAGGAAGTAGCAAGTTAGAATTGTTATAGCGATAGCGACCATAGTAGTACAAGTCGTCCACAACTACTCTGTGAAAATTTTAAATGTCTGCCTATTAATAATAATAATCCCCACCGCCGTATCTCTACGTTGACGTCGTGGTGGAGCTTGCGCGCTCTAAGCTCTAGGTCTGTGACGGAAGAGTTTACTTCGCCGGATCAGGTCTAGGGTGAGGAGCCAGACCAAGAGAGATACAGGAACCCGCAGGGCAGCATGTGGCGAGCTGTTGGGCAGTAGCGACCCAACGGACCCTATCTCCCGGGAGAAGTCTTGTTCCTCACCTCTGGCTTACCTTTATTGGCCGGTTGGACTGAACACTGACGAGGAACAGAGCTCCCATCTCATTCTTGCCTTTATTGGCTGGTTTGAGTGGAGATTCGCAAGAGCAAACGTGCTCGGAGGAAGGAAGTACCTCTCCACTCCTCAGGACATGTTGCCCCCTTGTTGCTACGACACTATGTGCTAGCGACCGTTTTCGGGGGCCCATTATTGAGTGTGCAAGTCACCCCCTGCCATTTTATCTGTGAATTATATTATCATTGGTCAGGCAGGGGACATAGACCTTCCATAGTTCAAGGTAACCGATCTACAATAGCCACCCACACCCATAGCCCAGTATATATGGTTTCCATGTTCTGCAATAGTCCTGCACCAACCGGGGGTTGACCTTGGGTGCACCTGCATGGTGCATACAGGGATAACCGTGGGTTGGTGCCTCCACATCATTTAAAATTGTCTAAAGGACCTCTGCGAGTTGGCTTCGGCCCCTGGCACGCCTGGGGTTCCGAAACTTTGCTTGTATTTTATGGCTCTATTGTACATTACGGTTCATAACATACAGCTCTGTGACAGACGGACGGACGGACAGTGGAGCCTTAGTTATATGGTCCCGTTGGCAGCCAAGCCTTAGTAATAGGATCTTATTAGCTCCCTTTGGATACGGAACCCTAAAAAGCGATAGAAGCCGAGTATTAGGATTACAAATGAGTTTTATTTAACGCCTTTATCCCCGTCAAGAGGGGGATGGGTTTGTCAGTTATCACCCCTGAACATTGACGGGGGTGAAATATGCCTGTATTGGAAACCTACATAAAGCACAACAGTACCTACCCTTGAATTGAGTATTGGTCGATTGTTGAATATATTTTTTTGTTGAGTGGCTCTTTTGTTTGGTCGACAAAAGAGTTTGGGGTGCTGATAAGAAAGAAATATCTACACTACGCAGGCTTTTTTCATTTTAAATAAAAGACACATTTGGATTTAAATATTTAACTGAACAAACCGACTAACAAAATGGTGAACCCGTGCCTAAAACAGTGAAGAAATTTAAGATAACCGAAGCTTAGCCAATGGCGCCGATTCCCTTGATCACAAACTAAACTAAATTTAAGTTCAGTGCATCTTTTTCTTTCTATTTCATTAAGAAAAGGACAGAAGATAAAATATTAGTTTAGTCCTGTCAAATTAAGATACTCCATAGACAGTTTAGACGTGATTCAAAACATGGCTACTAAAAATACGTCAATTTACGTCAGGCGCTGACAAATTTGACAGGACTAAACTAATATTTATCTTCTCTCCTTAACTTAATGAAATAGAAAGAAAAAGATGCACTGAACTTAAATTTAGTTTAGTTTGTGAACAAGGGAATCGGCGCCAATATCGCCGAATTACAATTCAAGATGTCGAATCCTTGCCAAACGGAAGAACAATCCAGCTCATCGTCAAACCAGTCCCGAAGGCGGAAGTATATCTCTCAACATGCGCATTCCACCTTTCTGGCGCGATCGACCACGACTCTGGTTCATCAGCTTCGAAGCAGCAACCAACGACCTCAACGTTATGATCAGCTTCGAAGCAGCAACCAAGACACTCTTTTGTTGACTGTACAAACTTATACCCGTTTTCACTAACACTAGGTTGCAATAACCTCAAACGCCAACAATAATTTCTACCATACCTACTATTTCTTACATAGATAAATTATTGTCAGGAAACAGACAAACACTTAGTCAATGCACTCCACATTTAATAGGTCATAACTCCACCCCCTACTGGGGATTGATATATACGATACTTATATAAAATTAAAATAAAACAGTTTCGTCTGTATGTCTGTTTGTTCAGGCTAAACTCCGTAACGGTTGGACCGATTTTGACGGGAAATTCACAGGCAGATAGCTGATGTTATAAAGAGTAACTTTGGCTACTTTAAAATTAGAAAAAGAATTAGTAAAGAGACACATTATTGTTTTCCGACATCCACACGAACAAAAACTTGAAATTAACCTATAACCTCACAAACGACAATAATAGCTTCTCCCAGACGGTCTAGCATAAATAAAATATTGACAAGAAACATAGTAAAATACTCAGTCAAGCACTCCACATTTAATAGGTCATAACTTCACCCCTTACTGGGTTCTAATCGAATAGCCAACCTAATCCCTGGACAGTCGTGAAAGCGACTGAGGAATTATTTAGCAGGTGGCTTTCCAGCTGCCAGCTGTATCGACCACTAAAACCTATGATATACACCTACTAGCTTTTGTTAGTTTATTGTGGACAGTGTTAACATTTTTTAAAAAATATTTATATATATGTCGGATCCGGTCATTAGTACGGACACGAAACGAATAGTAAGCGCGCCACTGGCGACATCAGGAGTTCTTCCCATCCCTACAGCGTGTTTCTACAGAGTCGTGAAGTTTAAGCCTACGAGGAAAACATAAAGGTTTATTTATAAACGATGATTAAAGTTATGTGTCGTTAAAACGTCAAAAATGTATGGTCGCTAGTCATTACTTAAAGTTAAGCAAAATGTATGAATAAAGGGAGTCAGAGTCTGATTGCACCAAAGTTAAGACATCGCGGAACTGTACTCGATTCGTTGCGCTTAGTTATTGTGTTATAAAAGCAATGTATCGCACCCAGTGTGTTTTCATTGCACGAAACCCATCTTCTGCCCACATGATGTCTGAATTTAACGGAGTAAATCCTGACTAACATACATTATGTAGGTATACATATTAAAAAACAAAGTCGCTTTTCATGTCTCTCTGTGTAACCGCGCTGTTCTTCTAAACTAGACAATGGATTTTGATACGACTTCCACCACCATTTAGAGCTTATATTCCGGAAAGGACAATGCCCATGGATGTATGGAATCCCGTACCATGCTGCATCAAAGTCAAACTTTGTTTTTTATAGACTACACGTAACATATTAACTCCTACAAAAGTTGTTTTTGTAAAAAAAAAAAACCGAGACTCGGAGATTTTAAAAAAAATCGATATAACCTAAAAACTAAGTACATACCTACTTTATTTTGTTTGACATGTCATACACGAACGGCCATTAATTTAAAAAAAAATGATAATCATTTAAATGAAAATTCTATTCTATATTCTAGTCATTTTTAATTAATGTAGAATCGGCAAAGTATAATTTTTTACAAGTTTTTTGAAAGACGTGATCATGACACTTTAAAAATTAAAGGTTATATTAATCATATCATTTGAAACGGAACGTCATGTAAAGGGAATAAAACAAAATCAACACTATTTTACTTTAAATTAAATTCTCTGTTCAAAAATTAAAAATCCTCGACGCGTAAGGTCCTAAAAAAATATGAAATTAACTACTATAAGATTTGATTTTGATACATGAGACTTTTTGGTACGACTTTTGATCATCCTGCTATAAAAGTTTTAAATTAAAATTAAATGGTGTTCGTAGATAACTTCAGAACGGCTATACCTACAACTGATTTGTTTTTTTTTTTAATGAATAGACCAGATAAGGTTTTTATAGAAACAACAATTGGAAAAGTTACCTGGACAAATGGAATATTCGCAAAAAAATAGAAGTGTGTTTTCTATCGGTCTTTTGTACGAATTATTTGAATATTAATTCATTTATTTGCAGTTTATGGAATGTAACAAAATATTGGATTAGGTTTATCAGGTCAGCTAGTGCATAATTTATTATTATGTAACTTAGATGTTTTGAAATGCGCCATTGCACCCATGCCAATCCGCGGGGCGGGTCGTAGTATTTCATGTTTTTCTTAAAAGGCCATAACACGAACAAATACTAGAAATGTCTTGGGTGTGTTCACAAACACAAATCTTACATCACATGTACAAACATCCGGACCCGGATGAGTAGGACGCACAAATATTTGTTCTGATCGAGGTACGAACTCGTAAAGGGGTAGAAGCCTATGCCCAGCAGTGGGCATGGTGGAGGAGATGAAATTACCTAAGCTATTTATTTGTTTATTTCATAAAAACGACGTTTATAAATGTAGTAAAGTCACTATTTAGTTGGATGATATTAACATTCTCAAAATGTTTTGTAATGAACGAATTATTTCGAATTATTAAGTGACAGCTATGTGAACAGAACCCATCAATGCATAAATATGTAAGCTGTCACGCCCTTTATGCCTGGAGGCTTTTATTTAGGTAGTAAGTTTTTATTTACATTTTTAATATTAATTATTTATTTTATTTACTTGAGAACATTTAGTTTTTATTGTATTTGTTGGTAATAAATAAATAAATATTGGCGTGGCTAGCTGACGTATGGCAAATAATTTAATTTAATGTTCTGGGTCTCGTAATGTTAATTACTTTACATACCTAGTATTGTATACAATCAAGTATTTTCTAACTGAACAGACAGCTGTGCTGCTGGGGAGTTTGTTACGCCACTGTTTTTTCCCAGAGAAAGCACTAGGAAGTGGTGAATAGTCTTTTGTAATTTTTTTACTGATTCTCAGCCTAATTTGAATAAATTACTTTTGATTTTGATTTTGAAAGAAAACCAATATTTTGGTTGATAACAGAGTTTTTAATATGAATGCCTACAAAAGTCATGAGCAAAAAAAATTGTTAGCCACCCAAACCTGAAATAGTGATAGTGTAGAATATTATTTTTGAATATCCTCTAAAATCAAAAGTACCTACAAAACTTTTTCGCCGTCCTGGGTTTTTTTGTGGTATTCACAAAAACCCCTGACTACACTGAGGCCAATCCCGCGTGGGGCGCGATAGACTGGGGGCGCGACGATTGTTTTAATGATTGAAAGTGACACGACTATTAGCACCAGTTTGTACATCACCATCAAGTTTACATAATCGACGCGTGGGAATTTCGCCCCGCATCCCAACCGAAATTCGTCTCAGTTTGGTCAGAGTTGACTTCTCTCCGACCATATCTTTTACGTAAAACTTCCATCGTGATGTAACATAAGAAGTCAGCCGACACCAATAAGCATAAGGTCACGTTTCTCCCATATTAATAATCTAACTTTGGTCCCTAGACCACGTGACACTTAGGACAAGTGTCACGTGGTCTAGGGATGCTACACACTTGTTCAGCTTGGCATGACTCGGCACAGCTGGGCGGCAAAATCAAATACAGGGTGGCAGGGCCATCGACGCGCAACCTGTTACTATGAATTCAGTACATGATCCTGAACGCCCCTGAGTTGAAATTTTTCGTCGGTTTTGTTTTTAATGACTCTTCCATACATTTTGACCGCGTAGAGATTGCACTTTTCTATAAAACAGCTGTTTTTTTTTTGATAACCGACGAAAAATTTTAAAACACTGCCAATACTAATGCATAAAAGTATTTTAAAACTATCAATATATATAATATAATATTACATTTGGGAAAACAAACAGTAGCATATTAAGTATAAACAGTGTTGTCTTAAAATTGAACTTAACCACTACCCACAACATTTTCCACAAATTACTATATTATATAATAAAAAACAAGCTGTTAGCAGGCTTTAACTGTAGCAGGGCTAACTCAATGAAATAGAAGTTAAAAGAAAAAATATAAACAATATTTTATAAATATATATATATCATGCAGCATTTTAACACTTTTTTCTTTTTTTACTAACATACCTAGTCTTTAAGCAATTTGTTTTACTAATCAAATATGGACATTGTCCGAAATAAATAATATTATTATTATTATTATAATGACGCCCTGAGCTCGGAAACTTGTCATAACTTTGTGATGAGAAACGCAAAGAAATCTCATCAAAAACTGCTTTTGTTTTAAATGTTTTTTCGAGTTATGTAAGAGACATTGATCTGTTTACAGGGCAACCATCTTGGCTGGTCGTAAAGGGGCTGAGGGTTACGTAAAGAGAAGGCAGTAGGGTCACGTTGTAGGTACAGACGTCGAAAGCACATGTTCATGATCGTGTCAGTAAGCTTTTGTAGATTTAAAGGGGTATCCATGATGCAGTGTTTTGAAAGTTCTTGTTCATTTCCTTATAACGTGATGTGGCTAAGTTTGATATAATCAAATGCTGATTCATTAAGTAAATACTTGTGAATTTAAACCCTGTGTACTACTTATAGCCATTAAAGTTACGTTTTATTTATTTATTAATAACCAACAAAAAAATATTATAATTATAATAATGTTATTATTTAAATGTAAACATATAAATTATATTTAAAAATATTAGAATATAAAAAGTATAAAAACTTTTAAAAATATAAAAAATAGTAGTCCACCGGTATCGGGAGTTATTATTTGAATCCCTAGTTAGATTTCATAATGAATGAAACTTTTATAGGGGGTAGGGACATCTGCAGAAACCGCTGATTTTTGTAATAAACGGATGCGCAATTTGCTCGTCGATGCCACCTTTTATAAAAGTTCAGAATCATAAACTGTCATCAAAATCATATCAAAAGGGGTTCGGAATCATAATTATTCTGAATTCATGGTAACAGTTTGCGCACTGGTTTAATAATGTATCCTGTATATTCACCGATACGGCACAACACTTTTCCAATCAGTGTAGCACGTGAACAGACGCCAGCACATAATCAACCTACTACAATCTGTCAAATTTCTTTAATAGATTTTAAACTTTATCGCTAAAGTATTAAGGTTCAAGATTAATTGGGAAAATTTGACAATTTTGGGTAGCTTAACCTGCTGGCGTCTCTACTTTATTAAACACCTTTCTCTTTCTTTTTTACCTACTTTAAAGGAGACTACCTCGTAATATCGATTGTCCTTCTCATTCAGGCATTTTCTTACACACTGGTAATAAGAATCTAATGAGGTATCCTACACAACTGTAATTAAACCCGTGTATCCCACTCACAAATGCTTTTGTCCTTTTGTAACAGACGACTAAAAGAATGTTTATTTTTAGGATTCCGTAGTTAAGTGGTAAGATTCAAATTATTCTGGAGTTTTTTAACCCGTTTTATAGTGTCGAAACGGGCACTATTTACGGAAAATTCACAGATTTTGGGTTGAAATTATTTGTCAGATAATGCTATACAGAAGTCTTTAGAAATGTTGAAACGGGGTTCTTACATTGGTATTATTATAAAAAAAAAGCTGAAGAGTTTGTTTGTTTGATTAAAAAAATCTTTTTGCATTTGATAGCCTAATTCTTAAAAAAGGCTATTTATCATCACGATATGACCATTAGGAGCCGATCAAAATTAATTATATTTTGGATAGGGATCTTTCTGTCTATCTTTTGGCTCGACTCTTAAGGGCCATAGCGTAATATAAATAGCCTATAGCCTTCCTCCAGAATTAGGCTATCAAATGCAAAAATAATTTTTCAAATCCGGCCAGTAGTTGCAGAGGTTAGTGCGTGCAAACAAACAAACAAACTCTTCAGCTTTATTAGAAGTATATATATTGGCAAACGTTGTTCTGTCATATAAATTATTTCTAGCTGCCCGGCGCTACTTCGTTCGCGTGGTGGTAGGGTAGGAGTAGGATAGGAGTAGGAACCCCTACCCTACTCCTATCCTACTCCTACCCTAGTCCTACCCTACTCCTACCCTACTCCTACACTACTCCTACCCTACTCCTACACTACTCCTACCCTACTCCTACTCTAATCCTATCCTACTCCTACATTATTTCTACCCTACACTACTCCTACCCTACTCCTACCCTACTTCTACCCTACTCCTAACCTACTCCTACACTACTCCCACCCTACTCCTACCCTACTCCTAACCTACTCCTACACTACTTCTACCCTACTCCTAACCTACTCCTACCCTACTCCTAAACTACTCCTGCACTATTCAAAACCCTTAATTTAATACGTGCTTCAATTCGAGTGGACCCGAGTCTACCGTACCGAAGGGACGATCGTCAAATGTTTGACAGGAAAGTAGGTAGAACAGTTTATTATATATGGGAAAATGAAATTGTTGTTTTTACTGCCTTCCTCGCCATTTTTCCATATTTTCTCACCGTTTAAACCTTCTCTGGACTACGACAAACATTTCAAAACCAAAATCAGCTAAATCGGCCCAGCCGTTCTCGAGTTTTAGCGACTCAAACGAACAGCAATTGATTTTTATATACGAGTACTCGTATATAGATAGATAGATATTATATAGTAGACATAAAAGTAACAGTGTTAATTGACTTCCAAATCGAATTCAAAGTCTTTGGCTTGGTTTTAATGTCAGTAACACAAGAAATAAGCAGAGAACGGAGCAGCAGACATACATACTACTATTAAAATACAAATCAGTGCTCAACTGCTCATATTCTACACCATACACTCCTAGAATATCAACATAAATGTCCCCATTTCCACTTAGCCATTTTAGTCACAAACCAAAACCTATTTCACTCTAGATCCAGATAGTCTTTCTTCGATTCTGAGCCTATTTCTATCTATCTTGTCGAGACAAGGTTCTGAACCCACGTCAGACCACAATCCCTTCTGACATAAACCTATTTTAGCTTAATCCTTCGTTCTCTGGTCTATCAGACATTTGTAGATCTAAATTGAATTTATCTGAAGTTTGCAGTATAATATTATGAATAGAATAAAATACTCTTCTACACTTTATATGGATTCAAGATATAAATGTAGAAATTTGACATAGGGTGTCACAATGGGCGGTCTTATCGCTAAAAGCAATCTTTTACAGACAACCTTTGGATGAATTAAAGGGAGAAGGTCAGACAATTAGCAGGTAGCCTGTGGTGTACCATTTACAATAAATACATACATACATAAAGCATATATATATATATATACAATAATAAACATGAAACAAGAGCAAAGAACTACATATACCCAACGATGGTGTTTGAGGAGAGAGGAAGTGTTTATATAGTCGTTTTTTTTTGTGTAGTTTCACCAACATGGTTCGAGTCCACGCCAAGACGTGTTCTTTCTCGTATTATTTAGGATAATAAAGCAATAACAGTGTTATATCTTAAAACGTGGTAGTTGTCCCTACATAGTTCGGGCAGGAAGTTTTTACAGGAACTTGTTCACTCAAATCTGTGTGGCTCTTTCCTAAAAAGACCTTCTCAGACACTAATCTGCATGGTCCTCATATGGCTTGACCAAGATGATGACGTCTAGTCTTTAAAAGAAACTGTGACCTCCAAGTTTGTTTCGGTCTTTCTTCACGGAGTAGTCAGTTAGGAAACACCAAACTCATCTAGTTTTAAAAGATATTTTAACTTTGACGTGTTATTTTTTTTATTAATCAGAAATAATTTATATCATTTATTATTCAGTGCCGATTTTACTAATGAAACTAAACACGATCAGTGCTTCTAGAGCCGCGTTCAAGAGCTCTCAGTGTCAATATTCCTTAGCTATATTGATACTGACAGGTCTTGAACACGGCTTAGATGTACAGACTGGACGCGTTCAGTTTCAGTTACAGTATTGCACTGCGTCTCATTTTTATACACAAGATACTAAAACAGAGAACCTAACAAAGTAATAAGGATGCAAAGGACAATGTCAAGTTGGAAATCTTATTTATTTATTTTATTTTACAATTTATGTACACACATATATAAACAGACAATGAAAATCAGAACAGAAAAAATCCCAGAAATCTTCCCATAAAAATAACATTAGGTAGATACATAATCCTCTTTACTCGTTCTGCCTAGCCTTTTACCCAACTATATTGGGTTCAGTTTCCAGTCTAACCGGATGCGGCTCAGTACCAGTATATTGCATGGAGCGACTGCCTGCCTGACCTCCACAACCCTGTTACTGGGTAATACAATACCCCCTTGGTTGACCCGTTGGTCAGATTTTGAGGCTTCTGATTACCCGTAACGACTGTCAAAGAATCACGAATGACAGCCGGGACCAATGGCTTAATGTGCTTAGGGGTCTTGATATGTAAAGATAGACACCCATCCACGGACCAACCGCGGCAAGCGTAGCTTAACCTCATTGATCGACCCGTGCGGCTGTTACTACTAAGCCACAAGTCTCCGTAATCCTCTTCACTGTTTCTAAACAAACGATTTAAAACATAAACACACCCTCGAGAACAGCTACAATGAAACAACTTTCACAAAATTAATTGCACAACAGGGTTGACTTGCAAAGTTATTTTTAGTTAACAAAGAACCTGCCAAGGAACTTCAAGGAAGTGTTGAAGACAGAGTAAAGAGTTCCGTAGGTTAAATTGTGTTGTGAATTTATTTTGTGCAGAACTTCAGAACTGCAGAGTCTTCAGACACATTATGATCGATGAGGCCGACTGACAGAACTCTTGGTACTCCATCAATCATCTCCATAAAAATAAGAACTCTATCAGAACATCGATAGTATGTAATTACCTGTATTAGCCTTGAGGTATTTTTGTTTATTTGATACAGTTTCGTATGTGATGAAGGAGTTTGTGGCTAAGTTATAACAGCCGCACGGGTCGAACGACCAGCTTAAGCTAGGCCTGTCGCGGTTGGTTCGTGGATGGGTGAACATCTTTATACACTACTCTGTGCCTCGGAAAGCACATTAAGCCATTAGTCCCGGCTGTCATTCGTGATTCTTTGACAGTCGTTACGGGTAATCAGAAGCCTGAAAGTCTGACCAACGGGTCAACCAAGGGGTATTGTATTACCCAGTAACTGGGCTGTGGAGGTCAGATAGGCAGTCGCTCCATGTAATATACTGGTACTGAGCCGCATCCAGTTAGACTGGAAGCCGACCCCAACATAGTTGCGAAAAGGCTCAGCAGATTATAAGTGAGAGTGTTCTTACTACACAGACTAAAAAAATCTTGAAATTGGTTTCAGTCATTGATCGTTTACATTATTTTGACATTGACAGGGCCTTTTTTTTCACCGCTGAACCCTAAAAACACGAAACCAACACAGACAATGTGTCCAGGGGGGATATTATCTCTGTTGGTTTCGTGTATTAAAGCGAAGGGCAGCAAAATTAAAACCACTATGCTAATTAAGTAACACTAAGTTATAAGATAAAAGGCTATAAGGCTACTAAACATGAAGTCATTTTAACTTAAACTCAACTTTGACTTAACTTTGGTAATTCAACTTGAGCATTGTACTTCTTATTATTTTTGGTCAGACACAAGACAGGTGAACTTGAAATTGGAATGGTACTTACAGTGTTTTAGTGAAGTCAAAGTTTTAGTGTCTCTAATCTATACTAACAATTAGCTGAAGAGTTTGTTTTAGCGCGCGAATCTCTAGAGCTATCAGTCGGATTTAATTATTTGTTTTGCATTTGATAGCCCTATTCTTGAGGAAGGCTGCTTTACATCACATCACGCTAGGGCCCTTCATCATCATTTCAGCCGAACGACGTCCACTGCTGGACAGAGGCCTCCCTTGAGGGAGGCCTCTGTCCAGCAGTGGACGTCGTGCTTGAGCACCTAGTCCACTTCGACTGGTTCTGTGCTTCTCGCACACAACGGGTTCCTGCGGTTTTCACAAGGTCGTAGGGCCTTTAGGAGATCAGCAAAAATAAAATAAAAAATCGGAAAGAACGCTCAGCGAAAATGTAGTATTAGCGCGGCCAGGTGGGTCGGGGGACCAGAAATTTTACGAGGACAAAGTCGCGGATAGAAACTAGTATTAATTACCATGTCACAATGTTTCTAACCGATTTCGATGTTTGTATTGTTTGTGTTTGTTGTGTTTGTTTATTTGTTCGTTTTTGTTGTTTTTTCGTTTTGTTTTTCGATTATTTCTTTTTGTGTTTTTTCCGAATTATCAATTTCATAATTATCAAAACATGATTATAATTATTGGGCTGGACTGAAATGATGAAGATTTATTTTATTTATAACTAGCAGTGCCCCGCTGTTTTACCCGCATAAGTGTCGATCCCGTGGAAATATCGGGATAAAAATTTCTTATATGTTATTCAAATGTATAAGCTATATTACTGTAAAGTTTCATCAATATCCGTTCAGTAATTTTTGCGTGAAAGTGTAACAAACATCCATCCATCCATCCTCACAAAATTTCGCGTTTATAATTTTAGTAGGATAGCATAGGATTCGATTCGTGAGTTCGAACCCAGGCAAGCGCTTTACTTTGTGTAAATAACTTTATCACTACTGCTCAGGAAACAGTGAATGAAAACGTAGTGAGGAAACCGGCTTATCCTAGAACTAAAAAATCGAAGACATGTGACATCTACCAACCCGCACTGGGCCGTGGTAGATTACAGCCCACTCACTCTCGATGTGGAGGCCTGTATCAGTGAGGGAATATTATGATCTGATTATGATAAAAATGTCTCTCGTCTGAACAGAAATAAAGAATATAATTCAATAAAAGTCACATAAATAGAAACCCATTATTACAGAACGGAACATAAGTCTCTATACCAAAACCTTGTACTTATCTATAAACTTTATTAGATATGATATTAGAGCAATCATAACTTGCTTGCTTGTAGAAACTGAAGCTAGAAAATAGTGTTTCATTTTTAAAGGGGCTTGTGGCTAAGTAATAACAGCCGCACGGGTCGATCAGGTTAAGCAACGCTTGCCGCGGTTGGTCCGTGGATTGGTGACCATGTTTCCGTGCCTCGGAAAGCACGTTAAGCCGTCGGTCCCGGCTGTCATTCGTGGATCTTTGACAGTCAACAAGTCTTACCAAGGGGTATCGGCTCCTGCCGGGGTAGCGGGATCGTCCGAAAGGGTTACCGCTGCCCTGGTACGTAAAGGGCTAAGGAAGGAACACGGGTGGGTTTTAGTCAGTAAGAGTCTGAGCGGGAGGAGTCATTTGATGATTTCCCATCCACAAAAAAAAAAAAAAAAAAGAGGGGTATCGGCTGACCCAGTTGTCCACAACTGGGTCAGCCGATACCCCTTTTTTTTTTTTTTTTGGTCAGTTAGGCAGCCGCTCCATGAAAAATACTAGTATTCAGCTAACCTCAACATACACAGTTGGGAAAAGGCTAGGAAGATTGATAGATTTTTTAGAAATAGCTGAACTTTTATTGAAATAGTTTTCTTGTGGTTCAAAAGAAAAAAAGAAAACACGTTATTTTTGGTAAAAGATAACGCAAACACGAAAAACAACAAGATGGTTGAAAATATGCGTAACATCGACGGTTACGGACCAATGGACGAATGATTACAAATGTAATGGCGGCGACTTCGCGTAAATTACTATCGCGCAGGCTTCGTCTGATGGTTGTTTAAGAAATTGAATTTCCCGCTTCTTGCAAGAGTTCTCTCATCCAACTATCTTGGGATTGATTTTTTATTTTCCTAATGTTAATTAACCATTTTTTTTTTAATTTTCCTGTTTACAAATAGCTTTGTTTCTTTCTTCTAGGGTTTATGTTCACATCGAAGCCATTAGTTTTTAGAATAAATTCAAAAGCCCAGACAATGACTAAAACCTATTTTTTCAACCTATTTTTTTTTTTTTTTTTTTTTTCATGTTATATTAAAAATGTTATTCAAACGATATTACAATCCTGTCAATATTGTAAATACACAGGAATTATAAACATTAACCAACTTTTGGCGACTGGAATTCAATTATTTGACAACTAAAAGCCGGTAATACACACGCAAAAAAAACAGGTTAGCCCTTATATGTATTAGTCAATAAAAACGGCATATAAGTACCCTGTCCATTTGGTAAACCGTTTTTTGACAGATGGAACTAGTAATTGCAGCAATACACAATACATTGATTGATACACGTACGGTATTATAATGTCTGTAAGAAGCCATAAATAAAACAATTCAATAAGATAAGGCAGTTTATATGTTTATTTTATTACGCATTTTAAAGTTAACTTTTACGTAATCTGGAATATGTACGTTCTATGACAGCTGTCAAAAAACGGTTAATCTAATGGACAGGGTATAGTGTACAGTTCAAACATTTTAATCAAGAAATTTCAAATCATAATCTGGTATCACAGCAGAAATGGAAAAATGTCGACTAACTTTCGAAGATCACAGAGGTAGGTAGAGCAAAACCTACAACTATTTTATAGAATATATCGTAACCAAGAAAACCAGTAAAACGTTTTAAAGGTATAAGCTTTTAAGCCGTCTGCGAAAAACCTCTGAATTTAGGAATTTCCTTAACAAAACTGACATCTTCTTCATCGCCTTTTGGGATGGAATTTTCAAAAATAATTACAGAATATCAAGTTACCAACTATAGTTTAGTTTGTGAACAGTAGTTTAATCAGCCTATAATGTTCCCACTGCTGGGACACAGCCCTCCTCTCTGTGTGCGGGAGTGGACCACAATCCACCACGTGGGCCCAGTGTGAGTTGGAAGATGACACATGTCTTAAAAATTTTGGTTATAAGACATGCCGGTTTCCTCACGATGTTTTCCTTCACCGTTTTGAGAGCAGTGGTGTTGTTATAATTTACACAAAGTAAAGCGGCTATCAGGTTTCGAATCTACGACCCACAACATGTAAATCGCGATCGCTACCACTGAGCCACCACTGCTGTAGTTGTTATTTACGTACATAATATTCTAATTCTCAATAAAATACATGAATAAGTTACCAACCTCCAGTTCTTTAGATTGTACCTTGATATGTTAGTTTTTAGATTTTTTACCAATTTAATAGCGCATGAAGAAATTACATTGAAAAGAAAGATTCCACATGTCCAGCTGTTTCACCAAGCAAGGTAGATTACGCAATTTTCCCTATTAACCTTTAGGATTCGATTAGGAGTTCCGATTAACCAAAAATGATACCCCCGTGCCTCAGAAAGGACATATGGCCCTTGGTGCTCACACGTTTTTCTTGCCGTGAAAAACTACGGTTTATTCGGCATGTGTAGGCACTGTCAACAGTGTTATAAGGATCACTATATAAGCTTGTTAACGGACAGGTTTTTTCCACGGCGCTGTTTATACAGCGCCGTGGAAAATACTTGACACGACACAATTTCTATATGGTACGTATAAACGTACCGTATAGAAATCGTGTCGTTTACGAAGGGCCTGAAGCTGTTAATCCTGCACCTGAAGGCCAATTCTCGTAATTTAAAACGTTCAAAATCTAGTCGCAGTCTCATCTCAGCAACAGACAAATGTCAAAAATTTGTCAAAATGTAGGGAAATTAGAAGTATTTTTTGACAGATTGAGACTGAGATCAGACTGTGAACGTTCTTAAAATTATGAGAATTGCCCCCCGAACCGAACTTTTGGCAGCATCATGTGGTCTGGGCTCAGCCTAATTGATGATGCGCCTGTCAATTTACATTTTGCAGGGCATCATTATTCACTATTCTTCTTCTCAGCGTGTCTCATCATCATCATTTCAGCCGAAAGACGTCCACTGCTGGACATAGACCTCCCCCAAGCACCTCCACTTCGACCGGTTCTGTGCTTCTCGCATCAAACGGGTTCCTGCGGCCTTCACAAGGTCGTCAGTCCACCTTGCGGGAGGCCTTCTAACGCTACGTCTTCCGGTACGCGGTCGCCACTCCAGAACCTTTCGGCCCCATCAGCCATCTCTGTGCGAGTAATGCGCCTTGCCCACTGCCACTTTAGTTTGGCAATTCTTCGGGCTATGTCGATTACCTTGGTTTTCCTGCGTGTCTATGGTAATCTATATACAGTTAGCCCAGAATTTGGCTACAAGCTTGGCACCTTTAGTAGCTCCATCAGCTCCTGTAGCGTGCACACAATAGGATACGATAGTAAGTGGCCCATTATTTGTGGGACAGTACCACATTTACACTCCAGGGCGAACTCATCTGCGAATCTCCACCCGAGCAGATTTTGGTATTCACTATTGATTTTATTATAATTTGCATGACAAGGGCTTATTTTAGAGTTATGGCGTAGCTTGGATCTCAGGTTATTTATTTTAAAAAAAATTTGCATAAATAATACATGTAAAAATTATTTATTTTATCGTATCGAACTAAATAGTTTATCTTGTGTGTATGAACTACTATACCACTATATACTATATTATCATCCTCAGCCCATAGCTGGACATATGTCTCTCCTATTGCACGCTATTCAACTCGATTTTCGACAACTCTCATCCAGCTGCTACCAGCCATCCTGCGAAGATCGTCGCTTCACCTACCTTACTTTTGCCGATTCGCAGTCTCCACCCCAGACCAACCAACCACCAACTATATCTTAACTTTTGTAAACAAATAGTCGTATTATTGTATAATATAGAATACAATATAAGTTTCACCAACCAATTGGTATGCTATGGGTACCTACACCGATTTCTTATATCTGTGGGTTTCTCACGGCTTGTTTAACGCGCCTCGAATACACAATATATTGTTTTGGCAAGGAACTATAAATCATTATTTGAGCTGCATATTTTGCTACTAGAAATATAAATAACAAAGGAACATAAACTTACATAAATAGAAAATAAAAGCATCGCTGGTGAAAATAGAAAATGCACTACATGTATAGGTATGTGAATTAAGAATTTGAGATAATTTTTAAGCTATGGAACAACAAACTGAATGTCATACTTAACAAAGTTTAAATTCCATTGCAACCAAAAACTAATTAGGACCTTTTTGTTACAAATGGTCACTCGAAAATCAACTAAGAATACATTTCTTTAAAGTATATTACTGATTAAGTGGCTATAGAATGTAAATTATCTGAGACTATGAACACTGCTATAGTTTACCTTTTTCTTCATAATATTATATATTTAAAAAATATACAAGAAGAAAAAACACACGCTAGCGTGTTGCTAAAAATATGAGCGAAGTTCTTTTAATTTAAAACATTTAATTGCCATTTTTTTATTTTTTGTAAATACCTTCTAATTTAAATTTCAAATATTGATAGGATTTTTAACATCCTCGACCTAATATCACAAGAGGTCACAAAATAAAATGTGTCATCAATTCTAAGATGCAAGTAAAATCACCAATAAATATTACTCGACCCAAATAACACCAATAATTCACGCCCGAACATTTCAAACCCCAACTCACAAATTCAAATATAATCAAAATAGAAACCTAATCGGCTGTCCCGACCGTAATCAATCACAATTAAACTTACCCTGTTCAATTTAACTAGTCAAACACTAAACTTTCACAAAGTTTCAGCTCACTTTTAAATCACTTTCAATAAAAAAACAACACTTTTACGAAAAATAAACTTCAAACAATTTTTATTCTCTGTCAAAAAAAAATCACCATGAATACACCAAGTTTTTTTTTTTAATATACTCGATTTATTTTATGTTTTCATAGGAAAAACGTTCGAAAGTTACCGTTGTTTCAGAAATAGAAGCTCATACGACATCTGTACCCGACCGACGCTGAAATGCTACTGAAATCGTGGCGCAATTCAGCGCAAGTTTCGGGCTGAAAAACTTTGATAGGCAAACGAACTATGTCGTTCACCCCTGGTTCGTTTATACCATGGAATTAAGATTTTGTTTTTGGATTTATTTTGTGGATAAATAATTAGAATCATTACTTAAATATTTAATTAAAAGGGTGCTATGATCGCTGGATGCGATACCGTCTATGTCTACGTGAACTATGGCGTGAATGAACCGGTAAATACTTTTATTTTTCGTCTCTTAAGTTTGATTTCTACATATAATAAACATTTATAAATCAAAACTGTGATAATTCTGGATATAATTTAAAACAAAACATTTGTGTTTGTAAACGAGGGATAAAATATAACGAGGTATTCCACTCAGAGCACTGATTTCAACCGCAATTGCTCGAACCGCACCTGAGCACTTCCACTAACCTCACTGAAACAAAATTTTGTAACGTGCGGTTCAGTGGAACAGCTTATCAATATTGTTTTCAGTTCCCCAACGACACCTTCGTAGTGATGGGACGTATGTATTCTAACAGCCGCACAGGTAGGTCGATCGTTCAAATTGATGCTTTTGGTAAGAAATAAAGAATTACGTTTTACAGCGTTTTTGTTAAAGCAAGGGGGTTAAAATAAGGGTTGATTTTAAAACTCACATGTATTTAATATTGACATTGTTGTGTACCTACAAGAGGTTCACAAAAATTTAAGGAATTAGAAATATGTAGATGTAGTAAATCTGTTACCTCTCCATGCCTTAATGGCTGAACAGAATTCGATGAAAGGCATGTACGGATATGCCATGACCTGGGTTAGGACATAGGATACGTTTTTATCCCGGTAGTAATTTCCAGCGGGATAACTTTCGACAATCATGCGGACGAAGCCGCGGACAAAAGCGATATAATCAGCTACGCGTGCAGCGCGCAGTAGGTAAGCGCACAGTATATCTACGCCTGCAGTGCGCAGTTCAGCAACGTGTGCAGCGCGCAGTAGGTAAGCGCACAGTATATCTACGCCTGCAGTGCGCAGTTCAGCAACGTGTGCAGCGCGCAGTAGGTAAGCGCACAGTATATCTACGCCTGCAGTGCGCAGTTCAGCAACGTGTGCAGCGCGCAGTAGGTAAGCGCACAGTATATCTACGCCTGCAGTGCGCAGTTCAGCAACGTGTGCAGCGCGCAGTAGGTAAGCGCACAGTATATCTACGCCTGCAGTGCGCAGTTCAGCAACGTGTGCAGCGCGCAGTAGGTAAGCGCACAGTATATCTACGCCTGCAGTGCGCAGTTCAGCAACGTGTGCAGCGCGCAGTAGGTAAGCGCACAGTATATCTACGCCTGCAGTGCGCAGTTCAGCAACGTGTGCAGCGCGCAGTAGGTAAGCGCACAGTATATCTACGCCTGCAGTGCGCAGTTCAGCAACGTGTGCAGCGCGCAGTAGGTAAGCGCACAGTATAGCTAGGCATGCAGTGCGCGGTTAGTGAGCTGCCCTGTCCTCAGCTTGGACGTAGAATCCGGTACGTAGAACTACCGGTAGGTAGAACAACCGGTAGGTAGAACCCTGGAAGGTGCGATAGGGTGCGCATGTTACAATGGTGCGAAAGCAGTATGCCACGTGCCATGTGTCCAGCCTTTTCCCCCTTCCATGACCAAGGAACGGTGTAGGGAGAAGGATATGGGGAAGCTTAACACATCGCAGCGGTTTACAGGCAGAGAGTTTGCAAAGACATGCGTGTCACAATGACAGATGCAATGTGAGCTTATGTATGTGACACGCGAGCATAGAACACAAGATAAACGTTGACCTTAGCAGCTGGCTTGCTATATACTCGTAGCTTATAATACACAGAGAGGCCTTGCACATGCCAGATGCAGCAGCAATACATACATATTTAGATATTTACAACTGCTATCCAGTACAGAGGGTCTGGTTAATTACCAAATGAATGAGGAGCTCACCCTAGATTTGGGGTACCAGTATCTTGACGATCAGGGAACCACTCCTGCTAGCTAAGCGAGCGGATGTTAAAATCATAGATTATACACTATAAATAGGTTGAAATTCAAAATTCAAAATATCTTTATTTATTTATTTATGCACTCCAAACATACAAATATCCTTACAGGCTAGACCCAAGGCGATATTGTAGTACACTTAAAAATTAATTATTCCCGGTGCTTGTACCGTAACAAATTACATAGGTAAATTTACCCAAAGCGCAACAGAATATGTCTACGTCATCAGCAATGAGGTTGAGAGTGCGGAGCGCGCCCGTCAGCGGCGCCTCACGCAGCAAGTGGGCATATGTTAGTTACAGGTCTTGACAATAAATTAAAGTTCCAATATGTCCTACCTAATAGGCATACAATAATTATTTAGTGTCTTTAGATTTAAAATTATTTTACATGTCTAATTTAGTTATTATAAATGTCAAAATATCAATATACAGTCAAATTACATGGTCAACAATTCAATCAATAATTCAAGAAATCTTGGATCGTGTAGTATGCTTTATCAATTAAAAAGTTACGTAATTTATTTTTAAATACTTGAAGTTCCTTAGTGCTCAGAAAATGACAGAGTGTTCTTAGGAAATTAGTGTTGTGCCATGATTCTAGTGATGTGACTTACAACTTACTAATTATCAGTCGACTATTTGCCGTTGAGACCTTCACAACGCTACAGTACCCCGGCTGCAGAGAAAGCATTTTACCTATATGAAATCCACTAGAACTACCACTTCCTACTTGCTGTCTAATCCCTAGCACAAGTCTGGATCCAGTCCAATCACAGCAAATACTGAAACCATACTCAACATCCATGAGTGAAACCAGTCAGTCCTAGTTCACTCAAGATTTCTAGACAGCAAGCCTAGATATACACAAGTTTGTGAGCAAGTGTACCTCAGCCAGTAGTATTATAATAGTAGCTAGTACAATGAGTTAGTTAGTTTACTATGTTTAGTTGTATTCCTATATGTAGCAGACATGTAGTGTAGTAGATATTGAGATTTTAACCGGTATTAGGTATGTATAGGTAGGTGAGTTCAGTCTGTACTTGTAGGTGTAGTTAGGTACCTATGTATGCAAGGTGACAGGTAACAGGTAGCGCGTTGTGTCCCTGCCACCCTGTATACTTAACATGCTTGGCAAATACTTCCTTGACACTTGTAACGGAACCATTCAACTGTAAACTCATAACATGAAGGTTTGGGTACGTTGTTTATCACAGATTAAGGTCATTCAAATGGGCACGATGCCTAGATTATAATGTATTCATGTAGAAATGGAAAGTTGAACGACGTTGACGAACATAATACATATATGAATGCATGATTATTTCATCACCATCAGCCCGATTTTGGGCATCTCTCATCCAGCTGCTACAAGCCATCCTGCGAAGATCGTCGCTCCACCTAGCCTGAGGGCATACCACCTTACGTTTACCGATTCGCGATCTCCACTCAAGAACACGTCTACCTCAATGGTCATCCATTGGCATGATTGTTTGAAAGAGCGCGCTTGGTCTATTTTAGTTACTTCCACAGTATTATGTCATATGGCATTTTACTGTGGGGTCGGGCTGCTGACATTGAATCCATTTTTATTTTGCAAAAGAGAGCTGTCAGAGCCATTTACAATCTACGTCGCCGCGAATCTCTTAGGGAACTATTTAAAAGGATTAATATTATGACGGTACCTTGCCAATTCATTTATGAAAATATTATGTATGTAAGAAAAAATCAACATCTTTTTAATAAAATAAGTGATAGACATAATTTTAATACTAGAAATAAAGATAAATTAGATCAACCTTTTTTCAGATTATCTAAAGTTCATACATCTTTTATGGGGTACTGTGTTAAATGTTACAACAAAATACCTTGTGAAATATTGCAATTAAATGAAAGAAAATTTAAAACTTATATTAAAATTACACTTTGTAAGCAAGGATATTACAAATTAGAGGATTATATCCAAGATAAGAATGCTTGGAAACATGCTGGTCTTGCTCCATAGGACAATCTCAAGAGTCTAGACAAAATCAAACTGGTTGCTAATGTAATTGTATAATTTATTCTTTTTTTTTTTTTTTTCTTTGACATTGATTTACATTCTGTAATTACTTGGGGTCACACCCGGACTTATTACTCCTTATTTATTTATGAAAATCGTTTACGTTTGGAATGTTTGTGAATATGTGAGCACCATGTATCTATCACATAGTTGATCTATATGTCATGGTTACATTTATCCATTTTAATTCTTTTACCTATTGTGGTATAGTAAGTTTATTTTTGGGTGCATCGTCTTCACATATAATTATATAAATAATGTATGCAATATATTGTAAAACATTTTAAAAGAGTAACGGTGGAGTTTCTTGTCCATTCTTCTCCATACGAAAACTACCTTTTGGAAGGGGCGACTAGAATCAATTTTATTCTAATTTTATTTTTGACGTTCAAAAGTGCCTTTTATGTGCCTATTTGAAATAAATGATTTGACTTTGACTTTTGACTTTGAGCTGAATGCTAGGGAGTAAGTGAAACAGATGACGTATGCCAAAGACTTATGCTTGGGATGACGTGGAAGGTATTTAAAAAGGTAGAATGATAGTGGTTTTTTTTTTTTTAAGGTCGAGAAAGATGTTAAGGCGTTATTTTTTTAATAAGATTTTGATTGATTTTGAGATTTTGTTTTACGAGTTTATACAGGAAGAAATAGTATATTCATATTAGTTGTGCTTTTTCTATCACCTCATCTGCCTAGCCTATTGGGTTGGCTTCCAATCTAACCGGATGCAGCTGAGTACCAGTATTTATTTATTTATTGACACACCAAAGACTTATTTACTATTACATTACAATTTTGGTTTGTACGGAAATAGTTTGCGGTGAACTCGTCACTTATAGGTGTGCACAGCACTTACATAGTTAAGAATAAAAAATAGATAAATTACATGATTTATAAATCAATTTAAGTTACATTGAAATTAATTAAAAATCTACATTAAATCAATGAGTAACAGAAAATTTAAATAAAGCAAATAGAACTTAATTAACAATAAATAGAAAAAATTAATTAAAAATATTAACAAATGAATTACAGATTGCAAAACATTGCGCTCACAATAAAGGCACTGTGGATCCGAAACCGAAAGCAAAATAACGTCGCCAAAGCAAAAAGTGCAGTTATTGTGTAGCAAATTTACAGCAGAAATAAAGAAACGAATTAAGAACTGAGGGCTAGGATATATCGTCTGAATTCATTCGGACTATTCCTATTGCTTTTCCTCTGACCTCAGCCCTTTTATTCCCAGATTAATTAGGGCACTGACTCAATCGGCCTGTGGTTTCGCCTGTGCATAATCAGCCTATAATGTTACCACTGTTTGGGACACAGGCCTCCCCTCTTCGAGAGGAAGTGGGCTGTAATCTACAACGCGGGCCTAGTGCGGGTTGGTAGGTGTCACAACATATCTCCGAATATTCGGCCCTAGAACATGCCGGTTTCCTCACGGTGTTTTCCTTCACCCAGTTTGAGAGCAGTGGTGATAAAGTTATTTACACAAAGTAATGCTCCTTCCTGGGTTCGAACCCGCGACCTACAACTCATAAGTTGGGGATGTTACCACTGGGCCACCACTGGCTTCAAAATGTTTACTAGTTGATTTTTTCATTGGCCCTTCAATTTATAGATTTGATCGTAACGAGTCGACACTTTTAACAAAAAAATATTGCACAAAGAAATCCGGCATCAGGTGGAAAATACCGCAAAGCTTCGATGCACAAAACTGAAAATCTACTCACTCTTTTGTATTATTTTGTGTACCTATTTCGATTCAAAACTGAATGTTGAAAGTCCTCGTTTTTCGCCTCACGGGCATGTTGTGTATGGCGGTAACTTTTGATTGGTAAAACATGTTGTACGTACCAATTTTAAAATTGCTGCAATTCTTTTGTTTTTGGTTGTAACTGTGGGGAAGTTTGATGCTCGAATACGACTGTGCAATTTGGATATCATCTCAAATAATTGCTTTGTGAAAAGGGACAGCTTTTCAATTCCCAAAAGTCTACAATCAACACGATTCGTTGATGGATGGCGATTGACGCATGTAAATAGCTATTGTATTGGTAGTGTTGCTAAAAATCGTTGCCAATGGGAGGTACAATATTCCAGAACCACTTTTAACCTGAACGTCTAGACAGCTGTGCTGAGCCATTAGCACATCTGTCTGTTCAAGTAAAAAATCCCCAGGGTTTTTTGTTGTGCCACTTCTTCCCAGCTATGTAAAGGGTGGCCGGGACATCAGCAGCAGTAGTAGAAGCAGTGGTGGCCGAAAGGTATCAAGACGAGTCGGTCGTTAGTTCGAACCCAGGCAGGCACTTTACTTTGTGTAGGAAAACATCGTGAAAGAACCGGAAAGTTCTAGAACCAAAATTCGAAGGCATGTGACATCTACCGACCCGCACTGGGCCCGCGTGGTAGATTACAGCCCACTCCTTCTTGAAGAGAGAAAGCCTGTGGCTGAGCAGTGGGAACATTATAAGCTGATCATGGTAAAAGGCCGGCTTATACTAGTTTTGACACCACTAACTCATGGTGTACTGTAGAGGTATATTTGGTGCTTTCATGCAACCTCCACGAGTCAGTTAAAAGTTATTAGCTTCAAATACGAGACAAAGACTAACATAGTTCAAGATTAGAAGAGATTGGTCGTCAGATGTGGCTGACATGCCAAATGAAAAAGATGAAAAATCCTACTAATATCATAAACACGAAAGTTTGTATGGATGGATGGATGTTTGTTACTCTTTTACGCAAAAACTACTAAACGGATTTGAATGAAATTTGGCACACATATAGATTTTAATCAGGATTAACAGATAAAATAAGATCGAACCTTATGCGGGTGAAACCACCAGGCGCTGCTAGTACGTACCTATATAAAATTACTAGCTGCGCCCCGTGGTTTTACCCGCATAAGTTTCGATCCCATGGGAATATCGGGACAAAAAATATTCTATGTGTTAATCCTGGTTATAAACTATATGTGTGCCAAATTTCATCTAAATCCGTTTAGTAGTTTTCGCGTAAAGGGTTACAAACAGCCATCCATCCATCCATCCATCCATCTATCCATACAAACTTCCGCAATTATAATATTAGTAGGAAGTAGGCTTTCCAGGAATCATTATTGAACATACTCGTACGTGATAAACCGTGGTTAATTGATTCCTCCTTGGACCTTGACAGATCGTAGATAGTTTCATAGTACCGTACAAAAGTAATTAAGCATGTTTTCACGAGGAAAATGAATCTTCCCCATAGGTACACGTGTGAGATTTTATCTCATATAACATTCATTATGTACCGCGTCGAGGTTATTCACTTGCTATTCAGTAACATTATCGCAGAAACGAATCATTTCCATAATATTTACCTCGTTTTCACAGCTTTTTGTGTCGGAGATAGCTTCACGTCTTACTTGGAGATTTTATTAGGGGCTGTGATGGCAACCGTATCATTTCGTTAACATAATAAAGAATATTCTTGGTTTTTATATCTTATTATTTTATTTATTTTACGGCTGATTTTTACAACGCCAGATAATTTTATCCGAGGAATTTTTCTCAGTTTTTCCAGCTGTCAGACGTCAATTTTATTCCACGAATACAAATTATCTGTCGGTTGAAAAATCAGCCCTCAAATGAAAATCTTTATTGTACGTATAGATAACTAGCTATTTACACTCGGTACTAAATTAAATGACTAACTTTACAAATAAATACAAAAACAAAATGATATTTAGGCTTCGAAGTACTCGTCCACATCGCTGTCATCCGGAAACGTGAACAGAACAGGCAAAATGATAATTTGAAAACAAGGATATAAATGTAAAAACGTAAAACCATCTTCTAGGAATAATAATCGAATTAATATGATAAACTGTAGCCTTACTTACTCGTCTCAGAACTGAGAACTCGTAAACTTCTCACAGTAACTACAAGGTAGATAGCTTCACTATCTTCGCATAATTTCGGCCCATAAACAAAAATCTGACATTAATTAACAAATAAATTAAAAGCTCTATTAACAAAGCCCGTCTCATCTGATAAACTTATACCTACGTTAATATTAGCACAGGCCTGTCATGTAATAATTCATCGTTATTGCGTCTGATTTATTATTTTCCTCCCATTCATTATGAAATAATGCCTTCTCAATTATTTATACGCGTTAGGCACCTGTCCCATCGCCAACGAGGAAGCGACTAGCTATCAATGACTTTTTCCCCCGAGAAACGTTAAAAAAATTGTAGGTCCCGTGTAAGTATAAGACATACATGACATTATAGTTAATCGCAGACTGTTCACAAATTCGAAGACACGTGGCCTCCACTTACCCGCACTGGGTCCGCGTGGTGGATTATGGCCTACTCCCTCTCAAATAGAGCTGATTATGACTGTTCACACCGCCGCGCCGGCTACACGTTTGTCGCACAACAAGAGTTTTCAAAGAGAATACTAACCCAGTGACGCTCGCTCGGCGGGCAGAACACTCGCTGAGAGACTGACACCTGCAACCTGATTGCGTAACACACAATCAATCAGAATCGGTTTCATTTTGACAGTTCAACAACATTCATTGCTTTATTTACGTGTTGAGCAGACTTTATGAAGGTAACCTTTTTCGAACTTATGAAGCAATGGATTAGCAATATCCTTCAAAATGATTCAGATTGAGATTGATGTGTGTTTCGCAATTAGGGTGCGGGTACAAATGTATACCATGCAGCAAGTAATCGCTCGTCGCTATCACACGCTGCTAATTGCTCGCCAACTCGTTTTAATTGTTAGCTCAATTCGCTTCTCGTTATTCGCTAGCAGTAAGACAGAAGCCTTAGCACGTGTTATGAAGTTCTTTCGCGTATTGATTGTCCGTTTCAGCTTAATTTTTTGCGATCGTCTCTGGTTGATGTCATTTAAGACAAAGTAATCCTGCGGGCTAGTTAAGTAACACACTGACAGTAACAATGGCTTTCATTTTGACAGTTCAACAACATTCATTGCGTAATTTAGGTTGTTGAGCAGGCAAAGTTTTCGAACATATGAAGCAATGGATTAGCAATATGCTTCTAAATGATTTAGATTGTGATGGATAGTGTGTTACGTTATTAGGGTGCCGTTAAGAAAAAATGCAACATTCACTTGCCTACGTCAGCGTAACGTAAATTCTAACTGTTTCAAATATTGTAAATAGTCGTTTGCGGCGCGACGTCTTTATTTACGATGCTCCGCCGACCATTTCGCGGAAAATCAATGCCACGGTATAAAATATTTGTGCACTTAGTTGATCTAGCCCGATTTACTATTTTTGTTTTTATTCTAAGTGTACCTAAACTAAAAATCCATCAGGTAAATTCCCTATTAAAAAAAAAGAATATCTCACGGTTTTGGCCATTTAAAATTGATTCTAAAACAGGCAAATTCTAATAATCCCTTGCTTATATTTTTCTAAGTTTTCGAGTCATGAATTGTTCAAATTTAGTTAAGTTTACCGTACCTACCGATACGTTAGGTTTTTTTAAAAATTATTTATTTATTCAAAATCTATATTAACAATAGCATACATAAGATCTGCTAAACTGCATAACAGTTTGTCGGCAGTTGTTCTCCTCTAACAATGGAATACAAATGATGATGTAGCGGTATCTACAACACCACATGCGAACAACGCGTCATACTGACGTCACGCAAATCCTGCACCTCGCATGCAGAGTTTACCGCGCAATTAGCATAGATACAATTTCCCAACATCAATCGTTGGGCAGTTGCCCGCCAGACACAACACCCGTCGTCGGAGGATCCTCCCTTTTCTATAGAGTATGAGTGAACTTTACACGCTGTTCCTCATACCTCTATAATGAAATAAATTTTTTTTAAAAGTGTGCTAAAAAATAATTAGGTATGCTAAATAAACTATAAAATCATATAAGTATAAGTTTACGTTAGTTAAAAAAAAACAGACAATATCAGTTTATCAGATCCTATTAAAAAAAAGCATACCTACCACGGATATCGACTACTCAAAACGACCTCATCTAGTTTTTTAAAATATGATTGACGTGTAAAAGTGTTAGTACAAACCTACTTACAAAATAAAATCATTTATCATTTATCGTTATAGGTACCCACACTGCCTAACCCTTCGGGGATTACTGGCGTGATGTTATTTTATATAAATACTAATAAAGAAACAATCTAGCAAAAACCAAAACAATTAATTACAACAAATAAAGGAATCATATAAAAATAAATGCCATCAACCAACACATCTGCCTACCCTCAAACCATTTAAGCATTAGGCACTGTCTACCTGAATCATTTCATTCTAACCATGATCACATCCTTGATTTCCCCTGACTATTGGACAATTCCAGTCTGTCACGATGAAAAATAACCAGCTGTCTGAAAAAACTGAATCATCTTGTTTCCAGCCCTTTCAGCGACGCCATTCAAGAATGATGAATAAAGATTTCATTCAACGTGTTTTTGTGTTAGGGAAAATTGCTTAGTCAGGTGTTTAAGAATTGGTGACATGGTTTGAAACAATGGTTGTTGTTATAGCCAGATAACTTTTATTCGAGGAATAAAATTGACGTTTGACAGTTTTTGTATGAAATAACTGTCAATATTTCAAAATTATTCCTCGAAGAAAGTTATCAGATGATTGAAAAATCAGCCCTTAGTCGAATAATAAAGAAAAATAAAAACAAAATTGATCTTTAATCACGAGCACTTGATACAGCTACACGTCATGACTGTGACAAGAAGGCTTCCACTCAGCCTGATGCGGATGCTACGGGGGACCCACAGCATAGCGCTGATTTTCAGTGGTTACCCGAAAATTACGTACGGAAACCAAGTCAGGTTTAATGATTGTTAACATAGGTAACAAAATAAAATAAACAGTACTTATAAGGTAAGGTAAAAACCTAAATATCCAAACAGGCAATTCATTCGACAATGAGAAGAATCAAGAATGGTTCAAGAAAGAGATGCTAAAATTGATTTAACAAGTGCATTACACGATTACTGACAAATGCTTGTACTGACTGGACTGGTCCACTTCAATCTGTGTGGTTACCTCCTCAAAAGACCATTTCAGGTACTAATACTTATACATTGTCTTCACATAATCTAACCAAGATTATGTCTCGACTTTAAAAGAGACTTTGTGTAGTCAGATAAGAAAGTTCAAATCCATCTAACTCACTAACCTTTAGTAAATATAGGTAAAATAAAATTGCGGCATATTCGCCAAAAATGTAAACAAATATGAGTTTATGGAAAAATAACTTTAATTGCTACACATTAAAGTTCAGTTTACGCTAGAAATTCAAACAATTTTATAACTTTTTCAATAGTGCTAGTCACTGTGAACACAATAATAAATAAATAATAATAAATAATAAATCCACAACTATCACACAACGCCATCTAGTCCCAAGCTAAGCAGAGCTTGTGTTATGGGTACTAGACAACTGATAAACATACTTATATATTTCTAAATACATAAATATTATAGATAAATTACACCCAGACACAGAACAAATGATAGTGCTCATTACACAAACATTTGTCCTGGGTGGGAATCGAACCCACGACCTCCGGCATAGCAGTCAGGGTCACTAACCACTAGACCAACAGGCCTGTCAAATCAACTTAATTACCATTAAAATAAAGTTGATGTTTGTTTAATTTGAAATAACGTCAATTTGAAACATAAATTTTGATTATAAGTATGCTGCACTTAGGGCTGATTTTTCCAACGCCAGATAATTTATTCGGACGAATATTTTTGAATTTTTGACAGTTCTTCCATATAAAACTGTCCGACGTCAATTGTATTCCACGAATAAAAATTATCTGTCGATTGAAAAATCAGCCCTAATAATTAAACTAAACGAAATGACAGTTGGTTTTTATGCCGATTTAAAGCGCCCGCTCGAGCGTCTCAGGAACTAAAATTGTTACATTGTTGCAAATGATCGTCGTGTTGTTTTGGTACGTCTCTGATGATTTAGGTCTTAATCGTTGAATAAGACTTTTTTGTTTATTTTGTGTTTACTACGAGATATTTACAAAAAAAATATTATGGGTATGTGCATTTTGTAAAACTCGCAATCAAAAATGTTAGTTCCACGAACACTCACGTTGCTATCAGCGCCAAAATGGCGAAAATCGAATATCTTCACTTTGTCGTCGATATACTTGTCTAATAAAGGTCAGTGATCTAACTTACTTATTTTTAAAAGTGTTTAGGTAATATTAAACACTTCTTTCTCGACAGTGAATGGTAAAAGATATAAATGAAAAAAAAATGCAATTGCTCCCTACAAAGCGCCATAATCGGTCAATTCCACTTTCAGGTGCGTCTGATCCATACATAATCCGGCCGTGTGGGCCTGCTAACATTTTAATGATATTAATCAGCTCTTAGCGTAACAAATATTTGATGCAGGATTATAGTCAGGAAATGGTTATTAGCAAAGCGATCAACAATAGATGGCGCCTCGAGTGTCATTGTGCAGGAAACATAACATGAATTGACTTCAGCGTTGAATGGCTATAAAACGCGGTCGGCCACAGCTGCAATATGTTGTCAAAATAGTGCTGGGAAAGTTCTAAATAATAACATCGACTATGAAATCTTGCCAGCCAAATTCAGGCTTATGGTAATTCATGCAAATTGCTAAGTTATACAACTGTGAACCTTATATAATAGTTATAGATTACCTGTCCAGTGAATATTACTACAATTTAGTATATATTGATGGTGCATACTACTGTATTCTAATGTCAATTTATTCATCGTGTCTTTCTGCCCCTATCTATGCCCATCCTAATTTAATGAAGCCGGCATAGGATATTTTTCACAGACTTTTCAGAGTTGTTTTATCTCTGACAGCAGCAACCCAACAGCAAACTTATTATAAAGTGAATAAAAATCACTGTATTTTTGACAGTAAGAGGTAAAATGACTGTCAAAGACTGTATACACATCTCTACAAGCCACTGACAAAGTTTTATTGGAAATCTCTGTGTTGGTTTGGAAACGCATAATGTATGGAAAAAATCGTTAACAAAATAATACTGCTGTACTATTTCGACTTCAAGCTCATCGGCCCATTAGCTCAGTTGGTTAGAGCGTCGTGCTAATAACGCGAAGGTCGCGGGTTCGATCCCCTCATGGGCCACAATCCTCTTTTAGATTTTTGTTTTTCAAACATTCTTATTTTTCATTTTGTTCCTATCCTATTTTGTAAGAGGAAGCATAAGTTTTTGATGTAGGTATTTCTTGGTTTTCACTTAAACATAAAAACATCTGTGTAATCCTGGCTCTAGTACTAGGAGTTCCTGTATCACAAGAGCTGTATACGTCCTATACTTAATTGTATTTGCTATATAGTACAGACGTCAGCACATCAAGCTAACCGAAACTGTCAATTATTCGCAATCAATCTTGAACCTAATGCTTTAGCGATAAAGAAGAAAATCTATTTAAAAAAATTGACAGATTTTAGTAGCTTAATGTGCTGGCGTCTGTTTCTACCTAATAGTTTTCTTCTTCGTGTCACTGGTACAATAGTTTTCAAATCTTGCTGTCCCAACACTTTGCCACTTCCACGGCGTCGTCAGTGGTAGCGCAGAGGTCGCTTTGACTGCATGTTTTGGGACACAGAGGGCAGGATAGGAAATGGAGCATAATTTGCGTCATAGCTCCACCTAAAATGATATAACTGCTTTTAACATAGGTTAGTTCATTTCAGGCTCTAAGCCTAAAGACAAAGACTGACTAAACGTTAGATAAACTATCTAAGTCATAATATTTAAAGTTTTAAACTAATAAAAACACGGTAGGTTATAACTAAGTTAGGAGTAAGTAATAAACATCGATATAAACACGCTCATCCCTATGAGTTAAGCATTAAATTAATTCGCTAGAGGGGAACAAATACATCGTCGGGAAAACAAGGCCGGATTTTAGCATGAGCTCAAATTGTGGCTAAAAGCCGGTCACCAGCTTTTGGAATTAACGAATGTTGCATTAATCCTAGTAGCTATCGTGTCTTACTAGTCATAATCAGCCTATAACGTTCCCACTGCTGGGACACAGGCCTCCTCTCGGTGAGAGGGAGTGGGCTGTAATCCACCACGCGGGCCCAGTGCGGGCTGGTAGATGTCACATGTCTTCGAATTTTTGGTTTTAGGACGTTCCGGTTTCGTCACGATGTTTTCCTTCATCGTTTTGAGAGCAGTGGTTATGAAATAATTTACACAAACTAAAGCGCCTGGCGGGGTTCGAACCTACGACCTACATGAAACTTGTAGGTATGTACACTGGGCCACCGCTGCTCGTAGTTTTTCATTTAATTTTTAAGGACTGTCTGGCAGCTACCCAAATGTCCTTTTTCTGGTAAGTTGTTCATGGAGTCGTTGAGCTCCTTGAGTTCTGAGTTCAGATACACGATTACTGACAAATGCTTGCACTGACTGGACAGATCTACTCAAATTTGTGTGGTTCCTTTTTAAAAGACAGTAAGTCGGTTTGTCAGACTTTTGGGCTTCAAACTACCCGTAACGACTGTCAAAGTTCTACGAATGACAGTTGGGACACGTGCTTTCCGACACACGGAGTGACCTCAATATGTAATGAATGATGACCCATCCACGAATCGACCGCAGCAAGCACAGTTTAACATTCGATCGACACGTGCGGCTGTTATTTAGACACAAGCCCCAAACACTAGTGCTCAAAGTACGATTTTCTTGTACATGCTTATCTACCTATTTCTGCATATATTTTTATGATCTAACAAAATGTGCCTGCGCATGTTCACAAATATAGCTCAAACTTTTACGATGTTTGAAACGCTGTCCATCATTCAGTAATGTTTCTAGAAATAACTCAACACACTTAAGAGTTTATTTTGGATGAATTCTGTAAGGAATGATATTATGTATTTATTTATTTAAGGAAAAACAAACAGTAGCTCAATAAGAAACAGTCATAAAATTTTAAATATAACATTTAAAATAATTATGCTACCCAATACGTTCTCGTGATGGTTGACAGGGGAGAATGGAAGAAGGAAACGTGTTGCGCCGACCCCGAGTGATATGGGACAAGGGCAGGAAGATGATGATGAGATTGATCTCGAGTTTGGAGAGGAAAGCCTAGAAAAAGGTGGATGGATTGTGTGAGGAAGGAATGAAGGAGAAGGGAGTGAATGAGAGCGTGACCGTTGAGGGGGAGAATGGAAGAAGGAAACGTGTTGCGCCGACCCCGAGTGATATGGGACAAGGGCAGGAAGATGATGATGAGATTGATCTCGAGTTTGGAGAGGAAAGCCTAGAAAAAGGTGGATGGATTGTGTGAGGAAGGAATGAAGGAGAAGGGAGTGAATGAGAGCGTGACCGTTGAAGGGGAGAATGGAAGAAGGAAACGTGTTGCGCCGACCCCGAGTGATATAGGACAAGGGCAGGAAGATGATGATGAGATTGATCTCGAGTTTGGAGAGGAAAGCCTAGAAAAAGGTGGATGGATTGTGTGAGGAAGGAATGAAGGAGAAGGGAGTGAATGAGAGCGTGACCGTTGAAGGGGAGAATGGAAGAAGGAAACGTGTTGCGCCGACCCCGAGTGATATGGGACAAGGGCAGGAAGATGATGATGAGATTGATCTCGAGTTTGGAGAGGAAAGCCTAGAAAAAGGTGGATGGATTGTGTGAGGAAGGAAAAAAAGGAGAAGGGAGTGAATGAGAGCGTGACCGTTTAAGGGGAGAATGGAAGAAGGAAACGTGTTGCGCCGACCCCAAGTGATATGGGACAAGGGCAGGAAGATGATGATGCGATTGATCTCGATCGATCGATCTCGAGTTTGGAGAGGAAAGCCTAGAAAAAGGTGGATGGATTGTGTGAGGAAGGAATGAAGGAGAAGGGAGTGAATGAGAGCGTGACCGTTGAAGAGGAGAATGGAAGAAGGAAGCGTGTTGCGCCGACCCCGAGTGACATGGGACAAGGGCAGGAAGATGATGATGCGATTGATCTCGATCGATCGATCTCGAGTTTGGAGAGGCAAGCCAAGAATAAGGTGGATGGATTTAGTGAGGAATGAATGAAAGAGAAGGGAGTGAATGAGAACGTGACCGTTGACGGGGAGAATGGAAGAACGAAACGTGTTACGCCGACCCCGAGTAACATGGGACAAGGGCTGGAAGATACCAGTAATGATGCGGAGTTGTAAGTTTATTTTATGATCAATAGTTTTGAGTTTTAATTTATGAAGGTACTAGCTGCGCCCCGCGGTTTCACCCGCCTAACTTTCGACCCCGTGGAAATATCGGGATAAAAAGTATTCTATATGCTAATCCTGGTTATAAACCATCTATGTGCCAAATTTCATCCAAATCCGTACATTAGTTTTTGCGTGAAAGAGTAACAAACATGCATCCATCCATACAAACTTCACGTTTATAATATTGGTAGGAACTAGAATAAGTTTGAGAAGGTCTCGATGTTGTTTTCGTATTTCTATGATTCGTCAATACTTAATATTATAAAGTTATGAGTTTTTATGTCGGGTGTAATCTTCGGAACTGCTGATCCGATTCTGAAAATTCACGCACGTGACCACTATGCGCCGTCTTCCCTGTGGTCACTCTGTTAGCCGACAAAGTCCCCACTCTAACCGCCCGCGGCCCCAAATTTCCGCCTGCCTTAGATGATACAGGTGGGGTTTCGGCGTGTTTGGCGGTGAGGCGGTTGCCTCCTCGGCGCCTTCTTCTACGAGCAGGATTAGCCCTGTCACGATCCTGCTCGGCAGCCTCCTTCTGGACCATCACAGTCTCACAGAATGAGGCCATTTCCCTCCAGTTTTCCGGTCCCGCCATCAAAGACCGAACTACTGCTGGTAGAGACCACCCCTTTAATGCCTATACCAGTTTTTACATCCTTCAGTTATCTGAACATTTTTGTTTTTTTTTTTTTTGGAATTGCATAAGGTTGTTAATTTTCTAACCATAGTAATACAGACCAGGCAAGTACTTCCAAGGTTGAAACAGCTCTACTTCTAGCTCATGGATGGACCAGACCTTTCTGATACATGCTGTATAGACTTTGCCTAGACTTTAGTCTGCAAACATAACATTGCCTAGACTAAAGTCGAGGTGAAGTCTCACACGCCTCCCTGTTACCATTACACACCTGGAACACCAATAACTTTGCCGATACGTTGCCAACTTTGGAGACAAAGTTTCAATGTGTATGCACCTATAATCCCATCTACCGGCACCCGTCGCTTGCCAACTGGGACTTGGCAAAGCTGCTTTCAGTTAGTAGGTGTGCTGGTTCTAACATAACATAACATCATGCTTGTATTCCTCAAAAGAGTAGGCAGATGTGTATTAAGTACACCCATTAACGTTGTCACTAATGCAGTGTTTACCAACAGCGCCTCCCTGTCAACGTCATTCGAGTGCCAGAAGATCCTTGTCGCACTGTATTTCATTATGGCTTGTGGTTGTTTGTTCATTGAAGCGTAGAGGATCTAATATATAACCTAATAATATATACAAACTTGTATCAATTGAATTCCAGTAAATTCACGTCATGGCAATTAACTGGTAACACTGAAATTATTCGCTCTACTTCGCTCTATTTCGCTCCAATGAACAGCCACTGCTTAAAGCGTTTTACACACGTGTTCAGGTCAGCATGATTCTGCACAGCCGGATGGCAAAATATAAAGGGTCCAATTAAATTAGCTAGCGAAACTCCGCAGACGTTTTGATCTCCAAACAAAAAAATATTTGATGTTCTTATTATGAAGATCGGTATCTTTCAGTCTTTTTAGGATTCCAAATTAAAAATAATGTTATAATATTATATGGGAGGTCTTTGCACAGGAGTGGGACAGCGTAGGAAAATAAAAAAAAATATAGCATGACATGACATATTCATTTGTTTTCCCGCCGTTCGAAATTACGCGCTATTTTCGAATACGAGTTCCATCGAGGCTCCAAAGCACCACAGACAACAAGCAATAATGGACATGGTACCGCATGTGAACGCTCGGTCCGTTTTTTATTTGATCACTCCCGTTCTGGAATTTTTTATTTCCACAATGAGCCCCGTGGCCGACCGGACACGAAAGTTGATAACGAAGAATTGAAAATCATAATGAAGAAAAAGAAAAAGAAAAAGTATTTATTGCGACTCGCACAGGAAGATCATAAACTAAACTAAACACAAACAAAAATAAAAAAATAACAAATTATATAAAAAAATTTTTTTTTTTTAAATTGGATAATGGAAGCAGATTCAACTCAAACCACGGTGAAACTTGCAGCTGCTTTTAATGTAAGCCAATCAATCAATCAACTCAGCCTATCGCAGTCCACTGCTGGACATAGGCCTCTCCCAGACTGCGCCACAACACCCTGTCCTCCGCGTTCCGCATCCAGTCTACCCCAGCCACCTTCTTTAGGTCATCCGTCCATCTAGCTGGGGGGCGTCCCACACTACGCTTGCCGATATGCAGTCTCCACTGCAGGGAGTGGAGACCACAGGCAAGCGTAGTGTCGTCGTCAACGTAAGTGATAAAGAAAGAAAGAAAGAAAATGCATTTAAAAAAAATAATAATTTTAAAAAAAATTGAAAAATAAATTGATACTGATTCATTTACTTCAAATTAAGACAAAAAGCTCGGAAAGTGGGTACTCTATGAACTTACTGAACAACAACAACGAAATCGCGTCCAAGCACCGCACATCGGACCGTCTCAAAACTATAGGAGTTACGACTGGAAACTCTCCGTCACCCCCCATACTCACCAGACCTTGCCACCAACTAATTTTCATTTTTTGCGGAATTTGGATAACTTTTTACAGATTTTGGCAAATCCTACGAGGCGGTGAAAATGCCTCGAAAGAGTTCATCGATTCCCGTCCTCGGGATTTTTATAGCAGATCTATTATAGAACTTCCAGGTGTACTGACGACCTTGTGAAGGCCGCAGGAACCCGTTGGATGCAAGAAGCACAGAACCGGTCGAAGTGGAAGTGCTTGGGGGAGGCCTATGTCCAGTAGTGGACGACTTTCCGCTGAAATGATGATGATCAAAGAAAATGGCAAAAGTACATCTTCACTAATGGGCAATACTTCGATTAATTAATTAATTAATTAATTTTCCTAAAAAAAAACATATTTTGTTTGTAAAACGGCAATTTTATAGATAAAGGACATTTACCTTGCAGTGGCACAATTACAGGTTGATATATCAAAAGTGAAGCATTTTTAGTTATACTTAATCTCAGTTACACCTACCTATACGCGAAATTCAAATTTACTTACGGTTTTTGCAATTTGCAGGAACTAATATGAACTTAGAGAATACAATAGAATATATTTATTGTTAAACATTTTATTAGTATTCATCAATTAGTATGTGCGAGGTCTTAAAATGTATTGATGAATTTCATGGTTAGAATTCTCTAGATACATATTTGTTACGGCTGCAAATCTTAGGTAGATCAGCAAACAAGAGGGGCAATTCTCGTAATTTTAAGAACGTTCACAGTCTGATCTCAGTCTCAATCTGTCAAAAACACTTCTAATTTCCCTACATTTTGACAACTTTTTGACATTTGTTTGTCGCTGAGATGAGATTGCGACTAGATTTTGAACGTTTTAAATAGGGTATTTGCCTGGGTAAAAAAATAATAATTATATTTAGTCCGTCAGTTAGATTATCGAAAAATAATGGACACGTATATTTTTTGTCAATTAAAGAAAAATTACAACGATAAAGCGCGTCAAAATTTGGAAATGGGGGGTCGAACTTTAACGGGCGATATCTTCATAATTTTTTATATAATTGACAAAAGAAAAAATACGGGTTCAATATTTTTTGATAATCTAACTGACGGACCAACTAGATATTTTTAGGAAAATAGCCTATTACGAGAACTGGCCTTCTGGTATTGACCAGCAAATTGCAAAAACTGTAAGAAAATTTGAATTTCTACCGAATAAATTTATATTTTTTTATATTTATTTTTCTAAATTTTAATTTTTAACGCTTTATTTATTTATTTAAACTTTTCACACAAAAAGGTACAAAGTCGGACTTAATGCCTTAGGCATTGTCTACCAGTCAACCAAGGGTGGTGAAGAGATTAGATGGCAGGTGCATGGTGATGTTTTTATTTTACCATTGTTCCTCTCAAAAAAAATACAGGAACAATGATAAAATAAAAATAAACTATTACAACTAGCTAAAGATGCCAGAACATCAAGTTAGTACAATCTGTCAAAATTCTTTAATAGATTTTCAATTTTATCGCTAAAGTATTACATTCAAGGTTGATTGGGAAAATTTGACAGTTTCGGGTACTTAGCTTGATGTGCTGGGGTCTGTACAAAAATTAATAAAGAGGTACAATCACGCAGGTAGGTACACTTATTGATAAGCTTTCCAGCCACGTATTACGTGTTTGAAGACTAGGTTTACTAATGGATTACCTAGATTAATAGCTACAATTAAATGTAGGTAGTTTAGTAACAATCACCTGTAACGTTTAAGTACCTAATAAACTGTAAAACGTACCTATAACCGTATTTCTATTACTGTAACAGCCGGCTTTAGGAGATTAAATATTTAAAGGGACATTTATAGGTTATGACTAGTACCTATCTCGCTTGTATTTTCCAAAGGAAGTAGGCAGGCGTGTTTAGTACTCCCACGTTTCGCAACTTATGTTTAAAGTTCCATGTGAAAGGGGCCCAGCCATAACCAGTAAGTTGCAGTCGCTAAACCGATGACATAGTCTAGCGTTCACTCATTCCTCTTTCCTATCATTGATTATCTATCATATCTAGCTCAGGCAGGTCGCCACAAGTTATAATGTCAGTACCAACGCACCTTTCATGGGTAATTAAAAACGTGTAAATTAAACTAGCTTTTATATAAGTAATTAAGTCAATCTGTCAAGAACTTGGTACTACTAAGTATTTACAAGTTTGTAAATGTATTACTTTGTAAAAGGACCTATTTTTTTTAAATTAATTTATTTATCAACTTAAATTGGACTGAGCAGGACATGTCTACCGCATGCCGGACAAACTGTGGGCTCAAATAGCACAGAATTGGTGCCCTGAGACAGCGAGGCGAGGTCGCGGCAGACCACGTAGGAGACGGCGGGACGAGCTGGATAGGTTCCGTCAAAACTGGAAGGAGGACGCGCGGGCTCGCCAAAGGTAGAAGGGGTGAAGGCCTTTGCCCAGGCGGGGGACAGCGTAGGCTAACATAAAAAAAAATATATATCTTCAAACATGATTTAGGGCTGATTTTTTTAACGCTAGATATATTTTGTTCGTGGAATAAAATTGACGTCTGACAGGTTTTGTTATTTAACCATTTATGAACATTTTTATTGTATTTAATGCAATAGTCCCACAAATCAAAATTTTAGACAAACGTTCACTACACCTCCTAGGTTCCCCAATTTTAGAAGATAGTTGTTCACCTTTCATTGATGAAAAAATTAAAATTTCAACGCCATTTCGGACAGACTCTCCAAAATTAATTTACATTCGGCATTCACCCTAATTAGATTCTGTTGTTTTGGTCCAAATTTTATATATTTTCTACATTCATATTATATATTATATATATTTTATACATTCTTCCCCTTTATGGAAGCAACCACATCTGTTGGACAAAATTGACCATATTATTCGCAGTACATTAACAACCATTTTAAATATGGCCTTGACGACCGAGCGTGGCTTCAAGCCACACTACCCATCCGTTTTGGTATCCTGGGCGTCCGCAAAAATACCAGTATTAGCTTACCGGCGTTCCTGTCCTCTGTCCACAGCACCGAAAAGTTGACCGGGAAAATTTTAGCCCCTGCCTGGTTGACTCTGAAGTGCCTTGCTTGACCGACGCAGTGAACGCCTGGAAAGCGGCTTGCCCGGATACAGATCGGCCCGTAAACCCATCTTCCCAGAGACAGTGGGATGAGCCGCTCTGCAGGTTGGTACGGAATAAACTTATCAATACGTCCACCAATACTGCTGAGCGTGCCCGCCTGCTAGATATGGGTGAGTGGGAGTCGGGGCTCTGGCTTCAAGCACTCCCTTCACCCAACATAGGCACTATGCTGGGTGACACCACCTTCCGGCTCGCTACGTGTCTGCGTTTGGGTGCTCCTTGTGGGGATCCGCATCGCTGTCAGTGCGGTGAAGCTGTCGACTGCTTCGGACACCATGGCCTATCCTGCAGTACAAGCGCAGGTCGGATAGCATGGCACGCCAGCATTAATGACATCATCCGTCGTGCTCTTGTCACCGCCGGGGTGCCAGCTGTTTTAGAACCCCACGGCCTGGCACGCGACGATGGGAAGAGATCAGATGGAATGACCATAATGCCCTGGAAATTAGGCAGGCCTTTGGTGTGGGATGCAACATGTGTCGACACCCCTGCGCCATCCCATCTTCCTAGCACGGTGGGCTGTGCTGGAGCGGCTGCTGCTGGTGCAGAAAACCTCAAACGGCGAAAATATTGCAACCTCATTGGGAGTTATATGTTCGAACCGTTTGGGGTTGAAACACTAGGGCCATGGGGTCCGAGTGCCCACTTGGTTTTTCGAGATATCGTCAAGCGGTTAGTCGACTCTTCACGTGACCAGAGGGCTGGCCTGTTTCTTTTGGGCACTGTTCCTGTTGACAGCGATGCGGACGAATTTTTTGATGCCCTATGATTCTTTTGCTTATTTTTTCACATGTACATATCTATTATTATTTAAAATGTTAGATTAAATATAAACCATGAATTTGATTGGGCATTCCCTTTATGACACACATATAAACAGACAAGAAAAAACAGAACAGAACAAATAGCTACAGAGGTGATGCTTATTTCATAAGAAATCTCTTCCAGCATACCCGCGATAGGACAATAGATACAGAGATATAGACAGCGTGTGAAAGAGTAAAGGAGACTAAAAAATAATACATAAAATCAAAAACAATTCACTAAAACTATACAAAAATTATGAGAATGTACTAACATACATACAAATAAACATATATACATATCTCTACGTTGACGTCGTGGTGGGGCTTGCGCGTTCTAAACTCTAGGTCTGTGACGGAAGAGTTTACTACGCCGGATCAGGTCTAGGGTGAGGAGTCTGACCAAGAGAGATAAAGGCAGCCGCAGGGCAGCATGTGGCGAGCTGTTGGGCAGTAGCGACCCCACGGACCCTATCTCCCGGGAGAAGTCTTGTCTCTCACCTCTGGCTTGCCTTTATTGGCCGGCTGGAGTGAACACTGACGTGGAACAGAGCTCCCATCCCATTCTTGCCTTTATTGGCTGGCTTGAGTGGAGATTCGCAAGAGCAAACGTGCTCGGAGGAAGAAAGTATTTCAGTAAGATGCTGACAGGGATCTTGACTGTACTTCCGGGATTGTCCTGATAGCCGTGGAATACCTCTCCACTCCTCACAAGCACCTCAGGACACGTTGCCCCCTTGTGGCTACGACACTATGTGCAAGTCACCCCCTGCCATTTTATCTGTGAATTGGTCAGGCAGGGGACATAGACCTTCGGGAGGTTCCTGCACATAATCAGGCGGGAGGAGACGCCCGGGTGTCACTACTGCGAGGATCGCCCAGAGGACCCGGTGGGGCACACGGTGGAGGTCTGCCCCGCTTGGGCAGAGCACCGCCGTGTCCTCGTAGAGGCGATCGGCAGCGGCGGCGACCTCTCGCGTCCGGCCCTGGTGCAAGCAATGATCCGGGGCGAGAGGGAGTGGGAGGCGGTCACCTCCTTTTGCGAAGCAGTCATGCTAGCGAAGGAGGTGGCGGGATGGGCAAGGGAGAGATCCTCACGCCTCAGCCGCCGAGGGAGACGCTCCGGGCGTCGGGAGCCGCGTGACGACTCCCGGCCACCGTAGGCGCGGGCCTGCAGGCGGAGAGCAATGGGTAGCTCTCCGTCCGATCAGGACCAGGCCCGTGCCGGACAGCGCGTAAGTGTTCCACGTGCGCCTCAAAGAGATGTCAGCATAGATGACGGGGCCCGACAGGGCCGAAGCCTGCCGGGGTAGCGGGATCGTCCGAAAGGGTTACCGCTGCCCTGGTACATAAAGGGCTAAGGAAGGAACACGGGTGGGTTTTAGTCAGTAAGAGTCTGACACTCCCTTCTGCTCCACCCAGAGCGGGAGGGGTCATTTGATGATTTCCCATACTGAAAAAAAAAAAAAAAAAAAAAAATGGACATAGACCTTCCATAGTTTAAGGTAACCGATCTACAATAGCCACCCACACCCATAGCCCAGTATATTTTGTTTCCATGTTCTGCAATAGTCCTGCGCCGACCGGGGGTTGTCTTTGGGTGCACTTGCATGGTGCATACAGGGATAATCGTCGGTTGGTGCCTCCTCATCATTTAAAAATTATCTAAAGGGCATCTGCGAGATGGCTTCGGCCCCTGGCACGCCTTTCAAAGGTCCGGGACCCCAGGGTCCCGAGATAATAATAATAAATCGTTAATTTAAGATAACTAGGATCCAGTGTGTTAGTAGTACAATAACTTATAACTAGTGTTAGTAATACAACCTTAATCTACTCGCCCCCTGCCATACCCTCGAATCGAGGTATCAATACTCATGTGAGCATTAATACATCGACTCGTGTACAGACAGTCAAGTCTTTTAGCTATCATACTTAAAACGCTGTTGTGACTAACCCGCACTCTGCTCAGCATTGACGCGCACCGCTTGCGCAGAGTAGCGTAGAAGCAATCGATGCGCGCCTCCGCAAACACACGTGACGCACTACAGTGGCGGGGCAGCCGCAACATCGTTCTAAGCGCATTATTGTATTGTACCCGTAGGGCACTGTACGCTTTTTGACGATAGACTGCCCACAGGCTGCAGGTGTAAAAAGATGTACAGAAGGCTCTGAAGAGAGTGATTTTCACCTCATTTGTACATCGGGCAAACCTGCGAGCAATCATGTTTGCTCTCACGGACAGTGTCCTACGTTCACGTTCAATATCCATGTCGTCCTTAAGGTCCTCGGTAATTAGTTGACCCAGGTATCTGAACTGACGTTTGCGGAAGGATCGTACGTTCCTGTGAACCCCAGCGTAGGTATGATATGGAACACCGGGGTGGTTTTTAGTCAGTAAGAGTCTGACACTCCCTTCTGCTCCACCCAGAGCGGGAGGGGTCATTTGATGATTTCCCATACTGAAAAAAAAAAAAAAAACAAAAAAGTGGACATAGACCTTCCATAGTTTAAGGTAACCGATCTACAATAGCCACCCACACCCATAGCCCAGTATATTTTGTTTCCATGTTCTGCAATAGTCCTGCGCCGACCGGGGGTTGTCTTTGGGTGCACTTGCATGGTGCATACAGGGATAATCGTCGGTTGGTGCCTCCTCATCATTTAAAAATTATCTAAAGGGCATCTGCGAGATGGCTTCGGCCCCTGGCACGCCTTTCAAAGGTCCGGGACCCCAGGGTCCCGAGATAATAATAATAAATCGTTAATTTAAGATAACTAGGATCCAGTGTGTTAGTAGTACAATAACTTATAACTAGTGTTAGTAATACAACCTTAATCTACTCGCCCCTGCCATACCCTCGAATCGAGGTATCAATACTCATGTGAGCATTAATACATCGACTCATGTACAGACAGTCAAGTCTTTTAGCTATCATACTTAAAACGCTGTTGTGACTAACCCGCACTCTGCTCAGCATTGACGCGCACCGCTTGCGCAGAGTAGCGTAGAAGCAATCGATGCGCGCCTCCGCAAACACACGTGACGCACTACAGTGGCGGGGCAGCCGCAACATCGTTCTAAGCGCATTATTGTATTGTACCCGTAGGGCACTGTACGCTTTTTGACGATAGACTGCCCACAGGCTGCAGGTGTAAAAAGATGTACAGAAGGCTCTGAAGAGAGTGATTTTCACCTCATTTGTACATCGGGCAAACCTGCGAGCAATCATGTTTGCTCTCACGGACAGTGCCCTACGTTCACGTTCAATATCCATGTCGTCCTTAAGGTCCTCGGTAATTAGTTGACCCAGGTATCTGAACTGACGTTTGCGGAAGGATCGTACGTTCCTGTGAACCCCAGCGTAGGTATGATATGGAACACCGGGGTGGTTTTTAGTCAGTAAGAGTCTGACACTCCCTTCTGCTCCACCCAGAGCGGGAGGGGTCATTTGATGATTTCCCATACTGAAAAAAAAAAAAAAAACAAAAAAGTGGACATAGACCTTCCATAGTTTAAGGTAACCGATCTACAATAGCCACCCACACCCATAGCCCAGTATATTTTGTTTCCATGTTCTGCAATAGTCCTGCGCCGACCGGGGGTTGTCTTTGGGTGCACTTGCATGGTGCATACAGGGATAATCGTCGGTTGGTGCCTCCTCATCATTTAAAAATTATCTAAAGGGCATCTGCGAGATGGCTTCGGCCCCTGGCACGCCTTTCAAAGGTCCGGGACCCCAGGGTCCCGAGATAATAATAATAAATCGTTAATTTAAGATAACTAGGATCCAGTGTGTTAGTAGTACAATAACTTATAACTAGTGTTAGTAATACAACCTTAATCTACTCGCCCCCTGCCATACCCTCGAATCGAGGTATCAATACTCATGTGAGCATTAATACATCGACTCATGTACAGACAGTCAAGTCTTTTAGCTATCATACTTAAAACGCTGTTGTGACTAACCCGCACTCTGCTCAGCATTGACGCGCACCGCTTGCGCAGAGTAGCGTAGAAGCAATCGATGCGCGCCTCCGCAAACACACGTGACGCACTACAGTGGCGGGGCAGCCGCAACATCGTTCTAAGCGCATTATTGTATTGTACCCGTAGGGCACTGTACGCTTTTTGACGATAGACTGCCCACAGGCTGCAGGTGTAAAAAGATGTACAGAAGGCTCTGAAGACAGTGATTTTCACCTCATTTGTACATCGGGCAAACCTGCGAGCAATCATGTTTGCTCTCACGGACAGTGCCCTACGTTCACGTTCAATATCCATGTCGTCCTTAAGGTCCTCGGTAATTAGTTGACCCAGGTATCTGAACTGACGTTTGCGGAAGGATCGTACGTTCCTGTGAACCCCAGTGTAGGTATGATATGGAACACCGGGGTCGTTTTTAGTCAGTAAGAGTCTGACAGACCCCGTTACCCGCCCCAGGGCGGCGGACATCCATGAGGATTTTCCACCCCGGAAACAAAAAAAAAAAAAAGGTATCTGAACTGACGTACCCTAGCCAATTTACCTCCATTCAGTTTTATAGGGGGCACGCTAGAGGGACACCTAGTACCAGCCTTAAAGACAACATACTCGCTTTTCTTTATATTATACATCAAGCCATGATCATCTGCATAAGTTTTACAAATTTGTAACAGTTTCCTAATGCCACAAACCGAGGCGCTCATCAACACCATGTCATCCGCATAGCTAAGATCTGATATGATATCTAAAATAAATATCACTAGAATGATAATAATTATAACATATCAAAATAATAAATACATTCACAACTATGCTGAAGTGGACAGATAGTGTTCTTTTACTCTTCTTTTAAAAAGTGCAACAGTTTACCAGTCCCTAGTGTCAGGCGGTAGTGAATTCCACAGCCGCACCGCATGCACTGTGAAGGAGTAGGAGTAGAGGTCGGTGTAGTCGGGAGGGGACTTGAGAAGGTTTTTAAGATGCGACCTGCAAATTTCATCTGAAGGACGGGCGTAGGAAAAACGCTCCCGCGTATAGGATGGTGTTTTAGGATTGTGAAGGAGATTGAATAGCAGACACAATATCCGAGAGTTCTTGCGGAGTCGAATGGGGAGCCATTTTTTTTTTTTTTTTTTTTTGTGGATGGGAAATCATCAAATGACTCCTCCCGCTCCGGGTGGAGCAGAAGGGAGTGTCAGACTCTTACTGACTAAAACCCACCCGTGTTCCTTCCTTAGCCCTTTATGTACCAGGGCAGCGGTAACCCTTTCGGACGATCCCGCTACCCCGGCAGGCTTCGGCCCTGTCAGGCCCCGTCAACTACGCTGACATCTCTCTGAGGCGCACGTGGAACACATACGCGCCGTCCGGCACGGGCCTGGTCCTGATCGGACGGAGAGCTACCCATTGCTCTCCGCCCGCAGGCCCGCGCCTACGGTGGCCGGGAGTCGTCACGCGGCTCCCGACGCCCGGAGCGTCTCCCTCGGCGGCTGAGGCGTGAGGATCTCTCCCTCGCCCACCCCGCCACCTCCTTCGCTAGCATGACTGCTTCGCAGAAGGAGGTGACCGCCTCCCACTCCCTCTCGCCCCGGACCATGGCTTGCACCAGGGCCGGGCGCGAGAGGTCGCCGCCGCTGCCGATCGCCTCTACGAGGACACGGCGGTGCTCTGCCCAAGCGGGGCAGACCTCCACCGTGTGCTCCACCGTGTCCTCGGGGCGATCCTCGCAGTGATGACACCCGGGCGTCTCCTCCCGCCTGATTATGTGCAGGAACCTCCCGAAACATCCGTGTCCGGAGAGGACCTGCGTCAGGCGGTAGGTGAGAGCGCCGTGACGCCTCTCTAGCCACTCCTCAAAGAGGGGTCTTACCGCCGCTAACGTGGCGTGCCCTAATGGGGAGCCATTGGAGTATCTTGCCAAAGTTGGAGACGGGATCATACTTTTGAAGGTTAAAAACAAAACGAATACAGATATTTTGCAAGCGCTCAAGTTTATCTATAAGCTCCTCGTTGGCATCCAAATAACAGGCATCGGCGTAATCATTAATGGGCCGAATGCGTAATCAATAATGGGTTTGAGCAAGGCAAAAAACCCTTTTTTTTTTTTGGTTGGGAAATCATCAAATGACCCCTCCCGCTCTGGGTGGAGCAGAAGGAAGTGTCAGACTTTTACTGACTAAAACCCACCCGTGTTCCTTCAGTTGCCTATGCCAGGGGCCACGGTATCTCTTTGGAACAACCCGCAGCCCCGGCGGCAACGGCCCTAGCGGACCCCGTCAGTTCGTGCTGACAGCTCTTTGAGGCGCGCGTGGAACACAACGTGCCGTCGACCCGGGCCTGGTCCTTACCGGGCGACGAGCTGCCCATAGCTCGCCGCCCGCAAGCCCGCGCCTACGGTGGCCGGGAGTCGGCTGTTGACTCCCGTCCAGGGCGTCTCCTGCGGCGGCTAGGCGCGCGAGGGTGCAGCGATTGCCTCTCTCTCACGCGCTCGGCCTCCTCCTTTGCGAGCATTACTGCTTCGCAGAAGGCGGTGACGGCCTCCCATTCACTCTCGCTCCGTACCATGGCCTAGATGAGGGCCGGACGCGAGAGGTCGCCGCCGCCGATCGCCACCACGAGGACACGGCGGGGCCCCGCCCAAGCCGGGCAGACCTCCACCGTATGCTCCATCGTGTCCTCCGGGCGATCCCCGCAGTGGTGACACCCTGGCGTTTCCTCCCGCTTTATCCTAAACAGGAACCTCCCGAAACAACCGTGTCCGGTGAGGACCTGCGTCAGGCTGAAAGAGGGCGCCGTGGCGCCTCTCTAGCCACTCCTCAAAGAGGGGACTTATCGCCGCAATTGTGGCGTGCCCAGCGCTGGGTTGCGACAATCGCACTCTCCATGCCGCTATGAGAGGGCAAAAAGCCCTGGAGACATTTCAATGAATGGAACGTTTAGTGCACTTTGCAACTGACTTCAGCAACATGAGCACTCCAGGACAGGTAGGTAGGAGATTTTGTATGGAAGAACTGTCAAAAATTCAAAATTATTCCTCGGATAAAATTATCTGCCGTAGGAAAAATCAGTCCCAAGTATAAAAAATATAACTCAGAAAAATATGTATGTCGCAGATGGAATGTAGAATCCGCTGTTTCACAAAATCGCTAGTGGTTTTACAAAGTAAAATAATAAGCAATGGACAAACTTTTTATATGCTTGAGTACGATGCATTAAACTCGTTGTATGTATATTAAATTTATGTCTTTTTTTTTTTTGTAATGTTCATTTTGTTTGTGTAGAATAAACAAGTTTTCTTTCTATAACTTTCTAAATATAGCATCAAAAAATGCATCCGCATCGCTGTCGGCTGGTAATGTACAGACGCCAGCACATCAAGAAACCCGAAACTCTAAAATTTTCCCAATCAACTTTGAATCTAATGCTTTAATAATAATAATAGTAATTTATTTCAGATTTCTCTATATACATTGTTAGTAACACGAAAAAACTTAGGAGCTAATGTTAGTAAACAAAACAAATAATAATAAAACAGATTTTAGAACAATCCGACACCAGAACGCATGTATGCTACTTCACTGCGTGCAGCCGCATCCAGCGCTCAAGCATCGGAGAATCCCACCGGTCCGTCAATACGCTCAAGATGCTGTTGGAACTCGCTCGCATGCGATAAAGCGATAAAGTTGAAAATCTATTAAAGAAATTTGACAAATTAAAGTAACTCGATGTGCTGGCGTCTATACCCAAGACACTGAAGGTACATATAAGTTTTGTTATTACGTAGAGAAAGACAAAAAATATCAAATGGTACGTAAAAATATCACAGTAATCAGAAAAGAGTAACAGAGACGGATTGTTTTTATAATAGAGAATGTCTGAGGTAATCCTTGAGCTTAAGAGCCATAGAAAAACTTTATTTGAAGGTTAATTAGCTCATTTTGTATGTGCCATCTTTTAAGTGTGAACGTGTCTTAATTTCCCTGGCAAATAAAACACCTCATATTTATGATACCAAGTGATCTATGGAGATAGTGAAAATAAAGACACTCTCTCACGCCATATTAAGGTATAGTAAGTACAATACCTACCTAATACATGACTAAAAATATGTAAAGTTAAAACATTTTTTTTTCAAATAAGCACATAAAAGGAACTTTTGAACGTCTGAATGTACAAAAAAATAAAATTGATTCTATTCGTCTCTTTCAAAAGGTAAGTAAGAAGGTAAGTAGAGAAGAATTCAAGCCGCTAGTTAACGGCGCCGCCGCCGTTTAGTTAAAAGGCAAAGCTGTTAGTTGGCTGCGACATATACTCGTACATTAGGTACTTAACTGTAGCTACACATTGACACAATATTATGTAACATAGATTGAAGATCAATAAATTAATTAATTTTGGTCGAAGTTATCACATTGTCACACCATCTTCTTCATTTTTCATTTATATGGTGAACATACTCGTAATAAAGAGTATTCTATTCTTCGCCGCTGTCTACCTCGACGGTGATATCCTCCATCAGGCGTCCAATGAGTGACAATCTTTGCCCATCTATTCGGGTGCATTCGTGCAACGTGGCCAGCCCACTCCCACTTCAGCGTGGCTTTTTATCACATACATCCGCTGCGTGTGTTAATTATGGAGCGCAGAATGATATTTCTAACCCAATCTGTTCGCTTGACACCTGTTATGCTACCTTTGATGCACCATTGCCAGTTGGCAAATCTTGAGTTTGGCCTTCTATTTTGTTTAGTATGTAACTTTGTTCACCGGACATTTTTTTATTAATCTAAGAAAATAACAACACATAGTTTTGAGGCTGACTGTACTTACTACCTAATCATAATTATATATAATTTTCGCAATACATTGCTCCCTAGTAATGTATGATTAATAATACAAGTACTTAGGTAATGTAAATGAAACATTATACCCATCCTCTCTACTTATACCCAACGATGAATAGCTAATAGAAGATTGACGGCTGATATACGTCATACCGTGGCGTAACGTGAGGGTATTCGATTTTGCATAACTGATAAAATTACTTTTTGTTCCAGAAATTGTATTTCAGGGAATATCTGGTGATATTTTTCCCGTTAACTAGGGCGAATTCCAGCAAACTTTTATACCTAAAGTTTATTCAAAGTAATGTTTCTAATTGATGTTATTTCAAGTTAAACAAATATCAACTTTATTTTAATTGTTATTAGGTTGATTTCAGAGTGATTAGCACTATTTGAAAAAGTTATACCTAAACATTTTTGAAGTTGTAGCGTACACTTAATTTTATTGTGTAGGAATTAAAGTTATTTTTCCATAAACTCATATTTGTTTACATTTTTGGCAAATAAATCGCGAATGCAGATTAGAATAAGTCTTAACCTGAAAATAAATTTGGAATTTTTGACAGTTTTTCCATAAAAAAACTGTCAGTCGTCAATTTCCTTCCACGGATACATTATAAGATAACTGACTTGACAAATTCAGCTCTTAATGTTTTTACTAAAACCTGCTTTTCATGAAAATTTCTTTGTGTGGGAATTTCTTTGAAATCTTAGCAAAATCAGCCTATAATGTTCCCACTGCACTGCTGGGACACAGGCCTTCTGTAAGAGGGAGTTGCCCGAGGCGGGCCCGGTGGGACTGGTAGATATCACATGTCGTGCATGCGTGATGTGAATCCTTATGTTATTGTTTTTGCAGTACTACTATTTTATAGAATCAAGTTCTTCTAACTGAACACAGCTACTGTGCTGCTGGGGAGTTGTGCAGGGCGGGAGTTTTGCGGGACTATCTAATGTATGTACTTACCTAATGTTGACGTTCAAAAAATGCTGATTCAATGAAAATGCGTTATGCCACATGCTCCATGCGACTTTCTCTCTCCCTGTCTCTTTCTATCATACATAATAGACAGCCACATAGGTACAGTCACGAGTAAAAGTATGTATACACTCGGCTTTATTCAAAAGCGATTTACCTACTCTTTTATTTTTGAATGAAATTCTATGTTGTTACGAACGTAGCATTTTCGAACTCATAGGTTTATGTAATGTGTAATATTTCAACGTTGCATTCGTTATTTCACGAAAAAATCGCAATTGAAAGTTGCCAAGTGTTGACATATTGGTGCTCGTGACTGTACTCATATACAAGGTGTCGTTTTGCATCCTCGTCAAATTCAAGGAGATAACTATGCTACTGATTCTCGACACGAAACAATAATAAAATAAGTAGGTTTTTTTTTATAATTTTCGGAACTCGGCATTATTGTGTGGTACACGCATTTTAAATCGCGGCCTGGTGACACCGCACTGTAACTGCCCTTTTACACACACATAAAAACACGGCCGCTTATACGATACTATAACGCGATTCCTGTTCTTTGAAAGTGGTGTATTGTGAAATAGTGTCAAACTTAGATAACTAAAAAAACAAGTATGTATTCATTATTTACCAGGGATTTTTATTATTTATTATTTGATTATTTATGTCTTTCATAACAGCCTCCTGAAATTTGACGAGGATGTAAAAAAACAGCTTGTATATAAAGAAAGAGACAGAGAGAGTGAAATTGAGGATTTACGGATTTATACTTTCTCTCTCTCTCTCTGACTCTTTATATTAAGATGTACGAGTGTGTGTGCGTGTGAGTATTGCGTAAGAACTTCGTTCCTGACGTGTGTCTCGCAACCACACACTTTTTTTTTTATTTATCTATGGTACAGGGTACTTTGTTCCTACTTATGTGCTTGTCAAGTAAAATACAACGGAAATACCTAAATTTGGAATATTTTTCGTGTTTTCATAACGTCAAAATCTACCTAATCAAGTTTGTAAAGCAATTTAAATCTAGGGAAAAACAAAACTTTTGCAAGTAATTATATTTTTGTTTTAAGACTACCAAATGCGACTTTCAGATTTCCTCAGTCTGATTTCCCCGAGGATTCTGGAAGTCAAAAGGCGCAGTTTCGATACCGGTATTATGTAAACAAAAAAAAAAAAATTACCAAATTTTCCCACACAAGAAGGAAAATTATTAAATAAACTAATATTTCCTAAACGAGAAGGGAACGGCACTTTATATTGTTAGGCTCGCTTCCTTGTATTTTTTATTCTTAAAACAAAAATAATTCGGGTGCCTTTGCGTAGATATTGTAATAAGATGCACAATAGAGCGCCTATAAGGCTAATTTCCGTAATTAAAAACGTTCAAAATCTAGTTGCAATTTCAATTTCATCTCAGTGACAATCAATGTCAAAAACTTGTGAAAAATGTAGGGATATTAGAGGTATTTTTGACAGATTGAGACTGAGATCAGACTGTGCACGTTCTTAAAATTACGAGAATTACCCCTTAGCTACATTGTGGCCGACGAGAGAATGCGTTCTTGGCAACTGTCAGTTTCATACAAACTATTACGTGTTTTGCGAATTTGATCTTTATTAGCTGCAAGAATTGTTGCACCGACACGTGTCAGGTACGCATTCTCTAGACTCGACTGTAAGTATTTTGTTAGGCATTCTACCACGGGGCGCAGTGCATTTTCTAATCTATCTACATATATATGTAGATATATATTTTATATTACTAGATTTTATACTTAGATCCGGCGATGTGGCTGTGATTAATAATATTTCAGTCGACGATGTCGGCAAACCAACCAGTGCTTTGTCTCGCATAGGGTCGTAGCATTATTACCTACTATTATCATTACCCTGACAGGGTCTACAACAGCTGTTCTCTCTCTCCCTCTCTCAAAGCCTTTTGTTTAACATTTTGTTTGGAACGCAAATAAATGAATATGAATGTTATACTGAGCGTTGGCCGTTTAGCGTGTAATTGACGCATAATATTTTACCCCAACTTGTTCTTTCTCTACGTCATGTTTCCAAAAATAAACGTAATTTTTTATTTTTTATTTATTAAAGCTAATGTTTTTAATACTTCCGCTTGCTAGCTTGTCACATTCATACTCTGCGAAAGCGTTTTATTTTCTAAATTGTGTGACAAGGATCCGGTTCTTTCCCGTTATAGGCTTTTTTTAATTATTTGGGAATTAAGGAAAAACGCCATCAGTTTCAATGTTGGTTTTATAGTCTAAAAAGTTTCCTATGTGAGTGCAACTGACGTTTTTTTTAACGTTTCTTTTGTTTAAGTTCACCTACCTATTCCTTTTCTCATCATCATCATCAGTCCTCAGCAACTTCGATTTTCGGCCACTCTCATCCAGCCGCCACCCTGCAAAGATCGTCGCTCCACCTAGCTTGAGGGCGTCGTACCTTACTTACGTTTGCCGATTTGCGCTCTCCGCACCAGAACACGTCTACCCAGACGGTCATCGGTTCTACGGCTAATATGGCCTGCCCATTGCCACTCCAGCTTGCTTATTTTGTAAGCTATGTCGACAACTGGTTCTCTGCCAGATTCCGTTTTCTAACCATGTTAAAGGAACTAAGGGTCACAAACTATCGGTTTGCTAGTTGTTACTCGCTTACACACATAGCTATTTAGGTATAGAAAGAAAGAAAAGAAAAAAAAAATAGGTTTATTACACACTAGCTTTTCCCGCGACTTCGCCCGCGTGAAAGTCGGAAATGATCCCACGGAAAGGTATTACATACCTGGATAAAGAGTATCCTATGTGTTATCCAGGTTATAATAAACTATCTGTGTGCCAAATTTCATCCAAATACGCATAATACTAATGATTGAAATATTATCGTGAATTCATGCAAGCCTAGTACTTTTTGTTAGAATACTGCTCAGAAAGTCAGAAGGACAATTCTTGTAATTTAAAACGTTCAAAATCTAGTCGCTGTCTCATCTCGGCGACAAACAAATGTCAAAAACTTGTCAAAATGTAGGGAAATTAGAAGTATTTTTTGAAAGATTGAAACTGAGATAAGACTGTGAACGTTCTAAAAATTACGAGAATTGACCCTCTGGTCATATTTCAATCACGATTCAAAAGATACGTAGCGCCATCTAGCGTCCTAAAGCAATTGTGACCGTCGAAAGTTTTGTTTCTTTTCCTCGGGAACAATATTATTTTGTCTGGATGTAAGGTACCCATGTCCTTTTCTATACCCCTGACAAAGTACATGCAAAATTTAATGATGATTGGTTCAGTGGATTAGGCTTGAAAAGGTAACAAACAAACTTACTTTCGCATTTATAATATTAGTTAGGATTCACAGCGTATTTGTACGAGTACACTTGATAAACACAATTAAAGCGCACGTCGCTTCTTGACATAAAAATACTGAATCTGGGAAATCTAAAGCCCTTCCTACATCGCTTCTTCCTAACTCAATCGATACAGAATCGAATCAGTTTAAATAAAGGCCTAGAACAAAGCTCCACTTCACTCAGAACAAGATCCAAAGTATTTCCCAAGATAAATCATGTGCGATAATCCAATTTTTCACTCAAGACTTTTGGGGTTCAAGGCTGGTTTGATATCTACGTGTAATATTTGAGGGAACCGGTAACGAAACCCAGTAACTGTAGGTAAGTAGGAACTTACTTTGTTACGTAACATAACGTCACGCCTGTATTTTCACGAAGGATTCGGCAGAGGAGCCTATCTCAGTAAGTTTTTTAATTTTTTTTTTATTACCTAATCTCAAAATACATTATTTTGTTGTTTTTACAATTTTACTCGCCAAACTTTCGAGTTTGATGGCGAGAAGCGCCTGTTACATACACATAATATAGTAAAAAAACTAACCTTAAAAACTACCACTATTTCACTCAGGGATCAGTCACACCGCACGCACAGATTGCGGACGAACCGTGAACACCGGACACTGACAGATTCTAAGTACGTGTCCATCTGGAGATGTCCGCGTCCGGAGCCACGTCCACAAGTATCCGCAACCTGCCCGCGCCGGCCCGACCAAACCCCTAGCGTGATTCACATATTACATAGTAATAATACCATAACACTTAGAAATTCATAATACCATAGCACTAGAAAATGCCTATGGCATTAAGTACGCCTCTGTACATTTGTGTGCTTAAAGTATTAAAAAAATAAATACTATAAATTTGAATCGCGACATATTCGCCAAAAATGTAAACAAACATGAGTTTATGGAAAAATATCTTTAATTGCTACACAATAAAGTTCAGTTTACGCTACTACTTTAAACATTTTTATAACTTTTTCAATAGTGCTAGTAGCTAAGTACACCCACCTTTCGCCAGTTACGTTTAAGTCCCATGTGATAGGGGGCGACCCTATTGCCATATTATCAACCGGGCACAAATCCACGCTCCGGACTGCTACTCAGAAATTCCTGATTAACATAATATTATGCCTATAATGCTCCCACTATTGGGACACAGGCCTCTTCAAGAGAAGTGGGCTGTAATCCACCACGCGGGCCCAGTGCGGGTTGATAGACATCACATATGTCTTCGAATTTTTTGGTTCTAGGACATGTCGGTTTCCTCCCGATGTTTTTTTTTTTTAATAATTTACTCAAAGTAAAGCACCTGTCTGGGTTCAAACCTACAGCTTGTAAGTCACGGCCGAGTTGGCTAATTTTATCTTATTGCGAAATCGACGGAAGTGAGAGCTACAGACTGCCCTTTAGAAAATGTTCCGCTAAATCGTTTCCCAGTTGAAGTAGACAGGTACATGGTAGCGGGATCGTCCGAAAGGGTTACCGCTGCCCTGGTACATAAAGGGCTAAGGAAGGAACACGGGTGGGTTTTAGTCAGTAAGAGTCTGACACTCCCTTCTGCTCCACCCAGAGCGGGAGGGGTCATTTGATGATTTCCCATCCTCAAAAAAAAAAAAAAAGTAGACAGGTACATAACAACAAACAACAGTTTGATATCGCAGACCGAACAACAACGCCATGATGAATGGATTGACTCGCTTCGTTAACGACGCAAACTTTCAATGGCGATGACACTGAACAGTGACGTCACAGAAATACAAGCAGATGGGCATAAACAAGAATAGCAATAATAACATAATGCAAGAATATAATATAATGTCAGTGATAGATAGAGATAGCTATATCTATCGCTGACATTATATTGTACAAGTACGCTGGACGTCATACTATCAATGACAACACGAAGACATTTGATTTTCGCCATTTTGGCGCTGAAGACAACGTGAGCGTCCGTGGAACAAATATTTTGATAGTGAGTTTTACAAAATGCGCATACTCTCAAGATCAAAATGTTCTAAATATCTCGTAGTAAAGACAAAATACACAAAAAAGTCTTATTCAACGATTTAGACCTAAATCATCAGAGACATACCAAAACAACACGACGACCATTTGCAACAATGTGTCAATTTTAGTCCCTGAGACGCTTGAGCGTGGCGCTTTGAATCGGCACAAAAAACAACTGTCATTTCGTGTAGTATAATTTAGTCCAGCGTAGTGATATCTATAAATCTATATCGACCTATACTAAGGGCCGATTTTTCAATCGACCGATAATTTTTATTCGTGGAATAATATTGACGTCTGACAGTTTTTGTATGGAAGAACTGTCAAAAATTCAAAATTATTCCTGCGATAAAATTATCGGGCGTTGGAAAAATCAGCTCTTAAAAGGAAATTTGGCTCTTGTTCAGGATGCGCGAGGGGCTCGTACGTGGCTAAATAATAAGAGCCGTACGGGTTGATCCAAGGTTAACCTACGCTTTGCTCGGTCGGGTCATGAAGAAGCCCAAAAGGGTGTATATCAGGCTTACCAAGAGGTATCGTATAACCCAGTAACTGGGTTACGAAGGTCAGATAGACAGTAGCTCCATGTAAAATACTGGTCAGCTGCATCCGGATAGACAGGAAACTCCAGCCTTTGCCCAACTATGTTGGGATCGTCTAGTTGTTGAGTAAAGGCTAGACTAGTTCGGTCACGATCGGTAATCAGCGCACGGTCGCGTACCATAAGCGCTGATCGTCGGTCGAGCACTAAATCCAGCCTTTAAACAAAAACCTACCTGTACTACTGCTCCCTATTTGTAAGGCGACAGAAAATGTTTTTGCCAAACCGTTTATTTGGCTAACGAATTCTAAAAACTCGTGGCGCTTCCCACAATCGACCTTTTGCTCAAAGTTTTATGGAATTTTTACTTTTACGGTAGGAAGTGAATACATGAATACACTCGTATTACGAAATTGTTTCATGTAGGTAAACAACACAGTGACTAATCTATCTAACTATATCTATTCTAGCATAATCAACCCACAATGTTCACACTGCTGGGACTGGGACACAGGCCTCCGCGGGCCCAGTGCGGGTTAGTAGATGTCACATGTCTTCGAATTTTGGTTCTAGGACATGTCGGTTTGCTGACGGTGTTTACCTTCGCCGTTTTTGAGAGCAGTGGTGATAAAATAATTTACACAAAGTAAAGCGTCTGTCTGGGTTCGAATCTACGACCTACAACTTATAAGTCGCGGCTGTTACCACTGGGACACCACTGCTATATAACTAGATATTATTATTAATTAGAATAGCTTTTCGTGTCTGTCTGTGTGACCGCGTTGTTCTTCTAAACTAGGCAACGGATTTAGATTTGGTTTTTACCATCTTTAAAAGAATTGATTCCGGAAGGCTTGTGTGTGTGTAATTTATTCATATTAAACTTATATACTAAAGAAATCTCGATGCTTTATCAAGTCTATTAAACCGAGTAAAATCCTTGTTGGGACCTCTCATAATTAATATTTTAATAAATGACGTTGCCTCTTGTTTCCTTAACTCTCAAGTCTTATTGTATGCGGATGATATGAAGATTTTGGGACAAGTGGCAACTGTTGGGGACGCATGTCTACATATTACAGATCTGGACCGGTTCCACGAATATTGCGTTAGAAATAGGTTAGATTTAAAACTATCCAAATGCTATATGTGTACATTTACGCGTAAGCCAAACCCTGTTAAATTTGATTATAGGCTTTCGAATGCGTTGGTAGCCAGAGTGAGTGTCATCAGGGATCTTGGAGTTACTTTTGAATCTAAGTTTCTGTTTGATGCACATATTAATAACATAGTCAACCAGGCTTCTAAGGCCTTTTTTTTTTTTTCTTTTTTTTCTGGGTGGGAAATCATCAAATGACTCCTCCCGCTCTGGGCGGAGCAGAAGGGAGTGTCAGACTTTTACTGACTAAAACCCACCCGTGTTCCTTCAGTTGCCTTTGCCAGGGACCGCGGTATCTCTTTCGAACAACCCGCAGCCCCGGCGGCATCGGCCCTAGCGGACCCCGTCAGTTCGTGCTGACAGGTCTTTGAGGCGCGCGTGGAACACAACGCGCCGTCGACCCGGGCCTGGTCCTTACCGGGCGGCGAGCTGCCCATAGCTCGCCGCCCGCAAGCCCGCGCCTACGGTGGCCGGGAGTCGGCTGTTGACTCCCGTCCAGAGCGTCTCCTGCGGCGGCTAGGCGCGCGAGGGTGCAGCGATTGCCTCTCCCTCACGCGCTCCGCCTCCTCCTTCGCGAGCATTACTGCTTCGCAGAAGGAGGTGACGGCCTCCCATACACTCTCGCTCCGTACCATGGCCTGTATGAGGGCCGGACGCGAGAGGTCGCCGCCGCCGATCGCCGCCACGAGGACACGGCGGGGCCCCGCCCAAGCCGGGCAGACCTCCACCGTATGCTCCACCGTAGGCTTCTAAGGCCTTGAGTTTAATTTTTAGGGTCTCTTCAGACTTTAAGAATGTTAAAACAATGAAAATTATTTATTGTGCGTTTGTCCTTATCCACCTGGAATATGCTTCTTAGGTTTGGAATCCAAATTATAATGTATACATTAATCGGCTGGAAAGTATACAAAGGCGATTTTTGAGGTACACTCAATATCTGTAATCTAATACCTATCTGCCAAATTATATAAGTCGGTGTAAAAAAAATTCATATTCTGCCTCTACACGAGCGAAGGAAAATTGCAGATCTTGCTTTCTTATTTGGCGTTATGAACGGATCTACCGACGACCTTGAGTTGGTGGGCAAGATTGGGCTTCGTGTACCGAGTGCATTTTTCGGAGACCACCGTGTTCTCCATGTGCCTCAAGTCAGAACTATCTACAGACAGAACTCATACGTAATAAGAGTTTGTCGTACTTTTAATATGGTGTGTCAGGATGTCGATTTAGATTTATTTACTAAGGCTAAGGAAGTAAACCAAAGTTTGAATAATTGTTTCTTCGATGTATAACCATTTTTTTTTTCTCTTCTTTTGTTATTGTACCTTTTGAGCGTGTGATAATTCATGTGCGTATCTCTTACGTCGCTGTTTTCGCATATTTGTTAATGTTACTCACATTGATCGTTAGTGGAAGCTTGTAATTGGCCATCGTTTACACATTGTACTAGATATTAAAATGTATTAGCTGTTAGTTTTCCTAAAAGAAACCTGGGGGGCAATTCTCGTAATTTTAAGAACGTTTACAGTCAGAGGGGCAATTCTCGTAATTTTAAGAGCGTTCACAGTCTGATCTCAGTCTCAATCTGTCAAAAATTCCTTTAATTCCCCTACATTTTGACAATTTTTGTCGCCGAGATGAGACTGCGACTAGATTTTGAACGTTTTAAATTACGAGAATTGGCCTTCTGATCTCAGTCTCAATCTGTCAAAAATACCACTAATGTTCCTACATTTTTGACAAGTTTTTGACATTTATTGTCGCTGAGATGAGATTGCGACTAGATTTTGAACGGTTTTAATTACGGGAATCGGCATTCTGATGGCAAGAAGAATAAAGATCACTGTGATTTTGACAGACTTGGCAGTGGCGTCAACCCAACAGCAACCTTATTGTTACGAAGATAAAGATGACTTTGATTTTGACAGACCAGGCAGTGGCAACAACCCAATAGCAACCTTATTTTAAGGAAAATAAAGATCTTTCTGATTTTGACAGACTTTTCATTGGCAGCAACCCAACAGCAACCTTATGGTAACGAGAATAAAGATGACTATGAATTTGACAGTGATGCATAATCAGAAGGGAAATAACTGTGCAAGGACTGTAGTTATGTGGATTCGACCTAAGGCAATGAAGGCGTAATTACAAAGAAGATAACTTTGAAGCAGGTTTTGCTATCTATGTATGTCTATGACATTAAAAACCACTTTATAACCATCTAGATTGTCAAATTAAACCATATTGTTTTGACATTTTCTATAGGCTTAAGTTCTTTTTGTATAATTTTTCGTTTTTAAGAAAAATTACTAGAATTTGACCAAAATGAGGAAAAATTTCCGTCCTTATGCAATTGAGTCTTGTCTAGCTTTAAACTGTTTCAAAAGTTTGTTAAATTATGAACCCTATTTACAGAGATTTCAGCGTAATGTTTGTGAGTAAGTATAGTTTCGATTTTCCTGTAAAGACTGGTTCTTAGTAGCTGTAGGCTGAGAAAGGTGCATGGAGAGTAAGAGATCTTTGCCCTGCAGTCGAAAAATACAGGGTTGCGTTTCCATGTTAATATTATAAATTCGAAACTGTATGTATGTTACCTCTTCACGCCTAAACTATTGAACGGATTTCGATAAAATTTGGCAAGGAGATAGATGGCATCCTAGGGAGAACATAGGCTACTTTTGGTCCCAGTAGCACGTTCCTGTAGGAGGATTTCCGACATCCACACGGGTGAAGCCCAGGGGTAGAAGATAGCCCCTGTGCCAGGGGCCACGGTAACTCTTTCGAACAACCCGCGACCCTGGCAGGTACTATTGCAACCCTTGATTGGTGGACTTATATGGAAACTAGCAGCGCCCCGCGGTTTCACCCGAATAAGTTTCGATCCCGTGAGAATATCGGGATAAAATGTAGGTATCCTATGTGTTTATCTTGTGTCTATCCTGGTTATTAACTATCCGTGTGCCAAATTTCATTCAAATCCGTTCAGTAGTTTTTGCGTGAAAGAGTAACAAACATCCATCCATCCATACAAACTCGCGTTTATAATATTACAGATCAGAAATCTACATTTTTTAACATGACGCCACTATAGTCGACTGCCAGTCGTCCAGAGTCCATACTAATATACTAATATTATAAGTGAATGCGAATGTAACTCAGTCTGTCTGTTCCCTTTTCAAGCCTTAACGGCTAAACAGATATGGATAAAATTTGTCACACGGATTGATCTGACCTACGTTCCGGTTTTATTCCGGAACCACGTTCCCGCAGGATAATTTCCGAACAGCGCGCGGACGAAGCCGCCGGCAAAAGCTATGGCTTCTAAAGATGTACGAAATACTTTTTCAGACAAACGGGATCTTCGAAAATAAAACATTTGATCTGTTTCAAACAATGGAATACTAAAATGGTTCTAGATGTCGTGTGCAGTGCAAGAAGCCTGAAATGCCGGTTGTGCGATTCCCATCAACAGAAATTGGTATAAAATGTTACTAGATTATTTTTAATAAACAGTAGTTGGTATAGCCACTTAGATGGTATAGCTGTGTTGAGAGGATGAGATGAGGCAGATGTTAGTGGAAACACCAGGAGGGGATGCCCTTTTTTTTTTGTTTCCGGGGTGGAAAATCCTCATGAATGTCCGCCGCCCGGGGGCGGGCGACGGGGTCTGTCAGACTCTTACTGACTAAAGTCCACCCCGGTGTTCCATATCACTCCTACGCCGGGGGTCACGGGAACGTACAATCCTTCCGCAACCCCCGACTGGTGCCGGCCCGCCACTGCGGGCCTCTTCAGGTCAGGGGGGGGAGTGAGGTGTTAGACTCCCCCCGCGACGTCTAAGAGGGGCGCGCGTGGAACACTACGCTCCGCCACCTCGGGTCCTGATGTGTGGGGGGCAACGGACGTCCCCGAGTCCATCGCCCCTGGACCCATTTAGGGGGGCTGGAAGAGGGCGTTGTCCGCCCTCCGCCGACGCCCGGTGCGCCTGCTGCGGGCCGGGTGAGTGGACGAGATCTCCCTCTCCCTTTCCGCAGCCTCCTTCTGCGAGACGACTGTTTCGCAGAAGGAAACCACCGCGTCCCAGGACTCTTCGCTGCCGACCATCGACTCGACCACGGCCGGCAGCGACAGGTCTGGAGGGGATGCCCTAGAAGAACATAATTCAAAAACATAATAAGTTCCTCCATTAACCCTAACATAGTGACCATTGGTGATGTTCTTCAGAAATGTCAGTTGCGTCGTACTCGCAATCGATGGGCATGTATGAGCTGCACCTAATTGCGTAACACCCTATCAATCTCAATCTGAAACATTTTGAAGGATATTGCTAATCCATTGCTTCATGTTAGGAAAATATGTCTGGTTCTCAACGTAAATAACGCAATGAATGTTGTTAAACTGTCAAAATGAAAGCCATTGCTACTATTAGTGTGTTACGCAATTACCCCGCTGATGTATGAACGTAAGCATCGCAAAAAGGAGTATACACTCCTTAGCTTCGTTACGGTAAGGATCGAAGCCGGTTTCGATCGGAGGAATTTTAGGATCGAAGCATTTTGTAGCTTCTGCCTACCCCCATTGGAAAAAGGCGAGAGTTTATGCGTGTGCTGTATTAATTCAAACCTTGGAAAAGAAATTTTGGGGCCTTTACCGAACATCATTATCTGCCAAACCCTTTCCCAACTACTTATGTTGGGGTCGGCTACTAATCTAAGTGGATGCAGCTGAATACCAGTTCCATACATAGAGCGACTGCTTATCTGACCTCCACAACCCAGAAACTGGGTAAAACGATACCCCTTGTTATGACTAATAATGGTCAGACTTGCTGGCTTCTAACCTGTAACGTCTGTCAAAGATCGATGAATGACCAGGATGCGTTTAGTTTGAATAGTAACTGTGGAGTTTCTTGCCGGCTCTTCTCCATAGGAAACAACCAATTGGAACCTTGCATCAGCTTCTGACCTTTCATAAGTGCCCATATAGGTTTATGTGAAATAAATTAACCCCAATTTGACTAGCCAGGTAATTACATAAAACTTTCTTTCAGAACATATTACAGAACGCGAAAGTGATGATCCTGCAGGAGGTTAATGAACCCATGCTAAACATGGCAGTTTCCAAAGCGGCGTCTCTTCTGGGAGCGGACGATATATGCATAATTGACAACTTAGATTGGGATCATGATTATCATGGAAGGTAGTATTTCAATTATTATACGTGGATTATTTGTGCATTGTGTTGTTTAACCAAAGTTGTCGGCATAGCTCACAGAATAAGCAAGCTGATGTGGCAATGGGCCGGCCATATTAGCCGTAGAACCGATGACCGTTAGGGTAGACGTGTTCTTGAGTGGAGACCGCGAATCAGCAAACGTAAGGTAGGACGCCCTCAGGCTAGGTGGAGCGACGATCTTCCCAGGATGACTGGCAACAGCCGGAGGAGACTTACCGAAAAACGAGTTGAATGGCGTGCAATAAGAGAGGTCTGTCCAGCAGTGGACTGCTCTAGGCTGATAATTTACGGTAGGTAGTATGAGTTAAGATAGCCCCCAAAACATCTAAGCAAACTCTTCACTTCTTCCTGCACCCATTGCGTAACACACGTTCAATCACAATCCGAGAGTACTGTAGGATATTGTTGATGAAAAATTCGTCTGCTTAACAACGTAAATAACTCAACGTACGTGAGTGCACTGTCAAAATGAAAGCCAATCAGTTTAATACAAAACGAGTTCTTGCTTTAGACCTAGCCATAGATATAAGAAAGATTTCTATGGACCTAGCCGTAATCTTTGAGCCAGTTAATGCATTTTGAACGTTATTCCGACAAATGTAAAGATCTTAATGCAAAGTTTACAGCTTAGACTCGGTTTTAACGTCAGTTTTTGTAATAAGAACTTGAAACTTTGTCGGATTATAGTTTGAAATTTAAAAATGGCTCGACGGTTTAAGCCTGGGATTAAAGATACCTAAACCGTGTTTAGTAATAAGGCCATCGTCATCATCTTTTCAGCCGAAAGACGTCCACTGCTGGACATAGGCCTCCCCCAGCCCCTCCATTTCGACCGGTTCCGGTTATTGTCATAAGGCCAATTGTGATCAATTTTCATTTTATGCTTGTTACGCAATTATTACCCCGCTGGCGTTTTAGCAAAGAAAGTAATGCAACAGATTTCCCTCGAACTCCATTCAGTCTGCTTAGTTACAAATACTACACAAACGTTCAAATCCGGTTTCATGGGAGATGCCTCTTGCCTATCTTCAGAACACTTTGCTCGCTGTACGGATGGTAGATGGTGGCAAAAACAACTCAAATTGGCAACCGCGTAATTTGCATACACAGAGTGGCACGCGTCAACGACAGAGGCTACTGCAGCCGTCGACACGTGTATTTGAACACCGTACTCAAATACACGAGCCGGCACGTTGCCGACGGCAGGCGTCGACCACGGTAGAGGCGACTGCATTTGCCGTTGACGCGTGCGCCTTGTGTGTATGAAAACTGACATTAGACGCATCGTGGGCAGACCCGCTACAAGGTGGACCGAAGACCTAGTAAGGTCGCAGAAATCACCTGACTGTGAGTAGCACAGAACCGGTCGTTGTGTGAATACTGAAGGCCTTTCTCCAGGATTTCACGTCTTTCGACTGAGATGCTGAAGATGTTAAAAAATACCTTACAGTACAGTCAACCTTTGACAAAAACTCCCAGTATATTGAGACTTCATTAAGGTTGAAATTGTTTAACTGCACATTGTTTTTCAAGCAATAGTGGACTTTAAAGTTGTATTATAGGCAAGTGACATTCAACCTCAAGGTGGTAATTCAATGACGAGATCCATTAAGTTATCACCATCACTCATTTTATTTCCAGAATATTCTCAGACATGGCAGACATAATATTTGTGTCGAGTAATACACATATGTGTGTCCAACGATTTGCTGATAAATCCACGGTCCCCGTCTTATGTATGATGTCCAGGACACATGCTTCCCTTCAGTCTCTAGCTACTCTCATGGCTATAATGGTACTGTTGTAACCTCTGTTCCAAAAATATATAGTCAAAATGTAAACAAATGTATGCCAATTTGTAGTGCCACCTACAAATTGTGTGCATTGATTTGATTATTCGACTCCTTAAACCCGAAATTTTAATTTTAAATCAGCTTAAAGATGATTTTTATAGATAATTTAACCTGAAAAGGGTTTGTTTACAGTTTCGTCTGATACTTTTGGGCCAGACCATAGTAATTTATATTTTTTTCTTTGTATTAGTCATTATTGTCCCACTACTGGGCAAAGGCATTCCTACTCTCTTTCCACTGCTCTCAGTCCAGAGCTGTGAAGGCTTGGAAATCTCTAAATAGACTTCGAGCCCAAGTCGGCCGGAGCAAAGACAATCTCCACAGATGGCGGTTTACGGAGGGCTCAGATCTCAAGTGCGTATGCGGCACCTCTCCACAAACAATGCCTCCCCTTCATCCTAAGCCACATGCCCTGTTAGGCTGTCACCTCTGCACTTGATGATCTTATTACTGCGACAGGGAGCGGAGTTCGCGCTGTTGAATTTTGGGCCAAAGATATTTGGACATTTTGCCATCTATACCTACGATAAGAAGAACATTCGGTTTCAATGACCCGTATCGATAAATTGGACGACCTATTATGAAAGAAATGGTCCATGTTAATTTCAGGAAGAATTTGGTACATTGCAAGGACTTAGCATCGCATACATCGGGCCTCCGCATCCAGTACTGAACTCCTACCTTCTTTTGTTCCCTATGCTCGGAGCAAATATTAAATTTAAATGTTGCTGCAAAGTAAGTGTTTCTGAATAAATGTTTGCTATTTTGCAAGCCATATCGGCTGGATATAGACTAAAGGGCTGTTCAATCTGAGGTGAATCCCGCGTTTTAATGATTACAAAGTCACGCGACTATTCGCGCCAGTTTGATTGAATCCTACTTTTTATCCCGGTAGTAAGCGTACCCGTGGGGTAATTTCCGACCTTCACGCAAGTGAACCCGCAAGCCATAGCTAGTTTACACAGTCGGCGCGAGCGAATTTCGTCCCGCATCTCGTCCGGGATTCCCTTCGGTTTTTCCAGAGCTTTAGGGCTGAGACAGACATATCAGATGAGATTCGCATTTTCTATGCCTTTTTGTCGCTCAGAAATATCCTACACTAGATTGAGTAAAGCTTTGGTTTCCTGAAAACGCAGCCGTCATTTACTATAACGGTCGCCATGAAAAACTGCCATTTTCACCAGTATTTGACATTAAGTTGTAAAAAACGCTCTGTATTTGGGTAGCCGTTAATGCGTGACCGTTCACCGCTTTCTTAGAAAACCAATGCTTTAGCAGCAGTAACGCAATCAGCTTCTGGGATGGCAAAATACCAGTATTGCGGATTCGTTAGGCAATGACCACTTAATATCAAGTTTGCCATCGAATAACATTAAAATATCAATCTATAGGTACTAATATTATACTTTATATCATAACGCATAATAATATATGTACGTACGTGGTCCCGTAACGACTACGTTACGGGCCGTCAGAAACCTGAGAGTGAAAACCAGTCTTACCAAGAGGTATCGTATTATCCAGTAGCTGGATTCTGAAGTTCGTATAGGCAGTCGCTCCATGTAAGATACTGGTATTCAGCTGCATCCGGTTAGACTGGAAGCCGACCCCAACATAGTTGGGAAAAGGTTAGGCAGGCACTGATGATGACTAATTATAAATATGAAAGCAGGTCTGTCTGTCTGCAACCTTTGACGGTTTAATGGCAGAACAGATTTTGATGAAATTTGAATAATAGTAATACGATCCCGTGGGATAATTTCCTACCTCCACGCGAGCGAAGCCGTGGGCAAAAGTTTGTACGTAAATATATTCCTCAGGTATGTCCTGTCACACCACTGCTTATGGAGGCTAGTCAGGCAGAGGCGGAGAAGACGTCCACCAAATCAAAACAGTGCGTCGAGTCATGTGAAGCTCTGAATTGCGCATCCGTCATCATCGCTGGACCAACGACCCAGCAAAAGGAGAAAATTCCTGAGTTCGTACTGAGTGTTAAGGTAAGAGCCCATCGATTATTATTTTATTCCCAAAGAATAATACGCTCCCAATTTAATACACCCTCCTCTTCGAACGCAGCGGTAACCTCAGCAGGACTGCCGTGCTGTGATTAGCACAGCGCAGCCCAGACAATGATTACCCACAATAAAAAAACGTGACAAACGTCACGTGTGAAGATTGGCTGTGCTCATGTATTGTCGACGACACCACTGGAGACCACTGGATCGGTTTACAAAAAAAAATTGGTACAGGCTCCACCACCGTAATGAAGTTCTAATACTAAACTTATGCATTTATCGATATCAATTATTTATCATTCGTAAGATCACGACATGACATCACCTTACAGATGATCTCTCTGTGCAGATCTTATTGGCTGTTAGATATATATATATATTTTTTTTTATGTTAGCCTACGCTGTCCCACTCCTGGGCAAAGGCCTCCCTCCACTACACATCCTGTTATAATTGCAGATGATTTTTTTTGGAGAGGATAACGCCTTAAACACATCATAGTCGGCAGAGGTGTATTTACCAAAAAAAAAAACATGTACCTAAACGACAACCATAGATGTCGTCCAGTGGTGTCGTTGACAATACGTGGCTGTGCTCCTGCAGTAGTAATGAGCAACTTTACACAATATGTTACACTCACAGAAGGCAAGTTCAGCGACAACAATGTCCCCTCTTCAAGAACAAACAATTTTACCCGTTTTAGGAAAACAACCATAACAATCTTTTCAAATTTTGTAAAAAATCCACCATCAAAATTCTCCCACATTTTAAGGAAGTATTTTTTTAAGAAAACGACAAATAATGTTGTCCCATTTTTCATGAAAACAGCAATCCTATCTTACTGTCGAAGAACACAGCAAACAATTTTGTCTCATTTCACAGGACATATGCAGTGAAACCAAAAATGACTGGATATTCTTCCACACTTGTCCCCGAGGTAAGGAAGTGGATGACAGTCTCTTCTGGAATGAAAAGACAAGGACATTTCATGCGTTCCAGAATATGCACTACATTGCTGCTGCATTGATGGCATATTGTATAAGAGGTCATACGTTTTAATTCAACAAAGTGCCTTTTGATTTTTACACAATGGTATTTCTATATTTGGGCTACAATTGCAATACAGCTGATGAATCATGACCGGGCTGAACAGCTTTTTGGCAAAGCATCATGTAAAACAATACTTTTTAAGTTTTTGTGAAGGTGATAATATATACTGTATTTTTGATTATTTATTTAGTAAAATGCAATTGAAAACTTTATAGTTACTTATAGTAGCTTTTCAATAAAATGAAAACATTAATTTTTAACTGTTTTATTATTATAAAATTACTACTAAATAACTATCTACATTTGACTTAACTTTACATTATTGAAATGTTAGTATTAAAGTGATTCCTTCTGCGTAGCTCGAGAAATTCATCTACTGACGGAACCCTCTTAATTAACAAATATTATCATTTCCAAATACTACCTATTCTAATCCCTAGCATTTTTGAACTTTCCTCTCATGAACTTTGGTAACGGTACCACACCGGGGCAGGGCACTTGGCCATAGACTTCACAGATGCATGGCCGTTCACAAGCAATACCAAAGTTAGCGGGATTATCCTTCTTCTCCGCAGCTATTGATTCCTGTTCTAATACATCCTTTGATTTTCCTGTAATTTGAATAAAAGAAGAATTAGAGTTGTGTGTGGAAAATTTAAGAATTATGCGTTTTACATAACTAATGCCTATCTTCACTAGTTTGGACTAGGTACAGTAAAATAATAGTTTTAGTAAAACTAAGAAGTTATGCAGGGTAATGCGTAACAGACTATAATTAGCAATGGCTTTCATTTTGACAATTCAATAACATTTATTGCGTATTCGCGTAGTTGAGCAAAGAAACTCTAAGAGACAAATTTTTCAAACATATTATTATGAAGCAATGGCTTAGAATATCCTTAAAAATGATTCAGATGAGATTACTAGTGTGTTACGCAATTAGGGTGTTGTTTAGGGGTTAAAAACACTGATAAGACTGGGTTGTCAGGAGTATGAACTTTTAGAATAGAATAGATTACTCTTTATTATGTACACCATATAAATTACAGACATAAATATATAAATTTTACAAACGGTGACACAATGGGCGGTCTTATTGCTAAGAGCTATCTTTTAAAGATGACCTTTGGATGGATTAAAAAGAGGGGAAGGAGAGGCAAACACCTTTTCAGCAACAATAATATTTTTTATCCTTCAATTAGGTTACTTTGGAGAAACCTGTTATTTGAGCATGTTCATTATAATGTATGTTGCGGAACTGAACAAAGCAAAAGGAGTATATAAGGAATGCAACAGGTGACATTCTGTAGTTATTGTAATGAAATAAACCAATTACAAGCACTTTTGAATTGTCAAGGGGTCGGTCCGTCAGAAAGATGAAGCTAGTCGCCCATTCCAAAGCGTAGTAGGTTCCTATGGAGAATGGGTAAGAAACACCTCTACCTCCATGGGAAGAAGGCGCGAGTTGCATGTTTGCATTGGAATCTATAGGTATAATAAATAAACTGAAACTCACCAACAGTATTTATTAAATGCTCCAAAATTTCTTCTTTAGATTTATTATCAACATCTACTAAAATCTTTCTTCCATCTTCGAAATAACACTTTATGAATGGTGATGGAGTAAGATTCTTCAACGTTGCCACCTGCACCTCAGGGTTTTTGTATTGAATTTGCGGCAAATACCAGAAAACGAACTCTTTAGCCCCAAGATTATTTTGACCATTTATGTTGTAAGCCACAGAGAGTATCTTGATTTTATCTTTTAATACTAGTCTGCCAGCATTCAGGTAGTTTAGTGTACGTCGGATAGGGGCTCTTCCTTTCATAAATGGCATTTTTGGTTTATTTTATTAGATTTTTTTTAAATAAAAGTACCAGAACAGAATGGAAACTAACCTCAAATTTCACAGACTGTCATCCGTCAATGTCAATGTTTTTTTTTTTCAATTGGCAATTGAGCCGATGTCGACTATTCTGCCAGCGTCACGTTTAGGGCCGGCGCCCACTGGCGGCACGGCACGGCAAGGGATTTTTGTATAGAAATATAACTTAAATTTATGATAATAAAATTGAAATTTCAATGATGATGCTAAAGGACGTCGCGGCATGCCTAAGGTAAGGATACCGCGGCATCATTGCTGCCGATGAAATTACAATTTTATTGTCATACTTTTTAGTTACATTTTCTATTAGTCGCATAAAAATCCCTTGCCGTGGCATGCGACAAAAAAGAAGATTTTGGTGAGCGTGATTCAGAGCAACGAACCCTTTCTGTTTCCTGTTCTTGTTAGGAGGATCTTAGACGACGAATCTGACATCTGAGGGGCAATTCTCGTAATTATTTTTAGGAACGTTCACAGTTTGACCTCAGTCTCAATCTGTCAAAAAAACCTTTATTTTCCCTACATTTTGACATGTTTTTGACATTTGTTTGTCGCTGAGATGAGACTGCGACTAGATTTTGAACGTTTTAAATTACGAAAATAAAATTGGCCTTCTGATTAATTCGTAAACTATGGCTCATAAAAAAGAATCCAGAAAAAGCGCGGAAAATTTAGAAAAAACTTATAGTAGGAATAAATTATTTTGATACTTGGCAAAAAATAATTGAATTAATAATTATGCTATTTTATAATCTATCTATTATCTCTATATCTATTATCTGTATAAAAAATACCGCCCTATTTGTTTAGCATGTTATTGTCTATACAAAAGCTGCCAAACTATAATCCGAGTCCCTTTAGCGTGGCAATAGCGGTCATTTATTTATTTATTGTCGGTCATTGACCCACCTACATTTTCTAGCCTTCTTTTTTAAAAACGGGAGGTGGAAAAGGGAAGAGGAAGTGCAACTGTGTTTGCACACACACTTGTGCACTTAAATATCTCCTGCGTACTTGGCTATTCTCCGTTGAGATTCGCCGCCACAACTGAAAGTCGGATGTTATTGAAGGAATGCACGATCAGGAGATCGCGTCGCCCCCGCAAGGGGGCGAGGCGAGCGGTACCGGGGCTATGCCCCCGGCCGCAGAGTGCTATGCGGTGACCCGTAGATACGGCCCCCTCGTGGTGTTTGCTTCAAAAGGCTTTTGGCCTGTCGGGCGCGCGTGAGTTGCGCGCGCCCGTGTGAGTAGTTGCAATGTGTATTTCTGTAGGCGCGCCGCGGCGCCGACTCACGGCGCCGCTTTCTTCAAGACACCTCGGCGGTCAGTCCCCGCCAGGTGAGACCCCCAGTTACCTGGGGGAGGCCCGGCGGGGGACGACCAGCGACGGAGGTGCCGACTCGGCGCTCCTACAGAGTATGGGTGTATTGCTCCCGCCCGTCCCGTATCCAGAGCCAGCCGGTTACGTTCCGGGCTAAGGAGCAGTCGTATGTGTGTGTGGGCGGTATTGTTTTGTGTAACACCGCCCAGTGTCTGCGCGTATCGCGGCCCGCGCTGCGCCTACGCGTGTGGGTTTAGCGTCTGTGTAGTTGTGGTTGTCTGCGTTCGCTGCGTAACATGCCAATATTAACTTAGAACACGTCACGCAGCGAGTGTATGTAATGTATGTAGAGTGCAGTTGAGTCTAATGAGCCGCGTGTAGCGTGAATGCGGCTCACTAGAGGTGTCAGTCCGGTATTGTGGGGTCGCCGTCCGCTACCAAGTCGCGGGGCAAGGGTTTCGCTCGGGTGGAGGACGCACGTGCCAGGGCGCAGTGTCCTGGGCGTGTGGCCAGGTCAATGCGTCGGCACGTGCGAACGTTTCCTTCGCGAGGCGCCACGAACTCATCCGGGCTCTCGATCCCGAGGCCGCCCTGGATGATGTCGATTCCTCACGTAGCGAGGAGCGTCAGTTTGGTCCGCAACGCAAGAGTTTGTTGCGCGCGGGGCGTCTTCGGCTCGACTCGCTCGTGAGGGCGAACCATGCCGGGGCGGCGTACGTCAGGGTTGGGCGTATGTACAGCTTGTACAGGCCCAACCCTACGCACGCCGGGATGCGGGACGAGAGCACTGGTTTGAGCGGGTGGCGGACCCTGACCCTGCCCAGTGCGGCGACCGAGCGGACGTGCGGCCCCGTCGGGAGCCGACGATCGGTGGCCCTTAGGCCGCGGACGTTCCAAAGGGTCACCCTTAACAGTCTAGCCATGGTACATTGTTAGTAACGTGGCCAGACCATCAAGGATGACCGTTTGAAGGAATGCGTTCTTATTCTTATAGTTCCGGTGCCATTCATCTGAAATTTTTAGAATGTGGCCTAAAAAGTTTATATAAATTTTTATGATCAAAAGTCATTGCCAGATACTAAGGATAGAAGATACATTTTGTTATGTTAGTACCCTTAAACATCGGTAACGGTGTAGTTTTAATTGCCAGGATAATAATTTGCATGAAAAAAAAAACTGTCTGACATCAAGATCTTGTATTGATCTCATGTCAGATTGAGCGTGTAAAGCTCACCTTATAGTCTAATATCAAATTAAACATAAATTGAAAAACACTTGTACATAGCCTTTCACAGTTTATTAGGCAAGTTAAAACGCCAATCTCTGACTCAAGGCGGTAACGATCTAGTGCGGCGTGCGTTTCGCCAGCCAGTGTCACCACGCGATGCCGCGGGGATCTCACACGGGGTTTCGCGAAAAGTTTGAATATCGCGCGTTACAACCCATGTTTTTCTGTTATTGACAACTAGCTTTTGGCCACGGATTCGCTTGCGTTATGTTAGAATTTGACAATCAATTCGGGTTGTAAGACACGTGGCTCCATCTATTATCATAATAACGTTATTGTTGTTGTCCTCGGGAGCAGCACTTCTTTTCGGGATGAAAGGTACCCTATGTCCGTTTTTGTACACCTGACAACGTATATGCCAAAATTTCAGGATGATCGGTTAAGTGGTTTAAGCATGAAAAGGTAACAAACAAACTTACTTTTGAATTATTAAAAACTCTCAAGGACTCCACGAGACAGGCTCGACCTAGTGTGGAGTCCACAAGTTAAAATATAAAATTATGTTTCCCCTGTAAAAATAATCTGAGGAGTAGTTTATTTGCACTTAGTTATAAGGAAATGTAAAAACACTATTTGGTCACTAAACGATTTATTATTAATAATATTAAAGACCAGAACGCCAATTCTCGTAATTAAAAACGAACAAAATTTAAATTTTGAACGTTCTTAAAATTACGAGAATTGCCCCTCAGAGAACTAGAAAACTAAGCAGGTTTATCCTAAAAATTGGCCGTGACCACACAGTATTGGTCAATGTTTCTTTTTCCATAATTCATACTGTGCCAATGCTGGGCAAAGACATTCCCCAAATCCTAGCAGGCCCTCTTTTCCCGCGCCATCTCGAATGTGTAGGTTACCATAAAAGGCACAGGACTTATCCGTACGTTGTCTGTTTCTATGAAACCCCACAAAGGTCCTATTGTAATTGGTTACCTATAAGATACCTAATATCGCCAAAGAGTAATAAAGATTTTGATGTCTGTGTCACCGCTGTCAGCATAATCTATACTATACCAAATCAAAACTATCAACAATGACAGAAAACTAGAAAATGGACACAAATTGAAAATCCAAAATTCCATAGCAGAAATCAATGTGTGGTGTGGTTTCCCTCAATAAAAAAATAACTACTTAACATTAATATTATTATCCAAAATGAAATCTGTTTTACTTGGTAATGCTAGTCAGATAAAATGAGTAGCAAACCTAAGAATTGCAGCAAAGTAAAGAATGCTTGCAAATATTGCCTTGAACAAGTAACCAACAGGAACGGATTACAATGCCAAGGTGCTTGCAGAAAATGGGCCCACTTCAAATGCCTCAACTATACACCAGGAAAGATTTCTGATATCAAAGCTGGTATAATCAAAGTGATGTGCCCCTGTCCCGACTGTGAAACAAGTCAAACAAAAGAGTTCCTGGCGAATCCTCCTTATTCATGCTCGAATCATAATTGCCCAGCAAATATCAAAGGTCCAGTGAAGTGCGATTCGGCTGAGTGTCCCTCAAACAGGAAAAAGAACGACCCGATGACGTGCTCGAATAGGACGTGTCCCAAGTATGCAGCACCACACCCCCAGAAGAAGCCCCCCCCTCGGTCTGGTTCAGCATGCCCCAGGTCATGCACATCTCCTGTACTTAAAGGTACGAAGCAATACAAGAAGCAAGCTAAGACAGTAGCTAGAATGACACCTTCCGATTCATCTGGTTCAGGCCAGAATTTGAAAGGTAAGTAAGCTATCAAATGAGAGCTCACTTATTGAATCGTGTCAATCAGGAAAACTTACCTAGCGATCTATTCTGTAAAAATCTCACCGTGAAAACTCAAACTCAAAGCTTTTATTTCAATTAGACCATTTACAGGCGCTTTTGAATTCTCAAAATGAAATAGTCGGTCCGTTAGTTAGAAAGTTGAAGCTAGTTGCCCATTCCAAAACGTAGATCTCTATGGAGAAGAACGGGCAAGAAAGTCCAAGGTTCAAGGACTCTTTTAAATCAAGATATTATTACAAAATCCAGGGTACATTATTCTTGTTGCTTCTATATGTGAGAACAATGTAAAAAAAAACAACTAAAGAAACAATTCAAAATATAAAATTAAAAATAAGCCCTGGCAGTTAAGAGATGACCAGTCTCAACAGACGGCGGCCGTTCACGAACATGACGCGTGGATCAGCAGTCAGCACCATCAGAGATGAATAAGATTTTAATACCAAACAGGAAGAGGTATTTAATATTGAGTATTCAAGAATTAAAACTTGATTGAACAAAATAAACGAAAAGTTAGGTGAAGTGAGCTTAGAGTGAGCATCAGCCGATCGATTCTGTAAAAATCTCACCGTGAAAAGTTAGTGAAGAGAGCTTAGAGTGAGCTGTCAATAGTGTCGATCCCTAGCATTAGTTGGAATGACAGCTCGCTCCACGCTCACTTCACCTAAGTTTTCACGGTGAGATGGTTACAGAATCGCACTGCTGGTGGAAAGACAGCTCACTTGTGCGGTCCATGGCCCTATATGGGGCCCCGGTATGGGCGCGTTCACTGCGGCTCCGAGCTGCACACTACCTGAACGCGCCCCAAAAGGTGGTAGCCGTAAGGCTAATCCGGGGGTACCGCACGATCTCGGGCGAGGCAGCAAGCCTCCTTGCCGGACTGCCACCATGGGATGGAGGCGATAGTCCTCGCGCGCCTGTATGACTGGCGCGCGGAGGCACTACGTCGGGGGAAACTCCGCACCCGCGGCAAATCACGGCGGAGCGGACGGACCTCCGGCGCGGTCTCATGGTGGAATGGAAGGCGCGACTATCGCAACCCAGCGCAGGGCACGCCATGATAGCAGCGGTAAGACCCCTCTTTGAGGAGTGGCTAGAGAGGCGTCACGGCGTTCTCACCTACCGCCTGACGCAGGTCCTCTCCGGACACGGATGTTTCGGGAGGTTCCTGCACATAATCAGGCGGGAGGAGACGCCCGGGTGTCACCACTGCGAGGATCGCCCAGAGGACACGGTGGAGCATACGTTGGAGGTCTGCCCCGCTTGGGCAGTGCACCGCCGTGTCCTCGTAGAGGCGATCGGCAGCGGCGGCGACCTCTCGCGCCCGGCCCTGGTTCAAGCCATGGTCCGGGGCGAGAGGGAGTGGGAGGCGGTCACCTCCTTCTGCGAAGCAGTCATGCTAGCGAAGGAGGTGGCGGGATGGGCGAGGGAGAGATCCTCACGCCTGCCGCTGCCGAGGGAGACGCTCCAGGCGTCGGGAGCCGCGTGACGACTCCCGGCCACCGTAGGCGCGGGCCTGCGGGCGGAGAGCAATGGGTGGCTCTCCGTCCGATCAGGACCAGGCCCGTGCCGGACGGCGTGTATGTGTTCCACGCGCGCCTCAAAGAGATGTCAGCATAGTTGACGGGGCCCGACAGGGCCGAAGCCTGCCGGGGTAGCGGGATCGTCCGAAAGGGATACCGCTACCCTGGTACATAAAGGGCTAAGGAAGGAACACGGGTGGGTTTTAGTCAGTAAGAGTCTGACACTCCCTTCTGCTCCACCCAGAGCGGGAGGGGTCATTTGATGATTTCCCATCCTCAAAAAAAAAAAAAAAAGGCAGCTCACTTCTAGCTCACTTCACTTAAGTTTACACGGTGAGTTTCTAATAATGGCTTAATAACCATCAATATTATCTGCTGTATTAAAACTACCACTTAGGTACTTACTAGGTATTAAATGACCTTCTCAATTATCTTCTTTGTCGTTATGTAGTCTAACTTAAGTTGATTTTTGGGTAACCATTTGTTTTAAAAAGGTCCGAAATATGTTTCTCATGCTTATGAAACATTAAGATTGGCAAAATTTTCGTCACTAAAATTCATTTTTTATTCATTTGGTGTTCACATTAAGTGAAAGATGCCGAATGAAAGATAAAAGTGAAGTTTCTGATATCAGTTTGTTTTTGGTAACCTATGTATATTGCGTCCCACTGCTGGGCAAAGGCCTCCCCTTTTTTCCTTCCAAAGCTCCCTGTCTTGTGCGATCTCTGGCCATGTTGGCCCTGTAAACTTTATCAGACCTTCCCACCACCTCCGCCGTGGTATATGTCGGCGCATCATCGCCGTTGTTGTTATGTTCACACATGATTTTTACGAAAATTCACACAAATATGATAGTAGAGGATAGTAATGGCGTAAAGGAAAGCACTTACTTCAACTTGAGGTGTTTATTCACTGCTGAGCGTACAAAGTATATCCTACTGGCCACATTACGGCCTATTTATACTGATTTCTCACAACGGTTCACAATCAAATTCGTCAAAACAAAAAGCGAAAGTGATAACAATTAAAATAATAGAATAAACCAATCAGAAATGCTATCGAAGTCAAAAATAAAACCCTTACATACTAATTTAATTCACAAACGGAAATTCAAAATAAAAACTTACTACATTTTAAATTAAATCACAAACGGAAGTTCAAATAAAAAACTAATACAGTGGATGTGACGTAACAGGACCGATATTTTAAATCAACCGGAAGTTAAAAATAAATAGTAAAAGAAATACAGTGGATGTGACGTAATATCAACATTATTTTAAATTGACCGGAAGAACAAAAATGAAATAGTTACTAAAGCTGTCAAAACAAATACTAATTGAACGGAAATGATATTTAAAATGAATTCTAGGACTTCAAATTAAATCAAACATTATAAATATATGAAAATCATCAAATTATTACAATTTAAATTCAATTATAAGTTCTGCGCCCATATATACCTCGACGGCGATGTCCTCTCTCAACCGTCCAGTGAGTGACGAACTTTGCCCATCGGCAGCTTATGTTCACAAATATGTTTCATTTCAGATAATGGCTCAAATACATCTTGTGACGAAGGCGAACCGGAACCGAAACCCCAGGCTGCCATGGTGTACGCTCTGCAAGAGATTGGTGGCACGGTCGCACAGCTGTCCGAACAAATCAAGGAACTGATGTGTAAAATAAATAAATTAGCGTAGAATGTACAAAGTGAACCAAACATGACATGTCTTTGACAGAACAGAATAAACAATTTCTCTAGTATTGTGTTTGTTGTTAACTTATCAAACGTCGAATTATCGTTGCGGAATCGGCTTGAGCCAATCAGAAAGAGCTTAATTGTGTACATGCAAAAAAAAAAAAAAAACTAAACGTCATTCGAAGTTCGGGCGAAGTGACTCCACACCGCGTCGAAATTAATGGGGTAAGTGCAGTGATACGGAATCGGCTCAAGCCACGTCGATAACTGTGTTCACTCCGTTAAGCTACGAACGCAGTGTCAGGTTGCTTGTTTAGCGCCTAGAGCCTAGTGACATAACATCTGGGGGCTTACCACCAGCTCTTAAAGCAGGGCAGAAGTTGAACTGCACTGCTTTTTGTACTTAGTCATAGCCCAAAAAAGCAGTGCAGTTCAACTTTTCCACTGCTATAAGAGCTGGTGGTAAGCCCTCTGTTTGATACACACTAGGTGACTAGCGAAGGCGCCAAGCGCGCAGTGTGGCCGGTTGCGAAAATTCTACGTTCGTTTCACTTTGCTACTCGCAAGGTGACTCACTAGGCTCGAGCCGCTAAGCAAGTCACCTGTCAGTGCGTACGTAGCCTAACGGTTAGCGCTCCAAGAGCAGAAGAGATCCTTAGTTGGTTGTCTTATGCACTACTGCAGAATGTACTCCTAGTTTCAATACCCGAGATCCCGACAGTGTTTAAGGTTTTAAAAATGAAAAGTGTATGAGGAATTGCATGAAAGGGACACGGGTTAAGTCTTGCGGTGGGAATCGAATAATAAGAAAGCAATTCGTACCTAAATGCATCAGATCCTTTCAAGAAGAGACCAAATTAAACGCAGGACTTCCTTAACCTAAGGAGTACGACTTCCAATTATTTGCCTTGTAGAGGTAGTAGGTACTAGTAGATAGACTAAGGTTTCTTGTAATGCGATATTCATTCCTACATAAACTTTCAGTCTTAAGGGCCTTGTTTATTAATTAAAAATAACACCAATGGACCATGACACACTAGAGCACCATTTTGAGATGTAATGCAGTACTAATAAAGTCCGTGTCGCCGAAAGTGGGTTAAACACAACTTCTGTCACGGACCATCTTCGAAGCCGTCGGTTTTTTTTCTACATCATTCGTGTCGTAGATCGAGTAAACGGTGACACGCTTGGTTTGTATGTAGAGTGTTGAAAATGACGGCTCTAGCAGCGTTTTGAAAACTCTGAAAACAATGACGCAGTGATTTAACTTGATTGCCATGGAAACACTATTTAATAAAGTGTGAGCTCACTCTTATCAGCTTAGACACGTTTTCGTATGACTTTGTACGGTGTATATTGTAATATTGTAATACCTAATTAACAATGAGTATAACGTAAAAATAAATTAAAACATATGTAAACAAAAGTAAAATAGCAGGTTAGCAGTTTTATTTGGAGACAATAAGTAGGTCTTCTGTCTGTGCAAAATCGATGGTTAAAAAATAATTAAGTATATTTTTTTTACAGCTCGTTATAGTAATTTAGTGTATAATTACTTAGTTTTCTATTTAATCTATTGTACAGGAATGGATCTATGAATGTTAAAAATCTTTCTCAAAGACATTTTTGAGGTTGCATTAGACATGCATACTAGATCATTCCGTCTCTTGTTAGTGTTGTCGGCATTGTTGGCAAGCATGGTGTGCTGTTTTAATACTAAGTGCATAATGAAAAGCTGGCGAACAGTTAGTGCATTGCAGGATTTATATAGCAGATATGTGGGAAAAAAGGAAGGGATGGAAGTTTGCTATCTTCAAAATTGCTCTCTGAGCTCTTTCATGAGGAAGCAAATTAGTTTTTGGTGCGCCACCCCAAGAAGTGATACAGTATTGAACTATAGATTGACATATGTAGGGTCAAATAAACTTGTGTGATTAATTTTGAATCTGCTAATGTTCGCAATTTTTTTTAAACATATATTATAATTTGCGGTCTCTTTTAACTAGGCTTTCAATGGTTTTTATAAGAGAGTGTGTCATCCATTATTACCCCCAGGTATTTTATGTTGCTCGTTTTGTGGATAAAGGGACAATTACACATGGTGAAACATTAACGCCGTGTCGTCTGCATATGATTTATTATTTTCTCGTCTTTAATATTTAGGTTACACAAGTCGTTAATCTAAATAAGGAAGAGGATGGGGCCCAGAATACTCCCCTAGTGGAACTCCAAAACCAGTATTTTTCTGCTCATCGCTCGTAATATGTATTATCTATTCTACATTGGTACCGATGGTCTAAATAGTCAGTAAAAAGTTTCAGCGGAGTTCCCCTTATTCCTATGATCTCTAGTTTGTTCAGAAGGACAGAAACAGACACCATGTCGAATGCCTGGTTTCCTTTGCAGAGTTCTTCTGAAATGTAACCAGTCAGATTATGCACCGCATCGGCTGTCAACAGTTTGGCTCTAAAACCAAATTGCGCAGGGGATAAGATGTTGTTTTTTTCTAGGTAATTAATTAGTCAACTATTTATATTTTTCTCTAATATTTTTGAAAATGAGGGGAGTAAGGATTATTGGCCTATAAATATTCACTACGTCTTTACTTCCAGATTTAAAGATAGGGATTACAACTGCCTTTTTAGACAACTAGCGAAAATTTCTTCTGAAAGACTGATTCGAAATATATGCGTTAAGGGAGGTACCAAAAAAGGGAGGTACCAGGCTTAAAAAGTTTAAGGATCTTATTGCTTATTATTATCCCATCCAACTGCGCAGTCGTCTTTTAACCTAGAAATTATTCGGGTTATTTCATCTTCATCAGTATCCAACATAGCAAAAGATTTCGAGTTACAGCTATTCCTTGATTTTTGGAAAGATAGTTGGTCGCAGTATTTCGGAATCTGTTCGGCACGAGTTTTCCCAACATTTACAAAAAAGTTATTTACATTATTAGCTGATTAGAGTGGTGAAGGATTGGCTAATCCTTCACCACTCTTTATTCGAGTTTATTGCTGGCTAGCAATAAGCTCGAATTTGATTCACGCTGTTTAAACATGTTATCGACGTTTTTAATATGTTTCCAAAGTTTCTTGATATTTTTACCTGCTTTATTTAATTCAGTTTTATCGTAATTATTTTTTAAATTCGTTAGGTGATTGTTGCAGAAAATCCTGTATCTTTTGTAGGTGGTTTCAATTATTAGATTATCAGGGTAAATTTTAGTTTTCTGATGTAAACTACATCAGAAAATTCTGTGTCTTATACACCGAATTAGTCCCGGAGTAATCCTTGGTTTAATATGATAAAATTTCTTATTTACTATAGAAACTGTCGTGTTACGTATTATTGCTTATTGAACTTGTTTTATTATTGTATTTAGGGCTGAATTCTCCATCGCAAGATAACTTTATTCCAGGAACAATTTTGAAATGTTGATAGTTATTTCATACAAAAACTGTCAAACGTTAATTTTATTTCTCGAATAAAAGCTATCTGGCGATGGAGAAATCAGCCCTAAGTACAAGCCAAATTAGCGTCAGCAGTTTTGTAAACTAGGCTAAAATCAATTTTGCACATAATATCATATTCGAGTTTGGTTGTGTTTAATTTGCTAATAGTCTGAGGACGATTTAGTTTAAGCAGCGTTAAATTTACGTTGAGTAAGACTGCGTGGTGGTCAGTAATTGATGAGTTAGTAACAAGCGTAATATACATATAATAGGCTGGTTTTGATCATCATATGATCGAGGCAGGAACCGCTCTGATGCAATGTGTGAGCGGGGAGAAAACCATGATATAAGCAGATATTAAGGTAATCTTGGGTCCCTGCATCGCAGTTTTCGGAGCCAATATTTATATTTAAATCACCTGTTAGTATATAACATTCATAAATGGGCTTAGTGCTTGAAAAATCTGGTTCAAGCAATTGTTAAAAGGAGCTAAATTTCTGGAGGAAGAGGATCTATACATAGCTATTATCGTTGTGGTTGTACCAATTTTGATGACTAAAAAGTTACTCATACAGTCTTGTAGAGTATGTTCCTCGACTGTGACCTTTAAAGATTCCTTAGCAAAGACTACCACATCATATTTTTGGTAGTTGTTTATTGTGGTATGTAATAAGTTGGAGGTTATCGTGTCGATTAGATAGCCGAACTCAATAAGTAGGTACCATTGTATCACAATCAAAGTTAAGTCTATGAAGAAAAACATTAAAGCTATCTATGTTATTATAAATACTACGAATGTTTTGGGTCATTACACTCATTACAGTCAGCGAATTTTGACAGTCGGAAAGATATTGTCTGCCGTCCTTAACATCACATGTTTTTGATATAGTTAAAAATGTGTTATCAATATCGGTAATTAATAAATTAATTTATTTATTGTTGTAATTAATTAAAAAATAAATTATAATTAATTAATTACAACAATAAATTAAGTCTAAAATATAAACTAGTATGTGGCGCTCTTAGGCGCCTTCATAATCTATCGAATTAATGTTCCTCTTTTTGGGCAGCTTTTTTACCACGGTAATCTGTATCTCCCGTCTTGTGGTTGGCTTGTTTTTTAAAGCGCAAACATGTATCACATTTAGGCGGATTAGCCTTCTTTTCGCAGTCTTGGATTGTGTGCCCTTCTTCACCACAATGACCGCATGTGGAGGCAGCAATTTTACATGATTTGGCTGTATGACCATACTGCTGGCATTTGTAACATCTAGTTACTAATGTGAAGTCTCGTACAGGACAGGACGTCCAATTTATAAATAATCTGTCCTGTGTGATGAGGGCCTTGCGATTGATGGCTGGAAATTTTATAGGCAATAATATAATAATAATAATATAATATAAATAATATAGTTGCAATTCTCAGCATCTTTCCTGCCAAATTTGTGGCTCAGTTTTATTGAGGTCAAAAATGTATCTTGGGACATAGTCGGCAGTTTGTCGGTCAAGTTCTGTTCATAGATACATTTATAAACCTCATTTTCAGACATGGATGTGGGAACTCCTATAACTATAATGCGAGGATTGCGCTTTTGAGGTTCGTCGACGGTAAGCCCTGACGAAGCGAGTTTGACTGTTTGTTAAGGCTTATCTAGGTCATATTTTGTCTCACTGCTGATTATTAATCCTCCATGTTCTATTTTGCGTACGCCTCGTACCTTCAGCTTCATTTCTCCAGAGCATATGATATTTTGGACAATGGTCTTGGCTTCGTCACTGGTCTTTGAGTTATCACAGGGATAAATCGCCACGGAGCTAAAAGAATTAGGACGAACAAAACTGTTGGACCCCTTGTTCACCATATCTGCAAAAGATGTACCCACACCCTGCTTCGTACAAGACTCCAGAATCGCCCGGCTCAACTCCGTTAGGCAGTCGGATAGGTCTCGAGCTTCGGTCATGGTTCTAAAAGAGGTATGGGTTTGAATGGCTTTTTGCTTTAATGACCGGTATTGAACAGCCATTTGCGAAACTCCATGTCCAACTTTTCGGCAAAGATTGTTGATTTTCAGTTTCTGCTCAGTGTTGAGCTTACTTTCAGAAGCAATAGCACACACCTCGTTCAGGTACTGCTCAATTGATGTCATCCAGGTCTGGATCTCCGGAGTGGACACTACTGCAATTGTTTCATATTGGTCCTGTGTTGGTTGTCGGGGCGGTATCGGTGCCGGTGTCGGTGTCGGTACCGGTGTCGGTACCGGGGTCGGTACTGGGGTCAGTACCGGGGTCGGTGTTGGTGGAGGGCTGCGTCGTATCATCGCACTCCGATTAAAGGAACTGCCTTCCATATAAGTGAATATACATATAAAAATAATATAGTCATTTCATTATTTAAACTTGTCACTTAACATGTTTCTCTATATAACTCGCTAATACACTAAAACTAGGTCACTATTTATGCAAGCGTTAATTTATTTTATTTAAAAAATACATTGATGAGCACGTCTGTATACTTTGAATGCCTACAAATCAATCAATAAACAAGTACTCTGGACTTCATACTATCGATGACAAAATGAAGACATTTGATTTTCGCCATTTTGGCGCTGACAGCAACGTGAGCGTCTGTGGAATTAATATTATTGATAACGAGTTTTACATTTTCGCATACTCTCATGATAAAAATGTTCTAAATATCTCATAGTAAACACAAAATACACAAAAAAGTCTTATTCTACGATTTAGACCCAAATCGTCAGAGACGTACCAAAACAAAACGACACCCATCTACGGCAATGTGTCAAATTTAGTTCCTGAGACGCTCGAGCGGGACGCTTTTAATCGGCACAAAAAACAACTGTCTTTTTTTATAGTATATTTAGTTCAGCGTACTTGTATAATATAGGTCAGTGGCTGGAATCTTTTGGCGCCTGAATGGCATTATCAGGGGGTGTGGTCACTGGACACAGAAATTGTAATGACAAAACAAGATGGCGACGTTAGTTCCGACTATGGCTACGCGCCATTAAATCCTTGTACAGCTGCAGTGGCATTCAATAAAAGCCACGTACCTAAGTACCTGCATCTCATACCAAGAAACACGTCCGCTGCTGGACATAGGCCTCCCCCAACCAACGTCACTTCGACCGGTTCTGTGCTGCCCGCATCCAGCGGATTCGTGCGGCCTCCACTAGCTCATCGGTATACCTTGTGAGAGGCTTTCCAACGCTATAACTCGGTAGAAGTAGCTTCTGGAGTGGCGACCGCGTACCGGTGTACGCGGTCGCCACTCCAGAAGCTTTCGGCCCCAGCGGCTATCTGTTCTGCGAGCATCGTGCACTACACCCGCATCTACTTATCATAATATTACTATGCTGAGGTAAAGATTAGAAAACTAAATTGTCTAATGAGGTTTAGTTCTATCTGACAGATCTAATTGGGTGACAGATAGCAGTATAAAGAAAAAAACTAGGTAACATGTCAACATCAAATTACATCTCCAAAATTCGTCATGCCGTCGTAAAAATAAAATTAATTATTCAAAACGGAAGAAAAAATATCAACCATGGTAACTGTTTTCAAAAAAGGTTTAATAAGTTTCTAATCACAATGTCAACATGCAACAAATCGAAAAACCCATGTAAGATTTGCCTAACACCAGTTACACACAGGTCAGGCTTGCAATGCCAGGGTGCCTGCCAAAGCTGGGTTCATTACACTTGTTTGAACTACACACCCGGTAAAATTAAGGATATTAAGGCTGGGATCATCAAAGTAACATGCCCATGTCCAGATTGTAAATCAAGTATTCCAAAGGAATTCCGGACGGACCAACCATACAGTTGCAATAATTCTATGTGCCCGGCAAACCTGCCCCCCAAATGTGAAAACTTAGCATGCCCAACCAATAGTTGTGCAGGACAAAGAATGGTTCCGCCACCGTGCCCCCTTAATAAATGTGGAAATCAGTGCAGACAGTTCAGTACTCCACTCTTACCGGATATAAATGCCGGTCCCCAATGTCCGCCTAAGCCATGCATGGCTGATAAAGCTGAGTCTTCTTCCGATACCTACCTGAAAAAAGATTCTAAATGTGCCTCAGGGTGCTCTTCCACAAACAACGTGTCAGGGGACTTCGGAGTCAAGCCTCAGAATTGCAATGTTGTCGAACGAATGTGTAACACTGTTGGCGAACTCTCGAATCAGATAAAGGAGCTAATTTCCCAGATGAAACAAGCCAAACAAGATGGCGGTGGTGGTGGTCCACCTACTAATCCACCTGCTAAGCCACCTACAAAAGGTGCAGGGGGTCGTAAAGAAGTAGGTGCAAAACCATGTTACTGCCCTGGAAACCCGGCTAGGCAAATGTAGGAACATCCCTGGTTTTATAACATTTTATACTAACGTAATATTTTGTTGTACATTACCATGTTAGCTAAGGTCTACGTTTAATTGCAACGTCGCCTCGAAGTTTTTTTTCTATTCTACGTTTCTTTTTTTAATTCCATGTTAATTTAACGTACCGACGCCAGCATATCAAGCTACCCGAAACTGTTAAATTTTCCCAATTAACTTTGAACCTTATGCTTTAGCGATAAAGTTGAAAATCTACTAAAGAAATTTGACAGATTGTAGTAGCTTGATGTGCTGGCGTTTGTACCTAGGCCTAAGACCTTAAAAGAATAATTCAGTTTTCAATGCATATTTAAATAATATTATAAAAAAAAAACATCGTGAAAAAATAAATAAATGAAATCATTATTTTTATTTCAGTAATCCTATAGGTACCTAAAACTCACTTTGAAGAAGATGATGATGATAAATGATATTTAGTTGTGTAAATTAGTTCCGAAAAAACGCTTTAACAATTCAAAAATTACTTATGTTCTTAAAGTTCGGTATTTCTTATCCGACTGCTCTTAAAACCCAAAAAAATTCAGACGTCACAGTCTCTTACAAAGTCCAGACATAATCTTGGTCGAGCCATATGAGGACCATGCAAATTAAAGTCTGAGGTGTCATTTTGAGGAAATAAATACACACAAATTGAGTGGACCTGTCGAGACAGTGCACGCCTTTATTAGTAATCGTATAGCCAGATTATCTTTAAAAATAACTGCCAAAATAATAACGTGTGGGGTCGGGGACCACCGTCAGGAATGAAGTTCTTTACGCACTACTCGCACGCACACACGTACATACATATATAATAGAAAGAGTCATAGAAGTGATAAAGTCGCATGGATGAGGGCATTAGCTATTTCTTTACGTGACGATTTCTACCAGTTAACTCCTACCGGTAAAAAAACTTCTTTCCAAAATTTACCCACATAGTCCTCACATTGACAGTAATTATTATACAATTTTAATAAAAGTGAGAAATAAAACCCTTTTTACAACAAAACAACAACCGCCTTCCATAAAAAAACACTATAAAGTGGAAAATAACTTTAATTTCGGAAGTTGCTGTCGTTGGTTCCGTATTTTTGTTTTTTTATAATCAAAATAATATTTTATTTCACATAAACCTTATAAAACGGCAGAAGCTAGGTGCACGGTTCCAATTGGTCGTTTCCTATGGAGAAGAGCCGGCAAGAAACTCCACGGTTATTCTTTTAAAAATAATTGGCTTTTACAATGTTTTCAAATTACAGTAGGTATGGGTATGGCCTGTCAACAAGTACCAGGTCCTTGATAAAATAAAAAATGGTCTACAGATCTAAAGTCTACAGGGCCTATAAAGCTCTCAGACTTACAAAATTGAGTATTGAGTAAAATATAAAAACCTATTAAAACCAATTGATATGACTACCATTACAAGTACTATTATAGAGTTGAAATTAGAATTGTTTGTATATAATGTCAAATAATAAAAAGATTATGTCAAAGAAGTATGTAAAAGATATATAAAAAATATATAAAAAATATAAATCGTAATTTGAGAGCAGTTAATAGACATTTACGTAGTTATGCCGTTAATAAGGTTCCAGGGAAGCCACATGTGCAGAAAGAATTATTGCCAAACTATCATGTCTTCAACGTATAAAAGCATATTAATTATATAATATTATAATTAATATGCTTTTGTGGATGGGAAATCATCAAATGACTCCTCCCGCTCTGGGTGGAGCAGAAGGGACTGTCAGACTCTTACTGACTAAAACCCACCCGTGTTCCTTCCTTAGCCCTTTATGTACCAGGGCAGCGGTAACCCTTTCGGACGATCCCGCTACCCCGGCAGGCTTCGGCCCTGTCGGGCCCCGTCAACTACGCTGACATCTCTTTGAGGCGCGCGTGGAACACATACACGCCGTCCAGCACGGGCCTGGTCCTGATCGGACGGAGAGCTACCCATTGCTCTCCGCCCGCAGGCCCGCGCCTACGGTGGCCGGGAGTCGTCACGCGGCTCCCGACGCCCGGAGCGTCTCCCTCGGCAGCTGAGGCGTGAGGATCTCTCCCTCGCCCATCCCGCCACCTCCTTCGCTAGCATGACTGCTTCGCAGAAGGAGGTGACCGCCTCCCACTCCCTCTCGCCCCGGACCATGGCTTGCACCAGAGCCGGGCGCGAGAGGTCGCCGCCGCTGCCGATCGCCTCTACGAGGACACGGCGGTGCTCTGCCCAAGCGGGGCAGACCTCCACCGTATGCTCCACCGTGTCCTCTGGGCGATCCTCGCAGTGGTGACACCCGGGCGTCTCCTCCCGCCTGATTATGTGCAGGAACCTCCCGAAACATCCGTGTCCGGAGAGGACCTGCGTCAGGCGGTAGGTGAGAGCGCCGTGACGCCTCTCTAGCCACTCCTCAAAGAGGGGTCTTACCGCCGCTATCGTGGCGTGCCCTACGTTTGATGAGCTAAGTTCTGTAACCGGCTTTGGCAACTTGTTATAAAAGCGGATGCTGTTTATAAGGAATGACTTGCTAGTTTTAGTTAATCTTAGATATCACAATTTCATTTTTACTACGTGTATTTATATTATGGAAATCGCTTCTTATTTTGAAAAGTCCTAAGTTTTTGCAAATATACAAAATACTTTCTAAAGTGTAAAGAGAAGCCAGAGTTAGTGTATCATTTTCTTTGAATTTGTTTCTAAGAGACCCGCGAAGACCCATTTTATAGATTGCGCAGATTGCCCTCTTTTGTAAAAAGAGACTCGACTTCCGAAATTATAGTTATATTTCACTTTATAGGTCATTTTTTCTTTAGTTGTAATTGGAGATTCACTGGTGACGTACCTTCCCCTATATCCATTAATAATGGGGAGTTAATTTGATAGGACGAAGATTTTTGATTTCCAGGAGAGCAGGCAATAGAATAGAATACTTTTTATTATGTACACCATATAAATTACAGACATAAATATAGAAATTTTACAAAGGGTGACATATTGGGCGGTCTTATCGCTAAGAGCGATCTTTTAAAAACAACCTTTGGATGGATTAAAAAGGGGAAGGAGAGACAAATACTGTAGGTAGTCTGTGGTGTACCAATTACATAATACAATAAATATATAAATAAAGTATTTTAACTAATCTAAATAAATATATATATGTAAGTATATAAACATGAAACAAGAGCAAATTAAATATAATGATGATGTTTAAGGAGAGAGGAAGTGCTTTTTTATCATAATTTTAAATGTGGGCAAAGATTGAGCACGCCATACCGACACGGGCAAGTCATTCCATAACCGTACTGCTTGAGCAGTAAAAGATTTGTCTTAGAAACTGGTGGAATGCATCGGCATCTCCAGTCTCAGGCAATAAAATTTAAGACAATAGTAGTACTAATTTAAATTTGATCCATTGGAGTGCCAGCACATACGTAAAGGGTGCCCGTTTAGAATAACGAAAACAAAATTGTAAACAGGAGGTACATATATAATACTTTTAGCTGCAAATATTATAAGTTTTCGCCTACGCTTTACAAAATGTACAGGTACTTACTATGAACATTATGGTCACCCTACTAATTTTTCTCTTATGAAAAGATGAAAATTAATTTTCTCTATATGCACGCGTCTGAATTGAGGGCCCAAGTTATTTAATCATAACAGTTTTAATTCACTTTTATGAAATTCATGGCCCTTTGTTTTAAGTTTTTACTATTTTTAACTAATTTCCTTATAAGTCTTATTTCGTTTCACAAGGGTTCAAAAAATGGGCCCTCAGTCCAGATGCACATAAATACAGATGTTAGCATAATGTTTTCTTGTACTTTGCGACCTTCAATGTTAAGATGACGAAACGGAATCTCAGTTCGAATTGATTTTACAAACTTCTCGACTTCGGGCTTAAGTCGGCCGCAAGTTCTAACGTATGTATTGTGCAAGTGTGATTGCCAATCAAACTTGTTTGCAAGTTTTGATCTGTCATCAAATGTGGTGTGAATATTATCTTGGGACAAATAGTTTTGGGCCTGTTAAACGAGATATTGAGGTGATTTTGGGTGTCGGGATTAACAATCTGAATTGTATGTTATCTACTAGTTACCAGATGAATTAGCACACAGTAATTACAGTCGAATCCAGGCAGGCGCTTTACTTTGTGTAAATAATTTCATCACCACTGCTCTCAAAACGGTGAAGGAAATCATCATGAAGAAACCGCCATGTCCTAGAACCAAAAATTCGAAGACATGTGACATCTATCAACCCGCATTGGGAACGCGTTGTGGATTACAGCCCACTGCCTCTCAAAAAGAGAGGAGGCCTATGTCCCAGCAGTGGGAACATTATAGGCTGGATTATGTAAAAATAGGTGACAGGATTTCAGTTAGATGATTATTATAAATGTTGATATTTCTTTTCTTAAGGCAAGTCGTCGCCACAGCCAGGGCAATGCCGTGAGTACTTCTTACTTTCGCCAAAAGTAAATTAATAAGGAAGGTTTTACCAGTTCCACCTGCTGCGTCTAAGAAGAATATTCGACCGTCATTTCCATCTACACTTGTGATAATTTTATTGTAAACTTCCTGTTGCTCGTCATTCAAGGATGCTTCATTTTATCTTACTGCCTCTTCTAATGCCACTGTATCGTAACTGGTCTCCTTCACGTACTCTCTATTTCCAAATTGTATTGATGTTATTGACTGAGGTAATCCATACTCTTTAAGAGGACGGCCGCCTAATGATAATACGGCATCCTTTAATACCTACAGGCATTTGTTATATATCAGGTCCGATGAGTGCTCTACATCCACGTCACCTTGCCTTTCCAGCTGTTTTTTAAAGTCCTCAGAAAGGTATTCTTTGTATTTTTCTCAAAAACATAAGGGGTCGGAAACCTGGCAGAACAATAAAATTATAGCAAAAAGCTCTCGAATCATATGCGGTGTTTGACAAAGTGCTGCCTCATCAAGAGCTTAATCCAAATGCCGATCATCTTCGAGTAAACCTAGAGCCTTGCACGCGGAGCTCCAATCTTTAATTTCAGTTCAACCAGTCGAAAATCTAAGAAGGTTTATACAAACTTTCATCCCCTATTTTATCCCCTTAGGGGTGGAATGTATCAAAATCCTTTCTTAGGGAATGCCTACGTCATAATAGCTATATGCATGCAAAGTCTCAGCCCGATCGGTTTAAAATTGACAAAGTTTCATACAAACTTTCATCCCCTATTTCCCCTTGGGGGTTGAATTTATCAAAATCCTTTCTTAGGGGATGCCTACGTCATAATAGCTATATGCATGCAAAGGCTCAGCCCGATCGGTTTAAAATTGACAAAGTTTCATACAAACTTTCATCCCCTATTTCCCTTTGGGGGTAGAATTTATCAAAATCTTTTCTTAGGGGATGCCTACGTCATAATAGCTATATGCGTGAAGTCTCGGCCCGATCGGTTTAAAATTGACAAAGTTTCATACAAACTTTCATCCCCTATTTTATCCCCTTGGGGGTAGAATTTATCAAAATCCTTTCTTAGGGGATGCCTAGGTCATAATAGCTATATGCATGCAAAGTCTCAGCCCGATCGGTTTAAAATTGACAAAGATTCATACAAACTTTCATCTCCTATTTTATCCCCTTGGGGGTAGAATTTATCAAAATCCTTTCTTAGGGGGTGCCTACGTCATAATAGCTATATGCATGCAAAGTCTCAGCCCGATCGATTTAAAATTGACAAAGTTTCATACAAAGTTTCATCCCCTATTTTATCCCCTTGGGGGTAGAATTTATCAAAATCCTTTCTTAGCGGATGCCTACGTCATAACATCGACCTGCATGCCAAATTTCAGCCCGATCCCTTTAGTGGTTTGGGCTGTGCGTTGATAGATCACTATGTCAGTCAGTCAGTCAGTCTCCTTTGAGTTTTATATATTTAGATAATCAACACTCATAGCCCAAAGTAAAAAATTTGTCACTCTCAAGGGTCTTCGGATAGTGCCGAAAATGTGGATCACTCAATTCAGACATTTTGCAAAAACGGCTATGAGCTAAATCTCAACAAAAACTTACTCTACTGACTAAATTTATATCTTAAAAATTTGTAAAGAATTGGTCACAACATTTTTTAAGCACATCAAGGCATGTAAGCTTTATCCAGGTATCTTTGGACAGTATCATTGGATCACTCAGTACAGACACCATTTTGTCTGAGAGATCGTTGTAATAAGGTTTCGGATGACTTTTTCTATAGATCTATTGTTTATCCTAAAATGTACACGTTCCGAATATATTTGTACAATAAATATCATAACACAAATACCTTTTGTTAAAAATTTATGAGTAACTCAATGTTTTTAAATTTGCTGAACTGAGTGATCCATAAGAATACTTATAGGTAACTTACCTGTTTCGTATTGATTTACACAAACTACGATTAATTTTTGTACAACTTTATGACTAAAGTTTTACATAAAAATAATTTACATAGACAGCTTAATTTACGAGATGTTACATTTTAAGTTTTATTGTTAGAGAAAAGTGCAGTAGGGTGACCATATAATATGAGATCATCGGAAATATAACTGATACAGTAAGTACCCACCTATATAATCGTCAGTTGTAATATCAATTAATGTGACCAGGACTTAACTTGACTTTACAGGAGAGGCAAAAAAACTAAATTCTATTCACAAAAAGAGTGGTAACTTTTTGTGTTTTCATCCTATTGCAGTGCTGTTTAGAGCATTTTTCTCTTAAAATGTTGTTATCTGAAAGACACCATAATGAAACCTTTTATTGTATTTTCGAAGATGACATGGTGGTTACGTTATTTTTTTTTTAATATCGTGTTACTATGACGTAACATAAAGAATATACAATCTAGTTTAACGTATATCACACAGTTTTCAAGGCGTGGACATACGTTGTAATAGGTTAATTGTAGGAGTTACTTCACTTGTACTAAGGTCTAATTAAGAATAAACTCTATCTTTTAATTAATTCAAGGAAAAACTTCTTCGTTATGAATACAACAGTTGCAATGATAGAAACATAGTTTAATTGTTAAGATGACATTCTCCTTAAATTGCCCATCGTCCCTTCCGGAACCAAACGGAGAAGATCACTGGCGTTCTATTATTGCGGATTCTCACTGAATTAATGTATATTTCTCTATGCCAATAGTACAGACGCCAGCAGGTCAAGCTACACGAAACTGTCAAATTTTTTCAATGAACCTTGGACCTTAATACTTCAATGATAAAGTTGAAAATCTATTAAAGAAATTTGACAGATTGTAGTAGCTTGATGTGCTGATGTCTGTACTTTCTAATTCCATACTAACTAAACATTTAACATACGACAACACTACGATCAGTCTAAACATTATTTTGTATTTATTATATTTTTTCTATAGGCTGTTTATCGGTTTTGTCAGTGCCAGTTTAAGTAAACAAACCCATCGCGCCATTTTCCATACAAGTTAATATTTAACAATACAAGTCTGTTTTTTTTCCTCGCAAGTGTGTTGAAATGAAAACAGCAGCTTATAGCTTTACTTAGGTTACCATTCAATACATACAGTTAAATTTAATGAAAACAAAGCAAATTCCATACCATTCAACGGCGAAAACTGAACAAAAAACACTGCAAATTGCAATTACAGAAACGATTCAATTTAGAAACAAAGTTGTCTTTTCCGCCAGCCAAAACACAGACTTATAAATAGTAGTCTATTAAATAGTAGTCACAGACCGTATCACATAGCATGTATGGACCGTATTGTAAATTGTAATCAATCTTTGGGCTTAAAGTTTTTTTTGTTTGATCCACCCTTTCTAGTTAGGCAAAGGATTCTAAGTACATACAGCCTATGATTCGACTTTTAATTATATTCAGTAACTTGCCAGTTGAGGGGTTACCAGATTTCGACAAAAAAAGATAGCGAGGTGGTCGAACGAAATTGAATGAACTTAAATAATGTACTTGCATGCATACTTTTTCATTTAAATTTAATAACTTGTCTTATAAACACGATATACACTATTAAAAATTGTGTAATTTAAAATAAAACAACTTAGATATGTATTGTTTGTTCATCTGAATCACAAAGAAAAATTATTAAAAGGCTTCATTATGGTTTCTTTCAGATAACAACATTTTAAGAGAAAAATGCTCTAAACAGCATAGCAATGGGATGAAAACACAAAAAGTTACCACTCTTTTTGTGAATAGAATTTAGTTTTTTTGCCTCTCCTGTAAAGTCAAGCTAAGTCCTGGTTACATTAATTGATATTACAACTGACGATTATATAGGTGGGTACTTACTATATCAGTTATATTTCCAATGATCTCATATTATATGGCCACCCTACTGCACTTTTCTCTAAGAATAAAGTTAAAAATGTAATATCTCGTAAATTAAGCTGTATATGTAAATTATTTTTATGTAAAACTTTAGTCATAAAGTTGTACAAAAATGAATCGTAGTTTGTGTAAATCAATACGAAACAGGTAAGTTACCTATAAGTATTCTTCTGGATCACTCAGTTCAGCAAATTTTGAGTTGAGTTACTCATACATTTTTAACAAAAGGTATTTGTGTTATGATATTTATTGTACAAATATATTCGGAACGTGTACATTTTAGGATAAACAATAGATCTATAGAAAAAGTCATCCGAAACCTTATTACAACGATCTCTCAGACAAAATGGTGTCTGTACTGAGTGATCCAATGATACTGTCCAAAGATACCTGGAAGAAGCTTTAAATGCCTTGATGGGCTTAAAAAATGTTGTGACAAATTCTTTACAAATTTTTAAGATATAAATTTAGTCAGTAGAGTAAGTTTTTGTTGAGATTTAGCTCATAGCCGTTTCTGCAAAAAGTCTGAATTGAGTGATATCCACATTTTCGGCAATAACCGAAGACCCTTGAGAGTGACAAAGATCACTCAATCCAAATGCACATGTGTATTTTGGTGCAGCATATTGGTTATTAGCGTTGATATGTCGCAGCCAATTGGCTTAATTAGCCGTTTAGTTACCACCTAGCCTTTTAACTAAACGGCGGTCGTTCAAGTAATGGCCTGAATGATATTCAATAAATTATAGTTTAGGTTTGAACTGTAACCAATCACGTGCAAGCCGAATTGGTAACTAAGCCAGGGCACCCCGACCAAATGGGTTAGGTTAGAACTGTGATCAACCGCGTGTGAGCCGAGAGAGAGAAGCGAGGTGAGCATTACTTCTAAAGGCCAGGCGGTTGACTAAACGGCTAATTTAACCAGTTGACTGCGACAGATATATTGGTTAATGAAGCTATACGTGTAATGGTATTTTGAAGGGCGGGTTAGTGTCGTTTAAGGAACCTTTTACATCGAGCTACTCGAATAAAACGTATTATGGAACTCAAACGGAGTTGGGGAGGATACCTGGCAAGCCGCAGTGATGACAGGTGGAGTAAGGCTGTGACAGAGTGGCGTCCAAGGATTGGAAGACGAGAGATGTCGGTCGTCCGGCGGCGAGATGGGCAGTCGTTATTCTTGCGATCGCGGGCAAAACCTGGATGAGGCTGGCACAGGAGCGTAGAGTTTCGAAAAAGTACCTAGGACAGTATTAAAACTATTAACAAAACCTAAAGAATCACGAAATATTCACAATAACAACACCCTTATTTACAAAAAATTAAACTTAGGACATCTGCCGCATGTCAGACGATCAATGAGCCTATACGACCCAATGGGCGGGGACAACGGCATCACGCCAGGCCCAAACAGAGATGGCGGGGTGAGCTGGACTCCTTTAATAAAGATTTGTCCTTGGCAGCTCTGGACAGAGTGAGGTGGAAGGAGAGTAGGGAGGCCTTTGCCCAGCAGTGGGCATTAATGGCTAATAAAAAAATTCAAAAATCTTAGGATAGTGGTAGGTACTTACAGACAAAAAAAAACCTTTTTTTTTTTTATTGATTTATAATGGTGGAGTCCTCCTCGATATCCGTGTCCGCCTCTATACATTTGTGTGCTTATAGTATTAAAATATGTATAGTGTAGATAAGATTTCAACAAACCGACTTCAATAAAAAGAATTATGAAATAATTTGGGTATTGTAATTGGATCCTAAATTATTGTTTTAAAATAAGACAAGGTGTTATGTGAAGTAAATTGAATAAAATATTGTTTTTCACTTAGTTCGAGTTTTTATATAGCCGGCTCTTTTTTCTTTGAAAAAAGTAAATCCTACTATCCTATGTACTTCCTACTAATATTATAAACGCGAAAGTTTGTGAGGATGGATGTTTGTCACTCTTTCACGCAAAAACTACTAAACGGATTTGGATAAATTTTGGCACACAGGTAGTTTATAACCTGGATTAACACATAGGATCTTTTCACCCCGATATTCTTACGGAATCAAAACTTTTGTGGGTGAAACCGCGGGGCGCTGCTAATCATAAAATAACTTTAAGAAATCAGTGTTTTTAATTTCCTTTATCTTTTTTTTTTAACTTCGTTTCCTTTTTAGTTTCTCAGCTCCATGTAAGGCCAAGTCGTAAGAGCATTGACTGATCCCTGTCAATAACCTGAAAGATTATGTACATTCTGATACTCAAGCCTGTGATATTAGTGTCCCATAATTATAATGGTCAAAATGGTCAATAAACGTTGAAAATCGATGTATCTTATTAGATCCGTAGGTGTACTTAACTGCTACGTCAATACCATAATCAGCCTATAATATCTCCACTGCAGCTGGAACACAGGCCTCCTCTCTGTGAGCGGGAGTGGGCAATAATCCACCACGCTGGCCCAGTGCGGGTTGGTCATCCACCAACCCGCACCGGGTCATGTATCACATGTCTTTGAATTTTTGGTTCAAGGTCATCCGGTTTCCTCATGATGTTTTCCTTCACTGTTAGGAGATGTGCGGGACTATTTATAAAAATGACATCTAATCTACAGTCAGACTTTTAATTAGCTGCAGTAAAATGACAGCATATGTATTACCATTTTTTAACGAAATATAAATAGTGATGGTACAAAAGAATCGATTCATTCAATTGACATTCAGTTCAAAATCGATCAATAATAAATTGATTTTAGTTTCGAGTTATCGGTCCACCCTGTGAGAAACTACTTAGTACAAAAATAAACAGGAATTTCGAGCATAGTCACGAATAGTCTATTAAGTATAAGTAACTTAATTATTGATTGATATAAAAAACATAGTACTTAATAAAGATCAAAATCAAAATCGTGACAACAGAATCTTGATCTAACTAAAAATCTCACCGTGTAAACTTAGGTGAAGTGAGTGTAAAGTGTGATGTGTCAAACAACTAGGCAAATGACTTGGATCGCTAACGTTGAGATCGCCCTGTGGAGATCGCCCGGAGGACACGGTGGAGCATACGGTGGAGGTCTGCCCGGCTTGGGCGGGGCCCCGCCGTGTCCTCGTGGCGGCGATCGGCGGCGGCGACCTCTCGCGTCCGGCCCTCATACAGGCCATGGTACGGAGCGAGAGTGAATGGGAGGCCGTCACTTCCTTCTGCGAAGCAGTAATGCTCGCGAAGGAGGAGGCGGAGCGCGCGAGGGAGAGGCAATCGCTGCACCCTCGCGCGCCTAGCCGCCGCAGGAGACGCCCTGGACGGGAGTCAACAGCCGACTCCCGGCCACCGTAGGCGCAGGCTTGCGGGCGGCGAGCTATGGGCAGCTCGCCGCCCGGTAAGGACCAGGCCCGGGTCGACGGCGCGTTGTGTTCCACGCGCGCCTCAAAGAGCTGTCAGCACGAACTGACGGGGTCCGCTAGGGCCGATGCCGCCGGGGCTGCGGGTTGTTCGAAAGGGATACCGTGGCCCCTGGCACAGGCAACTGAAGGACAACGGGTGGGTTTTAGTCAGTAAAAGTCTGACACTCCCTTCTGCTCCGCCCAGAGCGGGAGGAGTCATTTGATGATTTCCCAGCCAGAAAAAAAAAAAAAATATCGCTAACGTTTAACTACTTGCCTAGCCCAGACATTTAAATTGATGGTAACTGAATGACTAATTAAGCTAGTTGGTTGCGACACGCACATTACATATCGAGACTCCTTCGTACCTCAGAAAACACGTTAAGCCCGTCCCGGCTGTCATTTTTAACCGACGAAAAAAAACGAAGGAGGCTCTCAAGTCGACACGTATATACACACATCAACACCGTCTAGGGATATTTTGTATAAAGTTATTAAACTCAAAAAATACTGGCCAGTTTTAAATTCATTTGAAGAAAGCTTATTTTGTAAACCTTTTTGAACGATTCTAAATTTGAATTTGAAAAACTTAATTAAAAACAAAAGACTTACGCGGCATAATGGTAGCGAAGTCCGAAGGTTTTATTTACCTACAGTAGTTTTTGCCTATTTTTTTGTGTCAAATTTAAGTTTTATAACAAGTTATCGGTTAATTTCGAATTAATGTTATTGTGTGCATCATGCAGCGGCGCCATTTAACGAGAGAGGAATTGTTAAGGGCAGTAGGCATGCTCCAAACTGGGGCTACTCAACGGAGTATTGCCGAGGAGATTGGAACAAGACAAAACGTGATATCAAGGTTATGGTCACGTTATCGTGCTACTGGTGATGTGGCTGAAAGACACCCAGGCGGGAAGCGCATTACCACTCAACGACAATACGGATTTTTGCAAGTTGCCGCGAGAAGACAACCAAATGTTACGGCCATGCAGTTGGTTCAGAGGCTCCAGTCAGAGCACCAGTTGCTTGTGAGTGACCAAACTGTGAGGAGAAGGCTGCATGAAGCTAATCTTCATGCTCGCAGACCGCTTCGTACTCCAGCACTACGCCGAGGAAATCGTGGACGACGACTAGAGTGGGCTCGTGAAAATTTGCTCTGGGAAGATAACCAGTGGTCTGTAGTGCTGTTTACCGATGCGTCCCGGTTCGGTTTCCGTCCCGATACACGTAGAATACTTGTTTGGCGAGTTCCTGGTCGTGAGAGCCGTCTGCAACATCCTCAGGAAGTCTATTCATACCACGGCGGGACAATTATGGTTTGGGCGGGAATTCGTGTTGGTGGAAGAACCGACCTCGTTTGGATCAGAAACACCATGACGGCTGAAAAATACCGTAACGAGATGCTAGTACCAATCATCTACCCCCATCGACTACAAATGGGCCAAGAATTCACGCTCATGCACGATAACGCCCGTCCGCACACAGCGATAGTGGTGACGAGCTGGTTGCAGGAGCACGACGTATCGGTCTTAGGCTGGCCCGCTCAATCGCCTGACCTAAACCCGATAGAACATGCGTGGGACATGCTCCAAAGAAGGGCTTTGAGGAATTTCCCTGCAAACATTGCGACAGAAGAGCAACTTTTTTTGCATCTTAGCCGGACTTGGGACAATATACCGCAGCAAGACTTGGATAACTTAATCCAAAGCATGAAAAACCGTTGCAGGACCGTTATTAACGTCATGGGGTGTTTTACTGACTACTGATTTTTCACATAACTGTTAAAAACAGATTAATTTTTCCTTATTTTTCACTTTTTCTTGAGAAACACATTCATTGTTAGTTTTACCATTATTTCACGTTTTTTCTTTATTTGAATGAAAATTTGTTTACGCAAAAAAAATTGTTTTCTTTTATTCTGGAGTGTAGTCTGATAAATGGGCTTTATAAAAATATATGCATGTTGTATGTTATTTATAATAAATTTTGAGTAAATTGAGTAAATCCAAAATATCCCTAGACAGTGTTGATGTGTTGAATGCTGAGTTGTGTATTAGTTACTCCACTCAGTGCCACATATGCCTGCCCTTTGGCATACAATTAGTAGATTATAGCCACAAAAAAATATAAAATAAAAAAAAATTAACAAAAAAATTAAACCGCCCAATAAATGGAACGGCAAAAAATAATAAACCTTTTTTATTTAACCTTAATAACTAAGTTCTTAAACTAATGTAAGTATACTTACCTAAATAATTTTGAGTCGGCGCCGTTTAAATTTAAGGCAATTTAGTGATCATTGTTTATTGATTGTTTGGCGCCGACTCAAAATTACTTAGGTATACTTATGTACATTAGTTTAAGAACTTAGTTATTAAGGTTAAATAAAAAAGGTTTATTATTTTTTGCTTTTCAGTTTTTCCGGCGGTTTAATTTTTTTGTTAAAAAGTTTTTTTTAAATCTATAAATAGCTAATCTTCTATACTAATAATAAAGCTGAAGAGTTTGTTTGTTTGAACGCGCTAATCTCTGGAACTACCAGCCGTATTTGAACAATTCTGTTTGCATTCGATAGCCCTATTGTTAAGAAAGGCTATGGGTTTCCTTAGGAGCAAAAATAAAAAAAAAACGTCAGAAAGAACGCTAAGAGAAAACTAAATACAGTGCAACCTTAATATAACGTACCTCAATATAACGAATTCCTCGATTTAACGAATTCTTCGTAATCCCCTTGAATTGTCCATAAGAGTCGATGTAAAATATACCTTTACATTGCCAAGATTTTTTGCGAACAATCTCGTTATAGCGAATTTTTAACTATCAAAAAAAAAGTGTAAACCTCTAATTAACGAATTTTGTCAACCCAAAACCTACATATAGGTTCCCAATAGTATGTGATTCAGTATGTGTATGTGAGTCAGGTTTCGACACGTTTTTACCTCTTTAAAACAAATTTTAGACCAACCTAACCTCAATATAACAAACCTCAGTTTAACGAATTACTTGATATAACGAATATTTACTTGTTCCCTTCCGATTTGTTATATCGAGGTTGCACTGTAATAGTGCGGGCGGGAAATGTGACTGTTATTTTACTATATTGTAGTGTCTTACGATTTCCACACAAACAAAGTTACGGGAAGAAGCTGATCTAAACTAATTTTTATAAAGAAAAGAGTTTTATTTTCTTGTATGTTTGTTTGTTACGCTGTCAAGCTAAAACAGCTTAACGAATATGGACGTGGCTCATAGATAGAACATGACCTGGATTAGAACATAGGATACTTTTTATCCCGATATTCCTACGGGATCAAGACTTATGCGGGTGAAACCGAGGGTGCATCTAGTGTTTAAATAAATATAAAGCAGCAAGCAAAAATACTTTAACATGCAACACGAATGCACATAAATCATCACCTGCCATCTGCCTACACTTTCCCCAACCATGTTTGGGTTGGCTTCCAGTCTAACTGGATGCCGCTGAATACCAGTGTTTTACATGGAGCGACTGCCTATCTGACCTCCGAATGCACATAAATATAAAGAAATTTTAAACAATTCTTCAAACCTTAAAGCAGTTAATACCTCCATAATCTGTAAAAAAACATGTTTATGAGAGCGAGACCATTTTATTCTTTGAAAAATCGCTTTAGGTAGGACAGAGGCTTAAGGAGAGCCAAACAAATAGTTAATAATCTTCTACTCAACTTCTGAACCCCTCGAAGGTACTAATGTGACTTTTTCAAATTCATTATCTACTTGATCTTGATAAGCTACACCCCACTAATGATGAGGAAAACCATCATTTTAGAATGTTACGTTAAGTATTTCACAATCCAAAGATTTAAAATTTTTTAACTAATTTAACTTTAATTTCGGAAGTCGGTGTCGTTGGGTTCTCATTTTTGTTGTTTGCCACCGACTTCCGAAATTTAAGATATTTTTCACTTTGTAGTGTCTTTTTTGCAAGTGGGTTGTTTTTTTTTTGTAAAAAAAAAAAAAAAAAATCTATTTTTAAGTTGTACTACCCCACACAATTCGTATAACACTACTTGCTATGTAAATATCAGTGACAGGAAGTTATTATAACATCATCAATATAAACTAAGAGGCCAAAATAAATATTATTAAAGCTAACTCAAAAACTACCCAAGCAAAGTTAATATTTATATGGGACTACCCCTGAAGCGTACCGAGAGAGAGGCTTGTGAGAGAGGGGCTTGTGGCTAAGTAATAACAGCCGCACGGGTCGATCGATCAGGTTAAGCTACGCTTGCCGCGGTTGGTCCGTGGATGGGTGACTATTTTCACAAACCAAGACCCCTCCGTGCCTCGGAAAGCACGTTAAGCCGTTGGTCCCGGCTGTCATTCGTGGATCTTTGACAGTCGTTACGGGTCGTCAGGCGCCCGAAAGTCTGACAACCTGTCTTACCAAGGGGTATTATATTACCCAGTAACTGAGTTTTGGAGGTCAGATAGGCAGTCGCTCCATGTAAAATACTGGTATTCAGCTGCATCCGGTTAGACTGGAAGCTGAACCCAACATAGTTGGGAAAGTTGGGAAAAGGCTAGGCAGATGATGACCCCTGAAGCATACCCTATCCGTAGCTCTCCGTCCGATCAGGACCAGGCCCGTGCCGGACGGTGCGTATGTGTTCCACGTGCGCCTCAAAGAGATGTCAGCATAGTTGACGGGGCCCGACAGGGCCGAAGCCTGCCGGGGTAGCGGGATCGTCCGAAAGGGTTACCGCTACCCTGGTACATAAAGGGCTAAGGAAGGAACACGGGTGGGTTTTAGTCAGTAAGAGTCTGACACTCCCTTCTGCTCCACCCAGAGCGGGAGGGGTCATTTGATAATAATAATAATAATTAAAAAAAAAAAAAAACCATATCAGAAAATCCAATATTATCAAAACATAAACATAATTTTATATAAATACAATGAACAGAAACAAAAACTTGCATCGAAAACTGCCGATCCGGAGGTGACATCTGTCATGTCACCCCCGATAAAAACGTGAAAATGAAATGTTGAAAATGTTGACGAGATTAGCAGCTCGCCGTGCACGCCTACCACCTCCGGAGTCGTCGCTCAGCCCCGCCCTGCCGCCGCCGGAATCCAGCCCCATCGAGAGTGCTGTGACACCGGCCGTAGCAGTTGCGTCGAGCTCGAGCGACGAATATTTTTCCCCGCCGACGTCGCCAACTCCTGTACGTCGCCAGGGGAGAGGCCGGCCAGCGAGGAGCTTGGGACTTAGGGGCCATCCGGCCCCGAGCCGGGTCCCCGCTGCCGGTGGTTGCGTGCAGCGCATGAGATGGACTCAGTCTATGAACGAGAACGTCATGCGCGCATACTACGGGTCTACAGAGGGGGGAACTAACCTCACTGCGTACCGTGATAGGTTGCTGTCTCTGTTCCAGGAACTGGAACCAACCGTCAACGTCTCGGCCCAACGACTGTCGGATCAGGTGCGGGTCATCCAACGCAATCACAGGTTGGACGACATAGCACTTGATAGGCTGCGCTCAGAGGTACTGAACAACCAAATCGTCTCGACTCTGGCACAAACCGCGGCACAAGCGTCAACTATTGATGCCATCCCGCCGCGGTCCAATCGTGTTGAAGAACATGATGATAGGGTTGACACAGTAAGTAGCCAGTACAACGTCCGACTGAGGAGCGCACTGGAAGATGCGTTTCGCGAGTATAGGTCCACTCCAACCGAACTTAGACCCCGAATACCACGGCTACCTATGCACAAAAAAAATAGGGCGCTAGTGTGTGCCTTGGACTCGCAGCTCAAGAATTTCTTCGAGAGCAGCGAGGATCTCGTTGATACACACTCGATCTTGTATTGCGCGGCTGTGGCGGCATGTCGTTTAGCTAACGTCAAGTTTCCAAATTGTGACGCAGCTACTCGACCAAAACCAGCCGTACCAGCCTGGCGATACAGGATCGAGCGTCGTATCGATGGGGCCAGGGTACTCATCGGTAAACTATACTGCTTCAGGGAGGGCAACACACGACCACGAGTGATGCGCTTTGTAAGACAGGCATTTTCGGGGACTGGAATCAGCCCTCGGGAATACATGTCCAATGTCACAGAGCGCATCGACTTCCTGAAGCAGAAAGTTTGTGCATGGGCGAGTCGTATTCGGCGGTATAAGCGGCGGGTTGATCGGTACACGCAGAATCGCATGTTCCAGAGCGATGAGAGGTGGGTATATAGAACTTGGGAGCGACCTGAACAAAACGTGACGGACGTGTGCCGCCCGGATGATGCCACCACTAGTGCATTCTGGCGCAGCATCTGGTCGGTGCCCGTCTGTCACGCTGAGGGTGGCTGGATGCGCGATATCGAGCGAGTGTGTGGAACTATACCAGAAATGGAACCAGTCATAATTACGCCATTAGACGTAGCCAAAGCAGTCCGTCCGTTACCGAATTGGAAATCACCGGGACCGGACGGACTGCATAACTTTTGGTTAAAATGGCTAATTAGTTCACACACTTGCCTGGCATCTCAGTTCCAGTCATCCTTAGAGTCTGGGTCACTACCACAGTTTCTAACAACAGGCGTTACCCACCTGCTCCATAAGTCAGGTAGTCCCGCGGAACCCAAGAATTATAGACCGATCACGTGTTTGTCGACGGTTTATAAACTTCTTACATCCATTTTGAGAGCGAAAATTAACACACACATTGACAGTTACTCGATTATGTTTGCCTCTCAAAATGGATGTAGGAATGGGTCCCGCGGTACTAAGGAGCTACTCCTCATAGACATGGCCATTAGCCAACAGGTTCGCCGATCCCGCAAGGATATGTCGACATGCTGGATAGATTATAAGAAGGCCTACGACTCGGTGCCACATACATGGCTCATGAGGGTGCTGGAGTTGTACAAGATAGATGCAACTCTACGCACCTTCCTTGAGTCGTGTATAAGACAGTGGAAGACGGTCCTTCGCTATCCAGGGTGTCGACAGATCCAGGGGAATGATGAGCCTGTATGGATTAAGCGGGGAATATTTCAGGGCGACAGTTTGAGTCCACTTTGGTTCTGCTTAGCCCTGAATCCTCTAAGCACACTGCTGGAGGACTCAGGTCTAGGCTATCGGTTGAAGAGAGGTGGTCAGGTCATATCTCACCTCCTCTACATGGATGATTTGAAACTCTTTGCCCCTAACAAATTGCATCTGATGGAGCTACTGAAGGTAACTGAAACTTTCAGTAGTGCCATCAGGATGGAATTTGGTGTGGACAAATGTGCAGTCATGCATGTAAAGGGGGGGAAGATTATGGAATCCGAGGGAATTCCACTTTCGGATTCCATACACCTTAGATCCCTCTCCTCATCCGAAAGCTATAAGTATTTGGGTATGTCGGAAGCGTTAGGCATCAACGATGCTGACATGAAGCAATCGTTGAAGGAGCGCTTCTTTTGTCGCCTGAAGAAGGTATTAATTAGTCTTCTTTCGGGCGGAAATAAGGTGCGCGCCTTCAATGGTTGGGTAATGCCGGTTTTGATGTACTCTTTTGGCATACTCAAATGGACTCAGACTGAACTCGACGCCCTAGATAGAAGGGTCCGTACACTGCTGACCGCAAACCGGATGCATCACCCACGATCATCGGTGATGAGACTGTGTATCCCGCGGAAGTGTGGGGGTCGAGGATTTTTAAATGCGAAAACCCTCCACAACCGCGAGGTGTGCAGTCTCAGGGAATATTTTTTAAAAGCCGAAGTGGGTATGCACCGTGATGTGGTCGCAATGGACAAGGGGCTCACCCCGCTCTCCATGGCGAAAGAGAACTGGCGCAAACCTGTAGTACTTACTACCGATGACCGCAAGAAGGTATGGCAAAGCAAGGAGCTTCACGGGCGCTTCTATCGGGCTCTTCATGAGCCCGGTGTAGATTTCTTAGCGTCCGTATCCTGGCTGCGTTTCAGTGACCTCTTCGGGGAAACTGAAGGTTTTGTCTGTGCAATTATGGACGAAGTTATCTTGACGAATAACTACCGGAGACATATTATGAAGGACAGGACGGCTGACGTGTGTCGGGCATGCCACCGTCCGGGTGAGTCCATCAGACATATTATCTCTGGTTGTTCTCGTCTGGCTAACAGCGAGTACTTGCACAGGCATAACCAAGTAGCCAGGATTATTCACCAGCAACTTGCTTTGAAATATAAACTTGTCGACTCTGAGGTACCGTATTACAAGTATGTGCCCGACCCAGTTCTCGAAAATGACCATGTCACGTTGTACTGGGATCGGTCTATCATCACTGACAGGACTGTTGTCGCCAACAAACCTGATATAGTGGTGATAGATCGATTAGTGCGCCGCGCAATGATTGTTGATGTTACCATTCCACATGACGGGAACCTCGTGAAAGCTGAGAAAGATAAACAAATGAAATATCTTGACTTAGCACGCGAGGTTGTTGACATGTGGAATGTGAGCTCAACTGTCATTGTGCCGATTGTCGTATCGGCCAATGGCCTGATGGCCGACAGCCTCGATCAACATCTATCGAGGCTCTCGTTAGGCGGTTGGATCAAGGGCCTGATTCAGAAGGCAGTACTCCTCGATACGGCTCGCATTGTGAGGAGGTTTCTATCTCTGGAGCCCTAACCACCGGTAGCTTGGACCCTGCTCCCGACACCGGTGGATCACTATTTTTTTATATTTTTAAATGTTTTTTTATTTTTTTATTTAATCATACTAATATTTAAAAATGTAACAAAATAAGACGACTAAATAAATAAACGACATAATAATAATAAAGATTTTTATTTCGGACCAAAGAATCCATAAAGTGTTAGTAACATAATATTAAAACAACTTATTATCTAGTGTTAGTACCAATCACCCTCTGCACAAACTGTTTTACAATTGGAGAGCCGAAACTCTCCACTACAGTTCTCAGGATGCTATTGCGACTGTCTCTCACTCTCCTCAGGAGTGACGCTGTTTTTTTGCGAATAATCGCATGAAAACCGTCGGTACGGGCAAGCACAAACATTTCCGACGCGCTGCAGTAGCGAGGAAGTCCCAACAACATCCTGAAACCGTTGTTGTACTGAACGCGAAGGACATCCAGCGACCTTTTAGTGTAATTGACCCATAGATTACTCGTGTACAGACTCTGGCAGTACGCCTTGAAAATAGTTATTTTTACTAGGTCCGTACACCGAGCAAATCTACGGGTCAACATGTTGCACCGGACAGCGAGTGCCCTGCGCTCCCTCTCTATATCAACATGGTCCTTAAGGTCGTCGAAAAGAAAATGACCTAGGTATTTAAAAGTGGATACTCTTTTAATTACTGACCCGTTTATAAGTAGCTCGGGTCCCACTTTGCGGCATTTGCCACCGACCTCAAAGACCATGTATTCACACTTCTTGACATTATAAACTAGTCCATGTGCAGTAGCGTAGGCTTCGCAAGTCTATAGCAACTCTCCGATCGCCCCCGCAGACGGACCCAGCAGCACCATGTCGTCAGCATAGCTGATGTTGTTTATGCTAACCCCATCAACACTGCATCCGACACGCATGCTGCTGAGTCCCTCTATAAGGTCATCTACGTAGAGGTTGAAGAGCCTTACGGTTCAGAGAGCATAATTTGATGATTTCCGATCCTGAAAAAAAAAAAAAAAAGCATACCCTATCCATTAAAAAAAGATTTTTTGAAATATATTTACAATTGCCGGAGATATCGCATAACATACATACAAAAAAAAATACAGCCGAATTGAGAACCTCCTCCTTTTTTAAGTCGGTTAATTATGTAAAGATACGGCACTTAAAGCCACAATTATTCCATGACAATTCCACTAAGCCACCACTGAAAAGTCATAGGAAAGCAAACGACGCAAGTTCGTTTACTTGAATTTTTACCAGTAATTTTGGTTTAAAGACCAAACTACTGAACCGATTTTGATGACTTTTCTATGGGACCAAGATGAAAGTATATTATCCTTTTAAACAAAAAGAATGTTGACAATCAGCTTATAAATAACGGAGTTCTGAGGTAACAAACATAAAAATTCAACCAAATTGAGAACCTCCTTTTTTTAAGTCGGTTATAAAACATTCTAAGTATAGGTACAGTCAACAAAAGAGGAGGATATAGGTATGGAGGGTCGTTGGATATATGTAGTTGAAGTTTAGGTAGAAACGGATTGATGTTTTCGGATAAAATGTTATTTAATTAATAGAAAAGAAACAACTTAAATTCATTCGAAAACCTCCATCGGTTTCTTACTAAACTTCAACTATATCCGACGACCTACCTATCCATACCTATCTCTTATGTTGACTGTACATACACAAAATTCCCACTTCGCCATCTTAATACAAGTGTGAATGAATTATGAATGAAGCAAGCTTTGTAATGTGACAGTTGAAACATTTATGATTTTGAGTAGCATTTATTCTTAAAAGGGTTGTTTTAAGTGTGAATTCACCCTTTTATATCAAGAGAGTGTCGGGGTAGCTGAATGTGTACAGGTACCTACCTAAATAATTAGTTTTTTGAGTATGAAGCTTTTGATTTATTCACAACTAGCTGTTGCCTGCGACTTCGTCTGCGATCTAAGATGAAAATGTGTGTGTCCTTCTCCAGCAGGGTAATTACTTTACACACTATCAGTAACAATGGCTTTCATTTTGACAGTTCAACAACATTCATTGCGTTATTTACGTTGTTGAGGAGACACATTTTTCGAACATTTGAAGCAATGGATTAGCAATGTCCTTCAAAATGATTCAGATTTAAATTGATAGTGTGATACGCAATTAGGGTGCAGATAAGAGTGACACTGACATTCGAAAAGTGCTGATTTTCAGCCTAATTTGAATAAATGACTTTTGATTTGATTTGATTTGATTTGACTGTCTGATAACAGTCAATCTAGCACAGCGTTGCATCGATGCGTTGTTTGCGTGGCGGACCAGCAGAACGATTCTGTACCCATCTCACGGTAAAAACTTAGGTGAAGGTAGCTTGGAGTGAGCTGTCATTCCAACCAATGCTAGGGATTTACACCATTGACAGATAGCTCACTACACCTAACTTTTCACGGTGAGATTTTTACAGAATTTATCGGCTGATAATACAGGATACGTCAGGGGAGCCGCTTTCTTACCACGTCCACGATGCACTGCTATATTCTGGCCGATTCCGGCATAATCCTAATGATGTTGAAGCTTTTCATCCACTAATACGATGACCACGTCTAGTAAAGGCTACCCTGCGCCGGTAAATACATTTTTATTTTACTATTCAATTACAGATTTACGTAACATAGGTCCATGGCCCGTGGCAGTTGCTCAATGTAAAATACTGGTATTCAGCTGCATCCGGTTAGACTAGAAACTGACCCCAACATAGTTGGAAAATGGCTAGGTAGATGATGATGGTGATTTAAGAAACATAATCTTAATGAGCCTATATTGTTCCCACTGCTGGGACACAGGCCTCCTCTCTGTGAGAGGGAGTGGGCCGTAATCCACCACGCGGGCCCAGTGCGGGTTGGCAGATGTCACATATCTTCGAATTTTAGGTTCTAGGACACGCCGGTTTCTTCACGATGTCTTCCTTCACCGTTTCGAGAGCAGTGGTGATGATATAATTTACACAAAGTAAAGCGCCTGACTGGGTTCGAACCTACGACCTACAATTTGTAAGTCGTGACCGTGACCACTGGGTCACCACTGCTCAAACATATATAGGTTTTCAATAAAAGCCAAAGTGTTTGCCTTCTTCGTTCCTGTTTGTGACCCTTCCCCTCACTAATGATCAGTGATCGGATAATCGGATGCATATTTACCTAAAGTGTAGGTGTTGGTTATTATGGAATGCACTTTTTATCGAAAAAATCCCGGTAATTCGGATTCGACAAATTTAGTTTTTTTACTATCAAATCAAATCGGGTGTAGGAATATTTACTTAGTTTAAGGTGTTGGATAATATTCTGGAATGCACTTTTGTATCGAAAAAATCCCGGGATTTATTTTAAAAAAAATATGTTTTAAGAAGCCGCTTCCATAATTTCCTAACCAAAAATGAACTTTATGTATGTCTTACTTTGAGAAACAGGCTTTAGTTTCGATTTTGACCCACATTCTTCGCCAAATACTTATTTTGATACAGATCATCTTTTTCTTCTTTATGTAGTTGCTGGCAATAGGGTCGCCCCATGGGACATGGGACTTAAACATAACTGCAGTAATGTGGGTACCTGTACTATAGGTACTTATACCCCAAATATGCTAACCCTTCGGGGAATACAAAGTCAAAGTCAAATTATTTATTTCAAATAGGCAAATAAAACGCACCTTTGAACGTCAAAAATTAAATTAAAATAAATTTGATTCTAGTCGCCCCTTCCAAAAGGTAGTTTTCGTATGGAGAAGAATGGGCAAGAAACTCCACCGTTACTCTTAAAATGTTTTACAATATTTTGCATACATTAATTATATAATTATATGTGAAGACGATGCACCTAAAAATAAAATTACTATACCACAATAGGTAAAAGAATTAAAATGGATTAATGAATCCATGACATATAAATTAACTATGTGATAGATACATGCTAGATGATATAGATACATGCGAGATAGATAGGTGCTCACATATTTACAAACATTCCAAAAGTAGACGATTTTCATAAATAAATAAGGAGTAATAAGTCCGGGTGTGACTTTAAGTATTTAAAGAATGTAAATCAATGTCAAAGAAAAAAACAGAATAAATTATACAATTACATTAGCAACCAGTTTGATTTTGTTTAGACATTTTGTCTATACATTCGTGATGTTATTTTTATGTGTTCACTTCTTCAAAATTGTTTAATTTTTTACTTCAACACCTCATTGATCTAAGTAGTAATAAGCACACTACCGAGAATGGAACCTGGGTTTGACCCCAGGGCAGTTCAAAGTGTTTTATGCTTTTGTAAATCAGAAAAAATCCCTAGAAAGGAAAAAGGAACTAGAAGCCCGGAGACTTTATTCCCGGATTTATACCCGGTTGTCGGAAATATACTCATCCCTTGAGATTTCATCAACGAAACGGGGAAAATGTGGGTATAATCACTTCTACCACGACTTTGGGGAATGCAGTCATTATGTTTATTCAAAACTTTGTTTCCAAATTGACGTTAGTTCCACACAAGGAAATATAAACTATACTTCTGTGTAAATAAAGTTCACTTCAGAATAACTAGTACATTGAAAAAGCCATCAAAAAGTTTGAGTTGTGTACCGCAAACTGAACTTCATATATGTTTGCTATTAAAGTTATTTTTCCAAAAACACATACATTCGTTAACATGTTTGAAACACAAGATAGGTACATGTATTGTTCTCCAGGAAAAGAAATGGAAGCCAAGAACACATTACGTCTCTTGGGCCGTGTAGAAGACCTGGAGAACATCTTCGAGTCAGTCCGAGGCATCAAGCCTAACGAAGGTAATAGAGTAAGCTAGTTCACAGGTTAACAGCAAATTAAGACGACACGAGTGGCTTAAAATATTACCTACAGCTAGGTTATAATAATGGGGTGTACTATGCCAAATCGTTTGCCAAATAATCGAATATCAATTGATCGACCACTATAAATCGAACGTCTAAATACTCGAACGCTCATAATATCGAATGGTTATTAAATCGAACATTCAATAAATCGCACACTCAATACATCGAGTGTTCAAAATATCGAATGATTGTTTGATCAAGCGTTCAACGCATCGCATATTCATTCTATCGAAAGATCAATATAATTTTTAAGAATACAAGAAAAACACAAAATTTACTAATAAAAAAATTTTTCATACGTACTTACGGTAGGGTTATAATTTCAAGGTTATTTTTTTCTTTTTATAGGGTTTCACGTTTATACCTTTTTTGTTCTATTTGTGGCTATTTTTTAAACATGTTTTTTTTTTTTAATTTGATTTAGTCTTTTTACATTCATACTATTTTTATTATTATTTTGTGTCCGGAGTTTTTAAAATTTTTAATTAAATTTTTTATTTCATGCTTTTTGTAGGGACTTCTTATTATTTCATTTGTTTTATTTTCTTGCGTTTTAAGATTCAGGTAATTTGGTGTTTAGTCAGGTTTTTTGTAATTCGCCATTTTGTGGTGGCGGCCATCTTGGATTTGAAATTTATCATAGTGTATAGTATTCTACTAGTCAAGCCCTTCCATTTGATACCCATATTGAGGGAGTTGTGAAAAAATATGTAATCCGCAATTTTGTGGCGGCGCGGCGGCCACCTTGGACCGATTTTCATCAAACATAGCTAAGAACACTCCCGACAAATTCACCTTTCAAACAAAAAAAATCCGTTCATCCGTTCGGGAGCTACGATGCCACAGACAGACATACACTCACACACTCACACCCAGACACGTCAAACTTATAACACCCCGTCGTTTTTGCGTCGGGGGTTAAAAAGAACAAAATACTGTCACTGATCTAAATAGAGCAATCAATGCTCAAAAGAAATGCCTAAGATCAATAATTATGGACTTCAGCCGGATGATACATGGCGGCCAATATTTAAAAAGCTTGGTTTGTTACCGCTTCCATCTCTCTATATTTACGAAATATGTGTGTTTGTGACCAAAAATAAACAATGTATGCTATATCCTCAACCCCCCCCCCCCTCCTTATCCTCTCCTCCTCCTCCTCCTCCTACATTTGTAACTTACTGGGGCTGCCTCAATTTATGTATGACACAATGTTTAAGTTGAAATAAATATTATTATTATTATTTTTTATTATTATCCTCGGAGCAGACGTGATCCATAGGGACTGGTTGTTGGCGACTGGCTGTGGTGCGACCTTTTTTGTACTATAAATGTCATGTTTTTTAAATATAGTTTTTTATGTTCTTTTTGTTTGCTTGGTTGCTGTTGTTACGTCTGAGCGCTTGTCAGGTCTTTGTCTTAATTTTCTAATTTATATGTATAATATTGCTATACGTATTTCTATTGTTTCATTTCTACGGTCTATATCAAATACAATCCGCTAGCTATCACTGGTGTTAAATGATTTACCAAAGCTAACCAAATACATATAATAAAAGCTGTCTAGCAATGTGTGTGCGTATTTATAATAAAATACCAAACGATCTCAAACTATTAAATGTAAGATTATTTAAAAACAAATTATACAAATGGCTAAATGAGTGTAGTTTTTATAGTTTGAATAAATTTATGGATAAAAAATATTGACATTATATTCTAACATTCATTTACTTACTAAATTATAATTACCCTGTAACATTAAATTTTTGCATGGTATGTTTTATCTTAGCTAAACAAGTTTGTGCCACTCTGACCTATGCTTAACACCATTGAATACTATGTTTTACGCAAATAAATTATTTTATTATAAAAGAATTGAAAGTAATATTTTATGTTTAACAATAGGAAATGAGATAAGATATTTTTAAACAAAAATAAAAATTTCAAAATCCAGATGTTTCTCTACAAAAGTTTTCCGCCGCGTAATGTAAAGAAGATCGCCTCGATACATTATAAACATTTGTGCTGCAAGAGAAATATCTCGGTATAAAGGAACAGCGGGATTTCAAAACAATAAAATAAAGACTACACACCTTTGGGTATGAATGAGACAAGGTAGAGAGCGCTAATTTACATTATAACTATACAGTGCGTATGAAATTCTTTTTTGATTATTTTTATTGGTTTTATAATACAAATATTATTGTGTTTTTATTTTATATTGTATATAGAGTACAAAATATGTAATGTGTATGTATTGGTTATTAGAGTATTAGTTGTGCATGCTGTGGTTTCCTATAAATGAAGGAGTACACCTTTCAAATGTTGTCCTTTATTTATATTTCATGTAGGTATTGTGTATATATTTTGTTGGAGATCCTTAATAAATAATAGTAATTCCACCGAATTACCTGACAGACATGTTCCTTTCTCCCTTCCTTGGAATTGCAAAGGGAATCCTTATGTTACCCTTTTTTTATGAATTCGCCAGTTTTGTTTGTCTCTCAGGGCTTGACTGCTTAAATATCCTAAAACACTCCTTCACCGTTGAGAGCAGTGGTGATGTAATGATTTACACAAAGTAAAGTGCCTGTCTGGGTTCGAACCTACGACCTACAACTCTTAAGTCGCGGCCGTTTCCACTGGGCCTCCACTATAAGACTAGGGAAATTATGAAAATCTTAGCTTGGCTTATTCATACTCTCAGCGACATAAAGATATTGAAAGTTTTCTCGATTCTATATTTTTTTATTCGTCTCAACGCGGAACGATCCGAAGCGTGGTTGTAAGAAGTTTTCATTTCTTGGTTATATCGATTTTAATGAATGTTGCTATATAAAAGTTATTGTGAAGTATGAAAATAGGAAGAAGTTTTTTCTGAAACAAATATACAATACCTATACATCTAAAGTGTCTGTTTGTAATGTCAAAATAACAGCACTGTCATATCTCCCACGCCGAAGGCTAGTTTCTATTGAGATTGGCCGCCATGGCCGAAATACGTTCTAGACGACTATATTATTTTAAAGTCAAAGTCAAAGTATTTATTAGTGTGTTTTTTGGTGATACATTAGGTCTTATAATTAGGATATGGTTACTCAAAAAACTACCCATTAGGGCATACACTATTTAGCAATTTAAGAATATAAAATCAATATTACATACAAATTAACATAAATTTCAATAGGTAGGTACTTCAAATACAATCTATTTTTATAATAACCATTTTGAATACAATTAATAAGTCCGGGTTTTGAATTGTCAAGCATAAATACATAATTATCATTTAGTTTACTTATTACATTTTGTCAAAAAGGAATTCGTCAATGGTATAATAGCATTTTTCAGTCAATAAGTTATTTAATCTCCGTTTAAATTGTGTCAAGTTAAGATCTTTAATATTATTTGGTATTTTGTTGAATATCTTCGGGGCCTTAAGAGCCTTCTTAGCATAATCAGTCTATAATGTTCCCACTGCTGGGACACAGGCCTCCTCTCGGTGAGAGGGAGTGGGCCATAATCCACCACGTGGGCCCAGGTTGGCGGATGTCACATGTCTTCGAATTTTTGGTTCTAGGACATGCCGGTGACCTCACGATGTTTTCTTTCACCGTTGAGAGCAGTGGTGATGAAATAATTTACACACAGTAAAGTGCCTGCCCCCAAGAGCTACAACTTGTAAGCCACAGTAGTTACCTCTGGGCAAACACTATTCTACTTTACTTAGAGCTGAATTTTTAATCAACAGATAATTTTTATTCGTGGAATAAAATTGACGTCTGACAGATTTTGTATGGAACAACTGTCAAAAATTCAAAATTATTCCTCAGATCAAATTATCTGGCGTTGGAAAAATCAGCCCTTACTTTACTTACTACTAAATTATAAAACCTTGAAGCGTGCAAACCCTAACGACCGGTTAAAATTTGATAAAAAACTGCTTCTTTGCGGTCTACTTAGATAATTAGGTCGGATTATAAGATTAACTTCGGTTGGACCTTTTCGTCAGATTAAATTAGGATAAATCCAGGCCTGATTAATCTTTTTTACGGTTTCGGATACTTAATTTTCGCTGAGAGCTTTTTTAATAAAAAATAACCAGAGTTGAGGGGCATTTCCCGTAATTTTAAGAACTTTCACAGTCTGACCTCGGTCTCAATTTGTCAATAATACCTCTAATATGATGGATTAGGGCCGGAAACGCAAATACCAGATAAGGTTGTAATAATATATTTATTTATTTAGCCTATAATGTTCCACTGCTGGGACCACGCCTCCTCTCTGTGAGAGGGAGTGGGCCATAATCCACCACACGGGCCCAGTGCGGGTTGGTAGATGTCACTTGTCTTCGAATTTTTTGGTTCTAGGACAGGCCGGTTTCCTCACGATGTTTTCCTTCGCCGTTTAGATCACAATTCTTCAACTAAGATCACAACAGCAAAACTCCATAAAAGTTTACCCCTAAGAAATAACGTAGCACTTCCTGCAAAAGATTCAGGTTCTACCGGTACTGATTGTATTGCCTCGGGCCCTTTGCGGTTGTGCGCAGAGTTTATTGAGAGAAGTTTCCAAGTTTGGGTGTCAAAATAGATTCATAGTTTTAATTTTCAATGCTATATTGAGATGGAAAACCACTAAGTTGTGTTCATGACTCCTTTCTTGGAAAAAGTTTCTCGAAACGAATGCAACTGTAATGTTCTAACCATAAATCAATTTTTTTTTTTTTTAAAGATGAAGTACGATATACAGGGTGTCAGGGACATCGACGAGCAACCATAGATTCCGTACATGATTCTGAACGTTAAATGATCTGGGCCATAATATGGACGATGCAAATAAATTGTACGAGGATTTCTTTTCGGTTGTGCACACTCAATTCAATAAAACTTTTGAAAAGAAAAAATATTTGCCCTAATTTTATATTTAGTGACTGGGCAACTAGAGGTATTAGGATAAGTAGGGAAAGACTGTTCGAGCTGTATGGCCTCAAGCCTTACATAAATACAGAAACTTTCAACAAGTATGTTGCTACATATTCAAATTTTTTTAGAAATACCTGCAAGATAGCCAAAGCCCTGTACATTAGTAACAAAATCAAATCAGTAGAAAACAAAATAAAAACAGTTTGGAAAAACATTATAAATAACGAAACTAGTAGGAAAAAAAACGAAACACTGATTACACATTGGAGTCTTCACGTGGTGCCATATGCTCTAATTTAGAAGTAGCTCAAGAATTTGTAATTTTTTTACTAATATACCATCAAAAACGATGGAAGCCTTAAATTCCTCACCGGACGTATCACTTGAGTTACTAAAAGAGAACGTTCCAGGATGCCCGGTTGAGTTTCAATTTAAACATATAAACCCTATGATAGTTATAAAAACTTTTCGACAAATCAAAATCAAATTGACCGAAGATCTATGGGGAATATCTATCAAAGTTTGTACATCCATAATCGAGACTATATCGCCATACTTAGCTTTAGTGTTTAATTTGTGTGTAGATCAAGGAGTCTTCCCAGATTTAATGAAATATAGTAAGGTTATTCCACTTCTTAAATCTGGGGACAGCAAAGACACCAAAAATTATAGACCAGTATCCGTGTTGCCGGTATTCAGCAAAGTATTCGAAAAGGTAATGCTCAATCAAATGCTTAATGATTTTAACAACAACAAAATCTTACACGATCAGTAATATGGCTTCACCAAAGGACGTTGTACGACTGACGCCGGTGTCACTTTATTAAAACATATATTTACAGCGTGGGAGGAAGCCCAACATACCATAGGAATCTTTTGTGACCTCTCCAAGGCATTTGATTGCGTTAATCACAAAACCTTACTCTTGAAATTTGAGCATTATTTATTTATTAGCGATTCTCTAAGGGAACTGATTAAAGATATTAATATCATGACGGTACCTTGTCAATATATCTAGGAAAACAACATGTACGTAAGGAAAAATTTAAATATTTTCAGTAAAAGAGGTGACAGACACACCTATAGAACCAAAAATAGGGACCAATTAGTTCAACCAGGTTTCAGACTCGCTAAAATAGACTCTTCCTTCATGAGGTACTGTTTAAAATGTTACAATAAAATACCTTCCCACATACTCCAACTCAATGAAACGAAATTCAAATCTTACATAAAACGCATACTATGCAGCCAAGCATATTATAAGTTGGGGGATTACATCGCTGACAAAAATGCTTGGCTAAACGCTGGTCCTACTCCACAGGACGCATAAATAAATTGATTAGCATTTGAAAATACTTCACACACCCTACCTACATACTGTTGGAGCTGCTGAAGATTTTGAAATACTATTTTTGCATTATATAAATTCAATCTCCTAATATTGTATAATTGCCTAGAACGTATGTGAGTACTATGTACATAGGGCACGCCACGATAGCGGCGGTAAGACCCCTCTTTGAGGAGTGGCTAGAGAGGCGTCACGGCGTTCTCACCTACCGACTGACGCAGGTCCTCTCCGGACACGGATGTTTCGGTAGGTTCCTGCACATCATCAGGCGGGAGGAGACGCCCGGGTGTCATCACTGCGAAGATCGCCCAGAGGACACGGTGGAGCATACGGTGGAGGTCTGCCCCGCTTGGACAGAGCACCGCCGTGTCCTCGTAAAGGCGATCGGCAGCGGCGGCGACCTCTCGCGTCCGGCCCTGTTTCAAGCCATGGTCCGGGCCGAGAGGGAGTGGGAGGCGGTCACCTCCTTCTGCGAAGCAGTCATGCTAGCGAAGGAGGTGGCGGGATGGGCGAGGGAGAGGTCCTCACGCCTCAGCCGCCGCGGGAGACGCTCCGGGCGTCGGGAGCCACGTGACGACTCCCGGCCACCGTAGGCGCGGGCCTGCGGGCGGAGAGCAATGGATAGCTCTTCGTCCGATCAGGACCAGGCCCGTGCCGGACGGCGCGTATGTGTTCCACGCGCGCCTCAAAGAGATGTCAGCATAGTTGACGGGGCCCGACAGGGCTGAAGCCTGCCGGGTAGCGGGATCGTCCGAAAGGGTTACCGCTGCCCTGGTACATAAAGGGCTAAGGAAGGAACACGGGTGGGTATTAGTCAGTAAGAGTCTGACACTCCTTTCTGCCCCACCCAGAGCGGGAGGGGTCATTTGACGATTTTCCATCCTCAAAAAAAAAAAAAAAAGTACTATGTACATACATACTATAAAGCTACCATTTATTGGGTATGTCTTTCATTGACTTGAATGTGCCTTGGCGGATGAGAGTATGTCATGCTCACTCTAATGTCTCGCTGATGGTGGCGCATGTGTGTTGGATCATTTAGCTCCCTTCAAAATGGTTGAGCTGAATGGTGCATTAGCACCATTCAGCTTGCGCCCGTTCACGAACATGACGCATAGATTACTATGCGTCATGTTCGTGAACGGGCGCCGTCAGTAGGGACTGGTCAACTCTTTGCTGCCATGGCTTATTTTGATTTAATTTACTATTTGAATTGTTTTATTTATCTTTTCTTTACGGACGCTTTTAACGTTTTGCATCGTTCTCACATGCATAACTTTTAACATGAATGATGTAACCAATACTTTGTAACAATATTATTAGGTATGATTTAAAAGAGTGTCCATGGAGTTTCTTGCCCGTTCTTCTCCATAGGTACCTACTACGCTTTGGAATGGGCAACTAGCTTCATCTTTTTGACTGACCGACCTTGACAATTCAAAAGTGCCTGTAATTGGTTTATTTGAAATAAATAGTTTGAGTTTAAGAATTCCCTACGTAGTTTTTTGTCGCTTTTTTTTGTCTATAATATCCCATTGTTGTGCAAAATTGGTTATTAGCATAAAAATAAGCGGCTCCATACATTTTCATCACATTGGTATTCCACTTTTATATGAAATTGATTACCGACGAAATATTTCTACGCTAGGTAAAAATCTGTGTACTTGCATCCAACGGGTTCCTGCAGCCTTCACAAGGTCGGTCCACCTTGTGGGAGGCCTTCTAATGCTACGTCTTTCGGAAGCACAGAACCGGTCGAAGTGGAGGTGCTTGGGGGAATTTGATGTTTTTGGCGCGAAAACTGGTATTTGTTTATTACATGGAAACTACAAGGCCTAGAGATTTGAAAATTTTGCTGCCGATGGCAGCTATTAAGCCTTATTTTTTGAGCTATAACACATAATCGTATCTTGTTTCGTTTGGAAGACATGACATGAGCAGCTGGGGTGACGTCACTCTTGCTTACACACACGTTTTTGATCATAGGTTCAACACTTCTTAAGTATTATCGTTCAGTTTTTCCTTCCTTGCGCAGCTATTATGCCTTATTTTTCTGACTATAGTCCAAAACCCTTACCTCCCCAACTAGCAAAATCAGTACTTAAAACGATCTCAAGACTACTTTTATTGTCACTTATAAGAAACTTGTATCATGCTACAAAGCTGGATTTTGGCGCAGTTATAGGAGCGTTTATTTCTATAACTATCTTATAATCAACTTTTAAAATGTTACTAAGCCCTATAATAAACTTGACGAAGCGCAATAGCTTGTCTAATGATATAAGACTACACAATCACAAGCACAAATGCTCTTGTTAGTATCTGATATAAGTATCTTACTAAAGCAATCTTGTTTATAATGCACTAGTAATGTACTTAGTTATTAGTAATAAGTATATTTTAATAGTAGTTATCTTTGTTGTTCCTTCGGCTGGTGGTTTCGGTTGTTTTGTGGTAAATACTTAATAAAAACATAAGTTTCTGTTACTATTATTTTGTATTATTGTAGAACATTAATTCCTATTAATATAGTGTATGAACTCGTGGGGAAGTCATTTTTACTGTAAATGTGTACCGCAATTTAGTTAGTTTTACAATCCCCTCCGAAAAATAGCACATTAGTATATTGTTGTAAATAAAATATTTCATCAATTCTTATTAATATTCGCCATGTTTTGAAATTGCTCTTCATTAAGTACTTTGTAGAAACAATATAGGTAAAGTAGTACTTGTAGCAGTTTCAGTCCAGATAACTCGCCTCCATTTAAAAACAAGTTAGGGTTCCCTTGAAATATGCCTGCTAATGCTAAATTTACTTTTTTTAGGATTTAGTTAACAAGATGGTTGTATTTCTTGATGTCGACTGTTTTTTGACCAAATATTCACCGTCCGCCTTCCGCTCGCGGCTTCGCTCGCGTGGACCACATCTGATATCGCGAGACCTGTGCCCAGCAGTGGGTTCAAAATTTAATCCAGTGCCTCATCTATGTACTAACCAAATTTTATCCAAATCTGTTCAGCCGTTGAGGAGTCAAAGCGGAACAAACATCCATATTTTTACATTTATAAAAAAAGAGCGTAAAAGAGTCCTTCAACAAGGTCGGCAACGCACTAGCAATTCCCCCGGTGTTTCAGGTATCTATGGGTGGCAGTGATCACTTACCATCAGGTGGACCGTCTGCCCGTATGATCTTCTAGTTATAAAAAAAACAATACGAAACTTGCCTTTAATCAATGCCCTTGCTGGGGAATCACAAATGAGGGCTCTTATTTTGACTTTGATTCTAGATTCATTTGACGACAGGACTAATCCATCTTCTTCAAGTTCCCTCATTTCTTTCACAAAAAACCCCAAATATGCATTCAGATGAGATGGCTTTTCCTTCACCAGAATAAATCCCTTTATTAAATTTTTTTTAGTAATATTATATGTCACTTAACTAAGCACCTACGATATGTAAATAGTGTATATTCACACCAATCACAAAGGGAGGAATGTGGTATATTTTTAGGCATTTTATTAATCCATTGTGCCAATACTGTCCTGGATTCGAGATTGTAATATGCAACGTTTCTTTGTTGGTATGAAATAAAGTCCGAGCATCTTTAGGTAAAACATTACTTAATCTTTTGTTCAAAATAGTAGATATCGTTCAGGGCTAGGTGAGGTATATTAAATTTTATAGCCCAGCTCTGCATATCTTTTTCAGAGTCAGTGGTTTCTTCGATATATAGATCGTATTCTTCTTCCCAATTTTCATCTTCATCACTTTCTGAGTGGTGGGCTAGGGGTGAAAAAATATTTTTGGTCGCAGAACCCTCTTTAACTTCACTTGACGCGCTTGATTTACTTCCTGATTCTGTTGATTTTATTCCTAAAGAACCTGGCTTCATTAATTCTTTATACCTATTTGTCACTTTTCTCCTGTAACCACCACTCCTTTTCAATTGTTTCCAATCGCTTAAATTCATGTTCAACTTATTTTCTCAAGACGAAGGGGAACAACTGAATCTCAACAAAATGGCTGACGTTTACTAATAAAGTTATTGATCTAGTAGCTTATAAGCTTTTTTGATCAAATAGCGCTCTTATTAAGTAATATTTGATTTAAAAGAGTCTCGAGCAAAACTATACCGGTGCAAACTTATAGTGATCTTAGCTAACTATATTATTATATCTTGTTTTCTCACAAAATGCTACTATAGGATCAAAATGTTATTCTAGATTATTTCGTTTTACAGTAAACAATTATAGGAGACTTATTCCTAAAAGTGTCTTAAAAATGAAAATCTTGTAGCTAACTATAAGACTGACTTATAAAAGCAAATCCTCTTGAGAATATCTACGTTTGTGAAATGCTAATACTAGCAAAAGTGTCCTATAGATGTTTTGTAGGTCAGTCTTGTAGCGAACTATAAGACCGAAATATAAAAATGAATGCACTTAAACATGTTAAGGCTTGGCAAATGCTATTATAAGTTAAATAGTCTACCGCAATGTCTTTATAAGAACGTTATTAGTAGTGACAGACTTACAATCTTTCTTTATAGGATTACTTTGCTAGTTGGGTCACTGGTTTGCCTGTATTAATGAGGAAGCTGGGGTGACGTCACTCCAGCTAACACACACTAAACGACTCATATTAACGAACTTTTTGTGGCAGCTACATTAAGACTGGGAACTTTGATTGCAGCTATTTTATGCCTTAAATATTGGCATAGGTAGGATTATTCTATCACATAATATGAGGAAGCGGGAGATAAACACAAAGTCAGAAGGGTATTTTTAAAGTACGGTACGGCAGACTGGGGATTCGGATCTGACTACAGTTTTGGATGACAGTTGCACAAACAGATTGTGCCGGCGGTTTTGACGGTGTTTGACGTAATTGTCGGGTACAAATAATCAGCAGAAAAGGCGATGGAGCTCTGGGCAGTCGGTACGTCCCCGTAATGATTCATTGATGACCTAGTTTCATATGGTTACAAATGTACAAATACAATACAAATGTGTGTTGTTAACAGCAGTGCCAGTGGTGGCCTAATGGTAACGACCGCGATTTAGGAGTTTAGGTCGTGGGTTCGAACCCAAGCAGGCAATTTACTTTGTGTAAATCACCACTGCTCTCAAAACGCTGAAGGAAAACATCGTGAGGAAACCGGCATGTCCTAGAACCAAAAATTCGAAAACATGTGACATCGCCCCCGTGGTGGATTACTCACTGAGACGAGGCCTGTATCTCAGCAGTGGAAACATTACAGGCTGATTATATTATACTATACTATGTGTTGTTAATGTAGCCATGTAGCCTATTTAACACGTGTCCTATTGAAATTGAAATCTTTCCTATCTCAAGTCAGTCCCTACTCAAGTAACAAATTAGGAATGTTATTCTAACACATAATTAAGATATCTTTAGGAACTGAAAGGTATTCATTATAATCTTGTTGAGTACTGGTAGGTACTTGTAGTAAGTGCAATTTATTACGTACGTGTGGTATCGCTTATGTAATAGTCTTGCCACTATGACTAAGTCGAACTATGTTGAAATAAATCATGTCGCTTTGGTTTAGTGTGCTCGGGTTGGGACGGATCGGAGAACTTTGGAATCAGAAGCGGGACTTAGGTTAAGGGATGTTGGTATGTGTAATTTGATCTTGTCTAAACCTACATCCAAATTAGCTATTAATAGTTATATTACTTGATTGTTAAATTAATTAAGTTAAGATCCTAGTTGTTACTTTCTATTTATTTTGTAATACTACGAGGCTGGCATAATCGCTACGCGATTAAAACCTTTTTCTTAATAAAGATATTTAAAAAAATCACGTCGCACTTTCATTTTATGACAAAGTAAATCATTGATTCATTTGGTCATTCCATGTTTTTTTAAGCTGTTCACGTAGAGATTTATAGACGTCTCCGCCTTGGAGTGTAAACGTGGTGCTGTTCCACAAACGATGGAACACTTAATATCGTGTCCTGCGTGTCCTGTCAGCTGCACGTTACAGGAACTGATAGACGCTGGTGATGGCGCCAAACAAGTGGCCGAATTCTAGGCCGAGTCTATTTAGGTTGCTATCGATTCGCTAAGAAGATTGACAGAGAATAGGCAAATTTGTACCTACTTCTTATAGACTTGACTTCTAGGGGTAAAAGTCTGAAAAATGACGCTCTCTTTCTTAGGCCTCCGAAGCCTTGTACGTACTAATTTATACCACGTACGTTATAATTTGTATCTGTATCTTTTTTGCGTTGATAGACACAAAACATTCAACAGCACTAATACTTTGTAATAGGTACTTAGGTTAGCCTTCCAAATAATTATTATTTGGTATGTTCATGCGAGAATCAAACCCGTGACCCGTAACGCACAAGCACATCTCACAACCTCTACGGTAACCTTCCAGTCAGTTCATGGTCTTGCCATCATTTCGGCAAGTCATGGTCAATGGTTGTAAAACGTGAGCCCGTACAATACAAGCAATCGCTTTGAAGCGTGGATTGAAACGACGGTATTATAATTATGTGGAAACAGGAAAACATATCGAAATAAGGAGGGGCTTGTGGCTAAGTAATAACAGCCGCACGGGTTGATCGATCAGGTTAAGCTACGCTTGCCGCGGTTGGTCCGTGGATGGGTGACCATAATGTACTACTTCCTACTAATATTATAAACGTGAATATTTGTATGAATGTATGGATGGATGTTTGTTATTCTTTCACGCAAAAAGTACAAAACGGATTTGAATGAAAGGAAAATGCCCATTTTTGGCCATAAAACGCCCAACAATTTGCTTTTGTTAAAAAAAAATATCTTGTTTACCTATGTTTATTAATCGCGGTATTCATTTATCCAAACAAGATTGCAACATTTATGCACAATAAAAAGTACTGAAAAGATAAAAATTAAATTATAGGTATTTCCGTAAATCATTGCTTTGTGGATAAAACAAAATGTTTTTCCAATTAGGATTCCGTTCAAAATATAATCAATTTTCTTTTTTTCTTTCTATTTTCATGATGTAAGTACCTAATTATTAAAATGGCAATAGTATTCGTTTTTTTTTCGATAAGTATTAAGATGACAAAACAAGCGAATTGCATTGAAATTGTAAATCAACTATGATTTACCATGATTTCTTTAGATCATAACAAAAACGCTACTGCACAATTTAACTATAATTTTTATCTGTTCTTAAAAATTCAATAAAAATAGATAACTTTTAATTAATTCGTATGTTAATAAATTCATATTGAATTATAAATCGAGAAAAAAAGCGACATTGACTTATCGATTTTATGTCTGTTAAGCGGCAACATCGAATCTGACATTATGACAGCTGGGTGGCACGGCTGTCTGTCATAGCTAAATAATCACAAGTCGACTTCGTTTGCATTTGTATTATTTTGTTTGTTTTCTTGCGAATTTGTTATCTAAGCAACGAATAAGCTGTCTAAATGGACTCCGACAAATCTTCTTACCCTACTACATGACCCAGCCCTGACCACAGCCTGAACATGGATCCCGCTCCCGCTTCCCACGATAAACCCTGCACGAACTTGGACTCGATATCCACTGATAATGATGAAACCAGCTTTCACACCGGCAGAGTTCTTCCCAGCCCTCAGTAAATCATTGAAGAGGATATTTACGCTGTGTCAATGTGTGGTTTAAATGTCACGAAATTACGAAGACATTTGATGGAAATTGCAGAAGTGCGAAATCTTATACAACAATGGGTTCTACCAGAACAGGTAAATAGTTGTTCCATATTCTTAACCATGTATCACTGTCATGTCTTCCTCTGAGAAATGCTTTTTAATTGAGTTGACTTAAAATAATATCTTTGTCTAATTAATATGACTTCTTTATTAGGTACAAGTTTTGAGTTACAGTGTAGTGTCCCACTCGTGTTGGACTGCAGCCTGAAATCAAATACGACATCCAACTAGTGAACAACAAAGGCACCGATTGTTGATCATGAACATGTGTGTATCAGCTGTGACATGTCACTTTTGAGAATAAGATCACACACACTCAAGTCCGATTCTCCGTAAGAAACTCGTAAAGGAATGCAATTGCCCATCAGACTGCACCACGTGAGGTAAGCGTTCGCTAGTTTTTAATTTATGTAAATGGGGTGCCGATATCTGACAGTGATACATACTTTTTAGTCTGTTTGCTTAATAACCCGAAAAATTATTTTATTTTTTCACATCTGCACAAGCTATGACAAACATAATAGCTTATTTCTACCATGGTGATAAGATTAGCTAGCCAACACCAGCTAGTTGCGAGGTTGACTGCCCATTTTTAACTCATCAACTACGGAGAAATGAGACAGTTGTTTTTTATTTTTGTAGTTCCTCAGTCCTTAATTATTAATTCATATAATTATTAATTTAGGGCATAAAGTCCGCCTTTGTGCAGTATTTTTTTAATTGTGCTTATAGTATGAAATAAATATTAATATTTAATTTATATTTGGTCGGTATTTCGGTTGGGCTCGGCATCAGACTAATATTTTCCCTCAATTCCTGGATGATATACTGACTATACAGGCTGATTTTTTAAAAACCAGCCAAATTTAAGGATGTGGTACAGACCATCAAACTGAACAACTTTCTCCATGGGACAAATAGCGTAATCGCGAAAATTTTATCAACTGTCCCATAGAAAACTACAATACCTACTCGACCTAAATGTATGGGACGGCTGAATTTTTATTCGCGATTACGATGTTGGTCCCATGGAGAAAGTTGTTCAGTTTGATGGTCTGTACCACATCCTTAAATTTGGCTGGTCTTTAAAAAATCAGCCTGTATATGATAGAAATGATGTATACGATCATAAAATACCGTACAGATCTAATCAAACTTAAAAATGTAGGTATGTATTACAGTAAAATGATAGTTGTAAAAATAAAAACCATTGTATATCTTAACAATCCGGAGTTTTTTTTAAACCAATTCCTTTACCATTTCATTTATTAAATTGCATATTATCATTTCCATATGCTTTTATATGTGTGCACCCAGGGCCGAAATTTCTATGGTCGGTGGGCATTCCCCTTTGGCACACAGTTTATAACCAGGAATAACTTATAGGATACTTTTTATCCCGATATTCCCACGGGATCGAAACGTATGCGGGTGAAACCGCGGGGCGCAGCTACTATTAATAATATATTAGGTAGTTTTACATTTGGAAAAGTAAACGTAAAAAAAAGAACAAAGAGAGAAAGAAAGAAAATACAATTATTTAACACAGACTATAAGAAGACACATAATACACCAGATACATACATCAGAAGGCCAATTCTCGTAATTTAAAACGTTCAAAATCTATTCGCAGTCTCATCTCGGCGACAAACAAATGTCAAAAACTTGTCAAAATGTAGGGAAATTACAAGTATTTTTTGGCAGATTGAGACAGAGATCAGACTGTGAAAGTTCTTAAAATTACGAGAATTGCCCCTCTGATAAAAACAAAAAATAAAGATCAACTAAAAAGTATATATTCCGATGTAAGAAAGTATGGCTCACGGTTGCGCCAAAAGGGCCCGTTCGGCAAACATGCCAGACAACTAGTGCCTGGCGCTGATTTTCAACTAGACCTGATGTGTGAGGTGACGGATGTAAATGAGAAACAAGAGAGAGAGAGTAAAGGATATAAAAAAGAACATATAATATTTACAGATACGCGTTAATTCTTTGAGGGTTAGTACCTAAGCATCTTAAAATCATGAATCTGTACTTTCAAATAATTTGTCTGAATATTTATTCACAGATTAGATTATTAAAATGTTTTATTTCACATAAACCTACATGGGCACTTATGAGACGTCAGAAACTAGGTGCACGGTTCTAATCGGTCGTTTCCTGCATTTAAGGAACTAGCTTCTGCCCGCGGCTTCGCCCGCGTGGATATCGGAAATTATCCCACGTGAACGTTTTACCCGGATAAAAAGTATGTCCGTCCCCAGGATGCCATCTATCTCTTTGCCAAATCAGAAGTTCAGCGGTTTAGGTGTAAAAATGTAACATACAATTTCAAGTTCAAACTCTCCCCTTAAAAATCGAATTACCCCTTTTTGCCCCGTCAGGGGTAAATTTTCGAAAACCCTATATACTTATTATTAATTATTTTCTGTCAAAAGTATTAATACTGAGTTTCGAGTCAATCGGACCGCGCATTCAAATTCTTCCACGCAAACTTTAACAGCCCTATATTCCCCTTTGAGGGGTATTTTTGAAAAACTTATAAAGATAAACTGTATTACTTACTAACCTAACAAATAAGATTTTTCATATAAACTGTATCCCCACTTTTCACCCACACAGGAAAGGAAATTTTGAAAAATCATTTGGATGTGTTCATAACTTGACTCAAAGATTATTTATACAAATTTTCGAGTTAATCAAGCCACGCTGTAAAATCCTCCTCTGTAAATCTGACTACCCCCTGTCAGCCCGTCAGGGGTAGATTTTTGAAAAACCCTGATACACATTATTCTTTACTTTCAATCCTAGGTATAAATTCTGAGTTTCGAGTAAATTAGATCGCGCGCTAAAATTCTTCCATACAAACTTTGAAACCCCCCAATCCCGTTTTAGGGGGTAGTTTAGAAAAACAAAAAATGTCAAACTTCATCGTTTACTTAGATAAATATTCGTGCCAAGTTTCAAATTTCTTAACTCAAGGAAAATTTTTTTCATACAAACAAAGTACCCCCATTTCACCCTCTTAGGGACAGAATTTCGAAAAACCCTTTCTTAGTGGATACCTACTCTTCATGAAGAATACACCCTCCAAATTTCATGTCTCTAAGACTAGCGGTTTAGGCTGTGCGTTGATGTATCAGTCAGTCAGGACTTTGAATTTTATATATCTAAATAGATAAGCCTCTAGTCTCTTATTTTAAAAATTTGCAAAGCCTTTTACAAGCAAATAAAGTTTATCTTCATTATCAGCCTAAAGCAGGTTACTGCAGAAAATTAGCCTTTCCATCGACCTCGGTCCTTAGTAAAGTTCAAAGTTAATTTAGGCTTTGATAATGACGTTAGTGCATAACCAGAATAAACTAATACGCGCGTACCCCCTCTTTAATTCACAAACGTGTCTAACAGTAGTGTCCGTAACACCACCGCGATAAACATAGCGTGCGGTTGCTTACGTGCAGATGTCCACAGTTTTGTTTAAGTGAAGTTTTTGAGATGTTTAAGTTTCACGAGAGTCCGTTGTTGAGGCAGTATGCTGTTGTTATAATAGGTAGGAATATTAATATTTTTGAAGTGTTCTTCGTTGATGTCCATTTGTTTTTGTTTGTGTCTGTGATGCGTAAAAAGTTTAGAGGATCTTTTTATCCAAGGTGATGGATGTGGTTTTTGTACGAATTTAATTTGTGTTTCAATTTAGTTTTATGTGTATTGTGTGAACGTAAGTAATGAGAGTTCGTTTTTGTTGAGTTAAAAAACTAAAATGGTAACTGAAACATGGAATTTAAGTACCCGATTTATTAGGTTACCTATGAAAATATATTTACAAAATTTAATAAGGTTTTCAGTAAATAATAGCAGATAAACAGTGGAATACACAATTTATTTTAAAGATGAATTTAATGAAATTGATGATCTAAAGTTTTTATTACACATTCCGTTTATCAATAACTAGATAATAGTAGATAATTATGTATTTGGAAAACCATACATTATCTTCTTGGCATGTTGAAATATAACGCAAATAAATAAATTAAACAGACAATATTATTATGATGCAACAAAATAAACTAGAACTCGTAAACTTACATTGATGATACCGGCATGGATTGGTCTCGCTGCAAGACAAATTATGCCCTTCTCACAGAGAGCTACTTTCAACTATGTAGCTTCAACTTTCTGACTGACTAGTTGACAATTCAAAAATGCCTGTAGAATGTTGGTAAACGCACCCACAATACAGGAGAAATTCCTAGTGTGGGGCAACGATTTTTTTTTTTTTTTTTAATTAAAGATAGGCAGTCGCTCCATGTAAAATACTGGTATTCAGCTACATCCGGTTAGACTGGAAGCTGATCCCAACATAGTTGGGAGAAGGCTAGGTAGATAATGATAGTAGGTTAACAAGTACGGATAGTGACAGTTGCCGCCAAGTCAGTGATTATAAAACCGAGTTTCGCCTTTGCATGAGATTCATTATTATTTGTAAAGTCAAGGAAAAATATAAGTGATTGCATTTTTAGGGTTTCGTAGTCAACAAGGAAACCTTATAGTTACGCCATGTCGTCTGTTTGTCTGTCTGCCCGCGGTTTAGCTCAAAAACTTTTGGTACTAGAAAGTTGTAATTTGGCAAGAGTATACATGTTAATGACGCCGAAAAAGTGCTAAAATAAAAATTTTAAAAAAATAATTGTTTAGGGTACCTCCCCCACACCTAAAGTGTGGATGATAATTTTATTTTTCGTCCTTCCCCTAGTGTGGGATATCTTTGGATAGGTCTTTTAAAAATATTAGGGGTTTTGGAAGACCGTTTTTTGATTAAGTAAACCGTTCGTGACTTATCAAGCTTTAAAGTACCAATTTTCGTTAGAGTCAAGTACCACCAACGAAACGGTTGTAGTTAGAAATTCAAATGTCACGGCAGTAGTACCCTATATATAAAGAAGTTTAAAGGCAAACTATCCCACTTAAGTGGGCTTTACAAGTTTACGAGTAATAGTAGACCAATTGTATTAGACTCGAAAATTTCGAACAACTCCATATAAATGTCGATAGATGGCGCTAAGCGTCAGTTGTATCGCGCTATTGTTTCATTCCTAAATAAGTTTTATAAAAAATAAAAACAGTTGCTACACCGGCTATGACAAGTTTTATCCAAATCTCAAAAAAAAAAATTAAAACTTTCCGTGCAAAATTGTCGGATCAGGTGAGGATTTGTATAGGAAGTCAAATTAGGTAGGTAGTCATGTTTGGCTTTTAGTTAGAGCATGGTACGAAACTATTAGTCAGCGAATACGACACGCACTTGACCGGTTTTTAATTATTTCCACGCCTACCAGAGTGTTAGAAATGCCAATATTATTATAGTGCAATTAAAATAAACTAGAACTTAATCTGCCCCAACGTGACTTTTTGCGATTAGGACATTCTGCGTCAGATCCCTCGTAAACATATATTGTTGATTCTGGCCGGTATTTTTGGAAACCGGTCCCATTGGCCTTGTTGTGATACCGGTACCAGTAGTACCTGTAGGTACTATCAAGGTTTTTCTAATCCTTATCGGTAGGTATCAAGTAGGTACCGGTGCCAAACAAATATTTCCGTAAGGTATACAGAGAAAAAAGGATAGTGAACAGCTATTAGAAAAATAATTTCAAAGTTGTCAACTTCACGAGACTCGTCATACAAATATAAGTTTTTTTTTTTTTTTGGTGATTGGTGGTAGGTTACCCGAATTTGGTACTGGGACTTGTTAGGTGGAGTACCGGTACCCATACCAGTACCGGAACCGGTTCCAAGCCCTGCTATTTCCTCATCATACTGCAACTCGCAATTTTCATCCCACGATAAGTTCAGGTTTTCTCAAGATGTTTTCCTCCAACACCGGTTATTGACGTCAGTCAAAAAACCGGTAAGGTACTTTTGCTATGCACAATAATAATTTATTTATTTATCAATTTATTTCAGGCATCAAAGCCCATATAAACACATACAATACAATATTAACATAACTTAAAAATACTATAAGTACATACAACATTATAATTACACTAAAAACTAACTAACGCACAAGAAGTGTCTGCGTCGTGTTTCGCTGACTGGTATCATGTAGCCGGCCACGAAACCAGCGGTACACAACACCCTTCGGCCAGAACTCTTCCTTGAGGAACTTCTCGAGATGATGTGTCGGATCACGCATCACGAACGACTTGAAGTTGGTGTTGTGACGCGACTCCAACTTCTCGACCCTCAAAGTCCAGTTGATCTTCACGCGCATGTACTCCACGATAAAAAAAAATGAACACGAATACACAAATATTAGTTGTTACCTACAACATTAAAATATCGAAGTTACAGCCTCCACGACTATCTATGTATGCTGTTATTATCTATCCTGCTAACATTATAAACGCGAAAGTTTGTATGGATGGATGGATGGATGGAAGGATGGATGGATGTTTGTTACTCTTTCACGCAAAAACTACTGAACGGATTTGGATGAAATTTGGCACACAAATGGTTTAAAATCAGGATTACCATATAGGATACTTTTTATCCCGATATTCCTACGGGATCGAAACTTATGCGAGTGAAACCGCGGGGCGCAGCTAGTGTATTATAAATGTATTTTCTTTCTTTCTTCTGTCGTTTGGGTACTATGGGTCTAGCACGAACGAACAGAGTAAAACATTAGATTTTAAAACAAAAATATTAGTTTCGAACGTAATATTAATTAACTTAAACTTTATTCATTTTCCTATGAGTACCTACCTACTAAGATACTAATTAAGCTTGTCGCAAAAGTATTACCCAAAATGCTATATGATTGTATTTTCGATTGCATAATCGTTCAAAACCTAAACATAATCAGCCTTTAATGTTCCCACTGCTGGGACACAGGCCTCCTCTCTTCGAGAGGGAGTGGGCTGTAATCCACCACGCGGTTGGTAGATGTCACATATCTTCAAATTCAAAAAATATCGTTCGAATTTACGTTATTTCTACGTCGAGAGTTTCATTCTAAACTCAGAATTCGTAGTTGCGGCCGAAGTTACAGGCGAGCCGAACTCCGTATCACCTACGGAAATAAGATTAGTTTGAAGCACAAACTAAGAATGAAAGACAACACGAATCAAATCAAATCAAAAATCAGTCCCCCAAAAACGCCCACCCTTCACCACTTCCTAGTGCTATCGCTGGGAAGAAGTGGCGCAATAAACTCCCCAGCAGCTCAGCTGTCTGTTTAGTTTTAAAAAAACTTGATACTTGATTGTATACAATACTAGGTGTTAAGTTGAAATAAAACGCGCGCAGTCGTTACAGGTGTTCAAGAGACTTGTAAAAGAGCACTACTTGTCGTTGTGATCTTGTTGTCCTAACTGCAATCATCTACAGTCTTCTTTTATTTTTCGTTGCTTGTATATGTATATAGTATGTATGTATTTATGTATCTATAATTTTGGATATGTATATATTTGTGTATCTATTTTAGTGTATTGTATAATTAATATTTGCACCAAAGACAGTCCCATTTTATGTCAAGAAAAATCACTGTCCATTCTAAGGTTGCCTGGAAGAGATCGCAGTAATGCGATAAGGCCGCCCATTGTATATTTTGTAGTGTTTCATGTTTTCTTTTGTGCTATGTATTTTTGTGGTGTACAATAAAGTATATATAAATAAATAAATAAATAATAAGTAATTAACATTACAAGGCACAGAACATAAAATTAAATTATTTGCCAATGTCAGCTAGCCACGCCAATATACCAACAAATATAATAAAAACTATACGTTCTCAAGCTAAAAAATAATTAATTAAAATTAAAATGTAAATAAAACTTACTACCTAAATAAAAGCCTCCAGGCATAAAGGGCGTGACAGCTTACATATTTATGCATTGCTGGGTTCTGGTCACATAGCTGTCCCTTGAAGTCACAGATGATAAACTAGGACCATCGAAGTAAAATAAATAAATAAGTTAATACTAATAACAATAACCTGTCAGTAAGCTAATTCTGGAGAAAGAACATGAACATTGTCTTGAGTTAATTAGGGCGACCAACTATTCTTATTGTGTAAGTAGTCGTTGATGGAATAATAAGCCTTTGTACAAAGGTTGGACTTTACTTGAGCTTTAAACGCATTAAAAGGCAAGTCTAGCAAAGAAGAGGGTATCTTGTAAACTTGTTTTAAAAGGTTATACCAAGCCCAACAAATGAGTTATAAACCTTATGAAGTCCTTATTTCTAGTGTTAACACTGTGAATATCACTCTTTTTAGTGTATAAGTGTAAATTTTGCCTAATATATAAGATGTTGGTGAAGATGAATTGTGATGCAACCGTGAGAATACCTTTAAAAAAAATCTTTAAAAAAATCTCTTAGAGAAACTCTGGCACCTTGCTGGTAAATTGCTCGAACAGCTCGTTTTTGAAGAACAAATATATTTTGTATATCAGCGGCTTTGCCCCGACACGATTAGACAGTATCCTTATTCCCCTTGTGTTTTTGCTCGTCCGAAAAAGTTATTTAATCGGGAGTAGGGTAGTTCATTCCGAAGTACGTATTAAACTATTTTCGGACGGACCCGTCCCTCGGGCCTCGGAACCCGGACTTGACCCATAATATCTGTAATTTCGCAACTTGTCTGCTGGACCATTGATAATGAAATTCGATAGCTAGAAGGAAACATAAATGCAGTAAATTAACTTATCAAGATTGGTATAATCACTTGTAATTTATTTGTCATTCAAATGCGGTAACTATCAAGATTGGTATCAGCACTTCTAATATGTCTATCATTCAAACAGTCATTCAATCATTACCTAAGTACTTAGTTACTGAAGACAATTATCATAATAGAAGATAATAACTAGCTTCAGCTTCCTAACTAACTGATCCATGCATCATGTTCGTGAACGGGCGCCGTCAGTAGGGATGGGTCATCTCTTAAGGTGCTCCCACACAGCAGTTATAAATAACGTTAGAGAATGTTGCATAACATTTGGTGTCTAACTTCTTCTAACAAATTGTACAAAAGTTATAAACTGTTACTAATGTTATACAACTTCATGTAAAAAATCTTCTCTCGCTTTCAGAGTTCGACGCATCCAGTAAGAGCGCCTTTACTTTTGTTTTTTCAAACAAAAAATAAAAGACAATCGAGGCCTGTGTCCCAGCAGTGGGAACTATATATAGGCTGAATATGCATGCATGCAATAAGCACTTTCTCCATTTAGAGCCACTACCAGCTTCCTCGAAAGGCAAACCCAAACTGATGGTTACAGAATGTTATACGATGTTATACAACGAGTTGAACCAGTGATGTTGTAGCAAAATGTTACACACTGTTATTAAATGTTATCGTGCTACACAATGTTTTATAACGTTATATAACTGCTGTGTGGGAGCATCTTTAGCTGCCACGGCTTATTTTAATTGTTTTATTTCTGAACTGTTTTTTTTTCTATTTGTGTTCTGGACGATTTTAATGTGTAAGTCTTTTTTACATCGCTCTCTCATAATATAAATTCAACATTAATGATGTGCATAACGATGTAACATGAATTCCCTAAATCAATCAAAAATAAACATGAACTAACACATAGGTAGGCATAATAATAGATAAAGATATTAATTGGAAAGAACACGTAGATAATGTTACCACTAGCACCACGTTACCACTAGGGAGCGTATTGGGTCCTTTATTATTCATAATCTATATAAATGACTTGCCACTAGTAACTAAATATCCAGTATCACTTTTTGCTGATGACAGTACAGTCACTATTGATTGTATAAATAAAGATACGTATGAACCGGAAATTAATAATACAATCAATTCAATAATTAACTGGTTAGATAACAATAATTTAAAGATCAACCTAGAGAAAACAAAAATTATGTTCTTCAGTCAGCGTTTAGAAGCACCAAATGTTAATGTTCGATACAAATCAACCGTTATTAAAAAGGTGGATACAGCTAAATTTTTGGGCCTAATCATTGACAATCGTCTGAACTGGAAAGCACACACAGAGGAATTAAATAAAAAAATATGTTCTGCTGCCTATGCTCTCTATAAACTAAAACCTATCATAAGTACCAATGCCCTTATAACTGCCTACCATGGTATAGTCGGCTCGATATAACTGCCTACCATGGTATAGTCGGCTCAATATTGAGGCTTGGAGTTTTATTTTGGGGAAACTGTACAAATAGAGAAATTATCTTTAGGTCACAAAAAAGATGTATTAGGGCTATGTTTGGTTTGAAAATAACTGATAGTTGCAAACAGTATTTTATAAAATATAAAATTTTAAGTCTGCCGTCCCTATTTATTTATGAAATAGCAATCTTTGTACAAACCAATCCCAACCTATTCAAGAAACTATCAGACGTATCTATTCGTAATCGACGGGCTAATAATAAATTATGCGTACCAAAGTCAAGCACGGCATTGATGCGAAAAAGTATTTTCTGTTTAGCATCAATAATATACAATAAAATCCCTAAACCTATTAGACAAATGCCTACTGATCTATTTAAAATACATTTAAAAAAATATCTTGTAAATAAATGCTATTATACCATATCGGATTTCTTAAATGAACGCAATTAATTAATTGTATTTTTCTGCAGTTACGACATTTTTTATAATTTGAATCTCATATCTATAAAACCTAATCTGTACATTTTCTTCTTTTTTTAAGTAATATTACGACGGGAAAAAAATGTTTTGTTGTTTAGACTCAAATCTTTTGTGGTTATTTTAAACCAAATATGTTGTTTTTGTACGCCATCAATGGCAAAACATGCAGATCTAACCATTATTATAAGACCTTGCACATGTTATGAAGTATACTCATGTTTTACAATAAAAATATATTCTATTCTATTCTATTCTATTCTATTCTATTCTACTAGAATTCATAAATACGTATATATCGTGTTACGGCTAATAGCCGAAGTGTGGCTACACCTAGTTTTAGCCGACTACAACTGAGATGTATTTTACTTATCTTCGGAATCTACTTTTTTTTATATAATTTGAGTTTTTTATTATTGATTGTGTTTAGTTTAGTTTAGTTTTATGATCTTCCTGTGCGAGTCGCAATAAATACTTTTTCTTTCTTTTCTTTCTTTCTTTAGAACTAGGTGCGGTTAAACTTAGGTGTAGGTATCCTATTTATCATCGGCTAGAACTAGGTTTTCAGTTCAGTTAAGCATTTTGGTTTGGTTTTGAGATTCTTATCTTGCGTTTTCCGATTGATTCGATTATATTGAAAAAATTACCTACTTGGGCTATTAGCCGTAATATATGCACTGAAACAGGTTAAAAATGTAACGAATGTAAAAACTGCTATAATATCATACCTCGCGTATGTAGAATCATTACTACACTATGGTCTTGTAATGTGAGGTAATATATAGTACCGATCTGAATAGAGCATTTGTCGCTCAAAAAAAGTGCACCGCTCAAGAGACTCGAGCGCGCGAAAAAAAAAGCCGATACGTGCCTCCGCCCGATAACGTCATCGCAGCGGGTCGTCGCTCGGGCGCCAGCTGTTTATAAACAAAGAATTTACGACTGGTTTCTTTGAGTGGTGCTTACACTTGAATATTTCTTGTAATGGTAAGCAATATGTGGCCTTCAACCTGATGACCTGTATTTAAAAAACTTGGTTTGATATAATAATAAAAATGTTTTTATACTTTTTATATTCTAATATTTAAAAATATAATTTATATGTGTTTATACTGAAGTAAAGGATAAAATAATAATAGTATATTGTCACAAAGAAACATACATTAGTATACTCTGATTAACAAGATGCTAAATACGCTGCAGAAGTCTGTATACAGATATTGTGAGCCCTGCCTCTCAAACTAGGATAACCTGTATCTTATGAGAAAGTGGCGCCGATTCCCTTGTTTACAAACTAAACTAAATTTCAGTTCAGTGCATCTTTTTCTTTCTATTTCATTAAGAAAAGGACAGAAGATAAATATTAGTTTAGTCCTGTCACACACGGTGGGCACTCGGACCCCATGGCCCTAGTGTTTCAACCCCAAACGGCTCGAACATATAACTCCCAATCAAGGTGGAATATTTTGGCCGTTTGAGGTTTTCTGCACTAGCAGCAGCCGCTCCAGCACAGCTCACCGTGCTAGGAAGATGGGATGGCGCAAGGGTGTCGCCTAACTTCCAGGGCATTATGGTCATTCCGTCTGGTCTATTCCCATCGTCGCGGGCCAGGCCGTTGGGTTCTTTAACAGCTGGCACCCTGGCAGTGACGAAAGCACGACGGATGATGTCATTAATGCTGGGGTGCCATGCTATTCGGCCTGCGCTCCTACTGCAGAATAAGTCATGGTGTCCGAGGCAGTCGACAGCTTCACCGCACTGACAGCGATGCGGGGCCCTGCAAGGAGCGCCTAAACGCAGACAGGTAGCGAGCCGGAAGGTGGTGTCACCCAGCATAGTGCCTATGTTGGGTGACAGGAGTGCTTGAAGCCAGAGCCCCGAATCCCATTCACCCACAGCCAGCAGGCGGGCTCGCTCAGCAGTGTTGGTGGACGTATTGATAAGATTATTCTATACCAACCTGCAGAGCGGCTCGTCCCACTGTCTCTGGGAATATGGGTTTACGGGACGATCTGTATCCGGGCAAGCCGCTTTCCAGGCGTTCACCGCGTCGGTCAAGCAAGACGCTTCAGAGTCAACCAGGCAGGGGGCTAAAATTTTCCCGGTCAATTTTTCGGTGCTGTGGACAGAGGACAGGAACGCCCGTAAGCTAATACTGGTAATTTTGCGGACGCCGAAACCACCAAAACGAATGGGTAGTGTGGCTTGAAGCCACGCTCGGTCATCCAAGGCCATATTTAATATGGTTGTTAATGTGCTGCGAATAATATGGTCAATTTTGTCCAACAGATGTGGATTGCTTCCATAAAAGGGAAGAACGTAGAAAATATATAAAATTTGGATCAAAACAACAGTATCTAATCAGGGTGAATGCCGAATGTAAATTATTAATTTTGGAGTCTGTCCGAAATGTCGTTGAAATTTTTAATTTTAAATATTTTTTTTTAGTAATTTAATTTTAGTACTTATAAATTACATTTTTAAATAAAACAAAAAGATAAAAAAACATTAAAAAATATAAAAAATTGTAGCCCACCGGTATCGGGAACAGGGTCCAAGCTACCGGCGGCGGTCAGGGCTCCAGAGAGAGGAGCCTCCTGACAATGCGAGCCGTGTCCAGAAGTACGGTACCGCTTTATAATTGAAGCCCTTGATCCAACTGTCCAACGAAAGCCTCCTGAGGTGTTGGTCGGTCGGGGTGTTGGCTGTCATGACTATCGGCACAATGATCGGTGAGTCTGATTATTATACAAGTATTATTAAACCAATATTAAGTAACAATACAATTTAAACAAGTGTCCATGGAGTTTCTTGCCCGCTCTTTTCCATATACCAGGGTAGTAGCCCATTCTAAAGTGTAGTAAGTACCCTTACTGCGCTTTGGAAAGGGCAACTAGCTTCATGTTTCTGACTGCCCGGCTCCTTGGCAATTCAAAAGTTAATTGAAACAAATGCTTCGATTTTGATAGTTTGTGAGACTGGAGCCTCCACTCGTTGATTCCCACCTGATAAATGATGACAGAATAACAAACGGGTGTGTACCTTTAAAACTATATTGAGAATAAAGCCAGTCGGAGGCACACAAAGATTTGTGGGTCGTGGGTAACAAATGTCTGTTACTCTGTGTTTCTTACTAAACTTAGTTAGTTTTTGAGTATGTACAGTCACCAAGAGATAAGTAACCAGTTATTTATCTCTTGGTGACTATACACACGGCTACACGTCAAGCTATACAAAACCAGTTTGTCTTGGCCTCACTTATTATGATATTTTCTCACAATGAACGGTCAGCCAATACTGGTTTGGCATAGCTTGATGTGTAGCCGTGTGTACATACTCAAAAAAAAAACAATTTACCTTAAATTAATTATAATAATAATTATTTTAATTAGTGGTGCTCTATGATATTCTAGAATGCTAACTAAGGTATACAACTAGGTAATATAAAATTCGTTATTTTTTTTAAGCTTATTTCAAGTTTATATTCATAAATCTCTTTAATAATGCTTATCTCCTGTTCAATATATAAATAGATGCGGCTCCTTAGTAAGCGCATGACATGAGAACGGCTGGACCAATTAGGACAAAAATTTAACCGACTTCAAAAAAGGAAGAGGTTCTATGTTTGTCTGTATGTACTTTTGTGTAAGTATGTTCATCAGTTTTGAACTGATTTTGAACATTCTTTTTTATTGGGTACGGGTAGCTCGCGCGGTGGTGTCAGACGAATTTTTGGTACCTAGTTTTTGATTTAGCTGCAATAATACGTATTTAATCCACTTTGTGCATGTTGGCTGATGATGATATAAAAGTTCCTGTCACTGTTGTTTACAAATAGCAAGTAGTGTGGTATTACGAATATATGTATATCATGGAATTGTCATACCGTATGACAGCAAAAGAGTTAAAAAAAAACTTCGCCCGCGTTGATGTTGGACATTATCCCGCGGGAACGTGCTACCGGGGTAAAAACCTATGTTACTCCTTGTAATATTAGCTATCTGCCAGTGAATATCCCGGTGAAATCGGTCCAGCCGTTTCGGAGATTAGCCGGAACAAACAGACAGACAGACAATTTTTTTAATAATTGTATTTTTATTTTATAAGTACCGAATATACTTTCATAATTATTGTATTTAGGGCTGATTTTACAATCATCTGATAACTTTATTCGAGGAATAATTTTGAAATTTTTACAGTTATTTCATACAAAAACTGTCAAACGTCAATTTTATTCCTCCAATAAAAGTTATCCAGCGATGGAAAAATCAGCCCTTAGTAACATGGTGTTACTTTGACATAACATGTTATGATCATAATAACATAATCATCATAATATAATTATGTTCCTTAAGAATAAGCTGTTGAGCACGATGTGATCATCACGATGACTTTGTTATCAGTGAGCTGTCTATTTTTACATTTCCTTTATTGGAAGGTGTGAATGACACAAAGATGTGACGAGTGAAGTAGTGAGTACCTATCATTTTATAAATGGTCTGTTCCAAAAGTATTTAATCTTACTATCCTACTAACATTATAAACGTGAAACTTTGTATGGATGTATGGATGGATGGATGGATAGATGGATGGGTGGGTGAATGTTTGTTACTCTTTCACGCAAAAACTACTGAACGGATTTGGATTAAATTTGTCACACAGATAGTTTATAACCACGATTAACATATAGGATACTTTTTATCCCGATATTCCCACGGGATCTAAACTTATGCGGGTGAAACCGCGGGGCGCCGCTTGTAAAAATATAAACAAGTGGATCAGAAAACGTACCTCTGTAGGTCTCTGGTGTCAATTTGTAGAGCCACTTTCAAAATAAGGGCTTTCGTTTGAAAATTGAAACCCATAATTCGAAAAAAATATAAATGATGTTTTTTTGTTTTTGTTTTGACTATTATGGTGTTAATAATTAATAATCATTAATAATCATTTTAATAATTTTATTAAAACAATAATTGTTGGAAAAGGCGTTGAGATATAAAGTTGAAATATTCTAAATACTGTTAAAAAAAAACTTGAGAGGTGTCAAGGGACACCCGGATGGAACGAAGTTCCTTTCGATTAATTAGTGAAGGAATTGTAATAAAATTTTATTTTTTTTAAGTTATAATAATATTTTTTTTATTATTAACAAATATAATGTTATATAAACTTAATCAGTAGGCTCAATTTTCGTAATAATTGGCTTGTGGTAACTGAAGTAGGAAACATATGTTTGGGATTCTAAAAAGTGTCGTGACAACTTTTCGTAAGATTTTTTTCCGTCCCTTTCACAACGCGCGATAAGGAACTTCGTTCCAAAAATGTGTTATTAATTCCCTGTAATGAGTGATTGCGTAGAATTTAACTTGAACAGGGTTTGTTTACACTTTTATCAGATACTTTTTTCGCAGACTATACATCTATGAACGACCGGAATATGAAGATGTGAAAACCCAACAGTTTTATTGTCTACAAAAAATTGCGGGGTCATGCTACTTAGCTATTTTTAACCGACTTCAATAAAGGAGGAGGTTCTCAATTCGACTTAATTTTTTTTATGTTTGTTACCTCAGAACTCCGATATTTATCGGCCGATTTTCAAAATTATTATGAAGGATATACTTTCAGATTGGCCCCATAGAAATTTCATCAAAAACGGTTGAGTGGTTTGGTTTTTAAACCAAAATTACTGGCAAAAATTGCAACTTAAAAATGAAAAATAAAAACTTTTTTGCAAAAAAAAAAAACAACATACTTACAAAAAAGGCATTACAAAGTGAAAAATAACTTTAATTTCGGAAGTCGGTGTCGTTGGGTTCGCGTTTTCGTTGTTCGCCACCGACTTCCGAAATTAAAGTTATTTTTCACTTTGTACTGTCTTTTTTGTAAGTCGAGAAATTGAACTACCAACCCATTCGTCTTTTTTCTCTCAAGCATTTACCGAGTCAGATGAAAGAAATAAATAAATAAATAAAAAGTATTTATTGCGACTCGTATGTACAGGAAGATCACAAAGATGAGAGAGATGAAAGGTGGGGTGTGTGGAGATGGAGTGATTCGTAGAAATATACATATATTTTGTCCCTACTGCAGCACATCAACATTGGTCACTTGAAAAACGATCTAAGTGTGTAAAAATTAAAAGAGTTCCAACTCAATTGGATCATTTGGATGTGAACATAGTTCAGACGTTTAAGTACGTAGATTGCAAATGAAGGGAAGTTGACAATTTGTTTCAATCATGTTTACTTTGAATTACATATGTGTTTTGTGTGAGAACGCACAAGGTGGACACTCCGGCGCACCCCGAAGTGTCCACATTGTACTCATCATACACATTCTTCACCTACTGCGGCGTCGTAAGCGCACCGTACGTGTGTACGAAATCGTTGCGTCGCGGTGCCGCACCTCATCGTGTGGACCAGCCCTAAGATAATTTCATTTCAAGACACTTTCAACCCCATTGAAATTTCAATTGACTGGGAATTGTTGTCAAAAGTGGTAAAGCTTTTCCGAGGTCGACTCTTACCTATTTTCTGGGAGATCAAAATTACAGATTCTGGACACTTGGACAGCTTCTGAGCACTTCCTGATGTAAAAACCCAAACCGTCTTATTACAAAATGAGTTCTAACTGTACACCTAGCCTAAACCTTTAAGTTAGGTACTGTATTTTGAACTTTTTTCCGACAAACATAAAGTTCTTAATGGCAAATTAACAAGTTAGACTCGGGCTTAACGTCAGTTTTCGTAATAAGAACTTTTAAACGGGTCTCAAGACAAACCTTGTCTTGTAATAAGGGCGACACAATCTAAATTAAGCAATCGCTAGTCTGCATAAAAACACTTCACTTACGGCCGGTTTTTTGATCCGTAGTTAAACTCAACCAATTGTTAAAAATAGTAACTAATGGTTAAAAATTATTTTTTACAAAATGTGTTTTTTGATCAATTGTTAGTTTATCTAATGGTTATATTTTTAACTAATAGTTAATAATTTGACCATTAGCAATGATATTGGCAACGATTCCGTTGTTCACAAACAAAACTAAATTTAAGTTCAGTCCATCTTTTTCTTTCTATTTCGTTAAGAAAAGGACAGATAAATATTAGTTTAGTCCTGTCAAATTAAGATACTCCATAGACTGCTAACGTGATTAAAAACATGGCTACTAAAAATACGTCAATTTACGTCAGGCGCTGACTAATTTGACAGGACTAAACTAATATTTATCTTTTGTCCTTTTCCTAATGAAATAGAAAGAAGAAGATGCACTGAACTTAAATTTAGTTTAGTTTGTGAACCAGGGAATCGGCGCCAATATATCATTAGATAGACTAGCAAATTAAAAAAAAACACATTTTGCTAAAATTTAACCAACAGTTACCTACTATTTTTAACAATTGGTTGAGTTTAACTACGGATCAAAAAACCGGCCCTTAGGGAATTTACCTTACTATGTAGTTGTGTGACATTTTTTGCTAAACTGGGCCTTTTTGGAGCTGCCTTGCACACTTTCCTGCTAATTTCTTATTTCGGACTTAAAACTTTTTATTTGTTTTTATCTCATGTATGTATCTGATGTATTGAGGCTTGTGGCTAAGTAATAACAGCCGCACGGGTCGATCAATCAGGTTAAGCTACGCTTGCCGCGGTGGGTCCGTGGATGGGTGACCATCTTCATGTGAAGATGGTCACGAGGCACGGAGGGGTCTTGGTATGTACCAAGACCGCTCCGTGCCCCTCGGCTGTCATTCGTGGATCTTTGACAGTCGTTAGGTACGGGTCGTCAATAACCCGAAAGTCTGACAACCAGTCTTACCAAGGGGTATCGTATTACCCGATAACTGGGTTGTGAAGGTCAGATAGGCAGTCGATCCATGTAAAATACTGGTATTCAGCTGCATTCGGTTAGACTGGAAGCTGACCCCAACATAGTTGGGGAAAGGCTAGGCAGATGATGATGTATGTGTATCTGATGTATTGTGCATCTTTTAGTGCTTAATAAATGTATTTTCTTTCTTTTTCACATGAACACACTTTAAGTAGGTACTTAAGGCGAGGTTGTAGTACTTTTTAACTTTTTTAAACGTCTGTAAATCCAGCAAAATATAAATTTTGCGCAAATAGAAAATATTTTAGGAAAGTTGAACATATTGTGAAGCGCTGTGTGAAGATAGAAACGTGAATTAAAATAATTGGCTCGATAAAAAAAATCATGAAGATGACACTAAATCGCTATTTAAAACGTGTACCAGAAATTATATCGTTAAATCATGTAAAAGTTATACCAAAAGATAAGCCTTATTGTTTTTTAGAGCTTGGCGAGAACACATTTTAAAATTTCCTTATATTATCTTTTTCTAATTCGCTACGGCCGGCCAGTGCACGCCGAGACGTCGTCGAGGTTGGACGCACGCCGTTTGTTCCGTAAAAATTCTCCCTGCGTTTGCGCTTTCTAATAGGATTTACTGTAAATAAATAAGTAAGTAGATAACCTACTTATTTACAGTAAATTATTTCGTTTCATGACGTATAGTTTCAAACATTATTTACCTACAACCATTGCTTAGACGCGCAATACAAAAAAGTACAGTAGGTAAGATTTACTGAGCAGATTGAATTTGTTCAAACGATTATTTTGTTTGTTCAATAACTTTGACATATCGTATAGTATTATAAAATATCTTGCAAATTCTAGGTACAATTTTAACGACATAGAAATCAGAATAAGAAAAAAGGTTATTTTATGTGTGATCCTTCAATTACATGATACCACAGAATGCACATGTAACTATATGGATAAAAATAAGCAATAAAATTAGAGAAATAAATTATGAAAGGTGAAAAAGATTTAGGAAAAATAACAAATTAACATGTCAAGAATGAGCATTCATAATTATTACAATAGTGTAAAAAGGATAAAAATAAACATTGAGAAAATAAATGATTAAAGGACAATGCCAACTATCGCCTCGAATCGTGGAAGCGTTCGACAGACATTCTAATATAATAATGATAATTCGTGCTTTAAAACAGTAAGAATTATACAATATAAATAAAATCTGTAGAAGCACACCGTTAAAAAGTACCTAATTTTAAATAGATAATCAATTTATCAACACATTTCATAGCTATAATTTCAATTAGAAATGTTGCCAATACCAAAATAAAATAATATCGATACGAAATTACACTTGCAAATCGATTACAGTAATATCAATATGAAGCTACGTAAGTGAATTTATTATTTACATAAGTCCTACCTCGTAATTCTTATAATAATAAATAGCGTTTATTTATATTTTTGAATATATAATATAAAGTAATGTAATAATTAAAAATAATTTAATTCGATTATCGATACCGTTTAGAATAGTTTATTCCTAATAATGTTATTATAGTACTGGCAACACTTGACGGAAAACTTTAACTTGTATTTGCTATTATCAAAAAGCTTGACTTCTCACTTCTCCCGCGTGTCATCACGAGCGACGAAGTGTTTCCGTGTTTTTTCGAGTTTTGTTTTGTTTATTGCTGTTTTTTGGCCTCAGTTTTTTCTACCACTTACGACTACCTTGGCTGTTGAAACTGAACCTGAATCTGTATTACTCGCCGATCCGTTTTTTTTTTCATGTTATTGTTAAAATCAGGAGTATTATGTGGTCAACTTTAAAGAGCTATAACATTTTTTGGTGTACTTCTAATAAAAAACTAATTATACTATCAGATTCTGTAATACTTTTCCTTTTTTTATGAAATATAGATCATGTTTGTCGGTTCTGGCCGAGTCTTGTAGGAAACCTTGGCATTCTCCTTTGAGGGAAAAAAATTACATGATTGTCAAGATTGAGCATTCATATTAAAATTGGTTATTATAATAATTATTTCACATTAAATTGTTGACTATTATAGGAGAAAAGTGTATTTGTAGGTGGATAAATTCTTTTTTATTTTGAAATGGCGACGGTTATGTCCAGGTTACATATATATAATGTTTATTTGATATTTGATTACAATACAATACAAACAAAGCAGAACAGCAATTTTATTTCCTCTTCCGTCAATATACCCGAACCCGATACACCTTACCTACTGCATTTACGCTGCATTGTGGCATGTCCAAACGCTAGCATCGGCTAGCTCGACGCCCGGCGCACGCTCGCTCGCTGCGTCTATACGCTCGATACAAAACCTATTAAGCGGGGAGTGAGGAAGCGTTCTCATACCTAAACACCGCATTACAAGAGAGCCATGAAGGGAAGTGGATCATTTGTATCAATCATGTTTACGGTAGGTAAACATGATTGATACAAATGGTCCACTTCCAATGTAGATAGCACAATGACAGGAACATATTATTATTTCAAATAGGATATGGCCCGGTATGCTTATATTGTTATGTCTTGGTCTTATTATGTTGATTGATAACGATAACTGACATGTAAAAACAACAATGTATGTACGCTAGTAGGTAGATAATACAAACGGACGGTAAGACGAGATCGACAATAGAATAAATGCTGTAGGCGACGCCTGATCGTATCCCTATTTTATATTTTTGTATTTGTAATATGTTTAATAAATCCAGGGGGTCTACTCCGAAGTAGTATCGGCCGAATGTTCGGCCGTTTCCTGCTACAAAGTTACTATTTGGTACGGTCGGTTCCGATCCTACACTCTTTCGATTATTGACTACGGTCCGGACCCAACTGAGCCGATCCGAACTTTTTTCGCATTTTTCAATAATATTCGGTTCGGCCATGTGTCGGTCCGATCCGAACATTCGCACTTTGCACTTCGGAGTAGGCCCCCAGGGCTGGTAACAGGCGCGGGAGATGCATGCAAGCGGGAAGGGGGCGCTTGCCTAGCGGCGGCGGCGCGGCGCGCGGCGCCGCGATTTGCAAAACAATTCTTTAGTGTTCGCTACGAAAGATCGCACACGGACGTATCGCGTAACGTCTCCCCACCCTTCACCCTTTCGCAAAATCTGGTATTTCACGGTGCACATGCACATCCCCTACACATGCTATTAGAAAGAATAAGTTACAACCAACTTTCAGTTTCGAAAACGCAAACTCGTAATCATTGTCTTTTACTAGCTGCGCCCCGCGGTTTCACCCGTATAAGTTCGATCCCGTGAGAATATGGGGATAAAAAGTATCATATATGTGAATCCTAGTTATGAACCATCTGTGTGCCAAATTTAATCTAAATCCGTCCAATAGTTTTTGCGTGAAAGAGTAACAAACATCCATCCATCCATCCAACCATACAAAATTTCACGTTTATAATATTAGTAGGATTTGCTTTGCTTGCTTGGTGATACATGAGATGATCATTTATTTGCTTGAATACGGATACTTAATTTATTTATTTATTCACAAGGTAACTACAACAGGTAACAATCACAGTATATCACTAGGTTCACATTATAGGTTTCAACCTGATTATCACCCAAACCGTAATCACACAACATGACTAGCAACAAAAATATAGTAATGATGATAACTACAGTAAAAAGTTGTTAAACTTAGTTCACAAAATTACAGCTACAAGGTCTGTGCGTCTGCCCTCCGAGACACTTCTGTTTAGGACTTCATACAAGAGAAGAACATTTATTTGCTTGAATATGGGTAATACATGAGGTGATCATTTATATACTTGGATATGGGTAATACATGAGGTGATCATTTATTTGCTTGGATATGAGTAATACATGAGGTGATCATTTATTTGCTTAATAATGGGTATAATGTTAATGTGGCATCACAGCTGAAGTGGAAAATGTCAACTAACTTTTGGAGGGCACTGTATGATAAAAAATTCTTTAAACCGTGTAAACGTAGTTATCAATGTTTGTTTCTTCTTTGTTTATGTAGACATATTTAGTTAAACATGAATTAAGAATTAATCCTATATGCATAATTCCACATTCAAACCCAGGTCAGCTGTCGAAAATGGTACCTATGTAATAATAATGAGTGCCGCTTGCATTACTTAAGGCAGGCGGGAATTTGGCTCACGGGCGATTAGACTCTGCTGTCGGACCACAGAGTGACCTCAGGGAACACGGCGTACAGTGGTTACATGCTGCCTTGCACTCTTGCATAGCTAGGTTTCGGGAAGACCCCTCTACAGTCTCCCCAGAGTTGTACCCTGACAGGCGTTACACAGAGGGGCTCTGGATCGGTCTTTTGAGAGGTAACGGTGTCCCTTCCATGTGCAAATGGTGACCACAGCGGTGGTTTTAGTGAGGTAAAAATACCACACTCCCTGGTTTTATCCCCAAAAACCGGGCGCCTTTTAAAAGTTTCCAGGCATAATGCTAATTTCGTTAAAAAACATCTAAGTGTATGGTTTCCTAGTAGAGGAGAGGTTCCGTCATATTATAACGGACGTAATGAAAATCTGTCATTTTCACCAGTATTTTACATTAAGGTGTCAGAAAACGCTGTGTGGATTGATTTGGACAGCCGCATTGGGAGGTACGTTGGACATCATACTATCGATGACAAAACGAAGAACTTAGATTTTAGCCATTTTGGCGCTGATAGCAACGTGAGCGTCCGTAGAACTAATATTTTTGATAGCCAGTTTTACAAAAGTCTCATGATAAATAAAAAAAGTAAACACAAAATACACAAAAATGTCTTATTTCACGATTTAGACCTAAATCATCAGAGACGTACCAAAACAACACGACGAAGATTTGCAACAATGTGATAATTTTAGTTCCTGAGACGCTCGAGCGGGGGCGCTTTGAATCGGCACAAAAAACAAGTGTCATTTCGTATAATTAGTCCAGCGTACTATTTTATTAGACGTCAGTGGATAGCCGTTATTGTGTCACTGTTCACCGCCTTCTTAGGGAACCGAAGCGTAATCGGAAAAAGGGCGTTTTTCTTCATTTGTAACTGTATTAGCGTTTTGTGTGTTTGACAGAGAGACGGGTTTCAATGGTGTCGAACAACGGGACTTTATGTTATGTCAAGGGCTTACGTCATAGCTGTTAGCAGGCTCATCATTATCAGCCTATAATGTTGCCCACTGCTGGGACACAGGCCTCCTCTCTGTGAGAAGGAGTGGGCCGTAATTAACCACGCGGGACCAGTGCCAGTTGGAAGATGTCACATATCTTCGAATTTGTGGTTTTAGGACATGCTGGTTTTCTCACGACGTTTTCCTTCACCGTTTTGAGAGCAGTGGTGATTTACAAAAACTAACGCGCCTGGGTTCGAATCTACGACCTACAACTCTAAGTTGCGGTCGTTACAACTGGGTCAGCACACACTGTGTTTGGCGGTTCGTGTGTTTGTAAACAGAGAGAGACCGGTTTCAATGGTGTCGATGTTGCAATTATGTTATGTCAAGGCCCTACGTCATAGCTGTTGGGAGGCTATTATATGATAATAGCTCTATTTATATACGGTTTGTATCTGTGTATGCGATTATTCCTAGCCTCCTTACGTTTACCGATTTGCAGTCTCCACTCAAGAATACGTCTACCGCAACGGTCATCGGTTCTATGGCTAATATGGCTAATATTTTTTAAATACATCCACGTTTATAAAAAAGACGGCAATGATAATAAATAGAAACACAACAAATTGATCAATTATGAAGCGTTAATGTGTACACATAATTTGACCAACCAACCAAGATGATGTCTGGCTATTAGATACTACTATATTAGCTTCTGCCTGCGACTTCATCCGCATGTTTCTTGTTCCCCGTCGCATCGCATCGTCTGCCCGTACTATCACTTCGTTTTCGCTCAGCGTTCTTTCTGACTTTTTTGCTTGTTGCTCGACTCCTAAAGGTCCTAGGTTGATGTTAAGTAACCTATAGACTTTCTCAAGAATTGGGCTATCAAATTCAAAAATAATTTTTGTAGTTCCAAAGATTAGCACGTACAAACACACAAACTCTTCAGCTTTATTATTAGTACTAGCTGCGCCCCGCGGTTTCACCCGCATAAGTTTCAATCCCGTGGGAATATCGGGATAAAAAGTATCCTGTGTGTTAATCCTGGTTATAAACTGTCTGTGTGCCAAATTTCATCCAAATCCGTTTAGTAGTTTTTGCGTGAAAGAGTAACAAACATCCATCCATCCATACAAACTTTCACGTTTATAATATTAGTAGGATGGAGATTAAACAAAAAACCAAACAAACATAAAACTTAATACCTACCTCACACTAAACGCATCCGAACCCAGGATACCACAATCAGCTGTCACTCTAGCAGTCACTACACAAACAAGGCAGTCTCTGTCAACTCAGGCTAATTGCAGTCCTAGAAATACAAGGCTATTTTAAATTGCCTAGCTAAACTCCGCAGATGCGATGGGTATCGATATCTAAATACGATAAAATAAAAATATTTATGTTTTCTTTTAGAAGGTCAACGACCTCTGTTAGAAAAACTAAATAACTGTAGTTTTTTAAACTGATTTTTCAAGTGACTACAATAACTGTGCTCGATGACCCCACAAAAAAACTCATCAAATTAATTATTTTTTTGTTTTAACCTACCGCGTCTGCGGAATTGAGCCATCCAATATAAATACCCTGTAAACCTCCCCCTTATTGCGTCAACAAACCTCTTCTCCGGCTTTTGCATCGAATCTGTTCTTTTTAAGGTCGTCGATGCATCTAGCTGGACTACAGCTTTGCCATGTCGTCTTATTGCAATCACCTTAATTTTATCTCCGTGTGTACTTCTTATCTTCTAATTTCATATGCTGTAAGTAGTAACCTATTTATCTTGTATCCTGTTTCAGTGAATATAAGCGTCCTGTGCTCTGGAGTGGGCCTGGCCTGGCCATCACCAGTGTTAGTGAAGCTCAGTGATGAGTCTCAGACTATACTACCGAGGGTTATCACGGCTGAGGAGGGGTCTTGGATCGTGTCCATTGGGTTCCTGACTGCGATTGTCGGTAAGGCTTCTTTATTTATCTAATCTTATATCTATCTTTCATTCACTATTTTTTTTTATCACGTACATTTTAGTTACATGCTTATTAAGAAATCGATCGATCAGGTGAAGCTGCGCTTGCCGCACTTGGTCCGTGGATGTGTGATCTTCACATACCAAGACCCCTCCGTGCCTCGGATAGCACGTTCAGCCGTTTGTCCCAGCTGTCATTCGTGGATCTTTGACAGTCGTTACGGGTCGTCAGTAGCCCGAAAGTCTGACAACCAGTCTTACCAAGGGGTATCGTATTACCCAGTAACAGGGTTGTGGAGGTCAGATAGGCAATCACTCCATGTAAAATACTGGTATTCAGCTGCATCCGGTTAGACTGGAAACCGACCCCAATATACTTGGGAAAAGGCTAGGCAGATGATGCTTATTAAGAAATCTTAAATACAATCTAAAATATAACACTAAAATAAATATATTATGTACAAGTTTATAAAGGAAAAAAAGGGAAGAGCTCATTGGGCATCGAAAAATTAGTCCCGCATCGCTGTCAGTGGGAAAAGTGCCGAATAGGCTGGCAGTACTGCCACGTTGGATGGCAATGCTGATTCTATGACCTAAAAATAGGTATCTATCTTAAATGGCGGAAAAATAATCAGCTGTTCCATACATTTGGGTCGGTATTGAAGTTTTGTATGGCACAGCTATTAATATTTTTTTTCACGATTACGATGTGGGTCCCATAGAGAAAGCTGCTCACTTTGATGGTCTGTACCACACCTTTAAATATGATCACATTTTCTGATACATGCTGTATAACCTTTTCGTAAATTTGAAAAAAATAATCTGTTTAGTGAGTGATGTCTGTGGTAAATCGGTCGATAATATTCCATTTTTGTGTAGTAGGTATTCCCATGTATCATGGCAGGTATAGGTACAGACCAACCCGCGCTGGACTGGCGTGGTAGATACTGCCCACTCCCTCTCGAAGAGAGGAGGCCTGTGTCCCAGCAGTTGGAACATTATAGGTTGATTATGCTTATAGATATAGACCAGACACACACCGTGTGTGCCTCCTCTCTTCCGGATAATCTTTTACCTAATGCTATTGCGACAAAAACCTGTCGTCATTGGCAAACTCGTGTCGAGTGAATAGTTGTGCTTTGCTTTCATTGCGCTTACTGTGTGTGGCCTCATTCAAAAACATGACATAACATCACGCCTGTGTTCCCCGAAGGGTTTAGCAGAGGTGTGCCTAATAATAGTACACCCACATGTTCCATGTAATAGAGACACAAATCCAAAATCCTGGCTGCTACTATATATATATACAGGCTGATTTTTTAAAGACCAGCCAAATTTAAGGATGTGGATGTGATGTGACCATCAAACTGAACAACTTTCTCCATGGGACCAACATCGTAATAGCGAATAAAAATTCAGCCGTCCCATACATTTAGGTCGAGTAGGTATTGAAGTTTAAAAAAAAAAAAAAAAAAAATATATATATAAAAATAAAAATATAATAATAAAATAAAAATATATAAAATTTTCGCGATTACGCTATTTGTCCCATCGAGAAAGTTGTTCAGTTTGATGGTCTGTACCACATCCTTAAATTTGGCTGGTCTTTAAAAAATCAGCCTGTATATTCATAAAAATTGTGAAAATAATTCAATTGGATTAAATATTTTAGTGTCGATGTCGAATTTAAATGTTGATTTGACAAGGTGAACTTATAAAATCGGTAAGTAAATTTTAATTTACAAGTTAGAGGTCTGCTATATGTTAATTGTTAGTGCGCAAGCAATTTTGTCGTGAATATTACGGTTTTTTTTTCATTTCTTATGACGCGCCGCGTGAATAATCAAGATAACAGATAGTAAATAGTATTTTCATACATACATACTAGGTCTGACAAAAGTACTTGTGACGAAATAGCTAATACTAGCAAATTTAACCCATAAAATAACATGAATCGAGTTGAAAATGTTGTAGTTGTAAGATTAAGCATTTTGGTGATTTCGTAAATTCCTTTTAAGTATAAGTTACAAAGATTTTTAATGGCGATCGATTGTTTGCTTTAAAATGCTGAATAAAAGTGCACACATGTCTTGTCACTAAGCTATAACTTGAAAAAGAGTAGTCTCATTACACTAACTTCTGAATAACAATTATATAGTTGATCACATTTCTACATTACTCAGATTTTTAGGGTTCTCTAATCGAACGGACAAAAACCTTTTATAATGTGGAATTTTCCCGTCCGGCTTTCACCAAATTGATTACATTTAAAATTATAGCGTCTTTGGTGGTTTTTTCCGTGAACAAAAAATCTCATTTATGTTTAAAAAAATAGCAGATTTCGTGTGTGGTGTGCACTGGGCCGTAGTTTATTCTCACACATGTTTTGTTATTTGTTTTATGTACAGACGCCAGCACATCAAGCCACCTGAAACTGTCAAATTTTCCCAATCAACCTTGAACCTAATGCTTTAGCGATAAAGATGAAAGTCTATTAAAGAAATTTGACAGATTGTCGTAGCTTTTGTGCTGGCGTCTGCACTCCAAAGCACAGATCACCTCCCTCCAAACAAATCCCGTCGTCGTCATATGGAATAAACGGCCCGCGCCGTCTCACTCCCGCGCTCGGTCCAACTCCGCGCTCGCCCCCGCCCCCACACGCTTCACCGTAGTTGCGCCGACTTGACTGGCAATAGTGACAATTTAATCAGTCGGTTGCGAGCTTTCGGTCAGAATATACAGTAGAGTCCCCACCGAACAGTAAACAATTAAAGTCGGTAACGACGCGATAGGCTAAACTTTGCAGTGTGTGTTTCGTTATTTACCTAGGTCATTTATTGTGTTGCACCTACATTAAAATACGTATCATTGCATCGTAACGATAATTTATATTTCGTTTCAGGAAAATATCCTTTAAAATAATTTCAACACGTCGTAAGGGCCGCCCAGAATTGTGTACTGTACCGTCCCTATGGGAGAACAAAGGGCTACTTCGATGTCCAAGATATAATGCGGATGTATTAACGAAAGACAGCAGGGTCCAACCTCGCGCAGATTGGCTTACGATGAGTTGTTCCTTAAAACGAAAAAATTTTCAAACCTATGAAGAGGCTGAAGAAGAATTGGCAAATATGCTAAACAAAACTGACACCGACACAGATCTTGATCAGAACAGCTGTGTTCAACAAACATTCTATCGTTCAGAACCGAATTATATTGCTGCAGGTCCAAATTATAACTCCATGGCTCAAGATTTGGTAAGTAGTATCTACTACCTACTTCCTCCTTCCTAATCTCTAAGTACCTAGTATATATGTCTGTAGTATGTACTTATCTGTGCGTAAGTTAGTGGCAAAGCGTCCATAAAAAACAAACAAGCCAATTTCTATTTCTACCTATTTAGACAATACGAGTAGGTAAATAGTACCTACAAATACCCACATCTACATCATTAATTACCATCAAGCGACGTTTTAGTTCTCATCTCAAAATTACAGAAATCTTGATAGTGTGTGTTTGTTTACTATTAAGTTTTGGCACAGTTTGGTTAATTTTACGAGTAGGCAGATAGATTTGTAAGCGAATTTTTTTATACTAAATTGGTAGTGATATTTAAAGTTATTGTGGTTGTTGCTTGTTTCCGATATTTACGTGTAATTTTACGATATAGGTACCTAGGTAGGTACTTGTGTACGTCCGTGGAAATAAGAACCCTTGTCGTAGTGCAATTATTACACTTAGCGTGTGGCCGTCTGAACCAAGGTAATGGTTTATGTATGGTATTAGATTGGAACAAAAAACATAGCTGCTATCAATGATATATAAACTATATTACATCATTGGCTGCTAGGTATGTTTTAAATTGATACCTATTTCGAACAGACACTAACCGAGACCTATATTTTATTCCTACTTCACCACTAATATTAGCTACTTATACTATGCAATGATAGTTTTTTTTAGCATGGTAACTCGCGCAATGCAGCGTTTAAAGTAGGTAGGTACGGCACGGCTGCACGTCAGTAGACACTTTTGCGCGGGAATCTTTTTCTCGGCGCGCGTCGTAGAATACGTTTGTTCTTGCAGCGTCTTTTGTAGGCTAAAATAGCGTTGGTATTTTAACTTTTATATAGGAGTGATGTATCTATTACGTAGTGACTATTATCTAATCTGATATATCGGTAGGTACGGGTAAAAGATACTCGAGTACCCGACTACCCGACAAACACTACTGCGCGTCCTAAAAGTGCCGGGTACGCCGGTTACCTGTCTACGTTTCCTTCAGTGAACCCACGAGCGCCTTTAATTTTTAAATAATATAAAATAATAACTGGTAATTATTTTGTTGCAGATCGATCCTATGGCGAATTTAGTAACCCCCAATCAAACACCAATTCCTGTGATTACTCATGCAGAAAATGTTATCTATGAAGTCGTCTCCGAAGGAACCCCAATGCAAATTGAAAACGTAGCGGCGCAGCAGTCACTTGGCACTGGTGGACACCAGACCCTAGAAGGAATCAACAATATATACGCGATACAACAACTTATTATGGAAAATCAAGACAAAATCATGAAAAAACTTGCAGAAATTTCTGTGCAAGTTGAAGAATTAAGAAATGATCGGCAGCGGTAACACTATTAGGTGAGGCTAAGGGTATGGAAGTGGAATCCTTCATGCTAAGACCTATAAATGACATTGGCAACTTGGAAATACTAGAACAGGAGTTCTCAAACAAGGAAACATTTCAAAAACTTAAGCAACAATACTCAATTGTATGTTCTGAATTACTGGGAAACGGCGTTAACTGTGCTTACAGGTTGCTGGATATACTGTTTACGAAGGATTTTCTGTGCCAATGTTCCTGGACTGGAGGTAGTCGTAATGCAGCTGATGTGAAAATAGGGTTCAAAGCTTTCAAAAACGTAATAATTTTTTTTTCACCATGGTTAACTTCTGGGATTCAACTTATACGATGGAACACAACGAAAATTTCTTTAAAATGGTGTTAAGAAATGCCTTAAAACGCAAAAATATGAAAAATATTCGCTCTTCTGCGAAGAAAAGCAGGGTAAAGCGTAAGATTGACAATAACAGAGAGAACAATAATGGGAATGGTCAAAAACATTCGGCAGGACCGCAAAATTTGAATGAAAATCAAAAAGATGATAACCAAATTGGAGAAGAAAATGATGAAGAATCTCTGTGTTAGAATAAGTTTGTTTAAAATTATGTTGTACTTAGTGTTGGATTATTCACGTCACGCTGATTTAAAAAAAAATGTTAATTAAAATTACGAGGTGGAAGGGACACCGACGCGAAAACGGTTAAGTACCACGTATTCAGTACATCATTCTGAGCCTTCATATATAGAAAATTTTCATCGGTATTGCACTATTGTAGGAAACTGCAAATTTTTGTTTTCTTAACCGATGAAAAATTTATATGTAGGCCCGCTCAGAATGATGTACTGAATAGATAATAACCGTGTTCGCGTCGGTGTCCCTTACACCGCGTAAAAAAAACTGTATCAAAAAGTTAAATATTTTTTATTTTTATTATTCTGATAGTTTACATAAATTTTTGATACAGTTTTGCAATACCAATTGTGTGTACGAAAGTCACAATTGGCATTGCTTAAATTTTGTTGATAAACAATGTTGTCGTTAAATAATCGTTACAAAAATTGTTACAGAAAGCACTGACGTAATCTCGTGTTTGTGATTTTGAAGGACGTAATTTTGTAATTGTGACTTTTGTTGTTGATAAACAATTTTGTAGTTGAAATAAACGATTTAACTTTTAGACTTAAATTTATTTAGTTTTAATTTTACTTCGAACTTAACCTTTATACAGGCTGATTTTTTAAAGACCAGCCAAATTTAAGGATGTGGTACAGACCATCAAACTGAACAACTTTCTCCATGGGACCAACATCGTAATCGCGAATAAAAATTCAGCCGTCCCATACATTTAGGTCGAGTAGGTATTGAAGTTTTCTATGGGACAGTTGATAAAATATTCGCGATTACGCTATTTGTCCCATGGAGACAGTTGGCCATTGACCATTTGGTAATATATTTACCAAAATTACCATCACGGCATCCGACCAATAGTCTCTTCATTACTCCTAAGTCTATTAAATGTAAAGAGTCTGCAACTGGCACGTCTTTGACCATATCTATGGGCAGTTGTAGCAAGGAGAATCTGCTTTATGATGTAATCCATACATTTTCTTGCGAAATTGGTCGTCTGTTCTGTCAGGGCATCTACTGTCAGGAAAAACAACCGTTTGGGACTGGTGCGAATATTCACCTACTGTCACACACTTCATACAACCGTGTTTCCCATTAAAGTTGCAAACACCTGAAAAAAATGTAGGTACAGGAATAATGTACTTAAGTAAATCAACAATTCAATTTCTACGTGTTGCTTTGAAGTTATTGGAAAATACTTATTTAGAAATTTTACCTTTGTAAAATGTATTTTAATAGGAGTATAATCTGCTTTTATTATAGATATGATGAATTTTTATATCCCTAGCTTGAGCAAAGATTGGTTCCACATACAAACTTTTATCCATCTATTCCACCCCTTTCAGTATTATTTTCGCGACAAAAATTGACTTATGTCCTTTTACAAGATCTTTAAACAAAAATTCATCAAAATCTGTTTATCTGTTTAGGCGTGAAAATATAACAGACAGATAGATAGAGTATTTACTTTCGAATTTATATACTATTTTAAATTTCAAAAATAGGAGTTACTTACATTTTACATAAGCTCTAGCTGGAGAGTCGCAAATAAAACATCTTATCGCAACGTTAATTTTATTTTCTTGTACTGTAATACCATCTGCTAACAAAATAATCATTTCAGAAATGAAATCTTCTAAATAAATTTTTAAATCTTTCGGTTTTCCAATCCCATAATATATACCGATGACGAATGGTGGTTCATTTATTTCATGTATGTTGCACAATATTGGCCAAAATTCTTTCAAATCAAATCATTTTTATTTGCAATATAGGTAAGTATAAAGTGTTGTTACAGAATGAGGTTAGTAGGTATCTCTATATTTTGCCACAACAAGGCATGCAAATATTTAATACAATTTCAAAATATAATTATAGCAAAATTCAATAGGAAATGTCAATAAAATTAATCATGTCCAAAATTACTCATGTCAATATTATCCATTAGAAAGTCATTAATTGTGTAATAACATTTGTCAACCAAAAACTTATTCATACATTTCTTAAATTGCATTATATTTAGTTTTTTAATGTCATCTGGTAATTTATTAAAGATTTTTTGTGCCATGCAAAGAAAACTCTTTCTGAGCAGTGCTGTGCCAGCGCCGTACGAAATCTCAAGCTCCAGTTTATTCTTATCACGTAGTTGTCTGTAGTGACTTTTATATGCAATGCTGTATAGGTAAGTGTTCGTCCTAACAAAGATACTCACTTCATAGACTTTCTTGGAACTATGGAAAATTGGAAGACCATCCATGTTTATATTCAGTGATATGTTTTCTGGCACAACGTTTGTGTTAATCAATATGTTTTTAAGTATCTCAATGACGCCATTGTGCCAGTATTCACCTTGCTCAATAGACTTTATGTGGACTTAAAATTGGTCTCGGTGTATTTAAAATTGTCCTTGGATCATTAGGTAAAATGTCTGGGAATCTTTGATTTAATATTTCTGCCAAATCCTTTAGTGCTACTTCTGTGATGTTTTTTTCGACAGCCCATTTTCTAATTTTTTCTCGAAATATCAAATTTTTCATGTGTTCGGTACATTGTTCTTCTTCGATATCTGTACAGCTGCCATCAGATGCACTCTCTTCTTGCGTGAATCGCAATGCTGTTTGACTTTTTTGGGGGACGGAACCCTCATCATTGTACGGCAACCACGCATGATGGTTGGGACCGGGTTCAGTTTTGTTCAAACTATTATCACAAATCCTTTGATGACCAGAAACACTTGGACAATTACTACTTCTGATATTTAAATATTCTTTTAACAATTTTCTTTTGATATAACCGGTTCTCTTGCGTTTTTTCCACGACTTTCGATCCATAACGCAAAAAATAAATACGTACAATAATATTTTAATTAAGCTGGTATTAAGCTATTGGCGCTATAACAATACAAATATGGTATTTAATTTGAATAAGTTAGTTTGAAACTCTCTATTATACTGAAAAAAGCTTAATAAAAACATAAATAATATTGTTTATTCAGCAGCTGAATAATTAGTAAAATATAGAATTTTATCCAGTTTAAAGATAAAATAAAGACAATTATTCAGTATCAAGCTGTATAATAGAATTATGTAACAATATTATTCAGAAGGTGATACTTTATTCAGCAATTAGCTGTTTCAAATGCTACTAGCTTAGTACTGCTTTAATAATAGCAGGACAGATTATGGTTATTCAGATAAATGCTGCCGACGGGGCCGTTTTTCAGCTTTAAGCCACCTGGAATGCGTAATGCTAAATAACGTCTGTAGAATAACTTTACGGTGATTGGTTATTAAGCGTAAAGACGGGACAGAAATACAGAATTTATTAAGCGTTAAGAATTTTAAGGCTCCGAACTCAACCTAATTCAGCATTTGGCTATTCCCAAAGCTCTTATGCAAACTATATTCATCTTTGAACTGTAAAATGTTCTAAATGTGTACTGTTATCTTGCTTATGTGTTACCTGGGTAATGACCTCTAGTATATCGCCTTTCACGGAATACGTGGAGTTTCCCTGTCACCCTGTATAAACACGAAAAATCGCATGTTTGCTTAAATTAACGCTTTACTACCTACCTACATACTTACCCACTTACTCAGAGCCGTATAATTTCTTACATACAGGCTGATTTTTTAAAGACCAGCCAAATTTAAGGATGTGGTACAGACCATCAAACTGAACAACTTTCTCCATGGGACCAACATCGTAATCGCGAATAAAAATTCAGCCGTCCCATACATTTAGGTCGAGTAGGTATTGAATTTTTCTTTGGGACAGTTGATAAAATTTTCGCGATTACGATGTTGGTCCCATGGAGAAAGTTGTTCAGTTTGATGGTCTGTACCACATCCTTAAATTTGGCTGGTCTTTAAAAAATCAGCCTGTATAAAAAAACTCCCTGTCGCACATTTCTTTCGTAAACTGGGATTAGAAGGCACACATCTCAAATACATAAAGACCGGACTTACCGAAATAACCATTTGATAATCTGTAGTCAAATGTTTGTCCACATAGGAACCGAGCCGTGGACAGCAGCTAATTTCTCGACCATTGCGCACTAACTGCACCTCCCATCTATACTAATAATAAAGCAGAAGAGTTTGTTTGCTTTTTAGTTTGTCTGTTTGTTTGAATGCGATAAGCTCTGGAAATACCAGTTGGATTTGAAAAAATCCTTATTTTAATTACCTACTAATTAATAGAAAATTAAAAAAAGCTTAACTGCCAGACAACAGAAAATAGAAAATCTATTGTTGGCGGACACCGGTAACCGCGGTGGCAGTCAATGCCTTAACATCACGCTAAGACCCTAAGGAGCCAAGCAAAAATAAAAAATCATGGTCACAGTTTGACCATCAATGTCTTTGCTTTTTGGTCCTAGTATGTTAGGCGTTAGAGGCGTTGTTAGCTTGCTTATTCTATGGACTATGTTGATTATGTATGATTGTATAGCAACACCTTTATTCTTTTCAATTTCAGCAAACATCTTCATCGGAGCAGTCCTCATAGATAGACTTGGAAGGAAGCCATGCCTCCTCCTGGTCAGCGTACCTAAATTTGTGGCAGGGTTCTTATTAATATACGCTAGTGAAGTATGGATGATCCTGCTCGCGAGAGCTCTGGTTGGCATAGCGGATGCTGGAATCTTCCTTTTGCTGCCAATGTATGCTTCGGAAATAGCTAGTGTAAGTTGCATGTGATTTATTTATTATTATAGCATTGATAGCTCTATGAAAGTCTCTTTGAAGGATAAAACCAGGAATAAAATTATCCGAAATAGAACCGTAGTTACCAACATAGCTTGCAGAGTAAGCAAACTCAAGTGGCAGTGGGCTGGCCATGCCTGTCAAAGGACCAATGGCCGCTGGAGCAGACGAGTCTTGGAGTGGAGACCGCGTATCGACAAGCGTACTGTGGGACGCCCCCCAGCTAGATGGACGGTAGACCTACAGAAGGAGGCTGGGCTAGACTGGATGCGGAAGGCGGAGGACAGGGTGTTGCGGCGCAGTCTGGGAGAGGCCTATGTCTAGCAGTGGACTGCGATAGGCTGAGTTGATTGATAACTCTATAAAGCAGCGCATCGGATTCCGAAACAAAAATGAGCGTTGCGGCGCGGCTTGCCCTTTTCTGCGGTAGCCTAGTGGCGGCATCTATGTACATTGCCACATGCGAACTACGCATCACACCAACGTCATACAAAATCCTGCATCGCGCAAGCAGAGTTTTCCGCGCAACTAGCATATATGAACTAAACTGTCACTAATGAGACACAATAACTTTTTCTATTGTTTAGTTAAAAAGCTTGCTTAATAGACGAGGTATTAAAAATACAACGCTCCGACACCAATCGTCGGGCAATAATAGCCCACTAGACGCAACACCCGTCTGGTCGGAGGATCCTCCTTTTCCATAGAGGATGAGTGCTTTCGAGTCTAAAGCCTTAAATGTACCGGTTAATAATAGAACTATTTATACAATAACAATATAAATTTCCGTCTTAGAACCAACAATTCGAATACATGTGACATCTACCAACCCGCATTGGGCCCGCGTGGATGATTATAGACTACTCATCGGGAGGCGGCCTGTGTCCCAGCAGTGGGAACGTTATATGCTGATTATTTATTTATTTATTTAACAAAAGCACAGCCACATCACGTACATTAAACTTATGCTATACTCATGCTTATGTTATGTAACAAAAGTTTTACTTACTGTTCCACTATTCTAGGTTTACTATTTAATTAGTAAAAGTAATTATTACATTTATATTTCATTTTATTACATTTACAAGATTTTTTGCTTCCGCATATGGTACCTACATACTTTCTTTCTCTACTCTACTACAATTTTCTGTCAGTTTTTGTTGATAAAAACATGACTGTTATTTAACAGTTCCACGCGTTTCCATCGTGAGATTCCATGATGCATTAGCGAACATGTCTGCTGTCTGCATTGTAGATTTAGGTATCAACAAAGTTTCATTGCTTTTTGTTGAGTTTATTATCTTGTTGTGTTGTTACTTTTTGTTATCTTTAGTTTTCTTTGTTGCATCATGAACATGTCTGTTGGTTAATTGGGGTTGTATATACGTAGGTCAACATGTACTTAGTTATATAACAAACCAAATTAATGTTATGAAAATATTCCCAAGTTACAAAAAATTTACCTACAAAAAGGATGTTTCATTTGGTAATAAAAAGATGCTTAGGGTCTTCGATCAAAGTTACATAAATCCTAAGGCACGGCGCCCACTATCGGTGGGCACCGGTGCGGCTCGGTACCGCTCAGGCGCCTTACGGCGGCTTCGGCAGCCTGAGAGCTGCTTGGGGCGCCTGAGATCTGCTTCAAGCGGCTTCGGGCTGCCTCGGCAGTCGATAGCATGCCTAAGGACGCCGAGGCTGGGTAGCGGGATTGTCCGAAAGGGTTACCGCTGCCCTGGTATGTAAAGGGCTAAGGAAGGAACACGGGTGGGTTTTAGTCAGTAAGAGTCTGACACTCCCTTCTGCTCCACCCAGAGCGGGAGGAGTCATTTGATGATTTCCCATCCTGAAAAAAAAAAAAAAAAAAAAGGACGCCGAGGCTGTCTTCGGGTAGCTCGGGTGGCATTTTCGTGGCAGATACGACGCAGAACAGTCATAACGTCCACCGCGCGCGCCTCCATTAGCTTGGCAACACCCAGAGGAAAATAAAAGGCAACAGCCTCATTAAAGTTCATTCAAAAAACCTCATTAAGTCCCAATCCACCATTATAAATACACACGCACAACTGTTTTCACGTATCATTACGACTGCTCTGCGACGTGTCTGCCACCACATTTTTAGTTTTGCCGAAGCTACTCGAAACCAGCCTCGGCGTCCTTAGGCCTGCTTACGACTGCCGAGGTAGCTCTTAGGCGCCCGAAGCCGCCGTAAGGCGCCCTAGCTGTACCGAGCCGCGCCGATGCCCACCGATAGTGGGAGCCGCGCCTAAATGACAACGCAGACAAAAGCATGACATGAATATTTTTTCTAATAATGTGTGAATTAAAATAACTTATCAGGTTCCGTTGCGGTAAACGGGACAAAATAGAAGTTTGTTTTAGCGGCTATAGCCGTATTAAAGTGCCCTTGAAAGTGCTAACTAAAAAACTCAATATTGTAGAAAGAAACAATAACTATTCTATGTCTTTTTTATTCCAGAAAGAAATCCGTGGCAGCTTAGGAACTATACTGCAAATCATGTGCTCGTTTGGCATTGTCACCATGCTGTCTATGGGTCCCTTCATATCTTACACGATGTTGAACATGATCTACACTGGCATCATTATATTCAGCACCTTACCGCTGCTGATTCTACCTGATGGACCGTACTCTTTGTATTCTAGAGGTATGTACCCGGTTATTATTCTAACTATTGCTTGTGGTTTCACTCGCTTCCTAGAGAAAGTGCTACATCTGTCCAGAGAAATAGAGTACATTTACTCTTTGATACAATCCAGGACATGGTCTTTCTGTTTGCCAAGTTTTGTCGAGATCCGTTTTGTGAATTACACGTGATCGAGCAACAATTGTTATAGAATAGAATAGAATATATTTATTTGCTTTAAAACATGGTACATTAAGGTCTTATAAATAGAATTATGATCTTACATGTTTCGCCAAGGACTGGCATACAAATAATTAAACACGTTACATGGAAAAAAATAAAAGGATACATTATTCCGACATGTCTAATAACTTTAGTGAATTCTTAACAATAATAGGTATTTACAAAAAGTAGGTAATAATTATAATGAAAATTAGTAACCATATTTATCTGTTACTTTTTTATCAATGAATTCTTTCACACTATAAAACAATTACCAATAAGCCATTTATATAGTTTGGATTTGAAGTATTTAAGAGGGAGCTTTCCCTTATTTTTTTAAAAATATTGTTAAATATTTTAATTGCTGTGATAAAGCTATTTTTATGGCACAATGTGCTTTGATGTGACGGAATTCTTAACCGTGTTGGGTCTACACGACTATATTTCGAATGCAAGTCACATGCTATAAAAAATGTTGAATGCTCTTTTACAAATGCCCCAGCTTGCATTATGAGAAGACCTGTTAGTGTTAAAAGTTTTAATTTTTTAAATTGAGGTCTGCAGGATGTTAATGGACTGATACCGCAGATTGCTCTTAGGCATTTTTTCTGCACTAGAAAAGCTTCATTTACGTTCGTCGAGTTCCCCCAGAATAGGAGTCCATACCTGAGAAAAGAGGAAACATACCCGTGGTAAGCAGTACCTAACTGCAACTGCTCCACTCGCGGTACGTCTTAAACGTTTAAGAGCAAATACAAACCGATTTAATTTCTTGCAGATGTGCTCTATATGTAATTTCCAGTTACAATGCTGGTCATACTGCTGAATAAGTTCAAGAAATTTGTACTCACTAACTTCGTCAATTTGTTGTCCTTGACAATTAACTTTAAATCATTTTGGTTTTGAATTGTAATTTTGAAAATGTATGTATTTGGTTTTATTTAGAGTTGCACACAGATAATTGTTTGAATCTTTGTTTTTCATAATCAGCCTATACCTCATGTTCCCACAGCTCTCGATAAGAAGGAGTGGGCTGTAATATACCACGCGGGCCCAGTGGGGGGGTTGGTAGATGTCACATGTCTTCGGATTTTCGGTCCTAGAACATCAGCAAAGTCAAAGTCGATTTTTATTTCAAATAGGCACATAAAAGGCACTTTTAAAGTTAAAAATTAAATTAAAATAAAATTGATTCTAGTCGCCCCTTCCAAAAGGTAGTTTTCGTATGGAGAAGAATGGGCAAGAAACTCCACCGTTACTCTTTTAAAATGTTTAACAATAGCATGCATGCATAGCATGTTCTCAATTCCTCAATCATTGTTTCATATGTTCGAAAAATGTTTCTGCTCAGGAAACGCAAATAACACGTATTGATTAACTGTCAAAATAAAGCCATTCCTACTACAAATATGTTACGCAATAACCCCTCAGGTTACTGCAGTTTGTATGACAATTTATTTAATTCTGCGACGTGCAACAAACAGCAGCTGCATATACATTACCGACAGCAAGGTTTTCGTACCGGAAATAATTACATAAATACTCACCTGAACACACGTATGTTCAACGCGTTCCGTCTGCCATAATATGTATTTAAAACCGTGACTATTACAAAGAAACTTCATAATTTATGAGCATTTTTGTTGGCACGAGCATTTCCCTACTGAGGTTAGTTCTTGTCGTTCCGAAAAGATTACAATCTAATATTTTCGGAACGACTCATACAAGAGAAAGAAAGATTAAAGTACCTACATACATAATCAGCTTAAAACGTTCCCACTGCTGGGGTACAGGCCTTCTCTCTGTGAGAGGGAGTTTCGAGTGTCGTCTTTGTATATTCGAGGGCTGCGCTGGTGGGTTCAGTGGTATCGGCCACGACTTACCAGTTGTAGGTCGTGAGTTCGACCCAGGCAGGCACTTTACTTTGAGTATTTAATTTCACCACCACTGCTCTCAAGACGGTGAAGTAAAAAATCGTGAGGAAACCGACATTTCCTATAGCCAAAAATCGCAATGTGTGACATCACGTCATGACTGTGACATCCACCTCCCTCTCATACAGAGGAGGCATAATTCCCAGCAGTGGGAACATTGTAGGCTGATTATGCTCCATATTATTTCTATAAATTTACTTCCCTGTGTTATCGTGATGCCGTGACGTGAACCTGGAGATCCACGATAATATCGTCACGTTAGAAATTATAAAACCGTACAATCAACACAAACTAATCCAATCCATATCAATTACAGGTCACAAAGCCGAATCACTGAAAGTCCTCACATTCCTTCGGGGCTCAGAGTCACTAGCAAATGAAGAGCTCAAAGAATACGACTTAGCTTCAGAAACGAATAACATCAAGATTTCCAAAACCGACATTTTGACGAACAAACTGTTCTTAAAATCCCTCTTTCTGGTATTAGTTATGGGTTTCGGAGCTCAATTTGTGGGATTCAATGCAGTGACATTTTATCTTCAAACCATCCTGGAGTCCACACAGACGTCAGTCAAGCCTGAAGTGGCGTCGGTGACCATTGGCTTGATACAGTTGTTCGCCAGTTTCTGCACTACGTTGGTGACTGATAAGTTTGGACGGAAGCCAATTCTGACACTTACATGTGTTGGAATGGCGTTTGGAATGGTGAGTACCTTTCTGCTAACATTTTTTGTTAGACCTTAATGCCCGTTTCCGCTAAAAATAAGCGACAACTAAACGAGTCCTTAATAAAAACGCGCTGTTGAATTTTCAACTTTTGGCGTTGATCCGAGTGTTAAAAATCCAATAGCTCTTTTATTTAGGCATTAATTTAGGTGTCGTCTAGTGTTTGTGATAACGGGCATACTGGGTAGCGATATATTTTCCATATCTAGATGATCTTCATGAAACATTAGCAAAAAAACGATGCCAAACGTACGCATTTGCAAACAATGTAACTTTAAATTCAAGAGATAAAATCAAACAAATATATTTTAATAATACTATATTTGTTCCTTCCACGTCAGTAAACAAAAAACCTTGGTAGTCATTTGTGATAGTTATAAGCATTTTAATTGTTGATGCGGAGTCGTTCTTCCCACCATAATATTTTAATTAAATATTTATCGTAAACTTAGAAAATGAATGCACCTACAATTCGGGTTATGATAGGAACGATACGTCGTCGGGTCAAGTTAGGAAGAGGGTTACGTTCGGAACAAATATAATATTTTTTTTTTTTAAGTTCCTAACCTACCCACGATCGGGTTAGGATTTCGGGTCAGGTTCGGAAAAAACCAAAAATATGGTCTACATTTATCAGAACAAAATATTTTGTAATACAAAGAATACTTACCTAATTTATTATATTTGTTTCAGCTCGGCCTGGGACTATTTTTCAAGCTGAAAGAGGAGGAACCAGTGGCTGGCTTCCTGAACTATGTTCCGCTTATATCTCTTATTTTGGTGGTCTTCTGTTTTAGTGCAGGTAAACATAATATTATAAGCATATATATTTCTTAAAATAGACTTGTCATGTGCAAAACCTCTCACAATGTGGACCTTGTAAAGGCTGCAGGAATCCGCTGGATGCGAGAATCACAGAACCGGTCGGAGTGGAGATGCTTGGGGGAGGCCATGACCAGCAGTGGACGTCTTTCGGCTGAAATGATGATGTGCAAAACACAAGGTAGTTGGGTCCAATCCTAAAAAGGCAGAATAGTACCCATTTTATTAAACGTCCTCTTTGTGAGAGGGAGTGGTCCGTGAATCATCACGCAGGCCCATTGCGGGTTGGTGGACGCAGGGATCCAGGCCTCCTCTCTGTGAGAAGGAGTGGGCCGTGAACGTAGGCCCAGCGAGGGTTGGTGGATAGTAACCATTGCAAATGTTGAAAAACAACGCAAAGTTCAAATTGGCTGAAATGAAAACGCAACACACAGTGAGCAATCGGAGTGATAAATAATGAGTATACCTCGTATGTAAGAACTTCACCAGCGTTCGCATAAGTACGCATAAGCATCCAAACTTCTTTATAAAAGTATATTATTATATACATCGATTATATAATTATAGTGTGTCGTTGTATAGTAATGTACTTGGTGCAAATTCTTCAATACCTAGATTGTGTAGAATCCTTAATGGCCGCAGTGATTTAGTAGATGTGCGTCACGATAATATAAAATCCAATGGCGATTTAATTTTAATATTTTTTTATTTTAATTTTATACCTGTTTTTAATTTTTTCAATGTATTCAATTTATTCTTTTTAATTCATTCTTTTAATTTTATTTTCTTATCAATTTATGGTCAATATCTTTATTCATAATCCAATTAATAATTAATCATAATATAATCAATTTAATCAATTATAATTTAATCAGTAATCACATGCCAATGATTTTTTTTTTATATGTTGTATACGGCATTGAATGTTAAGATAATTTTTCTTTATTATTGTTTTGGAATACTTATTCATTGTATGTAGAAGTTCTAATTTCAATCATTTATAAATATGTTATGTGAAGCCGTTTTCTGTGCCTGTGGTGTTAACCTGTAATTAATTGTTGCACTTGTAAATGTTACTCTAGTCATTAAATCTGAAATGTATATAGTGTAAACAATTGTTGGTTAACCTAAATAAATAAAATAAATAGTCCTCCAGACCGTATTTCGGTCATGGCGAACAGTCTCAACGGAGACTAGCCTCGGCGCGGTAGATATTATAGTGTACAAGTCTTTTCGCAGACACACTCTCTCTGCCCTCACTCTTATAGTCCGATGGGATGGCACGCAAACCGACACGACTGGAGAGAGATCATTGATTAATTATATGCTTAAACATAAAACACACAACCAACAACCCCACTTTTATTATTCTCTATCTTCTTCGCTTAGCTCTTAACATTGTGGTCACGATGAATTGTGTGTCTGATCTCTGGTTCAGTTTATTATATTTGTACTTTTCTACTTTCCAGGTATCGGCTCCCTAATTTGGGTGATCAACGCAGAACTCTTCGACGACCCCGCAAGAGGGATGGGCATGTCCATATCCCAAATAGTAACGACCGTATTCGTCTTTCTAACAACTAAATACTTCGCCCTGGTCTCCTCAGCCATAGGCCCAGCCACCACCTACTGGATATTCAGTGGGAACTGTATATTATTATGTCTGTTCATCATGTTCTGCGTCCCTGAAACGAAGGGGAAGACCTTTGCAGAGATACAAAACATTTTGAGAGGGAAGAAAGAAGAAAATAATATATGCTAGACTTAGTTTGTTGTAAATAGTTGTTTTATAATTGTAGTTTTAGTGTACGTTAAGGAGGGTGATTTGAAAGAATGGTGTGATAGGAAGTTGACCTAGAGATGAATTACACGGCCAGTGTAGGACTTGCACGTATTTTTTTAAAGGCTCGGTAATTGTTATGACCTTTCATTACAATTTATCCAATTGCTGTAAGTGTGCATAAACACGAGCGACACAAGTTAACGGCAGAGGTAACTACAGCCGTAACGTCGAGGGTCGATGCGTCTGCGACTGCCATCGCCAACGAGCCGCTCGGTTATTTGAGTACAGTGCGTAAATACACGAGCGGCATGTTACTGCAGTTGCCTTTACAGCTGACGCGCGCCGGTCGTATGTAACACATAGGTATACAGAACACTACAGTTGTGATTTGTTAACATAACAGCAATAGGCCCCGTCATAACTTGTATCGCATTCTAAATTGTCCGGAAAACCAGCAGGCCCCCTGTATCGGCAACGACGTGTTCTGGTTTATGAACAAAAAGTGACATATGAACGCGTGGACCGCGTGTTCGCGCGGTGATCGCTTTTGATTTTGACACGGAGTTTGGCTTTCAAAAAAGGCGATACAAAGGAGTCACAAACAAAGAAAGGCAGAAGAGTATAAAGAAAATACAAGGAAAATGTAGAAATCACTGAAGTGTAAATATAAAGAAATTGTAGCACAAATATAATAGAACTACGTATGACTGTGAACGGTGATAAATATCATCGCGTAAATAAAATATTTTTAATTACTTTAGTTTTTTTGCATCTACAGCAGATCGACTGCAACAAATGCTCCAAGAACTGAGCACTGAAAGCCTTGAGGTTGGATTGACGATGAATCAGTCAAAGACTGAAGGTTGAGGTCGATAGGCAGGAAATACAATATGTCGACGAATATGGGTCAGCTAGTTTCCTTCCACAACAGACAGGACAAAGAGATCGAACGTCGAGTCGAAAATTCCTGGAGAAGCTTCTGGTCCATGAAGGCGCTAAAGAAGGGCGACATTCCTATTTCACTAAAGCGCAAGCTCGTCGACATGTGTATCCTGCCTATCCTAACCTATGGCGCCCATACTTGGTCTTTGATAGAGGCTCAGAAGTCCAAACTCAAGGTTTGCCAAATAGCGATGGAGCATAGTATTTTAAAAATTAAACTCACCGACCAAATTCGCAACACTACAATATGATCCAAGACAGGTATCGCCGACGTTGGCGAAAAGTCTGCGAGGCTGAAGTGGGACTGGGCGGGTCACACTTGTAGGATGGATCCAGACAAATGGGGCAAAGTCGTCACACAGTGGGCGCCTGAAGCCGGACGTCGTCACGGAGGCAGGCCTAAGAAACGCTGGCGGAACGATTTGAACTTATTCCTAATCGATTGAACAGAGAAGCCAGAGCACAAGGAAAGGTGGAAGAATATGGGGGAGGCCTTTGCCCAGCTGTGGGACAATATACACATCGTCTCGAGAAGTTCCTCAAGGAAGAGTTCTTGCCGTAGTGTGTTGTGTACCGCCGGTTTCGTGGCCGGCTACATGACACCAGTCAGAGAAACACGACGCAGACATTTCGTCTGCGTTAGGTAGTTTTTAGTGTAATTATAATGTTGTATGTATTTATATTATTTTTAAGTAATATTGTATTGTATGTGTTTATATAGGCTTTGATGCCTGAAATAAATGGATGGATAAATAAATAAATAAATAATATAGACCAAAGACAAAAAAACAGTTTTTTATTCCGTCTCTACCGGGAGAACCGTTGGTTAAGCCGTTGGTCTCGGCTGTCATTCGTAGATCTTTGACAGTCGTCATGGGTAATCTAACGCCCAAAAGTCTGACACCCAGTCCTACCAAAGGGTATCTTGTTACCCAGTTACTGGGTTGTGGTTAGACAGGCCGTCGCTCTACATGAAATACTGGTCTTAGGCTGCATCCGGTTAGAGTGAAAACCGACCCAGTCATAGTTGGGAAAAGATTAGGAAGATTGATTTTGACCGGGTTAATCCCTGAAATAGCCGCTGTAAATTCTGAAAGATTTGAAAGAGAAAGAGATCTGAAAGAGCAGATTGTGCCAGTAATATTATTTGTAAAAGATAATCTAATGGGTAACATGAAAAAACAAACGGTTACAAAAAACAGATAAATAAACTAGATAAGTTATTTAGAATAACCACCGACGGCCGCCATGGCCTACGCACAATGGTCCACTTGAAGGACTAAGTGCGGAAACCAAACCCCCAAACCCGTAACATAGAACATAAAACAGATAAGTTAAAGGCACAAGTCCTTATAAAAAAAACATTTATTAGTTACGTCGTTTCTCATTCTCCACATCCGTAACAATTTTCCTTCCCATCTCCTCTTGGATTTCAGCAAACGTCTTCCCCTTAGTCTCAGGGATCAAGAATATCATGAAAAGAGCAGTTATCACGCAGTTACAGCTAAAGACCCAATAGGTGTTGGCGGCCCCTATCGCATTCGTGACGTAAGCAAAGTACTTGGTAGTTAGGAACACGAAAAAAGTGGTGAAACATATGCCTGCGGATGCGCCGATTGCCCGAGCTGGTCCATCGAATAGCTCTGCTACTACCATCCAGAATATCGAACCCATGCCTGGAATAGAAACGTTCTAGCTTTAGAAAAAATAACATTTCTGGGAGGGGTTGGGGGCTTGTGGCTATGTAATAACAGCCGCACGGGTCGACCGATCAGGTTAAGCTACGCTTGTTGTTGGTCCGTGGATGGGTGACCATCTTTATCAACCAAGACCCCTCCGTGCCTCCGTTAAGCTGTTGGTCCCGGCTATCATTCGTGGGAATTTGACAGTCGGTACGGGTCGTCAGAAGCCCGAAAGTTTGACAACCAGTCGTACCAAGGGGTACTGTATTACCCAGTAACTGGGTTGTGTAGGTCGGATAGGCCGTAACCCCATGTAAAATAGTGATATTCAGCTGCATCCAGTTAGACTGGAAGCCGGCCCCGACATAGTTGGGAAAAGGCTAGGCAGATGATGAACATTCCTGGAAGGGTGTAAGTGGTACCTACATCCACATTTCACCAGTTAGCATCAGCCTACAGCAGTCCACTGCTGGACATAGGCCTCTCAAATTGCACGCTATTCAGCTCGATTCTCGGCAACCCTCATCCTACCCCAAGGGCATCTTACCTTACGTTTGCCGATTCGCGGTCTCACTCAAGAACACGTCTTCCTAACGTAACCTATAACCCTCCATTCTCCCCAGACGGAGGGAAACAATGAACTTTTAAACGACAAAAAATAAGTAGAGTTTAAATATAATTACCTGCATTAAAACAGAATATAACAACCAACATTGACAGGAGAGGCAGGAAGTTAAGGAACCCACGAATTGGAACCTCTTCTTGCTTGAGTTGGAAAAATGTGCCCAAACCAATCTGTGAACAAATGAGTCTCATCATCAATCATGTCATGTACCTTTATCTTGTCCTGAGAGCAGTGGTCGCCAAGTGGTAACGGCCGCGACTTCCAAGTTACAGGTCATGGGTTTAAACCCAGACAGGCGCTTTACTTTGTTTGAAATATTTCATCACTACTGCTCTCAAAACGGTGAAGAAAAACATCGTGAGGAAACCAGTACGTCCAGAACCAAAAATTCGAAGACGGTGTATTACGGTCCACACCCTCACCGAGAAAAGGCCTGTGTCACAGCAGTTGGATCATTATATACATCGTGTGGTCTCTGCTATTCCAGTTAGCAGCAATACCTTTAGTTGATATCATTCTTATCAACTTAATTATGGACATAATATGTCTTCAAATATCATTGGGTTTTCCCCAAAACCTGATGGTCCAATCCTTTGATTGATGCCGGTCGATGGCTTAAATCAAAGGATTGAATGTCGCTACGAGTTCATTGATAATTTCCGCGCGTAGTGTGGGGTGCCTATAAGTTGAATTTTTAGATTATTTTCTACTCCTTTCACCTTTTATAGGTATGTAACATGTTTTTGTCTATACGGCAAAAAAGTCAGCTGGTTATCACCCTTGCAGGACGAATAGGCTTTTATTTATTCATGATCATACAACAAGATAAATACTATCAGAAACCTGAAACAAATCATCTTACCATCCCAACAGCCATTCCGAATAACGTAGTGATCAAAATAGGCTTCCTCCCAAATCTGTCCGTCACCAGGATAGTGCAGAAGCAAGCCAGAAGTTGTATGCACCCACAGAAAACGGAAGCCACGTCTTCTCCCACCGAAGTCTGTGTAGATTCCATTATAGTCTGCATATAGAACATTACTACATTGTATCCAATCAGTTCTAGAAATGTACTCAAGAATATCACTTTGAATAAGGTCTTCAGCGTTGTCTTGTCTCTGAAGATCTCTCTCTTGGATACATTTCGCTGGTTTAAGGAGTATAGTTTGTACTCTTCGTTGGCTAGATCTTCTACACCTCGAAGGTTGTTGAGGACTTTTAGGGATTCTTCTTTGCGTCCTGCAAAATACGGTAGATTTGGATTAGTACCTATACCTAACAGCATAAACTAAACCAACAGCATCAGGTTTAGTTGCGGCGATAGATGGCATATTTTTGAATGGATTTAAGTTGTCTCATTGATCATTATAATACTACTGAGATTTTTACCTTGGGCCACGGATTTGAGTGTGATTCCCATATTGGCACCGATTCCCTTGTTCACAAACTAAACTAAATTTAAGTTCAGTGCATCTTTTTCTTTCTATTACGTTAAGAAAAGGACAGAAGATAATTAGTATTAGTTCAGTCCTGTCAAATTAGTCAGCACCTGACATAAAATTACGTATTTTTAGTAGCTCATTTTTGATCCCGTCTAACTTGGAGTATCTTAATTTATCTTTATGGAGTATCTTAATTTGACAGGATTGCATAGATTAATATTAAAATTACATTTAATAAGGAAATCTTGATGTTTTGTTGGACCATGTGAAGCAGGTGCGAGTCGCTAGTTACATTTACCTCTAGAATACAAGTAATAAGGTGTCTCCGGTATGAACCACATGGGCACGCTAATGGAGGCAACGATGATGGTGTAGATCAGGTGCAGTTCGAAGTAGGACATGTAGGGTCCGATGCAGAAGAAGATCAGCATACCCAGTGCTGAAGCCACTTGAGATATCGTGCCGAGGGCGCCGCGGATTTCTTTCTGGAATACATTTATGTGTGATCAATCGAATTTATAGGACGTTTGGCTGTCTTCGTAACATAAGGTCCAAATTACTTTTTAAAAACAATATACTCACGCTAGCAATTTCCGAAGCATAAGTAGGAACCACAGTTAAAACGAACGCATTAGCACAACCATCGAGGGCCCTGCCGAAGAACATTACCCAGACCTCTGTGGCAAACATGAGCGAGAAGCACGTTACCAGTCGAGGGATACAGCCGAGGATGAGGCAGGTCTTACGACCTAAGCTGTCCATTAGGAATCCCACGAAGAAGTTCACTGAAAATGAGACACAAATTTGACTATATGACGGTCGGTTAGACAGAGCTACATCAAATCGCTAAGTAAAGAGCGCATATCTAAAAACTTTTAATTTAAACAAGAGGTATGTCATATGTATAATTAAATAATGTTAAATTAAAAAAGTATGATAGAAAGTGAATTTAATAATAAAACTATATTATAATTAAATACAATCCTCTGGTGGTATTTATTTATACAAACGGTATTTGAACCAAAAGAAACTTATCAAACCTGTTTAATTTGTTGTAGATATCGATAGAGATCCATCGCGTCTGCGGAGTTTCGCTAGCTAATTTAATATATACCTATATATAGTATATCAGTATAGTTAATATTGTATAGCTCGCGCTTTTACAAATGAAGGAGATGCAAAATAAAACTCACAAACAAATCCAAACCCAGCTCCTATAGACGCGATCCAAGATGCTTCTTCCTCGGTGATCGGTCTTGAGAGAACTGTCTGCGTCTCATTCTTCAACTTCACCAGCATTGGTGATGACCAGGAAACATTGAGGCCCACGCATATGAAGGATAGATTTGCTGAAAAAAGACAGGTGAGCATTTAACTACTGAAATGACACTTCCCGTAACCTTGGCCGGAAGCTAAGCATTGCAATACAATGTGGTAATGCCGCCATCGCCAGTCTGTTGGGTACATTACCAGTCGACAGCGATGCGGGTGCATTTTTCGACGCTATATTTTAGTTTGTGTATAGTTTTAGTCTAGTTAGGATTGAATGTTGTTATTTTTACCGACTTCACAAAAAGGAGGAGGTACTATGTTCGGATGATTGTATGTTTTTTTATTTTTATTTATTTATTAGAACTTAGGTAACTTTATACACAAATGTAAAATGAATACGAAATTATATTAAAAAAGATAAAACGACTACTGAAATTGTTAATCTTAATCGTTTCTTGGGAATCAGAGGACTTCCTCTGGACCTCTTTAAAGACTATCTGAGTGAGCGTACCCAGAAATTAAAGATAGATGAATTCATCAGTGAGGAACAAATAATAAACTACGGCACGCCCCAAGGTAGTGTCGTCGGACCTTCTTTATTCCTCATTTATATCAACAATCTGGGTAGTAGTAGCTTTGCTGATGACACTGCCCTCTTATTCAGCGCTAGCTCGTGGGAAGATGTCTATGAGTGTGCACAACTGGGCTTTAATACGGTATCCAACTGGTTACGCGCCAATCTGTTGACCTTTAATACAACCAAAACCAATTACATAGCATTCTCCTTGAAAAACAATGGATCCTCTCAAACATTACCTAATACTATTGTAGCTGACTCTTGCACAAACCCACTCACCCGTAGTTGTAACTGCGAACCACTCAACAAAGGCTGAGAAGGTAAAATACCTGGGAATAACAATCGACTAAAACCTAAGATTTCAAGACCACATTACCACCCTTAGTAACAGATTACGGAAACTAATGTTCAAAACACTGAGACTTGTAGTCGATAAAAATATTATGAAATCAGTGACAGCAAGGGTATAAACCCTAGCTTAATCTATAATATGCTACTACATCACCTCTTGGAGTGGAGCTCCGAAAACTACCCTAAAAGAAATTGAAAAAACCCAAAGAGCTATGCTGAAAGTGTCGTCTTTTCGACCGTTTCGCTACCCCACTGAACAGTTATATAAAGAAAATATAGTCCTGACAGTGCGCCAACTATTTACATGGCACATATTTTTTTTATTTTTTTTTATCCATTTATTTCAGGCATCAAGGCCCATATAAACACATACAATACAATATTAATATAACTTAAAAATACTATAAATACATACAACATTATAATTACACTAAAAACTAACTAACGCACACGAAGTGTCTGCGTCGTGTTTCGCTGACTGGTGTCATGTAGCCGGCTACGAAACCGGCGGTACACAACACCCTTCGGCCAGAACTCTTCCTTGAGGAACTTCTCGAGATGATGTGTCGGAACACGCGCCACGAACGACTTGAAGTTCGTGTTGTGACGCGACTCCAACTTCTCAACCCTCAAAGTCCAGTTGGTCTTCACACGCATGTAATTCACGATCTCCTCAACCTTCGTGGAGTGGTGCAGTTTGGACACGTACAGCACGCTCTCTTGGTTTATAATCCAACGCTATCCAGGGGGAAAAGACGATATATGACCCAGTGGAGCGCCATCATCTACGTCATAAAACTATTTTTGCAAGGCGTTTCTTTTACTATCTAGGTGGCTACACACAAAGAATAAATGCAAAAAGAGGCTAACTCTGACTGGCTACTAAAATTAAACTATAATGATACTGAAAACATCAACGTCGATTAAAAGATTAAAAGAGCATTACCTTTCCCCTATACCGTGAGTATTTGTATATATTATATGTTTATATATTTTTGTATTATGTATTTATTTAAGTTTACTTATTTATTATTAATTTTTTGCGGTATATGTGTAGGTATATTTAATATTTTTGTTTTAGACTTCATACATTCATATTTTTCTCTTTTTGTTCTCACACACTATTGTCTACATTTCTTTTTTACTTCTCCTTTCGCAGGTCTGCTGGAAGGAATTTCTTAAGAAATAAGCAGTACCTTTGTACTCATATTATAATTACGTCATATCAATATCTATTTTACTGTGTGTACATAAATAATAAAATAAATAAATAAACATCCTTATAAAGACCTAAACACACAATCAGATATTCTCACACACCCACACACTCACGCACCCACACAATCACCCTACTAACATTCGTCTCGTTTGTTTAACCTAGATATTAATCAAAATAAATAAAACTATAAAATGTCGTATGATATCTTACTACATTCTGTCAGCGCGCTTAGAACAAATTTATAAAAATGAAAATTTAAAGGTGTGGTGAAAATGTAATGCTGGTGTCCTGAAACTCAGGCCACGAGTCTAGCTTAGGCACCAGTCTCTCACAATATATATTTACCTGAACTATGTGTTACTGTCGAATGTGAACAATGTAAAAAAATTTAAGTACTTATATTGTGGTGAGAAGATAAAGTTGGTTGATTCATAAATAGTTTCAAAAAATTGTAGGGATTTAAATATATAAAAGACACAAAGAAGGTTTTTGTAGTTAGTTATCTTATTTAATTATTTAAATATTTATGTACACACATATATAAATAGACAAAAAAAAGAATAGAACAGAAAAATAGGTATAAAGGTGATACTTATTTCTATAGAAATCTCTTCCAGCATAAGTATCTGCTTCCTTCTTGAGACGAGGGATATTTTTTATTTACAAACTAACTGTGCCTGATTTATTTTCTCGCAATAAATGTATCCTAAGTTACTCCGTATAACATCAGCTGTCTGCCAGTGAAAGTCCTGTCAAAATGGGTCCAGCCGTTTCAGAGATTAGCCGGAACAAACATACAGAAAGACAAAAATTTTAAAAATAGATTTTTTTGTTATAAGTACAGTATAATCAAATCAAATCATTTATTTCAGATAAAACATACATAGGTAAATTTAACACTTACAGTTGAAGTACAAATAGTATAAAAATAAAATAAGATAAAATGACAAACTCATAAAAATCAATCAAACACAAAATTAAAAACAAAACAAAAAATTACAAATCAAAATTAAAAATTAAATTAAAAACAAAAATTACAAATAAAAATTTATATATTAAACATACTTGCATTGCATTTAGTAAGAATTTTGACATTACAAACAGATACTTCGATTTTATTATTTTTTAAGTATGTACCTATTTGTACATATAGATATTATTGTATCTGCAAAAAAACTACAATACTTCTTTCACTTAGATCGCCTCCAGTCATTGCACTAATTTTGCCACCCAGTGACAATGCACTTTACATATGAATGGACTGTTTTCGTCACCGAGCGACAATGTCATCCAAGTACATCGGACTGGGTTCGTCAAATATAAAAGAATACATTAACATCCCATGTGCCTGCAAATTTTTCCTCACATGTGAATCCGACTGGTGGCTTTAACAGCCGAAACAATCCGGGACACTGCGAGAATTTGGGATCACAGTGTCTGATCATTATCACCTTCACCATCTGCCTAGCCTTTTCCCAACTATGTTGGGGTCAGCTTCCAGTCTAACCGGATGCAGCTGAGTACCAGTATTTTACATGGAGCTACTGCCTTTCTCACCACAATCCAGTTACTGGGTAATACGAAACCTCTTGGTAATACTGGTTGATAGACTTTCGGGCTTCTGACGACCCGTAAAGACTGTCAAAGATCCACGAATGACAGCCGGGACCAATGACTACACTACGAGTTTTCCGAGGCACAGAGGGGTCTTGGTATGTAAAGATGGTCACCAATCACTATCTACCAGATTAATTTTAAATTGATCAATTTGTACGGTTTTTATGTTTACCGGAACTCAAGAGAGGAAGACCAACGATATTGTTAAGTATTATAAAATGTAAGTTTGAGATACCCTGAAAAAATCCTGCCATAAAAACTGAACCGGAAATAATCTCAAACAAGTGCCCAGCAAAACCCGTTAAGCTGAAGTAGGAGTGGGCTGGCCACGTCTGACGTATGAGCGTAATGAGATGTGTGCCAAACTAAGCACCACGTGCTAGCTCGAAAGCGTCGCGGCAGACCCGCTAGAGGATGGCGGGACGAGCTGGACAAAACAAACGACCAATGGTCCACTTTAGCCCCGGATCGAAAGAGCTGGAAGTCATGGGGAGAGGCCTTTGCCCAGTAGTGGGATGATGCAGCCACCTCCGTGACTATGGAGTGTAGTTCAAAAAATCACCCCTGAAATTCAAAATTTTCTTACGTGTTTTGCAATTAGCAGGTCAGTAAGTTGTTGTATTGAGATAAAAATATGATTCGCAAGCGTAGCAAATATATATGACTGTAAAGAATTAGATATTGTATGGGTTTTAAAATAAATAAATAAATAATCATTAAAATCATCAACACAACCCTCAAGTTCATACAATCCTATTGAATGACTATTTCATGAATTTATTAATGAATAGGAATATTTATGAACGAAGACGGTAGTATTGAAGATTTACAACGACAACACTACTAACAAAAAGCCTTAATTACGATTTACAGTCTAACACTAAAATATATATTTTAAAAAACATTATATAATTATTATATACAAGTATAATAATAAAAAATAAACAAAAAAGGGAGAAGCTCATTGGGAATCAAAATATTCGTCCGCATCGCTGTCAATGGCATTAGTGGTCAATGGTATTATTACGTTGGATGGTAATGCTCATTCATTGGGCTAAAAATAGATAATTTAATGAAAGAAATAAGAAAATTTTAATTTCGCGTGCTACCCTGGTGCATTCCCCTTAATAATACTAAAATACTTACCAGTTATGATAATTAAATACTGCTTCAAGACAGGGTGAGCACGTGCGATCATTATTTGAACTAAAAACTGATTGCTAGACATCTGCAGACATGTCTGCAGTACTGCACTGAAAAATACGTTTTTACTTACATAAGGTAAGTAATATACATAAACCTGACGGTGTGCTTCTAACAAATACATGGTTGTCAAATGAATTTTTATTTTTCTATTATATTCATAGAATGAGAAACATCTCCAGTAATGCGTGTCGCATTACTGGAGATGTTTCTAAAAGACTGCACGACAGACTAACGCAGTACAATGATGAGTATAATTTGTCCTGAAAGGACCAACCACCGACTCAGCCTATCGCAGTCCACTGCTGGACATAGGCCTCTCTCAGGCTGCGCCACAACACTCTGTCCTCTGTCTTCCACACCCACTGTCCAAACATAACTGTTTGTAATGTTTGGGCAGTGGGTATACACCCATATTTCTCATGTTTAAGTGCCATAGAGGGGCCCGTGGCTAAATAATAACAGCCGCACAGGTCAATCGATCAGGTTAAGCTACGTTTGCCACGGTTGGTCCTTGGATGGTGACCCCTCCGTGCTTCGGAAAGGTCGTTAAACTGTTGGTCCCGGCTGTCATTCGTGGATCTTTGACAGTCGTTACGGGTAGTCAGTCCGAAAGTCTGACAACCAGTCTTACCAAGGGGTATCGTATTACCCAGTAACTGGGTTGTGGAGGTCAGATAGGCAATCGCTATATGTAAAATACTGGTATTCAGCGGCATCCTGTTAGACTGGAAGCCAACCCCAACATAGTTGGGAAAAGGCTCCTGCAGTGGCGGCCTAATCCGGGCTCCTGGTCCAGTGGGGGACAAAATCTTAAAAAGTACTTTTTAATCAATCCAAAGCAATGTAAAAATATGTTCAGTAAGCCGTAGTTCGAGTTGGAGGCCCTGTACGTACCTAAATTTATGTAAAATTTAATCTTGCATACACTTAACGAATTCGCGGAAAGAGTGGATTTATTTACCTGTTCTCTGAATGCGTTCACAAAAATTACTTTACATGTAATAAGCTGTACTTAATGGACAAAAATATTGTTTAGTACCACGCTACCGATTTGGCAACCTGAAATGATAGTTGTGTTGGGAATAATAAATAAATAAATGTCGGGTGATACCAATTTTCGAGCTCGCTTTAGCCGCTCTCTTATTCCTAAGACTTTTTGCATAAATAAGTCGACACAACAACTTCTATTTCCGTACGAATACGAATGTTCAAAAGAAACCTGACCGAGTATTCAAAGGTGAAAAATATATCGAGATTCGAGCTGTTATCGCTCGCTCTCGCATCCTTGCTTGCTTTTCTTGAACAGCATTATGAGGAGATGAATATCTCCTTGAAAAAAAATATCCTGCTGCTCGCGAGGCCCATGTTTTAGGTAGAGTATAATTACTACGCACGTTATATTTTCTTTTTTTAAGTATTATTCATCTCCTTCAAAATTTTTCTAGAAATACAAGTACCCACATAAACTGAGAAGAACGGGGGGGCCTCATTTTGTTTTGCCGGCCCAGGCCCCCGACAAGCTTAGTCCGCTACTGCGTGGGTGTTTGGTGATAAAATGATAATAATGTTTACTAATCTAAGCGATATAGTGATAAGACCTGTCACAACTTAGGTACACCTGGTAGTATTGATAGCGCTGGTACGAGTATAACTATTCAATTATATCCTATTCTGTTGTTCTCTGAGTGAGTTCACAAAGAATGCATTGTTTGTAATAAGTTACAAAATTTAATTATAATAAGGAATTAGTAATAAGTTAGGATAATAGTTTAGATAAATGTACACTATCGCAATAGGTTTCACTGTAAGGATATATGTAAGTTGGAAAGTAAATAAATAAAATAAAAATTAATAAAAGTTGTAAACTTGTCTTAATTCAGAATGAAGAAAAGATTCGTGCCTCGGAAAGGACGTTAAGCTGTTGGTCCCGACTGTCATTCATAGATCTTTGACAGTTGTTATAAGCCCAAAAGTCTGGCAGCCTGTCTTATCTCTCTCTTAGCCAGTCTTAGTCTTCTATCCCTTGTGTGTATCGTGTTACCCAGTAACTGGGTTGTGGAGGTCAGATAGGCAGTATTACTTACTTATAAAGCGTCATCCTCCTGTCTGTATTCCATTTATTTGGAGCCGGCACGATTTGTAGGCGATTCGACAACTCCATTTTGTATTTTATGCAATAAAATATAGAAAAAAGGCACACTAGCGCACAGAAGTGATAAGAATAAAATATTTTGAAACGTGTACCTTTTTTCTTAACTTTTTTGCATCGAATTCTTAATATTATGCCATTTGTATTTTTGGAGTTGTCGATATACCCACATCGACGACTCTCGAAGTTAAGTTACGGACCCATATAAATTAACTTCGTGCGCGACCCCTACAAAAAAAAAAAAAATTTAAAAGGGTCGATTCGCTCGTTTCGGGCGAGTAAATTCATGTAAATCAACCAAAAAGCCGAATTAGTCAACTCGCAAAAAAAAGTCAGTACTTAAATAAACATTCGTCATTGCCACAGTGCCTGAAAAATAAAAATCTGTCAAATCAATCCTGAATCAGAATAGGAATAGAGAGATACGAGTATTGTCCAAGGAGACAACGGCTTAGTTAATCGATTGTTTAAAAAATCCTACTAATATTATAATAGTGAAAGTTTGTGAGTATAGATAGATGGACGGATGTTTGTTACTCTTTCACGCAAAACCTACTAAACGGATGTAGATAAAATTTGGCACACAGATAGGTTATAACCAGGATTAATACATAGGATACTTTTTATCCCGATATTCTCACGGGATAGAAACTTATGCGGGTGAAACCGCGGGGCGCTGCTAGTATACAATAAATACCTATTTTTGAGAATTACTTAATGTTTAAAAACATTTATTATACGTGTCTATCTCTTTTACCTTTTCACTGATAAACAAATTGACCGATTTTGATGTAGTGCAGTTCAGAGATAGCGCTCCAAGGAAAACAACGTAGGCGGTCAATACTATAATATGCTAAATAAAAAATATTTAATACAGTTTGCAAATATTCGCGATAATTATTGCTAGATTTTGTTAAAATACAGGGTGGCAGGAACATCGACGCGCAAACTGTAACCATGGATTTAGCACATGAGTTTAGACACCATAGCGAAAAATATTGCTGTTCCATACATTTTTACCGCGTAGGTATTGCACTTTTCTATGAAACAGAAGATTTTTTTTTTTATAACCGACGAAAAATTTTGTCGCTATGGGGTCTAAACTCATGTGCTGAATCCATGGTTACAGTTTGCGCGTCGATGTCCCTGCCACCCTGTATAATCAAAATTATATTAATTTGAGTGTTAATTTTAAGTTTGTGAGTGGAATCTGTTATAATGCAGGCCGAAATGAATGCAAGTATAAGAAAGCAATTATTGATCGCAGGATGCTGTAAGTACCTACTGTTATTTTTTTAATACATACAGGGAGCGGGCCGTAATCCACCACGCGGGCCCAGTGCGGGTTGCTAGATGTCACATGTCTTTGAATTTTTGCTTCTAGGGCATGCCGGTTTCCTCACGATGTTTTCCTTCACCGTTTTGAGAGCAGTGGTGTTGAAATAATTTACACAAAGTAAAGCGCCTGTCTGGGTTCAAACCTACGACCTACAAACTCGTAAGTCGCAGCCGATACCACTGCTCCATGTAATATACTGGTATTCAGCTGCATCCGGTTAGACTGAAAGCTGACCTCAACATAGTTGGGAAAAGGCTAGGCAAATGATGTGGAACGCTGAGATAATTGAGACAATCAATCATCTCGGGAGTAATGGTTAAAAACCGTAAAAAAGTGAAAAACTAATTAATTCTTAGGGTAATTATATGCCGAAGAGATGCGTCACTGCGATACCTCGCGGTCTCGGTTCATCTCGCTACCTCGATATCACCTCCTTGTAAAACAAATGCATGCTGATAGACACGCACGCACATACCAAAAAATGACAAAAATGACATCTAATTTCCCTACATTTTGACAAGTTTTTGACATTTGTTTGTCGCCGAGATGAGACTGCGACTAGATTTTAAACGTTTTAAATTACGAGAATTGGCCTTCTGGCATCGAGGTAAACCCCCAAGCAGCCCGCGATGTACTGCAGTGAGGTATCCTATGTCATGTACTTAATTACCCTTTTTTATTTGTTTCAATTTCTTTGGGGTCTGAAAACAAAAATATATAATAATTATGGTGGGTAAAAACTAGAACGACATTCTCGTATTTTTAAGAACGTTATGGTAGCACACGATATACTTGCGCAAGTATACAGTAACGTTTGTGGGATGAATTAGCGCAAGTATACGAGCCATTTATACAACAAGTTGCCGTTAGAATTCAAAAGCATAATCAGTGCAAATTTATTCAAAAACAAATTAAGGACATATTTATTGAGGAAGGGCTATTACAGTATTGAAGAGTTTATGAGTTGACAAATGACAATCATGTATTTATGCGGTATTTGCTATTATTGAGTTTTATTATTATTTTCATTGTGTCAATCTTTATTTACATTCTATTCTGTAGGTAATTGACTATTCATTTATTTTTACTTTTTTTATTTTCACCTTTTGACATATATTACTTTATTAAACGACTATTCATTTTATTATTGTAAAAAATGAGTTATTGTTATTTTTTTTTCTTTCTTTCTTTTATTACATTTTTTTTTTGTTATTTCTATCTAATCATTATTAATCTAATTTTAAGTTATTTTATAATGTAAGACTTTCTACACAATGTATCTTGTTAAGAAATAAATGATTAAAGACATTCGGTGGTACGCAGACTTGTGCTAGTGTAAACTTGCTTAAATAAGTACATATATGGTTACGTGTGTAACTAACATTAAATTACCTGCAGTTTTGACAAATTTGTGACATTGATTATCGCTGAGATGATTTTGCGACTAGATTGTGAACGACGGGAATTGGACTTCAGTTATTTAAGACAAAAAGTTATTTTTTCTCAAAGCTCCCCCTAATTTTCAAACTGCAGGAATTTGGACCAGTGTTGGACAGTCGAATGCTTCATATTGGATGCCGTCCTCAGGTCGGACTTTTATTAGCATCTAGTATTTTTAATTGCAGCTAGCGTTATTCTATAATTACGGCAAAGATAGTTAGTTAATGCTTAAAAATAAATAAATAAACACCATTTTTGTTTCATGCCCATGTAAGGGCTGATTTATTATCATTAACTGGTCACAAACGCAAACACTACGTTTTTCATCAAAAATTTGCGATGGAAATTGGAATAATACTTTCTAAACTGCATAGCTATTCACAATCATCATTGTGGAACAATGTCACAAACCATGCTCCACCTCCTATCCTGCCCTCTGTGTCCCAAAATATGCAGTCAGAGTGACCACTGCGCTGCCACCGACAGCGCCGCGGGAGTGGCAAATTTTTAGGAAAACAGCATTTAAAATACAGTCGTGGCAGCGACACGTAGAAGAAGAAGATCATCCGACAAGCTATCGTATCGAAAATGACACATTTCGATAACAGGGGGGTCTACTCCGAAGTAGTATCGGCTGAATGTTCGGCCGTTTCCTGCTACGAAGTTACTATTTGGTTCGGTCGGTTCCGATCCTATACTCCTACACTCTTTCGAATATTGACTATGGTACCGACCCAACTGAGCCGATCCGAACTATTTTCGCATTTTTCAATAATATTCGGTTCAGCCATGTGTCGGTCCGATCCGAACATTCGCACTTTGCACTTCGGAGTAGTCCCCCTGGTCTTGCCCCGACAGAAAACAGCTGTTGGAAGAATAGCGGTCGTAAAATTTTCGGGTTTTAGACTCGCGAACAGCGTTTCGAGGACTCCTACGATAACATTGATTGATGTTAGATGCTGTACCTACGGAAACGTTGCGAGTGGTTGTGAATAGCTATGCTGAGGATCGAAACCAGCGGGGTAATTGCGTAACAAACTAACAAGTGCAATGCCTTTTATTTTAGCATTTCGACAACATTCATTGCGTTATTTGCGTTGACAAGCAGACGATTTTTTCAAACATATAAATCAATGGCTTAGGAATTTTCATACATGTCCTTCGGATTATGAAGGATATAGTGTTACGAAGTTGAGGTGCAGAGCCCCATGCCCGACAGTCGTGGCTTCGATTAGCCTGAAGAAACTTTTATTAACACATCATATTATTTCCAATTTCAGTGTACATGGGTCAGATAGTAGCGGGCTTCAACCTTGGCTGGCCAGCACCAGTGCTAGCCATGCTGCAGAATCCTAAAGACACACTCTTGGAGGATGTCATTACTGATCCTCAAGCGGCCTGGATTGTGTCCACCATGGATTTAGGAAGTATCGTTGGTATGGTCATAAAAATGTTCTGTTATTACTTTTAACTAAGTAGGGATACTAGACTATGGTCTCCTGAATTTTTTTTAGAGAAACGCAGGCAGAAAAAATCGACGATATACTCGATATACATGATGGACTCAGGAATGAGGGAATCATCGACATAGCTCTAAGAACACTAACTAATTCTTAGAGTTTTCTGTAGTCATATTATATAGTACGCTGAACTAACAACCATAAACATGCCTTAATATAACTTGCATTTGGTTTTTTTTTCCGTAAACAGAAATGGAACAGACTAAATACTTCTATTAATTAAATCTGCAAATCAAAATATAAAACCATCATGTTACGAAAATCTGAACATGATCCAGATTAAAAGCTTAGAAATTGCTCGGAGTCACTTTTTAAACAGCAAAAGTCAAACAAAAAAGTCTATAATACGCTCAACCTTTACCACTCCCTACGTGCAGCCTAGCCTAGCTATATTCCCATTTGAACACTAATTGAAAGCTGACCCCAACTTAGTCGGAAAAGGCTTAGTAAATTACGATGACGTAGTTTTGATTCCATATAGGAAGCTTTTTAAAAAGATATGGGGTAAGCCCCATATCTTTTTAAAAAGCATTTCGCGTGGTTTCGTTTCATTGTGTCATAGAGAATAAGTTCTCTATGACACAATGAAACGAAACCGCGCAAAATGAACACGAGATTGGCGGGATTAGTTTAGGAACTAACGTGGTTTCGAGTAAGGAATCGTTAAGTGGTTATAGTGAATTGAGAGGCCCTGAACTCTACTCACCATTGAATCCAAGGATTTTAGGGCTCCCGAGCGCAACGAGGGTGCTCTCAATTATCTTCTAATCAAAGTGTAGCGTGGTGAGTGTAGCAAGAGATTGAAACTCACCCAAGATGGCCGACACCTTTATCCCCGAAGAGAATACTCTACATTTCGAAACTCATCAACTCTGCCTATCGCAGTCCACTGCTGGACATAGGCCTGTCCCAGGCTGCGCCACAATACCCTGTCCTTCCGGCCTTCCACATCCAGCTTGTCCCACGCACTTTCTTTAGATCCATCTAGCTAGGGGGCGTCCCACACTTTCGCGGTCTCCACTCAGGACTCGCCTGCTCCACCGGTCATCGTTTCTTCGACAAACATTTTCCGTTGGAAAATTTAGAAACTTATTGCTTGACACAATCAAAAAATTATGTGAATAATATTGAATCTTTAGTGATAGCTGTAATTTATGTGTATCTTATTTCATTACTTATGTATTCCGTCCGACTTTATCAACATTGTCTTTTTGTGTATCTGTGGAGAACGTTGTTGGTTAGAAATTTGTATAACTCCTTATGTTCAATTTCCTTGTAAAATATAATGTGTAATTGTTTGTTCTTCTGAATAAATAAAATAAAAATAAAATAAAATAAAAAACATGGCCAGCCCACTGCCACTTCAGTTTGCTTACTCTGGAAGCTATATTGGTTTCGAACCTACTGCGAGGAAATAGGTACTAATTTAATTTTTACTGCTTGATCGATATCATCCAACATTAACACATCTGTCTTAATCTTCCAGGTCCCTACCTCTCCGGATATCTCTGCAATGTTATAGGCAGAAAGCCATGCCTATACCTCGGCGGAAGTATTTTTCTGTTGGCCTTCGTTATTTTGGCAGTGTCCAAACATTTGGCCATGATATACGCAGGCAGATTTCTTACTGGCGTGGGTACTGGAATTATTTTTGTTTTAAATCTGGTCTACATTGGAGAGATGGCGTAAGTAAACCTTTAAAAAATATAATAATACTTTTTTTTTGCATGTTACTAGTACATTTATTTACATGCTTATTAAGAAATCTTATATACAATCTGACGCTAAAATATATATACTATATATACAAGTGTATAAAGAAAAAAAGGGAATAGTTTATGAGAAATTCCTTATGGAAAAACTGAAAACCCAATAAAACTGCACTCCAAAGGGATGGAATCCAGGGCTCCATGCTCAGCAGTTCGCGCTTGGAATTTCTAGACCAACAAGGCAGTTAGCATAATGCTGGGACACAGGCCTCCTCTCTGTGAGAGGAAGTGGGCCATAATCCACCATGCGGGCCCAGTGCGGGTTGGCGGATGACACATGTCTTCGATTTTTTTCTTCTAGAACATCCGGTTTCTTCAGGATATTTTCCTTCACCATTTTAAAAGCAGTGGTGATGAAATAATCCACACAAAGTAAAGTGCCTGCCTAGATTCGAATCCACGTTTGGGATTTCTAAGCCAACACGGCAGTTAGAATTTTCCTCTTTTTCCAGGTCAACCAGAATTAGAGGCACATTGCTAACTCTGACAGGAGTTTCCACTACAATTGGTATTCTATTTGCTTATTCAGTAGGACCGTTTGTTTCTTATTCTGTCATCAACTGGATAGGTGCGGCATTATGCTGTACATACCTGGTTGCAGTATTATTTTTTGTTACTGAAACTGCTGTTTACCAAGTCATGAAAGGTAAGATTTTTTCCTCTAAATAATATTTCATGAGCCATCTGCCAGTGGCTAATAACTTCACTAATACAGAAACTGATATATCATAGCCATATTGACATGGATTCTGAAAAAAAAAAAACTAGTAATATTCAACACTGGCCTTCGGAAGGTTAACCATAGTAATGATGCTGACAGTAAAGTACCTACCTTGAAGCATATGAAAAATGTAGAGACAAATATCAATTTAATGAATTGAAAGAAATAAGAACGATAGATATAGAAAGATTCTGTGCGTGTACCTGAGAATCGATATCAGACATATTTAAAAAAAAAAACTATCTCACATTTCAGGCAAAAGAAATGAAGCAATGGCCAATCTCATATCACTTGGCAGACAAGATGATATAAAAGAAATTATAACACAAGCAAACGAAAAGCCAAAATCAAACATGGCTCAATTGTCTGAGATGTACACAATCAAGTCAAATAGAAAAGCTTTGTTTATAATAATATCATTGAATATTCTACAACTATCTAGTGGAATTCTTGCTGTGATGTCTTTTGTTACGATTATTTTTGACATGTCTGAATCGGCCCTGAAGCCACATATATCTACTATCATTATTGGTGTTACTCAATTAGTTGCTGCCATTTTTGCGCCCATCCTTGTCGATAGAACTGGAAGGAGATCTCTGTTGTTGGTATCTACGGCTGGTTGTTCATTAAGTTTGGTAAGTTTATGACCATCTTTATTTGGTTTTCCTTCTAAGAAATCTTTTCTTGCTTTATTTATTTACCTTATAGAGGTATGAGGAATGAGGTGTAATGTTCACTCATCCTTCTTAGAAAAGGGAGTAATAACTGACCAGACTGGTGTCGTATCTAAAAAAAATACAATTGTCGGACAGTCTATGGGCCCACCCATAGACTGTCCAACAATTGTATTTTTTTTTTATGTCGTTTCGTTGCTCAACCTAGGTTCTCGGCTGCTTAATAGGGCTTGCCTGGGGCTGCCTCAATAAATTAAGGCCTCCAGCCAGGGCTTTAACAACTAAGCAAGTTCCCTGTAGTTAGATGCCACCACAGCCTCTTCGGATTTGAAACATGGTTGTTCCGTGGTTTGTAATGATGGCAGTCACTTCATGTAAAATACTGGTGGAATTGAATTTGATCTCAACATAGTTAGAAAAAGGTAAGGCAGATGGTGATGATGATGAATGATAATTGGATTGCCATCATGGTTTCTATTTCATATAGAACCTTCAAATCTTGATTCTTAATCTTGTTCTGAGTTTTGCTTTTCATCATATGATTGTTATTTTTCAGGCCGTTCTTGGGATTTACTTCCACCTGTACAATACTGGTCATCCATCAGCTGACAGCTTACAATGGCTGTCGCTGGTTTCAATTATGCTTTTCTTCATATCCTATTTTGGTGGTAAGTTTATTTTTTTATTTGGTTGAGTTTCATAATTTTAATGCCCTTGGCAAGGCTCCCAAGGGCATTAAAATTATGAAAATCAAAATCAAACTTCCTGCATGTCCGCCATAAAATAACACTGAGTTCTTTTGTTTTCAGGTTTTGGCATCGTCCCCAACACATTTATCGGCGAGATGTTCACGGACACCTGCAGAGGTTTCGGTGCTACCTTCACGATGACCATCGGTTGGTTATTCGGTTTCGGAGTAACAACCTCATTCGGTTACATGTTGCCAGCATTCGGGCCAAGTGTAACCTTCTGGATATTTGCTAGTGTTTGTGCGTTTGCATTCTTCTTCAGTATAGTTTTTGTACCTGAAACCAAAGGAAAGAGTCTTTTGGAAGTTCAAGAACTCTTACGTAGATGATTAATTTTAAATAATGGCTGTGATATTAAATACCCATTTATTTATTAGTAACTTTCGTTTTAATTTTCTGGAATTACCCCAGAACAACACTATTTTCTCAGTGGTATAGTTTTAGACCCACCATACCACCAGGGATATGGCCAGTGGTGTGGTGGGTCCGCAATGAGAACGATTCGAGATTGTAGTTTTCTAAAGGAGCCAATCTGGAAAGACCAAGTTGGGCGAAAATTTATGCATCACATCCACGCAAAACGGATGGCGGTTTTGTGTGTATGTGACGCATATTTTCCACTCAGCATAATGCACGACCCTATGCGATGCAGAGCCCCAACGCTGGTTTTCAGCGGCAGTCGGCGTTGACGTGATGACTACAAACCGGTGCAGTATGCAAAGAAATATGAATAATAAAACCGGGTGATCTTTCGTTGTGTTTTGTGGGTGTTTAATGATAACGACGTGTACGTCCGGTCACCAAAGGGGATATATAAGTAACCAGGGTCGTCGGATATAGTTGAAGTTTAGTAAGAAACGGATTGTTTTTTATTTTTTGGATAAAATTTTATTTAATTAATAGAAATCAAACAGTTCATTTATCAAACTTCGAAAACATACATCGGTTTTTTACTAAAATTCAACTATATCCGACGACCCTGCTTACTTATCTCCTTTGGTGACTGTACAAGCAAGTAATCCCCATTACGATTTCACGTTATATAATCCTTAATCGAAGCGATTTAGTGATAAGACCTGAGACAACTTACGCCTGATAGTATTGATAGCACTGGTAGTCAATTGTAAACTTTATGCCGTAAACATTAGTACGAATTCAATATCAATGTCTATATTTAATACCTATAATATATATTTATGCAAAAAATATATAAAAAATTACAATAATATATACATATATATCCCCACCGCCGTATCTCTATGCTGACGTCGTGGTGGGGCTTGCGCGCTCTAAACTCTAGGTCTGTGATGGAAGAGTTTACTTTGCCAGATCAGGTCTAGGGTGAGGAGCCAGACCAAGAGAGATATAGGAACCAGCAGGGCAGCATGTGGCGAGCTGTTGGGCAGTAGCGACCCCACGGACCCTATCTCCCGGGAAAAGTCTTGTTCCTCACCTCTGGCTTCCCTTTATTGGCCGGCTGGAGTGAACACTGACGAGGAACAGAGCTCCCACCTCATTCTTGCCTTTATTGGCTGGCTTGAGTGGAGATCCGCAAAAGGAAACATCATCGGAGGAAGAAAGTATTTCAGTAGGATGTTGGTAGGGGTCTTGACCGTACTTCCGGGATGGTCTTGATAGCCGTGGAATACCTCTCCACTCCTCGTAAGGACCTCACGACATGTTGCCCCCTTGTCGCCACGACACTATGTAGTAGCGACCGTTTTCGGGGGCCCATTATTGAATGTGCAAGTCATCCCCTGCCATTGCATCTGTGAATATTATATGTAATTATCATTCAGGCAGGGGACATAGACCTTCCATAGTTCAAGCTAACCGATCCACTGTAGCCACCCAAACCCACCCATATACTTTGTTTCTATGTTCTGCAATAGTCTTACACCAACCGGGGGTTGTCCTTGGGTGCACTTGCATTGTGCATACAGGGTTAGGCCCAGCGACCACTATCGGTGGGCATCGGTGCAGCTCGGTACAGCTCGAGCGCTTTACGCCGGCTTCGGGCGGCTTCGGGCGGCTTCGGGCGCCTGAGAGCTGCGTCGGGCGACTTCGGGCGGCCTCGGCAGCCGTAAGCATGGCTAAGGACGCCGAGGCGGTCTTCGGGTAGCTCGGGTGGTCAAGGTTCTCTTCTTCTTCAGCAAGATGAACAATGAGAACTAAGTCCCAATCCACCATTATAAATACACACGCACAACTGTTTTCACGTAACGTTACGACTGCTCTGCGATGTTTCTGCCGCCCGAACTATTCTGAGGCTACCCAAAATCAGCTACGGCGTCCTTAGGTGTGCTTACGACTGCCGAGGCGACTTTTGCTTCCACCGTTTTTTGTTGTATCATTAGGACATATTATTATCCACACTAGGCTGGCTCTCTATTACATGAGACTTAAACATAACTGGCGAATATTATGTGTGCAAATACACCTCTGTTTAACCCATTGGGGAGAATCGTCGTGATGTTATATGAAAGTGTCTATCTGTTCACTGATAAACAAATGGACCGATTTTGATGCAGTGTAGTTCAGAGATAGCGCTGCAAGGGAAAAAAACGTGAGCGGTCAGTCTTTTTTTTTTTAATAAATTTTGCCCCACACTAGGAATTATTCCTGTATCGTGGGTGCGTTTACAAACATTTAAACTCACATACACAAACAGCCAGACCCGGAACAACTACCTGTAGGCAATACAAATATTTGTTCCGTGCGGGAAGCGAACCCGCGACACGCAGCGCAGCAGTCGATCGCTCAACCACTGCGCCAACCGTGTCTTGAGAGCAGTGGTGATGAAATAATTAACACAAAGTAAAATTCCTGGGTTCCTTGGGTTCGGATACACGACCTACAACTCTTAAGCCGCGGTCGATGCCACCACTGATCTACTGCCTCTACTTCGCACAGGATAAAAACAAATACATGTCGGTATTCTGAAACAAACTCCATCGAGTAGTTTAAATAGTACAAAACGAATATACAGACAAACGACTTTGCTTCATATTATAATATAGAGATTAGGGATGAAGATACGGAACACTGTCCAACAATTACCTATAGATTACAGAAGATACAGATATAACACTGCACCTAATAAAGATTATTTGATAATTATACCTTGAACTACACGTTGACGTGGGTAGTCTAATTATTTTATAATGTTCCGTATAGTAAGTAACAAGACATAACATGACACACCCACTTTTCACTAGTTATGTTTATGTCGCAATAAATATTAGATTTGCAAGTTAAAATGTTACAGGTTCCTGTCTGAATAATAATCCCAGATAATTATTTATTTTATTTTAAACTTTATGCAAACTTCATGAAGTAAAAAAAAATACTGTACGAAAGTGGATTTAATGCCTGAGGCTTTATCTACCAGTCAACCTTAGAATGGTGCAGGGACAAAACATCGCAAGTGCAACATACAATTAACACCAACAATTTGCGCCAGAGCTCTGCTAAAGAAAGATTTGAAATATTTTATTTTTGCCACCCATCCCTAATGCAATTGATAATCAGGTTCATAATGATTCTCGATCTATCTTATAGATATAAGGAAATATTATACCGATAAATGTAACAGTTCAATACCGTGTGCTAAATATATTTATATTATTTAATACAGTGTGTAAATATTCGCGATAATTATTGCAATATAATTATGTTAAAATATAATTAAAATTTTATGGATTTGAGTGTGAAGTGTGTGTGAGTGGAATATTTTATAATGGAGGCCGAAATTAATACAAGTATAGGAAAGCAATTATTGATCGCAGGATGCTGTAAGCACTGCTATTTCTTAAATACATATAGTAACGCTGGGATGATTGAGACAATCAATCGTCTCGGGTGTAATGGTTAAAAAAGTGAAACAAATGAATTCCGAAGAGATGCCTCACTGCGATACCTCGCGGTCGTAGTTTAGCTCGCTACCTCGATGTCACCTCCATGTAAAAGAAATGCATGCTAATAGACACACACGCATATATATCGAGGTAAACCCATAATTACACCGCCATGTATTGCTGTGAGGTATCCTAAAGCATGTCAACATCAAAATATTTCATTTCACATAAATAAACCTACATGGGCTCTTATGAAACGTCAGAAGCTAGGTGCACGGTTCCAATTGGTCATTTCCTAAGGAGAAAAGAGAGAGAAGATGGAGAGAGAAGAGCCGGCAAGAAACTCCACGTCATCATCTGCCTAGCTTTTTCCCAATTATGTCGGGGTCGGCTTCCAGTCTAACCGGATACAGCTGAATACCAGTATCCTTCGTCATGTAAAAATTACCCTTATTTATTTGTGTCACTTTTTTGGGGTCGAAAATAAAAATAGTTCTATATTGTAGGTAAAAACCAGAAGGGCAATTCTCGTATTTTTAAGAACGTTTATATACTTGCGCAAGTATCATACTTTTTCCAATTTCAGTGTACCTGGGTCAGTTACTAGTGGGCTACAACCTTGGTTGGACAGCACCAGTACTAGCCATGCTGCAGAATCCTAACGATACAACCTTGGAAGATGTCATTACTGATGTTCAAGCGGCCTGGATTGTGTCCACCATGGATTTAGGAAGTATCTTTGGTATGGTCATAAAAATGTTCTGTTTTTACTTTTAATTAGGGACGGATACCAGACTGGTCTCCTCAAAAGATTTTCGAGAAATACAGGCAGTAAAAATCTAAGATAAAATACATGATAGACTCAATAATGAGGAAATCATCGTATGTCGATGATTTCCTAAGAATGAGCAGTTTCGTGTGGTCGTATACTACGACAAGCAAACATAGAAACCATCTTGTTATGAAAATCTGAACAGAATCCAGATCAAAAGTCATACATTTTTTGCTTAGTCTATACTTTTTAAAAGGCAAAAGTTAAACAAAATTGTCTCTAATACGCCCAGGCTTTACCACTTCCTAATAGTATTTGAGCAGTAACACGTAGACTGGAAGCTGACCTTAACAGACTTAGTTACAGATATAGTTTTGATTCTATTCTTGTATACAGGCTGTATCAGAAAATTGTGGTCAAATTTAAAGGTGTGGTACAGAGGGGTTGTTTAGTTTAATGGTCTGTACCACATCCTAGAATTTGACTACTCCTTTCTGATATACCCTATATAGGAAGCTTTTTACAAAGATCTTAACTCTCCTCACCTCCTCATTACCCACTGCTTGATTATTAAAATCAAAATTATATCAATCTTTCAGGTCCTTATCTCTCCGGATATCTTTGCGACGTTATAGGCAGAAAACCATGCCTATACCTCGGCGGAATTATTTTTCTGCTGTCCTTCGTAATTTTGGCAGTTTCCTCAAATTTAGTCATGATATATGCAGGCAGAATTCTTACTGGCGTTGGTACTGGAATTATTTTTGTTGTAAGTTTGGTCTACATTGGAGAGATGGCGTAAGTACCTTCAAAAATATATTTTTTTGTAAAAAAGAATATCCCTAAGTAAAACTTTTACATGTCTTTCATAAATTGCATCGACAGCCCAGAAAGTAAGACAAAATAAAGGCAAATCTGCGACACTGGCAAAATAGTTTTTCCCTAAGAAAGAACAGAGAATCCCGTATCATCTATCGCGATATTCAATGCACACGAAACCCACATGGGACGGTGTAGTCATTACACGACTTCCTAGTCTTGATTTCATAAATGTGTGGATTGATGGTGTTGTTCCATGGTGTTTTTACATTTCACCTGATATACTTATACTTGCCATAATCACCCTACAATGCTCCCATTGCTGGGACACCGGCTTCCTCTCGGTGAGAGGGAGTGGGACGTAATCCATCACGCCGATCTAGTTTGGGTGGGTAGATGTCACATGTCGTCGAAGTTTTGGTTCCAGGACATGCCGCTTTTCTCTCGATGTTTTCCTTTACCGTTTTGAGAGCAATCGTGATGAAATAATTCACACAAAGTAAGTGCCTGTCTGGGTTCGAACCTACGACCTACAGCTCGTACTTCGCGGCCGTAACCACTAGGCCGCCACTGCTCTCCACTTACTTGAGTCCCATATAATAGGAAGAGATCCTATGGTCCCGGGCTGCATGTGAGAAATTCATGTTGGAAAAACTGAAAAACACTGCAATACTCCCCTCCATGGGGTTGAAATCCAGGGTTCCAGGCTCAGCAGTTCACGCTTGGGACCTCTAGACCAACAAGGCGTTTTTGATCTAAAACTTTCTCCTTATTCCAGGTCAACCAGAATTAGAGGCACATTGCTAACTCTCACAGGATTTTCCACTACAATTGGTATTCTGTTCGCTTATTCAGTAGGACCATTTGTTTCTTACTCTGTCATCAACTGGATAGGTGCGGCATTATGCTGTACATACCTGGTTGCAGTATTCTTTTTCGTTGCTGAAACCGCTGTTTACCAAGTAATGAAAGGTAAGATTGTTTTTCCCTAAATATTATTTTATGTGCCAGTCACTAGTCGAGTCAGTGACTAGGAACCTCACTAAGGGCAATTTTTTTTATCCGTATATTTAACTCAACCAATTGTTGAAAATAGTAACTCCCTAATGGTAAAAAAACTAAAAGTTGATCAAAAAATACATTTACAAAAATGTAACCATTAGTTACTATTTTTAACAGTTGGTTGAGTTTAAATATGGATCAGAAATCGGCCCTTACCCAGAAAAGGATATATTTATATACTAAATAGATAGACATATTGACAGCGATTCAGAAAAAAAACGCTAGTTATAGCCAACACTGGGTTTGGAAGGTTGACCATAGTGATGATAATGACCGTAAAATATGTACCTAAAGAATATGAAAATCGTAGAGACAAATATAAATTTAATTAATTAAAAGAAACAACGATACGTTTTTATAAAACTATCTCTCATTACAGGCCAAAGAGATGAAGCAATGGCGAATCTCATATCACTTGGCAGACAAGACGACACAGAAGAAATTGTAGCACAAGCAAATGAAAAGCCAAAATCAAATATGGCGCAATTGACTGAGATGTACACAGTCAAGTCTAATAGAAAAGCTGCCTTTATAATAATATCGTTGAATATTCTACAACAAGCGAGTGGAATCATTGCTGTGATGTCTTTTGTTACAATTATTTTCGACATGTCTGGATCAGCCCTGGAGTCACATTTATCTACTATCATTACTGGTGTTACTCAAGTAGTTGCTGCCATTTTTGCGCCCATCCTTGTCGATAGAACTGGAAGGAGATCTCTGTTATTGGTATCTACGGCTGGCTGTTCATTAAGTTTGGTAAGATTATGATCATCTTTATTTAGTTTTACTTCTAAGAAATCTCCCCTGGCTTCACTTATATTTGTCTCTTCGAATTTGAAACATGGTTGCTCTGTGGTTTGAAATGATGGCAGTCTCCATGTATAATACCATTATTCAGCTGCATCAGATTCTGTACAGTAGCTGAGTATACAACTAATAAGGCTTACTTATGTTATGTGACTGGACAATTAGAGTGACTAGTGAACTATTACAATATTAGTCTTAACGTTTGAGGTACGATTTATTGGTAAAAAGACAAAAACAATTGATCTGGTCAACAATATTTATTACCTATATATTTTAACGAGTACCTACAAATATCAATCATACATCGTGAACTCCTTAAGCAGTTGTGTAACAAAGTTGTGGCAGCCAAATTGCTTTCAAAATTCAACAGGCGTTATACAAATTGCAACATATGGCTATAACCTTTTTAAACAGAATACCAAACAAGAAACGTGACTTGCTCTAAGTAAGTAAATGTTTTTCAACATTTGGTGATAAAAACATGGAAGCGTTACAGAATGTTATCACCCGAAGACGTCGCAAGAAAAGTTTGGATTTCCATGAGTGAGTATGAATTGAACATTTCATATCAGAGTTTACCAAAAATCATAAACAGAGACGAAATCATGGAAATCAAAGATAACCTTAACAAATTAAATATGGAATTGCAAATAGCAAACAAGATAGAAAGTTTAAACATTGAAAATAACAACTTGAAGAAACAATATTGTTAACATTCCAGAATAAAATAAATCTATCGGCGCTTTTGAATTAAATAACAATATTAACAGATCGATTGCATCGCCACTCAAGTTCTATTCTCCACAGTTTCAAAAGCGACATAGGTCATGTAGTACGAGAATCGGCTTAATAAAAACATCTTCTGAGGATCATCTTCCCCAAACATGACGATAGAAACAATTTAAGTTACTTTTTCGAGCAATCCATGCCAGCAGAATATAGATTACACAGTAATAAACCACCAGCCATCTTATCGATATATTGTTGACATAGGAAACATCGAAACGGGTACAATAGTGGACATTGGGACAGCAAAAGCCCTTACTATAAATACAATATATATATATATCAATATTGACTTCTGATCATAGTAACAAACTCTCAAATTCAAATAGTAACATTACATCATCGAACGCAAAAACTAATGGCTTAATAACAAGAAAATACCAAGCAAAAATGTTTGCTGATCAAACTGGACTTGATATGAGAAGTTAGCTTCAAGAACTACTGGGAAAGTCTTTCAATTGGACATCAATTGTAAAGCCAGGGGCCCCAATAGCCGAAATAATAAGTACCGACATGTGTTGCTGAGTGTAAAGATTTTACCAACTCAGACTACATAATGATATTAGGGGGGCTCTAACGATTAAAAAAATCCTTTTAATTTTCAGCCTATTTTGTATTACACTCTGAGTCAACTTAAACACACAAATGTCTTAGTTGGCAAACTCTATAAAAACAAATATCTTAATGTTAATATGCTCCATAACTAGTTGAAACTAGTATATAGGTATAGTAATTTTATCAATTCAACCTTTTTGCCACTAGACCAGGATCATTTTAATGCAAAATTATTCTCAAAATACATGAATACAATGCAAGCAAGTAGACTAATCTATAAGGAAATACTTCGTTTGAAGTACAGAAATGATTATACAGGGTTATTTTTTAAAGACCAGCCAAATTTAAGGATGTGGTACAGACCATCAAACTGAACAACTTTCTCCATGGGACAAATAGCGTAATCGCGAAAATTTTATCAACTGTCCCATAGAAAACTTCAATACCTATTCGACCTAAATGTATGGGACAGCTGAATTATTATTCGCGATTACGATGTTGGTCCCATGGAGAAAGTTGTTCAGTTTGATGGTCTGTACCACATCCTTAAATTTGGCTGGTCTTTAAAAAATAACCCTGTATAAAGTATAACATGCAAATCAAAAGTGGTACATGATACCAGTGAGCATGTACAAAAGTCTTACAATAATATTTATACACAGACAGATAATGAAACTTCATCAAAGCGTAGCATAGTAGTTACGAATGGCATTGCCACTCAGTCTGATATCCTAGAAGATAATGATGATTTTTTTCGTACCTAAATTATATAGCAACTCTCATTGCACAACGACTAAGTCTGAAACTCCTGTTAATTATATCTTCCTTAGTATCTATCTTCAGAATTTATGTGGAATAAGTAATAAAAAAATTAATTAGAGCTGTATCTACAAGACAGTTTATATGTATGTATTACGGAACATTTCTTGACCATGGAGTCGGCTTCGCTATTTAACATTGACAATATTATAAAATGGTGTCTTTGCACTGCACGAAAAAATAAAAAAACGGGTGGTAGCCTAACATGCAAAACAAGCAATGAGATCGTTTGTGAAGAAGTGCTTTTTTGTCAAAAATATTACAAAATTGAAAGCTTTGAAATATGTGGTGTTAAAGATGCTAACACTAACATCTACATATTCTGCTGTTACAGAAATCCGGTTGATCAGAACTATGAAACATTTTTATCTATGTAAGTTAGAACATTATTACTGGAACAGTTCTTCAGTAAAAAATGCATTACCTGCATTACTTATAATTTTAGACCAATTATTAACGACGTGACGTATAAACGAAATAACAAGCAAACATGTTTGGATAACTTTTTGACGAATCTACCAGATGATATAATGAATAACTTATGATTGTTATTTTTCAGGCTGTTCTTGGGATTTACTTCCAACTTTACAATACTGGTCATCCATCAGCTGACAGCTTACAATGGCTCGCGCTAGTGTCAATTATGCTTTACTTCCTATCTTATTTTGGTGGTAAGCCTATTTTTTTATTTGGTTGATCTTCATAATTCTCATGTGATTTTATTCGGGGCTGCTCAAGCTAGCCACGCCAATATACCCACAAATACAATAAAAACTATACGTACTCAAGCAAAAAAATAATAAATAAAATTAATAATTCCCATAATGTAAAAAAAGAATCCCATAATGTAGTCAAGTTCATACGCTGCATAATATTCAATCTAAAAAAGTCTCCTGCCCTTGAGCCCCTTTCTGTATGTCCGCCACAAAAAAACACAGAGTTCCTTTGTTTCCAGGTTTCGGCATCATCCCCAACACATTTATCGGCGAGATGTTCACGGACACTTGCAGAGGTTTCGGAGGAACGTTCACAGTAACCATCGGCTGGGTGTTCGGTTTCGGAGTAACAATCGCATTCGGTTACATGTTGCCAACATTAGGACCAAGTGTTACCTTCTGGATATTTGGTGGCGCTTGTGCATTTGCATTCTTCTTCAGTATAGTTTTTGTACCTGAAACCAAAGGAAAGAGTCTCTTGGAAGTTCAAGAGCTCTTAGGTAGATGATTAGTTTTATATAATGTCTGTGATATTAAATACTTATTTATTTATTAGTAAATTTCGTTTGAATTTTCTGATCCTACCCCAAAACATTGACAGTATTCTCTCTGTGGGAGTGAATCCAGAATGACGTGATCCGTCAGAGAATCGGAGTATTCGCTGTAGCCCGCTGAATCAGCAAACTGAAGTGGTATTAAGTTGACCATATTAGCCGTATAACCAATGACCGTAACTTGGGTATGTCGTACTTTAGACCGTGTATCGGCTAACGCAGTATATTATCTAACAATATTGTGACTCGGCCCTGTTCTTGAAATAATTACCTAAAGTCGCGCGGTACGTAAACACGTGATAGGACTGCCCGCCTATAGCATTTTAATTTCATCAACCTACTTGAGTTTCTTTCGAGTTTTGTGATTGTAAATATAAAATATGTTTTTGTTTAAAAAAATGAAATTCATTGTGAATGAAATAGGTGTTCAATAAAAATACATGTTGTGTTTTTTGATTAGTAAATTTAATTTTAAAAAAATATCCTTATAAAGAGACTGAGAGGTGAAAATTGGTGACCACTTTAGCGACGAGCTCCAAATTTGTTACGGTGTGCCGCAGGGCAGTATACTCGGTCCTACGCTGTTTCTCATATGATCTCTGCAATCTCAACATCACAAATGCAAGAATTGTGTCTTACGTTTTTCGCAAACCACGAGTTTGCGAAAAACGTCACAGCTTCAGATTATCACACAAAATGGTTTTAATTCTGCCTCTAACCGGCTTCGATCCTACCATGCCGGTTTCCTCACCATGTTTTCTTTCACCGTTTTGAGAGCAGCGGTGATGAAATTATTTACGCAAAGTAAAGCGCCTGGCTGGGTTCGAACCCACGACCTACAACTCGTAAGTTGGGGGCCTTACCACTGAGCCACAACTGCTCCTACTATCATATCAAAACATTATAGGTACCTAAGTCTATGCACAATTTCAGCCTACAGCAGTCATTTTCATAATATTCTGGAATAATTATTTGGAAATCTAACAGCGTGCTGCCCATTAATCTAAATGTCATTTAATGATAAAAATAATAATAATGCGAGTCACGTTATCATTATTACTGTCCGAGCATTCGTATTTTTTTTTTTTCATTTATACAGGCTGGCAGAAACATCGACGCGCAAACTGAAACCACGAATTTAGCACATGATTTTAGCTATCTAAAAAAAATCTGCTGTTTCATAGAAAAGTGAAATACCTACGCTGTCAAAAAATGAATGGAAGGGCAATTTTTTTTTAAACCGGCAAAAATTGTCAACGTATTTGCGGGGATTCAGAATCATGTGCTGAATCCATGGTAACAAAAAAAGCAATTCGGTTGTTCAACATTTTCTAGAGTATAAATCAACAATATTTACTCTACACTACTTATTAATTTGACTAATATAAAGTTTGGAAGAAAAAGACATGTTGCGCTGTCAACTCAGCTTATCGCAGTCCACTGCTGGACATAGGCCTCTTCCAGACTGCGCCACAACACCCTGTCCTCCACCTTCCGCATCCAGTCTACCCCAGCCACCATCTTTAGGTCCGTTCATCTAGCTGGGGGGCGTGCCACACTACGCTTGCCAGTACGCGGTCTCCACTCCAAGACTCGTCTGCTCCAGCGGCCATCGGTCCTTCGACAGACATGGTCAGCCCTTTGCCACTTCAGTTTGGTTATTCTGCAAGCTATGTCGATAACTCTGCTGACCCCAAATAAATTTGGATAAGGGCAGGAGATTGATGTTGACTTATTAATTTGACTTTAATCATGTTTATAGATAATAAAGATATTAGATAACTAGCTGTGCCCAGCGGTTCAGTCGCATAAGTTTCGATCCCGTGGGAATATCGGGATAAAAAGTATTATATATGTTAATCCTGGTTATAAACCATCTGTGTACCAAATTTCATCTAAATCTGTTCAGTAGTTTTTGCGTGAAAAAGTAACAAACATCCATCCATCCAAACTTTCACGTTTATAATATTAGTAGGACTAGCTGCGCCCCAAGGTTTCATCGGCATAAGTTTTGATCCGGTAGAAATATCGGGATAAAAAGTATTCTATATGTTAATCCCGGTTATAAACCATCTGTGTGCCAAATTTCATCCAAATCCGTTCAGTGGTTTTTGCGTGAAAGAGTTACAAACATCCATCCATCCATCCATCTATACATACAAACTTTCACGTTTATATTTAGTAGGAAATAGGATAGTAGGATTTCTAAAAGCTTAAACTGATCCGTAATACCTTCATAACTGAAGCATAATGGACCACACAGGAAGGCAAATGGACTCGCATAAAACAAGGTTGATCTTTAGACCCAGGTTTACACCACTGAGCCAATTTCGAGCTTTAATCCAACAAAGTTAAAAATACATAAACTGATTTTATATCCGGGTTATTATGTAGAAAAAATAAGAACTTTTACGGCCAGAATAAGGCACGAAATACAAAAACTCGCTCGAAGGTTTTTTAAGCTTGGACCAAAGTAAAAATAATTTTGTAATGAAACGCAATGTGCCATATAATTGCAAACTAAACAAAACTAGACCAAATCAAACAAACTGGTTGCTAATGTAATTGTATAATTTATTCTTTTTTTTTGACATTGATTTACATTCTGTAATTACTTAAAGTCACACCCAAACTTATTACTCTTTATTTATTTATGAAAATCGTCTACTTTTAGAATGTTTGTAAATATGTGAGCACCATGTATTTATCACATAGTTAATTTATATGTCATGGTTTCATTACTCCATTTTAATTCTCTTTCCTATTGTGGTATAGTAACTTTATTTTTAGGTGCATCGTCTTCACATATAATTTATATAATTAATGTATGCAAAATATTGTAAAACATTTTAAAAGAGTAACGGTGGAGTTTCTTGCCCATTCTTCTCCATACGAAAACTACCTTTTGGAAGGGGCGACTAGAATCAATTTTATTTTTATTTTATTTTTGACGTTCATAAGTGCCTTTTATGTGCCTCTTTGAAATAAATGATTTGACTTTGATTGACGACCGCATACTTTTGGTACCCACCAGTTTAGTAGAAGATTAGTATTTTATCACAGAATGTATACAGACAGATATAGCATAGTCTGCCTATAATGATCCCACTGCTGGGACACAGGCCTCTCGGTGAGAGGGGGTCGGCCATAATCCACCATGCGGGCTCAGTGATGATCTGTATGTATCTGGTGTATTGTGTGGTTTTTAGTTTATGCTAAATAAATGTATTTTCTTTCTTTTTTCTTTCAATTCGGGTTGGTAGATGTCACATGTCTTCGATTTTTTCGCTTCTACGACATGCTGGTTTCCTCACGATGTTTTCCTGCACCGTTTTGAGAGCAGTGGTGATGAAATAATTTACACAAAGTAAAGCGCCTGTCTGGGTTCGAACCCACAACCTGCAACTCGTAGGTAGCAGCCTTTACCACTTAGCCACCATTGCTCAGGCAGACATACTCTTTATTAATCTACCTTACACGAATGCGTTTTCTTTATCAATTTTTTGATGTCACTATTGTTTTGCATACTAACAAATATTGTTAAGAATGTAAGCATTCTTAAACACGTGTTACAAAATTATCAATATTGTAACACATGCATGTTATGCATGCACAAATGGTTTTGATAATAATTTGGTAGGTACTATTCTAAGATAATATCCTGTGATATTAGATAATGCCTTGATAACGTAATCTCAGTTTTATGAATTCGACTGCATAAATTATTTATCCTTTCTAGTCTCCACACTGGAATTCGTATCCCGAGCCTCAAGATACAGACTAGTTTGGGGCTCACTGACCAATAATATACAACGTGTCGCTATGCTGCGATATTAATTTAACACACAAGTAGGGCTACTGGCCAGTAATCATAAAAAATATAACAACATAAAATAATTCGTAATTTGAAAACCACCGCCTGCGCCGCTCGCCAACATAGGACTCTCTCTCTTTCCTTCAATTCGCCTACTCTTTGCACGTTATTCGTTTTAATTTCATGGATGCGATGTTATGATCCGTGACCTGGCAAATAACCCGTGCGCTACAATTCTTTAAGTCAGGTTGCTCCAAGGTCAGGTGCTATTTATTAATTTATTTATAATTTTCTAAAAAAGCAATTTTAGAAAATTATAAATTAATTAATAAATAATAGCGTTTAATGAAATTAAATGTGCCCATCAAACGAAAACGCAAAACCGTTTAAGCGTGTTAAATTAATGTCGCCTTTAAAATGCCACGCTGTATATGTAATCTAGCTGTCTGCTGTAGGTAATGTTATAAGCTAGGTACTCATGTCGTCTCAACTTGCTGTTAAACAGTGAACCTGCTTACTGTATTACCTGGACAGTAAATATTTTCTATTTTATTGTATTTCTTTTTCCGCCTAAAAATAATACACCTAATTACTTAGAAACCGTCCATTTTCTACGAGTAACTAACTCGTAGAAAATCGTAATGTAAATAGCTGTTGATGCTGCAAAGTTATTTATTTGAGTCGTATCTTAGCCGAGTATTCAAAAAAGTCATGATCAAGATATCGAACCAATAGCACTATGGAATAGAGACACTCGTGTTAGGAATACTTAATAAACCGGTTTTCTGGGGTATTATTAGGGGTTGAAGTATGAAATTGCCGATTTGTACTGAAAAATTGAAAGTCGTTTTTTTTCTTTTATTAACATATTTATTTAATCAAAATAATTACCATTATTATGTATACATTGGTGCCATCTAATAGGAAGTTCATTTATGCCTTTGCGATAGAACTCTCGTGATCTAGATTCGACAAACTGTGTGAAAGCATTTTGTACTGCCTCCTGAGAAGAAAACTTTTTATCACGTAGAAAATTGTCCAAATCACGAAAAAAATGGTAGCCCGTTGGAGCAAGGTCTGGCGAATACGAAGGGTGACGAATGGTTTCTAATTGCAGTTCCTGTAGAGTTAAAACGGTTTCTCATGCTGTATGAGGTCTCGCGTTATCATGGAGCAATAATGGTGAAGATCAATTCATGAGTTGGGGCTGTTTCACTGCTAGTTTTGCTATCATTGTTCGGTGCGTTCATTAGCAGTCCCCTCTCCAAACGTAACATTGATATTGCGAGGTGTTTCTGCAGCGTTAGTTCCGCGTCCGAACTCGTATTCAAAAATAACTCGAATTTTCGAAGTAAGTCTTTCTTGTCTAAGCTGAATAAAAAAAACAACTAAAAGTCGATAATCGAATGTTGCACATTTTTTAAAAGAAGAACTTCGTAGGTACCTTGTGAAAAAAGTTTCACTTAAAAATCTCAAACCATGAAGGTTGTATGTCAATTCGAAGTACCTATTACAATAAAACGGCAATTTCATACTTTAACCCCTATTATTAACCCAGCTCAACGATAGATAAACTCATGTTGGGAATACCTATGAAACCAGTTTTATGGGATTGATATTATTAACCCTGGTATGGCTAAACGGTTTTTTAGTTGTTCGTTTGGAGGTAAGCTAAGTATTCACCGTCCGTTTTCGTCAACGTGTGGTTCCCCCGTACCGTCTTTGTACATACAGATTTATTATTTTTATCAGTATTTTAAGATAGTAGGATGACTGATAAAAAATTATAAACCGACAATAAATTCGACCTATCGGTTGCCAATTTATCGTAAGTGATTCCGCACAATATTGTTAAAAAAATTATTATACAAGTAGTGTAAAGTGAAAATTGTGTAATGGAAGCCAAAACGAATACCAGTTTAAGTAAACAATTTTTGATAGCAGCATGCTGTAAGTTCCAACGTAATTTTAAATATTTAGAAAAAACTGTAATATCCCATAAAAATTAGATTAACAAGGACGAGTAAAAAATACATTTTCTTTTATTTATTTTTTTTAATAAAAAACCCAATATCTATAAACAACTTCGTACTATAAAAAAATATATAAATACATATTTTTTATTTTTTATTAATAGGTATTATATATTTAAATTAAAATTATTTCATTTATTTTGCAACTAGTATTATAAAACTCACAATTTACAGTGTAAATAACTTCGTACTGTCAAATAAAATTAAGTAATTTAATCTGCAACTATGATAAATTTAAATTAAAATCTCTTAATATAGGTATACATAGTACTATTAAATAAATATTAACTTGTATACGTCATTTCTTAAAAGCTAGTAAAAGTATAATTACCTACAGTTGGCATTTATTTACATTTCACATTTTCTTAAGAATAAAAATTTAAATTATTTCAGTATACATAGGCCAGTTAGCGGTAGGCTTCACTCTTGGCTGGATAGCACCAGTGCTGGCCAAACTGCAGAATCCTGACGAGACACCCTTGGACGATGTCATTACCGATGGAGAAGCATCCTGGGTCGTGTCCATTGTTTTTATTGGAAGCTTCGCGGGTGAGTAAAAAAAATAGGCATGTATTTAAAATTTAAACTAACCTCAAATAATTCCCGTTTTCCTTTCCTGAAAATTTTATTGAACACTAACACACTACAGCCACCACACATCAAACACTTCACTTACCCAACCACCACCACTACACCACCAGCACTACCGCCACCACCTCCACCACCCCATCACCACCACACCACCACTACCCACTGTCACCGTGCCACCATCACCACCATCTCACCACCACCACCACTTTCACTTCACTCAATGAATGCATTTCTTTTTGTGAACCTCAAATAATTCCTATTTTGGGGGTACGATCTAGAAACTGCGACAAACTTGGATGTAGTAGACCAACGCGATTAGTCATAGTTCTGACCTAGCCTAGCCCGTTTGGTCGGGGTACCCTAGCTTAGTTACTGCGAGCGACTTTGAGAAAAGATCAGAAAGTTAAAAAGAGGCTCATTTATTAAAAATGTGTGAGAAGCCCCAAATAAATTAGAGGTTCATTAATTTAAAATAACGTTTATCTTTAGGAGTTCAGTCAGTTTTTTACTTAGTGAGAATAAAGTCTGACTAAGTGACAACAAGGAGTATCGTGTTACCCAGTAACTGGTTTGTGGAGTTTCTGCAAACTACTGGTAGGTATTTAGCTGCACCCATAGAAATGTAAAAAATAGGAGAAGTGGCAAGGGGGCGTATCTGTGTCGTCGCGGCATGTTCAAAATGACCATGTTCTAGTCAAATGGCCGTCTCCGACTAGAACTAGTGCGCTTACGACCATGATCGTGAAAAAATATAAGAACGCCGTGTTGTTCAGTGGTTTCTTGTAAAATCCGAAGCCAAAACCAAAACTTTGTAAATCATGGAATCACTTACCATATATAAATAAAAGTATTTTACTATATTTGTCTTTAAAATCATGAAAAACAACAAATTGTAAAATATTTCTTGCTTTTACCACTACTATTTTCGCAGTAAATACATTGCTCCTTAACCACTACTTAAGTATGTCGCTAAGTGACTTGACAAGCAATGTAAAAATCACAAAACGATACCTTATATTTTATGCGATGCATCGCATGGTACGGCCGCTGCTTCTTGCGGCCAGCTAGTGATGTGGCTGTGCAGATCCACTAACGTAGACTATCGACAACAATGTCAATTACCCAACGAATATACCGAACACGAATATATTTGTCAACCGTTTTAACCCGGTTGGAAGACCTAAAAAGATGACATTTAAAACTGGTTGGAAGACCCTTGAGAAGTTGTAAAATAATGTTTAATTTTTTTTTATTTACTTTTATTTTTTTTTTTGCTTTTTTTATTGATTTATAATAGAATATTTTCTGGACATATCATTTTTTATTTATTTTATTTTCAGAACCCCAAATTTTTTTAGTACAATAATAAATGGGAGAATCGATAACTTTCCGATTTAGTCAATCACTAGCGTATATGTAAAATAAATGGCTTTTGCACAGCACAACGATAGCGACCCATGTTTTTGTGTGAGTAAGTTGTACGGTGCATGGTAAATGCACGCTATGTTAGATGGGTTAAGGTTTATAATTGATTGTGTGGTATGTTCTGATTTATGAATTCCAAGTGTGCGCGCGACTGTACCTATTGCTTTTACTCAACTACATGTGTAGTAGTGGCGCAGTAGTGGGATCGTCTTAGCGACATGGAGTTCTGATACATTTTCAACTACCGGGGCATATCTCCTTCTTTCCTATACTGGCTGCAACCGATAAGATTGGGAGCCGAGAAAGACCATACCGCCGACCATAATACAATTGGGAAAAGGCTAGGCATATGATGATTTAATACTTATAAAAACGTGAAAACTAACAACTTAAAGACTACTGTGAAATGTTTTTTTATGACGAAACTTAGTTTGCATTACAGTCTAGCCTTAGTAGATTAAGTAAAGTAAAATAAGTAAAATAAAATAAATAATAAATAAATAAGTAGGTACCTAAATAGGTTTTTTTTCCTAATTGCTTCTTTATCGGATTTTCTAAGAATGTGCCCTATACTATTCTTCGTTTCTAAAAATTATGAGAAAGACATTTCTTCATATTGTTCTCAAGGCATTATAAAAACTTTTAGAACACACGATCCAGTATTTTGATTAATAACATGGGGGTTGGGTAGTGGTACACTGGGTGGCAGGGACATTGACGGGCAACCTGTTATCATGGGCATGATTCTTGAACCCCTGGGTTGAAATTATTAGTCGGTAATTTAAAAAAAAAGCATGCGCTGAATTCATGGTTTCAGTTTGTGCGTCCCTGCCACTGTATACTACACCCACATTTGGCCAGTTATGTGTAAGTACCATGTTATAGTGGAAGAGCCTTTGCCGAGAATCAAGGTGAACAGTGTGCGATTAGAGTAGCTATGTCCAGTAGTGGACTGCTGTAGGCTGATGATGATGATCATGAGCACAAATCTAGACTCCATCGTCCGAAAGGGTTACCGCTGCCCTGGTACATAAAGGGCTAAGGAAGGAACACGGGTGGGTTTTAGTCAGTAAGAGTCTGACACTCCCTTCTGCTCCACCCAGAGCGGGAGGGGTCATTTGATGATTTCCCATCGTCAAAAAAAAAAAAAGGCTGCTTCTGAGAAATCCTTAATAGAATAACCCAAAAACTCTTTGAAACCCGACCTTATGGTGGTATGTTTGACCAATAACAACCGGATTTATATCTATCTTTCAGGTCCCTACCTCTCAGGATATCTCTGTAACGTGATAGGCAGAAAACCTTGCCTTTATCTTGGGGGAGGCGTTGTAATGTTGTCCTACGTTCTGATGGCCTTTGCGAATCATTTGGCAATGATATATGCAGGCCGTGTTCTGGTTGGAGTAGGCAACGGAGTCATATTTATTACAAATCTTGTCTACATTGGAGAGTTTGCGTGAGTACCCATTCATTTATATTACATACATACCTATACATCCATAAAATCATTACCTTCCGTTTCTGACTACCTGTAGGCAGACACTACTTCGAAACGAGTCCATATTATGATCATAAGTGAACGCGAACCGCGCTGTCGATCCGCTAGCGGGACACAAACCTAGACTTCAGGGTACCACTGAGCAAATCCAAAATCAGCCCGAACTGAGGATCAAACTCAGGATTTAACGCAATAATAGCATCAACATTAATACTTCTTTCGTCTTTCAGATCAACAAGAGTTCGAGGCACACTGTTAACTCTCACAGGATTCTCTAACACTTTGGGAACGGTGATAGTGTATTCAGTAGGACCGTTTATATCTTATGCAGCAGTGTGCTGGCTAGGAGCGGCTATTTGCGGTCTATACATTGTGTTAGTATTTATCTTCGTAACTGAAACTGCTGTATATCAAGTTATGAAGGGTAAGAATTACTTTATTCTTTTGAGTGCTTAAATTGTAATACACATTTACATGATTGTATTCTTTACACATGTGAGATTCCCCTCTAGGGGCCATAATAGGTATTAAAAAAAATATATTATTTCAGGCAAAATAGAAGAAGCGATGGAAAATCTTGCTTCACTTGGCAGACAAGACGACATAGACGAAATAGTAGCTAAAGCCAACGAAAAACCGAAATCAAATATGGCCCAGTTGACGGAAATGTATACGATCAGGTCGAATAGAAGAGCTGCATTTATAATAATAGTATTAAACATTATGCAGCAGATGAGTGGAGTGATAGCTGTGATTTCCTTCGTCACGATAATTTTCGACATGACGGGTTCGAATTTGGAGTCGCATATATCCACTATTATTATTGGTGTCACACAAATGGCCGCGGCAACTATTGCGCCTGTGCTTGTTGATAGAACTGGAAGGAAATCTCTGTTGCTGGTCTCGACAGCAGCTTGTTCATTGAGTTTGGTTAGATCTTTGTTTTGTTTGGCTTTAAAAACGGGAGACCAACCAACCAATAGAATCAAAACAAAATAGAATTTGTCCATTTAACAACCTGCACTCTGGATCCACGTGGTGGATTTCTCTTCGAGAAAAGGCTGTGTCACAGCAGTGGGAATTTTATAGGCTGATCATGTCTGAGAATTATTAACTTATATTGTGATAATGGAGGGGAACTCCTATATTCAAAAATATACTCTTCATGCCATATCGATTGGCGTTCTTATGTTTGATTTGCAAGATGAACAAAGTAAGATTGGATATTTATGCCATGGCCCTGATCTGGGGGTGCAGTGGTGGCCCAATGGTATCAACCCCGACTAACGAGTAGTAGGTTGTCAGTTCAAACCCAGCCAGGCACTTTACTTTGTGTGTTTAATTTCATCACCACTACTCTCAAAACGGAAAAGGAAAACATTGTGCGGAAACTGACATGTCCTAGAACCAAAAAAATCAAAGACATGTACCATCCACCAATCCGCACTGGACCTGCGTGGTAGATTGTGGCCTACTCCCTCTCACAGAGAGGAGGCCTGTGTCCAAGCAGTAAGAACATTATAGGCTGATTATGCAATGATTATGCCTATAGATCTTCTTCATCTTCTTTTGATGCCTCTACAATCACTGAAGGAACCTTTGCGAGGTGGAACCGCAGGACTTTATTCATCATACAACGCCGACTAGATCTTGGCATACCTACCTTAATTGTTTGTTGTAGTTTTGCTTTCCCTCATATTTTTATTGTTATTTTTCAGGCTGCTCTTGGAACGTACTTCTTCTTGTACGACAATGGTTACCCAATTGCTGACGACTTACAATGGCTTTCACTAGTATCACTTATGATGTTCTTCATTTCTTATTTTGGTGGTAGGTTTTTTTAATTTAATGATATTGAATTGCGTATGAGCAGGTGAGTTCGTATATTCAGCATGGGACTGCAATAGGCTGATTTGATTGATTGACGTAGCGTATGTTGTCACAACCAGCTATCAATGGATATCTGCGATACCAGAACCATCGCGCGTTGTCGACCCTACAGATGAAGTTAGTGTTTCATGTGCCTGTAATTACACCGCTCCCCATACCCTTCTAACCGGAACCAGTAGGTCTACGCTCAAAACCGTAGTTTTGGCTATATTTACGGGCGTTTCCTAGTCCGTGTCTCCTACGGACATAAGATTTGTTTGGGACCCGAACTTAGAATTAATGAGAACACGGTTAGACAGTCCTTACTCCCGACGTATTTTAACCCGTCCGAAAAGTCGTATATCGTATCGAACTAGTTTCGGACGGGCCGTATCTTCAGTGACGGACTTAGAGAGTAGGTTCACAGTACTGGTCTGGATGACCTCTTTTTCTTTTTCTGGAAGAGCTCTTTAACGACATTCTTTATCTTAATCAGGACCTGTCTTGCCGGTGAGCTAAAAAAATGTAATACCTATATCTTATTTCTTTCTTCTCCAGGTTTTGGCATCATCCCCAACACATTTATCGGCGAGATGTTCACGGACACCTGCAGAGGTTTCGGTGGTACATTCACGGTAACCATCGGTTGGGTATTCGGTTTCGGAGTATCAACCGCATTCGGCTACATGTTGCCGGCGTGGGGACCTAGCGTTGTCTTCTGGATATTTTCTGGCGCTTGCGCTTTTACGTTCCTCTTCAGTGTTTTATTTGTACCTGAGACAAAAGGAAAGAGTCTGTTGGAAATCCAAGAGATTTTAAGTAGATCTTGGCTGTGATATTATTTATTAAATGTTTATATTTATTAATTTTGTTCTTTTTTCATTCTGTAACAGAAGGGCATAAATAAAAAAGGCAGACTGTATAATCACACTGATTTAATATTATTTAAATATGATTGAACAGGGGTTTTGCTTGATTGCAGCAACAAGAGAGCGAAAATAGGCTCGCAGAGTATTATATAGCTTTCCCCCCTCCGGAGGCGTCCGGCAGTTATGGCGGTGGCTTGGCTTGCCTGGGATTGGCTGGCTTGAGTGGCGCGCTGTGATTGGCTGAGGCAATGTGGCGTAACAATTCATTCATTTTCTGGATTTATTGTAAAACTGTAGAAGCTTGAAGGAGCAGTGATGGCCCAGTTGTAACTGACGCGACTTACGAGTTGTAAATCGCAGGTTGGAACCCAGTCAGGCGCAATACTTTGTGTAAATTATTTCAACACCGCTGCTCTCAAAACGGTGAAGGAAAACATCGTGTGGAAACTGGCATGTCCTAGAACCGAAAAATTCAAAAACATATCTACTAACCCGCACTAGGCACGCGTAGGTTACAGCCCACTTCCTCTCACCGACAAAAGGCCTGTGTCCCAGCAAGGGAAACATTATAGTCTAATTATGCTATTGTAAAACTATAGGTATGTATGTGCAAAGACTAGCATAGATCCTGCAGAAAATATCGAATTATTGTGCATTTTCATCATCATCAGATCAATTGAAAGACGTTCGCTGCTGGACATAGGTCTCAGGCCCTGCCTTGATAAAAGACGGTCCAATTTATTCCAAGAAACCTGTTCGGATTAATAGCTCCGCGTTTTGTTGTTTTGTTAGCTGGACAATTTTTTTAATGGAAACTGTCAAATCTTCAAGCAAGTGTCAAGCTTACGTCAAGTTTATTCCGCCAATTTCATGATTCCTCTTAAAATCTGTGGTGAAAATAGTGTTATTTTACCAGATTTTGACTTGCAAAGCATAATACTCGAAGGAACTATTAATGCAACACGTGCATTCAAGAAATAGCATAATAGGATTGTTTTACTAGGTAATTAAATAAATAATGGTGTCTTGGATTATTTTCATAAGAAGATTACTATTTTATCAGGTATTTGGTCAAAATGCCGCCCAGAAATGGATGGCTAAAACATAAGGAAATAAAAGACAGCCTCTGGGAATTCCTATAGTATACTTATTACTTTATCGTAAAGATCCCGTATCTTTTTGCAGCGATTTAGAAAGTGAATTATTTTCGACTGCTGGTCAGCCTAGCCTTTTCCCAATTATATAGGGGTTGGCTTTCAGTCTAACCAGATGTACCTGTGTGCCAGTATTTTACATGAAGCGATTGCGTACCTGACCTCTACAAACCAGTAACAATGTTTGTCCGACTTTTGGACTTGTGACTACCCGTAAGGACTGTCAAAGATTTGCGAATGACAGCCGGAACCAACGGCTTAGCATGCTTTCCGAGGCACGGAAGGGTCTCTATATGTAATTGATGGTTACCCATCAAACCCACCCACAAACAGACCGCGGCAAGCGTAGGTTAACCTTCGATAGATTTCATTTAGCCACGAGCCCCATGTACTACAGCCTGTGTTGCTATTAACATTTTTATTTATTATTTTCATCTTCTATCAGTCATATTCTTCAACAAACTTAGCCTTTCCCAGGATGCTTCGTAACTTCTATACCCATATAATAATGAAAACTGATAGGTATATATTAGAGATTGGGCTGGCCACGACTGCCGTATGCCCAATGAGCTGTGGACCAAAATAACCACCACATGGAGCCCTAACACAGATAAATGGCATCGCGGCAGACCCCGTAGAAACTGGCGCGATGAGCTGGACCAAACAAACGACCAGTGGTTCACTTTAGCCCTGGATCGAAAGAACTGGAAGTCATGGGGAAAGGCCTTTGCCCAGCAGTGTGATGACGCAGACTAACAGTAACACAGTAACAGGTATAACTACTCTGTGTAAGCAATGATCAGTCTCGTGAACTCCTTCGGTATTGATAAGTTGATTCTGGGTTGTATTTGGACCAGGCAATGGCAATTATCCGCCAATTTTATTTTGATTTTCAGTTAAAGTAATGTGACTCTTTGCTAAGACCTTTTTTTGTTCTTCTATCTATTACTGGTGTAAAAACTTATTAACGGTATGAATGCTGATTTATTAAATAACAATGGCTTGACTACTTCGAGATGAAAATCGACTCGACAGCTAGAATTTCGGAGGGCGATCTTTCACTTCAGTCTATCACGAAACAATATAAAATCGCAGGAGTATGTGAGTATGAACATTAACCTATTACTTTAAAACTCGGCAAAATTCATCCATAGTATTATTAGCCTATAATGTTCCCACTGCTGGGACACAGGTCTCCTCTCGGTGAGGGAGTGGGTAGTAATTCACCACGGGGGCCCAGTGCGTATTGGTAGACGTCACATGTCCTTGAATTTTTGGTTCTAGGATATGCCGGTTTAGTCACGATGTTTTCTTTCACCGTTTTGAGAGCAGTGGTGATGAATCAATTTACACAAAGTAAAGCGCCTGTCAGGGTTCGAACCTAGGACCTACAACTCGTTAGTCACGGTCGTCACCACTGGGCCACCACTGCTCTTTCATCCATACTTCCGTATTATTATATCTACAGGGTTAAATTAAATTAGCTAGTAAAACTTCGCAGACGTGATAGGTATCGGTATCAAATTTAATTTGACCTTGTATACTAATAATAAAGCTGAAGAGTTTGTTTGTTTGTTTGAACGCTCTAGGTTCGACGTTCATTCTATATTGAACTATATTTCAAAAGTTTAAAAGTTGAAATTTTTATTGCCCGTGACTTTGTTAGTAATATGTATGCTGTTAAAAGTGACATTATTTTCTACAATAAAAGAAGAAGAGTTTGTTTGAACGCGTTAATCTCTAGAACTACTAATCGATTTGTAAAATTATTTTTGCATTTGATAGCCCAATTCTTGAGGAAGGCTATAGGATATTTAACATTACGCTAGGACTCTAAGGAGCAGAACAAAAACAAAAAATAGTCAGAAACGACATTTCCTAGAACCAAAAATTCGAAGACCAATCCGCACTGGGCCCGCGTGGTAGTTTACAGCCCACTCCCTCTGGAAGAGGTGGTGGCCTGTTTGCCAACAGTGGAAAAGTTATAGGCTGATTTGATTATGCTTTGATCATGCTAAACACAGCAAAGCTGCTTGGTAGAGAAAATAGGTTTGGTTGTAGTATTATCCCAGAAGGTTTCCTGTACTAAGAGTTCTGCTAATACTGATGAGTACTCACTGACCAAATACGCTGGACTTCATACTATCGATGACAATATAAACATTTGAGTTTCGCCATTTTGGCGCTGACAGCAACGTGAGCGTCCGTGAAACTAATATTCTTAATAGCGAGTTTTACAAGATGCGCATACTCTCATGATAAAAATGTACTAAATATCTCGTAGTCAACACCAAATACACAAAAAGGTTTATTCCTCGATTTAGACCTAAATCTTCAGAGACGTATCAAAACAAAACGATGACCATTTGCGACAGTGTGTCAATTTTAGTTCCAGAGACGCTCGTGCGGGGTGCTTTGAATCGGCACCAAAAACAACTGTCATTTCATATACCTAGTATATTTAGTCCAGCGTACTTGTATAATATAGGTCAGTGTGGGTACTGCTTACGACAAATAAAGCATCAGAGAGCTCGCGAAAGGAAAGAAAATTAGTCTGGGTCGCTCTCGCCGGATACAGCGAAGCGGACTATAATAAACAAGGTCAAAATATATTGGCTAGTGAAACTTGGAGATATAATGGATATCTTATGTTATCACGATACGATAAAAATTACCTACTGGCAAAAAATAATGATAAATTATTTTATTTCTCTAAGTAGGTTTGTCCAAACACTTTTACACGTCAAACATATTTTAAAAGTGGAGACAGTGTTGTTACTTGAATTATGAGTTGAGGAAATCTGTTTTCTTTTGTTTTATCGTGTTTAGATTTATCTGTCCGTGAAGTTTATACAAAAAAACTGGTTCTTAAACTGAACGCCAATTCTCGTACCTAATTTAAAACGTTGGTTCAAAATCTAGTCGCAGTCTCGGCGACAAACGGCTGTTTGTGTATGTGAGCTTAAATGTTTGTAAACGCACCCACAATACAGGAGAAATTCCTAGAGTGGGGCAACGTTAAAAAAATTCAATAACTTGGCAAAAATGTAGGGAAATTAGAGGTATTTCTGACATACTGAGACTCAAGATCAGACTGTGAACGTTCTTAATATTACGAGAATTGCCCCCCTGATATATCAAGTGATAACACTAACTGCAGTTGATGAACCGACAAAAAAAAATCTGAAAGATCATCAAACTAATATTATATATATAATTATCATGTTTAGATATAGGTATCCATTACATCTTTGGAGTTTTGCTAGCTAATTTAACTTGACCTTGTATACATATACTAGCTTCCACCCGCAACTTCACCGCGTCAAATTTTTTATTTTACCCTAAAATATCCTATGACACTCGGGAATACTATTATAGAGGTATGAGGAAACTCTGCTTGCGAGATGCAGGATTTGCGTGACGTCAGTATGACGCGTTGTTCGCATGTGGCGTTGTAGATACCGCTACACTATAGCTCCCACAAGTGAAAGAATTTTTGTAATCGGATCGGATAGTTTCAAAGATAACCCCCTACATACAAACTCACAAATTTTACCCCATTATAATATTAGTATAGTAACTGTAACCATGAATTCAGCACATGATTAGATATTTAGATAGACCCCTAGCGTAGAAAGATTTCGTAGGTTCTCAAAAAAAAATGCACTGTTTCATAGAAAAATGCAATACCTACACGGTCAAAATGTATGGAACAGCAATTTTTATTTTTATCGAAATCATTTACTGAATCCACGGTAACTGTTTGCGCGTCGATGTCCCTGCCACCTTATGTACGAAAATAAATTCATTAAAGATGTTCCCAATTCCAGTATACATAGGACAGTTGCTAGTCGGCTACGTGCTTGGCTGGACAGCACCAATCATTCCCAAACTCCAAGACATTGAGCGGACACCGTTGGACTATGTCCTGACTGATAGCCAGGCGTCTTGGGTTGGGTCCGTTCTCTACTTTGGATGCACCTCTGGTATATATATGATTTGTCGTGTAGCGACAAGAAAAGTTTAACTTTGAGTTTAAGGCCCACGCAGCAGGAACAGGACGCACCTGCACCTGTCACCGGCACCTGCCTTGCATCGGTCTACAACTTCGGCTCCAAATGGATCTCCACCTCAGCCTCCTCAACCCACCTATCGCGCATCGTCATCCAAGCCCCCCACCTCCACACTATACACACCACTGCCATTCCACCTCCATCCTACTTTGTAAATAAATCTTTAATTAATTTCTACTTCCCTTTCTTTAATTTAATTACCTTTGACTTTAAGGTTAAGCTTTTCTTGTCGCTACACGACAGATGTTGGTATAGAAATGGCCCGAGCAGTGATGGCACAGTGAGCAGTGGTAGCCCAGTGATAACGGTCGCGAGTTACGAGTTGTAGGTTCGAACCCAGACAGGCGCTTTACTTTGTGTAAATAGTTTCATCACTACTGCTCTTAAAACTGTGAAGGAAAATATCGTGAGGAAACCGGCATGTTCTAGAACATCTACCAACCTGCACCGGGCCCGCGTGGTAGATTACAGCCCACTTCCTCTCGAAGAGAGGCCTGTGTCCCAGCAGTGGGACCATTATAGGCTGATTATGCTTATATGCTTTTGATACCACTATCATCACCCTCCTGCGGGGTAATAGCGTAACCCGCTAATCGTAATGGCTTTCATTTTGACAGCTCAACAACATTCATTGCGTTATTTACGTTGTTGAGCAGACAAATTTTTCGCACATATGAAGCAATGGATTAGCAATATCCTCCAAAATTATTCGGATTGTAATTGAAAGCGTGTTATGCAATTAGGGTGCAGTTTGTGGTTGGTTGCGTCATTTATAGACCCCAGTGCTGTGAAATTCTGGCTACTCATTGGTGATAGGTAATACGGGCTGGTGTCCGCAACTCCACGACAATGCGCGTATTTTGCGTACGGGTGGTTCTCATTGGTGATTTGAGTAGCTTCGTGAATGATGTGCCTAAATTACCCGTGGTAGATACCACTGTTGGTGACTGGTTAAATTCGTCACTCTCCTGCCCTCATTCCAATTTATTTGTGGTCGACGCAACGTGTCTTTTCTTCAATACTTCTCCATTAGTCGTCATCTCGGTAGTCACCCCCTTTCTCATCATTTACACAGTTCTTCCATCGTTTTTTTGATCTTCCCCTACACTTATTAGTTAAAATATGGACCTTATTTTCAGGTCCCTACATCTCAGGATATCTCTGCAACATGATTGGTAGAAGGCCATGTCTTGTACTTGGTGGTGTCATTTGTTCGGTCGGTTTCACGATCCTGGCAATGCCCATGGATGCGGGATGGATATATTTAGGACGAATCATGACCGGGCTTAGTAACGGCATACTGTTTGTTACGAATCTGGTTTATATTGGCGAGATAGCGTGAGTTCCTTTTACATAGTAAAATGATATAAGATGGGGAAGCATATGGCCGCGTACTAACCAAAGCGATCGTCGTACGAACACTCGAAAGTCATTCATTTTGTCCGGTGAAAAAAAAAGACGATGAGTTCACGCGAGGTCGCCCCAAGGTGCCTTCTGGTTTTCCGAACAAATGTGACATATGAACATGATGGTCCCATATTGACGTCACCAATCGCTTTAGTTCGAATGCGCGGTACAAAAAAGCATAAGGGACCAAATTGATGACACAGAAAATTACCTTTAAACGGCGCATCTGGCCAGCAACTAGACTGGCTACATCCCCGAATAGTTTAGTTTTATTTATATATAACATTAGAAATATCAAAACAGGGGCGATAATTGCGTAACACACAGTAGTAATGACTTTCATTTCGACAGTTCAACAACATTCATTGCGTTTTTTACGTTGTTAAGGAGACACATTTTTCGAACATATGCGGTAATGGAATCTCAAATCAAATCCCAAATCGTTTATTGCAATCCATAATGTACAGTTACAGATGGTAAATAAAAGAAAAATAATAGAAACAATTATGGACCCTGTCGGACACAGCAAATATGGACCCTGTCGGACACAGCAAATTTTTAAATAGGTAGAGAGAGGAAGAGCGCTTTATTAATTTTCTTTGTAAATATGTTAGGATTATTTTATATCCTATTAATTATTTTATACCTATATATTTATATTTCCATTCATTCGATTATTCAATTAATATTTTATATGCTGGTCTATCTATTCATTTATAGTTATATTTAATATTGCTTATTTCTCTACTCGCTTAAACATTTTTCATTATTATTAATGTAGTATGATTATTAAGTATTGTGTTATAATATTTTTTTTTTGTTATTTTACTTATTAAAATATCTGTTATTCATAATTATGTATTAATAGTATTGAATTTATCCATCAGAATTATTTTATATCCTATTATCTATGTATGTATTTATATTACCATTCATTTACTTACCTATTCTATTAATATTTTATATGCAGGTATATATATTCATTTATTATTTATTTAATTATATTTAATATCACTTCTTTCTTTACTCGTTTAAAAATTGTTCATTATTATTAATCGGTCAAGCCTCGCGCGCGAATCGTATGTGTTACGCAATTATAGTGCTGATCCAATTGCCGACCCTTTAAAAACACCTCGAGTTCGTCACGCTTGACCAAAAATTTGAAGAGTTGGTGACGTTTGCCAACTCGCACTGGGCCTGCGGGGCGGGTTAAGACCCGCTCCCTTTCACAGAGAGGAGACCTGTGTCCCAGCATACATATGACTGTACTCCCCGTCACTTGTCCTTAAAGTTTCATTAAAAAACCAGCGTCCGGACAGTATCTGTCTAGCATTAATGCTGAAATGAACCTTTTTGGCGCAGCCGTGAGGTGCACACTATTGTTGTTAAAACGTTACTTTCAATTTTTTATTTTGTTAATTTTGTTTCACGAACTGTATCCAAATAAACTTCATTATTTCTTTAATTATACATATGCGCTTACAATCGCTAGATCAACGAGGCAGTTTCTTTTCCTTCTTTTTTCAGATCTACACACATCCGAGGCATACTCCTGACCTTAACAGGATTATTTACAACATTGGGCACCCTACTGATATATACATTAGGTCCATTTGTGCCTTACCAGGTGACATGTTGGCTGGCCGCGTTCACAGCTGGAACATACGTTTTCTTATTAGTTTTCATCGTACCAGAAACTCCTGTGTATCAAGTTATGAAGGGTGAGAATTGTTTATTTTTAGTTCAGTCATTCACCAGTCGCCGCACGCCGTCGATGCGTCGGCGACTGCAGTTACCTCTGTCGTAGACGTGTGTCGCTCGTGTGTATGCAGACTTAGAAACCATGTCATCACATTTATGGTAGTCAAACAGCTGCAACCAGTGATAACAGTAAGAGCGATGCCTCAGGATGCGTTGCCGGCGCGCTGCAATGCCTGAGCGGTGACGCTCCGGAATCCTACATACAAACCACAGTGACATGCCATACGGAGCGTTGCGATGACACGCAGCAACGCAACCCACGCTCAACAGAAGAGCGACGCCGGGTATCTGAGCGGCATCGTCGCGTAAAGCAGTATTGTGTGTACTGTATAAAAGATTGACACACCCAACACCGAGACGGTGTACGTCGTAGTAAGCGGCGTTGAGTTGCGACACCGCATTGCCCGTGTGGTACTCAGTGCGTTGAAATCATAGCGGTGCGACGAAGTAACGCACCAGCAATATACATTTGTGGCCTCACTCACATAACGGCTTTGAGAAAGCCTTTTTTTCGTGAGAAAATCATTAGTTGGCTGTCTACTGACGGAATGTTATAAATAATTAACTTCCTTCTACCGACATAAACGACACAGTGACTATCGTTAGTACATCCCAAGAGGACTTCGTGATATTTGGTGGACCGTAGCCCAACTGGAGCTACCCTTTCTCACGTCCAAGATTTATTTTATTTTATTGATTCTCCCAAAGTAATTATTGCACATTGTATTTATACAAATATCAACTACCTAAGTAAAGACCTTGGACCTTGACCTTGAAACCGTGCACCTAGCTTCTGACGTTTCATAAGTGCCCATATAGGTTTATGTCTGTGTAACTAACCTGTATTGTCCCACTGGAGGGCAAAGGCCTCCCTCTCCCATTTCTATACAATTCTGTCTTTTGCGAGTTCTAGGGCCGGCCAGTCCTTTCGGTAGGAGTCAAACTCCTCCCGCTATCAATGCACGGCGCGGTGCGGCTTATGTGAAATAAAATAGTTTGATTTAGACCTTTATGTTTTAGGCTTGAGAGGAGAAGCTATTATAAACCTCAAAAAGCTTGGCAGGAGAGAAGACTACAACATTATTGATGCTGCAGCAAGTGACCGGCCGAAATCGAATAAAGCTCAATTAGCAGAAATGTTCACGATCAAGGCTAACAAAAGAGCTTTGTTCATAATAATCATATTAAATATAGCACAGCAAATGAGTGGATTCATTGCTGTGATCTTCTTCGTCACGACTATTTTTGATTTGACAGGGTCAAGTCTAGAATCTTATATATGTACAATAATTGTTGGTATAACTCAAGTTTTTGCGGCTTCTATAACTCCGTTTTTCGTCGATAGAACTGGAAGGAAATCTCTGTTGTTATTTTCTACGGCAGGCTGTTCAGTAAGTTTAGTGAGTATCTTGCTTTATTTATTTGGTTTAGTTTTTTTTTAAACTCCTAAATTTTGTAAATTACGATTCGACCCACCACTTTTTAAAAAATGGCTCTTTTGTATATTTTGAATTTTACTCAACGATGTGGCTAAATGGCATCGAGATCCATCCGTGCTTCAAAAACACGTTATGCCGTTTGTCCCGGTTGACTACCCGTAACGACTCAACGTAAAGTAAACTTTGAGCCTCTGACTACTGGGTAACATGGGTTGTGGAGGTCAGATGGGCAGTCGCTCTATATAAAATACTGGTATTCAGCTGCATCCGGTTAGACTGAAAGCCGACCCAAATTGAATAATGAAAACATCTGTTTTAATTTTGATAAATTTTTATTCTACACGCCTGCTGTTTAACCGGGACGGTGCCTGAGGTGGTGCGGGGTGGCATTGATGGCGTGTTGACAGTCCCGAGGTTAAAACCGCTGGAGACTACCCGGGGTGGCATGAAGAAAGCAGTACTGTGAAACAGTGCTTCGGCGCTTCTGCTGAATACCAATGCGTACACAAAGGGAAATTGCTCTTCTGCTGCACTTGCCTCAGGCCAGGCATACATTCGCACAAGTATAACCGACCTGCCGCGCATACACGAGGTAGTCGCGCTACCTGACGGAGACGTAGCGACCACCCACAGTATCTCAGTCATGCGATGGGAGCCAACACCCTCCCGCAAGACAACTTCAGGCAATGTCTCAAGCGGGATCGTCCGAAAGGGTTACCGCTGCCCTGGAACATAAAGGGCTAAGGAAGGAACACGGGTGGGTTTTAGTCAGTAAGAGTCTGACACGCCCTCCCGCTCCACCCAGAGCGGGAGGGGTCATTAGATGATGACCACCCGCAAAAAAAAAAAAAGGCACTGTCTCAGTTAAACGCTAGGCCTGTAGCAAAACTTTTTCTTTCCAGTTGGCGCTTGGTATTTATTTCTACCTCTATAACACTGGTAATCCCGCCGCTAACCAATTACAGTGGATGTCGTTGTCGTCACTAATATTTTTCTTCATTTCTTTTAATATTGGTAAGTCCATCTATAAAAGGTTTTTTTTAATATCGGCAAGTTCATGCTTGTGTGGTTTGTTTTCTTCTTCATCTCTTTGCATTGTGTAGTTATTGGCTTGATTTTGTGTTAAAGTAATAAAAACCATTGTAGGTACCCAGTAACCAGCAGTGCGATTCTGTAACCATCTCACCGTGAAAACTTAGGTGAAGTGAGCGTGGAGTGAGCTGTCATTCCAACTAATACTAATACTTATTGACACAATTGACAGCTCACTCTAAGCTCACTTCACCTAACTTTTCACGGTGAGATTTTTACAGAATCGATCGGCAGGTAACCGGTGTAGGTACTTAACGCAGTGCTGCATAAAAACTGTAGATAGAACTGAATGCTTTACTGTCATTGTAGGTACTATGATAATAAGGCACATTACCGAAAAGCGAGTAGAGCTAGCAACTAAAAACGTATTGGTTAGCTACGAGTGCGAACGATTACTCGCTGGTATGCGTATGTGCTAAGTGTTAGGCCCTCAGCAAGTGTTTTGTCCGCCAAACGAGCGTCGCTGAGCGAGTACTCTCTTTGATAACTCTTGTCGCTGTGACAAATGAGTGCTCGCCAGCATTGTGAACAGTCAGCGATCAACTAATAAAATATATATCTCTTTTTCTTACACGGGATCTGCGATCTCTTGTGCGTTACTTGAACGAGGAAATTGTTGATAGATAGTCGCTTCCTCATCTGCAGTGGGACAGGTGCCTGACATATTTACTACTATTTCTTCGTTCATCCACGATTTTATCTTCTCCAGGTTTCGGCATCATCCCCAACACATTCATAGGCGAGATGTTCACAGCCAACGTCAGAAGTTTCGGGTCATCGTTCACAGTATCCATCGGTTGGATCTTCGGGTTTGGAGTAGCAACCGCGTTCGGTTACATGGTGCCGGCTTGGGGAGCTCATTCGACGTTCTGGATGTATTCAGCAGCCTGCGCCTTTGCTTTCGCGTTCACCGTTTTCTTTGTACCAGAAACGAAAGGAAAGAATTTATTGGAGATACAAGAAATGTTAAGTAAATGATTTTCTGTGTTTTTTGTTCGGAGTTTTATTTTTACAACATAACACTGCACGCCTGTTTTCCCCGAAGGATAAGGCAGAGGTGTACCTATAGTACAGCCATACATATTTCGCCAGCTTGTCCTATGTAACAGGGGGCTGTCCTATAGCCATAAACTTAGCACAAATCCGGATTCTGAGCTGCTATTGAGAAATTCCAGATGAAAGAACCCAATAATACTTTACCCGACCCGAGAACCCAACCCAGAACCTCATGTTCAATACATAAATGTCGCTCTGATTCCCAAACTAAGGTAACCTGTTTGTCAAAAGCATTATCTTTACCTTTCACAATGTTAACATTGATTTTTATATGCAGTGAATATTAATATTATCTATTTAAGCTACATTTACGCATTCTTCCCATGTAGTTTCTGTATACCCAGAACGACACCAGCTTCGATCCTTACAGACTCCTATTGCTTCGTTTACGTTCAAACATGTGGCCATACGCACGCTGGTTGCCAGTGCTACGCACCTGAACTTCTGTTTAAGCTATATGATGCTATAGCAAATAATTTAATTTTATGTTCTGTGCCTTGTAATGTTACAAGGCACAACAGCAGGGCAGGCAGGCGGCAGGGGGCAGGGTTTATTGTACACAATCAAGTATCAAGTATTTTCTAACTGAACAGACAGTTGTGCTGCTGGGGAGTTTGTTGCGCCACTTCTTCTTCCCAGCGATAGCACTAGGAAGTGGTGAAGGCCGGGCGTTTTTGGGGAGTGTCTTTTGTAATTTTGACGTTCAAAAAGTGCTGATTCTCAGCCTAAATTGAATAAATGACTTTTGCTTTTGATTTTGATTTTGCTAGTGTTCAACTAATGCTTCGTTCCATCAACAATCGTCTTCTACGATATCCTTCGCACCGTTCTGGCTTTATTCATTTTTCTTTCTTTGTCCAGGCGGTCTTTCTTTGGAATGAGCTCCTTCTGAACATTAGGACGGCTACCAGTCGGTTCTCTTTTAAAGTGAAGGCACGTGAACATATCCGTTAGAAGTCGACTGTAACATTCCAGCGCTGATTTGCTGGATTCGTTTTCTCCACTACCGATGTTTTTTTCTCCTGACAGTTCATTATGTTTATATGTGTGTATCTATCTATGTATTAGTATTTATTCTTGTATTTTATAGTTATTTCGCTATAATAGCCCGTATGTTGCACCTGCCATGTTTTGTCTCTGCATCACCCTAAGGTTGACTGGTAGAAAATGCCTCAGCCATTAAGTCCGCCTTTGTATGTACAGTATTTTTTTTTACTTGTGCATTGAGTTTTAATAAATAAATAAAGCCGAATATATGGCTAAGCATTAAAATAAACCGCATGACATTTGATGTGTTTAGCAATGTGACACAACAGTGCGTGAAGTTTATAGACGATGTGAAATTAATATGACAGGCGCTTTGTTGATAAAAGAAAACGTTGCTAAACTAGATATTATTATGTGCAAAAACATTAGAGCAAACCTTTGCAAGCACTTTATTGCTGGGTAGCGGGATCGTCCGAAAGGGTTACCGCTGCCCTGGTAAATAAAGGGCTAAGGAAGGAACACGGGTGGGTTTTAGTCAGTAAGAGTCTGACACTCTCTTCTGCTCCACCCAGAGCGGGAGGGTCATTTGATGATTTCCCATCCTCAAAAAAAAAAAAAAAAAGCACTTTGTTGCTGTTAGGTTTGGAGTCATCTTTTAAGCACGGAATTACTTGATCTAGGAGACTGCAACTTGCACGAGTCATTGTCCAACAACAATATACAATCCCTGCAGACAATAAGTATCCAAGTTTGACTTGAAGAAGGCCAGGTAAATGGATGGTAAAAAAGTCAATTAAGTCTTGTCAACGAAGTAAATTAGAAAGCAAATCCTAAATTGATTCATTTATAGAAAGAAATCAACTTATAACATTGATCACAAAAGAAAAAACATATAGTATTATTACGAAAATATTTAATTCAGTAAATTAATACAATTAAACTACACCATGTCCCAGAATTAACGCACACCACCAGACACCCCAATTAGAATATTATGTTTAAATCATAATGCATACACTGAATTTTTATTAATATGTAGAAAACATTGTTTTTTTTTAATAAATTAGCTATACTGATTGTGGGACAAAATTGTGATCATATTACAAATGTACGCATGCAAACTGCAGTCGTACTCATATAGGGATTTAACTTAGTAGGTACTTCATCCATTTTGGTTTGTTTTGGCTGTACAGCGGAAGTTTGACAGTAATTTAGGTATTTTTTTATTATTTTTGGGATAAAATATTTCCTATATTAAAAATTACAGAAATCAATTCAGTAAACGATTCTGAACAAACTACTTTCATAATGTGCATTAATTCAGTTACACATTGTATATCTTTACGCTAACTCCGCATGCCCCGTTCTAGTCTATTTTATAGGATAGGTCTTAAAAATGAAAACGAAAGTAAACAATAATTTAATAATAATATTTCACAGCTAATCATTTACTCAAGAGCTCTTGGATTTCCAAAAAACTCTTTCCTTTTGTCTCAGGTACAAATACAACACTAAAGAAGAACGCAAAAGCGCAACAGCTCGAAAACATCCAGAAGATGACACTAGGGCCCCACGCTGTTAACATGTAACCGAATGCGGTTACTACTCCGAAACCGAAGACCCACGCGATAGTTATCGTGATCGTGCCACCGAAACCTCTGCAGGTGTCCGTAAACATTTCGCAGATAAACGTGTTGGGGATAATACCCATACCTCGAAAAGAAAGAAATAAAACATATAAAAAATTTCTAGCTGACCGGCATAAACCCTAGAACCAAAATTTCGAAGACATTTGGACCCTGTTAAGCAGAAAAGATCCAACGAGCGATTTGTCGAAAGTCGAGTTATATATACAGGGTGTTTTTTTAAAAACCAGCCTAATTTAAGGATGTGGTACAGACCATCAAACTGAACAACTTTCTCCATGGGACCAACATCGTAATCGCGAATAAAAATTCAGCCATCCCATACATTAAGGTCGAGTAGGTATTGAAGTTTTCTATGGGACAGTTGATAAAATTTTCGCGATTACGCTATTTGTCCCATGGAGAAAGTTGTTCAGTTTGATGGTCTGTACGACATCCTTAAATTTGGCTGGTCTTTAAAAAATAACCCTGTATAGTAAGAATGTACACATCGAACTTTATATACGCAAAAAAGATCCAAGCTATCTGATCAATTCCACCAAACAAACTTCTATGTAAAAATGTTACCGACAATTTTTTTTTTTTGCATAACATCCACGGATAGTTTTTTAAGAAAATCAGGAAACTTGCCTGTGGTGTTACATTTAGAATAATGCTAATTTACTTTGTTACCATTACTAACTTTCCATTTTTGTATTCCTCTGCTTGTTAGTTTTATATTCACTCCTAAACTTCAAATCGTATTTACTCAAAAGTAACAAAATGTTGGTTGGATCTTTTCTGCTTAACAGGGTCCAATTTGTAATCGACCGATCCTCACTAGGCTTGCGTGGAGGATTACGGTCAACTCTGTCTCAAAGAGAGATGGCCTGCAGGCATGTGTCTTGCAGCTTGCAGCTGGTTTGCTGTCAAGCAAATGAATTACAATGCCTTTATCGTTTCTGTATGAATTTTAAATATTGCAACTTCGAGATCGACAGTAATTGATTGGACATGACATACAGTTGTCCTAATTTACATAAGCTTACCACTATAATAAGCAACGCATAATATCATCATTGATAGCAGTGTAACCCATTGCAAGTCCTCAGCGATTAGGTAGCCATTATTGTACATGTAGAAGGAAGTTCCAAGAGCAGCCTGAAACAACAATAAAGTGATGAAGGGGAGCATAACTAAGATCTTTTTGGGGAATCAATTATGATGGATAAGTATCTGCAATCAAAAGCATAGAGTCGCCAAATCACCGAAGCTAAAAATATCGTGTCTACTACGGCCTTAAACGTTCCATGATATGAATAACCAATTTGAACATTTTGGGAATTGAATCCAATGCGGCAAAATAAATGAGCAAGTAAAAGTCAGTTCCCAGCAATTATTTTTGTACAATGACGGCTTCGTGATGGGTCTTTTTGCAACCTGTATTGAAGCCTGTAGCGGTATCTACAAAGCCACATGCGAACTACGCGTCATACTGACATGACGCACAATCCTGCATCGCGCAAGCAGATTTTACCGCGCAATTAGCATATATACAACAGCCCCACATAATTCATTGGGCAGTTGCCCGCCAGATACAACACCCGTCTGGTCGCAGGATCGTCTCTTTTTTATGGAGGATGACTGAACTTTACACCCTGTTCTTCATACCTCTATAAGCTTAACAAAACAAAGATGAACTTACCAAACTCAATGAACAAGCTGCAGAAGATACCAACAATAGTATTTTCCTTCCAGTTCTATCAACAAGTACGGGTGCAATAATCGACGCAAAGACTTGAGTAACACCAATTATTATAGTAGAAACACGTGCCTCCATATTTGATCCTGTCATTTCAAAAATGACAGTAACAAAGGCGATCACAGGCACCATTCCACTCAATTGTGAAAAAATATTTAAAGATATTATTATAAAGGCAGCTTTTCTATTAGACTTGACTGTGTACATCTCAGTCAATTGAGCTGTTTTTGGTTTCGGCTTATCATTTGCCATCACTACCATTTCCTCTATTTCATCTTGTCTACCAAGTGATGTTAAATTGGCCAAAGCTTCTTCTCTTTTGCCTGAAATAAGAGTTATATTTGAATTTTGTCGTAATTTCTTAGATATCTATGCCTACAGCAGCTTTTTTGCTGCAATAAATTGATTCGCTCTACAGGTATTCGACATTAACATCATCATCATCCCACCCCTAGCCTAGCCTAGCCTTGCCTTGGCCTAGCCTTTTCCCAACTATGTTGGGGTCGGCTTCCAGTCTAACCGAACGCAGCTGAATACCAGTATTCTACGTGGAGCGATTGCCTATCTGACCTCCACAACTCAGTTACTGGGTAATACGATACCCCTTGGTAAGACTGGTTGTCCGACCTTCGAACTTCTGACGACTCGTAACGACTGTCAAAAAAAAGATCCACGAATGATAGCTGGGACTTACGGCTTAATGTGCTTTCCAAGTCACGGAGGGACTCGGTAAGCACTTTAAGACACACAGTTAACATAGCCATTAATGGAAAGGTGATGATTATGAAGTGATGAGAGATTCTTTAGAATAAAATCTTACCCTTCATAACTTGATAAACTGCAGTTTCAGGTACCAAAAAGAATAGTGCAACAACGTATGCGGTGCATAAAAACACAGCCATCCAATTCGTGTTTGCATACGATATATACGGTCCCAATACGTAGACTATCAGGACGCCTTGTGTATTAGAGAATCCTGTCAGTGTTAGCAGTGTACCTCGAACTTTTGTTGACCTGAAAGAATAAGAAGATATTTTATTGTTTTTAACCCCCGACGCAAAAACGACGGGGCGTTATAAGTTTGACGTGTCTTTGTGTGTGTGTGTGTATGTCTGTCTGTCTGTGGCTTGTAGCTCCCGAACGGATGAACCGATTTTAATTTTGTTTTTTTTGTTTGAAAGGTGAATTGGTCGGGAGTGTTCTTAGCTATGTTTGATGAAAATCAGTCCAAAATGGCCGCCGCCACAAAATGGCGGATTACATATTTTTTCACAACTCCCTCAATATGGGTATCAAATGAAAGGGCTTGACTAGTAGAATACTATAAACTATGACAAATTTCAAATCCAAGATGGCCACTACCACAAAATGGCGAATTACAAAAAACCTGATTAAATACCAAATTACCTGAATCTTAAAACGCAAGAAAATAAAAGAAATGAAATAACAAGGAGTCCCTACAAAAAGCATAAAATAAAAAATTTAATTATAAATTAAAAAAACCCCCGACAACGTAAAACCCTATAAAAAGAAAAAAAATAACCTTGAAATTATGACCCTACGTACTTACGTAGGGTCATAATTTCAAGGTTATTTTTTTCCCGACAGGACAATATTTAATCAAAAAATTTTAAGTACGTCTGAAATTGTTTGATTAAATATTGTCCTGTCGGGGGACCGCTACTATTTTAAACTTTAACAGAACGTTTGGTTAATAATGAGAGCGGTCCCCCGACGGGACAACATTTAATCAAAAAATTTCATACGTACTTACGTAGGGTCATAATTTCAATGTTATTTTTTTCTTTTTATAGGGTTTTACGTTGTCGGGGGTTTTTTTAATTTATAATTAAATTTTTTATTCATTGCACTCCTTCACTCACTCCTTACTTATACACATTACAATATAAGCAGCCAAGCTCAAATGGGACTTGGCGCTTATAGGAGAAATTGGTCCATATTGGCTCAGAATTGAGTTGATTGGAAAAAGGAAAGAGAGGTTTTTGCCCTGCATTGGGACAATACAGGCTGTGTACGGTGCACGTACAGTCACGAGCACCAATATGTCAACATATGGCAAGTTTCAATTGCGATCTTTTCGTTAAATGACGAATGCAACGTTAAAATACGACACATTACATAAACCTATGGGTTCGAAAATGCTATGTTCGTAACAACATAAAATTTCATAAAAAAATAAAGGAGTAAATCGCTTTTGAATAAAGCCGAGTGTATACATACTTTTGCTCGTGACTGTACATGGGTTTTAAAATATTTTTATTGCAATAAGTTAGCCAGTAGCCAGTTGAGTTTGAGTTTGAGTTAGCCAGTAGGCTCGCATATTTGCACTTTGGACGCAATCTACATTTGGCAGTGCATTGACACTGACACGATTGATAAGATAATGATTTATTTTCTCACCACAATATTTATGTACATCAAAAGATCAAGAACAATACATAATAGTTTAAATTATACTGTGGGAGACTGGTGCCTAAGCTAGGCGTAAGGCCTGTATTTCAGGACACCAGGTCTCCCTCCACCCCTTCAGAAGCAGTTACATTCAAATCGGCACCCTAATTGCGTAACACACAATCAATCAGAATCGGTTTAATTTTGACAGTTCAACAACATTCATTGCGTTATTTACGTGTTGAGCAGACTTTATGAAGGTAACCTTTTTTGAACTTATGAAGCAATGGATTAACAATATCCTTCAAAATGATTCAGATTGAGATTGATTGTGTGTTTCGCAATTAGGGTGCTAATTATGCACTCGTACACAAATGCGGTAAGTTACAAAAGCAAAGAGAAAAAAAAAATACAGAATAGGTACACTATTGATTAAGGTTAGTATTTGAGACTGTGTGTTTGTATGTGTGCGCGCTTGTATGAGAGTATGTGTGTGTGTGTGTGTGGTGAGTGTGTGTGTGGTCAATGTGTGTGTGATGTGTATGCGAGTTATGTTTGGTGTGGGCCTGCGTGGGAAGGTGAAGAGCTGTATGGACAGAATGGTGATGTACATAAATATATACACATGGCATATACATATTTGTATTCAAACAAGCAAGTTATACTGGGGCAGCCAGAAGTTTTTCCGTAGCTTCCTAACTTAATTCCTGGAGCCAACTCTCAATCTTCATTTTACACTGAGTTTTGGTAAGATGATAAATGAAAAGCGTCCTATTTATTTTATTGTAGAGGAAGCGACCAAGGTAACAAAAGAAACGTTTGGAGAACATTGTAGCTAGTGGCTTACCATGGCGGTCTACTGGGTCAAAACATATTTTACTTCATAGGAGCGAGGAGTTGAAGATAAGGAGTCTATGCTGTTTTCAGGCCGTTTGTAGAACAAACAGCTGACGTACAGTTAGGACTTTAGTCTCTTTATATAAGAGTGCTGTAGGATATTGAAAGGGTAGAGAATACGATACGACGCTTAAGAAATAAGCAGTACCTTTGTACTCATATTATAATTATGTCATATCAATATGTATTTTTCTGTGTGTACATAAATAATAAAATAAATAAATAAATACCTTTAAAATTGCTCTCTGCGCTTTTTCCAGCTGTACGATTCTGAATTTAGGTGCACCGCCCCAAGACGTTATACAGTAGGTTAATAGGGATTGAGCGAGGGCATAGTAGACAGATTTCATCAACCTGACGTCAGCCACATGTCTTAGGGTCTTAAAGACAAACATTATTGCGCAATCTATTGCTGATGGCGTTGATGTGTTCATGAAACCTCAAGTAGTAATCCAATATAATGCCTAGATACTTTATATTATTTGCTTTTTGTAGGTAGGTGCAGCCACACTTGTTGTAATTTTGGTTAGAGCAGGAGTGGACAACTATAGAGTACCACGGGGTCGTTTGGGTTTTGTGAGTGTGAGACTTTAGGGAAAAGGCAATGTACTTTGTTTTGTCCGCGTTTAGTGTGAGTACATTACTCTGTAACCACCGCATTACAGCGTCAAGGCCTATCTGAGCATGCGCGTAAACTTCATTCCATGAGTCGGCGCTAAAGAAAAGGGCAGTGTCATCTGCGAAAGAAATAATTTCACCCTTGGGGATGGTGAGCATACCCAGCTCGTTAATGTATATGAGAAAGAGAGTCGGGCCGAGGACGCTACCTTGTGGCACACCATAGGTAACGGTGCGCTAGTCGCTAACGATATCATCGATCTTAATGGACTGGGTACGCTCGCTCAGGTAGTCCTCAAAAAATTTGAGTTGTATCCCCCTTATGCCTATTCTTTCCATTTTGTGAATAAGAATGGGTACAGAAACAGTGTCAAAAGCTTTGGCAAGGTCTAAGAAGATACCAAAGACCTTCTGCCCCCCATCCAGATTTGTAACAACATAGTTGGTCAAATCATGAACCGCATCAGACTTTGACTTGCCAGCCCGAAAGCCATATTGTGAAGGTGACAATATGTTAAACTTTTCTGAGTAGTCAACGAGCCTGCTTTCATGATCCTCTCTAGTATTTTGGATAGGGCAGGAAGGACAGCAACAGGCCTGTAGTTATTGAAACTGTTCCTGTCCCCACCCTTAAAGATAGGATGTATAATAGATTTTTTAAACGGTTTGGGAAATTGACCGTATTTGAGACCGAGGTTACAGATGTATGTTAGTGGCGGTACAAATATGGCCATTTGCTTTTTTTTTTTTTTTTTTTTTTTTTTTTTTTTTTTTTTTTTTTTTTTTTTTTTATAAGGCTATTAGAGATTCTACCCCATCCCATAGAACAATGGTTACGTAAGGATGTTATCAGATCCTGCCGGGGTAGCGGGATCGTCCGAAAGGGTTACCGCTGCCCTGGTACGTAAAGGGCTAAGGAAGGAACACGGGTGGGTTTTAGTCAGTAAGAGTCTGACACTCCCTTCTGCTCCACCCAGAGCGGGAGGAGTCATTTGATGATTTCCCATCCTGAAAAAAAAAAAAAAAAAAAAAAAAAAAAAAAAAAAAAAAAAAAAAAAGGATGTTATCAGATTAGCAACTTCGAATTCATCCATCGGTAATAGTGACATAGACTGTAAGAAGCCGCTGTTGATAGTCTGGGATGCTTCGTCAGTTGACCTAGAAATCAATAGTTCTGCAAGATTTTTACCAATTTCTGCAAAGAATTTGTTCGTCAGGTTAATGGATTGAAGTGAAGTAGCTGACGTATGTAGTAAATGTGATGTGCTGTCTTTTTTATGAGTTCTGTTGAATATTGCGTTTATTGCTGCCCAGATTGGTTTAGTGTTATTGCCTGCGTTGATATTAATTTTTTTCTCAAGTTCTTGTTTAGTCTTCCTCAGTAGTTCTGTATCTAGTGAATGTTGTTCTTAAAATTTCGTTGTCAGGTGACTTTTTTGTTTTTTTGTGTAGGTTGTCTCTATGCCTGATACATCGGAGTCAGCCCGGAGTGAGCCAAAGCTTTAGGATATTTTTCGATTTGATATTTTAACGACTTTTGTATTTGAATCAATCACCTGCGTTATAAGGCTGATCATTAGCTTTGCAGCTATGTGAGGACTTTCAGTGCGATAGACTGGTTCAAAGTCAATTTGCTGTAATGCAGCGTCTAGTAGATTGTAGTTGATTCGAACAGTATGAATGTGAATGGCTATTCTATGAGAAAACAGGAGGACCAAAGAAATGATGGATCGATAGGATTCACCCAATCCATCAATTTTTGTCCCTCTGTTTTCAAGCATCATCAAGATGGGTATGGCTAGAAACATTGAGATGACAGCAAATATAGATGCATGGAGAACGGGTAAAAGGGGTGACTACCGAGATGATGAGTAGTAGACTAGACGAGATGTAGAATAGTCTAAGTCTTTTAGAAGAGTTATAGGTATGTATGGAGGAAAAGATATGTTGCACAGACCCCAAATAAATTGGGTTTAGGGCGAGAGAATGAATTGAATTGGAATGAGGATGAAGGAGAATGATACAACATTCAGATACTCACGCCAATTCTCCAATGTAGACTATATTTATAACAAATAATACTCCACTACCAACGCCAACGAGGGTTCGGGCGACGTATATCAAAGTTAAGCTTTTGGCAACTGCTAGCAATATGTAGGACAGTAAGAGCACGCTTCCACCGAGGTAAAGGCAAGGTTTTCTGCCTACCACGTTACAGAGGTAGCCTGAGATGTAGGGACCTGAAAGGTAAAGATAATTTTGGTTTTAATTGGTCAAACAGTGCAGGTCGATTACGTGGAGAGAGATCTTTTTAACCAAAAAAAAAGTAGGAGGTATCGACGCGTATATTTAAATCCCTTTGAATTGATTATTTCTGTGGATGTACGTGTAAATACTAAATACCTCTTTTATGGGGATAAGACTGACGCGTATGCCGTGACGGCAAATGGCATGACGTTCTCTAATTCCGCCGTGCCCCCTTGCCTGCTGCCGCTCTTTTCAATGTTCCTCATCTGCCGAGCGTGCCGTAATGGCCCCGTTTTTTGTTTGTTATATTTTTTACTAGTTTAAGAGAATTAGTGATTAGTGTACACAACTCTGCCTTTAGAATATGACACATCGAGTCTTCGAATATATTCAGCTTTATAAATGTAGATATTTCCTTCTACTTATAGAGGAATGAGGAACAAGTTTATTCATCGCCGTAACGTAACTCACGACGCGCGCGCGCGTGACGTAACGTATTTTCTTTCTTTCTTTGGGGAAAAGGGAGGATCCTCCGACCAAACGTGTGTTGTGTCTGGTGGGCTACTGCCCGACAGTTGAAATCGGGACGTCGTATGTATGCTAGTTGCGCAGTAAACTCTGCTTGCGCGATGCTGGACTTTGCGTGACGTCAGTATGACGAGTAGTTCGATGTGGCGATGTAGATGCCACTCTGTGACAGTATTTTTTTAAAACTCGGCATTTCATATGAACGCCAGGGTACAGTAGTCCGTAAGTCAGGGGTAAAAGAAACCAGAATAAGCTGGCCTCGCATTCTATTGAAACTTTGTACTACGCTAGGCCAGCTGAAGATCAGAGTGTTACCACCGACGACCTGTGGTTGTACGTAATATCTATTCTATGGAAATAGCAAAATATATCTGCTACAATACCTCCGATAATCCCAATAACTGAAACGGATGCTATCCAGGATGCTTCTGCATCAGTTATGGGTCTATCCAAGGGTGACTCGTCAGGATCCTGCAGTTTGATAAAAACTGGTGCTGTCCAGCCCATGCCAAAGCCCACTAATAACTGTCCTAAGTATACTGAAATTACAAAATAATAAGTGTAAAATAAAAAGTGGTTGCACTGCTCTCAAAACGATGAAAGAAAACATCGTGAGAAAATCGAAAAGTCAAAAATTCGAAGACATGTGACATCTACCAACCCGCACTGGGCCCACACTTTCTCGCACAGAGAGGAGGCCTGTGTCCCAGCAGTGGGAACATTATAGGCTGATTATGGTAACAAAAGTACTTACAACATGATGCTATTACAAATTGCTTTCGCATACTTGTATTAACTTCAGCCGCCATAATACAGTTTCACTTCACACGAAAAATTAAAAAATAATTATTTTTTTCTTATTTGGTAGCCTTAGGCCTATAACTTTTATTTGAATAATAAATCAAAGAGTACTTTTTATATTAATAAATATTGCGGTTTGACACCTTTTGTGTAGAAAATATGTCAAACTGTCACATAATTTATACTTCATACAATTTATCTCACTATTGAAAAATCAATGAAATGTCTCAGTTATATAGTCCCAAAAACTTATCTGGCCCAGTGAGGGAGTCGCTGATATCGCATTTGGTGTCGCCAGTAAAAATAAATTTTGCAATAAAGTGGGAAAGCAAATCGATGTAACAAAAACATTTTGGTCCAAATCTTGAAAACTACTGAACCGATTTTTCAATCCGATTAATAGTTTCGGAGAAATGCGTGGATGTTGGTCCACGCATTTCTCCAAAAAACGTTGCCCCACACTAGGAATTTCTCCTGTATCGTGGGTGCGTTTACAAACATTTAAACTCTCATGCACAAACAGCCAGACCCGGAACAACTACTTGTAGGCCATACAAATATTTGTTCCGTGCGGGAATCGAACCCGCGACACGCAGCGCAGCAATCAATCGCTTAACCACTGCGCCAACCGTGCCGTCAAAATATTAATTTTTATAAGTATGTTTTTTTTATAAGTTTGTATCTATGTTTGTACCTATAAAAAATTGTATATTTGTTTGGAAGCCATAATAGACTATTATACTAAGTAAATATAAGTATTGCAATTCCAATAATAATACAGAAGTAGGTACATACGTGTCAAATTGATAATCTCCTTTTTTGAAGTTGGTTAAAACCATGAAATTATGCACATACTACCTATGTAACACCTGGCGATTTGAAAGAATGTAGGTAAAATGTTACCTAGGTACCTAAAAAAAAACAAAAACCAGCATATTCCTCGAAAATATCTATATTTTAACACAATAATTATGATCATCTACATAAAATATCTGGTGAGTGTTCTCTAACGGGAATACTCCAGGTATTCCTAAGCCACCTGATTCATCTGTCACTTCATCATCAGAGTCACTACTTTCACTTTCACTGTATCTGGCCAAATTAACGATCAAAGGCTCGTCTAAGTATGCATCCCTACTTCTATGCTCTGCAGATGTTTTATGGTTAGGAAGATAAACACCCACTTCAATAATCACATAAACCTACCTATAGTTTATTTAAGTACCTAGTTAGATAGAAGGAGAAATCAAAGTAGTACCAAGATATATTTAAGAGTAATATAGATTTAGACAAACAATAGTAGAAGGTACAAGAGTTAAGAGTTTGCATACAATCAACGCGGGCTTGGCGGAGGCGTATCAATTACGACTGACGGTAGGTCTCCGCGAGCGCATCGACAGCCGCTGGTCAACGTGCGCGAGCGGCGGTGCATAGTTATGCGTATGTGCGAATCTAGCCAGCCACATACTATCGAGTGTCATCCGGCGATGCTTGTGAATTATAGTTTTTATATGATTTTGTGTTGTGGATGAATGTTAGTGTGATTTGTATGAGTGATGTATGTCTGTGTGTTAAATAATACATAAATAAGTAATATATAAATTTATTAGTATGTATTTATGTAGGGTTTTTAATATATAAATATAAATAAATTAATAAATACAATACATTGCCTACATGCTCATTTTCAATTTTTTTTTACGTGATGGCAGTGCTTTTGCCATTCGTGCGCTGTTATCTTATTGAAGGCTTCTGCTATCAATAGTAAGCATTTCAAAATTTGATTTATTAATGTTCTGATTAGCTACGTTTCATTTCATAGAACTCCAAATCATTTCAATTGCATTTATGTCGCGAATCGCGATGGTATGGCGGTAATCTGAACACGCTATATCCACTGTTTTTCAACAGTTTGTCTATTTCGTATACAGGTTTTGGTTTATGTCTGTTAATAAGAAAGAAAAAAGAAGATGCATTTTTTTGTGATTTTTTTTTTGTTATTTTTTAATGAGTTCGTAGAGTTGCGGTTTTGTAAACTGCCGATCGATTCTGTAAAAATCTAACCAAAGTTAGGTGAAGTGAGCCTAAACTCACTTCACCTAACTTTGGTGAGATTTTTGGTTAATGCAGAAGCAATCGAGTGAGCTGTCAATAGTGTCAATCCCTAGCATCACATAGTTGGAATGACAGCTCTCTCCACGCTTCACTTCACCTAAGTTTTCACGGTGAAATGGTAACAGAATCGCACTACAGTTCGTTAAATTCTACATTATCTTCCGACAGCTTCTTCTGCATCTCAGCCTTTTTATGTATTCCATTAGGAGTTCTGTTTATGCAAATGCTATGATATGGGGCGTTATTCAATATAATCAGTGTGGTTGATGTAAATTAGGCAGAAGTTTATCGGTCGCCCATTTTTTTAAATTCTGTTCATTTCGTCGTGATGATCGCCACTTCTTGTTCTTGTTCGATTGGAACACTCATAAAGCGTTCTCCACAAACCCTGTTTATCCTCCCGCATGAAAAATTATCGATTTGTTTCCTTTGAAGACTGGCTTTAGCACACCATCAATTTCATCACTCTGCCAGCAGCGCCTAGCTGTATGAGATGCATGAATATAGGTCTCGTCCAAAAGTATGACTGGTTTTTGTTCACCTCGTTCATTGTCTTTAATTTTTTGAAGATAATTGGCTCTCCATGCTGAAATATCATTTCGTTCTATTAGAATTTTTCTGTTCGATTTTGTCTTCTTGTAACGAAAACCAATTTTATGGAGTATTTTCCAAAGAGTTTCTCGACTCTCTTTAAAATCAATTTCTTCTTGGAGCACATTTAATAAGTTTGGTATTGTGGGAATTTCTTTCCGCATAGTGTAAAATTCATGAATTTTTCTTCTTATGACACCGACATCGAAATCATCCACTTCAATTTTACCTTTCGTCCTTTTGCCTTTTTTTTCCTGGCGTGGAAACTTTTGTTCCAGTTTCATCTGCCATTTCTTTTTCCTTAACAAGTTTTCTAACAAATCGCTCCCCAACAACTACAACCAAAGTAACGAAAAATAAAAAAAAATCGTACATCTATTCTACTAGCACGTGCGAAATAGTGTTTTCGTGGAATTTATTTTCAAAAACTGACAACACTAATCTGTGGCGGCAGCTACGCGTTCCTACAATTTTTCGAACGGTATTATCAGAGTCTGAAGGCGCTTTTCTTTCTTCATAAAATCTAAGACTTGTAATATAACTCACAGGCTCAAATACAACACCGATAAAAGTGAATGGTTGGTTTTTAAATCGGGTACGTTAACCTACAAACAGCTGCCTGAACTCTCACTCTCTGGGTTTCATTTAGGTCGGGTTTCGAAGTTTAAGTATTTGGGTCACTGGGTCACTGACGACTTGAAAGACAATGTAAACATAGACAGGGAGCGCAGGTTGCTGGCTGTCCGCTGCAACATGCTGGCCCGCAGGTTTGCACGCTGTACTAACTTTGTTAAGATATCGCTCTTTAAGGCCTTCTGCCAGTCATTTTACACGTGCAGTCTGTGGACCAAGTATACCCAGCGGGCGTACAGCGACCTGCGCGTACAGTACATTAACGCATTCAGGGTGCTCTTGGGGTTGCCGTGGTAGTGTAGCGCGTCAGGGTTGTTCGCGGAGGCGTGCGTCGACGGGTTCGCCGCGATCATGCGGAAGCGTTGCGCTTCCATGATGGCGCGCTTGCGCTTGTCCTCCAATGGCATCCTGAATGTGTTTTCAGACCGGTGGGACTCTCCCCTTTTGCGTAGGTGGATAAGAGTCCAGACACCATTAATTTGATTTAAACCTGGATTCAATTGTTACTAACATTAGGCTAGGTAAGTTATACTAACATTATATGGATTTTTTTATAATCTGAAATAAATAATTTAAATTTGAATTTGAATAACGTTCACTTTTTAAAGCTTTCGGCATATTTCATTAGCTATAACCACTAAACGTAAAATAAACACACAGAGCAAACAACCAATGGCGGATATGTCAGCGAATGGCAGGCAGATTGAAATTTCAAAATGGCGTCGCTTGTTCCTCTTTTTGCCACCGGGCCAGATAAGTTTGTGGCACTATACTCCAAATTGCACTTTTTGAGTTATCTGTTGCGTAGTACGGCAAATATAAAATATTTAAAACCACGTTTTTTAAAGTCTATCACTGTTTGACTCACTGCTTGGCCTTTTTAAGGCCAAGTATTCACAATAATTGGTCATTATGACAACCATAACAAGGAAACGTCAAGTAGCAAGCGTAGCTTTGATCGATTAGGTTAAGCTACACTTGCCGCGGTTGGTCTGTGGATTGGTGACCATCTTTACACACCGAGACCCCTCCGTGCCTCGGAAAACACGTTAAACCGTTGGTTCCGGCTGTCATTCGTGGATCTTTGACAGTCAGCTGCTCAGTCAGGTCAGGTCAGGGCTCCAGAGAGAGGAACCTCCTAACAATGCGAGCCCTGTCCAGAAGTACCGCTTTCTTAATCAAGCCCTTGATCCACCTGTCCAACGAGAGCCTCCTCAGGTGTTGGTCGAGGCTCTTGGATATTAAGCCATTGGCTGTCACGACTATCGGCACAACGATCGCTTAGTCCACATCCCACGTGTCGACAACCTCGTGAGCCAAATCAAGATACTTGATTTGTTTATCTTTCCGCCTTGCACGAGGTTCTCATCATGCGGGACGGTTATGTCAACAATCATTGCGCGCCGCTCTGATCGATCCGCCACCACTATACTCGTATCAGGCTTATACTATTTATTATTCTTGATGTACGGAACCACTTTCTATTTATATTCACGGCTGATTCATCGTTATCAAGATTGTTATTGGATAAACAAAGAATCATCTGAAAAATCAAAAAAGATAAAGAGAGAGAGATAAAAATCAGAATAACAATATAAAGATAAGGAAGAGAGAGATGAAAGAGTTTTGGATAGTCACGGTAGCAAGGCAAATCTCTATTTTGGTCCAGTAGTCTGTTATCTCACAGCCGCACAGGTCGATCAAAGATTAGGCTACGCATGCCGCGGGCGGTTCGTGGATGAGGGACGATTCACGAACCGTATTTATCATCATATCTTATATTACCTTATGAATGAAACATAATAGATAAGTGGGTTAACGTTAATAACGTTTTAAAGTCACCTGTGCGACTCACTGCTTTTCTTAATTTGACCAAACTTGGCCTTTTTAAAGCCAAGTCTACTATTCACATTGATTGGTCAATATGACAACCATACCAAGGAATCGCCAAGTGGCAAGAGTAGCTTAACCTGATTGATCGATCGATTGCCGCGGTTGGTCTGTGGATGGGACCACCTTTATATACCGAGACCTCTCCGTGCATTGGAAAGCACGTTAAACCTTTGGTCCGGACTGTTATTCGTAGATCTTTGACAGTCGTTACGGGTAGTCAGAAGCCCAAAAGTCTGACAACCAGTCTTACCAAGGGGTATCGTATTACTCAGTAACTGGGTTGTGGAGGTCGGATAGGCAGTCGCTCCATGGAGCGACTAGCCAGATGCAGCTGAATACCAGTATTATACATGTATAATACTGGTATTCAGCTGCATCTGGTTAGACTGGAAGCCGACCGATAAATACTTGTTTCGTTGGAATACATTGTCACCCTATTTCAGTCGTCATCCGCCATAGTGAATTTTTATAGATTAATTTTGAATTAACAAAAATACTGACACCATTGCACTGAAAACCTATAACACATCAGGGGTTTTACGAGTCTTCTAGGCTTCTTCCTTGTGGAGGAATCGATAATCCCAATGTTTTGAGGTTATATATTAAATTTTCATTTTACAATTTAAAGGGGCCGTCACAAAAAAAAAAAGCATTAAAAATTCGTTTCAGTTTCGTCACTAAATCTTTATTCATTAACGGTTTCTCTCAGGTCCTCAGTTACAGATATTACGTTGGCCGAACGTCCTGATGTTCCAGGAACCAAAATTAATTTTACTTTTACCCGGTGGCATTACGAGTAAAAGTAAAGCATTGGTTGTTTGTCACCAAATCGTCAGTAAATCTTTATTCAGTAACAGTTTCTCTAAGGTCCTCAGTTACGGAGATTCAGGTTGGCCGAACGTTCTGATATCAGGTCGTTCGGCCATAAATAAATGCTTCTAACTTTCGAACTGTTCTGTCACAAATTCTTAATGCGTCACATAATCGTCACTAAAAACCGGAGTAGCAGCTCCCTATCTCGACTGGCCGAACGTTCTGATATAAGTACATAATATTTTGTAACACTTTGTAAGAGTTGATTCCCAAAACTATAAATTTGTCAAAGCTATGGTTAAAGCTATGGTAAAAGTTATAAGGGTTTGAACGTGGCCGCGCCATTGAAACGTGGCGAACCGCGCGGCCACGGAAATCTTTAAAACTAAGCATTGCAGAGACCTAAATGATTTATGGATAAAAACGCAATTATTTTCGAATTCCTCTATTTTTTTACTACGATTTGGTGCACGTGTACCTCGAGGTACATGTTTGGGCAAAGTTGTATGGGCTTTTGCTGAGCTCCTTTTGTCAGGAAGTTCAATCATATGGAGAGGGAACAATAATGGCTTAGGCCGGTATTTGGATCGGTGGAAGAATCGATCTCATTTGAATCAGGGGCAACCTCAGTGCTGAGATTAATGCGGAGAGGATTGTTTCAGATGTAATCATCCCTTTGTGAAGCCGGTTGGGTGATTCGTTTCGACTAATGCATGATAATGCACGTCCACACACGGCTAGAATCGTAACATGCACTCTTGCCGATACTCGCATCAACGTTCAGCTGTGGCCTGCTCAGTCGCCAGACCTCAACCCAATTGAGCACGCATGGGATATGCTTCAAAGAAGGGCTCTGGCGAGTATGGATGCCGGGCATACCCCACAACAACTTTTTGACTAGTTAGAAAGAACGTGGTCGGCCATCCCTCAAAGTGATTTCTAGATGAACTGATTTGAAGCATGCCAAATTGCTATGATTGTGAGATTCGTGTCAATGGTGGAAACACAGATTACTATTTTTTTTTCTTCACAATAAAAATTTAAAAAATCTTCATTTTTGCCTTTTTTGCCATTTAATTGACGACATTAACTTTGGCTAATTTCTCATAATTTGCAAAAATTGCAATTTTTCTTATTTTTTGCAAAATATAGGGATAAGTTTTGTTAACTTAAACATAGGAATTAAAGTAAGAAGCTAGTCTGGAAGACTAGATTTGGTAAATATTAATTGGATAATTCTTTATATTTAATAATGTAGGTACTTGATCCCTAGACGCTTTTCATATGTGTATTGGGAAAAGGCTAGGCAGATGAAGTAATCAATTGTTTATCTGACTGAACTGGAATTCTAATTTGACACTGTGATGATGTACAGACGCCAGAACATCAAGCTACTACAATCTGTCAAATTTCTTTAATAGATTTTCCACTTTATCGCTAAAGCATTAGGTTGAAGGTTGATTGGGAAAATTTGACAGTCTCGGGTAGCTTGATGTGGTGGCGTCTGTACTTGTATCACTATTAAGTTTAGTCATCATTGGTACACCAAGGATTATACCATTCACACCTGTGTTTGCCGTGAGCACACCTACACATTTAGCCAGCTTCGTAATTGGCATTGGCTTGTTGTATCAGTATAACATTTACTTACACACTCACACAATTAGTGTATTTTTTATTATTTTTTGTTATCCAAGTAGTATACGGTATGGAAGAGCGGAGTCTCCCAATACAGGCATTACTTGCTTAAAATGAGGCTCGAATCACTAATCTGTTTAGACTAATTTACGTTGGAGATTTTTTTTTTTTTTTTTTCTATTTTGGTCTGGTAACTGGTTGGACGGGGGCCATCGGGCTTATAAAATAATACTAGACTAGTAGGTAACTGTTGAGAACTTCCCTCGTGTGGGGATTATTGCATTTTAGCAAGGTCAGTAAATCTCTATCATGGAATTAGTAAGTTCTATCTTCTATACACGGCGTAAGCAACCAGTGGGTCTAGAATCTGATAGGTACTGGATTCATGGTAACAGTTTGCGTGTACCTGTACATCCCTCTTGATCCCTACCAAATACAAACACTGTGGTTGGAATAAGATGTCTCAACTTGATAGGGAAATCTGGAAGCTGTCTAATAAAACCCTCATAGTCAGTGGCGTAGCTCATCCTAATGGGGCTCTGTATCAAATTTTTTTGGGGGCCCTTTTTACCCAACTGTGAAGCTACAGAGGGTATTGTTTTTACAAAATAAAGAATATAGCATACTGATATAGAAGGTGACGGGCTCGTGGCTAAGTAATAACAGCCGCACGAGTCGATTGAAGCTTGAGCTACGCTTGCCACGGTAGGTCCGTAGATGGGTGACCATCTTAACATACCGAGACCTCTCCGTGCCTCGGAAAGCATGTTAAGCCGTTGGCCCCGGCTGTCATTCGATCTTTGACAGTCGTTACGGGTCGTCAGAAGCCCGAAAGTCTGACACCCAGTATTACCAAGGGACATTGTATTTCCCAGTAACTGGGTTGTGGCGGTCAGATAGCCAGTCGCTTCGGAGGTTAAATACTGGCATTCAGCTGCATCCGGTAAGATTGGAAGCCGAGACCCAATAACACTTCGCCCGACCCGGGAATCGAACCTAGGACCTCATGCTCAGCATAGCGCTTGCGACCACTAGACCAATGAGGCAGACACAGTTTTCTTCCATATTTCTCTATTAGTCGTCATCTCGGTACTCACCCCCTTTTTAAACATATTCTTGATCCAATTTATAGAAATAAATATAATTTATAAACAAAAATTTTAAGTTCTGGATATTATTTTTAAAATGTTTGCTTAGACACGTCACGTCGGGGGCCCCTGTAGCTCAGGGGGCCCGTATCGTTGATACGGCTAATATAGCGGTAGCTACGCCCCTGCTCATAGTTTCTTTTTACAATTGTTTAAAAATATGTATAGTTCAAAATTTTCGTTTTTATTTTATTTTATCCGCAGATAGGAAACAATAATATATTATTCTTTTTTTTAAACATTTTTCTAATTTAATCGATATTTATTTACAGTATAATATAAGCTAACATTTAAAATAATGATAATTATGTAACATGTGAAAAAATAATCATAGGGCATCAAAAAATTCGTCCGCATCGCTGTCAAAAGGAACAGTGCCCAAAAGGCTGGCAGCAATGCCACGTTGTATAGCGATGCTAATTCTTTGGCCAAGAAACAGGCTAGCCCTCTAGTCACGTGAAGAGTCGACTAACTGCTTGGCGATATCTCGAAAAACCAAGTGGGCACTTGGACCCCATGGCCCTAGTATTTCAACCCCAAACGGCACAAACTTATAACTCCCAATCAGGTTGGAATATTTTCGCCGTTTGAGGTTTTCTGCACCAGCAGCAGCCGCTCCAGCACAGGCCACCGTTAGGAAGATGGGATGGCGCAAGGGTGTCGACACATGTTGCATCCCACACCAAAGGTCTGCCTAACTTCCAGGGCATTATGGTCATTCCGTATGGTCTCTTCCCATCGTAGCGTGCCAAGGCCGTTGGGTTCTAAAACAGCTGGCACCCCGGCGGTGACAAGAGCACGATGAATGATGTCATTAATGCTGGCGTGCCGTGCTATCCGACCTGCGTTCCTACTGCAGGATAGGCCATGGTGAGGCAGTCGACAGCTTCACCGCACTGAACGCGATGCGGAGCGCCCAAACGCAGACAGGTAGCGAGCCGGAAGGTGATGTCACCCAGCATAGTGCCGATGTTGGGTGACGGAAGTGCTTGAAGCCAGAGCCCCGACTCCCACTTAGATTTAATTATTTAACCTTTTTTTGATTTCTTGTAAAAACAAATCAAAAACGAAACGTGTTGTCAATGTCATCGATTTTTTTTGACGTCTTTCCTCGCTGACATTGACACTTGACAGTAACAAAACTTGTTTGTTTACAATTTGCACTTTTGCAGGTAAAAATTATTAAAAATACACATTTTTTAACAATGGAAGACGATGACTATTGGAATACAAGTGAAACAAAGGCCAAGGCTTTCAGTTTTGATGATGATGTTGTACGTATATCCAATTTATTAAGAATCTTTTTGTAATATTAGTTTCGTCACAAAGATTTAAATCGTTCCGTCATCAAACTATCACTCATTGCTGGATAATAGGCCTCTCAGCTCTGTCGTAAGGAGAGGTATTGTCATCCCTGCAGATTCAAAATTTTAAGCATAGCTAAAATTATACGCAAAAACAAAAGGAAGGAAGTTGTTAGAGGAAAGACTGTCAGTTTAAATTTTAGGTCAAAATATCAAGTTTAGTTATTTATTTATTTCTTCAGTAGTACACATACATTTAAGTTGGTGGCAACATAAACTCATTAGAGTTTTACCATGCACCAAAATCATCGACTATATAATTTACATAATTATAACCACTTTAGTAGGTATTTAGTTAAAAAGTAACAACAAAAAATAAAATTACAACAGGTATAAGCGAAATATTATTTAATACTAACCAGCGCACACACAAACACACATAATCAGCCTATAATGTTCCCACTGCTGGGACACGGGCCCTTTTTTTAGGTAGGATTTCTCCACTCTGGGCGGAGCGGGAGGGTGTGTCAGGCTTTTACTGAGTAAAATCCACCTGTGTTCTTTAGTTAGTTCGAAAGAGATACAGTGGCCACTGTATCTCTTTAGAACTACCTGCGGGTCTGGCAGTGGGGCATAGGCCTTCTCTCCGTGAGAGGGAGTGCCAGCAGCCAGCGCATATCAGTGACCAATCCGGCCGTCCATCCTTAAAACAAAAGTTGTGGTGGTTTGGACTTTTAATTTACGTAAACTTTTCAGTCCCAATAATTACAACGTTCTTTGACACAGCATTTTGCAATCCACAGCTGAATATAGGCCTCTTATTATTTACTTTCAATAAAATGGCCATACCATTTAAAGCATATGCAAATCTATGTTTCATATTGATGATATTTCAAGTTAAACAAATATCAACTTTATTTTAATGATGATTAAGTTGATTTTAGAGTCACTAGCACCATTGAAAAGTTATGAAAATGTTATGGAAAAGAGAAGAGAAGAACTGACTTGCTTGACAATGTATTTATTTAAATAATACAAGTAGTAGAAAGCTGCTAAAGTTAAGTGGGACTGGGCCGGACATATTTACCGCATGTCAGATGACAAATGGGCTAAAAGAACCACCGATTGGGTCCCACTAAACGCACGACGCCACCGCGGCAGGCCAACACGAAGATAGGGGGACGAGCACTCGTACTGTAGGGACTGGCCGGCACTCGCAAAAGACAGAATTGTGTGGTAAAGGGAGAGGGAGGCCTTTGCCCTGCAGTGGGACAGCACAGGCTAGTTAGATTAGATTAGTAGTAGTGGACTGTCATGAGTGTAATTTTGAAGTTGACCAGACGGTTGGCGCAGTGGTTAAGCGATTGACTGCTGTGTTGCGTGTCGTGGGTTCGATTCTCGCACGGAACAAATATTTGTATGACCTACAAGTAATTGTTCCGGGTCTGGTTGTTTGTGTATGTGAGTTTAAATGTTTGTAAACGCACCCACAATACAGGAGAAATTCCTAGTGCAGGGCAACATATATAAAAAAAATAAATAAAAAGCTTCAAAATATGCTAATCCTCAGCCTAGTTTGAATAAAGTAATCTTGATTTTGAAACTGTGTTCCTTGTATTATATTGTTACTTTCAATAATCTGCATCATTGGAAATAACACTTTGCCCGACCTAGGAATGGAACCCAGGTCGCATGCTTAGCAGAAGTGCTTGCAACTACTAGATCTATGAAGCAGACTATAGCTTATGTAATAAATAATGTTATTTATTATATAAGCTTTTTTCATTATATAAGTATGTACTTATATATTGTACTCTATTATCTCTCATTTCATTGATTAATTGTAATTTATTCCAGTTATCAACTCAAGAGATCCTGGCCATCGGTCAGAAGTCATCGGGACAGGGTGAGGAGAGCATCTTCAGTAACCTCAGCATCACCAGTGCCAAGTCAGCTGCCGTACCACTCAGCAGTCTGGTGTCTTCAAAGGTTTTGGATCTAAGTGAGTTTTAATCTGTACTAAGAACTAGCTCCGGCCCGCGACTTTGTCCGTGTTAAATTCCTTGACACACCCCGTCGTATCGCATTGCCTGCCCGCACTATTACGTTATCGCTTAGTTAGCTTTCTGGCTTTTTTTTCTTTTGGTTCGGTTCCTAAGAATCGTAGTGTAATGTCAAATAGTTTATCTATAACCTTCCTCAAGAATTGGGCTAGCAAATGCAAAAATACTTTTTGGTATTTAGAGAGATTAGCGCGTTCAAACAAACAATAAAACAAAAAACAAGGTTATTATAGATAGAACAAAGTATAGAAAAAAAACAAATTAAAAAAAAACTTTACTATTTAACTTTGAAGTAATATCAGTTTTTTTACATTTCTAGTTCTCCTCGCTCAATCAGGCAAGGATCCGTTAAAGGAGACTAAGCAAGATTCAGAGCAGACAGTTGCCATGACCCTCAAGAGACTGACCCTTGGCAGGAGCTGTTCGTTGCATGTGCACCGCAGCATGAAGAGCAAGACTGAACTGCTGGACGGAGCACTGGCTATTGGAGATGGGAATGCTGTGCTTACTGTGAGTTTCATGGGATATTATTTTTATATTATTATGCTTTGCCTCTGCTTGGCAAAAGCAAGAAATTTCACGCGGACGAAATCGCGGGCAGAAGTTATAGTAGTATATTTGAATTTTCTAACTTCATTTCCAGGTGGTTCTCTTCCTAATCCAGACGCTAAACAAGAAGCTAGTCTACGAGCTACTATCCTCAAGACCTGTGGCTCTGAACCACTACATAGCATTCTTACATAACGAGGGGAAGATTACTGAACTCACTGATCTGCTGACGTAAGTCATTTTGAAAAAGATATATTGAATATTTTGTGTTCATTAAAGCCACAGACTATAAAGACGCCGCGGCACCGCTGCATGTTCAACACTTTCCATAGAAAAAACCAAGTGTGTCATCGTTAACTCAGGAGTGCGACACTACTGGCGTATAGAAATTGACGGCTTTCAAGTTGGTCTGTGATAGAAGTTGTCCGTTCAAGGCACTTTCGACGCCACGAATTTTCGTTAGGCGCTGCCGGCGCTGCAATTCCGTGCAGATTCAGCAGATGCAGCTAGCGCATACAGGCACATCCGGACACAGCGCATCGCATCGCAAAACAAAAGAGCTTGGTGCGAGCCTGCCTGATGTTTGTGCAGGATCGAAATTGATTGAAGGAGGATTTTTGCATTGCGTTACGATGCGAGGCGGCCCGTCCTAATATTCGCCACCCTTTACAAATTTTGAAGGAAAAATATAAGTACTTAGTATCAAAAAGTTTTTCTAAGTTTTAGCTAAGTTTTCTTTTTTTTTTCAACAGAATGTTGGGACGGATTCCTGAGGCAGCTGTAAGTACCCGCATCATAAACAATTAAGACTAATTTCCTGTAAAAACGCTGTCAATTTTAGTTCACCATCTACATTTAATTCTAGATGTATCAATACCAACACGCAGTGAAGACTCAAGGGAACAATTTAGATGCTCTGTTCAGAAAGCTGACCAATTTATTGGCCAACCATTTCAACCAACCTGGGGTCGACCAACACCAGGCTAAGATGATTGCTGATTATGTGAAGTTATTGGGTAATTTATACTTTACTAGCTGCGCCACACGGTTTCACCCGCATAAGTTTCGATCCCGTGGGAATATCAGAATAAAAAGTAGCCTATACTTAGGTTAATCCTGGTTATAAACCATCTGTGTGCCAAATTTCATCCAAATCCGCTCAGTAGTTTTTGCGTGAAAGACTAACAAACATCCATCCATCCATCCATTCAAACTTTCACGTTTATAATATTAGTAGGATTATTGAAAGTGTCTTTGACATATCTCGGGACCTTTGGAAGATGTACGAGGGGCTGTAGCCAACTCGCAGAGTTCGGTTATACGTTTGAAATGAAATGACGCACCAAACGATGACTATCCCTGTTCGCATCATGCCTCTCACAGAGAAGAGGCATGGGACACAGGCAGGCCTCCTCTTTGTGTGAGGGAGTGAGCTAGTAATCCACCACGCGGGCCCAGTGCGTAGATGTCACATGTCTTCGAATATTTTGTTCGACGACATGCCGGTTACCTCACCATGGTGAAGGAAAATATCGTGAGGAATCCGGCACAAATCTTTGCTTTAAAGAAAATAAAGCTCCTAATGTGCGTTCGCGATTTAGTTGTCAAACATGTAAACAAATATGAGTTTTTTGAAAAATTATTTTAATTCCTACACAATAAAGTTCAGTTTACGATACAACTTCAAACATTTTTAAGACTTTATAAATAATGTTAGTCACTCTGAAATCAACTTAAGTACTACTAAAATAAAGTAGATATTTGTTCAGCTTATAATAGCATCAATAGGAAACATAAATTTAAAAAGACAGTAAATACTAAAATTTTAATTTGTTCTGCTTTTTAATTTAATTAATTTTTCAACAGAATGGCAGAAACACGTGAATAATCTGGATTTAACGTACAAATCAGTGATACAGTGGCTAGCTCATAACTGTGCGAACCATTGGCATGAAGGCGCCGGCAATGCTATGTCACCCCTCACGCTGTGTCAACGACATCAGGTAATCAAAGATAACATCACGCTTGTTTTTCCTGAAGGGATAGGCAGAAGTGCATCATACACTCACATGTCCCCAGCTTTGTTAGAAGTCCCATGCAATACAGCAAATAAATTAGGCAAATTATGTAAGTGCTAAGCACACCTTTAAGTTAGCTTCACCTTTTAGTTTAGTCCTGTCAAATTAAGATACTCCATAGACAGTTTAGACGTGATTAAAAACATGGCGACTAAAAATACGTCAATTTACGTCAGGCGCTGACTAATTTGACAGGACTAAACTAATATTTATCATCTGTCCTTTTCTTAATGAAATAGAAAGAAAAAGATTCACTGAACTTAAATTTAGTTTAGTTTGTGAACAAGGGAATCGGCGTCACTGTATTATTATGATTACAGATAACTCCCCTGCAATACGACTGGGTGGTGTTGAATGTTCACGCCAAATCCGGCAAGTGGGACATAGTAGAATCTCTTTTCACGAAGAAGGTAAGTGATTTATGTTATTTACTTTAAACACACACAGCCATACAACTGTAACCATAAATTCAGCACATGATTCTAGATACCCTAGTGTAGAAATTTTTCGTCGGTTATCAAAAATCCATGGTAACAGGCTCAAAGTCCCTGTCAGACTGTCTACTAAAAAATATCGCTTAGCCTTCGTTTAACCTTCAAAATTTATCACTTTTCTATCCTCAGGACTGGTTCGGCCGTACAACAGTGTCATCCAACATCCCCATAGAGACGCTTCTGGCTCGTCTGAGCGACTTGCACGCAAGCAAGCAGCTGTTAGCGACCTGCGTCAACAAGGTCGCCAATAGTGACGACCGGCTACGACTGGCACATATCTATAAGGTAAATAAACGTATCTTACGCCTGTATCCTCAAAAGGGGAAGGTACAGATTTATTTATGTTGTCAGTTATGTTGTAGTCGTCCAGGCCGAATTTCGGCCAGAGCGGCCAATCTCAACGGAGACTAGCCATCGACGCGGGAGATATAGTGCACAAGTGCGTGCTCTATAATAATATTATAACCGTCCCGCATGGTGAGAACCTCGTGAAAGCCGAGATAGATAAATAAATCAAGTATCTTGACTTGGCTCGCGAGGTTGTCGACATGTGGCATGTGTACTCGGCAATCATTGTTCCGATAGCCGTGACAGCCAATGGCTTAATAGCCAAGAGCCTCGACCAACACCTGAGGAGGCTCTCGTTGGGCAGCTGGATCAAGGGCTTGATTCAGAAAGCGGTACTTCTGGACACGGCTCGCATTGTCAGGAAGTTCCTCTCTCTGGAGCCCTGATCGCCGGTAGCTTGGACCCTGTTCCCGATACCGGTGGGCTACTATATTTTACATTTTTAAATGTTTTTTTTTTATCCTTTTGTTTATAAAAATATTTAAAAATGTAATTTGTAAGTATTTAAATGAAATAAAGGAGATAATATAATATAATATATATAATATATAACACACTCGATACAGGTGCACTGTCTGACATATTTGCGTGCAATCTGAATGAATTCGCAAGAGTTTTGTTGAATTTTGTCAGTTATAACGATTAATATTATTATTCTGTGTTAAGTCTGATTTTGTATTTTAGGTTAAGAATTATCGGAGTATTAGGTAACAAACGCTAGGGCACCGTTATTTATTTTATGTGATATATAATATTTACTAGGTATAGTTAGCATATTATGGTGTTCAGCATTCTGTATATAAGGTATTATGTTAAAGTTCCTAATACTTTTTAGATTATTAGTTTTAGTTCTTTATATTATATTTAAATTATAAATAATTAGTTAGTATAGATTTGTAAAAAGACTGCACTGTCGTATTGGGTACATACACCTATAATGATACTGTTATAAGGGAGATTTTAATAAATAAATAAATATCTCTTCCCTAACCCTCATAGTCCGATGGGACCGTAATCCGACAAGCCCGGAGAGAGATCAGGCGCAGGACCAACGGCTTGACGTGCATTTTCGACCACACCACCAACTTCCAAACTCCGGGCAGTCCGTTACTTATAATATATGTTCATGTTACAAGGGGCGAGCCCATTGCCAGTCACTGGGCACAATGCCAAATTCCGAGTTGCTACTAAAACCCAAATAACACTGACTGAACCGAGGATTGAACCCAGGACCCCACGGTTATTCATATCAGTATTGAATTTGTACGTAACATCACGCCCGTAATCCCCAAAGGATTATACAGAGATATACCTATAGTACACCCACATTTCGCCAGGTATGATGAAGATGGATGGTAGGTTATGCTCCTTAGATTGTGTCTAATAATAATAATTTCGTTCATTCGCAGATCCATGCCGTAGTAATAGAAACCTTAGCGAAACAGAAGGACAGAGCAGCTCTCACCAACTACAAGATGACTCTCAACCCACAGTCTGAAGAGTACATCTTAGCTGAGAATACATTGAGAGATAACGTAAGTTTACTTTTTTTTTTTAATGTTAGATGGCAGCAGGTCACACTACCCGAAAGTGTCAAATTTTCCCAATCAACCTTGAACCTAATGCTTCAGCAATAAAGTTGAAAATCTATTAAAGAAATTTGACAGATTCTAGTAGCTTGGTGTGCTGGCGTCTGTACTTCAGGCGAAAGCGACAGGGTAAAAAAACAATTCGTAAAAATATTTGAATTTGATTTGTGTTGATGCCATCGTAAAAGTTGCCCATATTGAACCCAGAGGATTAACCCACCCTTAAGAAGTGTTCAGTGAATTCAATTACACCTTGTACTTACAGTATTTTTACCTCACGAAAAGGCGCGCGCTTTACTTGTGGTAACCAAGTGTGACACACTGTGAATGTGTGTAAGCGCAGGTGGACTTGGTACCGTCCGAGACAATGGCGAAGTCGGAAGTGTGTGTGCGTTATGTGCTGACGCTACTCGTCTTCATGCACACATTCACAGCGTGTTTGTACACTTGGTAACCACAAGCAAATCGCGTGCCGCTTTATGAGAAAAAAATACTGTATAATAAAATTAAGACACTGAGACTGTGGTGATCTAATTTAACCATTTTATTTTAGTTTTTGTTCAATTTGGGTACCAACCGTTCTGGCGAGAGAATGCGTTCTAAACACCTGTCAGTTTCACACAAAGGAAAACGTGTTTTGCGAATTTGATCTTTATTACCTACTAGAATGGTCGCACTGACAGGTGTCAGGAACGCATTCTCTCGACAGCCGGACTGTAACTAAATAGGAATATTGTAATATTAGTACCTACTCTGCGTTCGCGATTCACTTGCCAACAACCAAACAAACTTGTAAACAAACTTGAGTTATTGGAAAAATAACTTTAATTCCTACACAATAAAGTTCAGTTTACGCTACAACTTCAAACATTTTTAAGACTTTATAAATAATGTTAGTCACTCTGAAATGAACTTAATTACCACTGAAATAAAGTTGATATTTGTTTAACTTGAAATAACATTCATTGGAAACGTAAATTTGAATAAACCTTACCTACCCCATTATATCCCACTTCAAAATTAACAGTTTTGTTTTGTCTTTATTGCAGTCAATAAAATGGAAGAATTGAGTGGAAATTGAAGACTATATGCGACACGAAGAAGGAACACGACATTATGTTAGCTATTTGTAAAAATGCGATCATATTATGTACTTGGTTTTTTTTTTGTGAGCACTGGTGGCCCAGTGATAACGGCCGCGACTTCGAACCCAGGCATGCACTTTAATTTGTGTAAATTATCTCATCATCACTGCTCTCAAAATGGTAAAGGAAAATATCGTGACCAAAAATTTGAAGACATGTGACATCTACGGCACTGAGCCCGCGTGGTGGATTATGCCCCACTCCCTCTCACCAAGAGGAGGCCTGTGTCCCAGCAGTGGGAACATTGTAGGCTGATTTTATATTATTATGCTTATTTTTAAGTATGATGAAAGATCTTGTGTATGTCACATTCACATAACTTGTTTAATTGGCTTGTTATTTTGTATCTTATGAAACTTTTATGAATATTATTATACTTGAAATACTATATTATCGATAAATGAAAACTACTTTATAATTATTAAAAACTTATAATCTCATTTAATTTTGTATTTTATTTGTCTGCTTACTCTTTTTGATAATCCCTGGAATATTGGTCGGGTCAGGGTCGAGTGGTCGGGGTCAAGTTGTCACACACGGGGTCGAGTTGTTGTAGAACCTCATTGGAACCTCGACGCAAAAGGAGGCATAACCAATTTTAGACACAATTTTTATACCTACATGGTGGCAGGGACATCGACGTACAAACTGTAAGCATTCATTCAGCACATGATTCTAGACCGTATGTGCCGTCGCGTAGGAATTTTTCGCCGGTTATTAAAAAAAAATATTGTTGTTCCATACATTTTGACCGCGTAGGTATTGGCTTGGACTTTCTATGAAATAGCAGTTTTTTTAGAGTTCCGTAGTTTACATCTCGGAACCCTTATAGTTTTGTCATGTCCATCCGTTTGTCCGTCCGTCCGTCCTTTGCTTACCTTCCAAACGGTTAGTGCTAGAAAGATGAAACTTTGCATGGATATGTGTATTTACCACGTCGACAAAGTGCTAGAATAAAATCACGACAAAAAAAATGTTTTGGGGTACATCCCCTACGCGTAAAGTGGTGATGGTTTTTTTTTTCTCGCGTCTACCCCATAGTGTGGGGTTTGATAGGTCTTTTATAAACATTGAGAGGTTGCTAAGACGATTTATTTATTTAGGTATCGCTTGCGAGATATTCAACTTTATGTGATGAACTTTGAAGTAAAACTATAATGGCTCAGATAACTTTGTTAGTTCAGGAGTTACAGAGGCCTAACTTGTAAAATGCGCTTACTTGGAAAACTTCGTACAAAAATAACGAAATAATAAGTAAACATATAAAATATTAAAAATAAAATCATAACAATTATCTGTTGGACACGATTTTATTATAGATAATGGTACGAAAGCCTTCGTGCGCGAGGACGGCTCGCACTCGGCCGGTTTTTTTAAAGATAAAGATACTTTATTTGTTCAACATGCGTTTGCATACAAATCAAGCGTGCAAGATCTTAAATATAGGTTTAAAGTCCTTACATGTTTTGCCCGACCAGGCGTACAAAATGTTTTTTTTTTGTTTTATAACAAAAATAGAATTAATTCAATGAACCAAAGTCTAAAGACTGGTTCACTAACATTAATTAATAAATTTTTATGCGAATATTAATACTATAGGAATAATAATATAAAAATAATAATATAAAAATTCTAGCATGTCAAAAGGTATCTGTCAAAAAGTCATTTATATTATAATAATACTTGTCTGTTAATAAATTTCGAATCTTATTTTTAAATTTATTTGCTGTCATAGCTTTGAATGACTGTGGTATTTTGTTCTATATTTTCGGGGCCATACAAAAAAACTTTTCCCCATGAGGGCAGTTTTTGCTGAGTGCAAGCAAAGTTGGCTATTGTCACGTCTGTTTAAATTACCGATGAAAAATTTCTACGTAGTGAATCATGTCCTGAGTCAACAGGTTATGCGTCGATGTCCCTGCCGCCCTGTGTTATTTCCTATCTGTATTTTCCTCTGCATATCCCTTCGTAAAATACAGGTGTAATGTTATGTTGCTTAAAATTTCACCCAAACCATTCTAACCACAACACAGCTATACTTACGATGATGAAACGTCATTGACAACGTCACTCTCGTCATTTTAATTAATCATCTTCACAAAACCCTGTGAGTTGTGACAAATTAGCATTCTATACTGACCATTCAATGACTCCAATCGAAATTCGACTTTACATCTTACTGACTAAAGTTGAATTCAATGTGTCACTGGAATGAGTCATCTTGAACTTAAGGAAAACAAGTGAATTTCCTTTTCTGTGACTAACCTTCGTTGTTCTTATCAGGAAAACCAAATTGTAATTTTATTGATAAGATAAGATATTTTGTCACTGGTATTATTATGGTAGCTTCTAGGATATCTAAAAACGACATTGATATTAGGTAATTGAATATTTGATACGGCAGAAAGATATTTGATCTTGTGTCTAAATTTCCTTGACACGTAGCCTAGGAGCGGTGGTGGCCCAGGTGTTACAGCTGCGACTTACGAGTTCTAGGTTTCAACCCAAAGAGGCACTCTACTTTGTGTAATTTATATCACCACTGCTCACAAAAAATCGTGAGGAAACCGGCATGTCCTCAATCCAAAAAATCGAAGACATGTGACATCTACCAACCCGCACTGGGTCCACGTGTTAGATTAGGTACGACCCACTCCCTCTCCCAGAGACGAGGCCTGTGTCCCAGCAGTGGGAACATTATAGGCTTACTATGCGAAGGTGCCTCTGGGGTCTAGTAGTAGTTAGCACGATTGCTAAGCAGGAAGTCCTCAGTTCGATCCCTGGATCGGACAAAGTTACCTACTTGTGGTTTTAGGATCCCGTACCCAAAGGGTGCCAGTACTTGAAATATAGGGTATTCAGATCACAGATCGGTGTATCCCTAAATTTCACAGTTCGACCATTCGAGTATCCCTATATTTCACTATTCGAAATGAGACTTTGACTAAATTCAGTAAAAGTTGTTTCATGTGAATGTACATGTGTTCATACCTATCATTGGATAATTTAGTAGGAATAGTCTATTCATATATGGATGGTGTTGGCAGTGGAATGTGCACAGATGTTGTCCTCTGACACCTTATATAGGTAGCATCGATTTGACGAAGACAGAATAAGTTAAGTATGTGTGTTAAGTTACAAGTGGCTGGGATTGAAAAACAGAGGCATAAATTGAAATTAACATTTGCAATAATTAAATATATTATGGGTTTACAGAGGAATAATTTTTCAAAATAAATTGGATACCACTTTCGTATCCCTACCAATCCCGCACATTGCTAATCGTTATAAGTTGCTAGCAACAGCTGTGTAATGTCATTCTACTTTTATAGTTACCTGTATCAAGAACTAGGATGTGAGTAAACAGACCATGTCCCAAAATAAATACACTCCTCGGTATGACTTGTATAATTCATATAAAATGCGTGAATGTTCATTTGGTTATTATTTGGCAACGGTTGATTCAAGGAGAAGATTGGGAAGGGAATTGGCTGAAGCTGGGTTTTTTTATTGTGGAAATAGGGTAAATGATAAAGCAGCATGTTTCTCATGTGGAGGTTTTAGAAAGTATTGGGAGTTTTACGATGATCCTTGGATGCAACATACTTTACAATTTCCCCAATGTTGTTATTGAACGCTGTGAAAGGAACGGATTATGTTGACAAAATAAAAGTCTCAGTTTGAAAAAAACAAACAATTGCAATCAGATGAAAAGTGATAACTGAGGTCGAATAGATACGGAGCTGGGCAGACACGTTTACAGATCTTCTTTACTATTTGAATAGATTCAGATTTCAAATTTACTCTCCCCTGCTAATGAATTTAGTCAAAGTCTCATTTTGAACAGTGAAATATAGGGATACTCGAATGGTTGAAGTGTGAAATATAGGGATATTCAGATCTGTGATCTGAATACCCTATATTTGAACTACTCGTCGTGGTCTCGTGGTCGTCGTTTCTCGTAGTTATTAAGCAAGTTTTGTGCAAGTCGGACTCGCATAGTAAGGGTTCCGTACCCTTACAGTGCGAGTCCGACTCGCACTTGGCCACTGTTTTACATACTGCCTATTTATGGCTTTCGATCTAGAAACCTATCGATACCTACATAGCTTCTACACCGAGCACAGTTGTTTTCTTATCATCTAGTTACGAAACTGATAAAAAAGAAGGTTATAACTGCTATTGTCACTTATCTGATAAAAAACGAAGGTAAATAATAATGAGATAAAACGTTGTTATAATACCGAATAGATAGCTATGTAACAATATTTTGGAAGATTATTGTCTGTCTGAAGAAGATTATTGTCTGTGTTTATGATAGGGGGTAATCTAAATGATTACTCCCAATTTCCAAGTCCACCTATAATCTGTTCCAAAACTATCTGATGAAAGCGCAAACAAACCCTGTCCAGGTTCAATGCTTCAATCAATCAAAAAAAAGATGGTAAATGTAGCTAACTAATTAAGAACAAAATATGTGTTGTACAAGGATGGGTAAAAATAGGAGAGGCCTATGTCCAACAGTGGACTTCTATAGGCTGATGATGATGAAGGATGGGTAATTTGTTGACATGATTTTGCAAAAAATTAAAATAAAATTATTTAAATTTATTATTAAGTAGATATTATTGATTCTTAAATTCGACCATCTAGATTACCACTACCTACAATCTGCAGTCATCAAGTTTTGAATATTTGATACCTATCAAATATCCAAAACTTGATGACTACAGATAAAATTTAACTATATACCTACCTACCTAGGTATATAGGTAAATTTTATATATTTCTGTAAATTAAAATAATAAGTACCTAAGCAAATAACAACGAATACCTAATTTATTAATAAAAATAACAAAATTAAATCCTAACTTAACTAAAACTATACACAAACTAAAATATAGCGTCGAAAAATTCATCCGCATCGCTGTCGACTGGTAGGTAATATAAATTAATTAAAGATCACACAATCAACTAATTTAAAGTTAATGATGATTAAGGACTAATTTGTTAGGTACCTACTCATTCGATTACCTCTATATAATAACAGCCGCAAGGGTCAACCTTCAAGTTTAAGCAACGCTTGCCGAGGTGGGTCTATGGATGGCTGACCATCCATTATACAACGTGTTTTTTTTATATCCCATAACTCTAGGGGGTCATTGTACTCATCATTATGAACAACTTTTACTATGGGACCAAACCCGAAATCGCGAAACAAAAATCTGGTGTTCCCTACATTTTGACGAGTTATATGAACATAAATGTAGGGAACAGCTGATTTTTTTTTCGCGCTTTCAGGTTTGGTCCCATAGTAAAAGTTGTTCATAATGATGAGTACAGTGACCCCCTAGAGTTATGGGATATCAAAATAAAAACACATTGTATACCGAGAGCCGCAGTTACACAGGTTAGACATATAAGGGATTACAGGCGTTATGTTATATCAAGGCAGATGTAAGTTGAAACACCGGGAGGGGACGACCTAGGAGGACATAATTATAATGACCTTATCGGTGATGTTCTTCAGAAAGGTCAAGTGCGTAGTACTCCAACCGGCGTGCGTGTATGACTACATTATGAACGGCTACCTACATCTCTGTCAATCCCTTTGGGGTATACAAGCGTGATGTTGCGTTATCATGTACTGCTTGCTATTGCGACTTTTCAAGGTTTCCATTAGATACCTACAAGGTAATAGGTTTTTAGTAGTTACCTATTCGTTATCTCCACTATTTTATGGGTGACTAGAGGTAACTGATTCGAATAGGTACAAAATAAAACTCTCATCAACAGTAACACACAAACATAATCATTATTTAATAGGGCACTTATTGCTATTGTTCATCGCCACAGCCGCAGCACCCTTCATCTACTTCCACGCCACACATTCTCAGCAGGAACACGAAACAGGTCACACACAGGAGACATCTCAAGATCTTTCCACACGAGCCACAGTCACAGGTGCACGGGCAACACATTTTTGAAGACAAAAATCCTTACACTGTTTCAAAAAATCCAACTCGCAGTGGATTTTGCACAGAATTTCAGTGAGCAAAGTTTTGCACCATTAAACTTGTTGCGGCCAGGAATTATTGCACAGCTTCACTCCTAAACTTTGTTGTAGGGAAGTAGGAATTCGTAACACACTCCTAGTTTGATAAACTTTGCACGATTCAACTTGAAATGCGTCTACTCGACTGTGAACTGACGACACAGTGAATAATATTCGTCACGAACACTTTATTTGAATAGAATGACTTGGTGACCAACCACGAACCGCGGAATAATGACGCATTCATTTGTTTGTGCTAGTATAACTAGGTTCAGTTATCACTAGCGCTATCTACTAGTAAAGTGAGTAAACAACTGATATGATACAGGTAAGCGATTATTATTTGCCTTTCCAGTATGTTTTGACTGTTTTACCGAGAAAACATATTTTACAAGGATATAGATTGTTACTTGGCCAGAGTTAAGTTTTCACCAATTCAATAGATCACAGACAGGCGCGACGTGACTCTCATAGCACAATTTCCATGAAGATTTCATTGAAATAGTTCCACCAAACTCACGTCGCGTCAAGTCTGACAACCAGTCTTACCAAGGGGTATCGTATTACCCAATTACTGGGTTATGGAAGTCAGATAGGCAGTCGCTCCATGTAAAATACTAGTATTCGTCTGCGTCCGGTTAAACTGGAAGCCGACCCCAACATAGTTGGGAAAAGGCTAGGCAGCTGATGAAGAATGAATCATGCAGCAAACGTTTAGTAATGAGTCTTGACTCCCAACACTAGCATTAAGTACCACATAGAAATGACGTGGGAAATGAAAACACAGGGTAGATGTGGCGATAAATGGAGCAAAAAGAAGGAATTCAGTTTTATGTAGATAGCTCCATATCTATAAATCCCAGTAAGAAGGGTTTTTAACTCCTTAAAGTTCTATCCACACATATCAGGGCCGTGTCCGGGACGTGACAGGGCTCTGGCACACACAAGCCAGATACTGAAGCTCCGCGAATACGAACATGTGTGAACAAGTTCATATAAAATGTATACACCGATATCTTTTTTGAGCCCCTGACGGAGCACGGTCCGTCCACGTCCCTGATATGTATGGATAGACCTTAATTCGTTATTCATAAATCCTCTTCTTGATTACCTGTGCAGTGCTTCTTTGAAATCTATGTGTCAACCAGTTGTCAACCACAGAACATATATACCCTAACGGGTTGTCAACAGTCTTTGGATGGTCAGTCTTTGGTTGGCCTCTAAAAATTATGATTACGAAATAACAAATTACTAAAGAAACTCGATCAACAACAAATGCCATAAGGCAAGATTTAAATCTTTGCAGTAAGGTTCTCTTAAGCCCACTCCATTAAAATTGTGATCATATTACGTAATACCAAGTAATGATTCAATACTCATCCAACGAGCCCTCTGTGCCCAACCAGGGTCCTCCAAGTCCCCATAATCAACCAGATGATAACCCTTCAGACCTATGGGATGACATAGATGTGCTGCTGCAACTTCTGTGGTAGTCTCAGATGTATCTTCTGCTTCACCGGCATTGCGTACCTGTTTCATCTGATCGGGATCGAGTGTGACTGTGCATGCTGGAAATGTCATTGTTGTATTCCTGATGATTAATCATTGATCAATCCATACATTGTTTTATTTTTCCTTTTGCGTGTTTGTACGTGTGTGCATAAAGCGAACCCGGGGCATCGTATTTCCCAGTAACTGGGGTGTGGAGGTCAGATAAGCAGTCGCTCCATGTAAAATACTGGTATTTAGCTGAATCCGGTTTGACTGACTGGAAAAGGCTAGGCAGAGCCTTAGAAAAAGTTTCTGATATATAACGGACCTCCTACCCTCCCCACATACAGTATGTTATGATAAATTAGGGACGTAGTTTAAGGGAGTGTAGTAGGTACTCATGAACATGAACAACTTTCACAACGGGACCAACTCTCAAATGTAATAAAAACAGCTGTTCCCTGCATCTTGTCGAGTTACGCGAACATAAATGTATGGAGCAACTGGATTTTTTTGGTATTTTCAAGGTTGGTCATGACCACGTCTTCGAATTTTTCAAAAAATTCGAAGACATGTGATATCCAACAACCCGCACTGGGCCCGGTTGGTGAATTATAGCTCACTCTCTCTCACAGAGAGGAGGCCTGTGTCCCAGCAGTGGGAATAGTATAAGCTGATTGTACTGAATCGTTTTTAAAAATGTTTGATAACTATGCGTATAAGTATTTGTCGTTGCACTGTTTGTTCCATTTAGCCCTCATTTATAATACTGCGCAAAATATAGGTACTGTTGTTGTATATTGTTGATATCAATTTAGTTGAGCAGTGATGGTCCAGTAGAAATGAACGCGACTTACGAGTTTTAGGTCGGAGGTTCGAACTCAGACAGGCGCTTTACTTTGTGTAAATTATTTCGTCACTACTGCTCTCAAAACGGTGAAGGAAAACATCGTGAGGAAACCGGCATGTCCTCGAAGCAAAAATTCGAAGACATGTGACATCTACTAACCCGCACTGGGCACGCGTGGTAGATTACAGCCTACTTCCTCTCGAAGATAGAAGACCTGTGCCAGTGCCCAGCAGTGGAAGAGAGTGGAGTGGAGTGGAGTGTGTGGAGTGGATCTCCACACTCACACCTCCACACTCTAGCGTAGCAGCAAAGCTTCTTATCAAGCCTTTTTATGTAGGTACATGTTTCAAAACTGAAAAGAAGGAATACCGGTTTATATGAAAAATCTTATTCTTTTGATCTATCGACTTGTGTACTAAAACTCAGGTCATTGGCGCCGATTCCCTGTGTTCACAAACTAAACTAAATTTAAGTTCAGTGCTTCTTTTTCTTTCTATTTCATAAAGAAAAGGACAAAAGATAAGTATTAGTTTAGTCCTGTCAAATTAGTCAGCACCTGGCGTAAATTGACGTATTTTTAGTAGCCATGTTTTTTAATCACGTCTAATTTGTCTATGGAGTATCTTAATTTGACAGGACTGAACTAATATTTATCTTCTGTCCTTTTCTTAATGAAATAGAAAGAAAAAGATGCACTGAACTTAAATTTAGTTTAGTTTGTGAACAAGGGAATCGGCGCCACTATCTTTTACAATTATTTATTTATACAACCAATGTTACACCGCCAAATACAGCTACCACCAAACCTCCACGCCGGACGGCCGTACCGATTAAAAATTCCCGCGCTCGCCGAGTGTTGTCGACTCATTATATCGATTCTAACGATCCCTCATATCGATTATAGGTACCTATCGATATTCGGTTTATTTAATTATTTAAAATGTTTTATTAATTGCTATTCAAAATCATAAACTTGGCACTTAACTTGGAACTTGGCCCAAACTGATACCTACTTATCTGAATAAATGATTATGATCGTAATCATCAATTTTTGAAAACTTTCTTTGAGATAGAATGGGTGTTGAAATTTGTAGGATCAATTTAGACACTGTATGCGAACGAAGTCGCGGGCGAAGTGCTTGTTTGTAATAAGTGCAAGTATTTATAGAGCGTAAGATGCTCGACTTTATATAATTCTTTGGCTACGGTAGGTACAGACGTAAGCAGGTCAAGTACCCGAAAATTTTCCCAAACAACGATAAAGTTATGAATCTATTAAAGAAATTTGACAGATTTTAGTAGCTTTATGTGGTGGCGTCTGTACCTACGAAAGTAGAAATTCAAGAATAATCTACATTGGAATTGGAAACTAGCTTAAATTCGGGAACGAACGTCCTTTTTACTGTGGGATTTTTGCACTTACTGTTGAAATTTGGACAAGCCAACATCTGTCGGGTCAGCTGGTCAGCTAGTGTCGGGATAAAGAAACACTTATCCAGTTACCCAAAACATTTATTTCTTTATTACAACATTCACTTAAATAAATTGCCGCAAAACCCATTACAATTCCTGTCCCAAAAACGACAATATCCATAATAAAAAAATGAAATATAGCTAAATCCTATCAAGATGGGAAATTGGGATAGGTATTCTTTCATGTTCATCATTGTTTTCATGCGTCTAGTCGTCCATATTAGGGCATATATCTTCAAATCCACACATTTCAAGACAGTGTGCACAAATCCAGATGCAACAGAGGCAACGTAAGCAGCGGGAGCACCAGTTGTCACCGCAACAAAAACAACACATCACAACAACACTGACAACAACGCTTCACGGACAACAGCAATGTTAATAAATTAAGTAAAAATATATATAATCACTGTCTAGCGCAGAACAAATGAGTAAATAGGTATTGATTTATAAACAATTTGTTGATTTTTAACAGACAACATTGATTTCAAGTTCGAACAAAATGTCACCAAACTAATGGAAATGTGACAGATGGTAGAAATCCAGAGATTCTGCATTTCTATAACTCTAGCTTCAGCTGACTGGACAGGTCCACTCAATCTGTGTGGTTCTTTCGTCAAAGACCATTTCAGACACCAATCTACATGGTATTCACATGATCTGACCAAGATTATGTCTGGACTTTAAAAGAGACTGTGACCTCTGAGTTTGTTTCGGCCTTTCTTCTCAGAGTAGTCAAATAGGAAACACCGAACTCATCTGGTTAAAAAAAAATATGAGTGACGTGTAAAAATGTTTATAAAAACCTGCTTACAGAAAATAAATCATTTATCAAAAGGTGCATGGCTACTGCAGGTGCGGGAAATATTCCAACCTTATTGGGAATAATATTATGTTCGAGCCGTTTGTAGTTGAAACACTATAGGGCCTACAAATAATTTGATTTTTCGAGATTTCGCGAAGTGGTTCGTCGATCATATTCAAAAAGTATGATAACGATACTTTCTCTGCCGATTTTGCATACCTACTAATTGAGAAAATCACCGCTATACAAGCGTTAAATTATTTTTTTTTTCACGATTTCAAGGTTGGTCCCGTAGTAAAAGTTGTTCATAATGACCCCTTTTAAGAATTAAAACGATCATTTAACGATGTATAGGTACATACGTTAAACACTTCTGTAAATCTTCTTGACTCAATAACTATTTATAGTACTCAATTAACTATTAAAATAGAAATATAATATCCTTTTATAACCTCTTTATCGCTGTCGACTGGTAAATTACCTAAGCGACTGGCAGCAGTGCCACGTTCTATGGCAATCGAACCTCTGGCTAAGCTACAAGCCAGCCGTTGGGTTACGGGAAGTGCCAACCAGCCGTGAACAAACCATGAGCAGTCTGACCCCATGGCCAGAGGGTTTCAACACCAAACGGTTCGAAAATATAATTACCAATAAGTTTTAATAAAAAAGTTCAAAACAAGATCACCTTTCAAGTGTCCTGATGCAGTTGGTGGCATCAAATCTGGACTTTCTAAAACAACTGCCACGAACTTCATCAGACTGCTTAAAAATTGCCTTCCTTCCTCGTGGTCAAACTTAATGTCCAAACTGATTTTACCACGACGATTTTTCTGTTAATATCCACTGAGCTTGTTTCGAACATTTTAATTGCAGTCAGGTTTTAAGGTTTTGTCAATTTTTATTATTATACTAACTTTTGCACGTGTCTTCACTTGAGTTGACGTCAGAAATTATCCCACAGGAACGTAATACCGGGATAGCATCATCAGCCTTTTTTGCATGATTAGATAACAAACATCCGAACATACAAACTGTCACATTTATAATGTTTATTATATGTCAGATAATTTTAATCTGAAGTATAAAAATGGCGAAGGAGGAATAAAAACTGTCACACTGTCATATTTAGTCCTCAGATAAAACTTATCAGAGAGGCAATTCTCGTAATTTTAAGAACGTTCACAGTCTGATCTCAGTCTCAATCTGTCAAAAATACCTATAGTTTCCCTACATTTTGACAAGTTTTTGACATTTGTTTGTCGCCGAGATGAGACTGCTACTAGATTTTGAATGTTTTAAATTACGATAATTATTAACCTGCTGAAATCAGCCCTTTTTAGGATTAATAAATAAAACAACATAATATATAAGAGAGATTATATTGTAGATCATGTGGTATGCTTTCTCCAATGGACGTTGAAGCCAGTGTCTCGAAATAACTGGTCAATATCTTCTTTGTCCAGGTTCAGTGATGCTTGCTTAACAAAAATAATAGTTTTCATTCATCAGCCATTATTCATTAGACTAGAAGTACTGACCTATAATAAACAAGTACGCTATACTTTATACTATCGATGACAAAATGAAGACTTGATTTTGATGTTGGCCGTTTTGGCGCTAACAGCAACGTGAGCGTCCGTGGAACTAAAATGTTTGATAACAAGTGTTACAAGACGCGCATACTCTCATGATAAAAATGGTCTAAATATCGCATAGTAAACACAAAGTACACAAAGTCTTATTCAACGATTTAGACCTAAATCGTCAGAGACGTACATACCAAAACAAAAGGACGGCCATTTGCGGTAATGTGTCAAATCTAGTTCTTGAGACGCTCGAGCGGGGTGCTTTGAATTGGCACAAAAAACAACTGTTATTTCGTATAGTATAATTAGTCCAGCGTATTTGTATAAAGGTTAGTGACTAGAACTAATTCCAACTTTGTTGGGGTTGACATCGAGTCTGACCAGATACCAGCATTTTACTTGGAGTGAGTCACCCACCTACATTTTATAGCATTTTCGGGTTCCGTAGTCAACATGGAACCCTTATAGTTTCACCATGTCCCGTCTGTCCATCCGTCCGCAGCTTAACTCAGAGACTCTTAGTGCTAGAAAGCTTTAATTTGGCATGGATATACATATAAATCACGCCGACAAAGTGGTAAAATAAAATCATGAAAATGATTTTTTTTGGGGTAGGTGCCCCCTGTACACGTAGTGGGATGTGTTTTTTCTCGTGTATCCCTTGGTGTGGGGTATAGGTCTTTCAAAAGCATTGCGGGTTTGTGAAAACAATTTCTCGATTCACGGATCCGTTTGTGAACTATTAAGCTTTAAAGTGCTATTTGCAATGTCGCAGCTTCATGCTGAGATAGGAGCCTTTTGGCCTCGTATAGGACTTTCCGTTTTATTTTCCTTTGTTCCTTTTTTATATAATTTGGTTTTTGATTTTTGACTGTGTTTAGTTTAGTTTATGATCTTCCTGTAGGTAGGAGTCGCAATAAATACTTTTTCTTTCTTTCTATTTTTTGATAAAAGGGCGCGAAGAGTAGGTAATGAAGATTCTTAAAAAACTTACAATAAATTCTTTCTTAGAGTTTTTGCTTGTGGATGAGAATGTGAGCAGAGCATTTGCACCTGGCCTGCAAACAATTAGCATACTGTTAAAGAAACTCCTATCCGTGAAAGCTATCCCTACGAACAAGGGTGTTGTTTGCAGACGGGTCACTTTCTTTTGTCTTTTATCCGCTTGACCGGAACCGCGCCGATTCAATTACGTCACCGACCGCTACCCGCTCGTAAATCTCTAGCGCGCGGCCGCGCGCCAGATGGCCAAGCTCGTGAAGTGTTTTTTTGTTTACTCGTTGGTAACATGAATCACTTAAAGTAAAGTGTTTGTTTAAGCTTAGGAATGACTCTTTCAAGTCGTGTCAAGTGTTTGTTAACATTTAGTTTCTATTGTTTTATTTTCAGCGGTAAACATTGACTTTGATGATCCGTCTGGGGAAAACGAAGGGTTAGGTACGTCGGACTCCTGGCGACATAAACCCCACTGTTCTTTCTACTATCATTAGTCGGGAGCCCGAGAGATACATCTATGTAACTATGTTACATTCGCCGCACCCCAGACTGATAACAGTGCGTCCATTGTCTCTCTCCCTCTCCGCCGCCTCCTTTGCATGCATCACTTTCTCGCAAAAAGAGGCGATGGTATCCCACGCGTTTTCGCTTCCAACCATGGATCGAACCACAGAAATCGGAGACCGGTTAGTGACCATTGACCAACCTCACCCTGTAAAGTTCACCATCATCACCATTATCATCCACAGTCCGACTCCACCCACCGCTGAGCATAGGCCTCTCTGTTCAGGTGGCATTCCCTGCGCCCTTGTGCCAGCTCATCAAACTCAAACTATTTATTTCAACTAAACCAATTACAGGCACTTTTGAATTGTCAAGAATCAGTCAGTCAGAAAGATGAAGCTAGTTGCCCATTCCAAAGCGTAGTAGGTACCTATGGAGAAGAACGGGCAAGAAACTCCATGGACACTCTTTTAAATCACAATAATATACTTACAAAGTATTGGTTACATCATTCATGTTAAAAATTGTGCATGTGAGAACGATGCAGAACGTTAAAAGCGTCCGTAACAAAAAGATTAAAAAAAACCATTCAAATATTAAATCATAAATCAAAATAAGCCATGGCAGCAAAGAGTTGACCAGTCCCTACTGACGGCGCCCGTTCACGAACATGACGCATAGATTAGCACCATTCAGCTCAACCATTTTGAAGGTTCCATCCAGGTTCTACCCCCGATGGTAACAATGTGTATGACGACCGAGATTTCATCTTCCAGTCCTTGGACACCACTCTGTCACAGCCTTACTCCACCTGTCATCACTGCGGCTTGCCAGGTGTCCTGCCCAACTCTATTTGAGTTCCATAACTCGTTTTCCGATATCGAAAACCTTTTTATGTCTGTGGATCTCGACGTTTGGGGCTCGGTCTATAAGACTTATGCCAAGCAAATTGACCACCAACTGAAGTAGGTAACGGAAACTTTTACCTTTTAGGCCTTAGCCTTGTCTGTCGCCACCGCTGACGGAAGTTCTCTTCCTGAAAATAAAAACAAACAACAACAAAAATTTACATTCAGTGAGTTTAGTAGCCAATCACAAAAATCCTTCATCGCACATTATCAACGATATCATTCATTGGTAAACATTTGTGCAGTTGTTTTGTTAAATGTCATTTGAAATGTGTTCAAAAAACAAGATGGCGCCGTTAGTTCCGATTTTAGCCACGCGCCAAAATAACGTATTTGCGCTATAGGTATCATGAAGATACTTAGGTACAGGCGCCAGCACATCAGGCTACTACCATCTGTCAAACTTCTTTAATAGATCTTTAACTTTATCGCTAAAGCATTAAGGTTCAAGGTTCATTGGGAAAATTTTACAGTTTCGGTTAGCTTTTCCTGCTGGCGTCTGTACTTACACCCTGTTCAGTTTTGTCTTCCCTGACTGTTGGTCGGTAAACTTCTTCAGAAGAGCGCGGTATCTGCAACACAACACAGTCAATTTATTGAATACATGGCAAGCAAACTGACGGCTAACCTCATGGTAGATCAGTGGGAACTGCCACCCGCAATATCAGAGGCTTCGTAGATGAGTTACAATTCCTGAGACAAAGCTGAAATGACTCACGCACCTGTATGTGGCCTGGAATGACTCCAAAATATATACCCTTTAAACTGGATCATAATCAGCCTATTAGATAATGTTCCCTCTGCAGGGACACAGGCCTGCTCTCTGTGAGAGGGAGTGGGCCGTTACCCACTACACGGACCCAGGGCGGGTTGTTCTAGTAATAAATCCGTCAACCCGTCTTGAACAAGCGTGGTGGTCAATGCTCATGCCTTATTTGTATGAGAAGGGTATTATTATTATTTACTAGTATTATTATTAGTTACTAGTATTATTATTATTTACTAGTATTATTATTATTTACTAGTATTATGTCGTTTATTTATTTAGTAGTCTTATTTTATTACATTTTTAAATATTAGTATGAATAAATAAAAATTAAAAAAAAACATTTAAAAATATAAAAAAATAGTGATCCACCGGTGTCGGGAGCAGGGTCCAAGCTACCGGGCTCCAGAGATAGAAACCTCCTCACAATGCGAGCCGTATCGAGGAGTACTGCCTTCTGAATCAGGCCCTTGATCCAACCGCCTAACGAGAGCCTCGATAGATGTTGATCGAGGCTTTCGGCCATCAGCCCATTGGCCGATACGACAATCGGCACAATGACAGTCGAGCTCACATTCCACATGTCAACAACCTCGCGTGCTAAGTCAAGATATTTGATTTGTTTATCTTTCTCAGCTTTCACGAGGTTCCCATCATGTGGAATGGTAACATCAACAATCATTGCGCGGCGCACTAATCGATCTATCACCACTATATCAGGTTTGTTGGCGACAACAGTCCTGTCAGTGATGATAGACCGATCCCAGTACAACGTGACATGGTCATTTTCGAGAACTGGGTCGGGCACATACTTGTAATATGGTACCTCAGAGTCGACAAGTTTATATTTCAAAGCAAGTTGCTGGTGAATAATCCTGGCTACTTGGTTATGCCTGTGCAAGTACTCGCTGTTAGCCAGACGAGAACAACCAGAGATAATATGTCTGATGGACTCCCGGACAGTGGCATGCCCGACACACGTCAGCCGTCCCGTCCCTCATAATATGTCTCCGGTAGTTATTCGTCAAGATAACTTCGTCCATAATTGCACAGACAAAACCTTCAGTTTCCCCGAAGAGGTCACTGAAACGCAGCCAGGATACGGACGCTAAGAAATCTACACCGGGCTCATGAAGAGCCCGATAGAAGCGCCCGTGAAGCTCCTTGCTTTGCCATACCTTCTTGCGGTCATCGGTAGTAAGTACTACAGGTTTGCGCCAGTTCTCTTTCGCCATGGAGAGCGGGGTGAGCCCCTTGTCCATTGCGGTACCACATCACGGTGCATACACACTTCGGCTTTTAAAAAATATTCCCTGAGACTGCACACCTCGCGGTTGTGCAGGGTCTTCGCATTTAAAAATCCTCGACCCCCACACTTCCGCGGGATATACAGTCTCATCACCGATGATCGTGGGTGATGCATCCGGTTTGCGGTCAGCAGTGTACGGACTCTTCTATCTAGGGCATCGAGTTCAGTCTGAGTCCATTTGAGTATGCCGAAAGAGTACATCAAAACCGGCATGACCCAGCCATTGAAGGCGCGCACCTTATTTCCGCCTGAAAGAAGACTAATTAATACCTTCTTCAGGCGACAAAAGAAGCGCTCCTTCAACGATTGCTTCATGTCAGCATCGTTGATGCCTAACGCTTCCGACATACCCAAATACTTATAGCTTTCGAGTGAGGAGAGGGATCTAAGGTGTATGGAATCCGAAAGTGGAATTCCCTCGGATTCCATAATCTCCCCCCCCTTTACATGCATGACTGCACATTTGTCCACACCAAATTCCATCCAGATGGCACTACTGAAAGTTTCAGTTACCTTCAGTAGCTCCATCAGATGCAATTTGTTAGGGGCAAAGAGTTTCAAATCATCCATGTAGAGGAGGTGAGATATGACCTGACCACCTCTCTTCAACCGGTAGCCTAGACCTGAGTCCTCCAGCAGTGTGCTTAGAGGATTCAGGGCTAAGCAGAACCAAAGTGGACTCAAACTGTCGCCCTGAAATATTCCCCGCTTAATCCATACAGGCTCATCATTCCCCTGGATCTGTCGACACCCTGGATAGCGAAGGACCGTCTTCCACTGTTTTATACACGACTCAAGGAAGGTGCGTAGAGTTGCATCTATCTTGTACAACTCCAGCACCCTCATGAGCCATGTATGTGGCACCGAGTCGTAGGCCTTCTTATAATCTATCCAGCATGTCGACATATCCTTGCGGGATCGGCGAACCTGTTGGCTAATGGCCATGTCTATGAGAAGTAGCTCCTTAGTACCGCGGGACCCATTCCTACATCCATTTTGAGAGGCAGACATAATCGAGTAACTGTCAATGTGTGTGTTAATTTTCGCTCTCAAAATGGATGTAAGAAGTTTATAAACCGTCGACAAACACGTGATCGGTCTATAATTCTTGGGTTCCGCGGGACTACCTGACTTATGGAGCAGGTGGGTAACGCCTGTTGTTAGAAACTGTGGTAGTGACCCAGACTCTAAGGATGACTGGAACTGAGATGCCAGGCAAGTGTGCGAACTAATTAGCCATTTTAACCAAAAGTTATGCAGTCCGTCCGGTCCCGGTGATTTCCAATTCGGTAACGGACGGACTGCTTTGGCTACGTCTAATGGCGTAATTATGACTGGTTCCATTTCTGGTATAGTTCCACACACTCGCTCGATATCGCGCATCCAGCCACCCTCAGCGTGACAGACGGGCACCGACCAGATGCTGCGCCAGAATGCACTAGTGGTGGCATCATCCGGGCGGCACACGTCCGTCACGTTTTGTTCAGGTCGCTCCCAAGTTCTATATACCCACCTCTCATCGCTCTGGAACATGCGATTCTGCGTGTACCGATCAACCCGCCGCTTATACCGCCGAATACGACTCGCCCATGCACAAACTTTCTGCTTCAGGAAGTCGATGCGCTCTGTGACATTGGACATGTATTCCCGAGGGCTGATTCCAGTCCCCGAAAATGCCTGTCTTACAAAGCGCAGCACTCGTGGTCGTGTGTTGCCCTCCCTGAAGCAGTACAGTTTACCGATGAGTACCCTGGCCCCATCGATACGACGCTCGATCCTGTATCGCCAGGCTGGTACGGCTGGTTTTGGTCGAGTAGCTGCGTCACAATTTGGAAACTTGACGTTAGCTAAACGACATGCCGCCACAGCCGCGCAATACAAGATCGAGTGTGTATCAACGAGATCCTCGCTGCTCTCGAAGAAATTCTTGAGCTGCGAGTCCAAGGCACACACTAGCGCCCTATTTTTTTTGTGCATAGGTAGCCGTGGTATTCGGGGTCTAAGTTCGGTTGGAGTGGACCTATACTCGCGAAACGCACCTAGTATTATTATTATTTACTAGTATTATTATTATTTACTAGTATTATTATTATTTACTAGTATTATTATTATTTACTAGTATTATTATTATTTACTAGTATTATTATACTAACATCTTCTTTTACGACGGTGTGGTAGACCTCAGCTACGGTGGGTTCAAAAGTCGCCGTGATCTCACGACGAGGTAAAGTCAGAGGAATGACTTCCTCCAAGCTTTCTGGATTCTCTTGGTTTTGACTGGGAAAAGTCAATCAATCAATCAATCATTTATTTTGTTTTGTTAAACATAAGTATGGTTACAGATATTACATAGTCTAAGATATGTGCACTATATTTTGCCAATATATGGCGTACAGAATTAACATAAACAAGCAATTAATAATAATAATAATAATAAGGTACAATCAATAAAGGCATGTCAATAGATTACATTAAAAAGAAAAAGAATGTCAAATATATTGAATTAAATAAAATCATAAGTGTTTGAGTGGCATGTCGCAATCGTCATACCTCTGTTTATCAGTAGTAAACTCAGTGATGGAGTAGTAACATCTATCTAAAAGGAATTTAAACAAAGACCTCTTAAAGGATCCCAGACACTATTTCTAATAGCTGCTGGTATACTATTATATATTTAGTCTGAACCGAAAATTAAGCTGGTTGCTTGTTTTTTAGCCATAGCCGGAATATGATTTAATGTGGTTCATGATTATGACTATGCTAACACATAGGTACCTACATGTAACACATAGGTATCTAGTCTGCTCAACGTCGGTCTGGAAGTGGCAAAGTTTTGGCCAACAACATATGAAATTCAGTCGTGCCGGCGAATCGTAGAAGAAGAACGTCCATCTGTCACTGCTGGAATCCAGAAGAATATCAGCGACAGGTATATTTGCCTGACACATACTGAGCTGGACTCCCATTTGGTGCAACCTTGAGACGCACACCGCACTGTGTCAGTTTTACTTCGATGTGTTCGTGTTGTGTTGTGTGTGTGTGTGTTGTGTTGTGTTTGTTCTTTTTGTTTTTACAACGGCACCTTGTTTTTTTATATTATATTCATGTACTTTTGTGTGCGCCAAATAAACGGTTTATCTATCTACATAACAAACAGTCATTGAAGGTTGGACAGTATACGATGTTTACTTTTTCTACTAGCTGACCCGACAGACGTCGTCCTGTATTTTTTTTAAAATATGGTTTTGATGAGTTCATACAAAAATCCGATAGAGGGCGCTTTCAGTTTTTACGAATTTTCCAATTTTCCGGGCCTAATAAATTTTTCTCTCCATAGAAAACTTTATAACAAAATATAGCCAAAACGGTCCAGCCGTTCTCTACCAACGAACAGCATTTATTTTTATTTATTTTATGTTGTATTATTATTCATTTAGTCTCACTAACCGCCACTGCCCGAAGTTAGGTTTCTTCCTGGTCCGCCAGTCGTTCCTCACGATGTTCTCAAACTGGTTGCTGTCAAACGTGTTGTGAGCCTGCTTGTGGTTCACGTTCGAGTTCTGCACTTTGTTCCGCGTCTTCTGTTCCAGCTCTCGATCTAACTTCTGGATTACCGAATCTGCTCGCGTCGCTGGAGTTGTTTGGAATTCTACGAAGAAATATATAATCTTTAATCATCTAAAATCAGCCACACGGGTCGATCGATCAGATTAAGCTACACTTGCCGCGGTTAGTCCGTGGATGGGTGACCATCTTTACACACCAAGCCTCCATGCCTCGGAAAGCACGTTAAGCTATTGGTCCCGGCTGTCATTCGTGGATATTTGACAGTCGTTACGGGTCGTCAGAAGCCCAAAAGTCTGACAACCAGTATAACCAAGGAGTATCGTATTACCCAGAAACTGAGTTGTGGAGGTCAGATAGGAAGTCGCTCCATGTAAAATACTGGTATTCAGCTGCATCCGGTTAGACTGGAAGCCGACCCCAACATAGTTGGGAAAAGGCTAGGCAAATGAATGATCTAAAATCACACATAATAGTTAAGTTTTGGAACAACAAACTCAATGTAATGCAAGATAAAGTTCATATTCCTTTGCAAACAAAATTGATGAGAACCTCTTTATCACTGAAAAATCAACTTAGACTACATAAGCTAAAGTTGATAGTTGAGTTAATGTAAATTATCTAAGTTCTGAATTTAAGTAATAGTCAGTAGACGATAAAGTGTAGCAGTAGACTTGTTAATTTGGGTACTAAAATTTTAAAAGCCCAAAATTGAGAAAACATGACATACCGCCTGTATGTTGCGAAGGTCTTTGAAGGATTGCCACTAACCAAAACCCCAATTACGTAACATAATTTCCATCACAAACCGCAGGATTTTGAAAGAAGTTCACAAACCATTGCTTCAGATGTTTGAAAAATTCTTCTGTGCAACGAAGTAAATAACGCAATGAATATTGCTGTTGTCTTACGCAACGACCTTACAGGTAAACCGGCCCCTCTAGTGGTACGTGGTCACGCCGCCTACGGACATTGTACGTAAATTATCGTACCAGAGACAAAGCTGAAATGTCTCAGTCTCATGTGTCTGTAACTACACCGGTACACAGCAACTCAGCTTGGCCGCAGAAATAGGTATAGCATAATCAGCCTATAATGTTCCCACTGCTGGGACACAGGCCTCCTCTCTGTGAGAGGGAGTGGGCCGTAATCCACCCGGCGCGCCCAGTGCGGGTTCGTAGATGTCACATGTCTTCAAATTTTTAGGTTCTAGGACTTGCCAGTTTCCTCACAAAGTTTTCATCACCACTTGATGAAATATCTCAATACGGTGATTATTTCATCAGCACTGTGGTGATGAAATAATTTACACAAAATAAAGTGCCTGTCGGGGTTCGACGTACGTACGACCAACAACTTGGAAGTCGCAGTCGTTACCACTGGGCCACTACTACTCCAGACGAGCTCCCAAAGAGCCTCTATATTTTCTTTCCAAACTTACCTCGATAAATCGGAGTTTCAATATCCCTAGTCAGTTCAGGAAAGTCTCCGTTTGCCGTAGTTTTAGGCTTCAGCTTATGATTTGACCATCGTTTGTCGGAGTTGGACAGCCAAAGTCTTGGTGGTGCAAAGTCCTCCGTGTCCATTGTTGCGCTGGCCGTGTCTTCGTGTTCCTCTTCGTAATCTTCGTAATTGTCCTCCAATTCTATCTCTTCTCGTTCTGCGGGAACTGGATAGCGAACCTGGAACATGTAGTGATTAATAGTTATGTACCTACTTTATTAACCTACTTCCTACTAAACGTGAAAGTTTGTATGGATGGATGGATGGATGGATGGATGTTAGTTAGTCTTTCACGCAAAAACTACTGAACGGATTTGGATGAAATTTGGCACACAGATGGTTTATAACCAGGATTAACATATAGGATACTTTTTATCCCGATATTTCCACGGAATCGAAACCTATGCGGGTGAAAACTGCGGGGCGCAGCTAGTTATTATTATAAGCCTGTGTTGTCCCGCGATTGTGGGCCAATCCTTTAAAAAGGAATCCAGGTCATCCCGCCATCTCTTTCTGGGCCTCGGCAGATATGGCCAGCTCAGTTCCACTTTAGTCCAGCAGCTGTGCGGTCAGTGTCCGTTATTTGTAAAAAATATATAGGAGAATTACTACCGGTCCGCATAGCAACGGGTACGCAGTCCGTGGTCTCCTTGACGTATGAATAGGACAGGGTGCCATAGATCCCGCCACCAGGGTCCTCTGCCCCAGCATGTTGGTGTGGGAGAAGTCACACACAAGGAGCAGGCGAGGATGGTGGGCCCCGTGACGGACGGCGCCGCAGCCGACCGCCTGGAGGTTCCACACCGCTAGTTGGCTGAAGTGACCCCAGACTGTGCCTCTGGAAAGATGTCAAGGGGTGAACTAAGCAACGTAAGTAAGTCGCTGTTTAAAAAGGAATTTGTTTGAACTAGGTAGGTATTCAAATAGTTTTCCAGTAGATACTACATAAGCAATGACGCCGCGTGATCGAGCGTGGTGACCCAAAGCCATCCGTTCAATATACGGTCACAAAAGGAGATAAGTAACCGGGTCGTTGTTGTTAACTAAAAAAACAACAAACCATCTTGTTTTTTTTATGTATGCCACGGATCTTCAAAGCCATTTAAAATAGATAGGTGTTCTGCCTTGCTAAAAATGCGTATGTTTATATTGTTTATGTCAGGACAATGCTTAGTTGTACAGTTGTGTTGTTTTTCTTGTAGTTGTAGGTAAGTATGTGTTGTTGTTGTACTTACTTAGCAGTAAGCCTAAATGGCGCAGTGAGCTGTTTCGGCTGCACGCGCCGCCTCTCCCCCCACCACGCGTCGAGCACGCGCCGTATTGCACGCTGCGCGCTCAGCTCGTCTGACTCGCTGGAGCGTCGCCACCTCACCTCGCCCACTGTCTGACCCGCGTAGGGGTAGCGGACTAGAAGGAAATTTGGAGACGTACCTAAAGTTAATTCGAGGCTCCGCTTTGGTACTTTTGATTGCCATGCAGTTACAAGAACACGAGTGGCAAATCCCGTATTTTTAGGAACGTTAGCATTCTAGTCTGAGCCTTAATCAGTAAAAAGAAAACCTCTAATTCACCTAGATTTTTGAAAAGTTTAAGACAGATTATGGCTGAGATGTGTATGCAATTTGAATTTGAACGTTTATAAGTACGAGAATTGGCCTTCTGGTGTAAACTATGTGCAGATAAACCGAGAGTCCGTCCGTGCGTCCGTTAGTGGTTGGGCCGTTCGTGGATCTTTGACAATCTTTACGGGACGTCAGATGCCCGAAAGTCTGACAACCAGTCTTATCAAGGGGTATCGTATTACCCAGTAACTGGGTGGTGGAGGTCAGATAGGCAGTCGCTCCATGTAAAATACTGGTATTCAGCTGCATCCGGTTAGACTAGAAGCCAACCCCAACATAGTTGGGAAAAGGCTAGGTAGATGATAAGATCTCGGTATTATTATCTTGCTATATAAGAGCTTGAAAGATAAAAATGCTCTTGGCAAAAAGTAACCATCTCTCCCTTTTAAGGAGAGAATTACGGCAGTTATGTATGATGTAGTTCATACCTGTTGCTCTGCAGTCGTCGTGTACAAAGTGACACTGGTCTGCTAATCTCTGTGCTAGTAGAGCCAGCTCACGATCCCATTCCTGCAATAAACATAATCAGCATATAATATTCCCACTGGGACACAGGCCTCTCTTGGAGAGGAATTGGACTGTAATCTACCACGCTGGGTCAGTGTGGGTTGGTAATGTCACGTCTGATTAATGATTCTACGACATGCAGGTTTCCTCACGATGTTTTCCTTGACCGTTTTGAGACCAGTGGTAATGAAAGAAATTACACAAAGTAATATGCCTGCCTGGGTTCGAACCCACGACCTACGACACGAAAGTCGGGGCCACCACTGCCACTGGGGTCCCATTCCTGCAATGTGATGGTTTATTATCACAATGACTGTGCACATCTAATGTAGGGACGTCTTGAACTCTCACAAACTCTAGGTCAAAGAGTCTAAAATGTTGAATGGACCAAAGTCTACCCATCTGACTGACACGGGACTTCGTTATGTGTTACTGGTCTACACACGAGCGACAAGCGTCAACGGTAGAGGTAAATGCAGTCGTTAACGTCTGTCGGCGGCTGCCGTCGATGCGTCAGTGGCTGTCTTCGACAACATGCTGCTCGTGTATTTGAGCATCTTAGGGCCGCCATTTGTATGTCTGCTCGAGCAGTCCGTGTGGACTGCTCGAGCAGTTAGCGATTGATCAACATAGACACACCTCTCTTGAGTCAACAGCTTGAAGCTGCCATTGATAGCTGCTGGAGCAGTTGATACCAACTGCTCGACATTCAAATCAGGTAACTGCGCGAGAGCAGTCGACAGCTCGAGCAGTCAGTGTATGCCTGGCGTCTGCTTGACCGCACGACCGCCCGAAGTAGTTGCAACTGCTCAAGCAGTTTTGTGTATGTGTGTACGTAGACTGTAGTTCACTATGCAGTCGCAGCTTGAAGCAGTCAGCAGTCCGTGATGTATGTCAGCCCTTACTCAAATACACGAACGGCACGTTGTCGACGGCTCCATTTGCTTCTGCCGTTGGCGCGTCTCGCTCCTGTGTATGCACACTTAGTCTTTAATATGACATAGCGTGTCGTCGAAGATGATACAAAATTTTTGTAGACCATCATAAATTTTGCGCAACGCTAGCAAAATCGCAACTATTTTTGTAGTTAACTAAGAGTAAGTAAAGGCCGCCAGTAAACGTGGCGTGGGTAGGACGCACGTGTATAAAAAAAGTCTGACTTACAACTAGCATCATAATTTGTGGTTTCGGAAGGTGAACGCCACCGCGGACCCTCTCGTTGCCGGCGGCGATACGCTGACGACGTCTGTGAGTGCCAAGGAATTTACGTAGGTAACAGAAATTGAAACACCATGATCACAAAGAGAATTTAAATAGGGAAACATAAATATAAATTTTGTAAATGGCCTTCAAATTATATGCATATTATTTAAGAATACTGTTTATATTAGCTGTAAGTTTCCCGAATAGAATGAAATAAAATAAAATAAACTAAAACGGGCCACTATATATTAACTCCTGCAGGGAGGGTAATTGCATAACACACAATGTCAATGCTTTTCATTTTGACAGTACCTATCCAAAATCATTGCGTTATTTGCGTTGTTGTGCAGATGAATTTTTCAAATCAAGTTTTAAAAGCATTAGGAAACTCCTTCCAACCAATATTTCAAAGCATTAGAAGGGGCTTTAAAGGTTTGTGGCATACCTACCTGATCGCCATTTTGTTTTTGTTTTTCAAAATGGCGGCCACGCATGAAACCTATATACGAGGGCGGAGTGATGAGTCTGGTAAAAATTAAACAAGAAGTCAATTTTATTTAATTATTATTATTTATTTTTCAACGCAGTTTCCTTGTAACTCAATGCACTTCATCCAGCGTTTCTCTAGCTTTTCGATCCCTTCCATAAAGTACGACTTGGTAACCCTTCGAAATAGGCATTGGTTTCGTGCATGATCTCTTCGTTGGAGCCAAATCCTTTTCCACCAAGCCATTTTTTTTAAATTCGGAAACAGAAAATAGTCGCAAGGGGCTAAATCTGGCAAATACGGTGGGTAAGAAAGCAACTCATAGCGCAACTCATGAAGTTTGGCCATGGCAATCGCGCAGGTGTGCACTCTTGCGTTGTCTTGGTGGAAGAGGATTTTCTTCTTAGCCAAATGCGGTAGTTTTTTACGCAAAATTTTGTCAAATTGGTCCAATAAATTGGCATAATATGCGCCATTAATTTGTTTTACCCTTCTCTAGGTAGTCAATATGGATTATCCCACTTGCATCTCAAAAAACTGTAGCCATCACTTTATTGGCCGATAAAACTGCTTTGGCCTTCTTTAGAGCTGGTTCGCCGGTAGCAATCCCCTGTTCCTATTGTTGCTTGGTTTCTGGGGTATGGTTGTGGATCTATGTTTCGTCTACTGTTATAAAACGACGCAAAAATTCGGTTTTATCCCGTTGAAACAACGCCAAACCTGCCTCTGAAGTGGTCACACGCAAGCCTTTTTGATCAACAGTCAGTAACCGCGGCACCCATCGCACGGATCGCTTCTTCATATCAAAATGTTGGTGTATGATATTGCGAACACGTTCGTCTGAGATGCCTACTATCTCGACTTTCTCCCTCACTTTTACTCTTCTACTATATCGTGGATTTTAGCGTTCATCTCTGGAGTAGTGACCTTAACTGGGCGTCCTGGACGCACAGCATCACTTGTGCTTGTGCGACCACAACGAAAATCGTTGAACCACTTATGAATCATTTTAATCGACGGAGCAGAGTCCCCATAATATTTATCAAATTTTTGTTTCGTTTCCGTTATAGTTTTTTTGCGCAATAAATAATGTTTAATCACGACACGAAATTCACTTTTCTCCATCTTTGCAAAAACGTGTTCAGTTGTTTTTCTTTAATGGCTGCCAAAAAAAAACTAACTGGCAGTACTGGCTGAAAATTTTAATTGTCCTTCAAAAGAGTTGTGAACAAGGTGGTTCCATGCAATTTGCGATCATTTTATTCCAAAATAGATTTTTACCAGACTTATCACTCCCCCTCGTAAATCGATAGCTGATATAAATGCAAACGGATAATATAATAGGGCCAAGCCCCGTAAAGTGTCACCATTCCGAAATATTAACGTTCAAAGTTAATCACGAGGCATCCGCCATTTTGAAAAAAAACAAAATGTCAATCAATCAATCAATCATTAATTATTTGTAAAACATAGGTAACAAAAAAAAATACAGATCTTAATGGTAAATACAGTGCGCTATGTTTTGTCTATGGTGAGACATACTTAATATGGGTAGTTTTAAAGTTTACAGTCAAAAAAATTCAAAAAGTAATGTTTTTATCTGATCTGGTATTATATTATAAATTCTTGGAGCGATGCCAAAGAAGCTTATATACATTAGAGCCGTTTTACATTTTGTGTGACATAATTGATTTAAGTACCTATATTTAGTACGCATAGGAGTTTTTCTAACATCTGATAATTTAACAATTATGTGTAAATTACTTCTTCACAAATAATGCTGTTTCCAAAATGTACAATGATGGCAGTGTAAGTAGTTTTAAAGATTTGAAGAAAGGTACACCACTATCAGTTACTTTAATATTACACATTACCCTTATGCATCGCTTTTGCATTTTGAAAATGTTGTCACTAAAGTATGTATGCCAGGCTCCATATAAAAATCTTTAATCCCCTTTCCTTCAATGTCCTTAGGATTGTCTGGTTTTCGTAGCAGACTTGCATAAGAACTGGGTATTCTGGGGTAATTCCTAGGCAATAGATAGGGCTACGCACTACGCGACGTGGGCTGGCCATGTTTGTCGTATCGGCAAGCGTAGTGTGTGACGCCCCCCAGCTAGATGAACGGACGACCTTAAGAAAGTGGTTGGAACGGACTGGATGCGGCAGGACACGGTGTTCTGGCGCAGCCTGGGAGAGGCCTATGTCCAGCAGTGGACTGCGATAGGCTGAGTTGATTGAGATAGGGCTACAGCCTGTTATAGAACAAAGTTACTGCCACTACCAACATAGGTAAGTAAAGTTACCTGTTAAGGTAATGTGTGATGAAGTGCTTCAATTCATTTGTGAATCTAACTTCTGTGTAGTGCCTGCACGACGGTCCGGGGCCCAACTGAAATGATACCATAATATAATAAGATTAAGATTTGTTTTTGACTGCTTCGTAGGTCTACTGGTCGCCGCTGCTGAACTTGAGGTGGTGGGTTCGATTCACGGGTAGAGCATAGTGTTATTGGGTTTTATCATCAGGAATTTCTCAGTAGCAGCCCTGGAGTCCAGATTTGTGTCGGGTTGATGGCAAAAGGCTCGCCCCCTTTTACATGGTACTTTATTTATAGTTAATTGAATGAAAATGAAAATGAAAAAGCGTTTATTCGTGGTGACAGCCTAAATTTTCCAAACAAATTTTACTTCTGCCAAACTGCAGAGCAGTTTGTTGGCAGATGTAGCTCCCTTAGACAATTTTACATTTTATAAACAATACACAAACAAAAAAACAATACATTTACCGCTAAACATTACCTATAACTAAACAAGCAATCAATCAAAAACTTTACACACACATATTTTACAGCAGTACAAAGGTTGACTTTTAAAACGGTACAATACCAATTAAGTAGGTACATTAAATAGCATAGAAACTAATAATATTACACTGACAATAATTATGTTGTATAAAATTTAATTTAAAACTAGTTAACACGAAACAGTGGACTCCCTTGCATACATTCTCTCACAGAACATCAGACATACACGCATAATTTTATCCCATTCATCCGCAAACACATCACATACAGGGTTGACAGTCTGAAGAACATATCAGGCGCAATGTAGGGATACTATAATTATGTAAACCTCTGCCTAATGATGTTATGTTATGTTAATTTTGTTTTCGGATCATTCTGGTCGGTTCTTTTCCTGAATGCGGCTATGTTGCAAAAATAAATACAAAATATGACATAAAAACAAGAAGAAAAATCCTATTATCTTACATCAGGAAACTGACAAGCGACATGCCGTCCCTTCCCCTGGCAGAGTCTCCGGTATCTGACGGCGCAGTATTGATGCTCCTCAGGCATGGCCACCACCAGGCTCGTAAGCGACACCCACAGTAACATCCAGCGGCACATGGTTGGATTAGCTGGAAACAGACCTTACAGACTGTAAGTAAATTTTGAGTTTGTGGCGGCATCTACATAACCACATGCGAACTACGCATCACACTGACGTCACGCTAAATCATCCTGCATTGCGCAAGCAATAGCAAATTTACCGCGCAACTAGCATACATATATACAACGTTCCGACATCAATTTTACTGTCGGGCAGTTACCCACCAGACACAACACCCGTCTGGTTGGAGGATTCTCCCTTTTCTATGGAGGATGAGTGAACTTTACACCCTGTTCCTCATATATCTCCATAAGTTAAAAGACTGGCCATGGAGTTTTTTGCACATGGAGCCTACTACACTTTCGAATAGTCAACTACCTTAATCTTTCTGACTTACTTTACTTTCGAGTTTGACAGAGCAAGGATGTTTGAAAGGAAACCGTAAATATCTTTAAAACCCAAATTTTAAGGTCCCAAAGCACGAAATCCACACAATCTAGAGATTCAAGATTCATTGTGTTAGTATGTAAGTATTTCTTGCAACCTCTGTAACTTATTTCTTGTGTCATTTTCTGTTTATATAGCCTTTTACCACTTAATTTTTATACTTATACTTAGGTTATCACTGTATTTGAGAATGTTGGTTCACCTGTTATTGGCAACTGTACGTCTATAAGCCCATGACTGTTATCTATTGTTATTTGATATTTTGTATACAGAAGATGTTGGTGTACCTTTATAAATAAATAAAGGAATTTATTATTACTCAGCCGAAGAAGTAGACCTCTGGCTCCGAATAGGTCATCGTAGCGATGCCGAGCATTCCCATATCCAGCCGATTCGGAGAAAATGTGGCTTCGTGGTTCTAAACTCAGTAGGTAACGGATTCTGACACGGTTTTCACCATCATTTCGTAAATTTATTCCGAAATGTTTATGCGAATAATACAATATTAAACTTTCAAAATACGTAATGAAGTGTCCAACACCCAGTGCGACTGCGGTGCTTCTGATCAAACCATGCCCCACTTGCTGGAGTGTCCTAAGGCGCCATCTCCACGGGCGAGAAAATCGCGGCGATAATCATGCGGTGCCATAAAATTATCGTCGCGATGATATCGCCGTGTGGAGATTAATTCATAGAGTTTCTATTGAATTTGATAGGCAATAGCACGGCGAGACTATCGCTGCGATTCTCTCGCTCGTGGAGATGGCGCGTTATTGCCCGTTCATCTGCACCTTGGTTGACCTCAAGAATGCCACTGATTCCGCAATCAACGTGGCTATCTACTAGGCTCAAATTATTTAAAAAAAACAACAAGGAAGAGTACCATCGACATGAAAAGAATAAGAATACTTCATGAAGAAATCTCGATGTTTTTTCTAGTCGCAAAAACCGTGCGAAGGTACAGGGGGTGGGCCACCCCCTGGTGGGTCGCCAGTATTTTACGAAAGATTTTCTACAGAACTCACCATTTACGTTTGAGACAACTTGGCAGTCCAATAGCACATAATATGTAATATTTAGTTACAAAAAAAAATGAGACATTACTACATTACTTTCACAAAAAATAACATCAAAAATATAACAGCGGTAGGGCATCCGGCTAATACAAGTCCTACAAAAGTGACACATCGCTGTTATGACATAGAATATTTGTAAGGAGTGTTGGGTTTAAGCAATGGTTTTGCTTCTATGAAGGTTTTGTTGAAGCGTTTTTTGGCTTTAATAAAAAAAGCAGGACGAGGGTCTGCCTAGCTGGTCTAGTGGTCGCAAACGCTACTGCTGAGTATGAGGTCCTGGGTTCGCAAACCGTTGCCACTTACCGGGCTCATAATCGGCCTATAATGTTCCCACTGCTGGGACACAGGCCTCCTCTCGGTGAGAGGGACCGGGCCGTAATCCACCACGCGGGCCCAGTGCGGGTTGGTGGATGTTACATGTCTTCGATTTTTTGGTTCTAGGACATGCCGGAATAGAGGTATTTTTCTCATACAGGGTGTAAATTTCACTCATACTCTATAGAAAAGGGAGGATCCTCCGACCAGACGGGTGTTGTGTCCGGTGGGCACTTGCCCAACGATTGATGTTGGAAAGTTTGTGTATATGCTAATTGCGCGGTAAACTCTGCTTGCGAGATGCAGGATTTGCGTGACGTCAGTACGACGCGTTGTTCGCATGTGGCGATGTAGATACCGCTACACCGGTTTCCTCGCGAGGTTTTCCTTCACCGTTTTGAGAGCAGTGGTAATGACATAATTTACGCAAAGTAAAGCGACTGTCTGAGTTCGAACCTACGACCTTACATCTTGTTAGTCATACCACTAGGCCACCACTGCTCTACCGGGCTGCTACTGAGAAGTTCCTAATGGAAAAACCTAAGAACACTGCCTGATCTGGGGACTAACCCAGGACCCCACACTCAGCAGTTGGCCTTGTGACCACTAGACAAACGAAGTAGTCAATATTCTTATTTGGAGTTTGGACGTGCGTCTCAGGAACTAAATTTGACACATTGCCGCAAATGGCCATCGTTTTGTTTTGGTAGGTATCTGGTGATTTAGGTCTAAATCTTGGAATAAGACTTTTTTGTGTATACTACAAGATATTTAGAAAATTTTTATCTTAAGAGTGTGCGCATTTGACGGGGCCCGACAGGGCCGAAGCCTGCCGGGGTAGCGGGATCGTCCGAAAGGGTTACCGCTGCCCTGGTACATAAAGGGCTAGGGAATGAACACGGGTGGGTTTTAGTCAGTAAGAGTCTGACACTCCCTTCTGCTCCACCCAGAGCGGGAGGGGTCATTTGATGATTTCCCATCCTTAAAAAAAAAAAAGAGTGTGCGCATCTTGTAAAACTCGCTATCAAAAATGTTAGTTCCACGAGCGCTCACGTTGCTATCAGCGGTAAAATGGCGAAAATCAAATGTCTCCATTTTGTCATCGATAGTATGAAGCCCAGCGTACTTGTTTATTATAGGTCAGTATTTTTTTTTTAGTTTGTATTTTTCATTGGTCTAAAGTTTGTGTATCACAAACTGTTGCCAAATAAACGTTATTCTATCTCTTTCTTTTCTTGCTATTTCATAGTGTATGAGCCGACGGGTGACTTACTTTTTTTTAAATATAATTTGTTTTTTTATTTTTGACTGCGTTTAGTTTAGTTTGTGATCTTCCTGTACAAGTCGCAATGAATACTTTTCCTTTCTTTCTTTAATTTTGTTTTGTTAATTTAGTTTGAATTAGGTACAGAAACATCTAAAAGGCTCATCTGTACAGACGCCAGCAGGTCAAGCTACCCGAAACTGTCAAATTTTTCCAATCAACCTTGAACGTTAATGGTTTAGCGATAAAGTTGAAAATCTATTAAAGAAATTTGACAGATTGTAGTAGCTTAATGTGCTGGCGTCTGTACAAGGAAAACAACAAAATACAGATCGATAGTATATTTTGAATCACAATACCTACACCTACATTCGTTGCAAATAAACGATTTGATTGTCTGATCGTATATATCAAGATGTCCGTAAGGATTGAGGAGCCACATCAGATTTTTTAAATCTGATCCACCATTATTTAGCAGCAATGTAGCTTATTTTGCAGCACGAATTCTAGATTTAGCAGCAAAATATATCACTAGTTATTTTAATGCAAAAGTGGCTCCTCAATCTGAACGTCTGAATTGAGGAGCCATCTGGAACTCGTTATTTATGAAAATTTTGTATAATTTAGTAGCAATTTTGCATATTACCGTCTAAAAATTTAGCTTCTGTAGCGCTAAAATGAAAGAAAATACAACACTTTTAATATATCAAGGCCGCCCAACCAATTTTGAAGGTGGGCCATAATTTTGATTTCGTGTGAGCCGGCGGGCCATCTAGTAGGTAAATAGAACTTGCCTACAGTTATGGTAAATATCTATTAAAATTAAACAAAATTTTAAGTTACTCATCATAGTCATATATATAATCAACCCATAATGGTCCCACTGCTGGGACACAGGGCTCCTCTCTATGAGAGGGAGTGGGCCATAATCCACTACGCGGGCCCAGTGCGTGTTGGCGGATGACACAAATGTCTTTGAATTTTTGGTTCTAGGACATGACGGTTTCCTCATGATGTTTTCCTTCACCGTTTTGAGAGGAGTGGTGAAGTTACTCGTACAAAAAAATTCACTGTTACTTTTGACAAGGTTTTCATGTTAACAACTTATCTGTGGTCTATAGTAAAATCTTGTCTGAAAATATGTCTTATTGTTGGCAAATTGAGAATGGATTCTCAGGAAGCTGAATATTTTCTAGACCAACGGAGTAATTGCGTAACACACTAACAGTAGGAATGGCTACCATTTTGACAGTTCAACAATATTCAATGCGTTATTTACGTTGATGATTAGACAATTTTTTCAAACATAATAAGCAATGGATTAGCAATATCCTTCATTTCGAAGATTGTGATACGCACTATCAAGTGTGTTATGTAATTTGGGTGCTGGTTTGAAGTTCTGAAATCTGTTCTCAAAATCTGAAAGCCAATTTAAATGCGTGGGTGGCCCGCGGGCCTAGGGTTGAGCAGCCTTGGTATAGATAATAATTTATACTCTGGGCTGATTTCACTATCACTAGGCTCATTGCGAAAAAATAACGTACGAACTATAGATAAGTCCAAAGTATCGTCTATTTAGACATAGGAGACAAACTGAATAGCCATTCGATAGATTTGAATGATCCGCACCCTCGTACACACTATCAATCTCAATCGGAATAATTTTAAAGGATATTGCTAATCCATTGCTTCATACGTTCGAAAAATCTGTCTGCTCAATAACATAAATATCGCAATGAATGTTGTTGAACCGTCAAAATGAAACCCATTGCTACTTTTTTTTTTTTTTAATCTAAAAAACACTAGTAATTTCTCCTGTATCGTGGGTGCGTTTACAAACATTTAAACTCACATACACAAACAGCCAGACCCGGAACAACTACTTTGTAGGCCATACAAATATTTTTTCCGTGCGGGAATCGAACCCGCGAGACGCAGCGCAGCAGTCAATCACTTAACCACTGCGCCAACCGTGCCGTCAATTGCTACTGATAGTGTGTTACGCAATTACCCCGCAGAAATAAGTCCCTATAGTTAAAGAATCCCTCGTTGGTCTAGTACTCACATGCACCACTGCTGAGCACAGGGTCATGGGATCGATTCCCATGTCAGTCAGTGCTATTGGGTTATTCTATCTGCAATTTAAGAGTAGCAGTCCGGGGACTGGATTTGAACCCTGTTGATGGCAATAGGCCATAGAGGGGCTTGTCGCTATGTAATAACAGCCGCACGGATCGATCGATCAGGTTGTCGCGGTTGGTCCGTGGATGGGTGACCGTCTTTACATACCAAGCCTCCATGCCTCGGAAAGCATGTTAAACCATTGGTCCCGGCTGTCATTCGTGAATCTTTAGACAGTCGTTACGGGTCGTCAGAAGCCCGAAAGTGTGACAACCAGTCTCACCAAGGGGTATCATCATATTACTCCGTAATTGGGTTGTAGGGGGTCAGATAGGCTTGCTCCATGTAAAATACTGGTATTCAGCTTCATCTAGTTAGACTGGAAGCCGACCCCAACATAGTTGGGAAAAGGCTCGGCAGATGATGATAATTAATAAAACCCACAAGTAAATAAAGCTGTTTTAATAATTTAAATCTTTTTATTAACTGAAATAAATCTTATAAAATAATTGTTTAACACTGTTTTCACTTAAAGGTACAATACTATATATTTATAAATTAAAATACTAACGCAAAGCAAAAAATAATATTATACTTTTATAAAATAAAACTAATATTTTAACAACAATGATTCTTTTAAATGAAAGATTTAAATTTTTAAAACAGATTAAATTAAATTGTCATATCTAAATTATTCAAACATTATCAATAAGTGAGATTTTTAATTATTACATTTAAATAAATGCATGTTCACATAACATGTTAAAATCATAAGATTTTCATAGACAATTAAGATACAAAGTTAGCAACTAAATATTGCTGTTTTCAAATTGGTCAAATTATGTGAAATAGCTGGTCATATTTACTAAAATTATTAAAACTGACAACTGGCTTATTATTATACAAGATGGAGACCACAAAACGACGATAAATTAAACTGCATATAACTAATGACGTTCTTAGTCTGCATGCAAAAATTCAATCAAATATTTCCAATAGTTTAGTCACTACAGCTAGACAAAGATTGGCAAAACCTATTGTCGGCTCATCACTACTATTTATTTTGTTTGCAAAAATCCCTTTCGTTATTTCGGTGTTAGGATGAATTCGATAGTTCCAAAATACTCCTATACACTGTCCATTAGGTTAACCGTTTTTTGACAGCTGTCTTAGAACGTACATATTCCAAATTACGTAAAAGTTAACTTTGAAAATGCGTAATAAAATAAATATATAGGTAAACTGCCTTATCTTATTGAATTATCTTATTTATGACTTCTTACATACATTACGTACGTGAATCAATCAATGTATTGTGTGGTTGCTGCAGTCACTAGTTCCATCTGTCAAATAACGGTTTACCGAATGGACAGGGTATAGTCAAAGATTGGCAAAACGCACAGTCAGCCCATCACTACTACATATTTAGTTTGTTTGAAAAGACGACTTTTATGATTTCGGTGTTAGGATTAATTCGATAGTACCAAAATACTCCCAAGTGTTAGTATTGCCAGTATTTTCATTTATTGTCGTATTGCCGTCTCCACATTGTTGAATGGCTGATATTGATTATTATTTTCTAGGTCATCAACGATAACTCATGCTCGCCTGGACTAAAGTTTGACAACGCTAACTTTGCCAACCTTGAGGCCTGTCGTCCATTTCGCTACTCAAAAGTAATATGTTATAAACTCAAATTACCAACATTTGAAATACTAGTGCTGTGACAGTCGGGCTAGTCATTGTGATTGTAATTGTAGTACTGTCACACAACGAATGGAGCACTTAATATCGTGACCAGCGTGTCCTGCTGATCTATTCTGTAGATCTCACCGTGAAGTTACCTTGAAGTGAGCTGTCAATAGAGTCGATCCCAAGCATCACATGAAATGAGAGCTCCCTTCAAACTCACTTCACCTAAGTTTTCACGGTGAGATTTTTACAGAACAGACCAGCTGTTACCTGAATATTGCAGGAGCTGATAGACGCTACTCAAGGTGGCAAACTCTTGAACAAATTCATTTAGATTGCCATCAACACGCAAAGAAGATCGGTGATTTGAGTTTGTAACTGGTTACTTTCTTGTAGCGTCGTGGACGACGGAGTTAGGCAACTGTCAAATGCTGCCTGATGTATTAGATATTTAATATCAAATTCAGTGCAGACGGGCGTTACTGTTTCATTATAATTATAGTTGAAGCGTTTTAGCATTACAATAGCGGTCATTGCCCTTTCCCTAATCTCTCTCCGTAGGAACCCTTACAATAAACTATGAATGGTTTTTCGTTATTGGAACATGTTGAAGATCACGATTGATTCGGGATGTTAAGTAAAAAATGCAAGACCATGTAGGTGGGTCAGTGACCGCTATTATCATGCTAAAACGCAAGAACTATAGTCGATATAATTAATATTACACAGACGAAATATTTACAGATATACGGTTACGAGTGCGTGACGTGTCTAATGTAACCTATCTTGGCTGTGAAGGTACAGTGCGGACACAATATTGACAGATAGTTTGCTTATCAACCAAAAGGGCATACATTAATGGCAGCCAGTAGAGAGCTTTTATTTGCCCAATAAGGTTGATAAGTTCACAAAATCTATTCGGTTGAGTTTTGGAACGAAGTCCTTGTTCGAAGGTTCTTTGCACACTTCGCGAATGAGGGGAAGATCGTTAAAAGTGTATCTCACAAAGTGTCGTGAAGGTCAAAATGTCATACCCCTTTATTCATAAACGTTGCTTAAAGTTTAGTAGTGATTGGAAACTGTTTAACCATACATTTTTGATGTTTAAACGTCACTTAACTTCATCTATATATCTAAATAAAAATGAATCACCGAAATGTATGTTCGCGCATAACTTCCGATCGACTGCACCAAATTGGATAATTCTTTTTTTTGTGTTTGTTATTGTCAGGACAAGGTTTGTATACACAATTGGACCCGGTAGGTGGCACTGCTTTTCCGGGCAGGACGACTTCTGCCGGGTCCGCTAGTCGTTTATAAATAAACCCAAGGTTCAGATGGTACGATAAAATTGTTAGGTGGGTCCTTATGACTGCGTCAGTGAGTGCAGTTCGCGTAGCTGAATTTTGGGCCAAACATATAAACTTTTTGCCATCGATTCGCTAAGAACATCAAAATGTTATACTTTTTTTGGTCCAACTGTCATTCGCTAAGTGTGCAAAAACGAAAAAAACCTTCATTCGAACCGACTGTGTTTTTAATAAGGACTCCACTACAAAATTTTCAATTGTTTTAAAACATTGCTAAGCAAATTGACAGTAGTTTTGTAAATAAAAATATATGTACAGACGCCAGCAGGCCAAGCTAACCGAAACTGTCAAATTTTCCCAATCAACCTTGAACCTTAATGCTTTAGCGATAAAGTTAAAAATCTATTAAAGAAATTTGATCTTGCTTGCTTTGAATTTGAGCTTGATGTGCTGCCGTCTGTACATGAAATGACACGTCAAAAAATATTTCGGCTGTGCAATTATCGTTGACAACGAGCGCCACGTTCTTTACATGTAAATTAAATCCCATTGTTGTTCAAAATACAGCATAATTATCAGAAAGGTAGTGAACAACTTTTTCCTGGGGAAAAATGATCAACTGTTCATTCAACTGATCAACATTCATTTGAATGGGACGGCTGATTTTTTTGGCAATGACGATGTTGGTCCCATGGAGAAAGTTGTTCAGTTTGATGGCCTGTGCCACACCCTTAAATTTGAGCACACTTATCTGATATACGCTGTATATTTCTAAAAAACGTAAATTCTTTACTAACACTGAGATCAAATGACTGTGTTAAAAATAATTAATTTAATTTCGACAAACATTGAATTTTGGCATTTCGCAAAATGACCATCACATAAAAAATATTTTATATAATGCAATAAAAAAATAAAAAATAAAATAAAAAGACACTTATTTTTATCTAATATTCTGAATATCGATACTTTTTACAAATCCGCGATGATATTTAATTATAATTAATACTAAATAAGGCATAAAAATATTTATGTTGGACTAAAAACGATTTATTAAGTTGCGTACAAAGTTAGCTCGTATTAGTAATAATTATTATTTAGATAAAATACGTCTTTTACATCTAAGGCAAAAATGTGTGTGAATGTTGTGTCTGGACCTAAAATCATTTTAAAGGGGATTTACGAGTTTTATATGGAGCCTGGCATACATACTGTCGCGCCATTTTGATTTTTTTCAAAATGGTGAATATGTAGGTATGCGGACAGACCTTCAAAGTCCTTTATTATGTCTTAAATTATTGTTGAAAATACGTCTATTTTTTGTAACTGGGAAAGATAAATATACACATTTTACATAAACATTATTTCTTAAAGTTACCATTTCAACATCACCCAAAAAAGTTCATTTTTCATTAAAATTGACACAAGTTGAAATACAGGTTGATAACAAAAAACATTTTGCAACATGTTGCGAAACATGTTCCCTATAAATCCAACACAACATTCACCAACTAAATGCGTTCACACAAACAAAAAAACATTATATTTTACATCATTTACATGTCAGTCGTAATAAAAATATGAATATCGGAGTCTTATACAAAGCGGCACTATTTACATCTAATTATTATATGTAGTAGTGACTTTACGTATAAATAACATTACTTAATATTATTTAAATTGTCGGTTTACTGGTTAAACTTATAAAAAAATGGCTTAAACTTTTAAAGTAACACTGAAAACGCAATACTGGGTAAAACCATAAAAACGATAGAGGTAAAAACTTATATGAGCCGAGTATACCCGATTCAGCGCCGAGTATACACGATTCAGCGTCACCTACCGACTGGAGCCGAGTACACCCGATTCAGCGCCGACTATACACGATTCAGCGTCACCGACCAACCGGAGCCGAGTATACCCGATTCAGCGCTGACTATACGCGATTCAGCGCCACCGAGCGACTGGAGCCGAGTATTCCCGATTCACACCGACCCGAGTGTGGCTGTTCAGTTTGGCTCACTGTTCAGAAAGAGCGCAGTGCCCGATCTAGTTTCAACATAGTGACCAATAAAATATTGACGTGTAAGTGTCTTAAAAAAAGATCTACATACAGAAAATAAACATTTCATTTCATTTCATAAAGAAGTTTTCACTTTAAAAAAATAGAGGAAAACTCAAACGCAGTGACAGCATTTACAATTGAAAACATGTAAACATGGTGCTGTACATAGCTGCCTGGTGCTTATCGGTTTGTTGATAACACTTAGGCAGTAGGTTCAGTCTTGAAATAATTATGTCACTTTTCAAATCGAGCCGAAGTCTTATTAGACTATTCGAGTTTGCTCTAATTTAAATTGGAAAATATTTTGAACAATACAATACAATTTCTCAGTGCCTTCCTGCAGTAACGTGCAGGAGAGCACGTTACGCCGTTGGTCCCGGCTTTCATTCGTAGATCTTTGACAGTCGTCACGTGTAGTCACAAGCCTGACAAGCAGTCAGATAGGCAGTCGCTTCGTGTAAAAAACTGGTATTCAGCTGCATTCGGTTAGACTGGAAGCCGACCCCAAAATAGTTGAGAAAAGATTGAATCAATTATGATTGATCGTGGTGTTGTCGACCAATCACTACTGAAGCTCATACTTGATTGAACAGCAGAACCAGCCAAATTTCATCAACTGATACATTAACTTTCATTCAAAAACAAATATCTTCAACTGGGGTTCGTTTCTTTAGGGCTCTTTTTACTAAGTTAAACCTTTAAACCGACAACACATTGTGATGATACGCATATATTACATCGTTGTCTCCTTATATTCAATACAGATCAACGCATTATAAAAAAACTATCATAAAAAAACGCTACGCGAAACTCTTTTACGTGAAAAATTGTCTTTTATTATAGGCTGTCCTTGGTAAAGTGATGTCAATTGTTAACGGGAATATGTGGGGTTTAAGACAAATGATTTTGATCAAATTACATCGACACCAAGTCTTTACGGGGCGTCAGAAGCCTGAAAGTCTGATAACCAGTTTTACTTAGGGATATCGTATTACCCAGTAGCTGGGTTGTCGAGGTCAGATAGGCAGTTGCTCCATGTAAATTACTGGTACTTACCTGCATCTGGTTAGACTGGAAGCCAACCCCAACTTAGTTAGGAAAACGCTAGGCAGATGATGACATAGACACAAAGTCTCGCTTTAGTATAAATAGCAATGGAAAAATTATTAATTACTTTTATCAAATTCAATATCATTATCAAGTATAATTTTAATGCATTAGACAAATCAACAGTGTTGTGAATATCACAAAAATAACCACACTAGGTGTAAGAGAAATAGGGGTCAAAATGGTTTGTCTGTACCCCTTTACCTACCAACTATTTAAAAATTGACATCACCCTTCAAAACACCGTGTATTAATATAATCTTGCAAGCATCGCTAGCTAAAATATACTAATTTCATTGAGAAAAATAAATATTATACTTCTTACAAATATCGATACTTATTCCATTGGCTTGGAATCGATTCACGACATCACTAGAACTAAACTCGATTCAACTAGTGAGGTTTGCCGATTTGTATTTTATTTGTAAGAATATTATTTGTATATATTTAATTCATTTCCGCTTCAATTCATACTAGATTCGACCCTTAATTATATAGGCAGCAAAATCATTAATGGCAATTGCTATTTAATTAGCGCCTCTAAGCACCATGACAATCCCCATGTTCACTTCAAAATAGTTTAAAGGTGCAACAATTTTCTTTAAATAAGTATAACTATTCACAACCACCACTGCTCTCAAAACGGTTAAGTAAAACAACGGGAGGAAACGTGTCTAGAACGAAAAATTCTAAGACATGTGACATCCACCAACCTGCACTGGGCCTGCGTAGTGGATTATGGCCCACTCTCTCTTACCGAGAGGAGGCCTGTGTCCCAGCAGTGGGAACATTTATAGGCTGGTTATGATATGATATGATTCACAACCATTCGATACGCTTCCGTACCGAATCGAACGTCACTCAATGTTATCAAAGGAGTCCTATAAACGCTGTTCACAAATCCGAAACCCAAAAATTTTAACAGTTTAAGACAAAAGACGACCGCTATGCTTCTGACAGCTATATGATGTCGGGGCCTGGGCAAATCAGGTACCCGAAAATGTACTGCTGGGGAGTTTGTTGTGCCACTTCTCCTTCCTAGCTAAAGCACTAGGAAGGGCCGACGTTTTGGAGGACTGTCTTATGTAATTTTGACGTTCAAAAAGTGCCGATTATCCGCCTAGTTTGAATAAATGACTTTTGATTTTTTGTCATTTTTGACTCGAAATTCTGTCGAATGGTTGTGAATAGCTATGTAGGTATCAATTCACAGACTATTCAACGTCCGTCGACCACAATCAAGTTGCACCTTTGTTTCGTTATGGCAACGACACTATTTCTCTTACATTCACACAATTTACACAGACTCTATTATCATTTTAATAGTCGATAAAAAAATATCGATAAAGTTATAATTGATTACTTTTACAATTCTAATGTATCGAATATCGAATGAGCTGCCTGTCGTATCACAGCTTAAATAGGTAGTTGTACTTACAAACGTAAGTTTGTATGTCACCAATCAAATCGGAAAACCACACAAGTTTTATTGAAAGCCCTTATAAATAAACGTTACGAAATATAAATAAAAAATGCAATGAAGTCTAACACTACGAACGCAGTCCAAATTTTTAAAGCAAAGAGGTTTAGATCATGTAGGATGAAGACGATATAAATGGGAACATCAGAGTCTGGAAGGAGACCCAGAAAAAACAAAACTGGGCGTAAAATTGGTAAGAAAATTCGGCTTTGAAAACAAATTATATATATTTTTTTTAAATGCTCGTGTTACATCGTAACACGTGATTGAAGTGAAAGTACTTAAAAAATAAAGAAGAAGAGATATTTAGTGTGAGAGACAGGGAGAGTTATATCTATCTTCTCTCTCATGTAACGAAATGTGCCACAATGACGCGTCCTTGGAATTTTACTCTCAATTCTCGTCCAATTATCGCCGCCTAAGAAGTTTCACTTCAAAAATGACAGCTATTTTAAAGTAATAAACATTGAGTATCGACAATGTTACTGGATCCCAAAAATAGAGATAAAGGATACTGGAAATCGCTGTCGAAGTTTTTACTTGTAATAAGAAGCAGTTTAAGATTTTGGATAGAGTTAGGTAGGTAGTTGACAGAGATTGGTCAAGAAGCCAAAAGGCGGAAGAAAACAAAAGAAAAAATGCAACTTTTTTTTTTTTTTCTTCTGGTGTTATATCGTCTCCGCCCCACACGCCTAAACCCCAATAATTTTACAATACACCCAATGGCGCCGATTCCCTTGTTCACAAACTAAACTAAATTTAAGTTCAGTGCATCTTTTTCTTTCTATTTTATAACAAAAAGGACAGAAGATAAATATTAGTTTAGTCCTGTCAAATTAAGATACTCCATAGACAGTTTAGACGTGATTAAAACATGGCTACTAAAAATACGTCAATTCACGTCAGGCGCTGACTAATTTGACAAGACTAAACTAATATTTATCTTCTGTCCTTTTCTTAATGAAATAGGAAGAAAAAGATGCACTGAACTTAAATTTAGTTTAGTTTGTGAACAAGGGAATCCGCGCCAATAACTTGCAACTAGCTCCCTAAACGTGCAAAACGTTTAAAAGTGATACAAATTAGAGTATTTTGGCAACTTTCATAGATGGAAGTGTAACGGTTAGGTACTTAATTACTACTGTGTTTTTTTATACAAAAAGAACCAACGTCGTTGATGTATTTTGTAGTGTGGTTTAGATTTTATTTGTAACGATACAATTTGTATCTAAAATGCGAAATGTATGTTAGGTGAATTTGAACATTATTTTCATTGCGTTATAGATTAATTAAATTTTTTCGGCAGTCTTAAATGAATTTTGCTTCAACATTGATTAACTATTATTATAAATATTAGTCACGAAAGACACATTGTGAAATCTATTCAATATTACACCGAAAACTTTTGTACGTACACTCGACCAAGTTGACGGTTGACCATCTTTCACCTAGAAACGGTCAAAAATGGTCAATCACAAATATTGCAGACTGTACCTTTATAAAATAAGTTAATTTCATATCAACACAGCACAAAGATAAAACTGTATCGCTAAAACCAAACCCTAGACCACATGTTTTTTCGACCAACTGGACATAAGTCATACAAACCGTACAATACATTAACTGAGTATTATTATTATTTATAAAATGTTACACTTTGAGCAATGCACTAATTGTGTCCTATGTACAAAGTTTAGTACCTACATACAATGTCTATATACATCGGTGTCCGTATCTGAAACAATTCAATATTTGTATTATTTTTAGGGAATAAAGGATTTTAAAATAAGCAGCGGATGGGTTCAATTTTCTAACCTAATTATGATTTTATGTGACGAAACGTAAAGGCTTGCAGAAAATCTCACACCTATACTTGATTGTACAATGCGTTATAGAAGAACAAATACAATTTCACAGCTATAATACATAGCGAAGGAGCATTATGATAAAAATGTTTATTGATATTTTCGGTATTCCTTACAAAAGTGCAATACCTACACCTGGAATCATGGTTGGGTTTCGTAATGTTAATTACTTTGCATGCTATTGTTTATAATCAAGTTCTTCTAATTGAACACACAGCTGTGCTAATGGGGAGTTTGATGTGCCACTTTTTTTTCTAGGAAGTGGTGAAGGGCGGGCGTTTCCGGGGACTGCCTTACGCAATTTTGACTTTAAAAAAATGCTGATCGTCAGCCAAGTTATATTGAGAGATACCTGCGTGGTGTTCCCCCTCCCCGGTCAGTGGTGGCGCGGCCGCTTGGCGCTGGGCGCGGGCGCGTGCGCGGCGTGGTGGCCCAGCGTGACCAGCGCCGAGGCCACGGCCAGCCCGCCCAGCGGCGGCGCGCGCCCCGTGCCGCCCGTGGGCAGGCGCACCAGCAGCGACAGCACGGCCGCGCGCCCGCCGCGGCACGGCTCCAGCGCCACGGGCGCCGGCACGCCTGCGCCTGCGCCGAGAGGGTGAGGCCAGCAGTAGTAGGCTTCGTCACAGAGTGCTCGCACAATCATTTTAACACGAATAAAATCCCTCACGCTCAACAGTATAGTTTAACCAAAGGACGGTGTAAGACTACCCTTATTAAAACCAATTTTTAACGCGCAGGAAGAGACCTAAGATGCCGTAAGTTTCTTCTGTGCCTTTCTGAGGTTTTTGATTGCGTCACGATACATTACTCCTAAAACTTCAGCATTAAGAACTAGGCAAATTAGCGCTCAGCTTAGTACACATCATATTTGAATGCTAGGCAACAACAAGTTCGAATAAATTATTTATTTCAAGGGGATTCAAAGTCAAAATAGGGGTTCCACGAGGCTCAATTTTGGGTCCTTTCCTATTTTCAAAGTGTGCCATTTGGCACACGTAAAAAATTTGTAGTTACACCATTTGTAGTTGATTTTTTAATCAATGGTAATCCAAAATCAACTACAAATGGTGCTATTTGCGTCGACGTACTAAAATTTTTGACGAAGTCTACAATGCCTTATTGTAGGTCCAAAATTGGTTCACTGCTAATAATTTAGTATTAAAAGAAAAAAAAAATGACAAAAAAAAAGTGTATATGATTTGCTTTACCAAATGTCTATTGATGATTGATGTCTAAATATTTTAATTTGTTTTAATTGAAATAAATGCTTTGAGTTTTCAAGTGATTTTATTATGCCTAAAAGTAAATGTTCAGTGTCACGATATTAGTTATTGTAGAAGTTGTAAACCAAGTTGTATTGTGGTCGTTGAACGGTACATACCTGCTCCTCCCTTTTCGAGCTCGACGCACACCTGGCTGAAAGGCCGCGATGCCATCTGCTCCATCTCCACAAACAGGCGCTGCCTTCTTCTGTACATGTCGTATTTCTAAACAAAAAATATTATTTGTGATAGCTGCAGTAAAAATCTATCGGTTAAAAACGAAACTACATGACCTATTTTTTTAAATTTATTTCAGCTGTTGGAATATCAAGAAAGTAACAAACTAAAATTTATCTGGCAATCTTACTAAGTACCTTATTTTAAAACAATACTTAAGTCATACATGTTAAAGACTTAGTAACTGTTCCGTCTGATTAGATGTAAATTAAAAAAAATATATAAAATGGAAAAAAAATACCAATCTATGCTTAAATCAAGTTGAGATTCATGCTTGAGTATTGTTCGAGAGCTTAATTGGAAGTAGGACTCGAGTAACATGTCTCTGTAATATATAAGACACTCATTTTTCTGTAAAAAGTATGTTGGTTGTGATTGTTGGTGCGTCATATTGTATCATACTTCTGTGACGCTATAATTAGAAAAAGAAAGATCATGCATGAATTTCCACCAATCACACACGTCCTTTTTTCCATACACTACAATAAATACTTATAAAAACTAACCTGCTTAATCTTCCACAGCGCAGCAGCCACAAGCAGCAGCAGCAGGAAACACGACGAAAAAGTAATGAAGAACTGTTGTAGATTCAACTTAGGATATTGAGAGAAAGATATCTGTATCCACAGCGGCGGTCGGAAGTCGTATACGTAGACGAAGAATGTGGTAAGTGTCACGTTGTCTTCTACTCCGAACGCGTGCTCGGACTTCGCGAATCTGATAAGCCAGAAAGGACATGTAATCAGCTTAGACATAGAAAAATATTTATCTGTAAGAGAAATAATAATAATCCCCCCGACAGATTTCGGCCACGGTGGCCAATCTCAACGGAGATAAGCCAGGTTCGCAGAAGATATTATAGTGCAGTCTCTGTTCCTTTACTCTCATGGCCCTCAGGGACGGCCGCCCGACAGTCGCGGGGAGCCCGGCGCGGGCCACGCGGGGACCACACCACCAACTTCCAAACTCCGAGCTGCTACTGAGGAATTCCTAATAGATAAACCCAATGCCTATGGCATTAAGTCCGCTTCTGTGCATTTGTGTGCTTAAAGTATCAAAATATACCTTGATATGTGTAAATGTAGCTTCAAATGTTGTAAAGATAAATAAATATAGCTTGATATGTCGTCGCGTATACAATATTTTTTTAGCTTTAGCTTTCTACTTACATTTGGCGGCTGTAAATATGACACATCGATTTTAGAAAAAGTTAGGCTTTGTACAAAAATCTTTTGACATTGACAGGGAAGCGTTGTTGGTAATTGTGTAGCGGTATCTACAACGCCACATGCGAACAACGCGTCATACTGACGTCACGCAAATCCTGCATCTCGCAAGCAGAGTTTACCGCGCAATTAGCATAGATACAATTTCCCAACATCAATCGTTGGGCAATTGCCCGCCAGACACAACACCCGTCTGGTCCGAGGATCCTCCCTTTTCTATGGAGGATGAGTGAACTTTACACCCTGTTCCTCATACCTCTATACTGGTGACCCCGACGTGAAATAGCAATTTGTGAAATGGAAGTGAAAAAAACAAGATGGCGGCGTTAGTTCCAATTTTGGCCACGCGCCAAAAAAACCCTTGTACACATTTGCGTGGGACAGTTTTTGAGCTTGAATAACATTTCTTCCTATATTATTTAACTAGCTTCTGCCGCGACTTCGTTCGCGTGAAATCTCTTGGTCCCCCAACCCACCCTGTCGGATCGCATCACCTGCCCTCGCTACCACTTCGTTATCGCTTAGCGTTCTTTCTGACTTTTTGTCTTTTAGCTCGGCTCCTACGGGTCATGGAGTGATGTTAAATAGATAGAGATAAAATTGGGCTATCAAATGCAAAAAGAGTTTTTAAAATCCGACCGGTAGTTCCAGAGATTAGCGCGTTCAAACTAACAAATTCTTCAGCTTTGACATATCTCGGGACCCTGTGGTCCCAGACCTTTGGAAGGCATACGAGGGGCCGAAGCCAACTCGCAGAGGCCCGTTAGACGTTGTCAATGAAATGAGGCACCAACCGCCGACTATCCCTGTTCGCACTATGCAAGTGCACCCAAGGACAACCCGCGGTTGGTGTAGGACTATTGCAAAACATTGTAACAACGATATTAGATTATGGGTTTGGGTGGCTAAAGTGAACTGGTTTCTTCAGCTTTATTATTAGTATAGACAAGTAATAAATAAATACTTACTTAAACCTAAAATTAGTGCAATTAACATCACTGAACAGTGTTCTCTCTGCAGGATCGCTTCTCGTCCTCACGGTAAGATTCATCCGGGCATGGGCAGAGCATGTGATGCTAAAGTCGGCGTCCACGTCAGGTTTGACGGGCGCGTTCCTGAAGTTTATCGCTGAGAGGTGGCGATCTTCCTTTTTTGATAGGTTGAAGGTGAATTGGTAGTCTACTGCGAGGTCATCTGGGAAAAAAGAAGTAGTGATAGAAAAATACAGGGTGGCAGGGACATCGACGCGCAACCTTGGACCTTTTTTTTTTGAACCGACAAAAAATTTAAACGCATACATTAGTTTAGTCCTATTAAATTAGTCAGCGCCTGACGTAAATTGACGTATTTTTAGTAGCCATGTTTTTAATGACGTCTAAACTGTCTATGGAGTATCTTAATTTGACAGGACTAAACTAATATTTATCTTCTGTCCTTTTCTTAATGAAATAGAAAGAAAAAGATGCACTAAACTTAAATTTAGTTTAGTTTGTGAACAAGGGAATCGGCGCCATCGTCTCTCTGGTATTTTTTTAGCTCATTTTCATATTTGAAAACATGATTCCGTCAACATCAAACGTTTGACCGGAAATTATAGAAGTTAAATGTATTCCCATGGATTGATGGTTGGGCCGCATTTGTGGCAGTGTATCATAAGACTTCAATACATTTTATATCATAGCTTTCAATAACAAGCTCTCTTGATGTAGATATCAGCATGATAATGGTTGGTGTTGTCGCTTTTGTCGCATCGGTCGCCCGCTAGTTCTTTAGGGCTACAGTAAGATGACCTTTATGTCGATAATTATAAGGTTTAACTTACAATAACAAGCTCCCTTGTTGTAGATATCAGCATGATAATGGTTGGTGTTGTCGCTTTTGTCGCATCGGTCGCCCGCTAGTTCTTTAGGGCTACAGTAAGATGACCTTTATGTCGATAATTATAAGGTTTAACTTACAATAACAAGCTCCCTTGTTGTAGATATCAGCATGATAATGGTAGGTGTTGTCGCATTTGTCGCATCAGTCGCCCGCTAGTCCCCTCATGCTACAGTAACATGGCCTTTATGTCGGTAGTTATAAGGTTTAACTTACAATAACAAGCTCCCTTGTTGTAGATATCAGCATGATAATGGTTGGTGTTGTCGCATTTGTCGCATCTGTCGCCCGCTAAGCCTTTAGTGCTACAGTAACAGCGACCAGTATCGGGCGCGCACGCTACGGCTTGTGCGTTGCATTCGCAGGCTGTAACAAAAGTTTATTTAATTAGATACATACGAGGTTTGAATATAGGTCCTTGGTTGATAAATTAACATTGATTGAAGAGACAAGTCATGTTGTTGTACAGGTTGTTTACATAATCAGACCACACAAATAATACATAAGCAAATGTATTTCAATGTATAAATATTAATTTCTGGCCTAACTTTGGTCTGAGAGTAAGCGATTTTTTTTTCATCGTTTCATTTAAGTATACAATGTGTATGTGTCTTATGAATATTTTTTGAGACACAACTTACGTTACACAACACAAGGTACGGAATTTCATACATCCACGAGCATTGTCCGTTATGCTCGTGGATGTATGAAATTCCGTACCATGTTGCATCAAAGTCAAACTTTGTTTTTTATAGACTACACTTATCACATTAATGCCTACAAAAGTTCTTTTTGTAAACAAAACCCGGGTTTTGGAGATTAAAAAAAAAAACGAAATAACCTGAAAACTGGGTACTTTATTTTGTTTGACATGTCATACACGAACGGCCATTTATTGCTCTAAAAAATGATAATCGTTTAAATAAAAATTCTATTCTATTTTATTCTAGTTATTTTTAATTAATGTAGAATTCGCAAAGTATAATTTTTTACATGTTTTTTGAATGATGATCATGACACTTTCAAAAATTCAAGGTTATATTAATCATATCATTCGAAACGGAACGTCATGTAAAGGGAATAAAACAATATCAACTCTTTTTTACTTTTCCCTGTTCAAAAATAAAATCCCCGACGCGTAATGCCGTAAAAAATTATGAAAATAATAACTATGTCGGAGTCATTCGTTTGACTATTCGGAACGCTAGCGCCATCTCGTGGCGCTAGCGTTCCGAATAGAAATAATAATAAACTTCGAGTAATTTATGTCAATGGTTTCGTTGCCGGTTCTTGGGAATAAGTGGTCTGATTATTGCTACATCAACTTGCTAACTATCTTATTTAATATCATAAATTGTGCACACACTGCGCGTTAGGTCGGCTCTTAAGAGCCATTACACAAAATTTGAACACTCGAGTTAAGGTAAAAGATCACAGCATTGTGTATGTGCGCGTAGCTATCCACACACACGCAACGCAAACAGTACAGCGCGAGTGTCGAGACGGACTAAACTATCTTGAGCCGTTATAATCGTAATGCACCTTGGTTTGAGATTTATGCAAAAAGATAATTCATTTGTCGGAGTCATTAATTTGACTACTCGGAACGCTAGCGCCATCTCGTGGCGCTAGACAGAGTCTAGCCTGAGTTCGTGGAGGTGGACGAGAGCGCCAGCTACAAGAACGGTGTGAGCAGAGCTCTCGGGATCGTCGAAACATTGGACATCGTACGAACAACATGTGTTTAGAAACTGTCTGCGTTCCGTATCGTTGAGTTGTATACCTAGTGTGTGATTCGCTAGTGTGACTAACTGGTTCGTAAGTTGTAATCTGATTTGAACTGCAAACCGTTTTTCTATTGTGCTATAACCAACACTACCCATAGTACGCCCAGAGTAATTAAAATATGCCTGATATTATCGAGAGACAGACATACCTTCTCCGATAACTATAACATTTTGATCTTGATGCATCAGACTTTTTGGTACGACTATTGGTCATTGTTCTTTGAAAATACTGGGTGCAGACCACAAAATACAAATAAAAAAAACAGTAAATTGGAATTAACGCGCATGATCACACTGTCGCATACCGAGTGACAGTGCCTCATATGTATATCTAGCATGTTTACTTACGTGTGCACACGCCGCCATTAAGCGGACTGCCCCAATGTCCAGGCGCGCACACATCACAGTGCTCGCCCACCGTGCGGCCCGCGCAGGGCTGCATGCAGCGGGCCGCACTGTCGCATACTGAGTGGCCGTTGCATTGGCAGGCCGGACAGGCTGTGAAGTGCCATCTGGAAAAAGAAAAATAGATAATCACGTAAGTTTTACGTTAGAAAAACTTCGATCACGAACATTTCTCAATTGGTTGCGATTTATATTTGTACATTCATGATCATAATTCATTAAATTGAAAACCAATGTTATGAACTTCAAATTATTATCAACCATAAATCATGTTGATGTAGCCCGACATTTGAGTAATAGTAAAAACAAATTAGCTTGAAGAATGAAAATAAAGTGGTTAGAAATAAGTCGTTTTTTTGTTGTTTCATAAACACTCACCTATGCTGTGCACACACTCTAGGAGCGTGCGGCCTCCTGGCCCCGCCCGGCAGACACAGCCCCCGGCCGCCCCCCGCGCCGTCGTCGCACCAGCCGCACGCGGGCTCGGCGCGGCACGCGGCACACGACACGTGCGCGCCGCAGCCGCGCGCCGCGCCGCACGCGCCGGCCGCGCCGCCTCCGCCCGATGTGGACCACGCGCGGCAGCCGCCCAGGGGGAAGGAGGCGCCGTATGCGTTCTTTGGACACAACGATGGCAGAAATGTCAAAGAAAGTGTCGACTTTCATATACCTACGCTATGTTCCAAAAGTATCCAGTTAAAATGTAAACAAATGAATCAAAAAATGTACCCGAGGAATTGTGGATGCCAATTTGTAGTGCCACTTACAAATTGAATGCTTTCATTTGATTATTTCACTACTTAAATTCGCAACTCTAATTTTAAATCACCGGAAAGATGTTTTTTATTTGACCAATTGTCATATGTTCAACATCTTTAACGTTAATTTTATAAAATCTAATTTCGACGATGATTTTTCAATTATCATTTAATAATATTGTTCGGACAATATATTTTAGAAAGAGTGGTGTGACTGGTGTGATTGAAAACTAAGCCTAATGACAAACATACGGAAAAATATGCAATAGATCGACGTTGATGTGCTGCAATGTAAGTTACGCGATATATTTTTCGGCCTTATACAGGATGACTGGTAATTTGGCGTATTCCTGTCAGGACGTGACAGTGGGATCCATTTACATTAAGCACCCCATGATGCCTAGGCGAAAATTCATGGAATTCGAGAAAAAACAATTTTAATATTTTTGTTGAAATTTCCCAGAATTCGTCACTAAATATCACTTTTCTCTAAATTCTCTAATTGAATGGCTTTTATTGCTATTCCGTTAGCTACCTAATACGCACCTTTTGATCTAACCAAATTTTCCAAAACATCAAACAGTTAAAAGTTATAGAGTGTTTATAAACTATTTTCAAAAATCATCTACGTACACGAACTTTGACAGCAGTTATCTCAAAATGTTACTATGACATTAAGCGTACAAATTACGGAGAAGACATCTTCATTTAATCAGCTATCTAACGAGATACAAAAAATAAAATAATATTCAAAGGTGCCAATGAAACTGTCGATAATGCTGGCAAAGGTCGGATTTACAAATTTTGATATATGAAAAAATGTGTGATAAATTGATAATCAATGAATTAAATGGTTTATGTTATCCCTTTATCTCCTCACCACCCAGCAATCATTCCTACATCGTGTAGTATTACTCGTAGTCAATGAGCTAATCACTGATCACTTGTAGCTTAGTCCGCGTGTTTTTAAACTACTGCGCTTCCCAGTAATTTGTACTCTTAATGTCATAGTAACATTTTGATATAAGTTATGTCAAAGTTCATGTATGTAGATGATTTATGAAAATGGTTAATAAGCTTCTTCATATAACTCTTAACTATTTGATGTTTTAGAAAATTTGGTTACAACAAAAGGTGTGTTAACGTATTAGGGACGTAACGGAATAGAAATAAAAGCCATTCAATTAGAGAATTTAGAGAAGTGATATACAGGATGATTTTTTAAAGACCAGCCAAATTTAAGGATGTGGTACAGACCATCAAACTGAACAATTTTCTCCATGGGACCAACATCGTAATCGCGAATAAAAATTCAGCCGTCCCATACATTTAGGTCGAGTAGGTATTGAGGTTTTCTATGGGACAGTTGATAAAATTTTCGCGATTACGCTATTTGTCCCATGGAGAAAGTTGTTCAGTTTGATGGTCTGTACCAAATCCTTAAATTTGGCTGGTCTTTAAAAAATCAGCCTGTATAGTGACTCTAATTCTGGGAAATTTCCAAAAAAATATTAACATTGGTTTTTCTCGAATCCCATGAATTTTCACCTAGGCATTATGGAGTGCTTAATTGTTGCAAATGGGTCCCACTGTCACTCCCTGGAAGAAATACGTCAAATTACCAGTCAACCTGTATATTGCGTGTCTCTAAACTAACAGTTATTTATGGTTCTTTATACAGTGATGATAACGGCTTTCGAAGTGCTGTAAATTATTCGCACCCGTAGTTTTATAGTTATCTAATGTAATTATAGGCCAACCGCTTAACGCTGACGTTGCCTGAGGTAGCAGCGCGGTGCGGGAGGGGTGTGGTGACGTGATGCGAGTGCTCAGTGATTCGTCAACTTGTGACAACTATCACCCCTCCTGCACCGCGCAGTTACCTCAGGTAACTTCGCAGTTAAGCGGTTGGCCTATAGCCGTTGGACGATTTATTTTAAAGTAAAATAAAAGGGACAAGGATCCTTTTATTTTATGTTTAAGTGTAGCTGGTAAAGTTTACAGTTATCTGTTCGATAGCTGGTAACTGTAAACTTTACCAGCTAAACTTCGAGTAATTTATGTCAATGGTTTCGTTGCCGGTTCTTGGGAATAAGTGGTCTGATTATTGCTACATCAACTTGCTAACTATCTTATTTAATATCATAAATTGTGCACACACTGCGCGTTAGGTCGGCTCTTAAGAGCCATTACACAAAATTTGAACACTCGAGTTAAGGTAAAAGATCACAGCATTGTGTATGTGCGCGTAGCTATCCACACACACGCAACGCAAACAGTACAGCGCGAGTGTCGAGACGGACTAAACTATCTTGAGCCGTTATAATCGTAATGCACCTTGGTTTGAGATTTATGCAAAAAGATAATTCATTTGTCGGAGTCATTAATTTGACTACTCGGAACGCTAGCGCCATCTCGTGGCGCTAGACAGAGTCTAGCCTGAGTTCGTGGAGGTGGACGAGAGCGACAGCTACAAGAACGGTGTGAGCAGAGCTCTGGGGATCATCGAAACATTGGACATCGTACGAACAACACGTGCTAAGAAACTGTCTGCGTTCCGTATCGTTGAGTTGGGTACCTACAGTGTGTGATTCGCTAGTGTGACTAACTGGTTCGTAAATTGTAATCTGATTTGAACTGCAAACCGTTTTCCTATTGTGCTATAACCAACAACATAGTACGCCCACAGTAATTAAAATATGCCTGATGTTATTGAGAGACAGACATACCTTCTCCGATATATTTATATTATTCAGTCTATTAATCTATTAAAGCTTTTTAAACTAACAAAAAAAATACAAATATACACACATCAACAGAATCTAGGGATACCTTAATCCTACATTTTATTTACGAACTTATATTTTAAAATCTTTTTATTTTCCATAAAAATTTTATACACAGATTGAAACCTCTTTTATTCTGTTTTCAAAATTTTATAAAGTAAATAAAAAAAACAAAACACGGCGACAAAATTGTCAATATAATTCGTTACGTTAAGGAAAATTAAAATTGTTTTATTAATATTAATTAATGAAAAGGGATTCGATTGTTTTTCTTTTTTAATTTAACGTGCCGTGTGAGCTTTGAGAGTCATGTCACGCCGTCATTTGAGTCGAGATGAAATGTTACGAGCCGTGGGCATGTTAGAAAATGAGCACCATTTTCTAACATGCCCACGGCTCGTAACATTCAACGCATCGTTGCTGAGGCCCTACACACGAGCCAAAACGTGATATCAAGGTTGTGGTCACGTTATCTTGGTACTGGGGATGTGGCTGAACTGCACACGGGTAGATATTGTGTTACTACGCAGAGATAGGATCGATTTCTCCAAATGACCCCCAGAAGACAACCCATTATCACAGCGATGCAACTAGCACAAAGGCTCCAGGAGGACCACCAGCTGCTGGTAAGCGACCAAACCGTGCGAAGGAGGTAGCATGAAGTCGGTCTTCATGCTCGAAGACCGCTAGTAAATAACATTTATATTTAAAACAAAAAAATCACGAAACGTTTGTTTTTTTTTAAAACACCTTTAAATAACCTATCATTCTTCCATTTACTATATCAGAAAATTTTTAATCGATTTTTAGATATTTGATGAAATATAATATATTCCTAGATTCTGTTGATGTGTGTATGTTATGTAAAGTTAGTATATAATAGAAATAAAACAAACAAGGAAACAATTAAATATTATTCTCAAGTATTAATGACTCTAATTTAAAAAAATACAAAGAGGATCAAAATGTTGCAGTCGTAGTATAACAATGCGTTCACGATAGATGTGCTCGAAAATCGGGACGCGGGAAAAAATGGCACGGGTCCGTCGTCGATGGGCGCTCGTGCCGTACTAATCGGTGCCCTTTTTATTTATAAATGGCATCTCGTAGTTGACCTTGAGAGGTCGTGACTACTTAACCGGACTAATCGATGCCCGCTTATGCATCGTAATTTATTGTAGTTTAGAGTGATGTTAAAAAATATTTTATGTCTGATTAAGTTAATTGATTTTAATAAAACTTTGGAATTAGTTTAGTAAAAGAACATAGCTTATTGTTACATGATTTTTCAAATGTAATTACTCTTTATTCAAGCCAAAAAATAGCGATAAAATAGCGATATAAAACGTAAAAATTGACATAAGACTTTGCTTTTTTACTAATTATTGTTACTAATTATCGATATTCTAGTACATTATGTGTCGACAAGACGCCTAATGCTTTATGTATTTTTTTCAATGAAATTTATAAATATTAATCATAGATATAGGAGTCTGCAATTGACTCTGCGATAATTTTTCAGTAAACTATTTGTGGGAGATTAATCACTACATAGTAAACAAATAAGTTTTTGTAAATGTGTTACATGAAGTATCAATACGAAAGACTAGTCTTCTTTGACATGTATTCAACAATGCCAGAGTTTTACCTAAGATGGTAAATTAGCCGACTACAGTCTTAGATATTTGCGCGAAAACGTGAAATGGCTCTTAAGCATTCTCATTTAAAAAAGAAGTGACATGAAAAATCAACCTTATTTCAATGATCCAAGACTCTTTTTTTAACGCGATAAAAATGTACTCTCCTCTACGAGCCAGTCTGTGTGAACGGACACTTAGAGGGCGCACCCGCACTTCGGTCCCTTTTGGTCGGAAGCTCGGAATCGTCAGACGATTACTAGGAACCGTACATTTCAATTATTTCTTTGTCTGGTTTCACGTTATTGTGATTTATTTTCTATTCTATTATTTTTAAATAAATAATTCTGTAGTCTATTCAAATTGATGTTATTTCAAGCTAAACAAATATCAATTTTATTGCAATGGTAATTAAGTTGATTTCAGAGTGACTAGCACTATTGAAAAAGTTATAAAAATGTTTGAAGTCGTAGCGTAAACTAAACTTTATTGTGTAGGAATTAAAGTTATTTTTCCATAAACGTATATTTGTTTATATTTTTGGCAAATAAGTCGCGAATGCAGATCAGGTAGTTTCGATTTGTTTAAAAAAAAATTGTGAGTTACTGATCCATAAGACCAGATTAACTTTATATATAAACATCTCACTTTTTTTCTGAAAATCCTGTTTTCAAGCGAGTTTGTCGCTATTTCTTTCGCTAACAATGTCATCTCACCTCGGTCTGCACTAACCTTGTCCACGCACCGGCCGGCCGACGCGCACCAGATGCACTCCTCCGCAGTACAGTTGGCGCACGTCTGGAACGTGGCGCACGGCGCGCTGCACGGGCCCGCCGCCGCCACGCTCCTGGGGCCACACGGGCTTGTGAGGGGGCCACACGGGCTTGTGAGGGGGCCACACGGGCTTGTGAGGGGGCCACACGGGCTTGTGAGGGGACTTACGGCCTACGGGGGCGTGTACTATCGCCATTACCTATATCTGACCATTTTGAAAACAAAATCCTGTGCACGTGATGACCACAGCTGCGTCCGTAAGTAAAACAAAAGAGGATCCTTTTTAGGTCGACTAATAATATGCGCTGCAAGCAGGAATAGTCCTTACGGTGGTCAGACATAGATTTTGGCGATAGTACAGCCCTTTCGTAGCGATTTTACCTCTGATTTTTCAACACTGACAAAGTTATTGTGATCTTTATTTTCGTGGCAATAAGGTTGCTGCTGTCAGAGGCAAAAAATAACTGTGAAAGGCCTGTACACTACTACAAGGATGTTTTGGCGCTCGAATGACGTTGACAGGGGAGTGCTGTTGGTAAACATTTGTGCAACTGTTTTATGAACTGTCACTTACAAGTATTCAAAAAAAAAGATGGCGGCATTATAGTTCGTTCGCGTTAAGAATGCAGTGAGTCATCAATGCAACTGCAAGATTGTGTCATTGTGAACAATGTGAATTGTTCACATTGTTCAGTTGAACTGTTCACTGTCATTGTGAACTTGACTTTGTAATTTGAAAAGATTTGATTGGTTAGGGGGCGGGGCTAGGCCGACGGATAATGATGACTCACTGCATTCTTAACGCGAACGTACTATAGTTCCAATTTTGGCCGCGCGCCAAAATAATCTAATGGCGCTATAACACTTCCTTTAGATAATTATATTAGTACTTCAAACTGAGCTTAGGACAAGCAAACATTGATTTTATCGTATAATTAGACAGGCAAAGCTATTCACAACTATTCGATACGTTTTCGAACCAAATCGAACATCAACCAATGTTATCGAAAGAGTCCTCTAAACGCTGTTCACAAATCCGAAACCAGAAAATGTTGACAGTTTAAACCAAACAGACGTCCGCTATTCTTTCGACGGCTATTTGCGGTCGGGGACTACGCAAATCAGATAGCCAAAAATATATGTATTTTCGATTCGGAAGCCTGTCGAATGGTTATGAATAGTTATGCTGTTCCCAATTTTTTCGCGTCGTAGTTTCTATACTAAGCCTGTTCACAGAAACCACAGTAAAACAAAGTGAAACTGTTTTGTAAAGTCTTACCTGATGTCTTCCGATGAATTGACCGGTTTACACTTTATCGTGTCGTAGTCCCAGAAACAAGCTCGCTGGCTTAATTCCTCTGAACCCTGGTGGAATAAAATTAGATGTGACTTTACCGTTACATATCATCAAACGCAGACCAATAAGGCTAGCATCATAATCATCATCATCAACCTACAGCAGTCCACTGCTGGACATAGGCCTCTCCTATTGCACGCCATTCAACTCGATTTTCGGTAACTTTCATCGAGCTGCTACCAGCCGATCTGCGAAGATCGTCGCTCCACCAAAAGGTAGGCTAGCATACACTTGCCTAACATTATAAGAGTAGGGGAAGACCAAAGAAACGATGGATGGACTGTGTGAATGATGATATGGTTAGAAAGGGGGTGACTACCAAGATGACGACTAGTAGAGAAGTATGGAAGAAAATGACAAGTTCCGCCGACCACGAATAAATTGGAATAGGGGCAGGAGAGTGATGATGATGATGACAGTTGCCTAACATTCTTGCTATTGTTACGAGCTTCGGGGTTCGTGACAATTAAAACTGCCGATATAAATTACCAAAAATTACTCTTTAATTGAACAACACTAATAACAACTCAAACACACTAATTATAAAACACAATTGCTCTTAAGTCGCACTTGAAGATCGCTTTCGATGTATTCGCATGTATCGCTAATCCAAGTCTGTCTGGTCGTGGGTAATCCCGGCCTTATATAGTGCCGCAGATAGTTCCAGAACCTTCTATTGTAGAAACATCTAGAAGGTTCGAGAACATACCGACCCCGACTGACCAAATGTCGATAGTTCTAGAAAGTTCTAGTAACGAAATTTCTAGAAGGATCTATTAGTTCTGCTACTCGATACTAGAAGGCGCTAGTGGTAACTGATATCACCATGTACAGATGCCAGCACATCAAGCTACGACAATCTGTCAAATTTCTTTAATAGATTTTCAACTTTATCGCTAAAGCATTAAGGTTCAAGGTTGATTGGAAAAGGATTGTCTATTGTGGGGTAGATGGCGCTGCGCCAACGTAAACAAAGCTCTGTGTATAAATAAATTGAAATATAACAAAAAGTGAAAAATAAAGACTAAATCGACTATTATCTTATGGACAACAAAGTGATACTCGAGTGCAAATGTTATCTATTAAATCTGTGAACATTTCAGGGAGATATACCAGTGTAAATAACTTAGTGACTGTGAACCAAAAAAACATCTTAGTCTGTAAATAAGCAGACCACATGTGACAGTACTGAACCGGAAATTCAAAGTAAGCATTCCCTTAACAACTTACAGTGAAAACAAATTCGAAACTACAAAACCTAGAATTTATGTGAAAAACGGTTACAATTTTAAAAATTTTACAACTCATCTCCGCATTTATTTGAAGATAGCGACATCTAGTATCTAATAGTAGAATCCAGTATCGAACAGTATTACTACACAACTCTTCTCAATAGATGGCGTGGAACGCAATTTTATAAACTGGAACAATTTAATCGATACTCTAATAAAACTAAACATCATAATTTTACAACGATGGATAGCTTGGAAAGGCGAATGAGTTTCAATAATATTACTCTAAGAAAAACTAGAGCTAATATTTCTAATGACTCAGTAAACTTATCCTTCTCATCAATTACGTCGTATCCACATACGCGTAGTTTACCAGATCTGTCCGTAATCCATACAGAAGATGTAGAAGCACTAAAGGAGGAAATTTACAAACTCAAAAATGAACTAGAAAGCGCACACCAGGAAATTGACACTTTAACGACTGAAAACAATGAGCTAAAACAAAAGACGAATGAACAAGCCAGGAAAATAGCACAGTTTAAAGAAGTCTACCACGGGTCTCCAAACTTCAAAAACGCTGTTCGAAAAAGGAAATCCAAAAGCAGCTGTAATGGTACTCTATTAGATGAGACCATCGCTACCAGTACCGACAACAACGACCAGGACTATATCAGTGCATCTCAACCGCCAGATGTCGCTACAGGTACATTACAACAGCTGACCACAAAAAAGTGTTTACATTCCGACCACAGTAATGAAGACAAGACTGAATCATTAAAAATTACCAACAAGCCCAATATATATATCTTTGGAGATCAACAAGCCCACGGGCTCTATAAAACTTTGACGAAGACTAGGTCTAATAAATGGAATGACACTTACAACGTAAGATCTTTTATCAAGCCAGCCGCTACAAGTGCACAAATACTCAGTAGTTGCAATGATGACTTCATAAATGTATTAACACCGGACGATATTATTATTCTAGTTTTAGGTTCTAATGACATAAGCCCTTATTCATTTATGACTGAATTATGTAATATATTATATAAATTGCGTAACCAAACTGTATTTCTCACCAATGTAAAATATAACCCGTACTTAAACGAAGATACACTCAATTATAATCTAGAATTAATAATACAAAACTATAAGAACTGTCGATACATAAAAATACACAAGTCAAATAAACATAGCTATAATGGTGGTCATACGAAAACTTACCAACGGCAATATTTGGAATGTTTGTGTTTTGGGTTGAATACGCGGATTGATTATAAAAAATACCAAACAGAGTTCCTTACTCAGTATAGACAAACTATAATAAAACCAGCGAACACACATATACAACATCCTGAATGTGACACACAACCTATACCCCTAAAAACAACACAAACAAAAATCACATCTTATTTAAAAAAAAATAACAAACATATAAACATAGATAATAAGTTTTTTCGTCCATCAAAATAAAACCACAATTACATTAATTCACCAAAATATAGCCGGAGTACTAAATAAGCAAGATTTAATAGAAGTAGCATTGAATGACTTAAAACTGGAATTGGGCTCTATTGATATTATTTGTCTGACGGAAACCTTTCTTAAAAGTGGCTATGAATCAAATCTAACAATTGACAACTACAAAATGGCATCATTCTTCTCTCGACCAAACCAACGCCAGGGTGGCTCGTGCATCCTAATAAAAAATAACCTACAATACAAGGAAATCAACCCTATCCCCCCCAAACCCCTTCAGTTCGAATATTGTGCCATAGAAGTTCTTAAACATAATTTAATAATAGTATGCATCTACAGAACACCTACACATGATGCTACGACATTTGTGAATAGTTTGGACCTCCTTACAAATAAACTATGTAAGAAAGTGAATAAAAAAGTCATAATATGTGGTGACTGGAACATAGACATCCTAAAAAGAAATAAAATATCGAACGATTTAAATGCCATACTTAATAATAATAACCTGAAAAACTATATTAAGCTACCGACGAGGAAAACATCTTGTTTAGATTTAATTGTAAGCAACATACATGACGCTAAGTCCGCACTGCACTACTTAGCACTCTCAGACCACGAAACAGCACAATCACTGACAGCTAACTTAGAAACGGATACTAAAGTTAAGGACATTCACAGTTTTTGGTTTAAAACTGTAAGGGACCTCAGTGATGACAACATCAATAAATTTAAGGACTGCTTGTCAAGCTTATCTTTCACTGAGGTATACGAATACAACTCAACAAACGAGGCCTTCAATTGCTTACATGATACAATAATTCTTTTTTATGACTTATGCTTCCCCATTATTAAAGTTAAAAATAGTAATAAACAAGTGAAAAATCGGTGCCTTACAAAAAGTATTAAGCGATGTTGTATTAAAAAACGAACCCTATACCTAAAATACAGCCTTTGTAAAGATAACAAAAAACACAACAAAAAAAATATAACGACTACACTCGAATATTAAAAAGATGTATACAAAATGCACAACAAATTAATAGTCAACAGTACATAAACAAAGCAAAAAATACAAGTAAAGCAGCATGGACTCTAATTAAAGCAGACGTTAATAATAATACAAGTTACTCTGACATTGACACAATCCAAATCAATAATGACATTTATGACAACCCTAATCAAATTTGTGACCTTTTTAATGACTACTACATATCCCTGACTAATACAACTGACATATCACAAGAAAATAATCACGATACAAATTTTAATATTCCTCAAAATCCCAAAAACATTTTCCTAACCCCAATAGACGAAACAGATGTGTATAAAATAATTCATGGTTTAAAAAATACGAACTCGACTGGTTATGACGAAATAAACACCAAAGTGTTAAAAATATGCGCAGCAAGTTTAGCCTCGCCTCTATGCTACATAATAAATTTATCCCTAAGTGAAGGAGTTTTCCCAAAACGACTGAAAAAATCCATTGTCAAACCATTGTACAAGAAAGGCTTAAAATCGGACATGAGTAATTATCGACCAATCACTTTAATCCCCATATTATCAAAAATATTTGAGAAAGTAATGTGTAATAAAATAGAAAACTTTTTGACATCGTGTGACATCCTTAAAAAAGAACAGTTTGGATTTAGAAAGGGGAGATCCACTGCTTCAGCTTGTTTCTCTTTAATTACACAAATAACCGAAAGTTTAAACCAAAAATTTAAAACAGGCTGTCTTTCTAGACATGACAAAAGCATTTGACTTTGTCTGTCATAAAATATTACTATCTAAACTTTATCATTATGGAATCCGCGGAAAAGCCAACGATTGGATCAAAAGCTTTCTTACCGACCGACAGCAATGCGTAGAAATAACAAGAATGTGTAAATATGAACAAAAACAATTCAGATCAAAATACAGAACAAACAACTTCGGCACACCTCAAGGAGGAATTTTATCCCCGGTTTTCTTTCTAGTATACATAAACGACCTACCAGAGGCTATTAATGAAGAGTGCATACTATTTGCTGACGACACAACCTTGATTATTAAAAGTAATGACAACAAAGACTTAGAAAAACGAATTGTTAAAGCATTAGATAAGGCAATCAAATGGCTAGAAATAAATAATTTAAAAATAAATATGACAAAAAAGAATATAATACAATTCCAAGCATCCAACACAAACACAGATCATTTAGTTATTCAGTATAACAATTCCGTCTTAAACACTGTGAATGAATGTGTATTTTTAGGTATAACCGTTGATAGAAACTTTAGCTGGAAACCACACATAGATAAGATACTTAAAAAATAGATCGATTTGTATATGTCCTGAAAAGAATAAGACAAACGGTTAACTTAAATACCGCAACGGTTGCTTACCATGCATATGTAGCATCTTTATTGAGATACGGCCTTATTATTTGGGGCAACTCAGTAGACGTGGAAAGAGTTTTTAAAGGACAGAAAAAATGTATTCGGGCAATGTGTGGAGCTCACTTTTTAGATAGCTGTAAACCGCTATTCCAAAAACTTAAAATACTGTCTTTACCATGTCTTTATATATTTAAAACTAGCATGTTTGTAAAAAAAAATATAATTTATTTGAAAAAAGCAGTTACAAAATAAATAGTCGAGTACGTCACAAAGACAAACTGAAACTGCCCCAAATAAAATTAATGTTACACAAAAGAAATATTTACTGCATGGCAATTATTATTTTTAACCATTTGCCAAATAACATTCAAGATTTGCCATCGTCGCTGTTCAAAAGGGTGTTATTTAGACTGTTATTGGACAAAAATTATTACAGTGTTAAAGAATATTTAGAGGATAAGTCGCTAGTAACATATTAAATAAAAATTATTCTACCATATCCAACACTAACATATCTTTAATATTATATTGTTGACATAATTATTCAATATTAATGACATGACATATTATAAACACAATACAATATCGATCTTTATTACAGTAATATTTATATTTTATTAAGTGACTCATGTTTACTAATTCAAATATTAATAAATAAGCCTTCATTTATAATAGAAATATTTGTACGCCATAGTATGGCAGGATATGCTGGAACCAAAATTGTAACATCTATTGTACCATATTCTGACAAATAAACATGTTTGATTTGATTTGATTTGAAAAATTTGACAGTTTCGGGTAGCTTGACCTGCTGGCGTCTGTACCAGGCATTATTTGTGGCGCGCAACACTATTTAGACAATATAAAGTAGGCATACCCATTCAATTTCCCCAGCCTTTTCCCAACTATGTTGGATTCGGCTTCCTGTCTAACCGAATGCAGCTGAGTACTTGTATTTTACATGGAGCCACTGTCTATCTGACCTCCACTACGCAGTTACTGTGTAACACGATGGCCCTTGGTAAGACTGGTTGTCAGACTTTTGGGCTTCTGACTACCCGTAACGACTGTCAGATATACGAAAGCCAGCTGGTACCAACGGCATAATTACAATTTACTTTTTTTTCTAGTTTCTCATTTGTCAGTCAGTCATTAGCCAATCATCATCTGCCTAGCCTTTTCCCAACTATGATGGAGTCAGTTTCCTGTCTAACCGGATGCAGTAAAATACCAGTATTTTACATGGAGCGACTGCCTATCTGACCTCCACAAACGAGTGACTCAGTAACACGATACCCATATAATAAACAAGTACGCTGGACTTCATACTATCGATGACAAAATGAAGATATTTAATTTTAGCTATTTTAGCGCTGACAGCAACGTGAGCGTCCGTGGAACTAATATTTTTGATTAGCGAGTTTTTTAAGATGCGCATACTCTCAGGTTAAAAATGTTCTAAATATCTCATAGTAAACACAAAAAAGTCTTATCCCACGATTTAGACCTAAATCATCAGACACGTACCAAAACAAAACGACGGTCATTTGCAGCAATATGTCAATTTTAGTTCCTGAGACGCTCGAGCGGGCGCTTTGCATCGGCACAAAAAACAACTGTCATTTCGTATATTATATTTAGTCCAGTGTACTATAATATAGGTCACTAGCTTCTGACTACCGGTAACGACTGTTAGATATACGAATACCAGCTGGTACCAACAGCATAATTACGATTTACTTTTTTTTGTAGTTTCTTATTTGTCAGTCAGTCATTAGTCAATATCAACAAAAAATCATTAAGTAACTTACATGTGTATGATGATGTTGATGCGCCAAACAGGCTGCGCAGGAGTGGTATCTCCCGCACGCTTCCCGCGGTGACTCGCTGTCCGAACCACACTCTTCTATTGATAACGCCATCTGGTAGCAATCGTGTTACATGTTAATATTTTATCCAGATTATTGAAAGATGATCATATTTATCGGGTAGTCATCATTTGCCTAACCTTTTACCAACTATGTTGGGGTCGGCTTCCAGTCTAACCGTATGCAGCTGTATACCAGTATGTTACATGGAGCGACTGCCTATCTGACCTCCACAACCCAGTTACTGTGTAATACGAAACCCCTTGGTAAGACTGATTGTCAGACTTTTAGGCTTCTGACGACCTGTAACGACTGTCAAAAATCCACGAATGACAGCCGGGACCGACGGTTTAACGTGCTTTCTGAGGCATGCAGGGCTCTTGGTATGTAAAGATGGTAAACCCGTCCACGAACCAACCGCGGCATGTTCTAGTGAGGGTGAAAAATACATATGAATAGGCAATATGTATATGATTCAAATAAGGGCCGTCTTTTTAATAAACTATATTACTTCAGAAGTATGCTTCCATCAATATTTTTGAATATATTTCTAAGTGAGCAAACAATTTTTTTTTTTAAGTTCAATAAGCGCTGTGAGAAATTCAAGTATTTGAAAAGCGACGCCATTAGTCAGTGCGAATGTGATATAAAAATCTATTACAATAATAAATGTCCATGTGTTTTATAGGAGTGTTTGCGATTCAGTCCGTCAGAAAGTAATAAAAAGCAGCCATGACGTACCTGGTGCGTGTGCCGGACGCAGTACATGGCCGACGGGTAGCACGCGCCGCACCACGCGCAGCGCGCCGCCGTGCACGCCGCGCACGACTCCGCAGAGTTACAGCGACGTTCGTCTGGCCAACCCGACGGAATATTATCATTAGGTTAGCAAATTTGAAAAAAAAAGCATTTGTAAGCTATATAACGGATTTTTTTTATTTTGTATAATATTCTAGTACTCTAATTGATACTGCCGTACTTTCCTATAATTTAGATAAAAGCGAGGTATATATTATGACAAAGAATGTGGGTTAATGCTGTGTATGTTTAGTTGGTAAGACCGATAGTGAAGTTAAAATGAAATCTAAGATGGCTGTTGCAATTTTTTTTTAATTTTTTGTCATGGGTGTCGTTTTCATGGTTTTAGAGGGCGCAGAAATCAATAGTGAAGTCAAAAATCCAAAATGACGAAAACTTTATAAGAGCTTCTAAAAACTTATACTAGATGGCTCTGTGTTAATACAGGGCCATGATCGATGAAACTCACACTGGCAACTAGAATGAAAATGTGTGTGAATGTGTGTTTCTATCTCTTTCTATTATATACTAGTGTGATTGGGTGCGAGTATCATGTTCCTCAGAAGCCGTTCGTTTCGTTCGACAGTAGAGTACAGTTAGATGAGTAATTCTGCAAGATCAACTAGGTAACCCCAACGCATTGTTAGTAGGGGTTAGTGTAGTGACGTGCTTACCCTTACCAAACCTAGGTTCCGTGAGGCACGCCTTCACAGTGCCATCGAACGACTCCTTCCAGCCCACCTCTTCTAACTGAAACAAAATAACATCACGCCTGTAATGCCTGTAGGGTTAGGCAGAGGTGTACTTACTTTATAATTTTTCCTTATAGAGTACACCCACATTTTATACTTATAGAGTACACCCACTATGTTTAAGTCCCACATAATAGGGTGCGACCCTATTGCCATAAATTGGGCACAAATCCTGAATCTGGACTGTTACTGAGAAATTCCTGACAGAAAAACTTAATAAAACTATTCCCGATCTGAGAATCGAACCCAGGACCTCATGCTTAGCAGTGGCGCTTGCGACCACTAGACCAACGAAGCAGTCATAAAATAATAAAGGCGCAAATTATTGACGCAATTATAGATAAATATTAGTTTAGTCCTGTCAAATTAGTCAGCGCCTGACGTAAATTGACGTATTTTTAGTCACCATGTTTTTAATTACGCCTAAACTGTCTATGGAGTATCTTAATTTGACAGGACTAAACTAATATTTATCTTTTGTCCTTTTTTTTAATGAAATAGAAAAACTAAGATGCACTGAACTTAAATTTAGTTTAGTTTGTGAACAAAGAAATCGGCGCCATTATCCATTTTATTGATATATCGAACATAGTTCCGTTGCCAAAAAGAGAAGGTCACACGCGATATATCGATAAACTAGATGCACCACGCGGTTTCACCCGCATTAGTTTCTATCCCGTGGGAATATCGGGATACAAAGTATCCTATATGTTAATCCTGGTTATAAACCATCTGTGTGCCAAATTTCATCCAAATCCGTTCAGTAGTTTTTGCGTGAAAGAGTAACAAACATCCATCCAAACTTTCACGTTTATAATACTAGCTGCACCCCACGGTTTCACCCGCATAAGTTTCGATCCCGTGGAAATATCGGGACAAAAAGTATCCTATATGTTAATCCTGGTTATAAACCATCTGTGTGTCATATTTCATCCAAATTCGTTCAGTAGTTTTTGCGTAAAAGAGTAACAAACATCCATCCAAACTTTCACGTTTATAATATTAGTGGTTAAAGTATGAAATTGCCGATTTGTACTGAAAAATTGAAATTCGTCTTTTTTTTATTTAACATATTTATTTAATCCAAATTATTACCAATATTATCTATATATTGCTGCCATCTAATAGGAAGGTCATTTATGCCTTTACGATAGAACTCTCGTGATCTAGATTCGACAAACTCTGTGAAAGCATTTTGTACTGCCTCCTGAGAAGAAAACTTTTTATCACGTAGAAAATTGTCCAAATCACGAAAAAAATGGTAGTCTGTTGCAGCAAGGTCTGGCCAATACGGAGGGTGAAGAATGGTTTCTAATTGCAGTTCCTGTAGAGTTAAAACGGTTTCTCGTGCTGTATGAGGTCTCGCGCTATCATGGAGCAATAATGGTAAAGATCGATTCATGAGTCGGGGCTGTTTCACTGCTAGTTTTGCTATCATTGTTCGGAGTTCGGCACAGTAGACATCTGCCGTTATTGCTTGACCAGATCGGAGAAAGCTATAGTGAATAACACCATGCTGAGACCACCAAACAGTTACCATTACCTTTTTATTGGTAAGCTTTGCTTTTCCATCACGAAAGCGTTTAAACCAAAATCGCATGGTGCGTTCATTAGCAGTCCCCTCTTCAAACGCAACATTGATATTGCGAGCTGTTTCTGCCGCGTTAGTTCCGCGTCGGAACTCGTATTCAAAATGAACTCGAATTTTCGAAGTATCCATTTTTCTTGTCTAAGCTGAATAAAAAAAACAACTGAAAGTCGATAATCGAATGTTGCACATTTTTTAAAAGAAGATCTTCATAGGTACCATGTGAAAAAAGTTTCACTCAAAAATATCAAACCATGAAGGTTCTATGTCCATTCGGAGTACCTATTACAATGAAACGGCAATTTCATACTTTAACCCCTATTATTAGTAGGATTTCTTGAGAAACCGAAGCTTTAATGAATAATCTACTATTTTCTTGTATGAATTTTTATTATTACCGGCAAGCAGGCTCTATCTCTCGATCTCCACACGCACGCGACTGCAGTATGCTGCGCGGCAGTCAAACACGCCGCTTCGGTCGTGTGTCTGGAACAACCTTCGCCTGCTTCGAAGATCAGCGCGTCTGAACGGAGGCGGCCGTCGAACCTGTAAGACAATTAAATGTGTTTTTAATCGTTTTTAGGCTGCAAAGTCCCAGCGATGATGACCTCCGAGTTTGTTTGTGATTCTTTTTAGAGTACTCAGATAGTTAACGCCGACCACATCTAGTTTTTTAAAATGCGAATGACGTGTAAAGTATTTGTATAAAGTGTTAAAAAAAAAAAAAAACAATAAGTAATGCGGCTACATACCCAGCATGTATGACGACAGTGCGCCGGTCCCCTACCAGCAGCGGCGCCGCCGCGTGCGCTGCGCGTGCGCCGCCGCCGGGAGGCGCGCCCCACCACGTAAGTAAGTAATGCGGCTACATACCCAGCATGTATGACGACAGTGCGCCGGTCCCCTACCAGCAGCGGCGCCGCCGCGTGCGCTGCGCGTGCGCCGCCGCCGGGAGGCGCGCCCCACCACGTAAGTAAGTAATGCGGCTACATACCCAGCATGTATGACGACAGTGCGCCGGTCCCCTACCAGCAGCGGCGCCGCCGCGTGCGCTGCGCGTGCGCCGCCGCCGGGAGGCGCGCCCCACCACGTAAGTAAGTAATGCGGCTACATACCCAGCATGTATGACGACAGTGCGCCGGTCCCCTACCAGCAGCGGCGCCGCCGCGTGCGCTGCGCGTGCGCCGCCGCCGGGAGGCGCGCCCCACCACGTAAGTAAGTAATGCGGCTACATACCCAGCATGTATGACGACAGTGCGCCGGTCCCCTACCAGCAGCGGCGCCGCCGCGTGCGCTGCGCGTGCGCCGCCGCCGGGAGGCGCGCCCCACCACGTAAGTAAGTAATGCGGCTACATACCCAGCATGTATGACGACAGTGCGCCGGTCCCCTACCAGCAGCGGCGCCGCCGCGTGCGCTGCGCGTGCGCCGCCGCCGGGAGGCGCGCCCCACCACGTAAGTAAGTAATGCGGCTACATACCCAGCATGTATGACGACAGTGCGCCGGTCCCCTACCAGCAGCGGCGCCGCCGCGTGCGCTGCGCGTGCGCCGCCGCCGGGAGGCGCGCCCCACCACGTAAGTAAGTAATGCGGCTACATACCCAGCATGTATGACGACAGTGCGCCGGTCCCCTACCAGCAGCGGCGCCGCCGCGTGCGCTGCGCGTGCGCCGCCGCCGGGCGACGCGCCCCACCACGCGCCGCACCTGGGGTCACACGCTTAGGGTTACATACAGGGTGATACAACACCTATCACATAGCCAGCATTTACGCGTATGAGGAACAGGGAGTAACGCTCACTCGACCTCTATAGAAAATAGAGTTTCCTTTATAGAGAATTCAACGATCTAGAAATGCAGGACCGACAGCTTTCCTAGGCACGGAGAAGTCTCGATATCTAATGGATGGTCACCTATCCACGGACTGACCTCGGGAAGCGTAGCTTAATAGATCGACCCATGTGGCTGTTATTTCTTAGCCCCGGCCCCTCAAAAATCCATATACCCTTACGCACTTATTACGGAATATGTTATACGGGCCCATATCTAGGGGTTTCGAATACCGGTATTAATACCGCATAGAACATTTCCAATACCGGGATCCCGGTAGTATAAGACAATTTTTTTCCAAAATTCTTTTTTAAATTAAATAACTATTGTTTCACCACAAAACAATAAAATATAGTTTTTTAAATATAAAATCCCTTTATTGATATAACTATACTACATTATAGTCCAGTCAACGTAGACACAAAAATGCGCGTACGCGTTTGGTCGCAAAAAATTGCACTTTACTGATTTTTTGCGATGTTGTTAGGATAGATAGCAATAGTGTTAAACCAAGTTTGCAGTTTCGAAAGACCTGTGCTAACTGCGTGGTACTCGAAAACAGACTTAGGACTTCTTTCAGTTTTTGACTTTTCACTTCTAGCATCCTACAGAAAAGCCGCCCAAAACAATTTTAAAATATACAAAACTGTATCTCGTGTTTTATTGGCCTACAGAGCTTTGGCAGCGCTCAAATTTTGGTAGCTTAAAAATGTATTGGGGGACTACTCTATAGGATGCACCTTTAAGGGCGTGGGAGTATCCCGGCTGCCATTCTACCACCTTTCTTATCACCTCAGGAATTTCAGAATACTATTTCTATTGTTCTATTCCACCTTTTTATAATCCCATTCTTTACCTGCGTAAATAGAAGTAAAATAAAAAGTAACTAACTGTCTGAATAAACCACGAGATAATTAAATTACGCAGTTTTTTAAGCTTGCCCAGATAAAAAGTTGGTTGGAAATAGAATGTGCAATAGAACAAAATTGTGTCACTGCAGTTTCTACTGAAAATAAAATAAAATTCCAATACCGGAATTCCGGTATTGAATATTGCAATCCCGGTATTGAAAAATGTCAAAAAATGTCCGGGATCCGGGATGCCGGACATTTTTTGACATTTTTCATTAGCCAATACGGAGATCCCGGTATTGGAAGCCCTACCCATATCTCACCTGACATCGTACAACAGTGCGCCTGCAGAATAACACTTTGAAGCAGCAGGATTTGACACCAACGCCGCCGCGCTGTCGTTGTGTGCGTTACCTCCGAAAACCAGCATTACGCCTGGAACATAAAAAATAGAGTATCATCCTATGTAGAAATGAAAAAAAAAAACAAAATAATTTCCTGTTAATGATTTCCTAAAATTCTATACCGAATCTTCATGGATACTGAACTGAGATTCCCGAACGGAGCTGCTTGATACCTGTGGGGTAGTTGCGTAACACACTATCAATGGCAATGGCTTTCATTTTGACAGTTCAACAACATTCATTGCGTTATTTACGTTGTTGGGCAGACAAATTTTTCGAACATATGAAGCAAAGCAAGCAGACATCAATCTCCAAGCTACATTTCGGTTTTTTTAAGGCAACATACCTCCGTTCTGTTTATGATCGTTAACGGGTTTACCCGTGGGCATATTTCGGGTTTACACGAATAGTTTCGTACTCAAGCAGAGCTTAAGAGCCATTTCACGTTTTCGCGTAAATATCTAAGACTTTAGTCGCCTAATTTACCATCTTAAGTAAAACTCCGGCATTGGTGAATACATGTTAAAAAAAGACTAGTCTTTCGTATTGACACTTCATGGAACACATTTACAAAAACTTATTTCTTTACTATGTAGTGAATAATCTCCCACAACTAGTTTACTGAAAAATCATCGCAGAGTCTATTTTAGACTCCTATATCTCATTAATATTTATAAATTTCAGTGAAAAAAATACATTAAGCATTAGGCGTATAATCTTGTCGACACATAATATACTATAATTAGAATATCGATAATTTATAACAATAATTAGTAAAAAAGCAAAGACTTAGGTCAATTTTTACGTTTTATATCGCTATTTTATCGCGATTTTTTGGGTTGAATAAAGCGTAATTACATTTGAAAAATCATGTAAAACTAAACTATGTTCTTTTACTAAACTAATTCCAAAGTTTTATTAAAAACAATTCATTTAATCAGACATAATATATTTTTTAACATCACTCTAAACTACAATAAATTGCGATACATAAGCGGGCATCGATTAGTCCGGTTAAGTAGTCACGACCTCTCAAGGTCAACTACGAGATGCCATTTATAAATAAAAAGGGCACCGATTAGTACGGCACGAGCGCCCATCGACGACGGACCCGTGCCATTTTTTCCCGCGTCCCGATTTTCGAGCGCATCTATCGTGAACGCATTGTTATACTACGACTACAACATTTTGATACTCTTTGTATTTTTTTTAAATGATAGTCATTAATACTTGAGAATAATATGTAATTGTTTCCCTGTTTGTTTTATTTCTATTATATATGTCGGAGTTATTCGTTTATTCGGAACGCCAGCGCCATCTCGTGGCGCTAGACAGAGTCTAGCCTGAGTTCGTGGAGTGGGACGAGAGCTACAGCTACAAGAGCGGTGTGAGCAGAGCTCTCAGGATCATCGAAACATTGGACATCGTACGGACAACATGTGTTAGAAACTGTCTCGCGTTCCGTATCGTTGAGTTATGTGAGTGTGTGATTCGCTAGTGTGACTAACTTGTTCGTAAATTATAATCTGATTTGAACTGTAAACCCTTTTTCTATCGTGTTATAACCAACACTACCCATAGTACGCCCACAGTAATTAAAATATGCCTGATGCTAACGAGAGACAGATATACCTTCTCCGTCCTATACTTTACATAACATACACACATCAACAGAATCTAGGGATATATTATATTTCATCAAATATCTAAAAATCTATGAATAATTTTCTGATATAGTAAATGGAAGAATGATAGGTTATTTTAAGGTCTCTACAAAAAAAAAAAAAAAATTCGTGATTTTTTTGTTTTAAATATAAATGATATTTACTAGCAGTCTTCGAGCATGAAGACCGACTTCATGCAACCTCCTACGAATGGTTTGGTCCCTTACCAGCAGCTGGTGGTTCTCCTGGAGCCTTTGTACTAGTTGCATCGCTGTGATATTGGGTTGTCTTCTGGGGGTCATTTGGAGATCTCTGCGTAGTAACACGATATCTACCCGTGTGCAGTTCAGCCACATCCCCAGTACCGCGATAACGTGACCACAACCTTGATATCACGTTTTGGCTCGTGTGTAGGACCTCAGCAATGATGCGTTGAATAGCACCATTTTCTAACATGCCCACGGCTCGTAACATTTCATCTCGACTCAAATGACGACGTGACATGACTCTTAACGCTCAAACGGCACGTTAAATTAAAAAAGAAAAACAATCTAATCCCTTTTCATTAATTAATATATATAGGATAGCTCCTTAAATAGTGGTGTGATTTAAAAGAATTTGGTATCAATTTAAAATTAACAGTTTACCATTTAAAATGGTATAATTTTTATTATTCTTATCTAGTTATTAAGTACTCAAGATCGCGAGGAATCAATTCCAAGTGATTCCATACTTTTGCTCGCGAGTGTATAAATTCGTAAATAAAATTTAGGATTAAGGTATCCCTAGATTCTGTTGATATGTGTATATTTGTATTTTTTTTATTCGTCTAAAAAGCTTTAATATATTAATAGACTGACTAAATAAATTATCTTTTTGCATAAATCTCAAACCAAGGTGCATTACGATTATAACGGCTCAAGATTGTTTAGTCCGTCTCGACACTCGCGCTGCACTGTTTGCGTTGCGTATGTGTGGATAGCTACGCACACATACAAAATGCTGCGATCTTTTACCTAAATTCGAGCTTTGAAATTTTGTGAAATGGCTTTTAAGAGACAGTGAGCTGCAAGGCCGCGAGACAAGCGACCATTTAATATTTTTCTTATCTATAATAATCTTATTTAAATAATATTTGGGTCTTATACTAACCTGGTGTAATAAAAGTAGCAGAATGTAAATATCTAGGAGTAGGCGCCGACTGTAGAGGGCGCCACAGTCTTAACTCGGGGTCGTACTCAAATAACGATGCTGATGGGGCCTGCAAACCAAATACAGTATACACGGATTAAATTACACACACACAAACAACCAATCATCCACCTCGCTGACTGAGTAACCTATTTTACATAACATGAGCTTTTATTGCTGACACAGAAGACCATATAGAGGTATGAGGAACAGGGTGTAAAGTACGCTCATCCTCCAGAAAAGGGAGGATCCTCCGATCAGACAGGTGTTGTGTCTGATTAGCTACTGACCAAGAGATTGATGTTGGGACTTTGTATAATGCCAGTTGTGCGTTGTCAACTCTGCTTGCGCGATGCAGGATTTTTGCGTGGCGTCAGTGTGAGCCGTAGTTGGCATGTGGCGGTGTAGATGCCGCCACAAGCAATAGAAAAGCTGACAAATTAAATAAATTCGCACTTTGCATGAATTAGGACTTTAATGACACTGACACAGGTTTGACATTTCAGCGGTACACGAATAATCAGTGAAATCATGTATTGTAAATACAAGGCACCTGTGTAGCCTCAGACTCGGACACCAGGCCGCCGTGCACGTAGACCTTGCGCGACAGCGGGTCCCAGGCGGCCGCGTGCGCGAACCCGGCGCGCGCCGCCCAGCCGCGCGTGCCCGCCAGCGCCCACACGCCCTCGTCCACGTAGTACTCCTGGGGACGTGAACGTCACAGAAGCATAATCATAAAATGGAGAGGAGTGGTCCGTGATTAACCAGACGGGCCCAGTGTGGGTTGGTAGACGTCACATGTGTGGGAATTCCGGTTTCTTCAAGATGTTTTTTTAACCGAATTCAAAAAAGGAGGAGGTTCTGAATTCGACTTTATTTTTTTTTATGTTTGTTACCTCAGAACTCCGTTACTTATAAGCCGATTTGCAAAATCGGAATACTTTCAGAAAAAAAGGATATACTTTCAGATTAGTCCCATAGACACTTCATCAAAAACGGTTCAGTAGTTTGGTTTTTAAACCAAAATTACTGGTAAAAATTACAACTTAAAAGTGAAAAATAAAAACATTAAAGTTATTATTCACTTTATAATGCTTTTTTTGGAAGTGTGTTGTTTTTTTTTTTTTGCAAAAAAGTTTTTTTGATATTGCGCTGCGGCCCGTTGCGTTCCTAACATGCGCTTAGCTTTACTCGTCTATGTAATTACTAACCTGTACTAAATGTAAGTATCCGTAATGCGGCGAGTGTCCAAAGAACACCAACATCACAGGTTTCTTGGTGACACCCAGGTACACCAGCACTGCTGTGTGACCTGATACGTGCAGCCCTCCTGAAACAATAAACATGTAATTGATGTATGATCAACAGTCGATAACATCACTTAAAAAATTAATTAGACCAGTTTTTTTAGATATTTTATTTATTAGCCAATTATGCCTAACTGCTGAGCAAAGGTCTCTCTACTCTTTCCAACTCTCTCTGTCCAGAGCTGTCAAGGACCAATTTTTATGAAAGGAGTCCAGCTCATCCCACCATCTCCGCCTGGGCCTGTCGCGATGTCGTTTGACAAAAAGCGGGACCCACTGGGTCGTAAGTTTGGTCTCTGATAAAACCGAAAGTAATTGTTCTCGGCAGATCTCGCAAGGAACTCTATACCTCATACTGCACTACATAAGGTGCACATTCGCTTACCGCAGTGCTTCAGCGGCGGCTGTCTGTGCGGCGAGCATGTGACGGGAGTCGCGTTGTGCCACTGCGGCCGCTCACTGTTGAGGCGAACTCGCCAAATCTCGTTTGTTACTTCGCCGGCTCGCCCTTCTAAGCCAGCTAGGCCGCCTCTGTCATCGAAGAAAATACAAGAGTTAAAACAATTACTAAAAACGAGACATAAATGTCTGTAGACTGGAAATATTTTCACAAAAATTACAATTCCGTAGATTTAAAATCAATCAACCCTATTTTTCTACACTAAGGGGTAAATTTGAGGCCATGTCCTTTCATGGGCCTCGGTACGGGCCACCTTCGGGATCCCAACTGATGGTAGGAGGGGTTCACATCGGCGTCGAGAATACGATGAGATACCTGGGTCTCGTCCTCGACAGCCGGTGGAACTTCGTCGAGCATTTCCGACGTTTGGCCCCCAAACTGGAACGGGCCGGGGCCGCCTTAAAGCGGCTCCTGCCCAACCTTAGGGGGCCAAACGCCTCCTGCCGGAGGCTTTACGCGGGGGTCGTGCGGTCCATGGCCCTTTATGGGGCCCCGGTATGGGCGCGTTCACTGCGGCTTCGAGCCGCACACTACCTGAACGCGCCCCAAAAGGTGGTAGCCATAAGGCTTATCCGGGGATACCGCACGATCTCGGGCGAGGCAGCAAGCCTCCTTGCCGGACTGCCACCATGGGATCTGGAGGCGATAGTTCTCGCGCGCCTGTGTGACTGGCGCGCGGAGGCACTACGTCGGGGGGAAACTCCGCACCCGCGGCAAATTGCTGCGGAGCGGACGGACCTCCGGCGCGATCTCATGGCGGAATGGAAGGCGCGACTATCGCAACCCAGCGCAGGGCACGCCACGATAGCGGCGGTAAGACCCCTCTTTGAGGAGTGGCTAGAGAGGCGTCACGGCGCTCTCACCTACCGCCTGACGCAGGTCCTCTCCGGACACGGATGTTTCGGGAGGTTCCTGCACATCATCAGGCGGGAGGAGACGCCCGGGTGTCACCACTGCGAGGATCGCCCAGAGGACACGGTGGAGCATACGGTGGAGGTCTGCCCCGCTTGGGCAGAGCACCGCCGTGTCCTCGTAGAGGCGATCGGCAGCGGCGGCGACCTCTCGCGCCCGGCCCTGGTGCAAGCCATGGTCCGGGGCGAGAGGGAGTGGGAGGCGGTCACCTCCTTCTGCGAAGCAGTCATGCTAGCGAAGGAGGTGGCGGGATGGGCGAAGAGAGATCCTCACGCCTCAGCCGCCGAGGGAGACGCTCCGGGCGTCGGGAGCCGCGTGACGACTCCCGGCCACCGTAGGCGCGGGCCTGCGGGCGGAGAGCAATGGGTAGCTCTCCGTCCGATCAGGACCAGGCCCGTGCCAGACGGCGTGTATGTGTTCCACGCGCGCCTCAAAGAGATGTCAGCGTAGTTGACGGGGCCCGACAGGGCCGAAGCCTGCCGGGGTAGCGGGATCGTCCGAAAGGGTTACCGCTGCCCTGGTACATAAAGGGCTAAGGAAGGAACACGGGTGGGTTTTAGTCAGTAAGAGTCTGACACTCCCTTCTGCTCCACCCAGAGCGGGAGGGGTCATTTATTGATTTCCCATCCTCAAAAAAAAAAAAAAAAAAGGGTTAAATTTTGCTTTGTTTAAATAGAAACAACTTCTAGGTATACCCAATCCAATAAAAAATAACCGGACTACTCTGAAAAAAAATATGTGGTAAGTATACAAAAAAAACCGGCCAAGTGCGAGTCGGAATCGCGCACGAAGGGTTCCGTACCATTATCTATATAAATCACGTGTGTTGTATGGGGGCCCCCCTTAAATATTTATTTTATTTTTAGTATTTGTTGTTATAGCGGCAACAGAAATACATAATTTGTGAAAATTTCAACTGTCTAGCTATCGCGGTTCTTGAGATACAGCCTGGCGACAGACAGACGGACGGACAGACAGCGAAGACTTAGTAATAGGGTCCCGTTTTTACCCTTTGGGTACGGAACCCTAAAAAAGTAACAATTATTCGCGTCGACTTGAGTACTTCCTCCTTTTTTTCGTCGGTTAATGAATAACACAATATAAAACAAATCAATTTAGAATTGATTTTGGTGTGTCTTAGCCTGTTCTGAACGGATTTCTGCAATGCAACATGAAATGTAACACACGTAAAACAAGTTTGCCTAGTTGTTGTGTTACGTTACATTTCACCAATCTGTACATTATGTTCGAATATAGTCATTATGATATTTAAGGCACATGTTGTCAACATAGCTCACATAATAAGCAAGCTGAAGTGGCAATGGGCCGGACATATTAGCCGTGGACCCGATAACTGTTGAATGGCGTGCAATAGGAGAGGCCTATGTCCAGCAGTGGACTGCTATTAGGCTGATGACATATAAGAGGGTATTACGGACCAAACAATGCAGCTTTCTTCGCCAAATCGCCACTCATAAATTCTTTTTAATTTAACAAGATTTTTTATTGTCTGCTTACCCCCTCTCGGGCTCGTCGGAGATGACGACGCCGCCGTACATGATCAGCTCGTGCCCGTACAACACGGCTGAGTGCGCGAACCGCGCCGCCGGACTGGAGTACGTAGGTAATACTTGCCACTCTTGTTCCGCTGATTTGTATCTGGAAACATTTATTTATTACATGTAAATCCGTAATTGGCTGTAATACTAGTTTTACATATTTAAAGATAAAATTTCAAAGAGCTGTGGAATTTGTGAATAATAAATAAATAAATTAGGCGGAATTGTTTATTTTATTTGATAATATTTTAAATAATTATATATACGTAAATAATAAAATAGATTATTTATTTATTTATTACTGTGATTGCCCGTGACATCACAGCGGGCCCTATCAGAATACCAGCGCTGCGACATTTATTTTTTAAATGTCGTAGCATCATGCTGAGATAGGAGCCTTTTGGCCTCGTACAGGACTTTCTGTTTCATTTTTATTTTTGTTACTTTATTTTTTATTACTTTTTATATAATTTGGTTTTGGTACCTATTTTTTTTTTAATATAATTTGTTTTTTTATTTTTGTTTGTGTTTAGTTTAGTTTAGTTTATGATCTTCCTGTGCGAGTCACAATAAATACTTTTTCTTTCTTTCTTTCTTTCTTTCTAATAATTTTAGAAAGGAAGACAAATCCAACACTTATGTCGCATGGCAACAGTGAGCCTTGAAAAACATTCAGACTGTACAAGGAGACTCGATACGTAATGGCGAGACGAGCTTGACGCCTACAGACGGGATTTCTTTTTTCGTGCGGACAAACGGGAATAGAAAGAATACAACAAGGCAAGCAAAAACATAAACAACATAAGTTTTACATCGAAGAGCTAAAGATGAATGGGCTATGTGAAACTCGCCAACGACAAGATTGACCGTTTCTCAAAGTCCGGTTTCCTGCTTACATAGGGGTTAAGGGCGATGCGCTGATACCTGACGTTGACTTGCAAATTGCAAAAAAACGCATGTCAGCGTCAAGTTGTATTTTGATTAGATAATATATTCCGGTTTCATTTTTGTACATACAGGGTGGCAGGGACATCGACGCGCAAACTGTAACCATGGATTCAGCAAAAATCTTCTGTTTCATAGAAAAGTGCAATACCTACGCGGTCAAAATGTATGGAACAGCAATATTTTTTTTTAATAACTGACTAAAATTTCGACTCGAATGTGCTGAATCCATGGTTACAGTTCGCGCGTCGATGTCCCTGCCCCTGTATAGTTCAACAGTTTCAGCAATAATGACAGTTTACCTGTACAAAAACTCTGAAAACGCGAACGTTTCTCCCCCAACCCTTAACAAATCATCTCCATAAGGCAGTAACGTGTGCGCGGCTACTGGCGGCGTGTCACTGGTCCACGAGCTCGCCCAGCCCGCTCGCCAGGCATCGCGAGCGCAAGCGATGCCGCGCTTTAGTGCGCTGCAAGCGCAGCCGGTGGGCGTACACGTGCCGCCGCCGTAAGCTGCGTTGCATTCCTCTGGAATCAGAAAGAGACATGTGATTTAGAAAGAAAGATAGAATAATTAAACGTTAAACATGATGAAGTTAATGTAAAGGCCAATTATTTTTAGAAGAGTAACCATGGAGTTTTTTGTCGGTTCTTCTCCATTGGAAACGACCAGTGTCAATGGCCAACGGCCAAAAAGATGTCTTTTATTTTCCTCGTATATATACAGGGTGATTTTTTAAAGACCAGCCAAATTTAAGGATGTGGTACAGACCATCAAACTGAACAACTTTCTCCATGGGACAAATAGCGTAATCGCGAAAATTTTATCAACTGTCCCATAGAAAACTTCAATACCTACTCGACCTAAATGTATGGGACGGCTGAATTTTTATTCGCGATTACGATGTTGGTCCCATGGAGAAAGTTGTTCAGTTTGATGGTCTGTACCACATCCTTAAATTTGGCTGGTCTTTAAAAAATCACCCTGTATATACATATAAAGGATCAGTGATGGCCTAGTGGTAACGGCTGCGACTTACGAGTTGTAGGTCGTAGGTTCGAACCCAGACAGGCGCTTTACTTTGTGTAAATTATTTCAACACCACTGCTGTCAAAACGGTGAAGGAAAACATCGTGAGAACACCAGCATGTCCTAGAACCAAAAATTCGAAGACATGTGACATCAACCAACCCGCACTGGGCCCGCAAGGTGGATTACGGCCCACTCCCTCTCGCCGAGAGGAGGCCTGTGTCCCAGCAGTGGGTTCATTACAGGCTTATTATGTATAATATAAAGCACTATGTATCACTCGGAAGAAAGTGCGATTCCCAACTCGTGTGTATTAAGGCCCTCGGCTAAGCCTCGGGACTCAAACTACACCCTCGTTAGTGATGGGTCACTTTCTCAAATCGGTAAACACTACTATGGTTTTCCATGAAAATATTTAACCCGGAATCTATCAACATCCTGTTTTAGCAGAACATTCACCATCTAATCTATTTAACTTCAATTAATGACATTTATTATCCAATTAACGCTATCTAACAACACCGCACTGCATTAGCATGTCATATGCATGTTATTCAAGACGTTTGTGATTCATGTCGTTTACACGCTTATTATTGTAGAAAATATGGTGACAGACACCTGTCGACAGACTTCGGGAGGTCATTTTTATGTATTTTCCTTAAGTGGTAAATAAGTAACCAATCACTTAAGCTAAGCGCACATTAAAGCCGCGTCGGGCCGCACAGCGCATTGCATTTTAATACAAAAAAGTGTCCTGTTTTTGTCTGTTTATGTGTGTACTATCGCCAAAATCTGTATATCTGACCACCGTAAGGACTATTCCTGCTTGCAGCGTATACACCGTTAAATTTTGATCGTTTTAATCCTTAAAAGGGGTCATTGTAATCATCATTATGAACAACTTTTACTACGGGACCAACCCTGAAATCGTGAAAAAAAAATCGTTGATCCATGGATTTATGTTCGCATAACTAAATAAATAAATAAATAATACCTGGACATAAAGGCAGGTCACAGGCGACCCCTGTCCACTCCGGTTCGCATCTACACGAACCGTCTTCACATTCACCATGATCTGAAAATACAAAACGAAAATGTTAGATAATCTTTTTTCATTTGCATGATATCATGAATATCGGGATAAAAATGATCCTTTATGTTAATCCTAGTTAAAAACTAGGTATCTGTGTGTCAAATTTCATTAAAATCCGTTCAGTAGTTTTTGCGTGAAAGAGTAACAAACATCCATCCATCCTCACAAACTTTCGCGTTTGTAATATTACTAGCAGTGCCCCCCCGCACCCGCATAAGTTTCCATCCCGTGAGAATATTGCGATAAAAATTCCTGTGTTAATCCTGGTCATAAACTATCTGTGTGCCAACTTTCATTCAAATCCGTTCAGTAGTTTTTGCGTGAAAGCGTAACAAACATCCATCCATCCTCACAAACTTTCGCGTTTATAATATTAGTACCTAGGATAGTAGGATTAGTAGGAAGTGGGATAGTAAAAAGTAGAATAGTAGGAAGTAGGATTATGCTAGAAGTCATTATTGATCTACAGTCATGAGCCCTGTTTCTATACAGGGTGGCAGGGACATCGACGCGCAAACTGTAACCATGGATTCAGCACATGAGTTTAGACCCCATAGCGTCGAAATTTTTCGTCGGTTATTAAAAAAAAATATTGCTGTTCCATACATTTTGACCGCGTAGGTATTGCACTTTTCTATGAAACGGAAGATTTTTTTTTGATAACCGACGAAAAATTTCGACGCTATGGGGAATTTCGACGGTATCTAAACTCATGTGCAGAATCCATGGTTACAGTTTGCGCGTCGATGTCCCTGCCACCCTGTATAATTATGTATCTATGCGAGCTAGCAGAAAACGGGTAGCTAATGACCAAAAAAAGTTTCTAGCAAGCAACCAATTCTGTATCTGCTAGGACGGACTATACTGTAGTGTGTCGGTTGGGGGCTTTTATTTTTTGGCTGTCAATTTTCTTTTAAAGTTCTGTGTCGAAAACTTTTTTAATCTCACCATTAAAGTGAACCCTCGACCACTCTCATCCTACTGCAAATTTTACCGACTCCATTCTTATCCTGCGACCTTATATCTTGACTGAGCCATGACTTGCCGAGTCAACTTGTCTCTTCATTGTCTAGGGCAGCTAATGTCTCATTCCAGGATGTTTTCATCATCAGCAGCCTGTAGCAGTGCAGTTGACATGGAGTGGGAAGGAGTTCTTCCCACTACAATCTTATCCTACTCGTATATACTCTTCTTTGTCATGTCGACGTCTTTGGCAATTAATAAAATTTTGTTGGCCCGAAATTTCGCTACTTCCAAGGCATCGCCGGTAGCAGCGCTGAGGTCACCACGGCTGCGTTTTTTGAGGCACAGAGGGCAGGATAAGAGGACTCCTTTACCTTACAAAAAAAAAATTACTAGGCCGTTGGAACAGACGAGTTCTGGATTGGAAACCGTGGATCGGCAAGCGTAATGTGGGACGCCCCCCAGCTAGCTGGACAGACGACCTCAACAAGGGTAGCTGGGACAGACTGGTTTCAGAAGCCGGAGGACAGTGTTGTGGCGCAGCATGGGAGAGGCCTATGTCCAGCAGTGAACTGCGATAGGCTAAGTTGGTTGCAAATACTTACTGGAACAATTAGTCCTATGATCGTTGGAGGGGCAGGAATAGGCTGCGTACGTCACGTTGAACCCCTCCATCGCGTACGCGTCATCACTGAAGAAGTGCAGCAAGGCGCTGCCCGAACGGGCTATGACTTGCCTCGTCCAACTTGACTCTCCATTCTCTAAGACACCACTGGAAATAGAGGATAAACGGGTTAGGGTAAAAGTTTACACAAGATTTTACCATCGCCAATTGTCCTCAAAATTACTTTGCTGGGTTAAAGCAGTCTTTTTGTAATTCCATTGTCATTGTCTGCTATGATGCAAGAGCATCCGGGTTAGACTAGTAGACTGGTTTATACAATACTATCAGTACTTCTCGTCAAACAATATTATAATTATCACCAACAAACAATATTCACCATGATGACCATGAGGACCTGGGTTCGATTCCCGGTTCAGCCAGTGTCAATGGGTTATATTTATGTGGTTAGGCATACTAGCAGATAACAGGCTATTTTCCTAAAAAAAATCTAAATAGTGTCGCAAGCAAGTGACGTCACGCGGAACTTTAACGGGCCATAGCTTCATAATTTTTTATATAATTGACAAAAGAAAAAATACGTGTCCATTATTTTTTGATAATCTAACTGGCGGACTAAATATGTATAATAATTATTTTTTTACCCAGGCAACTACCCTATTAGCTGATGCGTGTGTACCAAATAGCTTGGAGATATTTATTTTGCCATCAGGAATTTCTCAGTACCAGCCCGGAGCCTGGATGCCTGGTGCCTGGTTGATAGCAATAGACTCGCCCCTATCTACGTTGCCGTGTAAAACTGATTTACATCCGTCACCTCACACATCAGGTTCAGTTGAAAACCAGCGTCAGGCACTATTGTCTGGCATTTTTGCTGAACTGGGCCTTTTTGGTGCAGCCGTGAGGCATACTTACCTGCTAACTTCTTACATCGGTCTTTATACTTTCTATTTGTTTTTTTATTAATTGCTATCAGCAGGCCAATTCTCGTAATATAAAACGTTCAAAATCTAGTCGCAGTCTCATCTCGGCGACAAACAAGTGTCAAAAACTTGTCAAAATGTAGGGAAATTAGAGGTATTTTTGACTGATTGAGACTGAGATCAGACTGTGAACGTTCTTGAAATTAGAAGAATTGGCCCTCTGATCTGGTGTATTGTGTATCTTAATCTGTGCTAAATAAATGTTATATCTTTCTTTCTATTACATGGGACTAAAACAAGACTGGCGAAACGTGGGTGTACTGGTACACCTCTTCCTAACCCTTCGGGTTATATTTAAATTGATAACGCTTTTAGAAGCTAGAACGATAAGCATTAAGCATGCAAATTACAGAGATAAACTTTGATGCATATCTTTGACCCTGACTTTCCCCGAAACAGATAACTCGGACGGATTCCTGATGATGCTAGTTAAACCGGGTTCTTAAACATACTGGAAAACACCAAGTCATCGTTATTGATTAACCGACTTATCTTATTGCATCTGAATATATAGAAAACCAACAATAATCAGCCTATAATGTTCCCACTGCCGGGACACAGGCCTCCTCTCTTTGAAAGAGGGTGGGCTATAATCTACCACGCGGGTCCAGTGCAGGTGGGTAGATGTCACATGTCTTCGAATTTTTGGTTCTAGGACATGCCGGTTTCCTCACGATGTTTTCCTTCACCGTTTTGAGAGCAGTGGTGATGAAATAATTTACACAAAGCAAAGCGCCAGCTTGGGTTCGAACCCACGAGGCCACGACCTACAACTCGTAAATCGGTGTGGCTACTACTGAGCCACCACTGCTGCCCAAGCTGCAATCAACATACGTACAAGGCGCTTTGTTTATGGGACGTTTTTTTTACCGCGCACTGGATTTTAACACTCGGCTTTGAATTTGTTTATACAGGGTTAGTTTTCAAAGACCAACCCAATTAAAGGGTATAGCGACCTTGGCGCAATGGCTATCGTCTTCGGTCAGTGAACGAGAAGTCGTAAGTTCAAACCATGTGTGCAGCAAATGTCTTTTTCTGCCAGGACTGCGGGTTGTTCGAAAGAGATACCATGGCCCCTGGCACAGGCAGCTGAAGGAACACGGGTGGGTTTTAGTCAGTAAAAGTGTGACACGCCCTTCCGCTCAGCCCAGAGCGGGAGAGGTCATTTGATGATTTCCCACCCAAAAAAAAAAAGCCCAATTTAAGGGTGTGGTACAGACCGTCAGACTGAACCATTTTCTCCATGGGACCAACATCACAATTGCGAATAAAAATTCAGCCGTCCCATACGTTTAGGTCGAGTAGGTATTGAAGTTTTTTATGGAACAGTTGATACATTTTTCGCGATTACGATATTGGTCCCATGGAGAAAGTTGTTCAGTTTGATGGTCTGTATTACACCCTTAAATTTGGCTGATCTTTGAAAATAAATCCTGTATAGTATGATGTTAATCATTTTATACGGTCTGTTGTGCTGAAAATCCAACAGTTAACGGGCAAGGGACGTTGCCTGCTGTTTCAATGCTCGGCTCAACGAGGGTTGAAAATCAATTACGCGGTCAAAAAACCGTTGTGTTAAAAAAGCGCTCATGCGTAAAGCTGCAGTTTATGGAAGAACGTTACCGAAATATTTAGATTTAACAGACGTCAAGGAAATCTGTCAATCAGTCAATTTTGTATATGCTCTGTATTTTGACATAGCAGCCGCATGTGGCGGTCAGCGCTCTTCTAAGAAACCTTAGCTTAAGTGGTCTAACAGTACTTGCAATAATCGTTTTCGATTAATTGGATGAGTCAAACTGCCTTGTGTAGTCATAAGTACGGCTGCATAGGAAAGTATTGTTTCGGCGCGAGATAATGCAACCTCAATATGTTGTTTTACGCGCATTTTAGGCCAGTTAGGTACCCCTCCCCGTATTCCACCAATGTCGGCTCAAAAGTATGTGATTAAATTGTAAACAAACCCCTCCATTTGTACTACAGACCATAGGAATTTCTTAGTACTTAGCAGTCCAGAGTTATAGCGGTTTCGCACTACCTCCTGAACCGAATCCGAATTCAAGATCAAGTTCAATCCGAATTGTGAATACAAAATAATACTATGGATATAATATAATACTATATAAAATATAAATATAATACTATGGCTACTTCGGACCGTCATTTCCCGGATTCGGATCGGATGCAGTACAGAACCGCTCTTACAATGTAGACCAACATATGCACGGGCGCTTTTATGACGCCACGGTTTTTTTTTTTAACGGCGCACCTCTATTTAACCTACACTTTTAAGGACTTAAAAACGCCACTGATGCCGCGATTAACGTGGCCACCTACTGCTCATTAAAATACAAATTCATCGACGCGAAAAGAATATAAAATCGCCCAGATTATGGATTTATGGCAATCTGCTTGCAGGGAACTATTATTTTACATGGAACTTAAAACATATCTAACTGGCGAAATGTATGTGAACTAGATACTTCTGCCTTCCTCTTCGGGAGATACAAGCGCGATGAGAGTATGTTAATTGGATGAGTCAGTGCAAACAGCAAGCAATTCGTTGGGTAGCTAAAATACCATCAAGTTAACAATGTAATCAATTGAATAAGTTCATACTGAACTCTGACACAGCTGTTGATTCATTCTGTTACACAGTATTGTGTGTTTTAGGTTCCACTGGCCTTCACAATTTCTATAGGAAAAGTAGACTGTTTTATGTTTTGTGATCTCATATTTTTTGCAACTGCATAAAGCCTGAATGGCGTTATTTTATTTTTACAGTCAGCCTTAATATTGAAGCTCTTTAAATCAAGAAACTGCCAGAAAGGCAACAGCCTGCTGTCCTTCAGTATTCCAGAACATGATTTGATGTACCGTCCCGGATACTGGTGGTGGACTACTTTTCAACCCTATTGCTAAGGGTCAAAAGTGGTCATTCACCATTCCATAGTCTTACTATACATAGACACAGGAAGCCTGGTGCTAGTTTCCTCTCACAACACACAATTTAAACCGTATTCCTTGAACTTAAAACCTACTATCTAAAAACCTCACCTGAACACAGCGAGCAGTTTCTCCGCCCTCACACTGTCACCGTCATAAACATATAGATGGTCCCATCCACACTCTGTGGCGAAACTCTCGAGGCGCACGCGCAAAGGCGGAGGCGTGGGCCCGAGGCGAGGTGGCGTTAGCAGCCAGGAACATTGTGTACTGACACTATAGTTGCCAGGACCGTCTGTTATGAAGCCCGCTGGGGAGGTTAAACTGCAAAAGAAAAAGGGTTTTATATAGTAAAAAATAGGTTGAAAAAATGTAACTGGAATATATCTTTAATATTTATGGTGTACATAATAAAGTTTATTCTATTCTATTAATTGGCTGAACAAAAAAAAAACACAACCATGACATTTCCCAACTATGTTGGGTTCCGCTTCCAGTCTAACCGGATGCAGCTGAATACCAGTATTTTACATGGAGCGACTGCCTATCTGGCCTCCACAACCCAGTTTCTGGATAATACGGTACCCCTTGGTAAGACTGGTTGTCAGACTTTCGGGCTTCTGACGACGCGTAACGACTGTCAAAGATCCACGAATGACAGCCGGGACGTAACGTGCTTTCGAGGCACCATGACATTTCACAGTCAGATATAAATTGATGAATGTTTGATTAAAATTGTCGCAAGCACTACTGCTGAGCATGAGGTCTTGGGTTTGATTCCCGGGTCGGGCAAAGTGTTATTGAGTTTTTCTATGAGGAATTTCTCAGCAGCAGCTCGGAGTCTGGATTTGTGTCCAGTTGATGACAATAAGCTCGCCCTTATTTCATAGGACTTAAATGATGGTGTTCTATAGGTACACCATTGCCTAGTTTATTTTTTTAGCCTTTTGGGGATGACAAGAATGATGTTATTTTTTTTTTAAGTGAAAACTTCTTTAGCGGCGTTGTGCACTTTTATTGTGATGGGTAAAAAAAGTTAAACTCGCGTCAGGACACGTGACCTGATCGAAAATTCGTAAGACGGAGCTCGTGTCAGGACACGTGACCTGATCGAAAATTCGTAAGACGGAAGGAGAGTTTTTTGTGATGGGTGTTTACCCATCACAAAAAACTCTCCTTCCGTCTTACGAATTTTAAACTCGCGTCAGGACACGTGACCTGATCGAAAATTCGTAAGACGGAGGGAGAGTAAACCGCATTCGAAAATATCAAGTTAATATTAAAGTTTTCACTTCTGCCGGCACTCCCGGAGTGCAACCCATTTTTTATTAAATTTAAAAAAAATTAGTTATGGTATGTTGTGTTAAAGATAAATCAAAATATGGGAGTACTATTTCCTCTCTTCCTATCCCATAGGAGAATACAGGCAAATATTATGTCCAAAACTAGTTCAGACCTATGTGGACAATAGTGGCTGAGCACTGTTCACTGCCAATTAAATAAAAGCTTTGGGCACATTGCAATAAAGTTGAAAATTATCTGCGGATATCTTATAGGTATCATTATGAAACTTGTGACGTTGATAAAATGTTTAAAATGCGTAATTTAAATAAATCTGCTGACAACTCTCATGTCTACGACTTTATTTTATATTATCCTCATACTTAGGTACTATCTTCATCGATTAGATTAGATTTTCAAAAACAGGTACCTAAACTCAAAATACAGGTTTGCTCTGAAAGTTTAAGCAATATTAAAATGTCCGATTTCGTTGTTTCTCAAAGCATGAATAGTATTATAATCTATTAGCTTTTCCGCCACTTCGTCCGTGTGAACCCCGCCGCATCGCATGGCCCTTTCGGGGCATTACTTCGTTCTCGCTTAGCGTTCTTTCTGACTTTAGTTTCTTTTTGCTCGGCCCCTAAGGGTCCTCCTAGCGTAGTGTTAAATAACCTATAACCAATATCCTCAACAATTGGACTACCAAATGCAAAAAGTTTTTTTCAAATCCGACGTAGTTCCAGCGATTTGCGCGTTCAAACAAACTTATTCTTTAAAATATGGACCTCTAACCGACATTGTTATGCCATATTAAGGAGGTGATTAATTGTGACAAGAATGTACCTAGTTATTATTGTACCATTAGTAATTAACGCCCACTAGACAGCAGTCTCAGATGACCTAAATTATTTATTTTATTTTCAAACTTCTAATCCTACTACCAATTAATATTATAAACGTAAAAGTTTGTATGTATGGATAGATGGATGGATGTTTGTTACTCTTTCACGCAAAAACTTCTGGACGGATTTGGATGAAATTTGGCACTCAGATAGTTTATAACCAGGATTAACACATATAATACTTTTTATCCCAATATTCCCACGGGACCGAAACTTATGCGGGTGAAACCGCGGAGCGCAGCTAGTACTAAATAAACTGCAAATTATTAAAATAAAAATATAATATTTTAAACTAACTAAAACTATTAAAAAACTAAAATATTGCGTTGAAATATTCCTCCGCATCGCTGTCGACTGGTAATGTACCCAAGAGACTGGCGACATTGCCACGTTGTATGGCAATGCTTAGCCTCTAGCCAAGGTAAAAGCCAGCCCTTGGGTCACGGGAAGAGTCAACCAGCCGTTAGAGATTTCATTGAACAAGCAATGAACACTCCGACTCCACGACCCGGGAGTTTCAACCCCAAACGGCTCGAAAATATAATTATAAACTTAATTCGTTTTAAGTTGTAATATTGGCCGGTGACAATCGGCCAATATTTACAACCACTGCTCTCATAACGGTGAAGGAAAACATCGTGAGGAAACCGGCATGTCCTACAACCAAACAATTCGAAGACATGCGACATCTACCAACCCGCACTGGGGCTGCAGTCTCGACATTCATAGCGATCGCTTTACGACCGAATTCGGTCGCAAAGTCCTGTCACTCCATATATTACACCTGTCAATCCGGGACTTTGCGACCGAATTCGGTCGTAAAGCGATCGCTATGAACGTCGAGACTGCAGCCACTGGGCCCGCGTGTGCCGCGTGGTGGATTATAGCCCACTCCCTCTCACCGAGAGGAGGCCTGTGTCCCAGTAGTGGGATTTTGGCTGGTTATGGGCTTGAACTTTAGTTTTGATTAAAAGAGGTTCTTTCCCGTTATCAATAACATTATATTAATTCAGTAAGTGACAAGAAATTGACCATGAATATGAGGTCAAGAGTATGTCTGAAGTCGACCATTGAACTTAACTTTTTGTAACATCAGAATCAGATTGTTTTTTTTTTTTAATTGAGACCCTAAATTCAATTTTAACATGATGGTACATGGACACATGGTACACAAAAAAGTTTGTCTACCTTTTTGTCTGCTTTAAAAAAAATGTCTGATAGTGTCGAATTTCCAGCACAATAATTGTGTCCTGAATGTTCATTTTATCAAAGAGAATTAATTATTGAAATCAAAAAATGGTGTGAACAGATATGATCGTTACTGCCTTTTCATTTGCATAATAAAACAAAAACTTTAAATTCGTTTTTTTTTAATGGCCAGCTTACCACTGTTTCATAAAAGGATGACATGATTGTGTGTTAATCAATACCATGTATCGTGTTATCCAGTAACTGGGTGGTGGAGGCCAAACAGACAGTCACTCCGTGTAAAATACTTGTATTAAGCTGCATCCGGTAATTCCGATCCAGCCTGTCCCTTGCTGCGCTTTATGCCCAGAGACGCCATAAGCCGAGGTCCGTACCCCGCAGGGGATGCCCTTTGCGTGTAGTCGCTTAGTTTTTAAGTTTTTTAAGCCCTGGCTGGAGGCCTTAATTTATTGAGGCATCCACAGGCAAGCCCGGTTTCCATAGCCCTTTACGGGGCACCGGTATGGGCGCGTTCCCTGAGGCGGCGACCAGCCCGCAGGTTGAACGCGTCCCAAAGGGTCATGGCTGTCTGGCTGATCCGATGTTGCGGTTTGAGTGCACCGTGCACGGATCAATCTCATCTAGATTGATCTAGAAAAACAGGTTTTGCTGAGACTTTGTTTTGTTTTTTTTTTTTCTTATTTGTATTTGTAATGATATGTACGTGATTACTAGTTTATTTATTTATTTATAAGTATGTACCAGCGTCAGACAGCATCTGTCTGGCATTAATGCTGAAATGAACCCTTTTGGCGCATCTGAAAGATTGTTTTTATTTTATTTATTTTATATTTCACGAACTGTGTCCAAAAAAAAAAAACAAAAAAAAAAAGTGAGGATACCACACTGTCTCCGCTGAGGCGGCGAGCCTCCTTGCCAGATTGCCGCTATGGAATCTGGAGGCCAAAGTCCTCGCCCACATATGGGAGTGGCGAGAGGAGGCAAAACGCCGGGGCGTAACTCCGCTGCCGCGAGAAATCACGGTACAGCGGACAGAGCTCCGGCAGGATCTCATAGCGGCATGGAGAGTGCGATTGATCGCAACCCACTGCTGGGCACGCCACATTAGCGGCGATAAGTCCCCTCTTTGAGGAGTGGCTAGAGAGGCGCCACGGCGCCCTCACCTTCCGCCTGACGCAGGTCCTCACCGGACACGGTTGTTTCGGGAGGTTCCTGTTCAGGATAAGGCGGGAGGAAACGCCAGGGTGTCACCACTGTGTGGATCACCCGGAGGACACGGTGGAGCATACGGTGGAGGTCTGGCCGGCTTGGGCGGAGCACTGCCGTGTCCTCGTGGCGGCGATCGACAGCGGCGATCTCTCGCGTCCGGCCCTGGTCTAGGCCATGGTACGGAGCGAGAGTGATTGGGAGGCCGTTACCTCCTTCTGCGAAGCAGTAATGCTCGCAAAGGAGGAGGCGGAGCGCGTGAGGGAGAGGCAATCTCTGCGCCCTCACGCCCCTAGTCGCCGCAGGAGACGCCCTGGACGGGAGTCAACAGCCGACTCCCGGCCACCGTAGGCGCGGGCTTGCGGGCGGCGAGCAATGGGCAGCTCGCCGCCCGGTAAGATCAGGCCCGGGTCGACGGCGCGTTGTGTTCCACGCGCGCCTCAAAGAGATGTCAGCACGAACTGACGGGTTCCGCTAGGGCCGATGCCTGCCAGGGCCGCGGGTTGTTCGAAAGAGATACCGTGGCCCCTGGCACAGGCAATTGAAGGAACACGGGTGGGTTTTAGTCAGTAAAAGTCTGACACGCCCTTCCGCTCAGCCCAGAGCGGGAGAGGTCATTTGATGTTATACCACACAAAAAAAAAAAATGGCAAGCCCGGTTAAGACGACTACCTCATATGCTGAACTGCGAGATGGAATTTATAAAAAAAAATGCGTCCGGTTAGAATGGATACCGTCCCCAAGGTAAATGAAATGAGCACAGGTGATTTTTCAGGATGTAAATGTCAGGATGAAAAGGGGGTAACAGTTTCAATAAAAACTTCATTCTTCTGGTTATGAAACTTGAAAATTGGCACAAATACAAAATTAGCTAAAGATCGTAATGACAAATTTTTCGAAACTACCTTTTAAAGGGGTATTAAAGTCTGTGGGGGAAGTACGAAATCCGCGTAAACGAAGTCGCGGGCAAGGTGCTAGTTTAAAATAAAAAGCCTGACCCCTGCATGAAAGAGCAATACTAGTTGTCAATACTGGTTGGCATCTAAACAAATATTATAAAGATTAAAGATTTCTTTTTTTTTCTGTTTGTATGATTGTTTGTTTGGTACGTTTTCACGCTAAAACGGCTGAACGAATTTGGCTCATGGGTAGATCATGACCTGGATTAGGACATAGCATACTTTTTATCCCGATATTCCCACGAGATCGAGACTTATGCGGATTAAACCCAGAAGCGCAGCCAGTTTAACCGAGGTAAATCATGAATGATATTAGTGATTGATTTATTAGCTATGGTGCTTGAGAAAATATCTAAAATTATCCACAAGGCATGATTTAATGTTATAGATATAGATACATAATATATTATATACTACCAGCAGCACACGGCTTCGCCCGCGTAGTCAGAAATTATCCCACAGGAATGTGCTACCGAGATAAATAGTAACCTATCATCCAAATCTATTCAGCCGTTAAAGTGTGATAGGTAACAGACAGGTAGATAATAAATGATTAAAATATTTTTTATATTATTATCATTAATTTGATATACTCTAGCAACACCATTGAGCAAGTATTATATTATATTAGCCAAATTATTTTATAATTTCAAATTTTAATAAGCGGATTATTATTATTAAAAGCCTGTGATGGTCCACTGCACGGCAAAGGCCTCCCTACTCTGTTTGAAGCTTCTGAGGAGCAGTTCTTGTTGAAGGATTCCAGCTCATCCTACCATCTCAGTCTGGGCCTGCCGCGATGTTGCTTGCCATTAAGAGGGACCTATTGGGTCGTAACTTTGGCCCATTGGTCGTCTGACATGCGGCAGATGTGTCCAGCCCAATTCCATTTTAGTGTGGGACCGATTTAAATGAAATAAACCCTTAAGATATGGGTTCTGACTATATTTCCAATTCCTTAAATCTCTTATCACTTCCTTTTAGGATTATTATTGAGACATAAAATAAGTGTATTCCCTTCCCAAGGAAGCCGTCACCTTACCAACTTTTATCAATATCTATTCAGTGGTTAAGATGTGAAAAGGTAACAAACATACAGACAGAGTTACTTTTGAATTTACAAAAAATATTTTGCTAACATTCACATAATTATGCTTATCTTGTGAAAATACCAATTTAATTTCTATTTTAATGTCCTGCGGAAAAAAATTCAAGTAAAATTAACATTAAAAAAAAATACAATATTGATACAACTGGTATTTTCACTAGTTGTTAATTGCTTATTTATGGCATTATAGGCGAGTTTCAAGGTAAGTCATCTGATGTCATAAATATTGTTCTTACGATAGTCAAGATCATAATATTCTTCCTTGTATGTCGCAAAGGGGCTTTACAATATTCTTGCTTAATAATAACTAAGGTATTTAGTGTGGCTTTTCCTAGAGGTAAGAAATAGTGCTTTATTAAACCAAATTCCGTCATCATCTGCCTAGCCTTCTCCAAACTATGTTGGGGTCGGCTTCCAGTCTAACCAGATGCAGCTGAATACCAGTATTTTACATGGAGCGATGCCTATCTGTCCTCCACAACCCAGTTACTGGGTAATAATCCCCTTGGTAAGACTGGTTGTCAGACTTTCGGGCTTCTGACAACCCGTAACAACTGTCAAAGATCTATGAATAACAGCCAGGACCAACGACTTAACGTGCTTTCCGCGGCACGGCGGGTCTTGGTATGTAAAGATGGTCACCCATCCACGGACCAACTGCGGCAAGTGTAGCTTAACCTGATCGATCGGCCCGCGCGGCTGTTATTACTTAGCCACAAGCCCCTCAAATTACTTATCCTATTAATATTATAAATGTGAAAGTTTGTGTGTTAAGATGTTTGGATGTTTGTTACTCAATCAAAATTTGGCACACAGATAGTTTTTAAAGTTCACTATGTGGAATTGGAAAATGTTGTTTTTAATGTAACCTAGTTTGGAAGCCGCTGCCGCTGGTATCTGTGATACATTGTTTTTTTCTTTAATACCAACAATACACTTTTCTCTGAAATGTTCAATTTTTACTTGGAAAATTGTATTTGTGAACTAATATCCTGAAATAAGGTTATATAGGATACTTTTTACTCCGGTTGTATGTTCCCATGGGATAATTTCTGACCTCCATGTGCAAAATAAGCAAAAGCTTATTTATGTGTTTATTTGTGTTTGTTTGTGTGTCAACAACTGGCTGCGCCCCGTGGTTTCACCCGCATAAGTTTCGATCCCGTGGGAATATCAGGATAAAAAGTATCCAGGGTGTCAGCTACATCCATACCAAATTTCATCAAAATTTGGCCCAGCCGTTTGAGCGTGAAGAAGTAACAAACATAAAAACACACACACACTCACAAACTTTCGCCTTTATAACATTAGTGTAGTACACTGCAAGTAATATAATACAATAAGGGTTGGTTTTACCAAAGCTAGATAATTTTATCGGAGGAAATTTTTTGAAATTTTGACAGTTCTTCCATACAAACACTATCAAACATCAATTTTATTCCACAAATATAAATTTTCTGTTGATTGAAAATATTTACATATTTATATTATTTAAAAAAAAAATGTTCCCCCACACTAGGAATTACTCCTGTATCGTGGGTGCGTTTACAAACATTTAAACTGACATACACAAACAGCCACACCCGGAACAACTACCTGTAGGCAACACAAATATTTGAACCCGCGACACGCAGCGCAGCAGTCGATCGCTCAGCCACTGCGCCAACTGTGTCGTCAAAATTTTTCAATACTCTACTGAAAAATCTGTAGCAGTCCGAAGCTTGCATTTGTGTCAGGTTGATGGCAATAGACTCGCTCCCTATTACATGGGACTTAACATAACTGGCGAAATGTGGGTGTACTATACGCACACCTCTACCTAACCCTTCTAAGAAAACCAGGGGTGATGTTATCCCCCCCGGTGGGTTCCTGCATTGTCGAGGCGGCGGGGCTCAGTAGCTGTGGCTTGGTCACCCACAGTGCAGCCACGAGGAACCCGAGGACGGGCCGCTTGTCAGGGCTTTGCCAGTAGGCCGACGACGTAGCGGCCAACAAGTAGGTTGCGGTGCCGCTTGGGCGACATCTCAACTGAGGCGGGCCGCGATGTCGTATGGGAGACATCACGGCTGAGGGTTGGATCACGGCCGGGGTCGCCACCGTCTTATGGCGGACGCGGTGGGGCCGCAGGGGAGGACGAGTGTTGGTATGGCGTTGGCTGCTCTCCCTATCCTCTGCGGCCGAAAATTGGCAGGCGGCAGGGCCAACTTGACCCGTCGCAGAGCGGCCAAGGGTGCCCTGAGACGGGGTCGTCTGGCGCCCATGTGCGGGCTTGGTCCCTGGGGTGGTCACAGCGTGCTATGTGTTCTGGTGAGCCCAGTGATGGGGAGTACTTCCCAGAGGAGGGTCCGGTGACGGACAGCCGCGGCGGGTTCACGGGACCAACCGTTGAGCATGTATGACCAGATGTACGAACATAAACAAAGCAAAAGGCTGTCATTTGTGGATGTTTGACAGTTGTTATGGGTAGTCAGAAGCCCAAAAGTCTGACAACCAGTCTTACCGAGGGGTATCATATTACCCAGCAATGGGGTTGTGGAGGTCAGATAGGCAGTCGCTCCAGGTAAAATACTGGTATTTGGATGGACATCAGGCTGGAAGCCGACCCCAACATAGTTGGGAAAATGCTAAGCTAAGATGATGATTTGACATTAAGGTGTTAGGTGCTGCTATTTTGAGACCATTCACTGCTTTCTTAAGAAACCAGCTTTACTGTTAGTCTTTAAATGGGGTCAATTGGCTATGTCATTCTCAACCAGATTAAAGTGTTCTCAACAAGATTTTTGTAACAGAGGGGCAATTCTCGTAATTTTAAAAACGTTCACAGTCTGATGTCAGTCTCAATCTGTCAAAAATACCTCTAACTTCCTTACGTATTTGACATTTATATTTGTCGCTGAGATGAGACTGCAACTAGAATTTGGATGTTTTAAAATATAAGAATTGGCCTTCTGTTAACTAGTTCCAGTCTCATCTTGGTTTCAAACAAATGTCAAAAATGTAGGGTAGAGGTATTTTTGACAGATTAAGATAGATCAGACTGTGAACCTCCTTAAAATTACGATAATTGCCCCTCTGATACAAAGCAACTGTGGCCTAAACAATAGTGCTGGTCTAGAGCAGTTAGTTAACACTAAAGACTGCACAGCATTTAAAAAAAAGATGGCAAATATATTACTGTAAATTATGCTCACTAGAGTTACAGTTTATTATCTACATAAAACCAATCTTATAACATAAATAATCAGTAGATGATTGAGTATTTTAGCCTTTTATAGGATTCTTATTCGTCTCCACAAAAATGCACAACTTTACATACCTGCAACTAGTATAAATAAGGTTTTAACCAAATTAGCCAAAATAAACACTAAAACCTCTATCTAATTACTAATTTGACAAGACAGAACAGAAATATCTGATAACCTAAAAAATTTAAAAGCATAACAGCTGATCTAACATTAAAAAAAATCTGTAAATAATTAAGTGATATCATTTGTTACTGTGAGTTTGATGACAGTTCAACACTAGGTTATGATGTCAGTTTTCAGTGACTACGGCATGTTTTCTATACTAATTCGCCACTGAAGGTCTGTTTGCATCATTAATGCAACATTTTAAAGGTTATTCTTACAGTTGTTGGTCACTGAAAACAAAGTCGACAACAATATCTATTTCCATGTCGTAACGTCGCCTTCGACCTTCAAAACACCGCTCGGGCTGGAGGAGAGAAGCCAAAGTATATAATTGGATAATCCTCGCGGGCTTTCTCTTGCAAATTCTACTTACCTACCAGTAAGGCGCGCCTCAAAAAGAGGTCACTGAACCAAAAAGTATCACAGACAGAAATGTATCACAGCCTCTTTTGGGGCAGTATGGTTCCTTACTTGACTTTGCCGCCGCAGAACTGACATTCCGGACCCTGCCACCCCTCGTAACACACGCACATATCATTTTTACACACACCGTTCACACAAGTATGATCTCCACACTTAGACAGAACACCATCACAGAACAATAACACTATGAGCACTGAACACAGGAATGGCGAGAACCATGAACATTTTCGTCTGTATTTAGATTTAAATAGAAATAAAAACATTTGTAGCGATTCTACCATTTTGATGTATGCATTTTCAACGAGTTTTATTAGCGCGGACGTAAAAGCGATTTCGACGTCGCGTAGTTTCGTACGGTACTAAATTTGGGGTTGTCATACTGTTAGTATAAAAGTTACTCAGTTTTAACAGAATAAACATTCTGATAAAGTTTATGTGTAAGTGAAAAGTTTTTTTTACGGTTTTTCTCGTTTTTATCTAAAATAAATTGTGTAAACTCATATAATGTCGGCTTTGCGTATTTTTACCAATGATGATAGGTGTGTATAATTTACAAAACAATGGCAATGCTTTATTTGCTAGTGCAATTGGAATAATAATTACACTAGTGATAATTAGTTTTAACTAGTTTAGTCTAGAATTATAAAGTTTCTGTAAGCCTGTTAATAGATTTTTTTTCCTTTAGCCTATATTGTCCCACTGCTGGGCAAAGGTCTCCCCCATATTCTAATAATACATTTATCTGAATTATATGAATATTCTTATTAATATTACTTTATTTATTTCATTTAAAACATATCGTATACATTGGAATATTTACATACAAATCATTTCAAAATTGTATGCCATTGGCATGGCGGCATCAGGTACAGGGTGGCAGTGGTTAGGGCTCTAGAGACAGGAATGACCTCACTATGCGAGCGTGCTGTATCCAGGAGTACTGCTTTCTCAATCAGCCCAGCTGCGCAATGAGGGCCTCTTGAGGTTTTGGTTCGAGGCTCTCCATTATTATGCCATTAACCGTAATGGTTATGGGTACAATGATGGCAAAGTCCACATCTCATTATTATTATATCCGAGAAACTTGGAAGATGTTTAAAAAAAAAATGACAAACCTTAGATTAAAATAATAGAATGGATGAAACAAGTTACCCGAGTTTGAGGTAATTTTTTTATTACTGGTAATACTAAATTGACATTATGTGAAACAGGGAATTTAATGATTATGGATGCGTTCATTGTTTTGTCGCAGAATGAAGTTTGAGATGTAAAAATTGTTGTATTTATAATATTAATTTCATTGGTGGTATTTTTAATCAAACAAACATAGATTTCGTTAAATTATGCATTCAATAAATAAAAAAATATATTTTGTAAAACATACATCTGTAGCGCCATCTAGTACAGAAACATGGAAAAATCTTTGCAGTTCTTGAAAAATCCAATAGATGTCGCCAGGCGGTAAAATTGCCTTCACCTCGACAAAAAACTCATTTCAAGATACGCTGTTTACAATCTTCGGTCTTAGTACTTTTTTAATTAATAATTGTGTCACTTTTTATCTTCGGTGAGTTTCTTACTGAAGAAAATAAAAACAGACATCCATTATTTTTACTTAGCTTGCAAAGAAAAGATGAATGACAGAATATTCTTTTGTGGAGATTTTTATTTTTTAACTGCCATTTTTCTTTGTTTGTTTTCGTTAAGTGCGGCACCTAATTAGTTGAATGTAGGAGCACTTAAATTAAAATGAATGGTGTCTTTATTTAGTGTGTTAATGTGGGCGCGAAATAAACTTTTTTTGTAGACTGTAACGGTACCTAGTTCTTGTATATGAAGCTGACTGTTTCTTGGTTTGATAAGAATGAAGGTTAGTTATAAAAAGGTTTAGATATTTTCAGGGTTTTTTATTAAGACTGTTAATTTAAGACCTCGAGAGAAGTCAACAGCCCTAATAGTCTACTATTAAGGTTTAGGAGGTTGAAAGAAAAAAACCTTTTATCTTTTCAACCTACATAAGAGTTAGTACTTACCTGCTAAGTTAGACGTAGGTACTTCAGTCGTAGTCCTAGTCTACTAAAGCTACGGTTTCGTAGAAGAACGCTGACGGCCACATGCGGCCGAAATATCCAATTCAGAGCGCTTTTGACACATGTATGTCAAATACTGGTGAAAATGACAGATCTTCATGACGTCCGTTATAAATGTGACGGAAACGCTCTTGTAGGAAACCTTAGCTTTAAGATCTAAGTATCTACCGTTAGGTTAGGTTAGTGACGAGTCTAAATACCTCAGGGCCGATTCACACCGGAACGGCAGCGGCCCGGCGCGGCGAGCACTTTCAGCGTGAAATAATTTTAAACTTTATCTACATAATTAAAAGACCAGTATCGCTTGAAAAGGTCGCGCGGCTACGCGCGTCTGCCCGCGGCTGCTCGCGGTGACACGAACATCATATTATTATGTTGCATTCTGACGTTGCTGCCGGCAGCTGCCGGCTTCTGCCGTTCCGGTGTGAATCGGCGCTAAAAGTTACGCAAAATTCAAAAGCTTAGGTACTTTTTTTTGCAATCAAAATTTAAAATATCTATCAATAAGTATTTCAGGAGAAAATAGCTTTTGAGTCTTGCGTAAGTTTAAGGTACCTATTTATATCTGTGACTATAAGCGCGTCTACCGGTAGATTATAATTATTCATAATCAGCCTATAATATTCCCACTGCTGGGATACAGACCTCCTCTCAGAGCGAAGGAGTGGGCCGTAATCCACCACGCGGGCCCACTACGTGTTGATAGATGTCACATGTCTTCGAATTTCTGGTTCTAGGACATGCCGGTTTCGTTACGATGTTTTCCTTCACCGTTTTGAGAGCAGTGGTGATGAAATAATTACGGTAGGTGCTTGCGGTAGATGCTAAAATCTTTTGTAGGTACCTATCTACGTACCTACAAGTAATTTTAAAATATCAAACTCTAAAAATAGCTCTAAAATTACAGCCCCATGACTTCAACGATAAAACCCGCCAAAAACCCGTTAAAAAGTAGGTAGACCCATCAGATATGGTTGACATGGATATGTGATGCTAACGCGCGGGTCGCGTGACGCTACCACCGGGCTATGCGACGTGGGCTATTCTTACAACGGTGATAAATAGTTTTTAAATGGACGCTAGTGATGGCGCCAAACAAGTACCCGAATACAGGGGCTACTCTCTCTTAGTTCTTCGACGAAGATACGAGTCCATCTGAAAGTACTTGATCCGTCAAAACAATTTTTTCAGCCAGGCAAATACATTTCGGAAGTAGGGACAGCTGTCATAATATCGTGTTGTCATTTATACCTATTCCGGCCCCGAACTAATCATTGTCTGTAAGTAACACGGAGTAGGAAAGAGCCCGTAATTTCGGCCTAAGCTACGGATTTCGTGCTCACGGAGTAGACCCCTTGGACTGAGTCCATTTAGATGGCCATCGACACGCTAAGAAGAAAAAAATAAATCGTTACAGACTTCTACCAACTAGATCCGCGACGAAGGTGGTTCAACGATCTGCGGGGTAATTGCGTAACACACTAACAGTTGCGATACTTAAGTTTCATTTTGACAGTTCGACGACATTCATTGCGTCATTTATGTTGTCGTGTCCATCATTTCCATCTGCAAAATGCTACCTTCTAATTCTCAGTTTTTTGTCTCAACTTGATATTTAATTATCAACAACCCTCCCGCCCCCCGTGCTGATTCGGCTCTCGCCATCGACGCCACAGTACCGCGCACTTGCGTCATCCGAGCGAAGTCTCAAGTTTACCCTTGCGGGTTGTAAGCATTATATCGAGCGCTCGACATTTCCTCTGTTAGAATAGCCCCCACAATGAAGGGATTCCGATGTAGTTTTAGTTCTCTAGCTAAACTAAAAGGTCACCTGATATTTTAGTTAATGAACTAAATATGCAGTGACCTTTAGCTTAGTAGCTACCTAATAATAGGTTACTTAGGTTTGAGAATATTTAGTTTTTATTATAGGTATTCTGAATATGTAATCGAGTCTTGCTGACGCGTAATCTTTTTATCACGACATGACCTATTAATTTAGGTATTTATAGTTCTAGCAAGGAGCTACCTACACAAAGTAGGTATGTAGATAGTTCCTGGTCAAAGAGTTGGTCTAGGAAAGAGCGACATACGATACCACCCTACCCTAACTTCGTCATTGCCATTGCATTGCCTTGAACAGCACGTGTATCATAACAACCATAGAAACGGGTTTTGTCGACGTGAGAATAGACAAAATGACAGATTGTTGTCATTTTATCTATTCTATCTGTCATTTTGTCTATTCTCCCGTCGACAAAACCCGTTTCTATGTTGGTCATGCCACAAGTGTTGGAAAAAAATATGTCGGGGTACCTACTATTTATAGCCTAAATAAATAAAAGCTTATAAAAATTAGTCTTTCCTCTTGCTAGTTATTTTTAATCGACGTTCCCTTACAAAAATAAATAGATTATAATAAGTATGGAACCTACTATAGGTACTATTATTACGCACTATCGGGACAATAAGTGTATACCTTATGGTCCAGGTTATAAACTATCTGTTTGCCAAATTTCATCGAAATCCATTCAGTTCATTCATTCGTTTTTGCGTGATTGAGTAACAAACAGTCAAAAAATATTTTAAGTATTATAGCAGTATTAATTTTCCCTTTATGACATTTCCGTAATTCTATCCCTGTATATTATTGAAAAAAAAAACACCGCCAATAACACAAAAACGCGAAGGTAATAGTATTTCCAACGAAAACGGTAACAGTTTGAGCTAATGCCTCGCGCGCATGCGATGGACACAGGAACGTTAATTTTTAGGGTTAAAAACGTTAAATTGAAACCGTTTGAGTTGTTTTTTAGACTTTATTTCTGTTAATTGTTGTGTGGTTATGGCTGTTAATCGTTCCTTGTGTTGTAAAAAAAGAAAAATTAATGGGAACTTCCTTGTAGAAGGCTAAAGTAAATAAACGGCTGAAGCTTTTCCACTAGGACTTGAGTACTTAAATAAATGCTGAATTCAACTGAACATGACGATAAGGATCATTGGGTTTATTGAAACTGGAATGAAGGATGGTAGAGAGACATGGCATGAGGTTGTATCCTATTATATGTATATAATATTATATATTATATTTGTGTCAGTTAAGAGCAGTGGTAACAGCCGCGGCATACGATCATAGATTTGAAAGCAGACAGGCGCTTTACTTTGTGTAAATTATTTCATCACCATTGCTCTCAAAACGGTGAAGGAAAATATCGTGTAAAAACCATGGCAACCGGCATGTTCTAGAACCAAAAATTCGAAGACTTATACATCTACCAACCCGCCACGAGGGCCCAGTGTCCTCGTGGTAGATTACAGCTCCACTCCCTCTCGCCGAGAGGAGGCCTTGTTCTAGCAGTGAGAACATTATAGATTATGTACTAGGTTAAATTATAACAGTTGCACGAGTCAATTGATGGTTGAGCTACGCTTGCCGAGGTTGGTCCGTGGATCTGTGACCATCCATTACATTCCGAGACCCCTTCATGCCTCGGAGCCGCTGGTCCCAGCTGTCACTCGTGGATCTTTGACTGTCGTTACGGGTAGTCAAACACCCGTAAGTCTGATAACCAGTCTTACCAAAATGTCTGCGTTACCCAGTGATTGGGTTGAGGAGGTTAGATAGGCAGTCCCCCCTTGTAAAGTGCTGGTATTGGGTTGTGGAGGTTAGATAGGCAGTCCCTCCTTGTAAAGTGCTGGTATTCAGCTGCATCCAGTTAGACTGGAGCCAACCCCAACATAGTTGAGAAAAGGCTTGGCTGATGATTATTAAGTACCTAAATGAAGATGGAGGAATGCTGTGGACTATGCTCCTTACATTAAACCCTAATTAACCTTTACGATATTTTGCGGAAATAATATTTATACCTAATTAGGCTTCCACAGGGCCTCACATCATCATCATTTTAGCCGAAAGATGTCCACTGCTGGACATAGGCTCAAGCATGGTCACTTCCACCGGTTCTGTGCTTCTCCCATCCAGCGTAGTCTTACGGCCTTCACCGGGTTATCGGTCCACCTTGTGGGAGGTCTTTCAACGCTACGTCTTCTACGCGGTCGCCTCTCCAAAACCTGTCAGCCTCATCGGCCATCTGTTCTGCGAGCAATGTGCCTTAGGTTCTTAATTAATCAGAAACTATCATAATTAAAAGTTTAACAATCAACAGCCTATCGAATATTTCTATAAAATAGCCGATGAAATAATAAAACAGTATTAATAATAGTTTCTCCAAGAAAGAAAGAAAGAAGAAAGAAAGAAAGGAGGTTCCATCGTCATTACCCTAACCTTTTTGAACGCAAAAAAAACCATCAGCATTTTTTTTTTGTTGCCGCTACTGTCTATACCTTGAATATGTTTTTTTTTTATTAATTAAAACTAGCGCCGAAAGTGGTCACCTGCCAGTAAATTTTGTATTAGTGAGGCATGCTTGCGTGCCCCGGTCGGTATTTTGTAGTGTAGGTTTAATTGTTGTTTTTGTGCTAAATATGCACTGTCGCGGTGAATGGGTTAGATTCGTGCTGCCAGGGAAATGTGTCAGTTGGATGGACTTGTGTTTTGAAGCCGGTGGATTATTTAGGATTCAGGGAAGTACAAGTCTTCGTAGTCTTCTTCTTAGCGTGTTGATGGTAAAAATAGCACGAATAAATAAATATCGTTTTTTGATATTTTTGGCCCAAAATTCTGAAACGCGGATACCATTCGCAGTCACTGCGCAGGTCCTCGCGTGTGCAGGTGACAGGTGGTTGTAGATTATAATAAAAATAAGATAGACCTGATGCAGATTGTTTCTGCATCTTTTCTTGGAGTGATTTTTAAAACTTATAATATGCGATTTTTCAGAAATAGGGAAACCACAGTTTTAGAAAAACATTTTATTAAAAAGGAATTAGTTTCTCTGCTACCCAGGCCATCCAGAAGTCACAAAAGGGGTCTGCTATCTTCAAAAGAAAAACATTTTGCGATCATCAGTCCTACAGAATGAAGTACATTTCGAGCAGGATCCCTTGTGATTATTAATGTTATCTATCATCGGAATGCTACTTAGTCGTGGAAATTCACAACGACGCCTCAAAAGGGTTCACTTTTATTTGTTTTGTCAGGAAAACTCATCATTTTCTCGACAAATAGCATCATCATCATCATCGTGTACAGCAGTCCACTGCTGGACATAGCCCTCTCCAATTGCACGCCATTCACGACATTCAACTCTCATCCAGCTGCTACCCTGCGAAGATCGTCACTCCACCTAGCCTGAGGGCGTACCACCTTACGTTTGTCGATTCGCGGTCTCCACTCAAGAACATCTCTACCCCAACGATCATTAGTTCTACGGCCAATATGGCCGGATCATTGCCAGTTCAGCTTGCTTATTCTGTGAGCTATGTCGACAACTTTGGTTTTCTGCTGGATCACCTCATTCTGGATGTAAATAGCATTATTGTCATTATATATACCAAAGTATATAGAAGTTTTTGACCCCATCACACAATAATTCACCAATAATGGTAGATTGGTGGTCATTTGGTGCATTTTCAGTGCGCACTCATGGATTACTAAATGCTTTGACCCTCGCATTGTATGAATGGACTAGTGCACTTAAATTGTGACCAATACAGATCATTAGGTCATTGACTTATTTTGACATAGTAATTAAGGTTATTTGAGGTCATTGACCCTCGGTTTCAGAAAGCCTGATCAAGTTTCCGATCGTAAATCTTTTATCGACTCTTAGGCTGCATTTCCGGAGATGAGCGAGGATGCGTAGATGTGTGTGGAAGTAACCAATAGCATCGCTTCATTGTCATAGCGTGAGCTAGGCTAGCCTTTTCTTTTTTTTTTTTTTTTTCTGGGTGGGATATCATCAAATGACTCCTCCCGCTCTGGACGGACCAGAAGGGAGTGTCAGACTTTTACTGACTAAAACCCACCCGTGTTCCTTCAGTTGCCTGTGCCAGGGGCCACGGTATCTCTATCGAACAACCCGCAGCCCCGGCGGCATCGGCCCTAGCGGATCCCATCAGTTCGTGCTGACAGCTCTTTGAGGCGCGCGTGGAACACAACGCGCCGTCGACCCGGGCCTGGTCCTTACCGGGCGGCGAGCTGCCCATAGCTCGCCGCCCGCAGCTAGGCTAGCCTTGGTTAGTTTTACGAACATTCTCGCTCTGCATCCTCGTTCATCTCTGGTGGAAACGCAGTCTTATGCTGCCTGCTGGGGCTATTGCCGTCAACCGGACACAAATTTAGACTCCGGACTGCTTCTAAGAAATTTCAGATGGAAAAACCGAATAACACTGCCCGACCCGGGAATCGAAACTAGGACGTCATGTGTGTATTTTACTGCCTAATTATACTTTATTCTTTTCTAATAAAGATTACGGGCTGATATTTCGTCATGTTCGTGAACGGGCGCCGTCGGTTGAGACTGTTTAATTTTTTATTTTAAATTGTTTCTTTTTTACATTGTTCTCTCATATAGAAGCAATAAGAATAATGTACCCAGGATTTTGTAATAATATCTTGATTTAAAAGAGTGTCCTTGGAGTTTCTTGCCCGTTCTTCTCCATAGAGATCTACGTTTTGGAATGGGCAACTAGTTTCAATTTTCTGACGAACTGACCGACTAATTAATTTTGACAGTTAGAAAGTGCCAGTAAATGGTTTAATTTAAATAAATGATTTGAGTTTGAGTTTCCAATGCCAGATAATTTTATCCGACGAAAAATTTTGAATTTTTGACAGTTCTTCCATACAAAATCTGTCAGACGACAATTTTATTCCACGAATAAAAATTACCTGTCGATTGTAAAATTAGCCCCAAGTCATTGTATAATCAATACCTACCCTTTTAAAAACATGTTCGATGCCAATATTGTCAAATGACAATAAACGGCACTCTGGCACATGTAGTGACAGTTTGACAAGTGACAAACTCGAGTCATTAGCCAATCGTACAAAATAGCCTGCGGCCTTTCCCATCAGTCGACTTTATTATCAATTTGCAAAGGCTAATTAACTTGTTTAATGAGTTGCAGCGAATTAATTCGAATGAGATGTTGTATGTAGCTGTTTATCTATAAATACGCTATAATTTTTGTTTTGCAATCTTCTGTGTTTCTTTACATCATAATTTTTTTCATCATAATTCTTTAAATATTATTATAAATGTCTAATTTTATAAATAAACCATATTATTTAATATAAATGAATAATATTATAAATATAAATCAATAATATAATAATAGATAGGTTGATAATAATAATTATTATTATCAATAAGTTGACAGGTTGATATATAAAGTAGGTCACAATTTTTTAAAGATGAAACGCAACTTAATCTGTTCTGTAAAAATCTCACGAAGAGCTGTCAATCCGTAGCGTCAGGTGGAATTTAACCTCACTTCACTTAAGCTTTCACGGTGAGATTTTTATAGAACAGGCTCAGTTTCAGCTTGCCTGCATGCTGTTAAGTATGCAGGCAAGCTGAAGTGGTAGTTGCCACATTTGGCTCCTACTAGTCAAAATTTTATGACATAGAATATACCTGCCGATCGATTCTGTAAAAATCAAAACCGTGAGAAGTTACTAAAGTGAGCTTAGAGTGAGCTGTCAATAGTGTCAATCCCTAGCATTAGTTGGAATGACAGCTCACTCCACGCTCACTTCACCTAAGTTTTCACGGTGAGATGGTTACGGAATCGCACTGCTGCTGTACATTATTGACATAACATCACGCCAGTAATTTGCGAAAGGTTAGGCAGAGGTGGTCCGTAATCGTTCTTAAAATACACAAGCTTCTGTCCGCGACTTCATTCGCGTTTTTTGTTCCCCCGATCCATTTCATCGCATCGCATCACCTGTCACTTCGTTTTTGTTTCTCTTATCTTTCTGACTTTTTTATTTTTACTAGGCTCTTAAGGGTCATAGCGTGATGTTAAATAGCCTATAGCCTTCCTCGAGAATTGGGCTATCAAATGCAAAAATATTTTTTTTCAAATCCAACCGGCAGGTCCAGAGATTAGTGCATTCAAACAAAAAAACAAACTCTTCAGCTTTTTTATTAGTATGGATATAAATACCGTAGTAGAGAACCGACCTGCCGAAGCCAGGTGGCTTCGTGATAAAAAAATCTTTTCGAAAACCCATGATGCATGTAATCGAAATTCGCAGACAATCCGTGTCGAGTCATAAAATCCTCGACATGTCTGATTGGCGGGCTATATATTTTACAGATTCTTTTCATGATCATTTTTTTAATCTGAATTTGAAGATGGACCTTCTTAAGTTCTCCTGGAGCCTTCTCGTAATAAGTGATTTGCATCACACATATTTACATAATCATCCTCCAGGCCTCATTCTAACTTACATATTCGAGGTCGTCGTAGCATTTCTTGGAGCAGTGGTGGCCTAACGTCCGCGACTTAGGTACGATTTGTAGGTCGTAGGAGTGAACCCAGACAGGCTTTACTTTGTATAAATTATTTCATCACCACTGCTCACAAAACGGTGAAGGAAAACATCGTGACGAAACCGGCATGTCATAGATCAAAAATTCGACGACATGTGACATCTACCAACCCGCACTGGGACCGCGTGGTGGATAACATCCCACTCCCTCACACCGAGAGGAAGTCTGTGTCCCAGCAGTGGGAACGTTATAGGCTGATTATGTAGCATGTCTTTTTCTTCCTTACATCTCTCTCAGTAGTCTCAGACTCTCAGTTTTCAGCCTCCTTCTAGCCACATACCTAACCAGATTAATTATTATAAACCCTTATCACACACAAGCCAGTGCCCTGATTTTTTTAAACTTACGAAATGTCAGTAAAAGCTCTTAAAACCAACCCTATCTCGCTCCACGTCTGTATATTCCTACCTTAGTTAATGCATCACAAAATCCTAGACTTTGAAAAACAAAAAAGGCTCAAACTGACGCCGAATTGGCGGGTCGAATCGTCCATACGCAGCTGCATTACCAAGGTCAGTGGCATTGTGCGCGAGAGTGCATTGCCCAAACAACTGCACGCCGCGAAAATGTGCACACATGCGTGCACAGTGCATGTGCAAGGGATTGTGCAAGTGTGCGTGATCGCACGAACTCCCGACAAAAAGTATCCGAATTGCATGGCATAGAGTAGGTTGTGGTCAGATGTGAGAGTTTGGAGGGAAATTTAAATAAAATTTGTACCAGATTCTGGTCTCCAGCTTCACTACTTAGCTCATAAAGCAATAAGTGGTTTTACAAAAGGTGTATGATTCAGCTGGGAACTGAACTTGGCACAGAGAAGCGTTTTTTTAGTTTTTATGCCTTATCCTGCCGACCTGATGACTGTGGTCCACATTGAAGAAGCTGTGTCAGAGAATTTTGGTGCTAAGATGCTTCAACGCCCCCCTTTGCGAGCTACTCTATCCTATCTACGTTATTTTAGACAATATTTGTTTTGCAGTTTATCCTCACCATCATCACTGGTCAACTCTGCAGCATTTTTGCCTACAGCTACTTCCCTCAGCCCATCATTTTACCCAAATAGTTTAAATCCTCTCAGAGGTTTAAGACCTTCCGCAACTAATTTTACTTGGCTATACCCGTCCCCGCCCATCTACTCTTTGGACCGCACACAAATAAAAAACTGCCAACCAGTCAAAGTACCCGAATTACATACAAACGCACACACACAAGCACCAAGTCAAGAGTAAGGTCAGGGCTACTCTTTTGGCGACGATTCGGCTCATTTCGGCTGAATTCGGTTTCGTTCGGCGCTTGCGCAGGGTCAGGGTTGGACGGAGATTTCTTTTATTCTTTTTTTGGTAGACGGAACTCTTTGTGTTGAACTTTTTAATGTTGAGGTAGGTTTATGTAATGTTTAGTTAGGTTGTGTTTGTGTGAGTAGGTAGGTACGTTTTATTTTTATGTGCGTTAGAGATACATTGACGGTTTTTTTGGGGTGTTAGGAAGTTTGAATGTTCATTTTTTGGCTGTGGGCAGGTTCTGGAGTTATGTAAGGTTGGAAAGGTGATTTATTGGAGAGTATCTATAGGTACACATGTACTTATTTAGATGGTTTTGTGTCTACTTCTTCGTAGCACTCTTGTCAGAGCGTTCGTGGGTCTCATGTAGTTTCTTATTCAGGGGCTGATTTGATTCACCTCACGATTTCCTGCCACCTACTCCGATTTCTGGTATTAAATATCTGGTGGTTTTGTGTAGGTATTAATATTAATACTTCATTAATTCAACTGACGTTCAACGTGAATTGTTTTATTTTTATTGTTATTAGAGATAAGACGGGCCTAGCAACCAGTTTGAGGATAAAATTAAGCTAAAAACAACAGAAGTTAGTACTTATAATAAATGCGCAATATTTTTCCTGGTTATAAGTTATTATCGATCACCTTTTTGCTTCTGAATTACCTATATATCCAATGTTTATTGTTGAAGCCGCAAACGGTAGCAGTAAAACTATAAAAAAACCAGGCGAACACTCATTATTCTAATTGGATAACTCAAAAACATACTTTTCAATGCTATCTAAGTAAATACCCAATAATTTAAAATACACCGCAGAGTCCATTTAAACCTAGCATATTATTTTCTTTACAAAAAGAGATGTTTCATTGCCCTTAGCAAAAATAACCACCAAATTGGTGCCGCTTCGAACGGGTTCCTTTTTATTTTTTTCAAGTGGCAACTGTTGGCCATTTTGGAATTTTTACTTTTTTACAATACCAAAACCTCGGCCTTGCTTGCAAGTGGTCCGCCCGCTGGCAACGTGAAAAATGCTTGTGGATCGAAATAACGCTTTGGTGAAGGAAGTCCGTTATTTGTGGTCGGAGTTACCTTGCAAATGTTTTTTGTTAGAGGGTTTTTGGGTTCCGTATAGAGGCTGTATATTTTTGGTAAATATAAATCAATAAATCGTTTATTTATAAAAAGGGGATACATTTAGAATGAATACGTCATCAATTAAAATAGCGCACAGTTGCTAATTTGCCTGAACTAGGTTGAACCTGTGCTTCAGGCTAGAAAGTGCCTAAATACATTAACGAGGGAAGAAACAAAACATGGAGGACAAAATATAGAAGTTTGTTGATCTCGAGGTGTTTAAAAATATGTCGACGTTTTACCTACTTTGCAGTTAGGCAGTAATAAATATCAAGTCTTCGCGCGTCATTATTCTAGCCAGTTTTTTTTTTGGAAAACCTTTTGTAATAAGTTAGCTACGTAAACGAAACGAAGATGGAGGGACTACCGAGATTACGAATAATAGAAAATTATAGAAGAAAAAGACATGTTGTGCCGTACCCAATTAAATTGGGATAAGGGCAAGATGGCTGGTAGCAGCTGGATGAGAGTTGCCGAAAATCGAGTTGAATGGCGTGCAATAGGAGAGGCCTATGTCCAGCAGTGGACTGCTGTAGGTTGACGATGACGGGCAGGAGAATGATGATGACCTCCATTTGAAATAAAAGGCCCTAATATACCTAATTAATTAATTCTAAAAATAGGACTGAATTTTAGGTAATGAAAAAACAAGCACATACCTATACGGAATCCAGCCCAATAAACTGCCAGTCACCATCAAATATCTGTAAATGCCAACATTTCTTTCAATACAAATATCCGAATAAGATGACATGACATTTGGTGGACGCGAGCTGTCAAATTAGCGCGCGTTTTTGTCTTTTTGGCGGGAAACCAAAATGGCCGCGGGGCATTTTTTATTGTTTTCCTACCTATTGGTAGTTATCTAGATTACATCCGTTTATTTATACAATTATAGGTTGGGGATATTTAATTTCATGTAATTTGTTAAGGTTTCGATGGAGTTATGGGGCAGCCAATCGTATTCAGGTTATTACAATGATTAACTTGCAGGTATGTACACATTAAGTTTTGTATTACGGATATTTATTTGTGAATTTGTGACGGAATTGGGCAATTATCCGCGACTAGACAAAACAACTGGACTGGTACAAAAGTACTAGTGAACTATACTCCGTTTATTATAGCATTCGAAAAATAATGGCCAAATAATAACAATTACTTATTCTGAAATATTTTAGAAATTACCGCATTTTAGAGTTTAAAAAAAATGTAAATGGTGAATAGATAACATTACTTTTTATTTATCGGAACTAAGTTACGCTACGCTACTTACACGTTTATTTTTTAAGCTATATATACGTTTATTTTGAAATAACGAGAGGGTTATTTATCTAATGTCATAAAAATAAATCTTACTTCCTACTAATATTATAAACGTGAAAGTTTGTATGGTTGGATGGATGGATGTTTGTTACTCTTTCAAGCAATAACTACTAAACGGATTTAGATGAAATTTGGCACATACAGGGTGATTTTTTAAAGACCAGCCAAATTTAAGGATGTGGTACAGACCATCAAACTGAACAACTTTCTCCATGGGACCAATATCGTAATCGCACATCGACATCCTTAAATTTGGCTGGTCTTTAAAAAAAACCCTGTATATGGTTTATAACCAGGATTAACATGTAGGATACTTTTTATCCCGATATTTCCACGGGATCGAAACTTATGCGGGTGAAACCGCGGGGCGCAACTAGTGGAGTATATAAGTACTGCATTTAGGTTTCCAGACCCTATCAGCTAGAATATCTTTGATACTCATCACTGGTGGTCCAGTAAAGCAGTGGTGGTGGTAACGGCTGCGATATACGAGTTGTAGGTCGTGGGTTTGAACCCAAGCAGGCGCTTTACTTTGTGTAAATAATTTCATCACCACTGCTCTCAAAACGGTTTTTTTCTTTCTTTCTAGTTTATGAATTCTTTCCCTCCTTTTGTTAATTCTAAGGAATGCTGTTTTACTTACTTTGGTTATAGGTGTTGCCATTAAACAACAATATTCTTGTACTAGGTGCGCCCCGCGGCTTCTACCGCATAAGATTCGATCCCGTGGGAATATCGGGATAAAAAGTATCCTATGTGTTAATCCTGTATAATGTTATAAACTATCTGTATGCCAAATTTCATCCAAATCCGTTCAGTAGTTTTTGTGTGAAAGAGTAACAAACATTCATCCATCCATCCATCTATCCATCCATCCATCCATACAAACTTTCACGTTTATAATATTAGTAGGATAGTGGGAATATGTTGCGTAGGTACGTAGGTAGATGTCTACTAATGATTACCTATGATTATCTTTGCAAACTGTAGACAGGTAGAAAACATTTTTTCGCAGCTGACCATAGACAGGTACACCTACTCAGGTAAGCTGGTAAACAAACCTATGGTTACAATATCAATGGACAGTATACACGCATAGGTTAACTGTATCGTCATATTATAAAAAAACCGGCCAAGTGCGAGTCGGACTCGCGCACGAAGGGTTCCGTAGCATTATCTATAAAAATCACGTCTGTTGTATGGGGGCCAACTGTCTAGCTATCGCGGTTTATGAGATACAGCCTGGTGACAGACAGACGGACGGACAGACGGACGGACAGACAGCGAAGTCTTAGTAATAGGGTCCCGTTTTTACTCTTTGGCTACGGAACCCTAAAAACAAGTAAATTATAGGTAAGTCAGGCTTCCAATGTTTCTGTTACAAATAAAAAATGGCGAAAAGGAACTCAAGGGTCAAAGTCTCTTTGGGCACGCCACAATTGCGGCGATAAGTCCCCTCTTTGAGGAGTGGCTAGAGAGGCGCCACGGCGCCCTCACCATCCGCCTGACGCAGGTCCTCACCGGACACGGTTGTTTCGGGAGGTTCCTGTTCAGGATAAAGCGGGAGGAAACGCCAGGGTATCACCACTGTGGGGATCGCCCGGAGGACACGGTGGAGCATACGGTGGAGGTCTGGCAGGCTTGGGCGGGGCCCCGCCGTGTCCTCGTGGCGGCGATCGGCGGCGGCGATCTCTCGCGTCCGGCCCTGGTTCAAGCCATGGTCCGGAGCGAGAGGGAGTAGGAGGCAGTCACCTCCTTTTGCGAAGCAGTAATGCTCGCGAAGGAGGAGGCGGAGCGCGTGAGGGAGAGGCAATCGCTGCACCCTCGCGCGCCTAGCCGCCGCAGGAGACGCCCTGGACGGGAGTCAACAGCTGACTCCCGGCCACCGTAGGCGCGGGCTTGCGGGCGGTGAGCTATGGGCAGCTCACCGCCCGGTAAGGACCAGGCCCGGGTCGACGGCGCGTTGTGTTTCACGCGCGCCTCAAAGAGATGTCAGCACGAACTGACGGGGTCCGCTAGGGCCGATGCCGCCGGGGCTGCGGATTGTTCGAAAGAGATACCGTGGCCCCTGGCACAGGCAACTGAAGGAACACGGGTGGGTTTTAGTCAGTAAAACTCTGACACGCCCTTCCGCTCAGCCCAGAGCGCGAGAGGTCATTTGATGATTACCCACTCAAAAAAAAAAAAAAGGGTCAAAGTCTCTTTGAAAGTCCAGTGAGGACAATGTAGATTAGTGCTTGAAATAACTATTTGAGGAAACAACACATGCTTGATGGATGCTTACACTGGCAAGCATTTATCAGTAATCGTGTAGCTAAACTCAGAACTTGAGGAGCTCAAGGATTCTAGCTAAGTACTTATAGGTTTTTTTGTAACTCGGTTGTGGAGGTCAGATAGGCAGTCGCTCCATGTAAAATACTGGTACTCAGCTGCATCCGGTTAGACTGGAAGCTAACCCCAACATAGTTGGGGAAAGGCTAGGCAGATGACTTATACTTTAAACTTTAATTTGAGTTGACTCAGAATTGTAACAAGTCTACCTTCGTAAGCTTCCCATGATTCTGGTGCAAATTAAACCTAATTTGTACCAGAATCATGGGATCATAAATCTACATCAAAAGATATTATTTTAAGATTGAAATTTAAATATTGAACGGTAAACTTGATCTTAAAATAATATCTTTTGATGTAGATTTATGATCTTCCTGTGCGAGTCGCAATCAATACTTTTCTTTCTTCTTTCTTTTCTTTCTAGATAAATGAACGTAAATTTGGCAAAAGGAGTAGGTACGAAAGTATCGTAGCAGGTGGCGTTCTGTAGTCTCTGCCTACCCCCTTGGGAAGAAGGCGTGAGTGTATGTGTGTATCTTTTGCAAAAGTCGGTGACTTTTACGAATATTTTATAATAAAAAAATATACAAGGTGTCGTTTATAAAAATTATACAAGCTGTTGTTTTGCATCCTCGCCAAATATATATAGGTTGTTGAATCAAATAAAATTACGATCCCTGGTAAATAATGAATACATGCCTACTTGTTTTTTTTTTAGTTAATTAAGTTTGACAGTATTTCAGAATATACCACTTTCAAAGAACAGAATCGCGTTATAGTATCGTATAAGCGGCCGCGTTTTTGTGTGTGTGTAAAAGAGCAGTTACAATGCGGTTTCACACAGGCCGCGTTTTAAAATGCGTGTCCCACACAATCATGCCGATTTCAGAAAGTTAGAAAAAAAACCTACTTATTTTATTATTGATTCGTGTCAAGAATCAGTAGCATAGTTAACTCCTTGAATTTGACGAGGATGCAAAACGACACCTTGTATAAAATTTGTATTTAAAGTAATGAATAAATTATATTATTTTTTGTTTTTATTGCTGAAAAAAAATTTTGAAACTAAAATCATGACGTTTTGCTGTTGGCGTGTACAGTGGGTCCATTTAATTAGTTTACATAGCGCATACATCGGTGACTGTCATTGTGACTGTCATATTATGTGGGTATACGTAATATACACACGCGGTTAAAGATAAAATAAACGGGTACACAATGAAGGAATATGAGCCCATATTTTAGTCTAATATAACAAGGCTCCCATAGCTAAGTGGTGTAAGCGCCTGCGATAGCTATTGATGTAAGCTAGACGACAGGAGTTCGATCCCAACTGAAGAATTTTGTTTTGCTGCTTTTTACTTTTTGTTTTTTGTTAAATTAATTTTGTGGTCGAAAAAATCACCCAAGCAAAAAACTTGAAAGTTAATTAAATAAAACCAATAAAATCATTTTATTTTTTTATTGGGTAATCATTGATATTGGTTGGAATAAGCGAGCTTATCGCTTGGGTCATCAGATCCGTATAGTTTCTTCCAATATGCCTTCTTTACAATGGTTGTTTTAAGGTTCAATTTGGTGTGGGCTGTATGTTAGCAAAAAAAAACTTGTTTGGCCGATACAATGATTCAATGCAAACTGGATTTAAACATTATATTCTTTAGCTATCCATACTAGACGTTCAAATGAGTAAAACACTGTTGTTTATCAGTTTTTTTGACAAAGACAAGTTTTTTGTTGGTTAAGGATGGACGTAAATAGTTTGTCAAAGTAGGTAAGTATATAAATTGAAACAAAGTCAAATTAGAGGTGAAATGAATCAACATATTGTTAGATAGTAAGAAATTATGACAACTTCTAACGGCATAACAATAACATCAGTTCACCAGACTTTCAATAATACGAGTTGTTGTTTAAAAATTTAAAAGGATTACGGCGGTATACCCAAATAATGCTAAGGTTTATATTTGTTCACATTTGCTTAACAAATATGAACATTATTTGCATAAAAATAAGGTTCATAGTCGTCTACTAATAAAAATAAATTCGACTAATAATGAGTCAGCAAACTTTCGTTTTCTATCACGATATTGTTCCCCCAATCAAAAGCAAACTGTAGTCGGTTTTGTCGGTGCGCAGTGGACAGCAAAATCTTCCGCCCTGGCTTGTTGCAACGTAAACCAGCTGAATGTAGGTGATTTCTCACAGTTTGTAAGCACGCATTGTGTGCTGTTGCTGTTACGCGGGTGGACAAGACGGGATCAGCCTTGTGCCTTGCCACGATGTCGTGGTGTCGAGCCAATGAATTTGTCTTTAGTTTTGGCCCACTTCGAAGATGTTCTACGTCTCCTGAATCCGCATATTGGACGTTCTGCTCTGTGGATACAAAACAATACAGTTTTTAAAATACTTACCTATAATAATAGTTATTATTATAACAAATAAATATATATACCTACTATATTTATATACTGTGTATATAATAAGTGTGTGTGTATATAACCATATATAAATAAATAAATAATATACTTTATATACTTTTATATTAATATCTAATTAATATTACTTATATACTATACATGCGCGTACAAGTTAAAATACTTATATGTTTTAAATATACACTGACACTAGTAAACATAATGATCTATTTTATTATTATCTATTTCTATTTACGTTATTCGAAGGCTTTTCTTTAATCTATCTAAAGGCCCGTGTCGTAATGGGACAAAAATGGGCTAGACCAAGTTCAAAGTCAAAGTCAAAGTCAAATCATTTATTTCAAATAGGCACATAAAAGGCACTTTTGAACGTCAAAAATAAAATTAGAATAAAATTGATTCTAGTCGCCCCTTCCAAAAGGTAGTTTTCGTATGGAGAAGAATGGGCAAGAAACTCCACCGTTACTCTTTTAAAATGTTTTACAATATATTGCATACATTATTTATATAATTATATGTGAAGACGATGCACCCAAAAATAAACTTACTATACCACAATAGGTAAAAGAATTAAAATGGATAAATGTAACGATGACATATAGATCAACTATGTGATAGATACATGGTGCTCACATATTCACAAACATTCCAAACGTAGACGATTTTCATAAATAAATAAGGAGTAATAAGTCCGGGTGTGACCCCAAGTAATTACAGAATGTAAATCAATGTCAAAAAAAAAAAAAAAAGAATAAATTATACAATTACATTAGCAACCAGTTTGATTTTGTCTAGACTCTAGAGATTGTCCTATGGAGCAAGACCAAGTTAATTTTATCATAATCATCTGTGTTTTGAAATTGATTAACTTTAACAATAAACATAATATTTAGAAACTTCTAAAACTAAACTACAAATTATTAAAATAAAAACCTCAGACAAAAAAAAACTATACCTAATACATTTATGATAATTTACCTATATTTTAGCTATGGTAAGTATTGCACTTCAGTTACATTCATTTATTCCTAGGTAAACATTGAAAGATGAGACGAGTTAGTTAAGTTGAAGTAGGTATAATATCAACGTAATATCAAACTGTTACTCACCGATATAATTAGGCACCTTGCAATTTCACATATAGATACGTTTTGCTCATGCAGAACAACAATTTAGTTCTGTCTTTTTTAACATTGATAAATGTTGCAATACACAGAAATAAATCTGCACACGAATATGAGTAGCAGTCAATAAACTCAGTAATGCAAATACTTGTAGACTGACAACAAAGAATGCTCCATGGAGTTTCTTGCCCGTTCTTCTCCATAGGTACCTACGCTTTGGAATGGGCAACTAGCTTCATTTTTCTGACTGACCGACCCCTTGACAATTCAAAAGTGCCTGTAATTGGTTTAATTAAAATAAATACTTTGAGTTTGACTTTTGAGTTTGCTCATTTTTAAAAAATAGGGTGCTTGAAAACAATTTGTTTAAATTGTCGGTATTTATTTTCTAAACAGTCAAAATAAAATGGCCTGAAAGTTCCGTGGCTGTCTCTAACGTTGCAAACTTCATTACTCATCCATGAATGGGATCGAATCGTAATAAATTTAACTTTTAAGTAATGTTTAAACAAAATAATTAATACAAAAAGAAAAAGACATTTGCTGCACACATGGTTTGAACGTACGACTTCTCGTTCACTGAAGACGATAGCCATTGCGCCAAGGTCGCTATAGTAATATGATGCGAAATATTATATCTCATTCAATAACATCAGTGAATGATTACTATCGTGCCATACGCACACTACTAAACACAGAGCTCGCTCGTTTTATTTGGTGTTTGTGTGCATAACCGTGACTTCACCCACACATATAATATGTAAACTAAATAGGTTGTTCGATTGTACATTGCGATAAAATATATTTTTCTCTTTCGTTCCATTAATTTCCACTAACTCTGATTTAAGTCATATAAGTAATAGATAGGTACCTACTTACGCAAATTCATACTTACTTTTCTTCGATCTGCGGTCTCTCTCTGCTATGATTCCTGCACCGGCTCCGTATTTTTTTTTTTACAAAGGGTGTTTTTTTTGACTCATACATAAAAATCCCAGGTCAAAAATTGATCAGGCAAGAACACTCAAGCTTTTGAAAGCTAGGGCTAATATGTGCGTTATAATAATAATTATGAACAGGTGCCATGTCCTCAGCTGTCTTTGAAAACGGCAGGTACAAGACACTTGTCACCTTACCTAGATGAGTACTTAGATTGTACTTGATATGCTAAGTCGTAGGTCGCATATTAATAGGGCATAAAAAGTCTCTTTGCGTGAAATAAAACAATAAAGAATTTCAACAAATGAAAGAAATTTATTGTATACAGGTTTAAATATCCTCGCACGTTATTACACCTGCCTAACCAGCCATTTCATTATGATATTTAACGTAAGGAATAAAGATCCTATAGACAAAAGGATTTTACATATGGAAAAACATTATTTTTTCATTCAAATCATCCTATCCAAGTTTACAGTATAAGTAAGAAAACAGTATTTTTACAAACATCGGCTACAATTCCACAATTTCAAATCAACTTTTTTTAAGTCGCCTAGCGACGGTTTTGGACGTTTGTTTAATTTTTTTTTTATCAAAAATTCAGTCGAATCATCGTAAGCTTAGCTTCTCAATTTTTTCACCATCCTAAAAATTTGACTAGATTTAATACAATAGTGTTGTGCCAATCACATTTTATTCGCCAATTTTTACGATTTTCGTTCGTTCATGATATGGGTTCTGAAATAACCTATAAACATCACTTTTCTTACTGAGGAATTGAAAGATATATAATATTTTTATAATTTATAATAAAAATAATGATGAGTCGCTTAAATTAAACTCGAAATCTAATCATCTGTTTATGATTTAAACAATAATAATAAAAACTAAAGGAACAAAATAACAAAAATAAAGAGGCGAGTAAGGTATATTGAAAAAAAAATATTTCATTAAAACTTGTACTCAATAATTAAATAACAATATTATAATTTGATCTTGTTAGCTCATTTCGCAGTTTATATATTATAAAAAAAACGTGAGCCTTTATCGATTCTTCAGGAAATAACAGTTTTATCTAGCTTATACATTGGTCCATTACCTAACTGATTTCATTTTAAATCACAAAAAGAATCCCAATAATAAATTTAAGCAAAGAAAACATTCTAAGAAAATGTCCCCCAGCAGTGTGATGTAGTATTGTTAAGCGTTAATTCAAAATAAATACATCAATATAGCAAATACCTGATTTGCTATCGGTTTCAATAAATTTATAACATTATAGGTATTTAATATTTCTAAAATTAAATGCTTCTTGTTGTACATAATTTTTTTTATAAAAAAAAAAACGCGATTGTGAAAACATCCGCGTACTGCGTCTAGCAAGACATTAAAAAAACTTTCATTCAATACTCTATACCTTTCCACGATAATGCTAAATGTCAATAATAATAAGTCAATTATTGTAATAATAGTACAATAATTATTAATGTTTTAAAATTAACCATCTAGAAGTAGGTACATACAAGATGTAAAAGGGAAAACAATTAGTGACGACAATAGGTGATTCTTACATTTATAGAAACGTCGATTTTCAACTATACACGTATTAGCACAGTGTTTATGTAGAATACTAACTAAGTATAACATCTCCCGTATGATCGAACAAACACGGCGACACAGTGTACAGTTGGAAACCGCAACACGAAGTTAGGTACAGTCACACAAACAAACAACTTGTGTCCATAAAAATGCTTCGTAAAACAACATCCTGGCAATGTCTTTTACGCGAGTAACTCGCGAATAAAACGTTCAAATTCAAAACTCGAATTCTCGAATTCGAAAGTCGAATTTAAAAATTGTGTTATTGTTTGCACTTCGATCGGATACGTGCACGAGGGTGGACGTATCGGATACGAGTAGCAATGCCGTGGCTACATAAGGTATAATTAATGATTTAATTAAAAATGCAACTTTCCCTTCATTGTCTTTTGTTCCTGGACCAGATGAGGACCGTTCAAGACTAACCTAACCCTTACGGAGAATTTATTACATTTACGAAAAAAAATTAACAAGAAAATATTAAAGAATTGCTACGGACTACCTATTTAATTGAAAGTACTCTACAATATTAACTAAAATTCTTAAACTATGTGGAAAAATGATTGAACAATATACAATAAAAATGATTCACTAATAAACCAGTGACCTCTTCAGTGTTAAAAAAAACTGTTGTTTCCAAACTACATTATGTACCAATGAAAATGTGATTCGATATTATGTTATAACTTTGCATCGCTATTTTGAAATGAGGTATTTGAACGGAGGCAGTTGTTTTGTTTGTAAATATTTCGTTTCTCCTTTGGTTTTCATGTGATTTGACAACAGCAGCTTTGATCCTGTCTTCCTCAAAAAATAATCAACGTTACGGAAATTATTTTAACTGTTAAATAGCATGCTACATTATATAGCACGCTCTGCGCTATTTAAGTAAGATTCCCTCGCTCGCCTCGCCTTGATGATTATTTTAGGTAGAGATCACTGTTAATAACATTTTTAAGTGTTAAGGCGGTGTATACCATTTGTACCGACCGGCCAGTGCCTCCAGCACTCGGCAATTTTCTACTACGTATCAGTCGCTTCTCTCTTTAACCGGGAATAGAACCCCAAACACTTTGCACAAAAACAATGAATGTATAACATCTCAATATAATATGACAATTAATCATATATAAAGGTTATTTTTATAAAATAAAGCCACTTAAAAATTAACTAACGTTACAAAATAAGATTAAACAACATAATTATTTGTTCCCGATGCAAAAAAATTGTTATATTATTAATTAAAAAAATCTAATAACATTCTAAACGGAATGTTGATTATTATCTAAATTCTCTTTGCAAATTGTCCCATCCTATGTCTGTACAAACTTACACAAAATAACCTTTTTTTGTTTTAAGCTATCAACAAATGTCAGGCATAACACACAGATTCGTGTACGTATTTATGAGAAAAAAAAGTTGTTCGATTTTCTACATTTCAAATTTCGAAATGCGGTCTGGTTGGTAGGGTTGTCAACACGACGGTAAATAATCTTATATTTGTTTTCAATATACAAAAGTATTCATCACTCAGATAAATGCACATAACGTTTATAGATTAACTTTTTTAAGATTAAATGCTAAAAAGACGTCGAAAATTATGCACAGAGAAACAAAAGTGAAAGACATGCTATCGACTAGTTTAAAATTTTGAATATAAAAATTTTTGTTTTTTTTTTTCCTTTTTGTAAGAGAGAGCTCGACATCTCGCCATTGGGGATATGTATTTGTTTTTGGATAATGACTTCAAATATCACTTGTATATAATAAATCGTTTTGTTTCGGTCCGAGAAGGATAATATAGTTAATATAATATTATGTCGAAATGTCGAGTACAATCTCATGTACTTCTATTTTGCACATCACTTGTGGTCTCCGAAGAAAAATGTACGACATTAAATTTTAACTTGTATATAATATAATTATGTATATTTTAATTACATACATAATACAAAGACTTCTTAATTTCCATGAGGCGCACATGTACACATAACTTACAATAAGTATCGTATGATAATTTTATATCCAAATAGTTTTTACCTAAATTTAATTCTGGGAGAGCGTATACATTTTCATCTCGTACTTCCATAATATATTTTTGATTGAACACCAAAAAATTTCACAAATTTGAAGATATCAATTTTTTTTTTGAGGATTTTTGGGCTAATTATAATTTTTAAAGTCGACAAGAATATAATAATGATTATCCACATTTTGTATAGTCGATAAAACATTTAAAACTTGGACCATGAAAAATAAGAATATTATCTTCTTAAGATACAATAATAGTACATAAAATATATAAGTTCACTAGATGTATTTAATGTACGTACGTGTATATAATGATGGGGCCCGGCGGTCCCCGCAGGTCGTCAAATCGTGATCAAACCGCACTCGTAATACCTAAATATCACATTCAGTAATATGGAAATCCACGTGTTAGCTTAGACACAGTTAAAATTACTATTTTATACAAAATAATAATTGCACATAAGTCCGAACGTAGCTCCGTGTAGGCGAAGCTCAGCCGACCGTTGAGACGCCATCCCGTCTACAACTAGTGCCCTGCCTCTGTCGCGCGGGCGACGCGACACCGCGACATGCGACGGCGACGCGCGACGCGACCAACAATACCACAACCGCACTACCCGCCAATAGCGCTAATAATTTCATTCAATATATTACCTATCTAATTATAAAAACACCGCACAAAATCTGCAATAGTTCACTTAAAAATCGATAACATTTACACTCATAGCTAGCTTTATAATTAATTTGTTACATTGTTTTTTTTTTAATTACTTAAAAATTATTTTAAATAGTTAATTTTATAACGTTAACTTTTGGTTGTCTTTTACTTAAAAACAAGGTCAAAATTTGAGGCTCTCTGGATTTGCGTGAATTTTGGACAACCCTGGCGCCGCTTGCAACGTGCAGTGTCGTTCTACCCTACAGAGGTTTCGTTCTAATTTGAATTTAGGAGATAAAATAATCAGATTGTGACTGATCGTCACGTAAGCGAGGAGTTGAAAAGAAAAGAAAGTCCATAATAGGTACCTACTCGTATTAATTTAAAGATTACTCATTAAAGTTTACGTTAGGTACATCAAACGCGACTGCAAGCCACAACCGACGGCATCCGAATCTCTGCCATGGGACACTAAACACTATTATAATATTGTGATATTGCATTAGTAAAGCTGTGATATATTGAACTGGTTGTGACTTTTAGGTAACTATTGTGATATTTGGTGATTATGTGTCGATGTGGATACGTGTGTGTGAGGACTGTCCGGACTGACCGAGGAAGCGGAAACATAAAGAGGAGACACTACATACCGATACGAGGAAGCCGTCATCGAACGATGACGTCACCCGACACACGTCGATACGAGGAGAAGCCTGCGACTAAGTTATTGTCACTACAACAGTATACACGGATAACGCGAGTCACGGACGACAAACCTCAGCAGGCCGTATTGCACTAGCGTGAGTCGGCGAGCGGGCGGCCGCCCGGCGGAATGTACTTTACATAATATTATCACAAAGACTGAGGAGATCGGGGCGTCTCGGAGCGCACTAGGCGCGGTCCGGCGGCGCGGCCGGCAGCGGCGGCGGCTCGGCCGGCGGCGCGGGCGGCGGCGTGGGCGTGCCGTTGCGCGGCCGCAGCTTGTCGGCGCGCAGTCGCTGCACCGCCTCGCGCATCTCCGCCGCCAGCGCCTGGTCCGAGCTGTCCAGCCGCGCGCGGCGCGCCGGCGGCTCGTCGCCGTCCGGCACGGGCGGCCGGCGCGCCTCGCCGCCCGGCGGCGCCGCCAGCCGCTGCATCAGCGCGGGCCGCTCCAAGCTCGACCGGATGATACCCTCCAGGAACGAGCCGTTAGCGGGCGGTGGCGCTTCTTCGCGCAATCGTCGCATCATGTGCGAGGCGTACAAGTCGGGAGTGGGCGGCGGTGGGAAACCACTGCCTGGCCAGAACGGGTACCCGGGTGGATAGCCCGGGGCTTCCGGCCCGTTGAGACCGTTCGAGAACGGTTTCGTCGGTGGCTTCGGCGGCGGCGGCTTTGGTGGCTGCGGTTTGTTGGCGTCCTGCGGCGGCTTGGGCTCGCGCTTCCGCGGCCGCATGAGGTGACGCTCCTTGACCTTGTACTCGAGGGTGGAGTGCGGCACGCCGTAGTAGGAGCCGGCGCGGTGTACGGACATCTCCCCGCGCTGCACCGCCTTCACCGCCTCCACGAGACTGTCGCGGTCGTAGTTCCGGTATTTGCCACGTTTGGGCCGCGTGCCCTTGCCGCCAGTGGCCGGCTGGCCGTTGTTGTTAGGCATCTGCTTAGAGTTGCCAGGCGCAGGGTAGCGCTGGTTATCAGGCGGAGTCTTGATGACAGACACGTGTCGGTCAGGGCCTCGCGCGTACATGAGTTCATTAGGCTGGTGGTGCGGCCTATCTAAGGGTTGTTGGAACTTCTGGCTAATGCTTTTAGCGATAACGTCACTGAGGGACGTGAAGAGGTGTTGTGTTGAGGGTGGGTCGGCGAACACCGAGGGCGGAAGCAGCAGCTGTGACGGTCCCTTGAGTGAGGCTGCGTGCCCCATCGGAGTTATTGGCGCGATGGGGGCCTGGTGTTGTCCAGCGGGGGAAGGGCTCTTGTCGTCCGGCGGCGGGAATGTGGGTATTTTGAGGATGACGGAGGGGGGCGAGTCAGCGCGGTCGGCATCGCTGTCGTTGTCGGAGTCGGCGTTGTCGACGATGGTGCCAAACTTGTTCAGTTTGTTGCGCAGCGTGGAGCGCGGGATGCCGTAGATGAGGGCGGCTCGACGGGTGCCCACCCGGCCCGACTGGATGTCACGAACAGCTGACTGGAGTTCCTCTTCAGTATACGCGCGACGACCAGAACTATTGCTGGCGCTCTCCATAACCGCTCGCTTCAATCTGTAACAAAAGTAAACTAACATGAGCATCTAATTAAACATGATAGTCAAGGGTAGAAATAATAAGTAGACTGGAAGCTGTCCCTAGTAAAGAAGTCACCTGAACACACCTGTGATCCCCGAAGGGTATCACACCTGTGATCCCCGAAAGGTTAGGCAGAGGTATACGTATAGTACACCTTTCGGCAGTTTCACCAGTTATGTTTATGTCCCATCCAATAGGAGGCAAGCCAGAACAGACGGAAGTCTAAAATGCAATAAAAAATGATTTAAAGGAGTTATCAATCAAGCTTTGCAGAGTTCATTGCTAAGGCGTCTTCCAAAAAGAAGGTATATAGCTACAACTCCCGGTGTGTAAATATAGACGTCACACCCACACGAGAATAACTTTAAATGAAGCTACCCCGCCAGTAAAAGTAATATTTTCATAAATACATTTTCTTCCCGAAAGAATTCAAAAGAATGTAGACGCTGTCCTGAATATGCAACGGGATAAATCAATAAACTTTGCATACTGAACGAAACCCTGAGACACAAAAGAAAAAAGAAAGCTTTTATCTTTTTTGTTCGTTCCTTCGAAAGTGAATTCAGTCGTCAGTTGCATCCGTAGCGACGTGAGGTTTGGGTATCCTGACGATATGACGACAATGGTCTGACTCATAAATGGGCTGCAATGGTCAACGGCCCACAATCGTCTAAATTCAATATTTCAAAACTGTACGTCGCCGGTTTAATCCAAGATAACGCGAAATGCGAAATATTTACTCTCCGTCTCACCGATAACGGACCACTATGAATGCATCTTTATCATATTCCCTACGGTCACACACTAAACGAAATTCAGCTTTACTACCTTTTAATAGAGTATAAAATTTATTGGGTGCAGCTGTCGTCTTCGGTTTCATCTTGAATTGTGCTTTCTTATTTTTCGTGGAGGGTTTCGGAGGAGTTTCAGTTATGTTGTTGGGTGGTAGGGTGTGTTTTTGCTTGGCTGTGTATCCTCGAGGATGCAAGGTCGATGCTCCAACAGACTATCGGTGCATTTTTATTTGTTTTGGCGAGTCATGCGACCCAGATCGTAGTCCCAGAGAATGAATTTATTCAGTTATCGATTTATGTAGTATTGTGTATAATATCGGTTCGAACTGGGTTTTTATATGAATGTATCGAGAGGCAATTATGAGTTTAATAACTTTGTTGAAGACGGGAAATTAGCGGGGTCAGTGGCTCCGAGATGATTGTATTATTGTGATGTTTTATATCGATTCTTTGTGTGACAGCGTGGCTGTTTCATGTGTGGTTAATTAGCATCAATACAAAGTAAAGAATATTTAACAGTGATCGAAGTTTTGGCAATAGTAGGTATCATTGCCAAAACTTTGATTACTTGTACCAAAATTGAAGCCGAAACCATAATCTTATATCTTGTGCCAAAAACGAACCTTATTGATGAAGTATCAAAGAACGATGTCTTAGACTAGCGCCTTAAAAGTTTTTGGAAAAGACGCTCCATTTTCAGATATCCAAATGGAGTTTCTAGATCCTACATACAACTCTGCCCACCCAACGTCATACCCATCTACATTCAAAGGAAAAGAAGGACAAAACACTTCAAAACTACAATAACACTTCCTATATTTTTCCTCAACTCATTCGCGTCACGTAAAAACAATTGCGCGGAGTGAAGCTACTCAATGCCGTATTCATTATTGGAAATACTCTGTTCCTACTCTGTAAGTACCTTTAAAGACCTCCCCCCTCCCCCCTTTCCCCCCGTAAATGTCTCTAAGAACAAAAGTAAGTGATTTTAACAGGTGCATACACTTGTATTCTGATAAAATCGGAACGAAAACCTGCTTTACCGGTTACAGCCGCTAGATGGCAGTGGCTTTGCGTGGAATGTGAGATAGTTACAGTTTTAATCCTGATTATGATGTAGAATAATTTAAGATTGCAACTATCTTCATTTGCCAGGCTAGCTGTATCTTTTTCTGTCTTTGAACCCTTTGAGAGGTCTGTTGATAGATAGTTACAAATCTGGACTTTTATGGTAAACCAAGAAAGATTTTTCTTTTGGACAGAACCGGGTTTTATTTTACCTCCAATTTTATAAAAGCTAAGGCACTCATTGTAGATTTTTTGTAGACTTTAGAATATTAGGAAAAATCTCGGAAAAATTTGAGGTGTGACAAATGCATTTTAAGCTCTTAAGAAAGTAGATAAAAAGGATGCATTATAGGGAAACTATACCCCATTTATCATAGACATTATAAAATAACGGTTACCACCCTTTCGTTAATTCTATATATTAAACTCCATTATTTCACAATAAATACAAAGGAATGTAATCTATTTACCTTTTACATAAAAAACAATACTCTAAAGTGCACCACTTTGAACAATAACTGTCGTTATTTTGACGTTATTTTTCTAATGTTATAATAATTGACTATGGCGAAGAATAATTATTTTATCTACAATACACATAGGCGAGGGTTTACAAGAAACCTTCATAGGCAAGACTGCAAGGCAAAATAAATGTCAAGATATTTTAATGGGAACATTTTACTGTCAACTCCACCATAGAATTAAACAAGCCTGCAATATGTTGTCATTGCCAAAAATGGCGCAACATCTCAAATTAAACCCACTCCAATCTTATCAATCCTAACCATTCCTCCAACTAAAACAACCTCATGATAAAAACAAAGAGATCCCGCAGGAGAAAAAAACAATATTTTATTTAAAAACAAACACTTAAGGAGTTATCATAAAAAGTGAAGAATTCCAATTTCATCACGCATGAATCAGCAAATAATAAGAAGTCTTTGAACGTAGGGCTTGCGATAAACGTTGTGCCTTTCGCAATGTTGTTCCAGCTAAAGTAGAGCATTGACATTGCTGCAGATATGGGTTCCTTGACTTTGAAACTATGCTGCAAACTGACGGCTGTCAATCTGTTGGTTTATTTTTAGCAAAATAGCCTTTTTGATGTCCCGCTTTGGGCTAAAGGAGATTTGGGTACTTTTGTCTATCGAATGTTAGTGTTCCATCTCTGTTTTGGGGGTATGCGACCTTTAGAATATTTTTTTTCTAGCCTGATATATTTATTCGATTAATAAATTTGAAATTTTGACAGTTTGTCCATTCAAAAACTGTCAATCGTCAATATTTTGTGTGTTTTTCAGCATGCGATGCTTTTGAACACTCATGCTTTTTTATTACTTTTTGCCTTTGGCAATGTTGTTCCAGCTAAAGTAGAGCATTGACATTGCTGTATATATGGGTTCCTTCACTTTGAAACTATGCTGCAAACTGACGGCTTACAATCTGTTGGTTTATTTTTGACGGGGAGGCTAAATACCCTGTTTTGGGTACATCAAGATAGACTATTTCGACTTTGTACTAATGGGATTGTGGTTTTGATAATTTCCATTAGTGTTCTATCCCTATATCAGGGGTATGAAACCTTTAGGGCATTTTTTTCCAAGCCCGGTATTTTTATCCGAGGTGTATGTAAAATTGGAATATTTGACCATTTCTCCCCGTTTTGCGTGGGTGCAGTGCTTTTAAGCAAATGCTTTTTTTGTTACTTTAGGCAAGCCTAAGACATAACTACATTAGTAAAGACTTTAAAGATCTTGCATCTAGCACACGAAAAACCTCATCTCAGAGTTTTGCTACGCTTGTGTAAGTGCAGTTCGGTTTTCAGAAATAATAACTTCCATTGAGTTTAATACACACTAATTAATCTTCTGGTAAACCAATAATCCTCCAGAATTTACAAAGAAACGGAAGGATGTGGTAGCTCTTCTAGGCCATTAAGTATTCTACGAATGAGAACTCCCACAAAACTATTATCTCCACAGCTACTCAGATAACAGCCATCAAAATAATAGAACCCGATACAAAACAATAACAACAAAACAAATTAACAATGTCATATTATTTTTAATGAACACTGTCGTGATAAACTGGCGTCAAATGAACATCTGCGGACGTGATGGCGTTTGCTGTCAAAAGTTCATCGACCCGCGTCGATCGTTCAAAGTTTCGAGTTTTTATGGGTGCGTTCACTTTGCTATTGTTTGTGTTATCCAAGTAGGTTTCAATAGGAAGTAGGATTATTACGAGCCCGTTGCGAATGTTTCGATCGTGTTATGACCAATGGTGCTGTGGCGGTAGCGTGAAGAATTGTTAATGCTACATGGCGCTGTAAAGTGCTGGATGGTTTTTTTAGAATGATTCTTAGTTTCGAGCTGTGGTGGAGAATTGGATCGGTCTATTACGTGACAGGACCACCCGTGATCTTCTTACCATCAAATCTTGCTTGGAAGTGGCGGTCAGAGACACTATCTGTTTTATCTAGGTACTAGCTGCGCCCCGCGATTTCCCCCGCATAAGTTTCGATCCCATGGGAATATCTGGATAAAAAGTATCCTATATGTTAATCCTGGTTATAAACCATCTGTGTGCCAAATTTCATTCAAATCAGTTTAGTAGTTTTTGCGTGAAAGAGTAACAAACATCCATCTATCCATCCATCCATTCAAACTTTCATGTTTATAATATTAGTAGCATATTTTAAGATTCTTTCACCATTACTTTCCATGCAACATCTGCAGCCTTGTGTGCTTAATACTTTCTTGTTATTTTACTATCTAATTTCTTAAAATCGGAATCTGCAATATCCAGTAAAATAGTAGGTATCTAAGCCTAATCATGTTTGAGGAGCTTCACGATCTAAAGCCCAAAAAAAAAAGCAAGACGAATAAATCTCGTCGCGGCATCACCATTGATCAAAATTATAAGAGCACATATCACTTCTTTTTGAATCTAAGCAATTAAATCAATAAATACAAACATATCTAGCCGGGCTTGCCGGTATGACCAGTGGGGTAGTGGCGTAACAAACTATCAGTAGCCATGTCTTTCATTTTGACAGTTCAACAACATCCATTGCGTTATTTTCGTTGTTGAGCAGACAAATTTTTGGAACATATGAAGCAACGGATTAGCAATATCCTTCAAAATGCTTCAGATTGTGCTTGATAACGCAATAAGGGTGCAGATGTACAGTCACGAGCACCAATATTTCAACACTCGGCAATTTTCAATTGCGATTTTTTCGTGAAATAACGAATGCAACGTTGAAATACGACACATGACATAAACCTATGGGTTCGGAAATGCTATGTTCGTAACAAAATAAAATTTCATTAAAAAATAAAGGAGTAAATCGCTTTTGAATAAAGCCGAGTGTATACATACTTTTGCTCGTCACTGTATGTATGTAAATGAAGCAAAAGGAGTAAGTAAGGATCGTCGAAGGGGAGAAGATGTCCGGGCGTCGGGAGCCGCGTGACAACTCCCGGCCACCGTAGGCCCGGGGCTGCGGGCGGAGAGCAATGGGTAGCTCTTCGTCCGATCAGGACCAGGCCCGTGCCGGACGGCGCGTAAGTGTTCCAAGAGATGTCAGCATAGTTGACGGGGCCCGACAGGGCTGAAGCCTGCCGGGGTAGCGGGATCGTCCGAAAGGGTTACCGCTGCCCTGGTACATAAAGGGCTAAGGAAGGAACACGGGTGGGTTTTAGTCAGTAAGAGTCTGACACTCCCTTCTGCTCCACCCAGAGCGGGAGGGGTCAGTTGATGATTTCCCATACTCAAAAAAAAAAAAAATGTGAAGAATATGTGAGTGTATCTATGTATATCCTACTAATATTATAACCGCGGAAGTTTGTATGGATGGATAGAAGGATGTTTGTTACTCTTTCACGCAAAAACTACTAAACGGATTTAGATGAAATTTGGCACACAGATAGTTTATAATCAGGATTAACACATAGAATACTTTTTGTCCCGATTTTCCCACGGGATCAAAACTTATGCGGACAAAACCGCGGGGCGCAGCTAATCTAGTATAAAACAGGCAAATATATAGAAACCTGGATACTTACACCCCAAGGGGTTCTAGTATCGATTAGAACAAGACGAGGATAGCTAATCAGATCCTTTGTCGCCACAAAATAAGCAAAGAGGATGTCGTTCCCAGACATTAATCTATTTAAGCTTCCTTCGTTCGTTTTCCCCGATACCTTATAGAAAAGAAAACACTCGTAGCTCATTTATTTTCAGTTTCCTCGATGTTTTGTTTTGCAATTTATTCACTGTTTTTTTTTAAAGGATAGGAAGAAGCATTCTCGTTTTTGTTGATTACAACAAAATCTGACAAGCATGGAAAATGGAAATGATTTTCGAGTCAAAAAGGCCATTATAAATTAAAAACTGGGGCAGGAGTTCATTAAAATTATCAGCCAGATCAGTTCAATCAACTCAGCCTATCGCAGTCGGAGCCGATACCACTGGGCCACCACAAGTTTACCCCAAATAGGGAAAAGGCATGAGTGCGTAAATATAATATCAGTTATGCGAGTCAAAAATTATAGAGAAGGTTTGGCTTCCATACCACAGTGTAAAATAGTCCCCAAAAACATATTATTGACAAAATTCATGACCAAACACCAACAATTCGTCCCTATAATGGTCAAATAAAATAAGGCTGTGTACATATACGTAACTAAACGCATATTAGCACTAAATTAAGGCCAGCGGCTAATGTGTAATCCAATTTAGCGCGTTTACCTAGATTAAAGTGATAAAAGCCTTAGCTAATCGGTCACTTTGATGGCTACAATTAGTTTTTATGTTGGAATAGCTTTTTCCATGGTCTGGGCTAGGAGGTAAAGGAAATGTATGAAGGATATAGGTTGTTGATTTAGTGATCTAAGACCTCAGTGTCTCATTATACTGAACAACTTTTCCTAAGGAAACAATTCCGTGTCATCCTAACTAATTTCATAAATGCGAAAGTGAGTTTGTTTGTTTGTTAGGCTTTCACGCTTAACTGGCTGAACGGATTTGGATGAAATTTGGCACATGGGTAGGCCATGACCTGGGTTAGGACATAGATCTTTTTATCCCGGTAGTACGTTTCCGTGGGATAATTTTCGACCTCCACGCGGGCGAAGTTGCGCGGAAAAGCTAGTGAAAAATATATAAAAGCTTTCCATGACGTTCGGCATGAATAATTGATTACCTACCTAAGGAAGGAAACTTTCGTTTTTCAGACATGTATGTAAGTGATCATTACTTTCATGAGTTATAAGCTATTAGGTGTAATGGTAAAGTGGGGCTACCTTCACGGAACGGCAGGACGGTGTGATTGTGGAGCTATGTCACAAACCATGCTCCACCTCCTATCCTGACCTCTGTGTCCCACAACATGCAGTCAAAGTGACCTCTGCGCTGCCACCAACAACGCCGTGGATGTGGCAAAGTTTTGGGAAAACAAGATTTAAAATACAGTCGTGCCAGCGACACGGAGAAGAAGAAGGTATTATCATTAATCACCCTGTTAACGAATGCAGATCACAAAACAAACAGCATTTATACGCCATTTGGAGGATATTCAAGAGTCACAGTTTAGTGTAGTGCACACAAGAGAAGCAACTGCATTTCTTGGAGCCATTTCCAACACCTTTTAAAATATTTTACGGAATCAATTTTCTGACGAGGGAGCTTAGTAACCAGGATCATAAAACAGCATCAGCTCTTAGGAGTTTAATTTTACAAATACAAATTACATGAGGCAATTAAAAGTCTCTTACCTGTTATCCAAATGCTTGGAGTCAGGAGGTGGTGTTCCACTGGTGCTGGAGGTAGACTTGGCGCTGAGGTCCAGCGGCTGTTCCGCGAGGTTCGGGGACGAAGACGACGGCGCCTTCTCGCCCACCTCCGGTAACCTGGGGAGAGGAAAGACAAATAAGTAAAAAGTAGAAAATAGGAAATAGGAAGAATATTAGGAATTAAGAATGTTGAAGAGAAGTTTTATTATTCAATCATAAATGAATATAAAATCCATAATGAAGGACCGTTGAAATGTAAATCCTAAGTAAGATCCGGAACGGTTTAATGTTTCAAGCTGTAACTCGCATAAAAACAAGAATGATTTATTTGCTTTTGGGCTGATTTTTCAATCGACAGATAATTTTTATTCGTGGAATACGTCTGACGGTTTTTGTATGGAAGAACTGTCAAAATTCAAAATTATTTCTCCGGTAAAATTATCTGGGGTTGGAAAAATCTGCGCTTAAATAAAGATAACATTTTCTGCTTTATTAAAAGTTTTAGAAAAAAAAATTCTCGATAAATGTCCAATCCTCCAGCTAAAGAAACAAAGACTCCAGGCATAATTTATCAACCGAGCCCTTCTCCGAGTAAGTATTTTACCGTTTTAAGTTCTAAAATTGGTCTAAATTACCTCCATACATAATAAGACATGACGTCACAACTCAAATGCATCTCGTATGGCCTCCATAGCATATTTCGGAATTTGCCGAAAAAAAATTCAAATAAAAACAAAACACAATCGGAAAAAAATCGAAAATAAATAATTTAACAGTCCTATTATATTACACACGATGCACTCGATAAAATTCGGTACTCATTATAATATTTTAGTCGTGGCCTGATCTTTTAATGGAAAATATAAAGGGTTAGTCTAAAAATTGTGTGCTATCTTTGAGATAAGAAAAAAGGGTGATTGGCTTGCCACTCATCAATGTAGTTTTTCAACTGATATCTTTTGTATTTGTAGATTTTATCAGTTTTTGACCCTGTTTATTTATTTATAAGATTAATAACACTAGTAAAAATAAAATATAAAATCATTTTCTGAATGTGTCAACACAATTTATTCTTTCCCGTAATAAACCGCTTATAATAACACAACTATTTACACTTTGTATTTAATTAAATGACCAAAATAATGAATGAGTCAATATTTTTTTAATTTTGACTGACGTTTTCACAATTATTTTACGAAATCCTTCGATCCGAGAGGTAAAGCTTTATTTATTATCGTTCATTTGCGGACAGTTGAGAACCTCTTCATGACTCTGAATAATACCTTGGTTTAATTTAAAAAATCATTGCTGTGTTTTTTTCAGGATCTAAACGAGATATTATAAAACTTTGGTAATGCTATCAAGTATCTGTGTTTATTACATTGATTAAATGATTTTGGTTTAATTGACTAGCTATTTTTTTTTGCAGTATTGTGTTACCCAGTAACTGCGTTGTGGAGGTCAGATAGGCAGTCGCTCCATGTAAAATACTGGTACTCAGCTGCATTCGGTAAGACTGTAAGCCATCCTCAACATAATTGGGAAAAGGCTAATTGATTGACTATGTTGTTTCGAGATTAATTCTTCTATATTTTTTTCGGAATAGCCCCGTAGACGATAAAGTGCAAAAATATTGTCATAGCCATTATTTTTTAATAAACATTGAATGTGTACGTATGTGAAATTCATATAAACGTCTGTCATTTATTCAGCTGTGGACCAGTGTATGCAAAATGCGAGCTTTTGTTTATTCATTTACATAATTTTAATGAAAAACTGTGTCACAATGCATATTTTTTTTATATTTCACGGTGTATCTTAGGTTATTGACTGCTAAGTAGAATAACAGACACTGACCTACCTCTACATTATTATGGTTATTAAAGTCTGAAACGTAAAAACCTACTCTTGTTATGTTTTCAGTTCCATACTGTATTTTGGTGGAAAAAACATGCGCACTGGCGACAATAACAGTGTCTTTTTTTTTTTTGTAAAATTAAAAGTTTTTAAATTAAAATAATTAATAAAAATGTGTCAGTGGGAGTTGCAGGTCGTAGGCTCGCCCCCTGAGAGACGGCGCTTTCGTTTGTGTAAAATATTTCGTCACCGTCACCTCTCAAAACGGTGAAGGAATTTGCGAGGAAACCTGCATGTCCTACAACCAAAAATTCGAAGACATGTGACATCTACCAACCCGCACTGGGCCTGTATGGATTACGGCCCACTCCCTCCCACAGAGAGGAGGCAGGTGTCCCAGCAGTGGGAACATTATAGGCTGATTATGCAATACGTCACACTCATAGCTACAGATATAGGTACTCTTTTTTTTTTTTTGGCCCCTCCCGCTCTGGGTGGAGCGGAAGGGAGTGTCAGACTCTTACTGACTTAAACCCACCCGTGTTCCTTCCTTAGCCCTTTATGTTCAAGGACAGCGGTAACCCTTTCGGACGATCCCGCTACAGATATAGGTACTCTTACATTAGCATATCGTCGGTGACGCAAACGTATAATATTTTCACTTCAAAAAACACCGTGAAGAAAGTTGAATTCAATGGTTTGAAATCGTCGACACGCAGTACGCAAGCCTGATCAATGCTAGTTCCTTCCCTGTATGAAAAAACGCTTTTGCCCAGCTGTGAGACTATCCAGGCGCTTATTATAATTTTTAAATGATTAAAATATATAGCAATAATATACAATGGTGCGGAGGGGCTCGTGGCTAAATGATAACAGCCGCACGGGTCGATGAAGTTTAAGCAACGCTTGCCGCGGTCGGTTCGTAAATGGGTGACCATCCATTACATACCCTAGACCCCTCCGTGCCTTGGAAAGCACGTTAAGCCGTTGTTCCCGGCGGTCATTGGAAGATCTTTGACAGTCCTTACAGGTACAGTAACCAGCCTCACAAAGGGGTATCGTGTTAGCCAGTAACTCTCAGATAGGCAATCGCTCAATACTGGTATTCCACTGCATACGGGAAGCTGACCCTAACATAGTCTGGAAAATGCTAGGCTTATTGATTGATATAAATAATATACACATATAGTAATATTTGTGGTCAATGCCTAAACATGTATATCATAGATACTTTTGACATTTACGCAAACACTCGAATAGTTAAAGGTGTCAAAGTCGTGTCAATGTCAATTAATGTTGCTAAATCATTATCTATGAATGTTGAATGCTGAACTTAGGCTTCCTAATAAAACTGTTATTAAGAACAATATTAGGAGACATTGACATAGTCATCACGTTTTGGAAAGCGCATATGGCGATCGCATTTTGTTTTTGATGTGAAAACTTCTTTAGGGGCGGTGAGCGATTTTTGCCACCCTAAAGCTACGGCTAAGGTATCAAAAACCTCTCTAGGAAAACACACCATCTTCCTATCATAAATAACGATGCAGAGACGTCATTCGCCGGTAAATTGCAGACGCTATGTGGCGGCCACCGCTCTTTTAGAACCGAAACTTTACACACTCTTAGGACATCTGTGGTTATAAAATGGACGTAATATTTTTAATTAGGAACTAGTCATGTTGCTTCAGGCTTCAATGTCTCATGTTTAGGTTTCATACACGAAACAGCTTCATATCTAGGGAACACGACTAATGATCAATATTCGTGATCTGCAATAACATTAGGAGTTCAAAATCGTGATGTTAAATCATATCTAGAATCTTTTAGTGTAGCCTTGAATGGATAATCTAGTGCATCTAAATGAAGATAATTCTTTGTAATTTTTGCTAGTTTCTGTTACCGATGACTGCCACTCTATCAAAAATTAAAACTGTATTAATTAGAACCAAAAAAAAAGTATTACTGTGGGCTCTGTTTTCCAGTTTTTCTTTGTAATTGTGGTCATTGTTTTTTTTTTGGAATTATTGATTTTGAGATCTCGAACCTCGCGTATTCACAACGAATGGTTAGCGACAGCCGCCTTTCATACATTTAACGAGTGATCAGTGGCAATCGCTGACCACTAGTGTGGTCGGGAGTGGTGCGTGTACATCAGCTTTATGTAGAATTAATTAGATCATACTTATTAAGTAAGTATTTCTGAATTCCCCGACTAGTTTTGAATTCCGAAAGAAAGCAAGCCCTGGCGATCTATTCCGTAAAAATCTCGTCGTGAAAACTTAGGTGAAGTGAGCTGTCATTGCTACGGACTGACACTATTGACAGCTCACTTCACCAAAGTTTTCATGGTGATATTTTTACTGATCTGTAACAATATCACCATGAAAACTTTGGTTGGAGAACTCTGTAAAACTGTAAATAATGTTTCCAAAGCCTAGTAATTTATCACGCAACTTCTAATAGCATAAAACAATATTCGAAAAACATGTGGGAGTCGTTATCACATATATCACACGATATTTGCATAGTTTTTCAGTAATATTTGCTTATCCTTTCGACCTACACTCGTTTGGCGACCTTTGTCGTCCTATTTGTTAAATATAATTGAGTATTTGTTTTAACAAAGTATAACAGAATTGCTATGAATCAACCTTTTGTTGGTTTTCATATAGCAGGCATTGTTGGCGCTGTTTATCAAATTAATTTTATTTATTTTGTTGAATTTTGTAGATGTTAAAAAGGACACGGTTTTATTTTATAGTCCTACGTAATTCGATATTAAAATGCTGTTATATGTATATATTTGTTTTTATCTATAAAATATGGCGGATCAAAAGTACTAGAACTAATGTTACCTATAAATCTTTTCGTTATTCCGGAAAAACCCCTTATAGTACATTTATTTATTATTATTATTAAACTTACACACACTATCTTTACAGGATGACCCCAATACAATAGTGGTTACATATCAGGCACCCACTGTATGACGAATTTGGCCATCTGTCTAATGCATCCTAGAGGTGTGACCCGCCCAATCCCACAGTGCTTGAACACGGGTTGTCGTCGTCGAGGCTAATAAACGCTTTTTTTTTTTTTTGGGTGGGAAATCATCAACTGACCTCTCCCGTCTGGGCTGAGTGGAGGGCGTGTCAGACTTTTACTGACTAAAACCCACCCGTGTTCCTTCAGTTGCCTGTGCCAGGGGCCACGGTATCTCTTTCGAACAAACCGCAGCCCTGGCAGGGCTAATAAGCGCTGGCGTGACGATTTGGACTCGTCCCTAACCAATTGGACGGAGAAGGCACAGCTCAAAGAAAGGTGGAAGAATATAGGGGATGCCTTTGCCCAGCAGTGGGATGACACCAAGTAAAAGTAACAATACGGCAGAACAACAAATTATAAATGGTAAGGTCACTTTAACTGCATGTTTTGGGACACAGAGGGCAGGTTAGGAGGTGGAGCATGGTTTGTGATAGCTCCAAAATCACACCCTACTGCCGTTCTGTCAAGGTAGCCCCACTTTACCAGGTTGGACTTACAGTCACAGTGACATCTGCGCTGTCACCGACAACGCCCTGGAAGTGGCAAAGTTTTGGGAAAACAAGATTTAAAATACAGTCGTGCCAGCGACTCGAAGAAGAAGAATGGTAAGGTAATGGGGTGCTAAGTAAAGACAGGTCTTTCTTGAATATGTTTCCAAGTAAGAAAAGTTAAAAAAAACACCTGGATTAGGGATGCACGGAACCGGGAAGTATGGCAGATAAAAGGGGGTCCTATACCCAGCAATGGGTGATTCAGGGCTGAAATGATGATGATCATGATGTTTCTAATCTAATATCGCGACATATTCGTCAAAAATGTAAACAAATATGAGCTTATGGGAAAATAACTTTTATTCCTACACAATACAGTTCAGTTTACGCTACAACTTCAAACATTTTCATAACTTTTTCAATAGTGCTTGTCACTCTGAACTACTTAATCATCATTACAATAAAGTTGATATTTGTTTAACTTGAAATTACGTCAATTTGAAACATAAATAAAATTTGAATATACGCTCTACTACGCTCTTAAATGTTACAGCGAGGTAATTGCGTAACACACTATCATTTTGACGGTTCAACAACATTCATTGCGTTATTTACGTTGAGGAGCAGAGACATTTTTGGAACATATGAAGCAATGGATTAACAATATCCGTCAAAATGATTCAGATTAAGATTGATATTGTGTTGCGCAGGATTCTATATTGTTGACTATGAGCCAACTTATATCATTTAACCAACATGACCAGTTAAAAGAATGTGTTCCACATTCGGCCTAGGACAACACCATAAATATAACCAATATAATACATTACCTAATGACATTAAAGAGATACAATCCTTTACTTTATACAAAGGAACCATAAAGCACCACATCTTAAAAGCATTCTCTAAGTTTTAAATCTAACCCACCACACGAATTTAATTTACATCCTCATCAATTATTATTATTTACTAATTTGCTAAGTATTAAAAAAACTAGAATACCTACCGTGCCTTTCCGAAATATTACAGTACATACAAATAGTTTAATGAGTAATTGCTATTGACTTGCCCCCAAGACTCGATATGTAACAGTAAACCAACTTCTTCCCTTTACCTGCAACACTAAAAAATGTGTGTCTAATAACTAATCTACTACCTTCACCATAAGTAATTCTTATATTTAGTTTTAAGATTACCTTGTATTCCTCATATTAAACGAATTGTATTCTTTTTGAGAAATAAATGTCTTATGCCGTATAAAAGTTAATCTTACTTTTATAGCTGTCATACCAACTGAGTACCTCAACCCTTTATTACATCAGAGTAATTGCAACTGTCATGGCCGCCTAATTTCAAATGATTATATCTCCGGGCGTTACTTGGAGTCCATTCACATTACGCGTTTTTTACGAACAAAAGACGCGCGTTTCAAATTCAGTCCGATATTTGTTTCAACACAAACGCTTCACATATCACTTTAGGTGCGCGCTTGAAAATTGTCGAAATAAATTAATAGAAGTTGATAGTAATCTACTACTGTAACCTCTGCCTAACCCTACGAGGATTACAAGCGTGATGTTATGTTTTTTGCTGTGTTGTCCGTATATAAATAATAATTTAAGTAATAATAATAATAGTAAGAAGTAAAAACGCGTGTCTGTAGCTTATTTAGGACGCGTTTTTGTTAATATACTTAAATACATTTGCTTCATAAAACCATTTCGGTACACAAACGCCGCGTTTTTAAGTCGCGCGTCTTCTCCCTGCACAAAACCGCGTCGTGTGCCCAAACCCTTACACCTACATAACATGCGCCGTAAACCTTTAGTACGAAACAATATGCGTCATGGTAACCATTAATTTAATAATTATCTGACAATGACAGGAATACCTTGAACTCTGCTGAACCACTTTTAAAAAGGTCGTGTACAAGAACGGTTTATGTAAATGTTTTGAATGTGACCCAAAATAGGTCGGTTTGGGTTGGAGTTTTGGATGCTTTAGAACTATAAATTGTTTTGAATGGAATTTTGTCAAATAAGAAAAAAATGTTCGTGAACTCGTTTTATACTTATTGATAGCATAGCGTGATATAATTGATAGCATGGGATAGGATGCTGTGCTCAGGCGTAGCATGTCTTCTTCCTTCATACTTTAGACGTCATCTCAGCAGTCACCATTTTACCTACCTTTTCTTCGTGTCGCTGGCACGACAGTCATTCAAATTTGGTTGGCCTAAAACTTCGCTACTTCCTAGGCAGCCTACTTATTATCTTTAATTCTGTTTACAAAACAGTCGTAGGTATTTTCATTTCAATACCCATACATCTACTGAAAACTACCCCCATTCTGTGTCACAGAAACTGAATCAATTCCTATTCGAGTCAGTCCCTATTGTGTGTAGAGGAACACAATGTCTTCCCGCTGAATTTCCATTGGTAGCAAGTTGCGGCATTTTAACGTCTCCATGTAATGAACGGAGACATTGTCGAACTGAACAGGTGATGGCCGGGGGGTTGAGGGACGAGAATGTTGCGAAATGGATGCGATATTGTGTTGAGTTTTGAATGTGGAGGAGTCCGCTAAAGGCAGGACTAAGAAAAGCTGTCGTCTTGGACTCGTTCTTGACTGAGATTAGACGGGAACCCTTCACCCAGAAGAGTAAAACTATTAACCTTTGACTCACTTTGACCAAAGTGAGTCAAGGGTTAATAGTTTTTCATTGTGAATGGTCCCGCTCTTGTCCTCGATCACGCCTGATGGAAAGCGATGGATGAGGTCTATGATGGAACGAGCGTGCTCAAAAGAAACAGTAAAAGATTTGGAGAGTAAAATAAACAGTAAAAGATTTGGAGACTCTTAAGTCAAAATGTATTTATTAAAGGTGCAGATCATACATCGAACTTTTGACCCCGACAAACATGTTTAAAGTTGAGATCAAAATTAACTAAACTTAACCTTACCTTAACTTGAAGATTCTACAACATCAGTATAGTGGAAAATATGTGTGGGCTGTCTGTATTCGCAGGTTAGAATTACCAGGTCGCTGACACATCTATTTATTTACCCAAGAGGTGAAACAAGAATGCCATCTTTATCAAAACAATCGTAAGTCACAACAATCAGTCTCAAATTATAACTAACATGATAACAACAAGCCAAATTATCGCAAAAATAAAAACCGTCTTTAAATCGCTTCCATATCGTTTTATTTCTCGTTCATCCACATAGCACTGTCGGTGACAGACGTGTCCGCCTCACAAAGACCTCGGCGTGATGTTATTGTGTGTATTCTTAGAGACGTGGGCTCAATACTGAATTTGTATGACATTTTGTGATTTTAGAGTTGGGAAAGCCGTCAGGTATTGTTGGCGCAACCTGGGAATGCCTATATCGAGCATTGAGCAAAACGTTAGCACAGGTAGCCTATACTAGATAGGCTAATTGTTCCAATAGTAAGTATATAGCTAGATATTGGTTAAATTCTGGATATATTGCTAGTAATTGGCGGATATACAAACCTGCAAGGAAGCTTGGAACTGCAAAAAAATTATCTTGAGAGGATACAATATTCTTAGACCATAAGGGCAGTATTCGAGTGATAAACTTGATATAGTGAATAAACCAACAGAACTGGTTTTTGGCGTAGGTAGCGTAAGAACAATCGTTATAAGGAACATTCTTCCGACACAGCCTATTTTTTTGTGATATTTATTATCAACTTTATACACTAAATTATCATCAGCAGCCAGCTTACCATTGCTCGTCATGCTCCCCTCAAAATTGGTTTCTCACACTGAACTAATAGTCCATTGAATGGACTAGGGAACTAGGTGAGGAGTTCATTCGTTCAGTCCCGCAAAATCTCGTAAAACTCTCGTTCCCCGCATAGCATCGCTTGCGTCGCCGAGGCTCTCACAAAGCTGTTCTGATGTTATTGTGCTCACTTCTTGGAGACACGTATCGCACTGAATTTGTGATACTTCGTGCCCATTGATTTGTTAAGCTGTGTCATATTTTGAGATACGGTTTTGAATAGAAATCTTGCATTTGTAGGGCTTCACGATGTGCTGTGCCCGATAAGGTCAATATTGGGACCTACTCGTACATTGTTTTAAGTTTACTTGACAACTTGTATGTTCTCTGGAGTGCAAATAAAGAATATGAACTTTAGGTGATGCCAGATTTTGTTTGCCTGCTCTTGACCTCGATCACGCCTCGATAGATGAGGTCTATGATGGAACGAGCGTGCCCAGAAGATGCCTGCTTGCTTTGAAGGCAGACGGGTTAAATGTGGATAATACTCATTGAAAAGAGAAAGATGTCTGAAGATTGTGGTATTGGAAAAGCTCGCTTGTTGTGCGATGCGAAAGACCTAATTAGGGACGGACCTTTGAAAAGTGTAATTATTTACTATAGCGCATTAAAGAATTGTAGTGATTTCGGTAGATAGGCAGGCTTTATCAATTCTTTGACCACATATATCTAAGAGGCTCAACGAAAAATTTACATGCAATCCTGATAGCAACCCTTCCAATTGCTGTCTACAATATAAGCTTATTATATTTTGATAGGGGTTGGCTACAGTGACTGCTGATATGAGGATGACAAGAGATGTTGTGCTAACCCTAAATACTTCCATTTTGTTAAGAGCAGAAAGATTATGATGATAATGACCTTTTTTCTGACGATGATCGCCAACAGACTGGATTGCCCATATATCCAGCAATGCTGCAGCAGACATATTGCTACCTTGTGAGTGTTCGTTTTTGTCTGTGCTTGTTATCCTGTCTGTATCCTTTTATGTATCTGTTTGTATATGAGTCGTATATTAAACTAATTTTATTTTATTTTATCTTATGTCAAGACGTGCGAAGAAGCACCTATATCCTCCTTCTCTTTCTAAATTAAAAACCTACGTTCTTTTTACCTACAAAATAATCTTCTTAGAACACAAAGAAACACACAAACTGGTCTTAAAATCAGTTTATACAGCCAAAGGAACGACTCTCTCAGTAAAGGCGGAGCGGAACTCAGATTGTCGGTGGCATATCCGTTGTAAGTAGCAACGTGTCTGTGTCTTCTTATGCAGCGATAAGAGGTTTAGATACACGGCGTTTTAGGGGGTAAGCAGGGGTGTAGGTAGTGAGAGGGAATTAGATTTTTTAAGAGTTGGAATTGGAGTTTTGATGACCATAAGAACTGCGAGTATGCAAATGAGTTTTGCCAGAAAGCCCAACGAGATTTCTTTGAGTTCAAAATTGATTGATTGATTAATGATACCGTGGTTGTAGAAGTTAGATTATTTAGAGATCAAGTTTAAAGAACTGAACGTGCATTAATACAGGCGGTAATAAATGAAGATGTGTAGGTATGGGATCAAAATGAGGAGATTCAGTAGTGAACGGAGAAGATGAAAACGGTACGCTGTTACTAATACATTGAAATCAATATAGTAGCCTCCCGACCGATTTGGTCACGGTGGCCAATCTCAACGGAGATTAGCCAGTTACGCAGGATATATATAGTGTTATAGTGTTTATAGTGCTCAAGTGTGTGCGTAAACACAGGTGCACTCTCTGTTCCTTTACTCTCAGAGTGCGATGGGACGGCAATCCGACACGACCGGAGAGAGATCAGAATCAAAATAGCCGATATAACTACCTATAGTGCGGATAAGTATAAAGGTTTGAAAAACAAATCTACCATTCCAAGGCTCTAGGTTTCATTAAAAAGTTTTCCTATTAGCATTGAGTTAGAATGACATTCGTTATACTTAAAGGTCGCTTCAAGAAATCAGCTGAAGGTACAAGTTAAGATACTTATAATATCCTTACAAATGCTTTACATTCAGTTTATGTATTGATAGATTGAGAGGTTTAAAGTCATCTATAAGCTTGGCAAGGTAATAAAAGTAGAAATTATTGAAGATGAAATTTGAACTACCCTAAGAAAAGGAAAACCCACAGTAAAGAAAAAAAAAACAAAGAAATGAATTTTGCAGTCTTCATTGAAAAGTAAATAATGAGTTAAACTTTAAAATACTCTATACATATTCAAACTAAACAAATACTTAAAACAATTTACCTTAACAATCATTTAAATATAAACAAAAGAACGTTTGAATATTATGACGTCACCTGTCATGGCGGAGATGCATCAACAATGGCTGCCGCGGTGGCGCGAATTCAACTAAACGTATTTAAATTACAAATTGTGAACCTTGAGGCTGCACCTGATACTGAATACGTATGTAAGTACTTACAGAATTGTAATAGGTACTGCTCGGTTGATAAACGAGGCTTCTATGATGTGAATAGAATTGTAGCACTTAATAAATGATGCTAAACGCAACTGCAGTCTTAAAACTTGTTCTATGAATGCTGGAGTCTATGAACACTTGTCTCATATTTTTATTCAATAGCAGTGCAATGTTTTAATTATATTATATGGTGGTTTTATAATAAGAAGTCTATGTTTCTTCAAAATTACCTCCTTTAAAGTCAGGATTAACAAGAAAGAATATGCAGTCAAAAATATGAAAAGCCTCCAAAGTACAGTAAAGATAATGAGAAGTCAGTAACGTTACTTTTCTGACTAGCCAATATTTATAGCCACGGCTTTTTGGAACGGATCTGTAAGTATACATTCTGATATATAGGTACTTATTTGATGTAGGCTTGAACGCATTCTACGGGACTCAATGCAAACATTTGGTCTACTCCCTAAGCACGAAATCCGTAGTTTCAGCCAAAGTTTCGGGCATTTCCAACTCCGTATCACCTACGGACATAAGATTAGTTCGGAGACTGAACTCAGAATTAATCACAACATGATTTGACAGCTGTCCCTGCTCCCGATACGTTTTATCCCGTTCGAAAAATTAAATTTGTCACTTGTTTTGACGGATCAATTACTTTCCGACGGACCTGTGTCTTCGTTGACAGACTTACGGCCGTATAAAATCACCTATATATCACCAGTTTTGGCATAATGGAGGTAAAAAAACATACCTACGAGTATCTCTGGTTTTAACGTCCCAATAACCTATATCATTAGCGATCTGTATGGTTATATTATACTGGCAGTTATTATTTGTACTGGGTACCATCAGTAGCGATCTGTCAATAGGTTATTGAGTTCGGCCGTTAGAGAGTAGATCCCCAGAATACCGTTGACATCCCTAAGGAAACAATTTGGTCAACTTTTTCAGAAATTTAGTTCACAAGTATGATGATTAGGACATACAGGCAGAATATTGTCTTGTTTTAGTCATATCCAGTCTACTTATCGCTCAGCATAGATTTTTCACATAGAACTTTGAGAGGATGTTATAGCTAACATAACGTTTATTGCAGCATTTACTATAACAATAAGATTGTTGAAATTAACAGTTTATGGGAATAGGAATAGGTGACGCTGTTTTTCTCATAATTATTCAAGACTTAAGTACCTGCCGAAGGTATTGTAAATCAAAATAACTGGCAAATGTCCAGATTTCCTTTATTGGTACGCTAGTCACATAACCAGAAACGATATGAATTCCAATAGAATGCTAGCGAAGGTTAGATTTTAATATAATTGACATTAGGGGGTTAGGTTGGTAATTTATAGTGTTAACTTTATCGATTCGATTGGAGGGGCTTGTGGTTAAGTAATAACAGCCGCACGGGTCGATCGATCAGGTTAAGCTACACTTGCCACGGTTGTTCAGTCGATGGGTAGGAGATGGAGACCATCTTCATATACCAAGACCCCTCCGTGCCTAGGAAAGCACATTAAAGCGTTTGTCCCGGCTGTCATTCGTGGATTTTTGACAGTCGTTACGGGTCGTCAGAAGCCCGAAAGTTTGACAACCAGTTTTAGCAAGGGATATCGTGTTACCCAGTAACTGGGTTGTCGAGTTATAACGATTGCAAAGATCTACAAATGACAGCCGGGACCGAAGACTTAATGTCCTTTCCGAGACACAGACACTTTTCAAGGATAAGAAAATGAATTTCAATAAATATCTAAATAACTGGGGCTCGTGGCTAAATAATAACAGCCATACGGGGTCTAGCTTCAAGGTAAAGCAACACTTGCCGAGGTCGGTCTGTGGATGGGTTTATTTCCATTACATACCGAGACCCCTCCGTGCCAAAGGGTAGCGTGTTACCCCGAAACTGAATTCTGGAGGTCAGATAGGCAGCCGCTCAGTGTAAAATACTGGTATTCAGCTGCATCCGGTAAGACTGGAAGCCGACCCCAACAGAGATGGGAAAAGGTTAGACAGATGATGATCCTACCTACCTCATTGTGATGACCTACGTCATTTGTGGTTTAAAGGAAAGACTAATCCAATGGCCATTTATGGTGATGAAGAATGAAGACTCCTTTTTAGAAGATGTCTATGTATGGCAAGACACAAAACTAGGTAGAGTTGATTCATTGATTGGGGCTTAAATAAACAATAGTGCTATGTAGAGCAAGGTCGGTATGATGCACTATTGAACTTGTAAGCCCTTTTAAAAAAATGTCTCCGAAACGGGAACTTCTCAATTCGGATACGTTATCAAGTCTGCTTGTCTCTGGGTATTCCAAACGGACTAGGATGATATGTAAAAGGGTACAGTAGCCTGCCAAATGAGTAAGACACTTGGCACAATCACAATCTGAAGGATTTTGAAAGAAATTCCTAATCCATTGCTTTATACCTATGTGTGAACAATCCGTCTGGTCGATAGCAAAACGCAATGGGTATTGTGGAATTGTCAAAATGAAAGGAACTGCCATCCCTACAATTTAGTTATAATCTGACGAACTACTAATGACCGATTCCTATAATTTACGGACCGTTATTGGTTATAATTAAGATACTTATACCTTCTTTACCAATAATGAAGCAAAGACCTCATAGCTTTGCATAGTAGACCCTCCCATATGGAGTAGCTATCACAGGTAAAATTAGCTTACGAATCTATTTATATGCCCAGTTTGGCAATAAAAGATGCTACCATTGGTAAGCAAAACTATTCTTTTTGTTTATAGGAACCGAACATTAGAGAGAGAGGCAAAAACTGCAACACTAAACAAAGCAAGCATTTCAGTTTAAAAATAATATTTTGATCGCATCTCAAGGACACCTCTTCACCTATGAAAGGAATACTAGTCTCCACCCACGCTTTGCTTGTATAAAAGAAGTAAGAAATGGGTCAGGGCCTGAAGCCGAGATCTTCCCACATCTTGGCCTGACACGAAACCAACCAAGTACTCTAGACCTTCAAGTCTTTAATTGTAAAGCTACTAAACATAAATACTAACCTATCAAAGAAACCTGACTAACAGGATATCGTTTGTAAATGAATCAAGCTGATCTGTCCGCTATTTCAAATCTTTTATTCATTCATGAATGTTTAATGAAAATTGCATCGCAGATATGGATGTAGAATTATTCAATGTCGAAATGGGTGGAAGAAAAAAAGCTATGTGTCAGCCCTTTTGAGAGTGTTCTCCTCCTCTATCCCTCTGATCTATGCGAGATAACTTATGCTTTGGAAAAAAACGACACCCACATAGCACGGTTGGTAACGGGAATGACAGCACTGGATGCACCTGACTCTATAAGTAACTTGGAGGCTAGGAAGTGGCTAAATAATAACAGCTGCATGATTCGATCGAAGATTAAGCTACACTTGCCGCTGCCAGGGCGTGGATGGGTGACCATCTCATTACATAATATATCGCGAGACCCCTACGTGTCTCGGGAAGCACGTTAAGCCGTTGGAAAAAAGATCTACGAATGCCGGGAGGCATTCGTAGATCTTTGACAGTCATTACGAGTAGTTAGAAGACCGAAAGTCTGACAACCAGTGACTTTTGTGGTACCCAGGAACTAGGTTGTGGAGGCCAGAAAGGCAGTTGCAGTGTAAAATACTGATATTAAGCTGCATCCGGTTAGACTGGAAGCTGACCCTAACATAGTTGAGAAAAGGCTAGGCAGATTGGAAGGCTAAGAAGTCTTCTAAGTGATGATGTTCTTTAGCCTGAAGTATCAAGCCTAAAGCATCAAAGTTCACCGGTTACCATTGTTAATCAAGTTTAAAACATTAATCGCTCATTGTTTTACAAAATCTTTGGCTAAAAGGTATTGATATTTCGCCTTAAACTTTATAAATTCAATGCCGTTAGAACGGCACCATTCATACGATGTATAATTTTGTGATCATCGTAAATCCTTTGGGGCTAGCCTTGGTGGGCCCTTAAGGTGCTGCGAGCCCTTGCTGTTTTATACAAAATAAGTATCCTTTACCATAGTAAAGGATACTTATTTTGTATATGCATATGGTTTTTTTATTAAATAATATTGTGGCGTGCAATCAAACTCTTTTCTTATTCAGAGATGCTAATACTGTAGTGAACAAAAATTGCGTCAAGTAAGGATTACTCGGATGGACCGACGACTTTATGATAGTGGCTGGGACAGACTGGATGTGGAAGGTGGAGGACACAGTGTTGTGGCGCAGCCTGGGAGAGGCTTATGTCCAGCTGTGGACTGCGATAAGCTGAGTTGAGTTATTGAAGGACTACTCAAGGAGTATTGCCAAAGTATTGTCACTTGTAAAGCCTGCTACCGCTGACTAAAAAACCTTTTCTTTTTTGTTTATCACAGTGTGGGGTTTGTCATAGAAACGATGGATGAACTGTGTAAAAGATGATATGGGTAGAAAGGGAGTGACTACCGAGATGACGATGAACAGAGAAGTATGGAAGAAAAAGACATGTTGCGCCGACCCCAAATGAATTGGGATAATGGCAGGAGAATGACGGTGATGATCATAGAATGGGGTCTGGTTCAAAGTGGGTATTTTCGGTGAGTATGTCTGATGCAGCTTACCATCGTGCCTACCCGGTAAATCTTCTTATCACGTCTTTAGCTCCGCTTCTTCTTTATGATACATGAGTATCAAAAGATATGTCTTTTGATACACATGTATCACAAAGAAGAATCGGAGCTAAAGACGCTATGGTAGGTATTATATAAATGGTCTTGTAAGAAGGATTCCTCACACATCTACCTTAATATTACTAGGCACACTTACAGCAAATCGTCTATATTGAGGTCAAGGTGTACGCTATTCATTGTTGATTTTTCACTCAATAATAAAATCATGGTGCTGTAAAATTGTACGTTAGATACATCGTGAATTATGATTATGATCCTTGACTGGTTGAATGGAGGTAATATTATAGCTAAAAGATTGTTTGAAACACTTTTAATATAATATTATATTAGTGTTATGAACTAAACTAACTTGGTAGTGGGCAAAATCCTAACTAATATAAGTGCGAAATTGAGTTTGTTTGTTTATTACGCTTTCACGCTAAAACCACTATACAGATTTGGATGAAATTTGGCACGTGGGTGGACCATCCTGGGTAAGGACATAGGATACTTTTTAACCCGATATTCTTACGGGAAAGAATAGACAGTTTGTAGGTTTTATATGACCTGAATCTGACATATGAATCAACGTTCAAGGATATAAGTCGAATACTTCTATGTATAATTCACTTCCGATTTGGCACAGAACCGACATTAACCTTGAAGGAAGCATCCTTCCTTTATTTCCTTATACTAACTAAGGAATTCCTCTCATGTATTAGGTACGGTTTGCCCAAACAGATTTGCCGCCGCATAAGTCAATTCTTAGATTCCCAACTCTACTCCCTCTTGCTGTTTTATGTCTAATGACACTTGGTCCGTTACATCAGTCATACAGTCACAATCCAAAAGTAACTCCGTCTAACTGTCTGGCTATTAAAATTTCACACCAAAACCACTAAACCGATCGTTCTAAAAATTGACAGATATGTGGCTACTGATTGGTCAGTCGGTTCGACTGTGGCCACTATCTCACTTTATGCAACGAATTCTACAGCTATAGTATTAATAAAATCGTAATCTAGGCTCACCTATCGGTCTGCCTCTGCACCAGCCGCTGCATCATCCAGGGTTGGGACAGCGGCGGCGGCGGCACCAACCCGCTGCCGAGCGCAGCCAGCGCCGTCAGCATCTGCTGAAACTGCACACACATGTCTGTGTACCCCTGCTTGTAACATAGCTTAGGATTAACATACAGAAAATATGGAGAAGCTACCTTTGGAAGAGTTACAGGAATAAATGAGTTGGGTGGAATGATATAGTATACTTTATCTATGATTGGGGGGCTGAACTGCACGGCATGTATTTACACCCCTGCTTTTAATATTGCTTAGGATTAACATACAGACAATGGAGAAACATTAACCTTGTCTTTTGGACTTAGGAGCTCACAGAGAGAAGTGGAAGAGAGTGGGAGGCCTTGACAATACGGGCTAATAAAAGAATGTGGTGAAACTGCTTTTAGAAGAGTTACAGGCTAAAGATGTAGGGAGCCTGAAACTGTACACATCTTTGTCTGTGTCCTTGTAAAATTGTTTAGGATTAACGTACAGGTAAAGTAAAAAATAAAAACATAGGAGCAAACAGAGAGAAGTCGAAGAGAGCAGGGAGTATTTTACACTGAAACACGTAAACGGGCTTATAATAAAAATTCAGAGGAAGCTATGTTTAGGAGAGCAAGAATGTAGAAAGAAAGGTGTAGTAGTGAATACTCGGGTACACGGAGATAAGGACCAGGGGAAAGATATCACAGTTTTTAAAGGATCATCTGGCAAAAAGCAAAGATAAAAGGGAATGTTTTCAAGATCACCCTTGGGTTGCGGTAAATAAAAAGCAATAAAGCTTCTTAAAAAGTTCAAGGCGCATATTGAAATAAATGATGGCTTCCGTATGAAAGGACCAAAATTGGTTTATGTGAATTTCTTTTCGATTCTTTTATTTTACAACTGATGGATGATATTTATAAATTTTGGCACAAATCATTAATACTTATACATATACTCATAATCAGTGAATAATGATCCCACTGCTGGGACTCAGACCTCCTCTCTGTCAGAGGGAGTGGGCTGTAATCTACCACGCGGGCCCAGTTCGGATTGGTAGATGTCACATGTCTACGAATTTTTAGTTCTAGGACATGCCGGTTTCCTCACGATGTTTTCCTTCACCGTTCACAAATCATCAATATAAATTGCATCAAAACAAGTTTTTATCGTCATAACGATGATCACGTAAGACAGTTAGTAATTGTTCATACATTGTAGTCTTCGTAACTAATTATCGATAATTCAATATAAAGGAGACACGGGTATTTTATTTCTCGTTTTATTATAGAAGGTGGTCCTTGTGTACCTCTAATAGGATGATCAGTAACATACCTGTGCTATAGTCTGCGGGTTCTGCGCCTGCAGTTGGAGCAGGTGCTGCAGCAGCGGCGGCGCCGACGCCGGGCTCTTCGCCCCCGACACCGAACTGCTGTCCGACTCCGATGCGGGACTCTGTGGAAGAAGATACAGAAGTATGAGAATATGACAATACACAAGTAAAGAATCGATTCATAGTTGAAAATTCAGTAGTTCAAAAATCTATCAATTCCTATTTTTCTGCCTTTAGGGGTAGATTATATTTTTCAATTTTAAAACCAAATAAATTGGGGCGAATGACTTCAGAAGTAGTTTGTATCTTATCTCTGGGAAAAGAATCCGCTGAATAAGATGGTTTTGGTAACATAGGGTCGCTTAACAGACAGATCTTTATACACACACACTTTTTTTTTTTTTTTTTTTTTCTGGGTGGGAAATCATCAAATGACTCCTCCCGCTCTGGGCGGAGCAGAAGGGAGTGTCAGACTTTTACTGACTAAAACCCACCCGTGTTCCTTCAGTTGCCTGTGCCAGGGGCCACGGTATCTCTTTCGAACAACCCGCAGCCCCGGCGGCATCGGCCCTAGCGGACCCCGTCAGTTCGTGCTGAGAGCTCTTTGAGGTTCGCGTGGAACACAACGCGCCGTCGACCCGGGCCTGGTCCTTACCGGGCGGCGAGCTGCCCATAGCTCGCCGCCCGCAAGCCCGCGCCTACGGTGGCCGGGAGTCGGCTGTTGACTCCCGTCCAGGGCGTCTCCTGCGGCGGCTAGGAGCGCGAGGGTGCAGCGAATGCCTCTCCCTCGCGCGCTCCGCCTCCTCCTTCGCGAGCATTACTGCTACGCAGAAGGAGGTGACGGCCTCCCATTCACTCTCGCTCCGGACCATGGCCTGTATGAGGGCCGGACGCGAGAGGTCGCCGCCGCCGATCGCCGCCACGAGGACACGGCGGGGTCCCGCCCAAGCCGGGCAGACCTCCACCGTATGCTCCACCGTGTCCTCCGGGCGATCCCCACAGTGGTGACACCCTGGCGTTTCCTCCCGCTTTATCCTGAACTGGAACCTCCCGAAACAACCGTGTCCGGTGAGGACCTGCGTCAGGCGGAAGGTGAGGGCGCCGTGGCGCCTCTCTAGCCACTCCTCAAAGAGGGGACTTATCGCCGCAATTGTGGCGTGCCCATTATACACACACACTCAGACTTAGAAATAAACAACGGAACAACAAATATTTGTAGTTTATAATCTTATGAGAAGAAAGTGACTGTTTCTATATATTCATACTAGCTATCTGCCCGCGATTTCATCGCGTGAAATTTCTTGTTCTCCCTACTGCTATTACTTCGTTGTCGCTCGGCTCCTAAGAGTCCTAGCATGATGTTAAGTAGCTTATAGCCTTCCCTCTAAAGAAGTTGGCTATCAAATGCAAGACGTTTTCAAATCCGACGGGTTATTCCAGAGATTAGCGCATTCAAACAAACTCTTCAGCTTTATTATTAGTATAGATATGGATAGATTTGTAAGAGAAACAATTGAAGAGCACAAAAGGCTTGAAAAATTGACAAAACCAACGAATTCTAGATTTCTACCACCTCATTAACTAACTAATCATACAATCACAGTTTAATCATAAACCCCGTGTTCTCCTCATTCACAAATGGTCCAAGAGAAACACTTTAAAATTAGATTTGAATTTGAAACGGTATTACCGGAACCAACTCTACTTCGAATTCGTTTTGAAATCAAATTAATTTCATTAACCTAGTGCATAGCTTTAATATTGACTGATGTCGGTTCTTGTAACTGCTATTGGAACTGTTTCGACGATTTCTAGGTTTTAATAGCATTTGTCTATAAGTAGCCTTGGTTATACAGATGTCGGTATTGAAAAACACGGACGATTTTTTGAAAAATTCAAGCGTTTGGGATTGCCATTCTGACGAATTAAATTCTTCTGCAGAGAAAAACAGGATACCACTTGAAATCTAGAGCTATGTGTATTTACTGATTAAAAGGCAGCTCTTGGTACGTACTAAGTTATTCGTAAAAAACCTTTAACTTATGATAACCTGCAATTCCAAAACCCTTAACCAAAGATAATGTTGATCAACGAAAAAGGTCTCGATTCTAATCATCATGATTAAGGCAGTAAACACAGCTTTATAAATAAGCCTATAATGTTCCCACTGCTGGGACACAGGCCTCCTCCTGTGAGAGGGATTGGGGCGTAATCCACCACGCAGGCCCAGTGCGGGTTGGTAGATGTCACATGTCTTCGAATTTTTTGATTCTAGGACATGCCGATATCCTTGTGATGTTTTCCTTTACCGTTTTGAGAGCAGTGGTGATGAAATTATTTACACAAAGTAAAGCGCCTGTCTGTGTTCGAACCCACGACCTAGAACTCGTAAGTCGGGGTTGTTAGCTCTGGGCCATCACTGCACTCCATAGTATATCATGGTTTAAATTAGAACCTGCAACCAGAGGCTTGTAACTTCAGATCACCGCGTCAATTATAAACTAAATCAAATGCCGGAAACAATCAAGACATTGTAATCATCAGATTATCGTCCGTAAACAGATTACCACAATTATCGAGTCACTTGCCATCGACAAGGCCGATTTTGATCATAAACGGTCCTTCTTACGTCACAACATGGTCCTATTTTCCGGTATTTCGCCATTGACCTTATTGGCTAAGGAAACGTGCGGCAATTAAATGATTTTTTCTAGAAATATTCGATGCTTATCGCAGTTTAGAAACTGGTTTTTTGTTGAAGCGTTTTCTCAGTTAGTCAGATGCTGTTTTCCTTGTGATGCTGGCTTTGGATTCGTGGGAATTTTCATTAAATGTTACGACTACTATTTTTCCTACTGGATGAGAATGGGAGAAACCTTGGGACCTTTCATTGATTAGAGTTACTTTTATTTTAATTAACTTTTAACAAACATTCTCCTTTAGATAGCAGATAGCGTAAAGCTTATTAAGTTTATTTTGTATGCAATCAATATAGGTAACCTACAACACACCTTGCATTTATGGAAATAACTATAGTAAAATTATTTACAATACAATCTATATTCACCAAAATTGCATTAAATAGTACCGTAATAAGTTTAAAAACAATTACTTAAACAGGTGTACGAAAAAGGACCACTTAGGTAAAGTAAAAGAACCGATATTTTAAATACTTTAAAAGCTTGACGTAGGTACACAATATAACTAGGTATTGAACGGTTCCGTCATTCGAAGGCGATCGTGCTTGTAATCTACCCATCGCAACTATTTATCAACAAAGTATTTATTGCATTAATATTGCGTGTCATTTCATGATATTATCTACAGTTAATAGGCAACGAAATTGTCGCCATTTTGAAGACTACTTTTTAAAATATTGGTTCTTATAACCACTTGAATAGATAAACATAGTTTAAAGACATCATTGTTTGCATGTTAAGCGTGAATAAAAAAAAACTAACCTACTTATACTTAATTATTATTTAAGATACAGAATTTAAATTAAATTGAAAATCATTTAAAGGTTTGATAGAAAACAAATGATACTCATTGCTTATTATCACCATCTGCCTAGCCTTTTCCCAACTATGTTGGGGTCGGCTTCCAGTTTAACCGGATTCAGCTGAGCTAAGCTAAGCCGTTCTCCCGGCTGTCATTCGTGGATCTTTGACAGTCGTTACGGGCAATCAGAAGCCCAAAAGTCTGACAATCAGTCTTACCAACGAGTATCGTACTTATTAAAGTAAGAAAAAAAAATACTGGTATTCAGCTGCCGACCCCACCATAGTTGAATAAAGGCTATGCAGATGATGATGCTCTTCAAAATATGACGTATTTTGTGGTTTTGTCTTGCATAAACCTAATCGTAGGAACTAAGAATCGTGTCAAGTAAATAAATAATGTATTTTGATTGGTTTAATTTATTGCGGATTTAATTGATTAGAATATACTTAAAGCCACGTATTTTCATTTAGTAGGTTTTATTTAATTAATTGCATGATTACGTCATGTTGCTTTATTGAACATACTAACTGAATCGGTTACTCTGCAACTTCTAGCCTACTTAATGCTAACTCTACTATAACTTTCCGACCAGCTAAAATATCAACTGAATCATTTCAGTACAAATTACTTAAATGTTAAACCTCAAGCATTTCTGTTTTTTTTTAATACACTACGTAGGTAGATACTGTTTGTTTTCCTTAATAAATGAAATTACATATAATACAGTATAAAGACTCGAATGTTTTAGCTATGCAGAAACGTGATGGAAAATGCACATACAAAATTATTATGTATCCAATTATGAACCTCTACATTATCTTCTCGATGAGAGAGCACAAAGAAACATTAAAACTCATCATTATAGTCCATACTTCTCTATTAGTCGTCATCTCGGTAGTCACCCCCTTTTCTAACCATATCATCTTTCACACAGTCTACCCATGGTTTCTTTAGTCTTCCCCTACTCTTATAGCAATCCATATTCATACTCAATACCATATCATTTAAAAAATATTGTAAACGCCAAATTATTTTTAAAAGAGTAACCGTGGAGTTTCTTGCCGGCTCTTCTCCATAGGAAACGACCAATTGGAACCGTGCACCTAGCTTCTGACGTTTCACAAGTGCCCACGTAAGTTTATGTGAAATAAAATATTTGGATTTGATCTGATCATCATCCTAGCCTTTTTACAACTATGTTGGGGTCAGCTTCCAGTCTAACCGGACGAAGTTAAATACCAGATACTACCCAAAACTATAATAATATACTTAATACGAGGAAATAAATAAACATGAGGGAACCAAGACCGTATCGAAAGACCAAATGACACATTTGGCAAAGGACCACGATCACCGTACGTGTATTGTTTAGACACAATATAAATTCCAAGCATGGTCTTCTTTATTTATTAAACCTTCCCATTCAAGATTTGAAATACCTCGCTAACTTCAAGAATGTAATGTCAATTAAAACAATCGAAATGAGACTAATAATTAATGCTATCATGAGTGTAGTTCGTGTAGGACTTTGTTCGTTGGACTTTGTACTTCTGATTATGTACCTAAAATTATATGTGGGGACGGAATTGAGCTGCGGCTTTGATACTAGGTATGCACTTGTTTAATTGTTGACTAGCTTCTGCCCATCACTTGATATTTCTTGAGCCACCGACTCATCCTGTCACATCGCATTACCTGTCTGCTCTGTTACTTCGTTTTGGCTTAGCGTTATTTCTGACTTTTTTCTCTTTGCTCAACTCCTAAGGGTCCTGTTAGTTAGCGTGATGTTAATTGTAGTCTATAGCCTTCCCCAAGAATTGGGCTATCAAATGCAAAGAGAATTTTTCAAATCCGTCTGGTAGTTCCAGAGATTAGCGCGTTCAAACTAACAATCTCTTTAGCTTTATTAATCAATTAGATTTTAAGAACTTCAAACAGAATTTGGGAATGACAACCTCCTTTAATTCTTCTAAAACTACAGTCTACTTAAAAAAAAACTGATTCTTGGTCCTTTCATTAGGAAAAGTGGCTTCCAGACTTCCTTTTTTCAAGGCAAATTAAAGTTTATTTTCTTCCCAAATCTCTGTAGATCTTGATACGGCAAGTAAACGTTTCCTTCTCTTCTAAAGACTCTATCATTCGGTCTTCAAAATGATTATTTCCTACACAAAGCGCCAGCTCAGACCGGAGACTACAACAATATTTTACAACGTCTACATTATAGGGAGAAAATTACCATAAACAATAACATTTAAATACCACATATAGACAACCGACATAGCATAATCAGGCAATAATTTTCCTACTGCCGGGACACAGGCCTCCTCTCTGTGAGAAGGAGTTGACTGTAATCCACCACGCGGGCTCAGTTCGGATTGGTAGACGTCACATGTCTTCGAATTTTTTGTGCTATCTAGGACATGCCGGTTTCCGGTTTTTTACCAAGGGGTATCGTATTACCCAATAACTGGGTTGTGGATGTCAAATAGACAGTCGCTTCATGTAAAATACTGGTATTCAGCGGCATCCGGTTAGACTGGAAGCCGACCCCAACATAATTATGAAAAAGCTAGGCAGTCAGATGATGAGTAACATAGTAATTATATTCAGATACTTTTTTAACACTCTTTTTTCCAGTCTCTTCCTACCCCCTTCCTTACCCAGAAATTATTTATATATAATTTTATTTTATCCTAAAAGAAGTCGTAACACCAAATAGGTATTATCCTCGCCAGTCGGTGCAACCAGTTGGGTTTACCTTGACGTTTTGCTAATCACGACCACCTTGAATATTAACTAACGGCTTGTTTAGACTCGCGTCACTGCCTACATAAATATATATATATACGTTGATACATAAATAACTTGTGTATACTTTGGTTTTTAGCAACGGCATGTAAGATATATCTGAGGGTTTTTTGCGTAGTTCATACTGTTGTACTGTTGATTTTGTTTGGGAGATTCGGCAATTCACAACTTGAAGGGATAAAATGAGAACAGTTTTAGCTAAGTAATGCGCCAATTCCATAGCTTTGGTTGAAGTCCCTCATGAAAGGCTATTTGGATCTAAGATGGTAGCGTCTGTTGATCGTGAATCCAGAAAATTCGGAAGCCACAAGGCTGTATCATTCGAATACATGTGACATCTACCAACCCACATTGGGCCCGCGCGGTGGATTACGGTCCACTCCCTCTCACCGAGAGGAGGCCTGTGTCCCAGCATTGGGAACGTTATACGCTGATTATGCTAAAGCTGTACTAACATTTCAAACATGTCTCTGCTAAGTGACAGTCTTCCTATGAGTTCCTTCAGATAGTTGGGCTAGTGAATTCGATTTCTGGACCTAGGTATATAGGTAAGTGTAAATAAAACAAGATGTAGTCATGGTATGCAGTGGTCCTAACGGAATGGAGGGTGGAAGAACCACCATTTTATAAAAATCAACTCCAATCCAACCACTAAGTATCATAGTGCTAGATATTCTAAAATTAGAATGGATATATATTTTTAGGCTTATAAACAAAGTTTTCTTTTCATTGTTTTGATTGAATAAGTAACAGTGCGAGATAAACCACAGTGACATTTATTCCAGAGTAGAATTCAACACTTATCGTGTGACTCCTTATTAAAAACCTTACGCACGCACATGTGTATTCCAGGCTGTTATTGATACCAGCTTAGATATCCATTTAAGGGGTTTACTAAGTGAAGAGTTATTTCGTTGATTGGTGACCTGCAACTATTTAGAACTTAAAGGGCAGGGCAACTGTGTCAATGCCATTTGTTGTCACTATTCTTCGTTCACCCGTTTTGGTATAAACTCGAGCAAAGGTTAAATAAAAAAAGGAAATTGCTAAAGATAATCCTAAGGCTATAAATGAAATTATTACGTACACCGTGTAATTTCCATTCATTCATTTAATAGCCGTGGATAATAGCCCGAACTTAACAACCAATTCACAGTAATTGACGGGTTCAAATCCCAATCTATTTTTTCTAACGGCCCAACCGTTCCTAGGATTACCATTAAAAAACGTTCGAATTACGAACAGCTGCTTATTTGAACTTGGAACGTAAAAACTGGCAACATAATTTGCCGCTCGCCAAATGGTGGGGTCTACATTCTAATTCTAAACTCGCGGCCTCCACCAATAGCGGGCGAGGACGACCCAACATGGCCGCCGTGGGAACCGGTTAATGGGCCGTTTGAATTTAGAATAGTATTTTTATTAATGCGTTCGAGAACAATTGGATTTTTTTTTCTTTTAGTTCTAATTCGTTATTCATTAGAATTAGGGGTCTTGGGCGTATGTATTCGTTTACATATATGCTAAGTGACTTAGAATGTTCAGCGTATGTTAATAATTTTTAATAATAGGTAATTATTATTCACTATACATAGATAACTTCATTCTAGTGCTACGAAACAGCTTAGGCAGATGTTTCTATTTAACAAAGTGCAATTATAAACGTTTCTTGGACTCCACTTTTTTTCTCTACTCTATTAGATATTGTCCAATTCATGGATTAAATATAAATTGTATTAATTGCCCCGATCCTTACGTAGTGACTGATCCAATTTAGGGTATAACTAAACGCTCAATAACATTGCAAAGATCAAATATTAAACGTTCTGATACATTGTAAATTGTATTAATAAATGGAGTTGACTATTAACGGCGATCAATTGATTATGTTCACGTTTGAAATCAGAGTTAATTGCCAATGAAACAAAAAATATTGGCCGTGTTTAACAAATTTATAGTAGGACTAGATTCTGTCGGCGACTTCGTCGTTCGTTTTAACATAGAATATATCCTATTATACGCGGCAATACTGTAACTTCCCATTAGTCAAAGAATTTTTGGAATCGGATCTGCAGTTCCAAAGATACCCCTACATAAAAACTCACGAATTTTACCTCTTTATAATATTCGTATAGAGGTATAGATGATCCTTCTGCCTGAACCCCTTATTTGGGGTGAGCACAGCATGTATTCTTCTTCCATACTTTTTTATCAGCCGTCATTTCAATATGGTGAATACTGAGGTGACGGCTGATACTAGCCGACCCTTTCTAGCCATATCATCGTTTACCAAATCCATCCATCGTTTCTTTGGTCGTCTTCTGTTGTTACAGCAATCTATTACCTAGACTAGCATTAGGTGTTAGGTTAAATATTTACTTGGCGACTGCAATAGTCCTGAGCATGAAATGAATGTAAACTCACATCATCTCACAAATAATATATGTAAGTATACAAAGGATGTTTATAAAAATCTTCTTATCATGACTCTAGGCGAAGTTTTGGAATTTTTACCAACCCGCACTGGGGCCACGTGGTAGATTACAGCCCACTCCCTTTCGAAGAGAGGAGGTCTGTACCCCAGCAGTGGTAACATTATAGGCTGATTATACTACTTATTACTTTGGCAAGGAAAGAGGACCTGGAAAGAATTGGGAGAGGCCTTTGTCCAGTAATGTTACAGTATAGGCCAAAACACGTTCCTTTCAAGCTGTTCTCAGATAAATTGAAGGATTAATAGGATTTTGGAATAAAAAAATGGCGATGATGATATAAGATTGATGAATAATAAAATGAAACACATTAATACCGGTACTAATCCCAGATTGGTTTACCCAACACTAGTAAAGCGAGGTCATGCTAAACTAGACATGTTATCAGCCGTTGTAGCATAGTTTAAGCTATTGATAACCCACGATATCTGAGACAAGGTTGCAATAAAGTAGAATTAGGTATTCCTGACGTAAATACTAGACATAGTTAAGTACTTAGTTATTTGTGAGCATTGTCAAGCATTTGACAATAAAATGGGTAAAATGGTTCAAGGTGTTGAAAAGAATTTTGTTGTGTTAGGTCGTGATTTAGTTACTATGTCTAATGCTTTTTGTAATTCCTTTGTCATTGGAGACTTATCATCTCTTAGCTGCTTATTTTAATGTAATATTTGAATTGTTTTTTTTAAATATTTTTTATTACGTTTTTAACGTTCTGCATCGTTCTCACATGCAGAATTTTAACATGAATGGTGTGACCAATATTTTGTAACCATATTATTTTGATTTAAAAGAGTGTCCATGGAGTTTCTTGCCCATTCTTCATCATAGGAGGCACTACGTTTTCGAATGGGTAACTAGCTTCCTGGTTCTGACTAACCGACTCCTTCACAATTTATTTTGAATTTTTTATTTATGATAAAAACAGAAAGGAACGCAGCTTACATATATTTTTGTCGTTGATTTCTCAACGCTTTTTCAATATTTTGGAAGTCAGTTTTAATTCCATAGCGAAACTCTACTTTCTGTGCTTACAAAAGAAGTCATTCTTAGTTTAGTTGTAGGGTAATTTTTATATACAGATATTCATTTAATTTCAGATCAATTCTTAAACGAAGGAATGGAGGGATCATGACACAAATTATCATGCTTGACTACATGATACTGTCAATGAGAAATCTGAATGAACGATAAAGCAGTCTGTAAACAGACAGAGGGATATAATAATATTGCGGCGATTTTACTGTTAAATATGATGTTATTTCTCATCCTCTTGATATAACCATTCATTCATCTTTAGAAGAAGAAGGAAGTCATGTTCATCTATTTAGTATTTTTTTTTCTTAATTAGTCGAGTTGTCTTCTTTCATGCACGTTTTTCCCTTTTTGTTTTTTTGTATTTTTGTGAAGGAATCAAAATTATAAGAAAGATAGAGGAAGACCTGTTTTAAATTAAATTGCATGCGTTCAATGTTTCTACTACAGATGCTAGAAACAGTAAAGACGATTGTGCTAAATTAGAGATTGCAATGACTTCTTTAGTCATTGAATCATATATTGTGTTTAATTAACTTCAACTTTTATTTAGCAATTAACCAAAATGGTTTATATTGTGGTACCCAAAATGCAGGCTGTGTCTAGTTTGGGACCAACGCTATCTTCATATTGTAATTTTAATATTGAAATAAACGATTTCTTACTTTACCTTACAATGGTTTGTAAATTCTGTTCTTGGTCAAAAATAATGTCAAACTTTAAGGCAAAGGCTTCGGATTATTGTACAGTTTTCGAGTTAAGATAATTTTTGACCTATTATTTCATCTCTCTTATTGATGTCCAGTGAAGTTTTTAGGATGATTCGTTCAGTAATTTAGAATTATGAGTGTTACATATTAAAAAGTTATTTTCATTATTAATGAATGCAATAGTATCCGTGATATGGCTTTTTATAATAGGTTCGTCGATGATTGAAGCGTTGGGTTGGTACAAATGAAGAGGCTGGAGGGCGTAGGTTTAAGAGCTATGATGAAGTGGCTTGTGGGAATATTAGAAATGTAATATTTAAAAAATAACGGTATTTTACTTTACCCGTTATATTCAAAACTAAATGATACTTATGAAGAAGTAGCGGGCAATAGAGATGAAGTTATTCAGAAAAGCTATTTAGGGAAGGAACCACAAGAATATGATTTCAAACAAGTTAAGAAAAGCATTGTTGAAAATTCAGTTCTGGAAACGGTAGATGAAAATGTTAGTTTTAAAAATATTCTCTCTCCAAAAGAAAATATTCGTTGTGGATATTTTTAAAGAAGGAAAAGTGAATTTTGTTAAAACTTGTTCTTACAAAAACATGTAAAATTCAAAAAGAATGTTAATAGACTAAAGACTTTTGATTTTGAAAGAAATCGCCAACATTTTGAGAATATCCGCATCTAGCTACTAAAAGCAAAATAAAAATTGTAATAAGATTATTGAGCATGCTAAACTATTCAATGAGTGCAGAAGACAAAAAAAAACTAAGCTTAAAAGGTAAACAAAGGAAGCGTGTATCACTATCCACTAATCACTCGTCAACATGCACTAATGCACTTTATTAATAGCAACCAATCAACCTATTTCAGTTTATCTTAACAACACGGTACAGAAAAAAGCTAAAAAAACAACTGACGCATTCAATCTAAACATAGTATATTTCATGTTTGAAACTAATAACTCCAACTAACCATGAAATCGGCTCATGTTGCGTTTAACATTTCACACTTAAAAACACTCAAACAAAACGCACACTTAACATCGGCTGCTTAAACAGAACAAGCCCGATAGAAAAAAAAGTAAAAAAAAAAAACCAATTCGCAATCGTTTGTCAAAAATTGACGTAAAACGTCAAAATGTTTTTTTTTTATTTTCGCGAGCGGCAATGATTAGTAAAGGCGTTCGTTCTGCGAGGCTATTTGGCCGCACGTGTTTCGCCGAGGGGTGGGTCTTGCACGTGAAATTTCCCAGGTTTCCACCCTCCGCGGACCGCCCCTATAGGCTTTTCTGTCCGGCCTATGCTGTTTAACCGATCGGCTTGCGAGAGCCGCGGAGTCGACTAGTCACTACACTTTTTTTGCATTGGGGTTGAACTATTCCTTTATTTTTTACTCCTCATTTTTTATGTAAATTAATAAAACATTAAAATAAATATGGAAGTTTTTTTAAAACGTAAACATGACTAAAGTATAGTTAAAAACGAATCAATTGCACAAAAATTTACAATTCTAATGAGACACGAATCATTAAAAGTAGATCATCGTAACGTTACAATTATCAACGAGTGTATTTTGAAAAATCTAAGGCGATAGTATGATATGAATTAATTTCATGCATCGCCCACTTTTCCTGTGCAATTATACTCAATACCTTCATAGTTTTTAACAGCCAAACAATTGCTGGTTGCTATAATTTTTATACAACACGTAAATGGTTGAATTAATTTACATTTTTTTTATAAATTTCTTCTTCTTTTCTTGCTTAATAATTATGATAGCTCATGTAAACAGGTGGCTAGAGCTGTTTTGATGAATTAGCTTTTGTGGAAATGAGCTTCGAGTTTATACTGGAACTTAATTGACTATGAGTGTCGGAGCTAAGGTTTCCTATTATTTCCTAGTTAGTTACCAGTTGATTAACCTGTGAATAAAACTTGCATAACTTAAAAAAAATCACCTTGACACACATTATCCACGTTTTCGAAACACTTGATTAAAACTTCACTACGACTTCTCACCACCACAATTCAATCAAAACCACACAATTTCGTAGATTACAAGTCATTGTTTGTTTCACGAATCGAAATTCAATTAAAACACCAATTTACAATTCAATTAAAAACACGGCTCCACGCAATTTAATAAACGTGAACAAAATTAATTACCACGAGTAGGAACAACACATTAAAAAGTACACTCAAAAAGCACAAAGAGACAATGTCCACTCCACTCTCGGCTCTGTTCTTACACTGCCTACTTTTCATGCTCTACGCCTACACATTCACTATTTCAGTAACAACAGCACGTCGAAATGAAAACTCGACTTTATTTTTACACCAGCAAGGTTGAGAATACTTTGCATTTTGCCAGCCACGCACCCCATCTCTTTCGCGCGTATTAATCAAAATACCGACTCTACTTTGACGTGGAATCGTAGAAAATGGATAAGCCATTGTTTTCTAAATTGAAACTATGGTTTGCATGGCCGTTGTAAGATGGCCTCTATGCGATCGTGTGTCGTCGGGTTTTGTTCGGGATTGTCATAGATGTATGGGGAAGAGAGGTCTGGTTAGAATGGTCGTGCCATTGCTTGGTTTAGACAGAATACATAATTGCTATTGCTGGCTAAAGGTTTTACAATAAAGTGTAATTACGGATGGACAATGATTAGAATGTTGTAAGGGATGCTGTGTTGTTATTAAGATGATAGCAATTATATCTTAATTAAATTAGATCCAGTTTCAAAGGCATTAAAGTTTTATTGCGTTCTATTTAGAGATGAGACGGAACCGACAGTGAGTGGGTATTGAGAATAATTAAATTAGATTGTAATTGGTTTTATAGAGATGGTTATGGAATCTTTAATTACTTATCCAGTTTCTTGCTTTTTATAATCCTTGATATTGTACTCTTCATACAAGGTCATATTATTATATATTTTCTGTAACTACCTACCAACTATTAATTTAAAAAATAATGTCGGCTTGATAATGATAGTTACCGTCTAATTATAATATTAATTAAATTTATAAGAATTTAACCAATATTAGTAAAGGATTTTTTTTCTTCAATCATAAATGACTGCCCCACTGCTGAGCAAGTTAATATAAAACTATTACATAATAAACCAACCAGAAAAGATTCTTTTAATAGATATCAATGCTCGTGCCTTCTCTCAAAAACAAAATATTTTATTTCACATACTTAAACCAACATGGGAACTTATGAAACGTCAGAAGCTAGGTGCACGGTTCCAATTGGTCGTTTCCTATGGAGAAGAGCCGGCAAGAAACTCCACGGTTACTCTTGTAAAAATAACTGGTTTTTACAATGTTTTCAAATGACAGTGTTAATAGGTATGGGAGGATAGTGTAGCCCTGTCAAAGTAAAGTATAAGTATCTGTATGCGAAGAGGTCTTTGCCACGCGGTGGGATAATAATATGCTGGTATTATTATTATAAGGTTTTTGTGGAGGTTCCACTACGCATGGAACATTAAAAGCATTACAGACCTCATTAGGAACTTCATTTCAATGCCATTTAAAACCAATGACGCGTAAACATGAAGAACAATGAAGGCACATAACGCGTTAATAACAAATCAAAAAGACATAAATAAACAAACAAAAAAAAACAACAATCATAACTCTATTCCCTTCGAGATTGATGTCAGAAACAAGAACCATAAACAATAAAAAAACATTCTACACATAGTTTGTGGTATAGTTTTTCCCGCCAAAGCAATAATTTCGTTGTGATTGCCTGTGACTTTCCCATGGGTTCACAATACTACCCTGTAACTGTGCTATGATAATTCTATACCAAAACCTATGGTTTCTGTGCAGGCTGCTCTATTATTATTATTTTAAGTACTGACGATTTCCTAATCCGTATTGGAACTTTTTATTCGATTCGAAAACAGCCACCTACTATGGAAAATGATTTTGGCACTTACAGCCTTGTTTAGTAAAATAATAATTAAAAATAATGATTTGGTTGATTTTAATAATATTCCAAAAAATATGTTACCAACCTACCAGCGCTTTTTTTTTACTAAAGTGGAGTATAATTGTTTCTCAAGGGGAAGCGTCAGGGTAGTCCAATAAATTCAAATCTTCATACGTTTTTTGCAATTTACAGGTCAGCGTCAGGTTGTATGTTGAACAAAATATTATTCGCGACCGTAACAAGCATGTATTTACAGAATTATAATTATTAAAATCAACACAACCCTCTTAAGTTCATAAAATCGTATTGATTGATATTTCATGAAATAGTCATTAAGCAAGTCAACCTACTTTGATTTTTGTTCCCTTCAAACAGCAAACCATTCAGAAAAGGGAAAATCTCAAATAAACAATGAAATAAAGTTCAATACATTATCAAATCATTCTGAAGTCATCAGCATGACATCAAAATACATAACTTTATAACAAAAGATGACCTAATGGATGATGACGATGACATTAAAAAATATTAACCTACTGAACTTTGCAACTAAACTTGGTTAATTTGATAGCAACAACCGTTATAACTAACAACAGTATAATAGTGTTTCACAAAAGAGTATCCGTGGAGTTTCTTGGCCGTTCTTAGATATTCTCTCTCTAATCTCTTCCATAGATAGTCTTCCAGACCGTATTTCAGCCATGGCGGTCAATCTCAACGGAGACTAGCCTTCGGCGCGGGTGATATACTGCACAGGTGTACCTGTGCAGTGGTGTATCTGTGCAGACACAGATGCACCCACCTCACTCTCATAGTCCGATGGCACAGCACGCACTTCCGGAGAGAGATCAGGCGCAGGACCAACGGCTTAACGTGCTTTCCGAATTACGTGGGTATCACACCGCCAACTTCCAAACTCCGGGCTGTTACTGAGAAATTCTTAATGGAAACCCCATAGATTTCTACTAGCTACATCTTTCTGACTGACGTACTTCTTGACAATTCATAAGTTCCTGCAATTGATTTAATTGAAACTAATGCTCTGTGTTTGTGTTTGAGTTTAAAGAGTTATGTCATTATTTTTACTATAGTGAAAATACCTTAAACTAAACTAGGCTGAGAATATTTTAATTTTGAAGAAGTACCTTTTGAACATCAAAATAACATAAGATCGTCCCCCAAAACGCCCGCCCTTCACCACTTCCTAAGGCTTTCGCTGGAAGAAGAAGTGGCGCAACAAAGTCCCCAGCAGCACAGCTGTCTGTTACGTTATTAATTATTTTGGTCCAATCATTGCAACCTAATGTTACATCGCCTTTGGCGTTACTTACTCATGGATTTACACCATCTCAATCCATAATATCAATACAATCTAACTGACAAAGGATCAAAACCAAAATAAAATTCATCTACAAGAATTCTTCTAGACTTGATTTATATCCAGCCACGTGTACCAGGATGTCAGTAATCATCAATACCTCAAATATTCCGCCATGACTAACACTCTGGGGTCTAAAGGCCGAGGATTGATCATTTTGAGTCACGCAGCTACGCACACTGCATTCTTATGCAAGAGTTCGATGATATCATAAAAGATGATGAGTGCAGTGGAAATGATTTTGTGAACTGATTTATTAAATCTTCTTCTCGTCGCTGGTACGACTGTACTTCAGATCTTGTTGGCCCAAAACGTTGCAACTTCCATGGCGTCGTCGATGGCAGCGCAGAGGTCACTTTGACTGCAAGTTTTGAGACATAGAGGGCAGGATAGGAGGTAGAGCATAGTCTGCGACATAGCTTCACATGTACATCATATTGAAATTGCAGCCCCAAATATAATATATTATTTAATGTATTGACAAGCAGTGTCCCGATGGGATTTTCTATCGGCCAAAATGACGAACTTCCTTAGAAACTTTCATGCCCTATAGTGCTCACATTTTTTTATTTTTTTTTGTTATATAAAGAACTCTTGTTATAAAATATTATGTTTCTAGATTCAGCCGTTTAGGCTTTATGTTGTCTGTCGGTGAGTAATTTTTTTAATTTTTATTAACATGATCTTTAATGCCATCCTACTATATTACTTACTGTGGTCCTTTCTTTTTTCTGTCTCTTCAGAAAACAAACATGAGGTATGTACGTTTAATTTATATGGTTCATAAAAGATCAAGTACCAAATGTAAGGCATTACATATATTATTGAGTTGAGCATCCATCCCATAGGTTTTAAATACAAGATGGTCTTTACCATCAGGGACTTTTCCCTAAAGATACATCATTACTAATTTATTAAATTTTCGACCCTTTTTCCTTGACAAGTTTGTTGAGTTACCAGACAGCCAGCTACCCAGCGCCAGCGCTGGGGCTCTGTCTCGCATAGGGTCATAGCAATATGCTGACTGATGACCGTTTTGCGTGGATGTGACGTATAATTTCCCCCAACTTGTACTTTTTTGTGTTTGTGTTATTTCTCTGCGTTTACCATAAATATTCTTTTTCTTTTTAGTTAACTAAGTAATCAGCAAAAGATTTTAATATTAAGCTTTTTGTATCAATACTCAGGGCATTGTTTGTTTCCAAAGAAAATCGACAGTTATTATAGTAAGCCTTGAAGAAATTACTGTATCTGACTACTATTGAATGACTCTGAACATGACCGTGTCCCACGAATAACGACATTGTTCGAACCGCAAGATAATCATAGGACAAAACCACACAGGCCTATGAATGACGTGTATACCAGACTAGAATGTTGACAGAATTATCCTAATTTCTGAACCTAATAATCGGCATTCACAAGGCAGATGTGAGCGACGCCCTAGAAGGACAGATAATTACCTATTTGGTGATGTTCTTCAGAAAGGTCAGGTGTGTTGTACTTGCAACCAGCGTGCGTATATGACCAGCACCCTAATTGCGTAACAAACTATCGAGCTAGATCTTTTCAAGAATAATCCGAGAGTTTTTAAGAATTTTGCTAATCCATTGCTTCATAATTGTGTTCGAAAAATTTGTTTGCTCAACCACGTAAATAACGCAATTAATGTTGTTCAACTGATAGTGTGTTACGCAATTACCCCACAGTAGATACATCTGCGAACGTAAACGAAGCAGAAGGAGTATGAATGTAATGTAATGTCAGTACGAATCGTAGCAGGTTGCGTTCTGTAGTTTCTGTCTACCCCCATGGGAAGAAGGTGTGATGTTATGTAGGTATGTATGTAAACATTTTGACAAGTCTATTATCAATGACACGAATCCAAGACATAAAATACTAAATAAATCCGACTCCAATCTTTCAGCTGTATCATCGCCACATGCCGACCACAGCACACATGAACATATAGCTATTACACCGAACATCTGGCTTGCTAGTCGTGTTCAATCTAGTCCATGAGTTTATGTTAGTGCCACACACGCCATAGCTGTCTCTAATAACGTTGCTCAGGTTATGGAAGCACCTGGGCTTGTGGCTGAATTTGAGCGAATTAGGGAAGTTATGCCTTGGTTTAGTGTTGTAAGATATAGTTGGAACAAGTAATCAAGGATTTAGACTGATGAAGGCGACATAATGCTTCTGCAAAGTGATTTCCATGTTTCGAAGATGAATAAAATTCGAGGCCAAATTTTGTTCTTTACTAAGAATTCCACTACTTATTCTCTTAAAGTAATCACTCTCATTAGCCTTCTACGACAACTGTAACGGGTTTGGCAGAAATGAAAATATACGCGTCACTGTAGGACTTAAATAATTGAATTCATCAGATCCAGGGTTTAGTAATCATCTCAATAGCAGATTAGAAGCAAATATGAGACGTTCGGTTCTAAACAGAGGGCCAATTCTCGTAATTTTAAGAACGTTCACAGTCTGATCTCAGTCTGTACAAAAATACCTCTAATTTTCCTACATTTTTGACATATGCTTGTCGTCGAGATGAGACTGCGACTAGATTTTTAAATTACGAGAATTATTGGCCTTTTGTCCATGAAGGCCTATAATTCTCGTAATTTTCAACTAGCTCTTGATAATCGAAGCCATACACATATCCGTACAACATCCTTCTATCAAACACACAACGAAATATCACCGAAAGAAAAACCAAAAAGGGGCGTTACTCACCATAGCACCGCCCGGCCTGTTCTCACCCCCGACAGGTTCACCATCCGTACAGAAGTAGCATTTGTCCTGCGGCTTCCAATCTGCTGGTTCCTCGGCGACTTCCAGCTTGGGTTGGGTGGCAGGCCTTTTGATCAGCGACTCTAGAATCGTCTCCGGCCTTCGAGGCACCTTCTCTTCCACTCTGTCGTCCTTTGCTTCGTCCTCGTTTATTTGCTCGATAGTCTTGATCTTTAGAGCCGGTGGAGGGTCGGTCTGGACTGATTCCTCGTCGCTCGATAGTTCTGCCTCCCCCCGTTTTGGAATTAATGCGTCCTGATATAGTTTCCATTTTCTTCGACCCATCAACTCCTCCGCCACCCGTTCTAGACCTGGAAAGAGGGAAAGAATTATATTAAAACATTTGTTATATAAAAGACATATTATGTAGCACAGACAAAATGGCTGATTCTCAGTGCAGGATATTATCCTTCGGGAAAGGTATGCCTTATAATCCAAGGTTTCGCTCAAAAGAAAATGAAATAAGTACGCCTTCAGAATTAGTCAGGGGTCGAAAGTTCTCTAGGGCAAAGTTTTAAGTATAAGACTGCTGTAAACTTCTTAAATATAAATAAAGAAACACAATAACAATTGACAGATTGATTGACTGACAATAACAATAATGAAAAAACATCAAAATGTCTAAACAAAATCAATTTCTAAACATATCAAAGTCACAAATCATAGTTTGACCTAAAATCTATTCAGAACCGCAGGTCGTTAACACACTTCATTACATCGAAAGTGTACAACGGTATTGAAATTCAACCAGTTTTGCGACTTTTCTCGCCAATAAAACTTTCGCGCGACCGAAAAGTCGTCGAACTGTGCTTGCAATTTATAGCGGTGTTTTCGTCTCTAGCAAATAATTATCGAATATTAATTAATGTGCTTATTTATTGCAAACGATAAGCGGTCTTGTGGCACCGCTGAATAAATGCGATGGGTAGAGGCTACACTGAGAGCGAGGAGCGAGAAATGGGAGCGATATGGATAGGAAACAACGAATTGGGATCATGCGCATAAATAATTTTATGCCTTAGTGTGTGATTCAATGTCAAAATTAAACTTTCGAATCTTTGAATTGGTCTAAGACAAATACTCGTATAAAGAGTATTTTTAAGTTCTCTGTCTTAAAAAGTTAAGAACCAAGCAGTAATCAAAAAACCATTATTCCGTCAATCTCAAATCATGAGCAAATATCTGCTGAACTTAGAAGTTAAACCATGATTTAATTATTATATCACATAAAAATTCACATCAAAACCCTCACCTTCTAGTGTAATAAACCTCAGTAATCACAGATCTAAATAACGTTAACTCATAACTATCAAGCTGTCACACTCAGATAACATCTGACGAGTTAACTAGCTGGCCATCTAACTAGCACATTTTATTTTTAAAATAGATGTTGTGATACGATGAGCTATTTATTATAGTGGGCTCTGTAGGTGGGTGAACTGAAAAAATGTGTTTTAATAAGGTCGGTTGTTAAAATGATATTATTTATACCACTAAGTTTTATTGTGAGCCATCTTCACAACCTATCTAATTTAAAAAAAAAACATCTGTCATTTACATTACTTACATAATTATGTTTTATAAGACTTTAAGGGCTGATCTTTCCATCACCAGATAACTTTTATTCGAAGAAAAAATTTCAAAATTATTCACCGAATAAAGTTATCAGATGATTGAAAAATCAGCCCTAAGAGCATTCCAAAAGTGCTCTTAACTTTCTAGTAAGACTATTTCAGTCTTGGATTTCTATCTACTTAATTAAAATCTTAGATTCATTAATTCACTGACGGACTACGCACAATCTAAACCGCTTCGTCTAGAAGCATGACTTTTTGCAAAACAGTTCCTTATATGAATAAAGTGAGCACTAGGGAAGGATTTATGAAGGTCCATCCCCTAAAGTGGTAAAATAAAGGGGTTGAAAGTTTGTATGTAAGTTTGTCTTTTTTTTGCAGGTGAGAAAGCTTATCGTCATCGCACACATGGCTTGTGATTGCAATATAGATAAATTAAGGACTCTAGACTTTGAAATTAATATAAGCAAGTCCTGTGTCTTATAAAAACCCACGCGGTAAGTTGACTTTTAAAGCGATCAATGTTCTCTCGCCCGCTAACAGTTGAACCTTGTCCTTACCCTCATATAACAATATAAAATTACGTCTCCAACAGTTGATATCACGTCAAAACCTCGGCCAAGGGCCGAATTATTGTTTAAATGTATATTTTTCATACATTATCGACTATCGTATGAATAATTGCATCGTTGGAAAGGGTCACTGCACCTATTATGTACTTCAAATAGTTTATTAGCATACTTTTATTTGTTGATGTTCTTTTATTTTATATTGTTTTTACGGCTTATGACGAGCATATTTTGATTTAAAAGAGTGTCCGTGGAGTTTCTTGCCCGTTCTTCTCCATAGGTACCTATTACACTTTGGAATGGGCAACTAGCTTCATCTTTTTGACTAACCGAGCCTCTCACACTTAAAAAGTGCCCGTTATTGGTTTATTTGAAATAAATAGTTTGTTTGATATTTTTGTTACTTGTTTTTTACGGCTTAAGGAATGGTCTTCTTTAGAGGTAAGCGGCTTTCAAAGGATCTAGGGCGGGTAACTGCACCTATTTATAGATTTATCTTTCGTTGCAGCGTAGTTTATGGGTCAAGTTTACTAACTAGTATTAACGTTAACGTCTCATGTAGACACAGGAATACAAATATTTCTATCATCATTATCACCATCCACAGCCCGACCTTACTTACTACAGGGCATAAATCTTTTTTTGACTGCCAAGAAATTATCTTTAAATCACCAAATATTAACAAAAATAATATTATTTGAACCATTTAAAATATATATTTTTATAAAACAAAAAGGAATTATAAAAATTAGGAAAAAAGAGAAATTATTTAAAATTTTATATTTTAATTTTTTTTTTGTACCTCCTTCATGTTTTTTAACACTCCTTTCTAAAAGTAATATCATCATTCATTCACCTGTCCGTATCCCTATTAATCTGTGGTCTTTCTCTTCCATACTTCTCTATTAGTCGTCATCTCGGTAGTCACCCCCTTTCTAACCATATCATCATTCACACAGTCCATCCATTGTTTCTTTGGTCTTCCCCTACTCTTATAGCCATCGACATCCATACCCAAAACTCCTAAAAGTATTAATAAACTAATTATTAAACAAACTAGAGAAAATGTATCCACTCAAACAACCCCTAAAATATTAAATTTCCTAACCCAACCTTAACACAATCATTTTCAAATAGATAAAATAATTTATTCAGTTCAGTACCAAGTGCAGTAGGTTGATTACAAAATACAGTACCTGCACTTGCAGCTATTACTGCAATTTGCAGTCGCTGCCAATGTCAAGCAGCAAAAACAACATCACTGGGGCTTGTGAGCAGTTGTAGAAACTGGTTTGAGAGCTAAAGTACAGCTCACATGGAATTAGTTTCACTGGACGGAATTGATTGTGGACTTTTTGTGTGGTCGCATCAAAATCTTGTGGCGGATATTAAATATTATAAACCTAGGTAGGTAGGTAGTGTGAAGCTCTCTACGAGTTTCTCGGTACCGGGAGGAATAAAATCAAACTACGGTTTATCTCGCGCAATAATTATTCCTATAAAATATACTAGGTACATACGCCAGCAGGTCAAGCTACCCAAAACTGTCAAACTTTCCCAATCAACCTTGAACCTTAATGGTTTAGCGATAAAGTTGAAAATCTATAAAAGAAATTTGACAGATTGTAGTAGCTTGATGCGTTGGCGTCTATTTACATCTTAATTCTTTTGCTGGTCAGCCTAATTTAATATTTGACAGCCTGTTCTAAACTTGCTTGAATGTTCGAATTGAACCCGCGCTAAATTATAGCCAGCCTGCACTATATAAGGTTGACTTTTTGGACAATCTTTACAGTAGGTAGGTCTTTGTCAGTGGCTCTGTCTGTACGGGTATTTTGTTTTACTTTCTGTCCTGAATATGTACTTAACAGTCGTTTCTTGTATCCAAAATATTGTTGCGTCAAAGCTCAGAGCTCTATGGCTCTGAGCTTTGGGCTCTATAATTTATTTATATATGTGTACATGCACAACAGAGCTATAGTAGAGTTACAATCTTCTCCTTAGCGTATCGATGGTAAAAATAACACGAAAAAATATATATGGCTATTTTGATTGGTTTGGCCCAAAATTCGGATACAATAATTTTGTAGTATGAATTTGACGTTACAGAAATTGTCTTGAATACTTTAAAGTAAGATTTTAACCTAGCCATAACCAATTTTAGACGTTAAAAACTCGCCAAATGTCCTTTTTTCGTTCAGTCAACATTTGACAGATTCTACATTTGACAGTTGAAGTCTATTAAAAAAACAAAAACAGCTTTATATTCGGTAGGTACTGGATACTTGACAGCGCCTTGCATACTATATAGCTCCACTAAATAATATCGTGTGAGACAGCCCTAATACTCATTTCTTATGAAGAAATAGGCGGACGGAATGAAACTCTTAATGTAGATATTTATCTTTATTCCAGTATTCTCGATAAGACTTTAGTATTGAAGATAAGTATGCAACATTGTATCCAATTTAGATCAACTATGTACCTATGAAGTTGGTCTTAATCGAAAAGGAGTCTGTCCTAACTTGTTCCTTTTAGCTGTTTCTTGAAGATTTTTTTGTTGTTTCAACTTAGATACTTATTCATCAATTCTTTTGTTTTTAGTCATTTTTCTTGACACCATTCAAAAAAAAAAAATCGGTTTTAATTTCCAAACCCTGCGAATCTTACATGTAGAATGTGTTTTCGAGCAGAAAATGCTTACTGACCTGATTTTCTTTTTGGTGGAGAACCCTAATGGATACTCTTCGCTAGGGGAAGGTGAATGTTTGACTATTAAATCTGCCTAGCCTTTCCCCTATGTTGGGGTCAGCTTCTAGTCTAACAGGATGCATCTGAATACCAGTATTTTACATAGAGCGATTGTCTATCTGACCTCTACAACCCAGTTCCTGGGCAACACGATACTCTTTGGTAAATCTGGTTATCAGACATTCGGTCTTCTGACTATCTGTAACGACTGTCAAAGATCTACAAATTACAGCCGGGACCAACGGTGAATGTCTGACAATTACTGGCGAAAAATTAATTTTGTTGCTGACTATATGCACGTAACTACCTATACTTAACATGTAAACGAACTACATACAACCATAGTAACGTACGTTTACCATAAACAGCCATAAACCGTAATTTTCCCGTAAGAGCGCGTTACGCAGCAGCGTAAGAGTTTATCGTAAAAAAAGAACGCGTCATCATTTGAATTGCAATCATAAAATGGCGCGTATTAGCATAGACTATAAGAAGTGCTCATTGTCTATTACATCCGTTCGGGGCCGTCAACCTTTGGTAACTGTTATTGTTTTTGAATTAGGAATTTTGTTATTTTGTTTTTTTTTAGTGTTACTAATAAAAGAGATAATATTATCTTTGACACATTTACTGATATTATTTTTTTAGAGGTGAAACTGAAAAGTATTTCTAGGAAATTAAAAAAAGTTGAATGCCGCAAGAAATATTTGAAATGTCACCAACTGCGTTGCCTCAAGTGTTGTGCTACTGACACTTTTATGATATTTTTATTATGGTTGCTGTCGATTTTGTAAAATAAACGTTTTGCTCATTGAACCATCGCACAGTACTTCAAAACTGGAAACATATGTACACATTCAACAACTTATAAAAATTCCTCATTTAATTCTACAAACGGTACAATTAAAGAAATCCTTTTACAAACTACGACAGTTATTAGATAACAATTTTTCCGCCTCATTACTGTTCTCGTTAATTGAAAAAAAAAAAAAAAACTGAAGAACCCAAGTAAAAAAAAACTGTACCAACCGTTCTCTGCAATTTCCTTTACCAAAGTATTTTAACTTAACTGAACTAACCAAGGTGGTTAACTGAAGCAGAACCTTCACATGTTAATATTGTAATTAATGGACGCCGTTGAACTCCCATAGCGTGGAATAATAAAAAAATAATTACATATTAGACCCGCTTCCAAGTAAATCGGAGTGGCTAATGTGTTTTGAAAGCGAGAATAATCTCCGGACCGTACGATCTCTGGCAATGGTAAGCAAACGCCTAATTGTTGCATAGATTTACTCTTTATATTTCAATATTTAAGGCCAAAGAAAACTTGGCATTCTTGAGTTGTAAAAAAGACCATCACCACTCTCCTGCCCCTATCCCAATTTATTTGGGGTCAGTGCAACATGTCTTTTTCTTCCATACTTCTCTGTTAGTCGTCGGTAGTATGAAATATGATATGGCTAGAAAGGGCGTCACTGCTGAGATGACGGCTGAAAGAATAGAGATGTATGAAAGAAAAAGACATGCTGAACTGACCTTAAATAAATTGGGATGAGGACAGGAGGATGATAATACGATATTTCAATGTAGTGTATGTCAGATAAAGAAGATATACCTATAAACACTACTATAGTCTTAATCGCCGAACATAGAAACGTGTTTGCAGTTTTTGAAGTTCCCGTGGGAACGTAAACTTTTGCAGCGGACGAAGTCGCGGTCCGTTCTCTAGTGATTACATTGGCTATCTGACTGGACTATTGTTATCGTGTTGTGACCTTTTCTTCTAGTAATTTGATTTGATTTTACGATTATTACTTGATAATAAAGGTGACAACTACTTGCGTTGTTTTTTGTGTTTTTAACGATTTTTAGATAATTTCAACAAAGGAGAAAAGTTGCTAAATTGCAACGTTTATATGCTTAACTATCAATGTCAAAACAATCAACAAGCATTTTCATTTAATAATAAACATACAATGCCAACTATTTTCTCAAATCATCGTTTCTTCGTATAAAATTATACACATCCAACAATGGCCAATTTAAACCGGCGATTGTTGATAATAAAACTTCAATTATGAGTTTAAAAATTGTCGTAGTTAACAAAAGGGATGCACAAAATGGCGTGATGGAAGCGTGATAAACAAAGGATGGTGTGTGAGCGTGTTCTGACTACTGATTGGCTAAAACTACGATTAGACTGGTCTATTTCAAGGTCGCCGTGAGTCAGTTTGCATTTGTGTATGCGTGCCTGATTGTGGGGTCCGAGGTGCGAGAGGAGGCGGATGCTGCTGGTGAAGCAAGTTGTAAGGATCAAGATCTTGTTAATATTCAGACCATAAATCAAATATGACATAACATCACGCCTCGACTGCGCCAGTTATGTTTAAGTCCCATGTAATAGGGAGCGAAAAAATATATTGCAATTGCCTAAAGTCATCCTTAAAGTATTTAAAGACAAGTCAACTGTAAAAGGAAGGATTCAATTTGAGCTACAATGAGTCATAGAAAATTTCGGACAGGCTATCACTCGATGTAGGTTAAGGCTATCAAAACAGACATTCTTTAAGACCTTTGGAACGAATTCAACCACACATTGTGACTCTGACTCACATATGAACCGAAGTTAAGGTGTTAACAATGATTCATTAGGAAATTAATAATGGCACCATTCATTGGAAAGAATACAAAGGATTGACAGTACTAAATCAAAGTTATTATGATACTTCATCCGCTCAATCTAGATAATTCTCTTCCTTTTTAGACCAATAATTTTATGGCTCAACTAGTTAATTCTAGGTTCTAGGCTTCTTGATATTCTGTCTAGCTATCTCATGAGTCAGGCAATTACTTGAATCAGATAAATTCGTCTCGTTTATAACTTGCACCACGTAACAAGTGATTCAACGCGGAAACCGCCGCTGTCCTTGTTTGGCCCATCGCGAATATGCGCGCGGAATTGCACATATTATTCGCTTTTAATTATCATTATTAAACAACGTCCTTCTCGGGCTATGCTGCATTAGTTTCAAGTTTTTTTCTAACATCATTATAGTTACATGTTATCACCTTATATGGTTCTAAAGTAGTGCTATATAAATGGTAGCCTCTCTTGACATATTCTTGCGAATTACAAAAACTTAATCGTGGTATTTGCGTGGATTGTATGCCCTTGAAAATTGTTGTAAATATATATGGAGATATGTAAATATTTACGGTTTTATTACGATATGTTTACTTGTGTAGAATATTGAATTTAGCATGTGTTAGTGATGGTTGTATTTAGCAAAAATAAACGTCAGAAATATTTGTATTGCGTATCAAAACCTTAACAGAAATAACATTGATATTTTAACTTTAAAGTAATATTCACAAGCCCACCAAAATAATAAAAAATAACCATGTGAAACCAACGTTAAATCCAATAGAAAATTCTCGATGTAAAATATAATGAGTGTAAAAACAAAAGACTTCGCAAGACATATGCCAAATGAAACCGGTTCTGAATCTCGGTAAAGACAATTGTCGGCCGGATGTAGTGCATCTCAACCTCGTGGGGCACTTGATCTCGTATCTGTACCCTTATCTAGATCATTATATTGAGCTCCGAGCTTGAATATAAAATGATATCGGAATTAGTAATAAAATTCGCGACTTTTTTGTAGTATTTTTTTAGATAGATGTGTGCATAATTCGGAAAGTAATTATTATTTATTAGGCTTCATACGTACAAATTAGGAATAGTTATTATTATAAAACAATAATAGAAATGGTAATTAATGTCAAAGACATTTTTTGTGTAGACTTCTGAGCTTTGATTTAGTTCAAACCATTTATTTTTTACTCATATTTTTACATGTTTTCTGTATTACTGTATGGCACGCAAGAAACTGTAACTGAGTTGACTTATCCACAAGTTTTTATGTACTCTCGTGACTATGACTGACTATATCAATTACTATAGAAAAACTATATATTATGTGTTACTTGAGGTTACAAAGTTCTTCATACATGCCTCAAATATGTAATTACTGCGTCGCCGGTTAATATTCGCGTGAATTAATGAAACACAACGAGAATTGTCGAAAAAAATATCATAAAAACTTTATTACCATGAAACATTGTTTATCTATATTCCATCACGCCTGCGGCACACGCAACCACGCGTAGCCATGGTCATGGAAAAAATAAAACCCATCGATCATAACCTATGATAACAATTATAATTGTTGAAAAAATACGACATTAATGCGTTATAATGAATTCAACCGAAAAATATGACAAAGAACAAAAGAAGACTAAAAAAACTTCTATGACATAAAAGGTTACAGACCCCTGGAATCGAACGCAGGCCATTTGAATGAGGAATTAGAATAAGATGGCAAAAAATATGAGCATTAGAAAGAGCAGTTCGACCAGTGTGCGAGGGAGACGGCCGATATACGTGGGACGCGATTGGCTGACCGCTTTTTATGCCTTAGTTCCCCTAATCTTCATTTCGAACAACATCTGCTACGCTAATGTTTATTCGAAATAGTTCTTTAAATTTATAGTATTAAGATCTCATTTGCAATTCCCTAGTTGCGTCTTTTGTTGCTTTTTCGCAGCTATCTATCGTGCGGTCGTTGCACGCAAGTTGTTATTTCAATTTTTAATACATCTCCCATCGAATGGGTTCCTTTTAAGGTCAGTGTATGTTGGAAAAAGGCCCACAATGTTTTTTAAATTATAATTATTTTTTGCTGGTCACCTATTGGTCGGCAGATGGGCATAATAATGGTTGGAGGGATGTTTTTGCGTCCGTCACTTTAGTTTAAACGTGCGACTATAAGGAATCTAATTTATGAGCAGGAATCTTGTTTGGAGGAAGTATGCTGTTAACTGCGAAGATGGACAGTTAAATGAGCTTAATTTATGGTCACTACCTGTATGGTATTAGTTTGACACTATGATAAGAATGTTTTCCTGTTCTAGAATAAACATAAAGAATTAAAAAAAATACTTTTAGGTTTTTTGTTTATGTGCACTATTTTTTTATTGTTTAGGAATCATAATCAGCCTATAATGTTCCCACTGCCGAGACACAGGCCTTCTCTCTGTGAGAGGGAGTGGTATCCACCACGCGAGCCCAGTGCGAGTTGGTAGATGTCACATGTCTTCCAATTGTTGGTTCTAGAACATGCCAGTTCCATCACGATGTTTTCCTTCACCGTTTTAGAGAGAAGTGGTGATGCATTTTTTAAAATTTATTTAGTAATGCTACAAGAACATTATTTACCTGTCTTTTTCCTATTAAACGCAAAACAAAGTAACAAAAGTATAACTATTTCTCAAAACAAGTTGTCGCATTTAACATTTTAGTCACAAGTTTCCTAGAACTCATTAGTTTGCAAAATATTAAAAAAACACTAAAACAAGGAAACATATTCAATTAAACAAGCTAATAATTGTTAACTAATATTTGTTATTTTAATATTTAATTGACATGCCTATTTGTTGCAATGAAATAATAAGTCAGCAGAACTTATTGTTTCAAATAGGTACAATTGTTAAAACAGTAATTTTTTCTAGGACCACACATTTTCTCGAGTTTTTTTTTAAACTCGAGGAAATTTTGAAAAAAAAAAATAATGTCGGCCATTTTGAAATTATATTTAATCAAATATGTACACTTTCTCACAAAAACTTTTCCCAATTTTTTTGGGGCTGTTTGAACACAACCCATGAGAGATTCTTCGAAAATATGTATTTTATGAAAAACGCTCATCCCGAGCGTTTAGCTAATACAAATTTATTGCTATAGTAGTATTGTCACTACTATCTACCGGAACTATCTCCAACGTTTAAAAACAAACCATAAAAAGATAGTCCTAAACAAATACCTACAAGCGATCGAAAGGTAAGATAGAGAAATTACAAATGTACCGATTACTCCAATTAGCTTCATAAGTTTCCAACTAGAGCCGCCCTGAACGTGGAACGAATATATTATCGATAAAACTGTTCATCGATAGTATCGATGAAACTGTTTCACTAGAGTTTTTGTAAAAGGTTGAGCGCGCATGCTTTGTAAGAGTGTGTGCACACGGAGCGGTTTTGATGCGGTTTGTATTTATTGTGTGTATCGGTTTGTTTAACTGTAAATATTATTATTTGTAATTGGTCTTTTTTGTTTTTGTTTTATGTTTAACCTTTAAATTGCTGCCAGGTGTTGAAACGCGTTCTAACCGATCAAAGTTTAAATTTATTAAGTCCTAATATTGTCATCATCATCTGCTTCGCTTTTTCGGTCGGCTTCCAGTCTTACCGGATGCAGTTGAGTACCAGTATTTAACGTGGAGAAACTGCCTATCAGATCCATAACCCAGTTACCAGGTAATACCCTTGGTAAGACTGGTTGTCAGACTTTCGGGCTTCTGACGACCCGAATCCTAACTAATATCCTACCTACTACCTACCTATCCTAGACTAATATTATATGATATAATATTAGGACTATAATCTACATTACAATATTTATTTTCTTTAAAAAACAAAGTATTCAAAAATTATATTAGGTTCCGTTACCGTTTAAATCCTAAAACCTGAATCCCAACCTGGAAGTGCTAACCATAACAGCGTGTTTAACAGGACCAGGGCAATTCCGCAAATCATTTCGCACTTTAAATGACAATAATGTACATAGGTAACGAGGTGTCGGAACCCACGCTCTCTCATTTACTTCCCCAGACGTTTTTTACGACTTCCACTCAGTTTTACGAGTGGTACAATCAAAAATGAGGCTGATAAGCCATTCTTTTTATCCTAGAACTTGATGTTTGAATGAATATTGGTGGATTGTGAGCAGTTTGCGAGCAGTAGTTTATGAGGTCAAGTTTTAGTGTTTTTCTGTTTTTTACTGTTTAAAACCCCTGCTTCAATTGAATGTAGGCTCTTGTGCAGAAAAAACTTTGATGTCTTGTCGAGTTAAGGACTTTTCTACATTATTTGTAGGTTAAACTAAATAAACTTAACTACGCTGAATATTTTTGGTCTTTTGGTATATTTTGCTACTAAAAATGACCAAAGAATTAAATACTATACAAGGTGTGGTTATGCTACCGATTCTCGACACGAATCAATAATAAAATAAGTAGGTATTTTTTTTTCTAATTTTCGGAGATTGTGTGGGACACGCATTTTAAAACGCGGTCTGTGTGAGACCGCACTGTAACTGCCCTTTTACACACACATGAAAACGCGGCCGCCTAAGTATACGATACCATAACGCGATTCTGTTCTTTGAAAGTGGTGTATTTTGAAATACTGTCAAACTTAAATAACTATAACTAAAAAAACAAGTATGTAAACAACGAAACGTAAATCATTTAACAATTAGCACCAATAAAACGACATTTAAGCTCCACACACAAGTGCTCAAGTGCTCAAGCTAGTAATTCGCTCAACTTTAGCCGAGTGCCAACTTACCCGTCCATCTGAACAAAGCATTAGTAATTAATTACAGTAGGTAAAGTCATGGTATGTCAACGGGTAATGTTTAAAGTATTAATCACACGAGATTAAAGTTATATTAAACTATGTTATTACTTACTATTATACCTGTTATGGCTGCCGTAAGATTGACTTAAAAGCTCCGGCCATTAAAACAATTATGGTAGTTTTTTTTTGTAGTTTCACGGTCTTTTGTAAGTATTTTCTATGACACAAAAGCAGTAGCTAAACAGCTTGACTAATGAATATTATAGATAGTTTCACCCTAATTGCGTAAAACACTATCAATCTTATTCTGAATCATTTTGAAGGATATTGCTAATCCATTGCTTCGTATGTTAGAAAAATGTGTCTGCTCAACAATGTAAATGACGCAATGAATGTTGTTAAACTGTCAAAAAGAAACCCATTACTACTGATAGTGTGTTACGAAATTACCCCGGTGATTATTTTGTATTTGTTCTTCACGTCTGATTTAATTATTATTTATTTATTTAATACTAACAAATTTACAAAGACGGAGTTATGTCATGGGCATTTTCTACCAGTCAACCTTTAGGTGAATTCACCGAATCCAAATACACCAACCGGCATTAGCCTGCGTGGTGGATTACGGCCCACTCCCTCTCACAGCCTGTGTCCCAGCAGTGGAAACATTATAAGCTGATTATGGTTATGCTAACTTTTGGGTGATGCAGAGACAAACAGTGGTAGGTGTACTGAATCCTATATTTAGACGAACCGTATTAATTACCACTCATGATGATAAAATTGTCTTCAATTCATGAATTTAATAGGTTTTTAAGAAGTTTTTTTTTTATAACAGGATTCCACAAAAAGTTGTGTAGCAGCGCGAATAAAAGTTTTCAAAGTCTATAATTTATGGCGTCATCAAATTGCACTTAGTGTACCTATACCATAATTTTAAAGCACCTTACAAACTGGTTTATGCATTAGAATACTTATTTCTAAGCAAGTGCCAGTACATTTTCCACCATTCCTAGACAAAAATTAAATACAATTACAGATAATCGCATCATTGACATTTAACTGAGTAGAATCGGGGGTGCCAACCTAACAATGCTACGCGTCACTAGACTTGAGACTTGCAAGAAAGAAACGTATAAATTTTTGCATTTCGTACAAAAAAATGCAATTAGATTAAATTAATAATCTATAAGGAAAAGGGGACTTTTTGTTTATTTGATATTCATTTTATGAGTTCCTGATCAAAACTTTTATAGGCATAGTGAAGAAATAATGAAAAAAGTAAGTAAATAAATTAAGTCTATGATAAATAGGCTTAAGTTTGCTAGTCTCAAAATTAGGTACTAATAAAGGCAAAAAAAAAACCAATAAATTCTTTTATTTCTATGTTCTATTAAAAACAAGTGAAACCTCTTTGCAGATAATGACGGTACGTACCTCACAAGACCATAGCGTGTTCACCACTTTTTAAACATGGCCATTTCAAAAAACTAAAAAAAAAAACCTCCATTCCTTCTTCAAAAAACTCTAATCCCTAATAACTTGAGCTCAAAACATGACATCAAAGTATTCTGTATTCTGATTCGCGATAGATTCTCACGGTGTCCGCGCCCGCGCATCGATGCGTAACACAACCGCTACCTTATATCATTACTACTTCAAAACTAATTGTACACAATTAGAGCGCCTTTCTTTTTAGATTGCAGCTTTAAGTTTGTGAGTGCCGGTTGCAACGATAAATAGAGCTTATTTTGAAGGAAGAATGACAGAGTCGGGCTTTAAAGTGATTGTTTTGTAATGTTGGTATTGTTTTTTAGTGCCAACATGTGGAACGAAATATTGGGTTCGATTTTTGACATAAAGTTAAGATGATATAAAACCTTATAATTAAGGTGGGTACAGAAGTAGTCACACGATCCACGCATAAATGTTACAAAGCTTATTTTAAAACAACGAAGTCTATTTCCCATCAAATATTTTCAAAACATAACAATTATAATTTATGGTTGGCACTATTTTAAACAGACCAATTTTTAACAAAGGCATTGGGAAACCAAGTCTGCGAAACGCTTTCATAATATTATGTATAAGTTACTGTTAATCATGTAAAAAATCAATTGAATAGATGACTAGGCCGCAGGTGTGAGTTATGCAATAATTAAACCAGTGAACTATTTTAATATAAGCAGCCATTGTGCCAACTTGACGACACTGCTAGCCATTGACAACAAAACTTTAGCGAAACTATTTTCATTGAAATTGTTTTGGTATTTAAACTACACGATATTGATTTTATTCGTGGTCAGACTGTTATACGGTTTCCACGAAACTTTGCGTTTGAAGCGAATTTTGCTGGACATCCACGGTTCTCCGTATATTAAAATATGTTCTGCAATGTGTATGGACAAGATATTTAATGAAAGAGAACTCTGAAGCTTAGTAACTTTTCGTCGTTTTTAAGCTTGTAGTTTTCTGTTAGTTTAGTAACTACGAGTAAAAGTTCATTTGCGTAAAAGCGTATTTTCAGAATTTATGTGACATACACTTCAGGCTTTCAGTGAGCCAAGTTAAATTTCATTTTTATCATGTTGTTGTCAGACTAGAAGATTAACACACTTCCAACTTAACACTGCAAAGTCACGTATATTTATAGTAAACGCATAATAAACACAGATTTCTTTTCTTTTATAATATTTTAGTGCCAATCCAAAACCATTCTATAATGTGTCTTAAATTACTTTATAACCGGCACGAAATTAAGCACGCCTCACATACAACGGCTGCCTAAGAACCCATAATTTAATAGTTGAACGCAACCATAACTCGTAATTTCACAATGTTGGCATCACTGCCTAATGACAGTTGGAAGCGGGCGCAAATTCCAAAATGGCGGCTGCAATAAAGAAATGATGGTGCGTTTCGAATCACACCGAATTAACTTCTTTTGTTAACTTGAAACTTGAACTTGTTGTGGGGAAAACTTTGTTTCCGGGTAATGCCCAGGAAAATTACTTATTAAGACATATAAATCGTGAAATCATCGAGTGCGTGCGTGGTGAATCACTGTTCTAGGTATAGGCTTAGAAAAACAGCAATAAAAATTGTTGATAGACTAATATCTAGTAAACATTACGCAAAACAAACACGTGATTAAAGCGACTGTTTTTTGTTTCAGAATTTTCCGTCATTGAGGAAAATTAAATTATACTTTGGGAATCACATTCAACAGTTTCGTACGGAATGATACATGCGATCTTACGAAATCGGACAATGCCAAGAAAACTGATATGGAGACGTTTTGGAGACCATTACTTAGCCACAAGCAAGCTATACAGTATTCGCCGTGCCTGGACACCTGTATCTGTGGAAAAATGACATTGTAGCCCATACAGATAGTTACTAATAAAAGATCCCTTAGGCCATACTAACTGTCATTTGACTTATTACCTATTCATATTCTGAAGCAGTCTGGTGATAAAATATGAGAGAATATGAAGAATCGACTTAAAGACTATCGAACATGGAATTCAAGTTTGAATTTGACAGCAAAAAAAGGAAGCCATTTTCTTTTTCCCTGAGAGAAAAACCCGCGAAACCGTTCACTCATCACCAACCACAAATTACGAAGTCAATCAAAGTAATGTTTTTATAAACATAAGACGCAATTTATCTTTCTCAGCGCATGCGTCGGCAGATACCCACAGATTAGAGATCGAGGGGTCAAAGACTTTCTATCACCTAAAAAGAGAAACTATAAGCATTGTGAACTTAGGAGACATTGGAAAATAATGTGCCGTAATATATCATTATGAGCGGTTGAACTTTGTCCCTGCAACGTTGTGGCCTGAGAAAAACTAAGATTTAATAAAGGAACCCAAACGAAGTAAGTAACTAGTAAGTACAGTAAAACGGGGTGAATAGGAATGCAGGGGTAAATCGGGCCGATACTTTAAAATGGATTTGTACTTTAAAATAATATAGTTTGCTGCAAACAAGGACACTTAATCTTTAATTAAGAAACAGTAAACACATTACAGTCTTTTCTGGCAACAAACTATATTATTTCAACGTTGAAATCCATTTTAAATTTTCGGCCCGATTCACCCATGCATCCCGATTCACCCCGTTTTACGGTAATGGTTTAATAAACATGGTTTTAAGTTAAATTCAGATTTTTATTTTTTTGACAAAATGACAGCTACTAGGTATATACTAAATAATGTCATGTTGTCAAAAAAAGGTAAATCGTGGCTATCATTTCAGTTCAGCAAATTAAAAGCCAGAGTTTACATACCAAACTGTCAGAGAGAGAACCATAACGGAATGGTTGCCGAGAAACGGTAGAAGGAACGATCAATCAATCAATCAACTCGGCCTATCGCAGTCCACTGCTAGACATAGGCCTCTCCCAGACTTCGCCACAACACCCTGTCCTCCGCCTTCCGCATCCAGTCTACCCCAGAGCACCTTCTGTAGGTCCTCCGTCCATCTAGTTGGGGGGCATCCTACACTGCACTTGCCGATACGCGGTCTCGACTCCAGGAGCGATGGCAAACCAATACCCAGGTGGACGACCTACAGAAGATCGCAGGGAAGACATATTTGCCGTCCCAAGTTCTCAAATACGATACACGGGAAGTCGAATGCTGTGTCTACATACAAGATGAGGCAAGCTACCTATTGTTTTTCACCAGGTATGAGTAGGTATCTACTTACTGTCATCAGGCATTCATCGGCATAGTACTCAGTCACTCAGTCTATACTCATCATCATCATCTGCTTAACCCAACTGTTGGGGTCGGCTTCCAGTCTAACCGGATGCCTATCTATCAGAGGGGCAATTCTCGTAATTTTAAGACCGTTCACAGTCTGATCTCAGTCTCAATCTGTCAAAAAATACTTCTAATTTCCCTATATTTTGACAAATTTTTGACATTTGTTTATCGCTGCGATGGGACTGCGACTAGCTTTTGAACGTTTTAAAGTACGAGAATTTGGCCTGCTGACCTCCATAACTCAGTTACTAGGCAATACGATACCCCTTAGCAAGACTGGTCGTCAGACTTTCGGATGACACTTGGTCTAAACTACGTCAAAACACAGAAAGTTTATCATATCAGAGAAAGTAGAATTAGGTGCAGAGGTTACTTGCATAGTTGTTGTTTAACAAAATTAAGCATCGAATGCTTAATGAAAATGAATTAAACCAATAAAAATGGTGTGTTATATTAATTAGAACATGGGTTTTACCCGTGTTCCGTTTTATAGGTGCTATAATACTGGCACACAGAAAGTTTATGGGTTCTATAGTTTACGACTAGAGAAAATCTAATTAGTTTTGGTTATTTGTTAAAATTCTCTGGCCCACAAAAGGCTAAATGCATTTATCGACAAGAGAACTTAAAACATCGTTCTGTTTTGATTATGAATTCAATCATCAGTCTCTTGCCTTTATAGGGTCGGTGCAACATGTCCTTTTCTTCCATACTACTCTATTAGTCTCTATTAGTCTTCTTAAAAGTTAGGTGAAGTGAGCTTAGAGTGAGCTGTCATACCAACTGGGATTGAAACTATTGACAGCTCACTCTAAGCTCACTTCACCTAACTTTTCACGGTGAGATTTTTACAGAATCGATCGGCAATAGTCAGTCTCTTTCTAACCGTATCATTTTCACACCGAAGAAACGATAGATTGATTGATGTGGAAGATGATATGGCAAAAAAGGAGTGAATACTGAGATGATAGCTGATGAAGATGTATCGGAGAAGAATACATGCTGTACCAACCCCAAATAAATTAGGATACGGACAAGAGGAGATTAATGAGTGTTGTTTTTTGAAAGCTAAAGGGTAGCTTTAACTATAAAATTCCTTTATTACATAACATAACCAGCCTATAACGTTCCCACTGCTGGGACACAGGCCTCCTCTCAGTGAGAGGGAGTGGGCCGTAATCCACTACGCGGGCCCAGTGCGGGTTGGTAAAATTCCTTTGTTAACGCCTCTCTAATTGAAATTAGTGTCTAGTTAAATACTTTAAGACATGTGACAACTACCAACCCGCACTGGGCCCGCGTGGTGGACTGCCACTCCCTCTCACAGAGAGGAGGCCTGTGTCCCAGCAGTGGGAACATTATAGGCTAAATTATGTATGTTAATGCTATCTGATATATACATTAGGTAGAGTATCTACTTACTTAATAATATATGTTTAACGGAAAATATAATTCTATGTACTCCAATTATCGCTATAGTGTTCTAAGTACCTACGTAAATTGGAAAAACCAGCGAGTACATATTAGTAATTAATAATGGACATGTGTTTGTAGGTACAAATGCGTTAAAATTCTAGTCAATAGCAAAATAATATGTAAACATATGTGCAGTTGGAAAATATTAACTATTCTAGTGGGTACGTCATTTTGGTCTTTATTTTCCGGTTCAAAGTTATTTGTTAATACCAAGGTTTTATGCAAATCATTTAAATTGCAGTTAAATGAATACATGACGTGACTGAAATCTATACGTATAAATTATTGTGATTGACTGGCAGTGTTGCCTAAACTAATAATAATAGAAACTTGTTGGGGGAATGTAGATAAAAAAGGTGTTCCTTTGAGGTGAAAAACTCTTCAATCACTAAGAAAATATTTGTTGGAAATCAACCCCAGAAAGAGACAAACGGGGAAGCATAGCATAGAATAAACAGCCTATAATGTTCCCACTGCTGGGACACAGGCCTTCTTTCAATGAGAAGAAGTGAGCCGTAATCAACCACGCGGTCCCAGTGTGGGTTGGTAGATGTCTCGTGTCTTTGAATTTTTGGTTGAAGTGGTCTTTAGCAGCTTTAAATATAGAGAAGTGGAAAGAGAGTAGGGAAGCCTTTATTAGGACATAACTGTCTTTTAATAATAATAACAAAAGTCGTGACAGCCAATGGCATTATAGCTAAAAGCCTCGACCAACACCTGAGGAGGCTCTCGTTGGGCAGCTGGTTCAAGGGCTTGATTCAGAAAGCGGTACTTCTGGACACGGCTCGCATTGTTAGGAGGTTCCTTTCTCTGGAGGCCTGACCGCCGGTAGCTTGAACCCTGTTTCCGATACGGGCGGGCCACTATTTTTTTATTTTTGGTTTTTTGTTTATAAAAATATATAATCAAATGAAATTAAGAAGATAGTAACATGTTTATTTGGTAGTTTCTACCAAGTGGAAAGAGGGTAAGTTTTTAAAAACAAAACAATACTGCTATCCCTAACAGTCCCAAGCGACATTACATAAACGAACGACCTTCATTTAGCCGCACGGGTGTCAACAAAACTGCGCGTAGATAAAACATAGATACAACGCATTCGTGCCGCGCACGTAACTATGTAGCTGTAGTGTGTCATGGCCGCCGCACATGTGCTAGGTATACAGCTGATGTGGTTTATTAAGTTGGGACAGGATCGAGGCGAGCTGAGTTCAAGGGAGGACTAAAGCTTGCTATGGGACATTTAGGCAAACGTTTTGACCAGGCCCTCCATTCATCTGAATCATCATGGTGCATCTGCTTGCCTGGCCTTTTCTTAACTACATTGAGGTCTGCTTCCAGTTTAACCAGTTGCAGCTCAATACCAGTATTTTACATGGAGCCACTGCCTATCCAACGTCCACAATTCAGTTACTAGGCAGCAATATACCCCTTGATAAGACTTGTTGTCAGACTTTCGTAACGAATGTCAAAGATCTACAAATGACAGCTGGGTTAACATGCTTTCCGAAGCATGGTGAGGTTTTGCGATCTGAATTAGTAGGCGTTTTGGTATGGTAAAAACAGCTTTAAAGACGAAAGAAGTAGAAGATGAAAATTCTTACGAGCCTGTAATGTCAAAAGCATCTATGCACTTCCAACTAACACCATCATAATTAGCCTGTAACGTTCCCACTGCTGGGACACAAGCCTCCTCTCGGTGAGACGGAGTGGTCTGTAACCCACCACGCGGGCCCAGTGCGGGTTGGTTGATGTCACATGTCTTCGAATTTTTGGTTCTAGGACATGCCGGTTTCCTCATGATGTTTTACTTCACTGTTTTGAGAGCAGTAGCAACTTTGAAATCAATAGTAGAGAGTGCTACGATATTTCGTAGACTTGTCTACGACCAGACATTTCGTAGCTGGTAAAAGTCGTAGAACGTTCTAGAAAGTTAATTTGAGAGGATTTTGATATGATCATGCGCCGGTCAACGTTAGACGCCATTTTAAAATTTGTTTATGGTCTAGAACTGTAGACCGTAGGTAATAATTATCAAGTTTTCCGTAATAAGTAGGTACCTAGGTGCCTACTTAGAGGTGCACCGTTGAAAGTCTACATAATACATATTATGCGAATTTGTATGTTTTAACTAGGTTTTGTTAACGTTTTCCTTCCGGCTAACCGTTATATTTTTAACTTAACCCTAGAACCGATAAGTTAGTACTTTCTGGGGTTTCCAAACGAACGCTGTTATTGCGAAGATTAAATTGAAGTAATAGGTAAAGGCATTGTCGCACTTGCAATATTTTCAATTAATTTTCTCTAATATTACCTTCACTAAAAACTAACGAATTTGTTTTTGACATGTAGAATTTTTGGAAGCCAGCATGTTGGGCAATTTTTTATTTCCAAAAAATTATTTGAAAATAATTAACAAAAAATATGAAACTTATAATAAAAACACTCCTAAAATAATCAAAAAAGTAACTCACGTTTATAACCACCATGCGCCTGCGCCACAAAAATTCTAACAAATACCCACTATAACAGCTAAACTGTAACTATTCTATAAATGTACAAACTAATATAGTAACGCCCATTTATCATACCAAAAGCGACCAATGCCATGTCAAATGACTTCACAAATTATTTGCCGTCACACCTCCACAATACACTTCTGTAACACAACTGTATAAAGTTCAAAATCGCTCGTGAACTTCGTCTAAAGTTGTTGAGATATCCGTGTCGGTGTGTTGATTCTAATGACGCACACAGACGTGCGCGCGATTGCCTGAATGGACGCACACATGTGCAGTGAATGTCACGAAATCCAGCCCGTTTCTAGGTTAGATCATGCGCGCGCGCGTGCGCGGTGGCCATGAGGCTGTGCGGACAGTTTTCGTGTTTTCCTTCTATGGTTGTACCTACGTGATTGGTTGACTAGATTTCAGTCGGTGTTTTTGTAATGTCATGAGAATGTTGGCTTATTTAAATACCTAAACTTGATTATCGTTTTAAGTACAACAATAAAACATAATTCAGAGCTATCTGTTTTAAAACTAAGTGCCTACATTTTGGATGTAGTTAAAGGGAAAAACGTTTTAAAATGGCGACTAATAAAACCAATGACTATTATTCGTTTTCTAAGAAATTAAAGTAACTTACACAGCCTTATTTGTAGGTGCTTGGTTTAGCGGTCTGTCAGTATACAGACTAATTGGGATGAACTGTGCCTAGATTGCACGTCATTTAGCAACACAGACCTAATGTTCTATTCCGGACGTCACTTGCGTCAGTAATAAGCCTGCACACTAGTTAGTTGCGTAACACAATATCAATCTTAATTTGAATCGTTTTAAAGAATATTGCTAATCCATTGCTTCATTATGTAAGAAAAAATTGTCTGTTTACAAGGTAAATAACGCAATGAATGTTATTGAACTGTCACAATGAAAGCTATTTCTACTGCTGATAGCTGCATAGCTTATAAGCAGTGTTCATAATCTCAGATAATATACATTTCATCACCACTTAATCAGTTATATACTTTAGTGAAATGTATTCTAAGTTGATTTTTGAGTGACCATTTGTAACAAAAAGGTCCTAATAAGTTTTTGGTTGCAATGGAATTTGAACTTTGTTAAGTATGACATTCAGTTTTTGGTTCCATAGCTTGAAAATGATCTCACATTTTTATTCAACTATATGTTGTTAAAATTCAACAGTAGGCAAAAAGGTAAAAAGTCTGCAATAATAATGATATTGTTGTTTTTCCTAAATCTCTTAAAATTACAAAAATGCAATTACAAGTAAAATTACTTGTAAATGAATTTTATTAGTAAAATAATCACAAAGCAATACAAATCAACTTATTGGGAAAGGAAGTAAAAAAGGTACCAACCAACAATTTTAGGTCAAAAAGGACCAAACGGGGCTAAGTCCTGGTCCTGTCCCACAAGCCACCGCCGCATGGTGTCAGTCTAGCGACCTTGTGCGCGAGCGACGGCGGCCTAGACCGCGCTCCGGAGCGCTTTATTTATTCGCTGCGCCCGCGCATCAGGCGGTTGGCGCAGACAGATCTTATAGCTAGTACCCATAGCGTAGGGATGGTGAACCTTTTGGTATGTGCGTGGCCATTTAAAGAAATAAAAAAATGCTTTTGGTTAAGATGGGTTTGAGAAGTGTTAGGTATAAAGATTTAAAGCCCAACTAGTGTTAGGCTTTAAATAAAAAAATATTAAGGTTTTATAGCTACAATGGCGTGGGGATGGTGAACCTTTTTTGTGGCATTAACCCATTTAACTAAAAAATAAAAATATTTTTGTAAGAAGAATTAGGCAAAAACTAAAACAAAAGTTACTGTCACACAAAAATCCTTTAAAAATTGGTCTAAATTAAATTATACAATGCGTGTACAGAAGATAGATATTTTTTTTTTCAAAAACTTTCTCTTTATGCGAAGAAAATTGCTGTTTTCAGAACATTCCACTCAAAGCGGTGTCCAGATTTTCTACCAGTAGTTTGCTATCCCTGGTACCTCTAGTTAGTAGGTTTTATAGGCTGTTCAGCTACACAGTTTGCTAACATTCAATCACGTTTATTAATGGGTTCAGCAGGTTAATTAGCGATGATTGATGGAGTCTTTTTGTAACTCTGTTAGTTTGTGGTCTATCATTCTCTATGCTGGCTATATGGTCATAGGTCTTTGACCAAGTCATTAACCGTTTATTCTTTAAAGATTTGAAGGGTGGTAGTGAACGAATGAATGTTTGAAAATAGATGCGGATAAATTAGGTTATGAGGGCTAAAGTTTGGTCTGCTCTAAATGGCGAATGACGACATTTTTCTAGCTTGAAATTATTATTTAAGATAAGATACATAGAATATAATAAAATATTATTTAATGTTGCTAGAGATAGGTACAGATAAAGTAATGGGGTATTTATATAACACACAAACAGTAGCAATGGCTTTCATTTTGACGGCTCAACGACATTCATTGCGTTATTTACGTTCTTACATAAACAGCAATGGATATCCTTCAAAATGATTCCGATTGTGATTGATAGTGTGTTACACAATTAGGGCCAAAATTAAAGAAAATAGTGTTTCTACAACATACTCCTTGGACATAGCAAAATACTGAGCTATTATGTTGGTGTCAAGCAGTCGATTCTTCTATATGAGGTGATGATGCTAAACAACATATTAAATAAATAACCAATGAAATTAACAAAGTAATCAACTGAAAACATCTATAAAACTAAGCTTGTTGAGTTGATTTCCAATAACACTAATACAGTACTAACTAAGTCTTGCAAATACCTTTAGAACAAACCCAAGAATGTCACAAAATTACATTCAAACATATTCTGACATTTACTGCCCTCAGTTTTATGTTAATATGCCCGTATACCTTAGTCTATGGGCTCCAGAACAAACAATTCCTCAAAATTTGTGGTTTTAGCAAAGTTATTGGTAGTTAACACGTCATTAAGTTTGTGTTCAAGAGTCAACTGAGACCAATTGATTGTTTAAGTAATTAGTTTTTGTGTATGAATGAAATTGTGGAGGATTGGCGAAGAATTTAGAGAATGTCTTTTTATGTTTCTTCGTTAGTATAGGTGAACATGCACTAAAAATGGATGGCTTTAAGCTGGAGTGAGGTGATGTTTTCGTGCATAATGTAGCAGTGATTGGGGAGCTAATTGATTCGCTTCATTGAGTTTGAACTCAAGAACTAAACAACTCAACTCTTTCAGCTGCATTCGGTTAGACTGGAAGCCGACCCTAAAACGTAGTTGGGAAAAAGCTAGGCATTGAGTTTAAACTCATGATCGGTCCATTGACAATACAGAATAATCTGTGTTGCTAGGTACCTAATACACTGTCCCTGTCCATTAGGTTAACCGTTTTTTGACAGCTGTCTTAGAACGTACATGTTCCAGATTACGTGAAAGTTAACTTCAAAATGCGTAATAAAATAAATATGTATATAAACTGCCAAAACTTATTGAATTATCTTATTGTTACCTTTTCACACCATATCGGCTGAATGGATTTGGACGCAATTTGGCACACGGATAGACCATAACTGACTCTCTAAGCGGGCAAAAACTAGTTAAAAATATGTATTTAGTCACGGATCACTCTGTCAATTTGTGTAAATTATGCAACCTTCCCTCAAACGGTTCATTGTTGTTAGGAGACCCTGAACAAGGGGACACTAGTCATAATTATAGGCGTCTTATCATCATAATAGATCTTTATTATTGCGATTAGCAAGGGCAGCCCTCAAATTATTTGCATTAGCAATCAAAGTGACCTCTGCGCTTCCGTGGAAGTGGCGAAATTTTGGGCCAACAGAATAAATGTCGTGCCAGCGACATAAAACGATGAAGGAAAACATCGTGGGAAACCATCGTAAGAAGGCATGTCCTAGAACCAAAAATTCGAAGACATGTGACATCTACCAACCCGCACTGGTCCCGCGTGGTGGGTTATGGTCCAATCTCTTTCACGGAGAGGAGGTCTACTGTGTCCCAGAAGTGGAAATATTATAGGCTGATTATGCTATGCTCATGCAGCGACACGAAGACGAAAATTACTTGACCGATCATAAACCCTTAAAAATTGCAAGCTAAATCCATCTAGAAGTCGTTGAAAATAAGGTCACCCAAATATAGCTGGCGATAAAATCGTTAGCATTAAAACTGCTGACCACAACAATTAACAGTCGTTTATCAAAATGACAGATAGAAGCTCGTTAGACTAACGTGATGCTATTCAGGTCATTTCGGAGTCATACTTCAACGTCACTTTGGAAAAAAACTGGTGCAAATTAGGAGGATTGGTTGGTTTAGTTTTTTTTTTAAATTGGGCTTTAGAGGATTAGACACGTATAGTGTTAGATACGTATAGTTTTTTTCTGGGAGCAATTTTAATTTTGGGAGTAAATATACCACCAAGTAGATGGTGAAAGAAGTCTGCCAGAGAAATGCGTACTTATGGCGGATCAAAATCAAAACTCATTTTTTCAAATCCAACTGATAGTTCCATGAGCTGAAGAGTTTGTTTGTTTCAATGCACGCGCGATAAGTGCGTTGAAACAAACAAACAAACTCTTCAGCTTTTTTTGCTTTTGATAGTCCAATTCTTGAGGAAGGCTATAGGCTATTTAACATCACGGTAAAGTCCTTAGGAGCCAAGCAAAAAGAAAAAAAAAAACTCAGAAAGAGCGCTAAGCGAAAATTAAGTGATAGCAGGGACGCGCGATGCGGTGCGACGAGAGAACTAGAAATTTTACGCGAACGAAGTCGCATGCAGAAGCTAGTGGTTAATAAACACTAAAACATGATATTTATTTAGCAACAGATTAACGTTTTATGGACAAGAGTTCATTAATTAGAATTGGGTGTTAATTTGTTAAAGAATTTCACTGATTTCTTTTATTTATTAGTACAACTTTCAAGCTACTTCAATGAATGACGTAGTTATTCTGTGGATCTATTAAGAAAATAAATTAGTTTATAACATTACGATCAAGATATTGTTAAGATTTTACGATCGCAATAATGTATCGTTTTCTCTCTTAATCGACATTTAGAACGATGATTGTTAAAATAGAAAGTGTATTCTAAAGTTTGCACTCTTTCTACTAAAATTTTAACCTAAAGGATGAGGTTGCTAATTTAACGTCACGTTAAAGTAACTACGTTTTGTAGTTTTAATGATGATTGGTTAAAGTTTAAGAGCGGTGCCGTAACATTCAATGAAAGTTTAGATTGTTAATTTTATAAATAACGGATTACTGCGGATCTCTCTTTGAAATTAGCGTACAATTAAGTAGGTACCTGACTATCATGTTTCATATTATAAATAATCATACAGTGCTCCGTCCGATTGGAGGCCTATGTCCCAGCAGAGAGAACATTACAGGCTGATGATGCATGTCATGCATAAAGTGTCAACTTTTTTAGGACAAATAAAATACAGAAACTGTAGGATATGGATAAAAACTTACATGTCGATTTTCAGCATAGAGTTACTTAGTTAATGGGTCAAAGAGTGACTGGTCTACTTTTTATCCAGGAAAACCACCTAAACGGGAGCAAAGCTTGGGGCAATAGCAATTTGTTATATTAAAATTAAATTTACTTATCTCTATTATAAAGCTTGCTTATTATTTTCCCTGTAGTCATCACTTTGAACCAGCGATTCAACACCCGTAAACCCAGCTTATAAACCTTAGTTAAAATCTTCTATAGAGGTATGAGGAACAGGGTGTAAAGTTCACTCATACTCTATAGAAAAGAGAGGATCCTCCGACCAGACTGGTGTTGTTTCTGGTGGGCAACTGCCCAACGATTGATGTTGGAAAGTTTGTGTATATGCTAATTGCGCGGTAAACTCTGCTTGCGAGATGCAGGATTTGCGTGATATCAGTATGACGCGTGGTTCGCATGTGGCGTTGTAGATATCGCTACACTTTAATTATAACACAACATCACGCCAGTATTTCCCTGAAGAGTTAGGCAGAGATGTACCTATAGCACACCTACATTTTTCCAGTTATGTTTAAGTCCCATGTAACAGGCGAGCCTTTTGCCATCAATTCCTCAGCGAAAGCACTAGGAAGTGGTGAAGGGTGGTTGTTTTGAGGGACTGTGTTTGATTTTGATTTTGAACTGGGCATAAATCCAGACTCCAAGCTGCCACTGAGAAATTCCTCCCCAATAAAACGTTGCCCGACCTGGAAATCAAACCTACGACCTCATGCTCAGGAGTAACGCTTGCGACTACTACACCAATGAGGCAGCCATCACTGATAATGCTGTCAAAAGTACTTTAATATAATTAAGTATATATTTACAGTATTAACAACATGTACCTTGACACAGTTGGTGACATCACTGAAGTGTTAACTTTTAGTTAACACGAAACCCCTGAAGGTAAATAGAATAACCTTGTTGTCATCTGGTTGTTAGTGGTTTGAGGGTGGGCAAACACAGAGGTTGGGAAATAAAGAGATACCTACTCCAAGTTCCTAAGCTCAAGTAGAAAAACTCATTATCCAATTTTATTTCAAAATCATAGCTACGCATACAAAATGTAATATAGGAGATTGCATGAGCTACTGAAATGAAAACTTGGAAGCCTGTAAACTGTTTACTCTTGGCCATGCCTCTCTATATTCAGAAGGCCAATTCTCGTAATTAAACGTTCAAAATCTAGTCGCAGTGTCATCTGGGCGACAAACAAATGTCAAAAATATTGGGAAGTTAAAGCTATTTTTGACAGGTTGAGACTGAGATCAGACTGTGAACGTTCTTAAAATTACGAGAATTCCCGCTCAGATCTACATACAATGAACTGCCAAATAGGGATACTTCCATGGTCATTACATTTGCAAATCCTATTCGGCCCTCCAGAAATGCATAAAATGTTTTGGAAACTCTGAATGGCAAAGAACCTAGGTACTTATGCACTGCCGACGGGAAATGGAACCCGACGGCTTAAGCTTTATGAAAAAAACAGGACTTAAAAATATTTTTAAATTCAGTAGCAGAACTCTATACAAAATACATAGAAATAGCTCATCAAATAAGATGATACTAATTCAATGTTATCTACATTAACGAGTCCAGATTTGCTTGTGAAATAATAACCATATGATAGATAGACATAAAAATAGTCCTTATTGTATGTACGCCGTATAAATTACAAATATGAATGTAAAATGCAGGAGTTTGAAAGATTTAGAAGAGGTTGCTACGCCTCGCTACGCCGTAGCACCTTCTTCTTCCGTGGAGAAGAAGCGTAGCAACAGATCAGACAAAACATAAAATAATCGTAGTTTACTCAGAATATAATTTATTTATCCTGGAACTCTATTTTACAACCCATAAATGACCAAGTAAACGAACCCATAGACTAAATTTACGGTTACATATTAAATACGATGGAAAAGTAGTTTCCATTCCAAGTCGACAAAATGAATATGACATTTAGCGACATACAACCGTATTTATTGGACTGTTTACTGGTTCGACCTTGAGCGAATCAAGATCTGAGGTTAGAATAAAAAATTGTGCTATTTTAAGTCTGGTAGCGTGATCGGAATTGAGTATCGTTTATTTCATGACGACAATCTAGCTAGCGGTTTCTCAAAACTGTTTCATGAATCACATGTCTTCTCTTGTCTCTTTGCGTATTTTTTAATAATTTGTAGCCTTTAAGTATAGTCATTTTATTCTAGGTGCATCTTCTTAAAATATAATTATAATTACTGTACTCGTATGCAAAATATTGTAAAACATTTTAAAAGAGTAACTAAGAAGATTCTTGCCCATTCTTCTCCATACGAAACTACTTGAAGGGGCGACGAGAATCAAATCTATTTTCTTGTATAATTTGACATTCAAAAGTGTCTTTTTTAATGGCGTACTTGATATAAATAATTTAACTTAGTATTTCCAGTTAGGCGAAGTGATCTTGTGGTGTTTTCGTTCTTGTTTGAGTGAATTTATTATAACAGCTTACCTACATGAAATTTAACTGCAGGTTTACTGAGAAATTACGTCTTTCATCTTCTAATTTAAATAAATAGATATATACATAAGTTTCCTCTGAAGCCTTCTTCTGAAACTGGAAGTTTTTGTAACTGTTGCAACTTTTCCTTAGAAACCTTAGTACCTCAATCCTAAGAAGTAAACCTACCTACCTACATAAACCAGCTAGATGATTCTTAAAACCTCGTCTACGAAGAAGTATACCTATGTACCTACATAAAGAAGCTAGAAAATTCGGAGAATAATCTAACATACGCTTAAATACCTAAGTACCAAGTGATGCCTCAGCTAGTGATCTCATCTAGTTTTGTAAACGAGGTCGACGGCTTTAGGTTCAACGTAAAATTAGTTTATCGTAGAGCTCATATATTTAATTACAAAATTATTGGCAAATCGTCTACGCGACTAAATGAGTATATCTGCCTAGCCTTTTCCTACGTTGGGGTCAGCTTCCAGTCTAACCGGATGCAGCTGAATACCAGTATTTTGCATGGCGCGACTGCCTATCTGACTTCCACAACCTAGTTACCGTGTAACACGGCACTCCTTGGTAAGACTGGTTGTCAGACTGTTGAGCTTGTGACTACCCGTAATGGCTGTCAAAGATCTACGAATGACAACCGGAACCAATGGCTTAGTATACTTTTAGAGAAACGGAGAGGTCTCGATATGTAATGGATGGTCGCCCATCCACGAACGACCGCGGCAAGCATAGCTTAACCATCACTGTGCGGCTGTTATCATTTACCCTCAAGCCCGTAGTCGTCTACGTGACAATCATCAGCAATTACAAACTTAGTACCTGAACAAAGGACATCTAAAATTTTCCTGCAATCAATCTGAGTTTCCTAATGAAGTACATATAAAGCAAGGTACACAAGAAACTCAAGGAAATACGCGAGATGTAATCTCTCAACAATGGACACTAAAATGTTCCCGGCATATAATGTCTATTGTCAATCTAATAATTCAAGTGAAATACGGAAACTGCGAGGATCGCCTTGCATTCACCTTGTACCAGCGTAGAATGTAAGATTTCTAGATTTTTTGCAATATTTTCCTGAACAGTTTTCTCAGGGACTTGTAATTGAAATGTTTGTGTCATACTGGAAGTGGATTTGAACCATACTAAGTTGGAAGATGGTTAAAGGCAATTAAGTCTTTTCTTGTTTAGTTATATTAAACTAGCGATACGCCCTTGCTTCGCACGAGATTTATTTATTGTGTGTAAGTTTAATATAAATCTAAACTAATATTATGAAAAGAAAAGATTTGATTTTTTTGTATGTTTGTTTGTTACGCTTTCACGCTAAAACGGATGAGCCGATATAGATGAAATTTCGCACATTGGCAGATTATGACTTGGATTAGGATAAAGGATACCTTTTATTCCGATATTCTTACAGAATCGAGACTTATGCGAGCAAAATCGCGGGGTGCAGCTAATGTAATATACGAATACACCTTTCGGAATCAATTGTTTAAATGATAGTGAAAACTGTATCAAAATCCGTTCCGAAGTATAGAAGAATAACATAGTTATACAGAAACAAGAAGCGACTTTAATGAGTAATAATAATATGTATAGATTAATCGGTTATTACCTAGTTAGATACTGCAACGTCATCCTCATTACCGAAGAAAAAATCGCGTCTGTTTGTTTAGTTTGCTTCTCTCTAAATTACTGAACCGATATTCATGAAATTAGGCAAAGAGGTGGCTTGACATTCAAAGAAGAATATTGAGTCTTTTTTATTACAGAAAATTGAGAATTTAACTTACAAGTACTGCCAAGGACACATGATAGTCGAGTGATGTATGAAAAGTTAACATAATCCCTAGCTACATGAAACACAAGTATTATACCAGCGAGGTTGAGTCAAAAACATCACATTTCACTATGTAGGATCCTGTTATCACGACTGATAACAGGATTAACACGTCTCCAACAAACTGATAGCGAGTTTCATTTGGATTATACTCACTAAATGCCGCTTTTAACTTCAAATAGTCATAAAAGTTGTTGGTTTTACGTTTAAAATATAACCCAGATAGGTTTAGTTCTAATGGGTTTTGCTTCTCTCATGTTATGCATAAGCTATAGATACGCGAATAGTTTATGCTGTGATGTATATGCATACACACGACACGTTGCAGGATAGAACTGATTTATATCCGTCACCTCACACATCAGGTCCAGTTGAAAACCAGCGTCAGGCACTAGTTGTCTGGCATTTTTGCTGAACTGGGCCTTTTTGGCACAGCCATGAGGCACACATTCATGCTAATTTCTTACACTTTTATTTTGATTTTTTATTTGTTTTTATGTGATGTATCTCGTATACTGTGTGTCTTTTAGTCTGTGGTAAATAAATGTATTGCCTTTCTTTCTTTCTTTCTTTGATGAATAATTTAGTTTAGATAAGGCTACCGCTTCCTTAAATAGCTTTGGCCGCCACATAAAGGCCACCATCAAAATGACAGCTGGGTTTGAATTTACGATGTCAAAAAACGATTTTTAGCAACTCATCCATGCTTATTCATCAGCGACTGCCTATCTGACCTCCACAATCCTGTAACTGGGTAACACGATACCCATTGGTAAGGCTGGTTATCTGACTTTCAGGCTTCTAAGTATCCGTAACGTCTGTCAATGATCTACGAATGACAGCCGGAACCACCGGCTTCACGTGCTTTCTGGGGCACGGATGGGTCTCGATATGTAATGGACGGTCACCCATTCACAAACCGACCGCGGCAAGCATAGCTCAAGATTGGTTATAAGACTTTCGGGCTTCTTTCTACCAGTAACGACTTTCAAAGATCTACAAATGATAGCCAAGACTATAAAAACCATCGAATTATTACCTGTTACACTTACATACAACAAGGATTGATTATTGCAACAATGTAATTACCTACATACCTACCTTTCATTGAGCACCATGACTGCCCATCAATTATCTATTAGTTGGGCTCACAGCTAATGAATGACATAGGATTCTGCTGTATATTAATCACTGTGTTTATGGTAAATTGAATTTTATGGTGTTAAAAGTAGTGATTTACCATTATGTGGCGTTACTGTGTTATGGATTATGTCAGTTATATAATGTGTTGTGTACAAGTTGTTATTATTTATTACAATGTTTACCTATATGATAATTAAAGGTTGCCGTAGTGCAGAGAGCAATGGACAGGTGTATGACCGGTTACAAAAGTCAGGATAAGATTGGAAACACTGATCGAAGGACAATAACAAAACTCCCCGATATACTCGAGCGAGTAGATTAAGAGAAGTGGAGGAGGTCCTGTCCGGACGTAATATGATGCGCAATAAAATAGGGAAATGGAGCAAAAGAGTCCTAGGATGGTACCCAAGGGAGGACAAAAAAAAGAAGAGGAAAGAAGAAGACTTTTATACGCTTGAGTACGAGGCTTTTGACTACGCTGTGTATGCTGTGTGTCACTGATCTTGTGAAGAATAGGCTATCGTACTGTATTTTTTGTGAATGAACATTGATTTCCCCTTTGATATGAATGTTACTGTTGCACCGAGCTTTTTACATTGTCATAGATTTCACATTGTGACTTTTCCCCGGAGCTTTCTCTGTTACCATATTTCTGGGTATAAAGTCAGTTCCAAGGCTTTGATTTTCCTGTAAATAGAACACTCTATGTCAAAGATACAGGATACTTTGTTTCGTATAAGAACTTAGCTGTTTTGTCAAAAGATACAAATGCTATACCTATTAAAAATTGACTGAGGAATCCTTGTTCAACTTTCATATTTATAATGTAACATAATCAGCCTTTAATGTTCCCACTGCTGGGACACAGGACTCCTCTCATCTTATTCCTAAAAGTTATAAATGAAGTCTTTAATTTTTTGGCTTTTGGTGTAACTTATTTCATCACCACTGCTCTCAGAACGGTGAAGGAAAACATCGTAAAGAAACCGGCATTTCCTAGAACAAAGAAAATGAAAGACATGTGACCTCTACCAACCCGCATTGGGCTCGCGTGGTAGATTATAGCCCACTCCCGGAGGCCTGTGTCCCAGCAGTGGGAACTTATAGGCTGAATATATTATGTAAGTCTTTTACAAGCTTCAATAAACTATAATAAACAGTTCCTGTACTATTACAATTTTTTCTATCGCAAAAAATTGTTTGCTAAATTCCCCATCACTTCTCCACTGAAATATAACCTCTACGCACCTCCATTAGTTTAGCTATCTAAATTTAGCTCACAGATCGCTGTGGAACTAAATAAATATGTAATTACATACATATAGGGTATTGGTGTCGAGGACCAAGGGCGAGACCTTGGAACCTAGATTATTTTACACTTCTCTTGTCCATATGTACCTATGACACACAAATACATACGCCGTTGAAAACTAAAAATATTCGGTTTTAGATTGAAAAAGTTTGTGTGTCTTGGGAATTGGGTTTCTAGGTTTCTGGGTAGAGTTCTGTATGTAAGTTACTGTTTATTGTAGGTATAGATTTGTGGTTTTTGTTTAAGTTGCAATGCCTTAACATCATCATTCCTTGTTTCCCCGTAGGGTTGGAAGAGGTATACCTACATCCACATGTCACTAGTTATAGTTAAGTCCCCTGTAATTGTTTGCCAAGCATAGAGTTTCTTGCCTGTTCTCCTCCATAGGAACCTACTACGCTTTGTAATAGGCAACTAGCTTCATCTTTCTGACTCCTTTGACAATTCAAATGTGCCTGCAAATGGTTTAATTTAAATAAATGCTTTGTTGTTTGAATTTGGTGAATAGGGGCATTATGGCTGTTCCTTTCTTATGAACTTGGTAAAGCGCTACCTAAGTTGTTATTTCTGGAAAGCTGCAATAGCTAAATACTAGCCTATTTACCTTCAGGAACTTAGTTGGTAGAAATATATTCAGTTAGTGTTTTTCACTACCTTCATGCAATTTAATAGACGAGATTTCAGAATTTATTAAGCCGAAAACCTTCTTAAGGTTTGAGCGGGAATCTATTGTACTTTAGACATTAAGTATGGGCTGATTTTTCAATCATCTGATAACTTTTTTCGAGGAATAATTTTGAGATTTTGACAGTTCTTCCATACAAAAACTGTCAGACGTCAATTTTATTCCTTTTTTTTATAAAATTGACATCTGACAGTTTTTGTACTGTCAAAATTTCAAAATTATTCCTCCGATAACATTATTTGGCATTGGAAAAATCAGCCCTAAGTATATTATTATTAGTAACACTCATATGTAGTGTTTTCCAAACGTTACCTACTTGTGCTATAGTAAGAATATCCTATGTGCATTACAAAACCTATTTCCTGCAATTGCCTTCAACAACTTGTTCAGAATTTAAAGTAGGTAATACTTTGTGCTCTTCGATTCTGTGTTCATTTAGAAAATTCGTTTTAGGAAACAGTATTCTAGTCCGCCATTTTGTATAACTACGCGCCAAAATGTGACAGCTGTCTATGCTTGCAGTTTTTTTTTCGAAGCAAGAGTCAACGAACATTCATCCTCGTTCACAATTCAAATTAAATTAATTGGTCGCACAAATAACTGAACATTCCAAATAGGGCAAACCGAGGCGGAAACTTTTGCCTATTATTACTAGGTAAACTGACTAAAAACTGGCCAATTAGGTAATGTGTTGATTCTAACAGCCAACCACAGTGTAGGAGCGATGATTAATTCCTATTAATCGGAAAAAATGGCGGCCATCAAGGAAGCCATAATAATTGTATTCGTGTTGTCAATATTTCTTGGTTTTTCAATAGATGGTCTTTGACGTCATGTTATGATGATCCATTGGGTGTTATTGTCTATGGAAATAATAGATTAGGTGTAAAGACCCTGAATGTACCTATTATATCCATTTATTCTTGGATAATAGGTATAATTTGTGTTCCGACCATATTTTCATTATGAAAAAACAATACTAGCCTTTGCTCTATGCTCATTGAAAAAATAACATCTCTGAATATAAAAATACAGTCATATTTACATGCAAAATACGTTCAATAAAATATTCTAGCACTACAATTTCATATTTCCTCGAAGGATGCGACAAATATTGACCAATTTCACATTAATATACTATGCATACCCAATCATATTACCGCCATTTTGAAAAGAAGGTTCTTTATCGTCGCCAAAAGTCAACATCGTTACGGGAAAGCGCTTAGATACGGAACCGTTTGGGCCGTTATCTAACCGTGAAAAAAAACCCAACGCCCGCCCACCGCACTACTTGCTTACGGTATTTCGAACGAGCGAAAGAGATAGATAGCGGAGTTTTCCGTATAAAAGAACGAGATGGATATATTTTTGTGCGTGCGTCCTCAACGCTGACTCGGTAGTTTGTTTGGCCTAAATGAAGGTTTTATTATATTAATTGCTCCTATAGTGAATTGTTTTGTCTGTGTGTTTGTCCATTTTTGTTTTTGTCGAACTAAATGGATGTTGATGTTTTCGTGTTAAACTGAATTTAATTAGTAATTAGGCCTTCCTGTTAAAGATAATATGATTTAGCATGTTTTCCTATGTTGTTAGTTTAGCTATGCGGTAATTAAGTTAATAATACTGCAGAATTACGTAAGTTCTGTTTCATATCTAAGTAAATGTAGGTACTTAGCTGTTATGTTTGCTCACGATTATTTTTGTGACGTATTTTTTTGGGCCCGCGTGGTGCGGCCCACTCCTCACCGAGCCTGTGTCCCAGCAGTGGGAACATTATAGGCTGATTATGAAGATTTTTTGGATGAGTTATACCTACATCATCAATTCATGATTACATTATGAAAACTGTATTATTTGTAACTTTTAAAATCGTAAAAACTCTTTTCATGTTCATAAAAAAAATATATAAAGGTACTAACTTATTTAAAATATATCCATGAAATTTATATAAAACTAGCGGACCCGGCACACATCGTCCTGCCAGACCGGGTCCAATGGTGTTTTCTAACCATCCAGAAACCCATTGAAATATACACACAAAATTTCATCCACATCGGTCCAGCCGTTTAGGAGGTTAGGTTAGGTTATAGATAGGTGCACGTACCTGAATTCCCGGTAAATTACAATATCCAAACAAGAAGTATTTCAGAAGCAACACTTAAATAAACTCAAAAACTTTAAAACGTTTCTCATCGGAACTTCAAAACATATTTCATTGGGACTGTCTTAAGAAAGTTTATTAATTAAAATAACTGAAGCTAAACTTCTTTGATATTTTCTTCTTTATATATCGACAAAATACAGTTTATAACAGATTCAAGAATATCTTTAAGGGCTTTATCTATGGGTTGTGGAGGAAATTAGCTAGAGATTCTATTGATTTATTTATGTAACACACAAAACAGTTAATTGAGAAAAATACAAAAAGGTAGAAGAGCACGAAGGACTATTATGTTGGTCATAGACTAAATTAAACAATAAAAGTTGCTAGCCCTTGTCATTTAAAAAAATAATAAAAGAAAATGTTTAATCCATTCAATCTGTCTCTTGTTTTGTAAATGTATTCTAATTATTTTTTTCATTGTTGAAATATACCAATTTACCAGTCAAACTATACAGCCTAAAATAAAATTGATCAGTATAGTTTTAAGACCTTTGCCTGCACTACCAAATCATGTTTTTTAATCAGCACAATTTAACAGCTTCGCTTTCTGAATTTTCAATCTTCCAAAAACACAGACACAGCTTTTAATTCACAAAAAGCAACGTTCAAAAACGTTGACAAGCCCTGGTAATTCACCATTTTTAATCATCACATACTGGCAAATATGAAGCAAAACAAAACATAGTCAAAAAACATGTTTTTTTTTTCAGTACAAAGACATGCCGCGGTCTGATTATTTTCACATGAGCTACTTCGTCATGGGGACCCGACAGAGCTAGCCAAATTACTGTCGGTACCTTTTATTGTTACAGTGTTTTCATAGAATTGGTATGGCAAATGAACTGTTTTGTCCTCAGTTAGATCTGTTGATCGAGGTAGCAAATTACAAAAAAAAATATTGTTTTAACTATGGATTTTTCCAGTAGAAAAGGGAAAGAGAGGCCTTTGCTCTGCAGTGGGGCAAAATAGGATTAAATAAATAATATGGATTTTTCCAAGATTCGGGAAGTACCTATGGCAGAACGGAGAGGAGACCTAAAGGTCTCCCAGCAGTATCAGGCTGAAATGGTAAAGATGATGATGAGAGTGTTCCCTAAACATGTAAGTCTATTATCTAAGAATAAAAAAATATTAAGAAGCTAGAAGAATGAATTTTCTTATCAAATAGACTATATACTTATAACCATTTTATTGTGACAACTTCCAGTGTGTGCGTACGGCATTCTCATTTCGGAATTTTGGGACCCAACAAAATTGGGTAGGATACCCCAGTATATAGCGGTAGGTAGGTGGTATCTTCCAGAAGTAGAACTCTCTATAGAGTTAAGTACTTAGATTGACAACACAACCATTAGTAATAATCAACGATAAGGTATATAGAAACAGCTTATCCAAAACCAACGCAACTAAACTTCACAGCTCCCAAAACACTCACTATAATTGATTATCTAACCACATAAAACAACATAATTTGGTAGCATAATCTCCTACTTAATGTAGATAATCTGTCATCAGCAAAGGTACCATTACTGGCTAACAAGCAGTGTCCAAGGTCAACTGTAAGTAGGCAGATCTTAGATCTAAACTACGTATCTACTCATAAAGGTATATCTTGGATATAAACAATTTGATCTTTGTATATAAACTATTTGATAAGAGCCATAACGTAGTGGATTATGGTAATGATGAATAGGATTTAGTAAGTAAGCCTAATCCATGACGTTTCGTCGTCTTCTTCTGCGTCGTGTCTTAGTAAGAGAAGTCAGATCCAGTCAGAGTAGGGAGTCAAAGAGGAAGGAGTTACAGAGGACGGAGTTAGAGGGTAAGGAGTCCGAGAGAAGGGACCAAGAGAGGCAGGAGTCAGAGAAGTGGAAGTCAGAGAGCACGGAGTTGGGGAGGAGAGTCTAAGTAAGAGTAGGGCTGAGGCTTCAGAAGTAAAGACAGCAGATCCTTTTAAAAAGACTCATCCGAAGAACAACTAAGAAAGAATAAGAAGACACAAATATTGTTTGACTACCTCATTACCTCTTTTTGTAGTTAGCTCTTTTTACTACATTGCTGAGTTTCAATTTGAAAGTGATAGGTGCTGGTGCAAGATAGCCACTCAAAAACTTTCTGGTACTGGAAAGTTCGAGAACTACCCGAGGATCTAACCAAGGATCGAAGCTCTACATTTGTGCTTGTGACCGCCAGATTAACGAAGTAATCAGTCGAAATTATACGTTAATATCAATTCTAGACAAATAGCTATATTTCTCTAGTTACCATCAAACGGATATGAGCTGGTTAAAATTCTAGTCATCAGATAGTTATACATCTAGGTAATGGTATCACCAAAACGGATATGAGTTGGTTTATCAACTATTGAATGATTGGGGACGGTGTTACAAACAAACCTACTTAAGTCACGATAGATGTTCTTGAATTAGCTGGGAATTAAAAAGTCAAAACATAACAACAAGCCTGTATTCCCCGAAGGTACAGTCACGAGCACCAATATGTCAACAATAGGTAACTTTCAATTGCGATTTTTTCGTGAAATAACGAATGCAACGTTGAAATACGTCACATTACATAAACCTATGGGTTCGAAAATGCTATTTTCGTAACAACATAAAATTTCCTTAAAAAATAAAGGGGTAAAACTCTTTTGAATAAAGTCGTGTGTATACATACTTTTGCTCGTGACTGTACAGGTGGAGGTATAGAAGACACTTGGGCAGTATGAATGTCGATGGTTATAAGAATAGAGAAAGACTTAGAAAACGATGGCTGGATTCTGAGAAAGTTGATATGGCTAGACAGGCAGTAAATACTGAGATGACGATTAATAAAAAGAAAGAATAACATTTATTTGGCCACATTTCATGAAACACGAAACAAAAAAGTGAAATGCTTTAAAAAGTGCTCACGGCTGCGCAAAAAGGTCCATTTCAGCAGTAATGCGAGACAGATGCTGTCTGACGCTGGTTCTAATGGACCCTTAAGAAGAAGCGATGGATGATGAGTAACAATAGAGATGTATCGAAGAAGAAGACATGCCGCAACGACTTCAAATAAATATGGATAACGGCAGGAGAATGCTGAAAGACGATGTTCATGCTATAAAACAAAAGAAGTTTGCCAGAATCGTAGTACCTGTGTTGCTGCTTACCTCCTGAGTTTATACACGTATGTTCATGTTAGGACTGGTGTCTATAAACAACGACTTACGCAATATAAGACGGTCCTGATAATATTATCTTATCACTGCATACAAATTAACAGGAATTTCTAACGAATTAGACATCATAGATACTTGTCTCTTATCAGGTGCTAGAAGTGTTATAATAACTATTTTATGAATGATCTCAAGAGTTTTAGGTATTTCGAGAGCGAGATATGTAGTTTCAATTTTGAAACAATGGTAATGAAAAGGAAAATTGACCATTGTTGTTCGCCATAGGTAACGTTTCAATACTGTTACTATTAGCCTACATCATCCAATTGCTGGGCAAAGGCCTCCCCTCATGACTTCCAGCTCTTTCGATCCAGGGCAGCTCGTCCCGCCATCTTCTACGGGGTCTGCCGCGACGCCTTCTAGGCTTCTAGCTGGGTCAGGATTCCACGTGGTGGTTATTTTGGCAACATTTCAATGTCAGCAAGTTACAGATAGGTAGTGACCAGAGGGTCCCGTGGACAAAGTGACGTTCTATCAGCAATAACGATGATGCAAAAGTAAAAAAATGTATTGGATAGTAAGCTACCGATCAGACCGTTGCGCATGTACTCTTTGAACGCACAGGCGTCACCCAGATTAGGACAGAAACATTTAAAGATTACACAGATGTTCTTAACAGACCAGGATGTGTAATCAACTTCTGGGAAGAGGTGTGCTGGTTGGAATAACCGCCGACGGCTGCCATGGCCCACGGACAATGGTCCAACTGAAGGACTAAGTGCAGAAACCAAACCCTCTAACATAGAACAGAAGCTACCGAAAAGCGAATGTCAATCCTATTGAAAATCATAGTACAAATACGAAAAACTTTAAAAGCGATTGTCATTTGTCTTCAGGTAATGTTTTCTTGACAACTGACTAAAAAAATCCATGGTCAATAGAGTTGATTTTGGATTGACAATAATATGGCCCCTCTTCGTATGGTATTGCATGATTTTGAGTGCCCTGACTGCTATCAGTTCCACTTCGGACAAAGTGATAAAAAATGACTAAGAGATACCGGAAAAAGGATAGGCAGCGACATCTTCCTGTCTGCTAATAACAACAGACTGCAATCACCAATATGTCTACCCAAGGATGTTGAATCACAATGTGAAGTATTATGTGCGAGTATATCTTTTACTTCAAATCCCCAAGGAAGTCACCCGAAGGGCAATGGAGAAGGCTATGCTTGGAGTTGCCCTATGCGATCGAGAGAGACAGAAATGAAGAGATCCGCAGGAGAACTCAGGTAACCGACATTGCCCGAAGAATTGCCAAACTTAAGTGACTGTGGGTATTGACATTGCTCGCAGAACAAATGGCCGATGTGGTAGAAAGATTCTGGAGTGACGACCGCGTACCGAAATATGTAGCCACACCTACAGGGTGGACCGATAACCTTGTGAAGGCCGCAGGAATCCTCTGGTTGCGGGAAGCACAGAACCGGTCGAAGTGGAGGTGCTTGGGGGACGCCTATGTGGACATTTTTCGGCTGAAATGATGATGATAACTCTTCATACGAAGGATATTCATGAGGATTTCCGAAGACAAAAACTAGGTTGACGAATGATCAACACGCTATGTAGGTTCACTCTATTTCTTAGGTATGAATGATGAGTAAGAAACGAGATATAAAAAATCATAAGCAAACCCGGGAACATGTCTATATAACATTTCAGAAAATCAAAATGGCGGCGAAAACGTCAATATTTAAACTGATTTTCGGTTTGTAACAGAGCTGCACTTGACTGTGATACGTTATCAGAGTTATCGCGCGTGATAACAACCCGTATTAGCATTTAATCAGCTTATGTGTTACTTATGTACGTAGGTTAGGTATTATGCTGATAAATTATGTAAACCTATATACTATACTAGCTTCTGTCTGTGGCTCTTCGTTCGCGTAAAATTTCTTATTCCCGCGACCCACCCCAACTCAGCGCATCACCAGCCCGTGTTACCACTTAATTTTTTTGCTTAGCGTTCCTTCCGACTTTATTGTTTTTCCTTAGCTCCTGAGGGCCTTAGTGTGATATTAAATAGCCTAAAGCCTCAAGAATTGGACTATCAAATGCAAAAAGATTTTTTCAAATCCGACTGGCAGTTTCAGAGATGAGCGCGTTCAAACAAACAAACTCTTCAGCTTTATTATTAGTGTAGATGTAGATATATTATATAGAATTGTGCGTCATGTTTGTCTATTTATAAGATTGGAATTCTTGAGAGCTGCTATAAAGATTTGGCCCTGCATAACCTATCTACTTGAAACTGGCGCTAGAATTACTCCAATCAATTTCATTATAAGGACATTCATTTGTTTGAAGACTTAGTAAGACGAAAGTCTTACCAAAGGGTATTGTGAAGGGCGGGCGTTTTTGGGGGACTGTCTTTTGTAATTTTGACGTTCGAAAAGTGCTGGTTCTCAGCATGAAGAAATGGCTTTTTATTTGATTTGATTTCATTCGTTGTGGAGGTCAGGTAGGCAGTCGCTCCATGTAAAATACTGGTATTCAGCTGCATCTGGTTAGACTTGAAGCCGATACCAACGTTTTCTTTTTATATGTACATATATATATATATAACCTATAGTATATATATACATATATATGTATATACAGGCTGATTTGTTAAAGACCAGCCAAATTTAAGGATGTGGTACAGACCATCAAACTGAACAACTTTCTCCATGGGACAAATAGCGTAATCGCGAAAATTTTATCAACTGTCCCATAGAAAACTTCAATACCTACTCGACCTAAATGTATGGAACGGCTGAATTTTTATTCGCGATTACGATGTTGGTCCCATGGAGAAAGTTGTTCAGTTTGATGGTCTGTACCACATCCTTAAATTTGGCTGGTCTTTAAAAAATCAGCCTGTATATATATATGTATATATATACTATAGGTTCACCTCTGCCTAACTCACCGGAGATTACAGGCGTCATGTTATGTTATATTCAGAAGTTATAGTTTAAGTATAAAAAGATACAAAAACGATCGAATATTATCACAGCCATATATATACAAGGATATCAAATTAACACATATACGATAACACACAATTTGTTAAAAATATCACTATCAAAATTCAATATTCAGTTTCATTTAAAAATAAATCACACAATACCTTCATTTCTGCATAAAAAGTATGTCATGCAGTGCTCTCGAAATAATTTCAATAATTCATTAACGATACAAACAAATAAACGGACGTGGAGGGACGAAAAAAGCACAAAGAGTGACACATACATACAAACATTATAATATGTAGGTATTATAGGTAGAGGGCACTCGTAAGGATATTGCTACAGTGAAAGCGATGTGAAGGAGATAATAGCATAACCAGCCTATAATGTTCCCACACAGGGAACACAAGCCACAGGTCTCTGTGTGAGAGGGACCACGCGGGCCCAGTGCGGGTTGTTAGACGTCACATGTCTTCGAATTTTTGGTTCTAGGACATGCCGGTTTCCTCATGATGTTTTTGAGAGCAGTGGTGGGTTATTTTAATTTAATTTAATATTTGAATTGTTTTTTTTTATCTTTTTATTACGGACGCTTTTAACGTTCTGCATCGTTCTCACATGCATAATTTTGAACATGAATGATGTAACCAATACTTTGTAACAATATTATTATGATTTAAAAGAGTGTCCATGGAGTTTCTTGCCCGTTCTTCTCCATAGATACCTACTACGCTTTGGAATGGGCAACTAGCTTCATCTTTTTGACTGACCGACCTTGACAATTCAAAAGTGTCTGTAATTGGTTTATTTGAAATAAATATTTTGAGTTTGAGTTTGAGAGCAGCGGTGATGTAATAATTTACACCAAGTAAAGCGCCTATCAGGGTTCGAACCCATGACCCACAACAAAAAGCCGCCATCGTTACCACTGGGCCACCAAAGCTCTGCTTTCAGAGAGATAATGATGTTATAAAAAGTTTTAAAAGGACAACGGTTGACATGCACGCTATGAAAATATAATTAGGATGGTCTTATACTTCAAACACGATGCTATAGCTAAATAATTGTGCTATATTTTTGGTTGTAAACTCCGGGGTAATTGCGTAACACACTATCAGCAGCAATGCCATACCTTTTGACAGTTCAACATTCATTGCGTTATTTACGTTGTTGAGCAGATTTTTCGAACATATGAAGTAATGGATTAGCAATATCCTTCAAAATGACGCAATTAGGGTGCTGGTCATGTCATTCAATAAGTACATTTATTTGGAGGCAATAAAAAGGGCCATTCTATAGTTAAGGGTAGACCACATTTATTGTATGGTACAGACCATACAATAAATGTGGTATACACTTTAATACTCACTTAATGGAGTTAAGTCAAGGTAGATACCCGATCAGGTTATGAAATTGTGAATATCAACAGTAATTGAAAAGCGTTTAAATATTATAAACTCCATACAAGTTAATTATATTTTTTAGTTAGAATAATAATATTGTTTACCCACAAAAAAATACCCTTATACCTATCGCTCTTAATAGCTCGCACTACTTCGCAAACCTAATCAAAAACAAAAGCTCCGTCCATGAACCTTCACGCCAATTGAACTGGGTCAGAGCAGACATAATGTTCACAACCAATTTAACTTTACACTTGGTAGTGGCGCTACTGTCTTCGTCAAAATGTCAATGAAGTGTCAAATTCAGTACATTTGAATTTAGTTCCGTTTTTCGCCGTGTGTTGAGTTAAGTTGGTCGTCGTATAATTTGGTGATAGACCTTCATTCTGATGGATATTGTTATGGCAATGTGCTTTACCGTTTTGTTGAAGCCAAATGAGTAATAAAGATGAAAGATTATTATGACATGTTATATTTGTAATAATGTATGTATGTGTATTTGTAATTAAATGTTGTTTGGTAGTTGGTGGTTCGTTGGTTGGTTAGTTGGTGGTGGTTGTTTTATTGGTGGTTAGTTGGGTTGGTGGTTGGTTGGTATATTTTTGTTTGTTTCTGTTAGGTCTGTTGATATCTCGGATAATCGCGTCTGACTAAAAATCGACCAAAAATATTTAATTAAATCTAATAGCTATAGGAAAACAAACTAATAGATATAGCCAGGGCTCAAAAGTTATAATCGGAGAAGCATGGTGTTAGTGTGAACACCATCAGTTATATTATCGACATAAACCCATTTCTATTACAAGCAAGTTTAGCTAATTTGACAAATAATAGAGTTGAAAAGAGTGACAAAGAAGAGAATGGAGTTAGAAATTCGTATCATTATGTATCAATCAATCTGCCTAACCAACTATGTTGGGGTCAGTTTCCAGTCTTACCGGACGCAGTAGACCAGTATTTTACATGGAGCGACTGTCTATCTGACCTCTACAAATAGTTACTGGGCAACACGATAGCCCTTGGAGAGACTGGTTGTCAGACTGTCGGACTTTGACGACCCTTAATGACTGTCAAAGATCCACGAATGTCAGCCCGGACCAACGGCTTAACGTGCTTTCCGAGACACGAGGGGTCTTGGTATATGAAGAGGTACTGGTACATTCGCCGCACCGACTACCTGACCTCCATAACCCACCTACTGGGTAGCACGATACCTCTTGGTAAGAATGGTTGTGAGACTTGTCATCAACATAATGACTGTCAAAGATTTAGAAATGACAGCCAGGACCAACATGCTTTCCGAATCAGTGTCTCAATAGACAATCATTTTAATTTAACTTCCACCAAATATTTCTAAAAAGTCTCCTCAACTAACATAACAATAATATTCATCATTTATCTCTAAAATCCACTTAAACTTACAAATTGCCTTAAAACTCCGAAACTACTTTGGAAATAAAGCAATTCACAAGTTCGCAAAGCAACACCAGGTCGGTTCGGTGTATATTGCTAGAAAAATGTCTAGCTAAAGAAAATGAACTTTCTTAAAAAGTAAAGTCCTGACCTACGAAATTACTTCCTCGGACAGTGCAATAAAACTCTTTGGGGAAAAGGTGGGGCCCCAGACTCGGCGGGGAAAGAGATATTTAAATATTCATGACTGTGGTGTGGCTGGTTTAATGAGAATTAGTAAATGTGGATGGGAAAGAAAAGATGGGTGGATTGTGCAAGGATTTCTGAGCTGCTGGGGGAGTTCCTTGTGCCACTTCTTCACAGCGAAACCACTACGAAGTGGTGAAGGGCGGGCGTTTTGGGAGACTGTCTTATGTAATTTTGACGTTCGAAAAGTGTTGATTCTAAAGCAGCCGCGGGTTGATCGAAAGAGGTACCGTGGCCCCTGGTACAGGCAACTGAAAAAACACGGGTGGGTTTTAGTCAGCCTAATTTGAATAAATGACTTTTGATTTTGAATGATATGAAAGAGAAGGGACTCAACGATAGCGTGACGGTTGACAGGGGAGAATGGAAGAAGAAATCATTGCACCTATCTCAAGTAACATGGGGTAAGGGCAGGAAGATGTTCAGTAAAAGTGGATAGTATAAGGTTATATCTTTGTAAGATAATTATACTGATAAGGGAGATAGTCCGACAAATACAATACGTAATTTAGTTGATAGGATTGTCTGAAAACTTGTATACAATGTTCTCAAAGATAAATCTTGGTAAATTCGAGGAAACCTCATTGCGGAAACGTTATGAATGAGTAACCAAGTACCTACCAAGTATTTTTCACGGTAATTAGGTATTTTTTCGAGTTTTTATCCGAAAAGTCTCTAACTCTAGACGGAATATATTAACTTTTATATTGCAATAGTCATAAACATCAATTACGCTTACGAGCACTTAAATATTATAATTACACGGGTACTTAATGTACTTTAAAGTGATTTTATATAATCCAGGCTGTATATTTTATGATTATTTACGAGGCAGTAGAACTTAAAACTGATTTTGTGGCGATAAACATATTAAACCTAGGAAACGGTTTATTTTATAAAAATATTTTTTTTAACTTCGGGTGCAAGGACCTTATTTACTTTCTGCTGGAAACTAGTTAAAAATCATGCATCAATTCACAGTAAAATTAAATATAGAAAAAAACAAGAAATGAAGACCTGAGCCAATATTCTCTATGACACAATGAACGAAACCGCACGAAATGAATGAGAACTTGGTGTGATTGGCTAAGGAATTGACGTTATTTCGAAATAAGGAATCATTGAATGGGCAAAGTGAATTAGGGCCCTGCGGGGTGGTTGCGAAACACTATCAGTAGCAATTGCTTTCATTTTGACAGTTCAACAACATTCATTGCGTTATTTGCGTTGTTGAGCAGACAAATTAATTCGAACTTGTGAAGCAATGGATTAGCAACATCCTTCAAAATGGTCCAGAGTGTGATCGAAAGTGTGTTACGGCTGTTGAGAAAAACTACCATTCTAGTGATTCACGATCACGGTGTCGACACATTTTTACTTCCGTGCTGTCAAATTTTTATTTCTTTCTTTCATTTTTTATACACAAAATTGTAGGCTGCTTTTGAATTCTAAAGAGTTATACCTTTTAAAACATCAATCTAACGCAGTAGTTCACATTTTTTACTTTGAAAATATACACAACAACACTCTAAGTCATAATCCTACCCTACCAAGATAAACCGCAACATTAATATCAATAAGCGATTAATCGCTGTCAGTGTGGCCCTCCCCTGACGGGGGAACGAGGGTCGCTGGAGGAATGGGAAGAGCGGTCAGGGGGAACGGAGGGGGAGGGGGGGGAGTTCTAGGAGCGTAATTGGGACTTTTTCTTTGGACTTCAGCCTTTTGTTTTGCAAAGTGACTTCTTTCTTATGTCGGAGAGCCGGCAATCGATTGAACGAAATGAAGGTTTAAAACTATTCGAAAGTGGTGGAATATTTTGTTGAAGTTTGAGTGAGTGAATGAAAGAAAGTGGAATGTTTTTGGAATTGTGACGGTATTAGCATATCTGTTGTACTATGAGGAGGTAGTTTCTTAAACGAAATAGGGACAAATTGCATAGTTTTTAATTTCCTTGAGGGTTCTTTAGTGTTAGTAATAGTATATTAATGCAGTCTCAAAACTTCTGGATCACATCATTAGTAAGCTAGCTAAGTATTTATAGATTAATTAACATCTCATCTCATCTCAATAATCAATCTTTTATTACTGAAAATATCTAAAGATTTCCTCGAAACCGGCGAGATCCTCACAGGCTTATATTAAATGACTTGCTAAGACTGGCTAAAGTCAAAGTCAAAGTCAAAGTAAATATAGTAAGAGCTGTTTTAGCCATGTGTGTTCGGATATATAGTTAAATTCAAAGTGATTTAAAAACCTTAAATCTCAGATAGTTTAAAAAAAAACTACATAAATGGTTGAATAATGATAATTTTTACAGCATAAAATTTATTTATTTGCATGCTACGATATAAGGAAAACATGTATGCTCTTTAATGAATTTTTAAAAAAAAAAACAACTTTATATTTTTTAATTGTATGTAAATAAATTAATATTGTTTCTATTTCTAAAAATGGTTTCTTACATAACCATACATTTTAGTTACTTGTCCCCTTGAAAAGGATATAAACAGGGTGCTTTTTATCCCAAAATAAGTTACTGACTCTAACAAAAAGGTTCAAAAGTTAAACACCCCTTTATTTACAAACGTTGTTTAAAGCTAAGAGACGATTAGATAAACGTCAGTTTGCAGTCGCTAAGTACTTAATCATTACTGAACGTTAAGCCAAGTTAAATAAACCCCAAAGTCTCGAATTCTCTGTTCTATTGGGGTTTTTGGCTAATTAATAAAAGCTCACGGTTCGATCGATCAGGATATGCTACGCGTGTCGCGGTTGGTCCATGGATGGGTGACCATCTTTACATACCGCGACTCCTCCGTGCCTCGGAAAGCACGTTAAGCCGTTAGTCCCAGCTGTCATTCGTGGATCTTTGACAGTCGTTACGGTGGTCAGAAGCCCGAAACTAACAACCAGTCTTACCAAGAGGTATCGTATTACCCAGTCACTGGGTTGTGGAGGTCAGATAGGTAGTCGCTTCATGTAAAATACTGGTAATCAGAAACATCTGGTGAGATTGGAAGCCGACCCCAACATAGTTGGGAAAAGGTTAGGCAGATGATGACTCTATAATTCTCTATTGCTATTTCTATAACCATAAAAACACGTAAGTACCCAGGTACCTAACAGCCCGATCAATTTTCACAAAGGTTCATACAAATTTTATGCTAATGTAACCTATGTGCTGTATATATGTATGGTACGCGAAACAATATCTATTGTAATTTGATGAGCCGATTCGGATGCGACCCAAGTATTCTAATTCCGAGTTCATTTTAGTTTGCCAGCGAGCAAGGGCGAAGAAACGAATTTTAAGATCGAACGTTGATTGTGTTTTGTTTTTTTCTTGTCTGTCTGATAGTGTATCTCTTCTTTTATATTTATAAAAGACTAGCAGTGCCCCGCGGTTCCACCCGCATAAGTGTCGATCGCGTGGGAATATCGAGATAAAAAGTATTCTATATGTTACTTTAAAGTATAAGCTATATTACTGTAAAGTTTCATCACAATCCGTTCGGTAGTTTTTGCGTGAAAGAGTATCAAACATCCATCCATCCATCCTTACAAAAATTTCGCGCTTAGAATATTAGAAGAATTTAGATATGAAATTTAATTAATTTTGCAAAATCAATGTTGATTGTTTTTGTTGTTGTGTAATTTAATTTTTAATTTATTTTATGTTAATTCAGATACAACTGAATGTTGATGAATAAATGACTCTATGACAATAACTGACCGTTCGAACATCATTAGACATGGTAACACACCTAGATTCTGTATTCAGCTGCATCCGGTTAGACTGGAAGCCAACCCCAACATAGTTGGGAAAAGGCTAGGCAGATAGATGATGAACATACCTAGATTCTGGCAGACAGGCGCATCTGTTCTTCTCTGATTACAATGTGATTAGACGAGGGCTCGCATTGAACCACACACAGTGCTGTATGTAGGTCATTGACTGATTAGGGCAGTGAGACCTAGATACGTAAGTATAGCATCTCAAGGTGTTATGGTTGTTGTTATGGTATGGCCAGAAACCACGCCTTCTCCGTGCTAGTGCTCGGGGACTTCAACGCCAAGAATTTGGCCTGGGGTTCCCGTTGCACGGATGTGCGGGGCAGGATGGTGGAGGACTGGGCTCTGGAAACAGGCCTGGTCGTCCTAAATCGGGGTTCTGTTCCTACGTGTGTGCGGATGCGGGGCGAGTCGGTAGTGGACATCTCGTTCGCCAGCCCCGCTCTGTCACAACGTGTCATTGACTGGCGCGTCATGAAGGAGGTGGAGACATACTCCGATCATCGGTATATCCGGTTTGATGTCTCCACCCAGACCTCTAGCGCGCTGGTCCAACAGGCCCCGAGTGGTCCACGGTGGGCGCTGAAGCAGCTGGACCGGGAGCTTCTCCTGGAAGCCTCGATCGTGCAGGCCTGGGTGTTTTCACCGGACAGGCCTGCTGACATTGACGATGAGGCGGAGTGGTTCCGGGAGGCCATGTCCGAGATCTGTGACGTGGCAATGCCCCGAGTCCGGCCAGGACGCGCCCGACGTCAGGTGTACTGGTGGTCGCAGGAGGTTGGAGCGCTACGCAAGGCGTGCGTCGACGCGCGACATCGGTACACCAGGCACCGCAGGCTCCGCATCCGCCCTCCGGATGCGGAAGCCACGGAGGTGGAGCTGTACGAGGGGTACAGAGCGGCGAAGACCACCCTCCAAGAGGCTGTCAAGCGGGCCAAGGATACGGCCCGCGAGGAGATGTTGGAGACTCTGAACCGAGATCCATGGGGGCGCCCTTACAGAATGGTGCGGAATAAACTCCGCACCTGGGCCCCCCCGCTGACGCAGAGTCTCCGACCCCAGCTGGTGGAGGAAGTGGTGAGCGCTCTGTTCCCTTCACGGGGGGAGCATACTCCCCCGCCTATGGCTCCGCCACTTGCGGTGCCCGAAGCGGACCACACGGACGACGACGACGACACCCCTGAAGTGACCGGGGTAGATCTGAGAGCGGCGGTAGGCAGGCTGAAGGCCAAAAATACCGCCCCGGGACCCGACGGCTTGCCGGGTAAAGCCTGGGTCCTGGCCTCGAGGGCTCTCGGGCCTCGACTGGAGGCGCTCTTAAGCGCATGCATGGAGAGAGGCCAGTTTCCACTCCGTTGGAAGACGGGGAAGCTGGTCCTCATTCAGAAGCCAGGGCGCCCTGCGGACTCTCCGTCCGCATACCGGCCGATAGTGCTGCTCGACGAGGTCGGCAAGCTCTTTGAGAGAGTGATTGCGGGCCGCCTCGTCGGGCACCTGGTGAGGACGGGGCCGGATCTTGCAGAGTGCCAGTTTGGCTTCCGCAAGGGGCGCTCGACGGTGGACGCCATCATGCGCGTGAGAGCCCTCACGACGGGGGACGCGGTGTTCCGGGGTGGGGTGGTCGTGGCGGTGTCACTCGACATCGCCAACGCGTTCAACACCCTGCCCTGGAGCTGCATAGGGGAGGCACTCCGGTATCACCGGGTGCCGACTTACCTCCGTCGAATAGTCTGGGCGTATTTGACGGACAGAGCCGTCATCTACCCCGGTCGCGACGGGAATTGGAACCGGCGAGAGATGTCGTGCGGTGTCCCACAGGGATCGGTTCTGGGGCCGCTCCTGTGGGACATCGGTTACGACTGGGTGCTGCGGGCCGACCTCCCTGATGGCGTCAGCGTAGTTTGCTACGGTGACGACACGCTGGTCCTGGCGCAGGGGAGGTCGCATCAGGCGGCGGCCGACGCGATGACACGCGGGGTTGCGATAGTCGTGGAAAGGATCCGGCAGTTGGGTCTCGAGGTGGCATTGCACAAGTCCGAGGCCATGTCTTTTCATGGGCCCCGGTACGGGCCACCTTCGGGATCCCAACTAATGGTAGGAGGGGTTCACATCGGCGTCGAGAAGACGATGAGATACCTGGGTCTCGTCCTCGACAGCCGGTGGAACTTCGTCGAGCATTTCCGACGTTTGGCCCCCAAACTGGAACGGACCGGGGCCGCCTTAAAGCGGCTCCTGCCCAACCTGAGGGGGCCAAACGCCTCCTGCCGGAGGCTTTACGCGGGGGTCGTGCGGTCCATGGCCCTATACGGGGCCCCGGTATGGGCGCGTTCACTGCGGCTTCGAGCCGCACACTACCTGAACGCGCCCCAAAAGGTGGTAGCCGTAAGGCTAATCCGGGGGTACCGCACGATCTCGGGCGAGGCAGCAAGCCTCCTTGCCGGACTGCCACCATGGGATCTGGAGGCGATAGTCCTCGCGCGCCTGTATGACTGGCGCGCGGAGGCACTACGTCGGGGGGAAACTCTGCACCCGCGGCAAATCGCTGCGGAGCGGACGGACCTCCGGCGCGGTCTCATGGTGGAATGGAAGGCGCGACTATCGCAACCCAGCGCAGGGCACGCCACGATAGCGGCGATAAGACCCCTCTTTGAGGAGTGGCTAGAGAGGCGTCACGGCGCTCTCACCTACCGCCTGACGCAGGTCCTCTCCGGACACGGATGTTTCGGGAGGTTCCTGCACATCATCAGGCGGGAGGAGACGCCCGGGTGTCACCACTGCGATGATCGCCCAGAGGACACGGTGGAGCATACGGTGGAGGTCTGCCCCGCTTGGGCAGAGCACCGCCGTGTCCTCGTAGAGGCGATCGGCAGCGGCGGCGACCTCTCGCGCCCGGCCCTGGTGCAAGCCATGGTCCGGGGCGAGAGGGAGTGGGAGGCGGTCACCTCCTTCTGCGAAGCAGTCATGCTAGCGAAGGAGGTGGCGGGATGGGCGAGGGAAAGATCCTCACGCCTCAGCCGCCGAGGGAGACGCTCCGGGCGTCGGGAGCCGCGTGACGACTCCCGGCCACCGTAGGCGCGGGCCTGCGGGCGGAGAGCAATGGGTAGCTCTCCGTCCGATCAGGACCAGGCCCGTGCCGGACGGCGTGTATGTGTTCCACGCGCGCCTCAAAGAGATGTCAGCGTAGTTGACGGGGCCCGACAGGGCCGAAGCCTGCCGGGGTAGCGGGATTGTCCGAAAGGGTTACCGCTGCCCTGGTACGTAAAGGGCTAAGGAAGGAACACGGGTGGGTTTTAGTCAGTAAGAGTCTGACACTCCCTTCTGCTCCACCCAGAGCGGGAGGAGTGATTTGATGATTTCCCATCCACAAAAAAAAAAAAAAAAAAAAAAGGTGTTATGGTTTTAAAGCTCAGTTTGTTTTGATTTTAGCATCAAGCTTCGGTTTTCTAAGAAAGCGGCTGAACGCTCACACAGTAACGGCTGGCCAAATACAGAGCGTATTTTGAGACCTTTTAATGTCAAATAAATTAGGATAAGGGCAGAAGACTAATGAATGCCAAATACTGGTGAAAATGACTGATTTTCATGACGGCCCGTCTTTTAGGATATCGTAGCTTTAAAAAGCAGAAGCGTAAAGTTTTAAACATATGTGTTTGTCAAAATGCCGATGATCCGGGGTCTATCTATTAAAACCGATGACAGACAGATGACAATTCGACAAATTTACAACTATATTATAATTAACTATGTAATTAGAATTGTATTTTTAATTATTGTAATTATGATGGTTTTTTATTAATTGATTTTTTTGTTAGTCACATCGCATTGGCGTTATAGCTGTTAAGGTGTTATTTACGAAATTTGGGAATAAATAAATAAATATTTTATAGGTTGCTTTATTCAGTCGTGAAAATGTGTCAGTTACATTAACTCAAGCACTCAAGTGGGCAAAAGATGTGTAAAAAATGCTATGACGTAAGATTATATTCCAAAAAATTAAAGTCACAGGGTGTAACATTTTAAAATGTGGTGAAAAAGGCAAGTATGTGAGATTTCTTCTTTTTTTCGAATCGAAGTTATTCTTCCTCATTGTTTTTTTTAATAGTTTGAGCCCAGTAGGTTGCCATTATTGCGGTATCAGTGGCATTCATTAGTGTAAGTATAAACATGATTAAACGACGCGTTTAATTACATCAGCCCGTAAGTTCATCTTTTTAAGTAGATCAAATTCCTCGTCCCATACAGAGAAAGAACAAGCGTTGATCATCATGCTTGGTCGCTATGTAGAAGATTTCAGACAGTACAAAATTCCCTTTACTCCCAAATACCCGCATCTATTGTCTAAAACCTACCTATGGTTTTCTAATTACATACGTTACAAGAAAAAGCTTTTCAACCACAAGTTTTTCCATTTCCCATTAAAACCCAGTATTTTTATTTCTCTACCCATCTCTGTCTCACATAATGGTAATTATACGAGCCTAAATATCCTTTGTCCCCCTCTCTCTCTCAGTTCTTATTTCGCTCACGTTCAATTATTAAACCGTTCTGATCTAATTAACAAATGCCAATTTAGTGAACTGAATTGAAACTAGGGAATGAGTGGAGATGAATTTGTGCTAAATGTTTTGCGTAAGTAGCTACATGTCAAGGACTTGTTGTTGCAGAAATTCTGTTTTACACGAGAATTAAGTATGTCATTTTATTCTGATTTCTGATGGGTAGTACTATTGCTAAACTCAGTGAGATCAACTTTACTTTACAGCTTGGCAAAGTATGATTTTAAAGCTTACAAAGGATGTATTTGTCTGTTCATATTGTTTTTTTTTTTTAAACTGGAAATGGGTACTTTGTCGTCCTAAAACTTTGCCAAATACAGCCAGCAACTTCAAGGCATATCGTAAACAATCGAAAAAAGTTACACTAAAAAACTAAATGTACCTATTCAGGGGCTCTGAAAACCAAAAGGGACGTAGTATTAGGTAATTCTACAGAGCTTCTTCTTTTTCTAAGGGCTGATTTTTCCGTCGCCAAATAACTTTTATTCGAGGAATAAAATTGACGTTTGACAGTTTTTGTATGAAATAACTGTCAAAATTTCAAAATTATTTCTCAAATAAAGGTATCAGGTGATTGAAAAATCTGCTCTAAGACATTTAAAAACCACTCCTGCTACAATGACATCCAAATTACATAAGACAAAAACTCAAATTAGCCCAACAACGACTCCATTCTCTCCATTATTCCACGACGATTATAGCCGACTAGAGAAGTCGCGGTAATTGGAAATATAGACATAAGGTTAACATGTGATTATTGATGTTAGAATTGTGACACACTTGCGCCCAATATGTTGGTTTATGTGCTGTGTAAATTTGGTGTTGGGATAGCTATTTCTTGGAGAACAAGATGGTGGACGGAATGCCATAGCGTAACGTAGTGCTTGTTGTAAAAGGGGACTGAAGAATTTTATTAATTTGGTGAGCAGCCACATCCCCTTTTAATATACCTAATTAAATAGGTAATGTTTCAAATATGGTCTATGGTCTGTGATCTATTCATAGAATCAATGATTGCATTTATATACTTGGTAACATGCACATTTGTTCTGAGGAAAAATGATGAAAAAAAAAAGCTCAATATACCTAATTAAAACTTTATTTGGACTTTTGTAAACTTTTTCTTTAAGTCTTTTCTTTTTTTTAATCTAATGGCGATCTAATTTTTAAAAGAATGATCTAGAAAAAATGTAGCTAATCAACAAAACAGCTTTACCAAGGATATTCCGTAGCTACATGGCCTGTATTTATTACTTTTCCATCGACAACTTTACAGCCTGTTAAACCAGCAAACGAAATAATTCAACTTTTACAAATAATAAATCAATAGTATTTATAATAGTAGTAGATTAGTTAGTGGTAGTAGTTTTTATAGTATTTTTTTAATAAGCGAAAACAACAGAACATCGCGGTCCCAACGTCTTTCGTTTTCCATTCTTGATCGAAAGTTTTCCGTCGGCTACACAGCGCTACGTTGCTACACAGTTCTACGTAAACAACTTAATATATTGTAGCATTCTAAGATGTCAGAGGAAATTCATCAAAAAAGGCGCTAATAATAATTTTGCTTGAAGACAGCAAACAGAATGCAAGCATTTTGCATTTGCAAGCAAAATAATTATTAGCGAAAACTTATGGATTTTGAAAAAAAGGCTTGTGTTTGAGCCGGGGAAATTAATTGTTTATCAAATTGACACAGCCATTTCTGCCATTTCTATGCCAATTTGCCGTGACTTATCCATTTCATTCAACGGTCAAAGAATGGCAGTTGCGATTTGAATATCAGATATAAATTAGGTCGGTAGACAATTTGTTAAAAAAAAAATATTATTTTGGCTTTACAGAATGGCAAATAGATACATAATTATTTGTGTTAACGGTTAGAGAAAACCTAAAACTGTTTAGTTCTTAGATCTTTTACTAATCGGTTTCTGCACACTATTAATAGATATCAACAATATAAACTATAGACATTAAAAACCCTAGCCTGGGTTACACATTTAGTCAATTCCCATTAAAAAATTGGAGTGGTGGTTTAACGTGTAATATTTTAGTTTTAATTAACTTAAAAGCTTTCATTTTAAGAGTAGTTAAGACATGTAGAATATAATACAATACTCTTTACTATGTACTTATTACAGACATAAATATAGAACTAATACTGATAATTTTAAGGTTTACACAATGGGCGGTCTTATCGCTAAGGGCGATCTTTTAAGACAACCTTTGGATGTATCTTTAATATCTTTAACACTATCACCAAACTCCACTCGACATCACGAAACATTACTCAGCTACAAACCTCTCCCTATCTCGTAATACCTACAGATCTGCTGAGCCTGTGTATTGATTGTAAGCTGCCGTAATATAATTATCTGGATGGGCAGAGGTATGGCAGGGACATACATACAGATATACATAGGTAGGAGCACAATGCCGAATTACACCGTTGAGATGTAGGGGAAATGGGCTATGATATTGTGCTTAAGGAGTAGGATACGAGAGATATTCTGATGATGGATATCACTTTATCAATTCATGATTATGTACTTTCTAAGTTTATCTTGACATTGAACTCCTTAAGCCAAAACTTAAGGAGCTCAATGTCAAGATAAACTTAAGATTAACTTAGCTCAACTCAAAAGTTGAGCTGCATGATTACTGACAAATGCATGCACTGACAGGACAGGTCCACTAAAACTGTGTGGTCCTTTCCTCAAAAGACCATTTCAGACACCAATCTACATGGTCTTCACATGAACTGTCCAAGATTATGGCTGGACTTTAAAAGAGACTGTGACCTCTGAGTTCTTCTCAGATTAGTCAGATAGAAAACGCCGAACTCGTCTAGTTTTTAAAAATAGGATTGGGAGGAGTGAATGTGATGAGGGTTAGACTATTGTGGATCGAAAACTGTTTAATTACCTATTCAAGAAAGACTTAACTATGCCAATATCCAATAAACAGGAAGGAATCTCTGACCTTGAATGTCACTACTAACATATTTCTAGCAAGCACAGACAACTCTCATACAGCCTACGATTATTTATTATCTGTGCTGTGACGTCACACGTATCGGTACGTGCCCCAATGGTTCGTGCGCGGATTATAAGGAATACAACATTTTTGTTACAATATTTTTGAAGGCTTAATGTTTTATTTTGCACCGAAAAATACGAGGGATTTCAGGAATTGGGTTATTGAAAATTTTTCATGTTTTTTTTTAAGCTTAAAGCTTTGTTCGAACTTTGATTATTTTTTAGTGCGAGTAGTGAGTTGTGTTAAGATTACTGACGACCTGTCGGTCCCGTAATTAAAAACATTCAAAATCTAGTCGCAATCAGCGACAATCAATGTAAAAAACTTATCAAAAATGTCCCTAGATTTTTGATAAGTTTTTGACCTTACCTGATCTTGAAAATACCTTTAATTTCCCTAAATTAAACGTATTTTTGACAGATTGAGACTGAGATCAGACTGTGAACCCCTGCCCCCCTTTTTTCTTTTTGCCCCCCTGGTCAAGATTGGTGGACGATCTAGCTTAGGAAGGCTAGAGACAGAGAAGAGTGGCATGCATTACAGGATGCCTACACTCAGCATTGGAGTGTGTTGTGTTAAGTAAATTGTGAACGGCATGGTACACCTCTGCGTAGCCTTTCGGGGATTACAGGCATGATGTTAAGTTACACGGCGTTGGGATACCTCAATTTAGTGTTTTGAAACTTAATCTAAACTGGACACTTCCTCGCATCCAATAAAAAAAAGCCTGCTTGCTTAAGCTTTTACTGGCAAAATATGTACGAGTTATATCTTATTCTGTTTGTAATTTAGTCAGGACGACTAATAACTTCGTAATTTTAGTCATGAACACATAATTAACCAAACATTAAATGATTTTATTTTGTAAGTAGGTTTGTACAAACCCTTTTACGCGTCAATAATATTTTAAAACTAGATGAGGTCGGCGTTTCCTATCTGACTAGTCTGAGAAGAAAGGCCGAAAGAAACTGAGAGGTCACAGTCTTTTTTAAAGTCCAGACATAATCTTGGTCAGATTATAATGAAGATCATGTAGAACCAAAAAGACCATCTCAGACATCGATGTCTGAGATGGTCTTTTGAGGAAAGCACCACACAGATTGAGAGGACCTGTCTAGTCAGTGCACGCATTTGTCAGAAATCGTGCAGCTCAACTCAAAACTTAAGGAGCTCAACGATTCAATTAAATTATTATTAAAAAAAGGTCTTCATCATTCTCCAACCCTGATCCCAATTTATTTAGTGTCGGCGCAAGTATTCTTCTTCTTCCATACTTCTTTCTCTATTAGTCGTCATCTCGGTAGTCGACCCCTTTCTAAAAATATAAAGAAAGGTTGGTACCGAAAATATAAACATTTTAAATGACTATCCTGTCAGACTGAGGGGCTATTCTCGTAATTTAAAACGTTCAAAATCTAGTCGCAGTCTCATCTCGGCGACAAACAAATCCCAAAAACTTGTCAAAATGTAGGGAAATTATAAGTATTTTTTTACAGATTGAGACTGAGATCAGACTGTGAACGTTCTTAAAATTACGTGAATGGCCCCTCTGATCTCAGTCTCAATCTGTCAAAAAATACTTCTAGTTTCCCTACATTTTGACAAGTTTTTGATATTTGTATGTCGCCGAGATGAGACCGCGACTAGACTTTGAACGTTTTAAATTACAAGAATTGGCCTTCTGATCTCTCCCAAACTTTAAGTCTAGCAACGAGCCGTATCGGCTAATAATAAAAAATACACAAAAAAATAAACGGTCGCCACTCACACATTCATAGTCTCACATACACACAATGACAAGAACGGGACATCATGCTTGTGTGTGTGCACCCTAGTAATTTTTCGCCTAGGCCCCGTTCTAGCCCGAAACAGGCTAGGGAATAGGGTGTGCCTAGATAAATGTACCGATAGCTTAGAAATAAGAACGACAGTTGCAATTATTATTATTTCATATTAAAATAATTATAACTTTTAAAAGTTACTTATTTATCGGTGATTCATATAAATTATAGTTTTTTTTTGTGAGTAATTGTGGACTAGTTTATGATTACTGCTTTTAATTTATTGTTAGTAAAATCCCTACACCTAATGAGTAATACACACTGATTGAGTAATTGTAAAATAAACGCTATGAATTAAGATAAAATAGAGCAAATCTAATTCCCATAATTAAATTTAAAAACTCACATTCATAAACACACTATAAAAACGAAATCTTATGTTCCTGGGCTAAATTCTGACAGCAAACTTTTAGTTTGATCATAGAGGACAAAAGAATAAATGATATTAAATTAAAACTACATTATGAAAATGATTAAACTAAGTACTTATCTACAAACTACGAGAAATATTTAATTATTGACCTCATTTTCGACTGATCACCTCAATACACCAAATAACGTTAATTGTCACCATAATCCATTTACAGTACGTGCAAGTAGAAACTTTAATGACATGTGTAAACCGCATGGTTTTGATAATTTCTTAGCGGGTGTCTCCTTGGCCAGAATGTGCCTGACCCTTAGACTTTTTGATTAGGATTTTGTATGTTTGTATTTAGTCTAAGCTTGAATGTTATGTTGTTTTTTTTCTCTCTCTCTTTTTTTGGTAGCTGTGTTGTGTTGTTCACACTCTTTCTTTCCAATCTGTTTTTAGAAGTGATGACTTTTAATTGGCTGTCAGACTCACATATTATTTTTTATTCTGTTTTTATTAGCTGCAAGTCATCCATACTTAATAAATAAATAATAATAATAATGTGAATATTAAAACATTTTTTTTTTAATGTTTGAACGTAAACGAAGCGAAAAGTGTATGTTAGGATCAAAGAAAATGGCGTTCTGTAGTTTCTGCGTAGCTCCTTGGGAAGAAAGCATGACTGTATGTATGATATTTCTAAATGTGTTACGCAATTGGGTGCTAGTTTTCTCGCGATGTTTCCTTTTGCGATGTTGTTCAAGAAAACATAATAATAAAAATCTTAAAAATGTCACAGCGACATTTTGCGCCAAAAAAAGTAATTCAATATATAATTAACGCCTAATTTGCGGACGCTACTGAAACCGAACCCTTTCTACAACGATTTGTTTTAAAGGTCGTCGCCCTCACCCTCTCTCTTTCTTACACGAAGGATCTCGTATCCTCGGTCTCACTCGCACACGCATAGGGAAACGCGACCTACGGAACCATGGCAAGGAAGAGGTTTTTTTTAAACCGGAAGTTTGGATTTCGGTAATGTCTGTGCGAAATATTTAAAAAGGATTTTTAATTAAAAACTGTAGATCTAAATGGGAAATAAATATAAAATTTATAGTAAACTACGTGTCGTATATGTACTCACAGATTTCAGCTTGAGAAAATATACCTATAGGTATTTCGCCGAAAATGGATCATCAAATGCAAACATCCGAAAGTCCCGAAAGTCTGGCAACCAGTCTTACCAAGGGGTATCGTATTACCCAGTATCTGGGTTGTGGAGGTCAGATATGGAGTCGCTTCATGTAAAAGCTCAGTTGTATCCGGTTAGACTGGAAGCCGACCCCAAGATAGTTGGGAAAAGGCAGGCAGATGAAGATAATCATGGATCATCAAAAGCATGCAAAGAAGAAAAAGTAATCAAATTGGAATGTCTGAACGACAGTCAGACAGACGACAGACAGAGGACAGTCGACAGTCGTCTGTCTGTCTGTCTGTCTGGACTGTCTGTCTGTCTATCTTTCTGGACTGTCTGTCTCTCTGTCTGTCTGTCTGTCTGTTGGACTGTTAAATTAAAAAAAAAGGTAAATACAATTTCAAAATAAAATTATTAAAATTAGGAATAAACTTAAAAACATATCTATTGATTGCCGACGATGAGGAAAAACAACAGCCTGATTTCCATGCAAAAACTTTTAATATTTTAAAGATTAAACCGATTTTTGTTAAGAAGTTCAATAATCACTTGAATCTCAGCTTCATTTGCACAAAAATTGTCTAGATATTAGTCAATGACCATTTTCGTCAATACCTTGTGAGCTAACAAGCCTAGCTTCTAGCCCTGACACTGCTTAACATTCCAGTCTGGCCAACAAGATGTTAATAAGCCCGCTACGATCATTAACACCGCAGTCTTGGACCGAGATTACATAATCGTATGTAATGAGATCGGATAATAAATATTAGAATCACAAACAAATGAATATCTGAACAAAAACAAGTAAAGAATTAAAATTGTCTGTAATTTGGGCTATTGAAAAAGTTTGTCCGAAGAAAAACACATCATGTCATAATGACATTTCTTGTCTTAAATGTCAGAGGAATGTGACATTTCAAAGACAAGAAAAGTATTAAAACAAATACGACGACACTTCGTTTTGTTGTTGAAATCGGATGAATAGATAAGTATTACAATAAACCTTAGTATGTCAGTCACACGAAGGGTGAGCTTATCTATGGAACTTCAGGTTGAAATCTGAAAGTATGAGAAATACTTCATCATCATCTGCCTTTGCCCTTCCCAACTATGTTGGGGTCGGCTTCAAGTTTAACAGGATTCCGCTGAATACTTACCAGAATTTTACATCGAGCGACTGCCTATCTGACCTCCACAACCCAACCCACCACAAACCCTGGGTAACACGATACCACTTGGTAAGATTGGTTGTCAGACTTGGGCTACTGACCGGAAAGGCCGTAACGACAAAAAAAAAAATCTGATTCCTACCAATAGAAAATTCTTGGGAGAAACTGGCAACCCAACTCTTTTATTTTGACAAAAATGAAACTTCCTGTATTATTGCACTTAGTTTTTACCAGTAGGATAGATACAATTAAACATAACAATTAAATTGAGGCGTATATTATATTGCACATTATAAATATTCAATGTTTTAGTTAAACAACAATTTTCCTTATCAAATTGGCTCACCCGATGCACCTTACGCAAAGTACGCATGTCCCTTTCCTCATAGGTAAGAATAATAAAAAGTACTGCATACAAAATGGCGGTGACAGTGGAAGTACTTAAGAATTTATATTGCAGGTTTCCTTCCTCTGCGTCCCTATTGACGAGCCAATTTACTAGAATAGGACTTCAAGTTATGACTTAAACTTACACGTCAATTACTTACATAACTTAATACCTAAGTGGGACAGGTGAACCATCACAGAATTTAATTTTCCTTGAAAAATAACTAAGCAATAATTTCAGCCATTTTTAATTTATATTTTGTCTATGAGCGTAAACAGGTAACAAAGTGCATTTTCGATTACAAAGTTTATGAAAAAAAAAATCCGATAAAAAACTATTTTCATTAAAAAAAACTTAATTTAAAAAGGAACGCCTGCCATTGGCGTAGGTCAGTAACCTAACCGTCATTCATTCCAATTTCAAACTTGGAATTCCGAGCGAAGAAGCTACGCACACGCCCGCACCGCACGCACACAAATTGGGAGGGTTTAATTTGTATTTGTATTTATGTAGGGCACGCACACATCCGCGCATTATATGGGTCGGCACACAATCACAATGAATGTTTTTGACGAGTCATATGAGACGGTATTTATAATGAATTATTGTTATTTAAGAGGGATTAATCGTTGATTGTAGTAGGGCTATGAATATTCGTTTAGAATTAAAATTATTTGGCTAGTAAATTAAGTTAAAGAACTGTCAAAAGTTTTATTATAAAACACGCGTCTGGCTTTCAAATAACACGGTTACAGGCAAAGTCCGTAGGCGGGCATGACATAAGACACAAGTGATCAGTTAGCCTCAAGCTAATCTTTTAAAGATACGGCAGCCGTCAGCGGAAAACATTGTCCCGTAGACATTCCGACTGACATTCGTCAAGGCAAACGACCTATTTCGTCTGCATACAAATCAACTGATGTAAGCATTTTGGTAGCGCATACTTAGCTACGACTTCACCGTTAGCAAGCTACCGAGAATTTAGGACATGTTTTTTGGCATTATGTAACTGCTAAGCTAGTTTATTCAAGTTAAGTAACTGTATTACACACTAGTAACATCTAGAAATGCAGTGATTTAATCATATAGTATGATAACACGACGTACGTACGTAGACGTACACGTTTTAAACTCGCGATCGTCATGTCATGAACAATTACATAACAAACTCAATGTAAATAACCTTCCTCAACATTATGAAAGAAAAAAAAACACAGCTGTCAAAAATTTGTAAACAAGAACAAACATAAAATTTGAAAAAAAGAAGTCGTCATTCGAAATTCGCCGTGTCGTCATTCGCAAGGTGTTCAGTTGGTAGTGTGCGTTTGGCGCACACAGACGCGTTGTGCGTCCGCTTGGGGTAGGTTAGGGACGGAATTGGGGTGGGCCCCGCGCCGAATGTTCAACAGCGTTGTTTGTGATATTATCGGGATGTAAGATGTTGGCGTAATTTATGAGATTATTTTTTTTGGCTAGGGTAACGAAAAGTAACTTAAAGTGCGTAAGTAAAAATAGTTATGTCTTCCTTATTTCTCTCAAAAGACGAGTAGTTAAATTGAACGAACAGTTAACTACTTTTTAAACTTAGAGTAAATGCCATTAAAATCGACACACCCTTTAAAGGTTTTCCCAGAAGACTAGTTTGGGAACGTCGAGAAATAATTGATGGATGGTATTAAGCGTTCCTAATAATGTGCAAGTATTTCTCGGAAAGGAAATTTTCCATTAAAATATTCAACTAGGGAAATTGAAAATAACTTTACCAAATACCTAAAAATAAACGAATTCCCGATACTAACTGATGAAGCTAAATATATATTCCTAGAACTTCGATAAAATCGAAAATATTTATGAAACTCCGCGATGTTGTTTGCTTGAACAGTTTACCTATCATTCCTAGCCATTTCTTATTCCATATTCAAATGTCGTCCAGATACATAACGGCGCTAAAAAACTGCCTGTAACCGCTTCGATCCGGTTTAAACGGGACAAGTTTCGACCATTAAACCTTGGTTGACATTAGCGCGTGATAAAACGCATTTAAAACTAAAATATTGAAGCGTTTGTAAATGTATTAGATGCGTAGGTTCGTAGGTTCTGATTTAGGTTTCCTTAGAGGCGATAAGTTAGGATTTAGTGGCCTTCGAAACACTGCGACTGTGTTAATTTGATAGTGATTTATGTGAAACTGTGTAACAAGTATTCGGATTCAGAATTACCTCGTAATACAATGCAGGTTGCAAATCAACTGTCAAGTGTTAAATAATAGTGTTTAGACGACTGTTTAGGGCTCACTGCTTAGTTAAAGGTTATATTTACCATATTAGATTGATATTGGGCTCCCACAGCCTCCTGTTTTGCTGTAATTATATTCTAATATCATGCTTTGCTATCCAATTACAAATACTAGAAATTCGACAATCCGTCAACACTCAATAAAATCTAATTTTGTCAGCACCCACTGACTTTTAAGATAAATTTTATCCACAACTGTCTTAAGATTCATTTTTAATATATTTATCTCGTGTATCGGAGCAAAGTCACTAGTGTTACGGGTTGACAAACCGCTTGCCTCTCCGAATGACTTGTCATGTAAGATTCATTGGACTGACAGCCACCGATGGTTGCCTGACGTATTGACTGCTACAATGCTCACAGAAACTACTTTTTACTCCTTTTAGTATTTAAAATTGTAAAATGTTTAAAGAAATCCGTTTGGCTGCATGTAGTGGACAGTAAACTTGACTACAGAAGTGATTATTTCATGCTATAGAATACAGACAGCCCTATTTTCATACGTATTCGAAACAAATGACATCAGAACCCTTGAAATCGCCTGACCTATTATTATATTATCGTAAAAACGTGTCCATAAACGAACTACGCTTCAGAATACAATTTTATAAAAAAGACAAGCGAAACAAATGCCAGGCGGACCATCTTAAACATTAATTAAACTGGCAATCAAAACAAACGGGATACATAAACCGGTAAGATATATAAAACAAAATAAATAACACTGACATCATATCCCTATTCCCACAGTACATAAAAATAGCATAGTATCAACTGTCGGAGTGAACGATCTTCGGGTGTTTCAAAAAAGGAAAAAAGTAAAAAATTGTGCGACGGCCAATGCTCTTGGTCGGTAGTGGAATACGCGCTGTGGCAAAAAAGCGGGGTCGTCGCCCTCGCGGCGTGTCCTTCGCCCGTGGTTGTGTGCGTGTCACCGCACGCACGCACACAACTACGCGCTCGCATTTTTCGCGTGCGCACACAATTTTTGCGTGTGTGCGTAACGCGGATGCTTTTGAGTGCGTTAACACGTAGGACGCACGCAAAAAAGCGTGCGTTAGGACCGTCGCACACTGACGCACCTCAGTGTGTGTTGAGGTAGGTTACGTTAGGAGGATATTGATGGAGTATAAATAAAAATAGGTTTAATTTTTGCAAATTATTATTGAAAGTGGTTTGGCTACATTTAAATAGGATCATTGAACTGCTGTGTTGCCTTGCTATTATTTAAGGCTTCATCTTACATCATTATGATGATTAATGAGGTTTTAAACCATTGCATGTCAAGTCAATCGTGGATTGTATTGAGCCTGCTGTAATGTTGTTAAAAAAAGGAATAAAATAATATACTTAGCTTGATCGTCGGTTTTATTTTTATAGAATGTTAAAGAAAATTATACTTTTGTTGTGGCTATGGTAAATTTGTTATGTTTAGGGCTGATTTTTCAATCTACAGATAACTTTTATTCGTGGAATAAAATTGACGTCTGACAGTTTTTGTATAGAAGAACTGTCAAAAATTCAAAATGATTCCTGTGATAAAATTATCGGTCGATTGAAAAATCAGCCCTTACCTAAGTAACTAAGGGCCAATTTTCCAATCATAAGAATAAATGTGACAATTTGATAGATTGTCAATAAATAAACTGTCAAAATGACAAAACTTATTCGTCGGGTAAAAGTTAAGTGGAGATTGAATAACCGGCTCTAACTTATGTATTTAGTGGATGTTCGCAATAAAAAATATCCTCGTTATTAAACAAAATACAATTTGGAACTAAATGCTTTCCAAGATCATGTTCAAAGATAAAAATTAAATTAAAATAGGCCTATTTATAAAATATAAAAGAAATAATTTCCATAAGATAGGATGCGTGCCGCAACCCGCAACGATGTGTGCCTCGCCTTTATCGTTGCGTTGCGTGCACCGGGCGGGCGCGGCTGCCTCTTAATTTTGTTATTAGAAGTCTACAATGTAGACCAAATTGCAGTCCTGATTACCCGCGCTTTTTGCTGTCACAAATCGGTTCCATTTTTGAAAATAGGTAGTATGAGAAAATACGTCCATCTTTTTTTCCTAACTACTTAAACCTTTTTTTTAAGTGTTCCTTTTTCTTTTTTTTTTGCATAGAGCTTGGATATCAGTATTTTAAATTGTTACCTTTTTAAATAAATATGCAAAGGTTTACTCGGCCTATATTAATATTTGTTTTAAATTGCATTGTATTAAATGTTTTATAGTTTTGTTTTGTTATTGATAAAGCGTTATTATTTCGCGATTTTATTGTGATTGCTTTGTATTTAAATTCAGTTAGCTCTTATTTCATAGGTGTAATAAACTGCATGCATTTGCTACTTAGGTACGAATAAATAAAAAGTCTAATTCGATTTGAGACCTAGCAAAACGTCCTATCGGACGTAATGGCGCCAATGCCTAGTAAATTAAAAAAATAGGTACAGTCACCAAAAGAGTTATGTAACCAGGGTCGTCGGATATAGTTGATGTTTAGTAAGAAGCTGACAGAGATTTTCGAATGAAATTTAATTTGGTTAATTATCTGATTGTTTTCTATAAATTAAATTAAATTTTATTCGAAAACATACATCGGTTTCTTACTAAACTTCAACTATATCCGACGACCCTGGTTCCTAATCTCCTTTGGTGACTATGTACTAACCATTCATCTAAAAACATGTTAAATGGTACCTAAATATGTTTATTACTAGGTTCTGCTCGCGACGTCGTCCGTGTCAAATGTCTTGTTCCCCCGCACCTCGGCACATCGCATTGTCCGTCCGCGTTGTAACTTCGTTGACTTTCTTCATTTTCATCTTTTTGCTTCTGTCTCCTACGGGTGCTAGATGTGATGTTAATATGCCTATACTCCTATAGCCTTCCTAAAGAATTAAGTTATCAAACGCAAAAAGATTTTTTCAAATGCAATTGGTACTTCCAGAGATTAGCACGGTCAAACAAACTCTTCAGCTTTTTTATTATTTCATATCATCTGCCAGCCTTTTTCCAACTATGTTGGGTTCGACTTCTAGTCTAACCGGGTGCAGCTAAATAGGTACTAGTATTTTACACGGATCGACTGCCTGTCTGACCTCCACAACCGAGTTACTGGAATACGATATTATTAGTATATATAGATTCACAAATTACGGTCTTAACATTTACTGTTTGCTATTTTTCTTCTTTATTTAAAAAAATATACTTGCTGCGTGTCGCTGGCACGACTGACAGATATAAAAATATACTTGAAACACGTTTTGGCTGAGCACTATTTATAGGTGTGTGGTTCCTCTCCACTTACTATCCATATTAAACCCACCCTAAACTCCAACTCACCCAAAATAAACTCGAAAAGAAACAAACCAGTAGCAAACCACAACAATCTAACTAAACGTCAATTAGGATAAAGTCGTGCGCACACCGAGCGCAAACACCGCTCGCAAATAAGGGCTAGTTCACATAGTAATGCATGGGTGCGGTGCATGGGTGTTCAAATAACGTTTATGGGTCACGGGACGCGTGCGATCCAATCACGACATGGCTGTGATATTGTTTAGTGAGAAAATTTATTTTTTAGTTATCACTAAGTGTTTCTTTTTCTTTTAGTGTCGAATATATCTGTCTTCAAACAAGACGAATCTAGTAAAGACGTCAAAACGAGTAACAATTACAGACTTTTTAACCCATGATTCTAAGTTAAGCTAATCATTATTGATCTTTAGAACGATAAACAGCAAAACATGTAATGTCATAAAATTAAACTTCGACAGCAACAAAACAAATAACATAACATAACATCTCGCTTCTATTTTCCGAAGGGTACGGCAGAGGTGTACCTATAGTAACATCCACATTTCGCCAGTTATGTATAAGTCCCATGTAATAGGGGCCGAGCATATTGCCATGGGTACAAATCCAGACTCTGGAAAAAAACCATGTTCGTGAACGGGCGCCGTCAGTAGGGACTGGTCAATGGTAATATTTGAACTGTTTTTTTTTTTTTTTTTTGAGGATGGGAAATCATCTAATGACCCCTCCCGCTTGACCCCTTGACAATTCAAAAGTGCCTGTAATTGGTTTAATTGAAATAAATACTTTGAGTTTGAGTTTGAACCACAATCCTGTCCTACTAGTAGTATTATAAACGTGAAAGTTTGTATAGAAGGATGTGTGTTACTCTTTCACGCAAAAACTACTAAACGTATTTGGATGAAATTTGGCGCACGTATGGTTTATAACCAGGATTAACATATAGGATACTTTTTATCTCGATATTCCCACGGGATGGAAACTTATGCGGGTGAAACCGTGGGACGCAGCTAGTACAGAAGTAAAACGGTGACTATCAGTTACTGCGCATTTAGAAAACTTCAATACTATACTACGCCAATTAGTCTACTGAATTCGCTGGAGTAGGAGTGAGTCCGTAGGTGTGATAATGACACCGTTTATAGGTCACGGGACACGTACGATTCAATCACGACTTACAAATCTGAAGTAAAGATCTCCGTAACAAGAAAAATACGTACGAATAAGTGGATCGTTTGAATGTAGTCCTCTTGTCATCATATCTGATTCAGACGAGACGGAAATTACTGTTATGTGTGGGTTGGACTCACGGTAAGTTTATAAAGAGGTGCAGTATATGTGTTTTTTTTTTCTAATTTTAGACACGGCTCTTTTCGTCTTTAGCAATCTGTGGGACGTTTTCTGAATGAATCAATGTAATTTTGTGTAGTACCTACTTAGGTACTTATTTTTTTGTTGCAAGTGTTGCTTTTTTATGCAGTGAACTTAAACAAAGTCTGTTAATACATTATCGAACTTCCTACTAATATTATAAACGCGAAAGTTTGTATGGATGGATGGATAGTTGTTTGGTACTCGTTCACGCAAAAACTACTGAACGGATTTGGGTGAAATTTGGCACACAGATAGTCTGTAACTAGGATGAACACATAGAATACTTTTTATCCCGATATTCCCACAGAATAGAAACTTATGCGGGTGAAACCGCGGGACAAATCTAGTATACTAATAAAACAAAAAAAAAACTAATAAACTCACGCATTATTCCCATGAGGGTAGGCAGAAATACATCCTTTTTTTTTTGAGGATGGGAAATCATCAAATGACCCCTCCCGCTCTGGGTGGAGCGGAAGGGAGTGTCAGACTCTTACTGACTAAAACCCACCCGTGTTCCTTCCTTAGCCCTTTATGTTCCATGGCAGCGATAACCCTTTCGGACGATCCCGCTACCCCAGCAGAAATACATCCTTACATTCTCTTTTTGCTTCGTTTAATGCAAGTACCTAAGTAATGTTATTCAATTATATCATCAAACTAAAAAGCAAGCAAAACGCTATCAAAATAGACCATAAGAACAAAATATTAATATTAATTAGAAAACTACACTGCACCGAGTTGAAAACAGGAAAACTTTATTACTAATAATTATTAACAAATAAGTACAAATGGCTGCACTTCGATACAAAAAGTACTTTAAGCCATGCATTTGATGATACAGAAATTAATTACTAATTGTGTATTTATAGGGCTTTACCACAAGAATACTAAGGTTTTATCTTTTTACAAAAACCTTGTAAATCATTGCCAACGTCATTCAATAAAATAGCGTGTAAGTAGTTGAATAAATCCGTGGTTAAAATAACAATTATGTTTCCAAGATTTTACTGGGATATTATATATTAGTTGAGCTCAAAGCTTTAATAACTGATTTGTTTATGCTTAAGTCATCTTTGAGAAAAAATACGTGTTTTTACACATGCAATTACATCAATCACACATACACACACACACTCACACAACAACAATCAATCAATCTAACTACTAATTCCGGACCATCATTGCACCTGTAATAAAAAATATTTTAGTTTATCTTTAGGCACTATAATTGTATGGGAGTTTTGCTACTCTTGGCTAAACGTACACCTTTTGTAAACGTTTTTATTATTATTATTATACTAACTGCACCCTGCGGTTTCACCCGCATACATTTCGATCCCGTGGGAATATCGGGATAAAAAGTATCCTATAAATACAAATGGTTTATAACCAGGATTAACATTAAGACATTTGTGTGCCAAATTTCATCCAAATCCGTTCTGTAGTTTTTGCGTGAAAGAGTAACAAACATCCATTCATCCATCCATCCATACAAACTTTCACGTTTATATTATTAGTAGGATTATATCACGCCTGAAATCTCTGAAGGGCTAAACTAAAATGTACCTATGGTAACACTGACTAGGTTCAAGCTTGTTATAACTAGATCTTATTTGTAATCTTTGAGAAAAAATACATTTTTTTTTTACATTTATAACTTCACGTTTGTTATTCCCGGAGAGAGAGGCAGCGGTGTACCTATGGTAACACTCAAAGGCTCGCTTCGTATTACATGGGAAATGTGGTTGCTAAGTACCTACATATTTTTAATAGTTTCTGAAAATTGTTTTTGTAATAAATATTTATTTTATTAATGACTAACAAACAAGTTGAAAACGAATACAATATCAGGTAAAATAGACAGTCGAATTCAGGTAAATATAACATTTAGGTAAACTAAACACAGGATAATTTTAAATATAGGGATTTAACTATGACGAAATGGACTAGTTTCAAAAATAAATAAATGAAACATAGTCTACCTCTATACATAAAATGTATATTTACATTGTAATATGCACTGCAGTTTGTTACCACAACCATGGCGCTTATTGTATCAGTAATTAGATAAAAACAAAAAAAACTTATTTTTGTCTTAACCTGAGGGGCTCGTAGCTAAGTAATGACAGCCGCACGGATAGATCGATCAGGTGTGTGGGTGACCATCTTTCCATACCAAGACGTGGCTCATAAAGCAAGTTAGCCGTTGATCCCGGCTGTTATTCTTGGATCTTTGACAGTCATTACAGGTCCTCAGAAGCCCGAAAGTCTGACAACCAATCTTACTAAGGGGTATCGTATTACCCAGTTACTAGGTTGTGGAGGTCAGATAGACAGTCGTTTCCTGTAAAATACTGGTATTACTGCATCCGAGTAGACTAACGGAAGCCCCACACAATTGGGAAAAGGCTAGACAGTCTTAAGTTCAAAACGCTGCAATACACTTAGTGTCAGCGTCAGCAAAAAACTAAAACGAGACTCCAAATTGAGAAATTGACAAAAAAAAAAACACGAAAAAACAAAAAAAAAAACGCTTCAAAATACTACAACGACGACGCACCGAATTGTATCACCGTCACCGGCCGCGCCTCGAACGATCTAATTAAAGTAAGAGCTTGGTGTGCGTCACGCTTTAGTGCCGTAAGATACGCAGAAATGTACTTATGTTGGTATTTTAACGTGTTGGGGGCTAGCAGAGTTGGTGGACTAATAAGTTGAAAGTGATAATGGTCTCTTGTGGCATGAAAATGTCGTAAGTAAAATTCCTAAGTATAATCCTCGATATGCACTGTAATTGGAAGGCTCAGGTAAAGAACGTCTGCACTAGAGTAAATCGATTTGTGTTTGCTCTAAAAAGATTAGGAAGCTAGCAAGTGAGAAGACTGCTCTAATGACATATCATGGCTACGTAGGTTCAGTACTTAGATACGGAATACTAGTCTGGGGTAACTCAACACGGACTCAAGGTCTTTATATCGCAGAAAAAATGTGTAAGAGCAATATGTGGTGTTGGGCCAAACGATACATGTAAACCTCTTTTTAAGAAACTTAATGTACTAACTGTAACTTCCCTTTACATCTTTGAAATTGCTACTTTTGAATAATTTCCCCACATTTGAATAAGGGTTAAGAAACATGCAGATCTATTTATGAAAGCAAAGGAGAATACAAGATTTTTATCAAGAGACCCCACTAAGTTACAAACACCGGTAACGTCCAGCGCATTATATAAAAAAAGCTGTGGATACACAACAATCCAAATTTTTTATAAAATACCAAAATGTATTGGTGAATTGCCCCGTACGCGTTTAAGACATAATTATATTAAAGAAATGGCTTATTGAAACATGTTTTTATGATATTGACGAATTCATGACATGTAAATAATAGTACTTTTTTTTAAATTTATTTTTTATTGAAGGTTATGGATCAGTTCTTGTATTTAAGAAATGACTTAATGTTTTTATAATATTGCTAAATGAAGTAATGACATGTGAATAATAACAATTAAATTTTAAATTGTATCAATATTGTAAATGAATCAATTCTGCATACCGATCATCCGGTGCGACATGCTGAACTTCTACAATGTATAATGTAACGTAACACCATGTAACCATGTTTCTGGCAAAATAAATTATTCTTATTCTATTCTATTCTTATTTTAAGGTAAGTTTTGAGTATGAATGTGCATGGCTCTAAGACTACTCGATTACTTGTCTTCCTGTAGGGGAAGCCCAAAGAAACGATGGATGCATAATCATCCTATAATTTTCCCATTGCTGGGACACAGGCCTCCTTTCTGCGAGAGAGAGTGGGCGGGACCAGTGAATTTTTGGTTCTAGGATTTTGAGTCCGGTTTCCTCACGATGTTTTCCTTCACCGTTTTGAGAGCAGTGGAGATGAAATAATTTTCACAAAGTAAAGCGCCTGTCGGGGTTCCAAACTATGAGTACAACTCGTAAATCGCGCCCGTTATCATTGGGCTGTCAGCTGATATGGTTGACTGGTCATGTAATTTGTAGGCTTCCATTTCAGTTGCAGTTTTGGGGACATAGCCTAGCAACTTAATTTATATTAGTATTCTAACTTTCTAAGCTTAAGTGTAAGCTAGAGAAATATCTAGATCTGCCTTGCTCAAACTTCCTTGCAGCAAAATCATTAATTTGACGCAATTAATATCAATACTAAAAATACTGCAAGACTTAAGCCTGATTTCTCCATCGCCAGATAACTTTATTCGAGGGATAATTTTGAAATGTTGACAGTTGTTTCATACAAAAACTGTCAAACGTCAATTTTATTCCTGGAATAAAAGTTATCTGGCGATGGAGAAATCAGCCCTTATTTAATTATAGGTTTTCTGATGAAACAAACAATTATGTAAGCTTATCAAACAACTTTTATGAGAAGACGAGAAACAATTTTATTAGATCTCAAAGGATACTTCAATACGTACTTATTAAGTCGGCCATCTTGCAATGTTTTGTTCGAATGTTCTTAATACAAAATGAAATATAAATTCTTTGTTTCATTCTTTATTCAAATGGGTATTTTCTTCTTTTCATACCTAAAGTAGAAGCAATGGTACACATGATAGAAGGCATTCTATTTATCTAATGTCGTTTATTTTCTTTGTTAAAATAGTTTGTAATTTTTCTGTTGAATTACTTTGTTTTTTATATTATTTTCTGTGATTGGAATTTACTGTAGGTTTTATAGTCATTGTAACATCTTTAAATGTTATGAAACGCAAATAAAGATTTCTAAATCTTAATCTGTGTTAGGTTAGTTCAACTTGGTCATAATTCTTTTGTGACCTAAGTGTTAAGAAATAAAACTGTAATAAAAAAAAAACATTGACACGTGGTTGTAAGTTTATTTATGAATATTGTTGGCAGTAATTTTAGTAATTTGGCAGATTAATTTCCTTTAAAACCGACAATTTATAAAATAAATACACTAATAATTTAATTGATTCAGTACTAACGTTTGTCGGTGAAACGCAAAAGTAAAAGCATAATAACTTCCCACTGCCAGTTCTTGTAAGTAATTTTACAACGGTGTGTAATTGCCTTAATCACCAGCCAGTCATCACCGATCTTAGATTTTTTTAAGTAACACGGTAAGTCGGTAAGAACACTACCTACTTCTCTACTTTATCAAGTTTAATAGTATTTGTATGATTTGCTTATTGAATCCGTTGGAAAAAAACGTGCTTTACAATTTTCATTCAAGTTTTTTACTAATATGAGCTAAATACATCTAAAAGATTTTTATCACCATAACCACAACAACTTTTTATAAAATCAACCTCAACACAAAATCAAAAATCGAACACAGCGTCCCCAAAAAACAGCCAGCAAGAACCACGCTAACCAAACCCGACGCTAAAAAAACAAACGCGAAACAAGAGAATCGCATCTAGCAAGAATCATCGAACAAAAACAGGTCATTGTCGAAAGTCACCGGAATCGAGAAGCCACGCCCGCTCGCGCTATTGGGCCTCCCAACCAACGCACTTCGGAATTTTAACAAAAACCCAGCCTAGTTCCGCCTTCTAAAATGTTTTTTTCCGCACGCCAAAATGGCGGTCCCACTATTTGTTTACAGATAGTATTGTGGATTAACTTTGCTTTTTAATAGAGCTTTCGTGGCGTTTTATCTGTACGTGGAAAATGGTAGCTTTTTGTTTTTTTTTTTTGTTCAATGCTAGTTTGGTGGTGCTAGTGTGTTGTGGGCTTTGAGTTTCGGTTGTTCAAAATTTGAGTGTGTTGAATTTTGTTCGTGAATGAGGAAAATAATATAATATTTTTTTCTTTTTATGCTGGTGACGTTGGCCTATTTATATTTTTTTTGTACCGTTAACATTGTCATCATTTTGAAACTGTTAAAAATATTAAAACGATGGCGATGATTTGCATTTATTATAAAAAATAAAAAATCAGAATACTTCGATATGTGATTATTTTAACATAGGTACCTAGGTAGTTAATAAAAGTCTTTTCCGAAAAAACTGTCACAGTTTCAGTGTCAAGGCCAGGGGACAAGGCGTTAGAACTAGATCGCTCACAGAGCATTTTCAACAAGTACTTTTAATTATATTTTAGTCTACATTTGTTATTATAGGGCAACATTCTATGTTTCCACAAAAATCTTTCCGTATTCCCAAACATTACTTACTCTGAAAACAAACCTTTTAGATAATAGTTTAAAAAATAAATGCGGCCACCTACCTCACTTCTTTCACCTATTAATTCTCAAAACTGTAGGTTTCTAAATCTAAAAATAGCGGTGAGCAAAATACATGTATAGAAATCGAAATGCAAAGACATTCATCCCACCCAGCCTAATCTGTCAAAAATATACAATATAAACACTGGCCACAAAAACTGCAATCCATTGCATTTTTTACGCCTACTCCGTGCGATATGCATGCGATGTAGGCTAGACATTATGTCTGTGACGTTACAGTAGCGTGCTAAACACGTGCTGTGTTCATATGCTTACCACGTGCTCAAGTCACAAGTGAACGAGGGTTATCTCAAATTAGTCTAGTGGTCTATCTGAGGCACTTGTGGAGACAATATATAATTAATTTGTCATATAAATTGCATTTACTCCTAATAAAAGTATGCGCGACTCTGTCCGGGTGGAATTTCTTTTTCCCCTGCCTTTCCCAAATATGTTAGGGTCGGCTTCCAGTCTAACCGGATGCAGCTGAATCATCTGCTTCACCAGACTGGTTGTCAGACTTACGAGCTTCTGACGACCCGTAACGACTGTCAAAAATATGTCTAGAAATGAAAATTTTTACATGGTGCGACTGCCTATCTGACCTCCACAACCCAATTACTGGGTAATACGATACCCCTTGGTAAGACTTGGTATAACCTTCACTATCAAAGATAAACTATAACACAAGTAGTTAAAGATTTCACTCTCACGCAGCATCTGTGGCGTGATGCCAGTAACTAATTTGTACCTATTAGAAACTGTCTGTATGCCACTAAGTTATTTAGTTAGAGGGTAAGCTACTGCTTACCCTCCTGTAGCCTTTTATACTTTAAAGGTACATAAGAAAGAGGAGGTATGTTTTTTAGAGGTTATATTTGTGAGATAGTTTGGTACATCGCACAGCCTAAACGGCTGAATCGTTATTACAAATGAGTTGTCAGTGGCTTATGCTTGATATAAATGATGTCTAGGATAAGACGTATCTTACTTTAGCAGTCTGATATCCCCTATTACATCATCATCTGCCTAGCCATTTCCCAACTATGTCGGGGTCGGCTTCCAGTCTAATCGGATGCAGCTGAATACAAGTATGGAGCGACTGCGCCTATCTGACCTTCACAACCCAGTTACTGGGCCATACGATAAGCGTTGGTAAGACTGGTTGTCAGACTTTCGGGCTTCTGACGACCCGTAACGACTGTCAAAAACATGTCTAGAAATGAAAGATGCTGCTCTGACCACTGACTACTTAGAATATGGGCAGGAGGTTATAACCTCTTTTGTGATCCTACAGAAAGATAGAGAAAGTATTCCCCAGCATCCCGGGAGCAAAGTTCATCTCATGCGGTAACGTTTCACTCTCGTTGACAGCATCTGGCGTGGTGCCAGCCGCAATTTGGCGACTATTAGCGCCTATCCGGCAGTTTGTTTGTCACTATGTTATTTGGTGGGTGGAGTTTGTGAATTAATATGTGGTGTTGATAAGGTATTGGGATCTGAGGGGCAATTCTCGAAATTTTAAGAACGTTCACAGTCTGATCTCAGTCTCAATCTGTCAAAAATTCCTCTAAAATCCCTACACGTTTAACAACTTTTTAACATTGATTTTCACTGAAAGATTGCAACTAGATTTTGAACGTTTTTAATTAAATGAATTAATTGGAATTTTGCCAGAATTTGAAGAGAAGATGGTGATAATGTCATAATATTTTGGGTAAGTCAATGAGGAAGGCTCACACTGATGCAAAAATAGAGACAAATGTTGATACACTCTGATCTTACTATGTATAAAGGAATGCTACACACGTCTATAAACGACACTGATCAGTAAGTATGTACAAATGTAATCTTACTCGAAGAACCTAATACGAAGGACATGCTGTGTTACATTTCTCGTGAAGTTAAGAGAAGAAAAATTAAATGTCTTTCGAATAAAAAAATGTAATTCAAAGAAAATTGAAATCGACTTAAAGACGTCGTCGCCGTCGTTATATCTACTATAGGTACTTAGAAGAAATGGTTCAGTGATGGAGAATATAAAAACACAAGCAATAAACATTGGAATAAAGAAAAAGAAAAATTCCTCAATAAAATTTTTGTACGGAAAAATTATAACTTTCACACACGTCTCGACCAAAAAATTCATCTTTGAACCATGCCCTACCCCACCGTGGCTGTCCGAACTCGTAGCCAAACAAATAGCCTGTCTGCATTGTCTACTGTCTAAAACGTACAGTCACGCTCGGGATCTTTGACCCTCAAGATAAACTAGGATTAGGGAAAGAAAGCTGGAAGGATGCGGCATAAGGATTTCTGAAGACTGATTAGAAATACCTATAGACAAACGTTAAATGTAACCTGGAAAGTTGATGATGGCTTCCTTTCAGTGTAGATAAAAGGTGGGTAGGTATCTATCAAACTAATACCAAATAAAGGCAGAATTCTTAAAGATGTATCGGTTGTGTTTTAGTAACACTTTCGTAGAGGTTAGCATGATATAAGAAAGTACAAAACTTATCATAAAAACTTGCGAAATTGGTTTCATTTGGGATGTTTAAGTGCCTCTACAAAATCTCAAATCTTTTTAAAGGTGGGAATAAAGGAAATAAACGCAAGCATATCCTGTATTAGCAATGTTAATAATAACCCTAAACCTCACTGTATTCAAGATCTTTAAAAAACCTTTCTGCAAAAGGCAATGTCAAAGAAACTGCACATCATGTTTTTGCACCATCCAAAGAGCATTGGGTTACTCTCCATACATGTAACCTAGAAATATTTTACACACCCAAAAAAAAATTACTTAAACCTTATCCACAACTTAGCTCATCTGAAACCGCCACCCCAGGCGATCTCACCCCAGCATCTTAGCAGTTTTATAGGTCGCTGTCGAATCGTCCACTCGACCAGTATCGATCTACCCTCCCACTCTCTTGTTGCTAATATTTCATGTCATATTTTTCGGTGTTTTCATCTTTGGGGTTGTTGTTCTGTGAGGCGGTTGGTCTGAATGAATTGGCTTTGTGTATGAATGTAGACTACGATTTGCTCCTGTGTAGTGTAATCTAAGTTATAAAGGTAAACATTTGTACACCTTTTTCTTCTGGGTGCTACATACTATGCTTCTAACGATGCAAGGAAACTTACAAGTCTTCTACATTAAATATTGACCAATGTACGTCTATACGTACGTTATGTATAATATATGTTAAGTACTATTACTTAACATATATTATACATAGAGGCTGTGTGTTTTTTTCGGTGTGTCCTATTACCATGGAGGTTTAAAGGCTTACTTTTGAAATCACTAAGTATTGGTCAGCATTGCCTTACGGTAAAAGGACAGATTATAATTAAACTTGGATTTGATAATCGCATCAGCAATGTGCAACGGTAATAGTGACCATTTCTTTTCGGCATAAAGAGAGGCTTTTGCCGGACTGGTATCACAATCCACATATCCAAATGATAGTCAATCACATGACACCTTATAATTCCATTAAGATGTGACTGTCCCTAAAATACCCTAGGCTGATAAAATTTTAGTTTTTCCTAATTATGTTAAATATCAGTATTTGGGTCGGTTCCCCATTTTGGGGAAGAGCTGCCCTAAGTCTTTAAACTTCCTCAATAAGAGTCAGACGGCAATAAACTCTCCCAATAATGGAAGATATTGTCCTACGCAGTATTTACTACCCAGAATGCTACGCACAAACTTAAGATAATGTAGCAAAACAATGATAAAAATGAGTATTAAACTGACGAGGTGTAATAAAACGTCAGGAGCATTGTTTTCTATCTAAAGGTTGTCGCCCTGATTTGGCACGTCATACCCAGACAGACTGGTTCTAGCACTTTTGTATCGAACTTTTTAACTTCAATATTGGCTGGGAACGTATTGGTGATTATAGAACTACACACACAAACATACATAAACTCAGGCCGTCTGCCCATGGGGGTAGGCAGAAACTACAGATCGTCATCTGCTTCGATCCTTACATACTCCTTTTGGTTCGTTTTAGTTTCGTGATTATGAAACTGATGTTTTTTTATTCATTTGTTTTTTTCTTGTTGATATTCTTTCGGGTTTAATGTGTTGTCAGTAGTGTGGCATAAAAACTACGCTTTTTAAATTGAACTGTGATTGGTTTTTAGTAAGAAAGAGTGGGTGGATGAACTGTGTGAAAGATGATATGGCTGGCGGATGACTACCGAGATTAAGAGTAATAGAGAAGTACGGAAGAAAAAGATATGTTGCACCGACCAAAATAAATTGGGAATGGCAGGTGAATGTTAATGATGATACGTGAAGACGATGTACTTACCTAGAATAATTGTACTATACTCAATAGGGAACGTCTATCAGGTACCAGAGTTTACATACACCTCTGAAATTATTCCACATTAAACCGTAAACTTGATGAGCCCATAACATGTGAACTAACAACATTGGTTGGTAGTATCTTGACTTCATTTATGGGTGCCTGGTGACTCAACCAGGTCAAATGCTTTGCTACCTAATATTTTGATACAGGAAATATGTATTAGTATGATAGAAATAGTACTAGATGAGTATGTAAGATTATGTAGGAAGGACTTTCTTTTTTATGTGAAACTGGGAAATAATTTCTTGAGATTTTGTGTTATTTCAAGCAATAGCCAGTCTAAGCCGAAAATCTAAGCAAGTATTGCTTAGATTTTTGGCCTCCTATATAGGAGTGAATAGCCAAAAAATCGTTAATATCGATTCCATAGCAACTGATCTATATTTGCCAGTGACTGAATTTTCACTCGGAAATTAGCGTCTAAGCCCTATGATACACTCGGTAAGTCTGTGATCAGTAAAACCACTACAAAAACTACTGCCATACAACGTGGCAATGCGGCCAGCCTTTTCTGTTCCTGTTGACAGCGATGCGAACAAATTTTTTGATGACCTATGATTCTTTTGCTTATTTTTCACCTGTACAATTGTACATATTATTATTTTAAATGTTAGCTTATATAATGTAAATAATTTTATTAGAAAATTCTACTAAATCCCAAAAGAGCTGCTGTGATTAGTTGACCAAAACCATAAGTTGACATTACATTTGAAAACAAAAGAGTAAATCCCATTTTTTATTTATGAACGTTGTCATTCTAATGTCAGTTTCAATCTGTCAAAAAATGTATAAGACTTTTTAGCATTGATAGTCGCTGAGAAGTGGTTGCGACTAGATTTTGAACGGTTTTAATTACTGGTAATTGGTCTTTAGTTTAGCACCAGAATCTGTGAATAATTGAATATGTGACCACAGGCACATACTCACATAGTTTAATTATCAAGGGGATTTACATACACATGATTCAACACAACCAAACAATAAATATTTTAGAAAAATCCCACTACAACACACGAATTAATAACTAACGAATGCTTCATTAAAATAAATTACTAAGCGATGAGTTTCTGAGTTGTTGACAAACATACAGACGGACACCGGAATTCCGTGTGTTAAATCATTGTATTACTAATTTTATTGTTGACTATACGTCACTGTCACTTCCTCGCTGGTCACTTGTTAATAATTAATTAAATGATTAATATGTTAAGTAAGGATAAGAATAGATCTCTTGTCTTAAGGTGTGTGTGATGTGACTTGGGAGTAGATACGGCCTTTGTATTTTGAATCAGCCTGTAGATAGCCTATGGTTAAAACCTGAGACACACCAAGTCTCAGGTGAATTCGTAACTTAAGCCTATACCTATCAGAAGCTTCATTATTGATTGAAAACATCGTGAGGAAACCGTTGTCCTAGAACCAAACATTCGAAGACATGTGATATCTACTAACCTGGCGCCCGCGTGGCGGATTGTGGTCCCTCTCACAGATAGGAGGCCTGTGTCCCAGCAGTGGGAACATTATAGGCAGATTATGCAGAAGCTTCATTCGAGTGAAGGTTCGTTTCTATCCAGATGAGAAGCGCACGGAACCGGGAAATATGCAGAGGAAAAGGGAGAATTATACCCAGCAGTGGGTGATTCCAGGCTGAAATCATGATGATGATGATGTGATGTGATGCGGTGGAATGAAGAGAATGTCATGAGGAAAGTTTTGAGTATGAATGTCGATGGCTATACGATTAGGAGAATACCAAAGAAACGATGGATGGACTGTGTGAAAGATTACTTTATTTGAAAGGGGGTGACTACCTTGATGAATAGAGAAGTATGGAAGCAAAAGACATGTCACGCCTACCCAAAATAAATTAGTACATATAAGCAGAGGACAATAATGACGTTAACCTAACCAATTATTTTCGGAAAATACGTTTTATTATCGTCCTCAGAATAATAATGGGCTTATTATTTATTAATATTAAACGTAGGTACATGAAAAGTGCACCAACCTCAATAAATGCGACGAACGTTTCAATAGCTCATATTATTAACACACACAGTGACTCATAAAAAGCATTTATTGAACTGATAAAACTGTGACCTTATGTTATTGCTATCGGTTGAAACGTATGGTTATTTTATACTAGAAATAACCTTCGGATTTGTTCGGGTTTTTGGGAATAATCACCATGATCATCTCAGCTGAAAGATCCCGATCTATAATTCTGTAAAAATCTAACCGGGAAAAATTTGGTGAAGTGAACTGTCATCCTACCTGTCGCTAGGAAATGACAGCTCACTTCAAACTCACTTCACCTAAGTTATTACGCAGAGATTTTTACAGTTGCGCTTGCGACTAGATCGACGAGGTAGTCAACTAGCTACTCAATAAAAAAAAAACAAATTACTTTGGAAATAAAAGGGCTAATGTGGAAAACTTGAAAGAGCTATTGATTAAATTAAGTTAAGGTTTACAACCATAAAATTAATAACAAAACAGGTCGTGAAGTTTAGTGGCTTCTCGTACGTTTGTGGACAAAAACAAACTCGAAACATGTTTCTATTTATAGTAACTGCTGTATATTTTGTTTATTTCATATATTTGCCGGGTTCAATATAATTGGTTATTGTTTCGAATTGAAATGTATAAATGACAAACAAATGGAATCTTGCGTATGGTGGTCCAGTTTTTTTATAACTTGGGCTTGATTGCATTGTATCACTGCTATTTATTATATCTGAGTATGGAATATATATTATGTATTGTACAGGTGTACGTAACACCTGCTATTTAGATCCTACTAATATTATAAACGCGAAAGTTTGTGAGGATGGAAGGATGGATGTTTGTTACTCTTTCACGCAAAAACTACTGAACGGATTTTGATGAAATTTACTGTAATTAGCTTAAACATCAGAATAACACATAGGATACTTTTTATCACGATTTTCCGAAGGAAACGACACTTATGCGAGTGAAACCGTGGGGCGCTGCTAGTATCTTGTAAAGCATAAATCTTTGGAGAAAAGTCAAGTTTTTCAAAATATAGGTATAATTTAGTGAAAACTGCTTTTCTAGCACTGTGTGGTCTAAACCCGTACTTAGGACACGCTTATCTGTGACTTAAGTAGTCCATTTTTACACAGAAAATCGTGACTTAAATGAACAGAGCTTTTTGACCGTCTGAGTTACAGTAAAGACAGGCTTATGTTTTTACTTGACTGCCCTAAAAGGAGGGCAAAGGTTTTTAGTAGAGCTGGTTTATCAAGCTATCCTCTGACTAAACCCAACAAAGGGAATTCCTTTACATAATTCACGTAACTTTTATGAAACCGTCAACAAAACAGCTCATACCGCTAAAATTATATATCAAACAATTCTATTGAAATGATTTAAAGGAGAAGACATAACATTATTCAACATCATTCTCATTGTGACCACATAAAAGCCACAATATCGCTCGGTTTTCCATACTGACTAATGAACAAAACTTGTACAGATAAAATATAAAAGAACAAACTAAGCGGAATGACTGGCAACCTAAGCCAATCGAATCAAAAAAGATACTCTACGCCCACAATTCAAAAAGCGACCGCGACTCAAAAGCTGTCAAACTGCCCGCGCTGACGCATGGTTGTAGGGTTGTCAGAGGTTTTACAGGAATTAAACGAACGTTGGTAATTTTTCCTGGGCCTTTAGGCCTGTGTCCCAGCAGTGGGAACGTTATAGGCCGATTATATGTATGTATGTTATGTGGTAATTTTTGTAGGTTATGGTCAGCCAAATGTCATGAAATAATGTCTAATTTTTTATTATTTATTATGTTTAATTTTGTCATAAAAAATCGAAAACTTTTCTAAAAAAAGATCGTTGGCTGAATTTTAAATCAAACTGCGCTATTTATGAGGAAGTGCAAGCAGATAAATCTGGAAATCATTTATAAATATGTACGGAGTTAGTTATTTAATTTAGTACCGTGTAAGTACTTAGTAGTGTAATTTATAATATAGATAGCTAGTTTACATAGTGTATCTACATTAATTTTCATTAAAAAAAATATAAAAAATAAAATAAAATATAATATTTCATAAAGAAAATCTAGTATTCAGGAGGATTAATTACCGAGAGAGAAGCAAAACAAGGGTCTTAACAAGAGTCTGTGAATCACTTAATTTATTAGTTACTAGTTTCTGCGCGCAACTTCATCCGCGTGAAATTCCTTGTTCCTTTTATAGCACTGTGTGGTCTAAACCCGTACTTAGGACAATTCCAATTCCGACCCACCCCGTCGCATCGTCACTTCGTTTTAGCGATCTTTCTGATTTTTTCTTTTATCTCGGCTCCTAAGGACCGTAGCGTGATGTTAAATAGCCTTCCTCAAGAATTGGGCTATCAAATATTTTTTTTTTTAATACGACGATTTTTCAAATATTCGGCAGTTCCGGAGATTACCCCCTAAATACGAACTTACAAAGATACAAACAAATTTTGCCTTTTCATAATATTAGTAGGTATATAATTATAAAACATTCTAAACCCTCGTATTCGTAACTTAATCCCAGTAATTAATGTATTATCACAGTTATTTTCTTCCAGTAGCCGCGTTTTATCAGTAAGTGGGCAACCCTGTTGAAACCTGCCCTGCCACAACCGACCGTCCGAACGCCATTTTAAGCGTTCTTTTTTTGAAATCACTAAAAGAGGTATGACAGGAATATCAATGCATCAAATGATGGTCAGTACGAAAAAAGAAGTTTGGAATAGTTTGAATTTTTGATGTCTTTTGTAATATCTGACTTGAGCTTGTTTTAATGATTATAAATGTAATACCATTTTTTGTGTATTTTTTCTTTAGTTTTTTGCCACATATTTTTTCTCAATTTCTAGGCAGATTTTTTCTTTCATTAAGGGCTGACTTTACCAAAGTGACAGACATGTTTTATCCGTGGAATAAAATGGTCGTCTGACAGTTCTACTATGAAAAAACTGTCAAAAATTCCAAATTTTATCTCAGGATAAGACTTAAAGTATAAAAGTTTTCTGAAATTCGCCCTAAGTATTATAATTTTTCTACCTACATAGTATGATGTAACGTCATTTTTTGTTTTTTGTTATCAATTTGCCAATTTGGTAAAAATATTGGTTGTTTTTTCGGTAAAAGATGATATGGCTAGAAAGGGGTGACTACCGAGATGACGACTAATAGAGAAGTATGGAAGAAGAAGACATATTGCACCGACCACGAATAAATGGGGTTATGGGCCGGAGAATCATGATTCTTCAAAATTATCCCAAAGACCTGTTATCTATAGTGTCCAGATCCGTACTTATATAAGTTTTAAGATATTATGTCTTCCCATTGGTCAGCCCTGGCACTCCGGTGCAGGCGGCCATTCACCGGCTCTCATTTTGTTTTTTGTCCCGCATACACACTGAACATAGGCTTCTGCGTTCGGGTGACCGTGCCTGTTACTGGTCTGTGTTATATTATGTAATAAATAAAGTATATTTTATGTTACTTATTCAAGTGAATTTTTTTTTTCTTAGATTTTCACTGACAGGTCATCAAAAAGCACTAGACTACTCCCCAAAGGCTCATTTTACCAAAGTCAGATATATTTTATCCGTGAAATAAAATTGACGTCGGACAGTTTTAGTATGGACAAACAGTCAAAAATTTCAAAAAATATTTTGAGGATAAGACATAATCTAGGTATAAAAGTTTGGTGAAATTCTCCCTAAATAGGATTATTCAAATATTTTTCTGTCCGTTTTTAGTTAACTTACTTACGTTTTTTTCTATTCTTGTTCAATCATCGTTCTCCTGTTCAGTCATGTTAAAATAGTAATAACATCAATATTTTCTGTTGAAAGGTCTACATATCGATATTATTACAAGAACTAATTGAATTCTCCGTACCCTTTAAATGCCGTTCGGCAAAATTAATACCAAACTACGCTAATAGAGACGATTCGGGACATATGGGAATTTCCTACGAGCCTGCTAGTGCTCCGTGCAGGGTCAGAGGAAATTACAATTATTACTGTTGAAGTAGGTACTAATTGATGTGACATTTGGTATAGATATTATAACTTATTAATTTGTAAAGATGCTGATTACATTCGCCTTTGGATCTTGAAAGCAAGGAGGTTTTGCTGATCAAAACTCCTTGCTTTCAAGATCCAAAGGCGAAAGTAATCTAAAAAAAAAAATCCTGACTGAGACTGATCTCACTCAGGTAAAATTGGGTATAACTGATCTTCGGATTTATAGTTCTTTATGATTGACATACATACATAAACGTGCGCTTATTTCTCGGTGGGGACACTACAGAATGCCACCTGCTACGATCCATACATTTGGAATATGCACTTGCTTTTTTGATTTATCTATATACAAAAAGGATTTTTTTGATAAATAATACGAAAAAACAGTTCCTGTTTTTACCGTGAGATCCAACAATCAGGAAGTTACACAAAAAGTTAAAAATATAATTGGTTTTTCTGTAATTTAAGAAAGAAACATTCCTCTGAGATCAAATATTGACATTAAACCCAAAAGTTCATTGTTGACAGCAAAATTAAATATCAAGGTTTAGCGTATCGATATCAAGGACTATAGTTTATTATCATTTTAAACTTGTTTATGTTTTAAGCTCTCACAACGGTGAAGGAAAACATCGTGAGGAAATCGGTATGCCCTAGAACCAAATTTCAAAGACATGCGATATCTACCAACCCGCACTGGGGATCATTTATTACCGGTTTATTACATAGAATAATCAGCTTATAATGTTCTCACTGGTGGGGCACAGGCCCTCTCTTCGAGAGGGAGTACCATAATCCACCTCCCAGTGCGGGTTGGCGGATGTCACATGTCATCGAATTTTTGCTTCTTGGGGCATGCCGATTTCCTCACGATGTTTTCCTTCACCGTTTTAAGAGCAGTGGTGATGAAATAATTCACACAAAGTAAAGTGCCTGCTTTGGTTTGAACCCACGACCTACAACTTGTAAGTCGCGGTCGTTACCACTGGGCCAGCACTGCTGGAAGATGAAGCTAGTTGCTGAAAGATGAAGCTAGTTGCCCATTCCAAAGATCGGGCAAGAACTCCATGGACATTCTTGCTTACTTCTCCGAGAAATTTAAGAGTGATAATATATATATGTTTAACTGTATCTTAGTTGAGATGTAAAGCTCGAGCAGATAGGTAGACAGATAGTCTCACTCTTGCAGTATTGATTTTTCGAACTCATAAACACGCGCGTGACTTCAAACCCACGTAAAATATAATAATCTTCACAGGAAATGTCAAGGTTGAACTAAGATGTTTTGCTCTCGTCCTACCTTCACGCCTGTATCATCTGAAGGAATAAGCAGTTATTGCTATACACCGTTAAATTTTGATCGTTTTAATCCTTAAAAGGGGTCATTTTACTAATCATTCTGAATAACTTTTACTAAGGGACCAACCCTGAAATCGTGAAAAAAAAATCAGTTGATCCACAGATTTATGTTCGTATAACTCGACTTAATGTATGGATCAACAGATTTTTTTTTTCACGATTTCAGAAATGGTGCCGTAGTAAAAGTGGTTCAAAATGATTAGTAAAATGACCCCTTTTAAGGATTAAAACGATCAAAATTTAACGGTGTATACGATACAATATAAAAGTATCTTTAATTTTTAGGAAGACAACGTCACGCCTGCAATCTTTGAAGGGTAAGGCAGAGGTGTACATGTAGTAACACCCACATTTCCCCAGTTCTGTTTAAGTCCCAGGGGGAGCCTGTTGCCATCAACCAAGCATAAATCCAGACTCCGAGCTGCTACTGAGAAAATCCAGATGGAAAAATGCAATAACACTTTGCCCGATCTAGAAATTGACCTCAGGATCTCACACTCAGCAGAAGCGCTTACAACCACAAGAAGCAGTCTCTGAAGCACTACGCAGTTATTACTATATATAAAAAACAATCCAAAAATATTATCTTCAATTTTGAAGAAGATACACAAGTTCTAAACCAGAAAAAACCCTACAGAAAAAACCAAAACTTCCTCTTGTTAGACAAAACTAAAGGAATTCTTAAATTAAAATTAGTTTCCCAGAAAAAAACGTCACTAATTCCAAAATGGTCAATCCTATTTCTATTTCATCCTTCGTCCGGACATCAACAGTGCACCTCACCCTACAATAATAACGAACGATATAAATATAAGAACATAACTGATGGACCTCTGGAGTCTGGACCAAACTGGTTCCACTGTTGAAGACGTAAGATGAAGCTCCAGTAGCTTTGGGCGGAACGATTATCTTCTAGAACCAGCCTACTGAGTGCGATGTACCATGAACGGGAATACGAATCGGAATGGCATTGCGAATTTGTTTTTCTTTTGACTCTGTGAACATTGTAGCGTCAAATTTCGCGAATGCGAATACATTTTCGAGTTTTACTGTTGATTTTTCTTTTATTGATAAATGTGGGATAATAATGTAGTTTAAACAATGAAGAGTTTTATAGAAAGGAGTATATTATAAGTACTTATTGCTAATATCACAGCATTTTTCGCTTTATTGATTAAAACAGTACGAAAATTGAATAATTTTAAAGGGCTTCTCTTTTAGAAACACTGTGATAAGTATTTGATGGCGAAAAAATTAGAAGTCCTTCAAAACCGTCACGATATTTTCTTGCATGCAGTATGACTATTCGAAAAAGTTTTCTCTGGATTAACAAAAAAAGAAATGATTGATAAGTAGATATGAAATAAATGGTACTGTATATATATGTCTAAATATATGTCGGATGTGCAATGTATATGTCTAAATATTTACCTAAGTAAGTAAAGCTTCTATAGATATGCCTAGTTTAAAAATACTTAACAAAATAACCTTTCCAAGTCCTAACAGGAAAGTAAACATCACAACAAGTTAAAATATTCAACGTAGATAGCATTTTCTCAGATCTTTAGTAATCCAAGGACAAACCCGCTCCGCTAACAGGTGCAGCTACCTGATTACGAGAAGGATGTCAATGTCAATCTCATAAATATCTAGACTTTAGCTGGAAATGATAGAATTTCAGATATAACGGTTTTTATGTTGGGCACGTCCGAAAGGGCTAATTCTTTGAAGATAAAAATTTAGTGCTGCTCTATGGTTAGAAGGTTGAAATTGAAATCAATATGGGATAGAAATTGGTGACTAAACATAAGCCTAGTCAGCCTATAATGTTCCCACTGCTGGGACACAGGCCTCCTCTCAGTGAGAGGGACATAGGTCTATATTTAATCTTGCAGGTAAGGTGTGGTAGCTTTCGTCCAAAACTTTTTAGACGCTAGGTACCATTCCTAAGACATATTCTTTTCGTGTCATTATTCTTCTTCCTTCATCATCAGAAGGTCAATTCTCGTAATTTAAAACGTTCAAAATCTAGTCGCCGTCTCATCTCGGCGACAAACAAATGTCAAAAACTTGTCAAAATGTAGGGAAATTAGAAGTATTTTTTGACAGACTGAGACTGAGATCAGACTCTTAAAATTACGAGAATTGCCGCTCTGATCATCAATGTCTTGTATTGTTATAAAAAAGCAAGCGAATATACGAGTGCCCAAGATTACAGCTTAAGTGGATTTCAGGAAGTCAATCAAAAGATTCTATTGTGAAATACTTACCTAATCGGAAAATTGGTGAAATATCAATCACACGAGTCGACTAAATACTTATAAATACGCACGAAGTCCGAAAATACACAAAAACGTCCTTACTTTCGCAAATATCCATTGAATATGTAGAGAAAGGGTAAGTATCCTTTCTCGGATCGTATTTTCGGCCGACTTGGGCCTTGCTGTAAGGAATACGCGAGTGGGGTAGGTCATGCCGACCGGTTTCCACCTCGTCGCCAAAACGGGATATCAAATTTCAGTGAAAGCCTTTTAAACGGGCGAAACCGCGTTTTTCCATAGAAGTTTGACGTTTTAACGGTTTAATTCAAATCTGGGTAACATTTCCAATAGTTTAATCTATTTTAGAACATACCTACGCGATATTGAATGTTGAAGTGAAATATTGTAATGTTAAACAAAAATTTTAAAAAGGAATTTATAATTCTCAAACGCCATCTTAGACAAAATAAAAAGGCAAAGGCAACAAACGAGTATGCCTTAGAACCGGGCAAGACCTTTTTGTATGTCTTGTTTCTCGTTTTAAACTGTAGACGGATGAGGTGCATCAGTTTTTACTGAGAATTTATTTTGTGCGATAGATATTACTTGATCCGCGCCCGCAGCCATTTTGATTTTAGTTCGCTACTTGAAATTGCGCGGTCGTGGAGGATAATGCTTTATTTTTTGTTTTTCTTATAGTTTTTAATGCTTAAAGTTGATGTTGAAAGTGATTGTGGTTGTTAATGAAACTATTATTGGATTTTAGAAAAGTTGGGCTGTTAATTTATTTTTGTTTTGGACGTAAGGACCAAAATATTGGGCTTGGTTTCAGATTTTGAACTGCGCGGTAATAGGGTAGTTACCGGGGTAAAAAAATAATAATTATAATTAGTCCGTCAGTTAGATTATCGAAAAATAATGGACACGTTTTTTTCTTTTGTCAATCAAACAAAAAATGACAAAGATAAAGAGCGTCAACATTTGGGAATGGGGGGTTGTGACGTCACTTGCTTGCAAAAGTGTCGCAAGCAAGTGACGTTACGCGGAACTTTAACGCGCGATATCTTCATAATTTTTTATATAATTGACAAAAGAAAAAATACGGGTTCAATATTTTTTGATAATATAACTGACGGACTAATTAGATTTTTTTAGGAAAATAGCCTATTGCGTAACTAGCAGTAGGAATGGCTGTCATTTTGACAGTTCAACAACATACATTTCAATTTTTAACTTGGTGAGCAGATACATTTTTCGACCATATGAAGCAATGGATTAGCAATATTTTCCAAAGATGATATAGATTGTGATTGATACGTAATTGGGGCGCTGGCCAGATTGGAAATTATTGCCAACGATATACAACTTTAAGCCTTAGGTACACAGTACCTTAGTTTTATACTTGTATAATTTTTTATGGATGTTTCCGTCTCTTCATTTTCGTGTATACTCATTTCATTTCTTTTATTTATGTCTCTTTGCCCCGAGCAGCATGTCTGACTCAACATTAATTTTGAACGTCGCGCGTCGTGGCCTTCAAAGATTTTATTATTCCTCCACTGTAGTTACAAGTAGGTATTTATTCTTAGAGTTCTTATTAACATGCCGTGTTTTTCGAGGGTAGGCAGAAGATACAGCTGTAAAGTTCCTTTTGTGTTATTTTTTTAAATGTTGAATCTAAAAAAAAAATACTTACAAAAGGACCAGCTCGAAGGATTCAGCTCTTTTACCAGCAAAATACTGTTTTATGACGCGCAACCTGTCACCATGGATACGGTACATGATTCTGAAGCCCCCTACGATACAAATTTTCTTCGTTTATTGAAATATGAAAAGAATCATGTGCTGAATTCATGGTTACAGTTTATGCAACCGTCAAAGAAAAATTTATTAACAAAATCTGACGAAGAAAATTAGTTAATCACAAAAATATTTCGTTATTCACTATAGTTTGTTTAAATATTCGTCAACAGAAGCGACAACATTGTATCGACGAACAGTTTAGTTGATTATTTACAAACACACATGCATAATATAGTAAATTGTTTACTATTTCGTAGTGAGGAACTAGGAAGTTAATTTTGATGAGTAAAAATAGCTTTAATTTGAAGAATGGAACTGATGGCAATGGAATTTGAATAAAATACAATTTTTTAATAATCTCCCGCAGAGACAGGAAAGCGTACACTCACATTTCACCTGTTTATGTTAAGTAGGTATCATGTAAAAGGCGGCGAGCCTAACCTGGCCTAAATCCAGACTGCTGCCTATACCTAAGCATTTCCTAGTGATGATAATAGCAAACAAGACGAACTCATAAAGTATCATGATTATTAAGTCACTGTATAAAATACATAATATCTTCTGCCTGCCGTTTCCCAACTATGTTGGGTTCGGCTTCCAGCCTAACCGGATGCAGTTGAATACTAGTATTTTACATGGAGCGACTGCCTATCTGACCTCCACAACCCCGTTACTGGGTAATACGATACCCCTTGTTAAGACTGCTTGTCTGACTTTCGGGCTTCTGACTACTCCTACTGAATAAAATACACATGAGTTCTTTAAAAACGTTTTTAGAAAGAGAGAAACGGTAATTGTTATATTTTCCATAAATATGAGAATGTCTCTCTCTCTGAAAAAGTCGTTCCATAAGTCCTTGAAACGACAAAATAGTTATGGTATAAATGGATCAACCAGTCTTCATACACTACATCACCACAAAATAATATAAGTATATTCTGAGATGAAAATAATAACATCATAACAACCTTTAAACAAATAAAAAGGAAGCCTAGTTGTTTAAGTAGATACCTATTACGTGTACCGGATGTCATAACAAGCTACAAGAAAATAAAATGAAACGTCATTCTTCTAATAAACTGATTTTGTTTGCACTATGAGAGCTTTCTTTAGCTATGAAAATGTCAATCGTTATGACAACGCTCCATACTTATATATTCTAGTTACATAAAACACAATTTATTATGGTTATGTAATATGATTACGGCCTTGCCTCTCATGTTGTGGGTTTAAATCTGGGCAGTATCACTGCGAGTTTTTTAATACATAAATTTACTTTTTGAGTTTATCTTGGATATTACTGACATCTGTGAATGCAAAACATCGTGAGGGACCTGGACTTAGATATAGTTTATTATGTGTAGATCTAAAATCGCCAACCCGTCTTGAGCAAGTGGTGATCAATGCTCCGCCTTCTCTGTATGAGAAGAGATCTTTGTCCTGCAGTGGGGCAGTGTAATAGGCTAGTATTATTATACCCTGTTTTTTTTAAGAACAGGGGAGTTAACGACGCCGGTTCCAGATTCTTCTAGGTAGGTGTGTAAGTTACACAATACCTAATGGATTTGGAAATGGCCGTTGAAGACATTGAAGGTATTCATTATCTTGTTTCTAAACCTAGGTTAGCATAGCCCTAGAAAGAACATGGAGTTCAGCCCTGAATTTCATTATTTGCTGGTAAATGGAAGATGAATCTCTTATTTTAGAATTTTAGCAGTTATGTGAGAAGACGGAGTCATAGGATGCCATGTGGTTGGATGTCATGGATGGGTTTTGCGTGGATGTGACGCATATTTTCCCCTAAGTTGTTATTTTTTTGTGTTTGTGTCCCTCTGCGACATATGTAAGTACCGAAAATAAACGTATTTTCTTTATAGGATTAACTTATTAATTCCGACAACAATACAAAAATAGAATTTCACAATAACGTTTCAAACTTCAAAATAAACTCCAAACTCCATATTTACAATGCGAAACCCCCAAAAATATTGAAAGGGAAACCTCAAAACTGACCCGACGTAATTAAACAGGACAGCCATCTGCTCGCAAGACGGACGGAAAACAATACCCGAGCTCCAGACAGTTATCGAATGAGCGACGGAAAAAAAAACGCACGACGCTTTCGCCGCCCGTCTGAATGACCTCATTTTTGGGCTTTTGCGATTTTTTTTTCTTTTTCGAACTGTTATTATTGTCTGCAGAAATAAGTGTTTAGTTGTGTTAAGCGTTGGTTGTTTGGGGTTATATTGAGTTCTGAAAATTACAGTCTTGTGTCTGGATTTGGTATCGTCGTCTTGACAAACATGGAATATAAGTTGTTGTAACAGGATTTTTGCTAAACGTTAATTTTTGTGTGATGTTAGTATGATGACAAGAGATATTTTTGTTTAAACCTTACATTTTTGTAATAATATTTATGATTTGTAAATTTTAAAGCATCAAAAAAGTAATTTTCCTTCAACACAACTATAATTTCAAATCAAGAACACCAAAATCTCAAATCATCATTGGCCTCGAACAATTCCATTTTCAAACCACAATATCGTCGTTCGAAATTCAAATACTGAGATCCGTTAGCGGCCAGTATTTCGACTGGTTTGGTTGCAGTAGGGTAGCTGCACCTGTCTCGGCCTAGTGTCCACAACCTAGATTCACCGCACGACCGTAGAATGCAGGTAGATTTATTTTAATCGCTTAATATTTACTGTTACACCTTGTTTTGGACGTGAAATGCCGTGCTCTAGAATAAAATAATGCTTTGACTGACTGACAGACATTTTGTAGACGAATCCCATGAAGATATCTACTAATATGAGATTTTGAAGATTTTGGTTCTTAGAGCTAAGAGAGAAGGATACGGTACCTGTTTCAAGTATGAAAAGTTGTCTTTTTTTCTTCACTTTATTTTAAGGGGTTTATCGCAATCAAATAAACCAAAAAAAGCAGATAAAAAGTTATTTGTGAATAATTTTTTTTTTATATGCAAAAGTTCATTCGTTGTAGTTTAATTTGTGACTTTCTTGGCAGAAAAGAAACTCTAAAGTAGGTTCTGTAGGTTTGACGTTTTTAAGCAATGTTATGTCTATAGTTTCTGCACCCTAATTGCGAAACACACTATCGCCCACAATCTGAATCATTTTGAAGGATTATTGCTAATCCATTACACTAATATTATAAAGGCGACAGTTTGTGAGTGAGTGGGTGTGTTTGTTACTTCTTCATGCCAAAACTACTGAACAGATTTGGATGAAATTTGGCACACAGATAGTTTATAACCAGGATTAACACATAGAATACTTTTTATTCCGATATTCCGACGGGATCGAAACTTATGCGGGTATAACCGCGTGGCGCAGCTAGTTTCTTCATATGTTGGAAGAATTTGTCTGCTCAACAACGTAAATAACGCAATTAATGTGTCGAAATGCCATTGTTACTGTTAGTGTGTTACGCGATTACCCGCTGATTTGATTCACATTGCTAACCTAAGTGCCTAATTATTGAATTATGATGGAAAGTATTATTTAGGTCATTAAATTCTATAGATACTAAAATATTTTTCTACTTTCCTCAACTTTTCTACTTATTTTTATAACCGCTTTACGATAGCATGTTTTACGATCGAAATGTACATAATAACTTAAAATAAAAAAAAGATTTACGTCAATGAGCTAAATATAAATAAGTAAGTACCATTCAATTTATTTATTAGCCATTAATTTTATCGCCATTTTCTTTTAAGTGTTGCTAGAGTTCATTTTGAAGGACAGGTTTTGAAGAGGAGGCATTTATTCTTCTTGTTAGCGTGTCGATGGCAAAAATTGTTAAAAATACATCGTATTATTTATTTACTAGCTGCGCCCCGCGATTTCACCCGCATAAGTTTCGATCCCGTGATAATATCGGGATAAAAAGTATTATATGTATTAATCCTGGTTATAAACTATCTGTGTTCCAAATTTCATTCAAATCCGTTCAGTAGTTTTGGCGTGAAAGAGTAACAAACATCCGTCCATCCATCCATGCATACTAACTTTCACGATTATATTATTAGTAGGATTTAGAATCTAGGTACACAATACATAACACGCAAATTAAGTGCAATATAGTTTAGCCAAAGCACTTGGAAGTGGTGAAGAGTGGACATTTGGGACTGTCTTGTGTCATTTTTTTACCTTCAAAATGTGCTGATTCTCAGCCTGGTTTGAATAAATGACTTTTTTTTTATGGCTGTTGAGAAATGTTTTTTTTTATCGTTAAATTAGGAAAGGGGAATGATTAGTTAATTTTTAACTTAAATGTGTATTAAAAACCAATGAAATCAACAATGTTAAAACTTAAATTATAATACTTATTAAAATAAACCCACAAACAGTTATTTCGTGTCAATATCTAGACCGCTAGACAGCGCAGGCGTCTATTATAAATATCAGAGAGTTAAGCGGGAATAAATTCAATATGGCGGCTTATAGTGAGTCGGTTGTGACATTGAACGTTTTGTATACTGCCTATGTCGTAATAGTGTAGATACTTTAATAGTTTGAACTAGATTATAGCGTTTAGATTCGTATTTATTGATTTTAGATAGGTTTTGCATGCCTGATATATGTAACAATTACGCATTATGCACTTATTAAAATACTTAGTTTAAAAAAATATTAGGTACCTACCTATTAATGTTTTTTTAAATAAAGGGATAGGTAGGTTCGATCATTAAAAGTATTGCAAAAAAAAAAACCTAAAACCCATGAAATGGTCATTCGTTTCTTTTTAAAACAAAAAGCTCTATAATTCGAATTTTAATAGTGCTACTTACAATTGAAATGACGCAAATTGTGTAACGCGATAAGAGTTCTAGCTATTTTATCGCTATCGGCATTCAATTTAATACCTTCACTATTTCTAAATAGACCAAAATCTATTGATTTTTATTTAAAAAAAAGAAAATATTCACAGTTTTCATACCTTCTACACGCCATCAGGAATTAAATTACAAAAATATAAACATTTAATTTAAAAACAATAAAAAACAGTCAAAGACAATCCAGACCAAACTAAAGTCTAGTTCACATTAAAGCGAAACCTAGCGCCATCTATCGTCAAATTAAGCAGAGTCGACAGTAGATTGTGCAAGCGCGACTTTCGCCTTGGCCGCTGCGCGGGCGCACCTAAATACCCTAGCCACGTCCGCTAGTAACTTGCATAATATTCTAGCTTGTAAAAATCTTTATTAAACTCTTGAAAACACGGTAAGTTGATGCCTTGTGTAATTTTTAAAGTGCGTGGCCCAGCCTAAAGATTTTTATGTCATTAGGTTAAAAAGTAAGGTTTACGGTAGAAAAAGATAAAGAAAATTTCGAAAAACCCGTCGGAAAGTTGACGAAAAGTTCTTAGTTTACGAACTTCTAAAGAAAAACATAGTCAAAAGTGCGAAAACAAACCCTACACCGAAATTATCACACACAACTCCACATAAAATACCAAATTGAGATGTTCACGCGCTCACATAGACATAAACCTAGCAGAAACATAGTTAAAACTAAGATATCAGCCATGCGTAGCCTTCAAACGAGTCTCAATGCAAGATGGCGGGCATAAGGCAATAGCGGTTGTAGGTTATGTAGTAACATTGACAGTCGCTGCGCCTGCGCTCGCCTTGGCCGCGCGCGCAAGGACCCGACTGCAATTGAAGGGCGCGAACTTGAATTTCTTGATGTTCCTTTTATGAATTTTGGCGACTTTGGCGTTTTGAATGACGGAGAGAAAGGAATTTCATGATGTTCCTTTTATAAAAAAATTGCATTTTGAATTGCGGGGAAGAATGAAATTCTTGATTCCTTTTATGAATTTTGGCGGTTTTTGACGGTTTGATTGTCAGAGAGAGGAATGGAGAGGGGAATAAAGCTATTTTTGTTTTGTAAACGTTATTAAGTTTGTAATACAATGTAGAGTATTACGTATTATTGGTTTCCTAGTTATATAATTAGTAGACGATAAAATGTAATAGAACAAAGGTAATAAAAGGTAATAGGTATAAAAGTCTTCTTTTATTACATCAATTACAAGGAAATTAATAGAGTTTTAACTCCTGCATTACGATTTAAGAGATGTACCTAGTCATGCGCCTGCAGTTTCATTATTGCGGGTAAAGCAATAGCAAAATCATTTTATCACAAAAGTATTCAAAGTTATTTAAACAATACGTGGGTACTTGTTTATTTTTTCACAAATACGAGATCTTTAATTCAGTGACGATAATATATAGGTCATATGAGTATTTCAATGTATACAGAAGTACATTACTTCCTGAATGCAAATGACCTTATTTTTGTTATTTACAGACGTATAATGTTTTTGTCGTACAGTGATAAATGTCTGATTTGTTAACCAAAATATCTTTTGTTATGCATTTAAGTAGCTTTATTCCCAAATGCTAAGAAAATCAAAGGTTTTTCCGAATAAAGGGTAAATATATTAGATTTTTTGTTAGAAGTAAAAAAAATATGGCTCCGTCCTATATTTTGTTTTAAAACTTACACCGTGTTAATTTTTAAGTAATAACATACTTCTTATTATGTTACTACTTAATTAACAATAAGCATAAACCGATTTTTAAATTAATATTTCAATAAAATCCTTTTATATCCGTTGTAGACTACATCCGCATAAACCTAAGCAAAATCAAATTAATAATATCAAAAATCATCTATAAATTAATGGATTAATTATAATTTTAACAAAAAAAAATATTGCACGCGCACGTCATAAGTTCCGACGGCTTTATTTTAGCCTACGATTCCGCGTAGAGCTTCGTAGCACCGATAATAACTCATTTATTACACTAATAAACAGATTTTTGGCTATCTATTAGGTTTTATTATTATTTAAGGGTATTAAAGATTGTTATTATACAGTTATTCAACCTTATTAGTAAACTTTTTCTCGTAAACCCCAAAAATTCGTTGCCGAAAAAGTTCAAATTCCGAATTCAAAAAAATATCAACTTCTTTTTCGGTTTGAGCAGCTCTATAATAGAAATCAAAACGAAATTTGTTGAAAATCGTTTTCTCTATGCCGTCATTGGCCTTCGATCAAAATATAGGTTGCAATTTATTAACGCACACACATGCATGTTACGCACACAGACACAACGTTGCAATGTAAAACGACGTAGTCATAGAAAAAGAGTGGGACAGATAAACGATAACGAGTATAGGTGGGGAGAGTGGTGGGGGGCTCGTAAGAAAACACAAAAAAATGTGCGTGAACTCCACGCACACAGCAACCGTTACGCGTGCGTTTACATATGCATCGCACGCACACCAACACCACTTTAAGTCAAGGAGAACGCAAGATTAAGGGCACATTATTGACTTTGAAAATTCGAAAAAAGTTCTTTGTTTAACGCGGCAAAGCTCCAAATTGTACTCACATGCGTCAGAGGTGGCCGGTTCCTCTTCCGTCCAGTTTGACACTTCGGTAGTAATTTTTGTAAAAAAAAGAAAAAAGTTGCAATAACAAATCGGCGTCACGTCGGCATGTAATCACAAATCCATTCAGCCGTATTTCACAGCGATCACACTGTCACAGGATAATATATTGTAACACATCACGACAGTCACTTTTCACAAAAATATTCCTTTTATTACTTATTTAATACTAAATAAAAAATATAGTTCGGGTCCTAAGTTTCCATATGATATGTGTCTTGCATCTCAGCGAATGAGCCGCACTTATATACGAGGAGAAATTCGGAAAAAACTCACTAAATCCCAAAATATTCTTTTTCTTAGATTTTGTTTTGTTTTTGTCGAAGCCACTACGCGATGATATGAATATTTTTTTTTATAAAATATAGTCTGTGGTCAGTTTTTTTTTAGATAGTTTTGTTTATTTTTCGGAGGTTTTTAGCGGTTATGTCGCGTGTTGTGGTCCAGTTGTGTGCCGGGAACGGAAATGCGACGCTCCACCGATTGTGCATAGGCGGGACTGCACCGAGCGCGCACACCGTACTAGACGGCGTGCGTACTTAGCCATTACCTTGTATTTACTGCGACCGAGCTCCGGCGCTCGGCTAGTCTTGATGCTTGCCGCTGACACTCGTAAATGTGAAAAATATCCCGAAATATTGGGGCCTTTTGCCTGAAATTGCAGCTAGCATTAATCATTAACGCTTCAACTAGTCAGTAGACATTTTTACTTGCCTTTTTACTAATAAAACTGAATTTATATCACAGTTTTACTTTTTTTAAATCATTTACGCGATGTATTTAAATAGGTAACAAATTAATTATATTATTTTTGTTTCAGCAACTTATTAAGAACACATATTCACGGTTATATTCACATTTAAATATAAATCACTTGCAAAACCACAAAAGTTTCTGCACCGAGTCTTTCCTCGTTCAGAAACACAGTGCAGGTTTCAAGATCGTTCGGTCGCACTTTAGCACCACTACACAGACAGACTGCAGTGTCGTCGGCACACGTTCGCCTGTGTGAGTGTCCCGCGCTTGTATGAACCTTGTGCATTTCAGTTCTACTGACTTATCTTACACTTTGTATTAATCCAAATGACATCTAACTTACATAACAATGTATAATAAACCTTCAAAAATATTTTGGAGCTAAAATTCGATTTTTTTGTAAAGAATTGTCTATCCCTGTCTAGTGTGTGCACGAAACTTGTGTTTGTGTGCAGTTTTTTTATCGTTTTTTTCTTTGACGTGTGGGTGCGTTCGATTGTATAGAAACGCGAGGGTGTGTGCCAAGTGCACACGGAATGCAGCAGTGTGTGTAGTTCTTATAAGAAAATGGTTCAGTGAAAAATTTTGTTGGAATTCGTAGAGATGGCGCTGTTACTATGATGAACGTAGCATCAAAAAATTAGTTACGGGGCCCGCGAGCGATTTTACCATCTAACTCTTTCACTTTAGGGTTCAAATTTGCGTATATGACATTTAATGCTTTGTAAATTTCGTTTGTGACTCTTCTGGCGGGCGTGAGGTGATCGTTGATAGTGATTAGAACTATTTTGATATGATAAAACACTTGAAGATCGTCTAGTAGCATTCCTTATCAATATTAAGGCCTTTGATAAGGGTTTAAATAGTCATATTAATTTTAATACTACTCAAACTTGTCTTTATAGCTAGTTTTGCCTTTGTTAGAGGTAGCTAAAGTCGTCTACGGCCTCGAGGTAATCTTAGGGGGTGTATTTCAGCAAAAAAAGTGTCGTTAAATATGCAAAATTGTAAGCCGTCGGGCTACGAATTTTTCAAGTCGTAAGCCGACTACCAGGGCTTATAAAGAATGAGAAACAGTTTTAAATCAGCGATAGTTTAGATAAAGGTGATTGCTACAAGATGTACATATATTGTATGCTAGGCTTTTTAGTGCTACGAAATTCGCTACGAGAAATGATAAAAATGTGTTTGGAGTTTTGGTAAATTTTGTTAAGATGATAATTAGTATAGTGATTTGTTTTTTTGAGATCAGTCAGTGCAAAAATTTTAGTTCTAGTTTTTTGCTTCTTTAGTGCTACGAGTTTTGCTACGAAAATTGATATAATATGTTGGAATGACATTTTGTTGAAAATGATTAAGATAATAATTTCCGTAGTTTCAATATTTTTGAGATTGCTGTGATGGTTACTAACTTCGCTGATAACGGCATAAAAAAGCCAAAACTGCGAAGCTAGTAAGCACTTCGTTTTGTAGTTCTTTGGTTTTTTAGATAGAACACACTGAAGTTTCTTTAGGGGTTGATTTTTCAATCGACCGATAATGTTTATTCGTGGAATAAAATTGACGTCTGACAGATTTTGCTTGGAAGAACTGTCAAAAATTCAAAATTATTCCTCCGATAAAATTATCTGGTGTTGGAAAAATCAGCCCTTACTCCAACCTGTGTTTGTAAAGAGTGGTGGCTATGGCAATTTTCTTTTTGGTCGTTCATTGGGAGACATTTTAATTTGAAAGTACGTTTTACGCCCTTCCTTTGATTATTATTAGGCAAGATTAGAATAGAATACTCTTTAGTATATACATCATATAAATTAAAGATATACATGTAGAAATTTTACAAAGGGTGACACGAGCAGGTAATGTTGTTGTGTACTGGTAAAATGTGGGAGTACGATAACATCTTAGCGTACCCCTCCTGGAAATGTAAGCGTGATATTAAATGATTTTATTTTTGTAAGTAGGTTTGTACAAACACTTTTACACGTTAATCATATTTTTAAAAACTAAATAAATCAGCGTTTCCTATCTGACTAGTCTGAGAAGAAAGGCCGAAACAAACTCAGAGGTCGCAGTCTCTTTTAAAATCCAGACATAATATTGGTCAGATCTCACAGAATATTTCTCAATTATTGTTTCAATCATCAGTGACTGAGGGCAGGGAGCTATGTGATAATACTATTATGATACCATTGATACCATTTTTCCATTTTCCGTGTGTATTGTGAGCTGTTTTATTGATGGAATTATGGTATCTACATGATAATAGGCTATTTTATGACTTGCTTCAAGACACTATTGAGTGATACCTATAGATATTTTTATATAGTGCCTATTTTGGTATCCCACAATAGGCCATGATGTCTTTTGTGAAAGGAATAGAAGTCTGTGATTTGTGTTGTCTTGTGTATAACTCTGTACACGTTGGTGTAAGAAGAGAAGACTGAAGGGTTTTTATAAAATAAGTTTTTTTACTATGCTTTCGCTCACTAGCTGCGCCCCGCGGTTTCACCCGCATAAGTTTCGATCCCATGGGAATATCGGGATGAAAAGTATCTTATATGTTAATCCTGGCTATAAACCACCTGTGTGCCAAATTTCATCCAAATCAGTTTTGTAGTTTTATCGTGAAAAAGTAACAAACATCTATCCATACAAACTTTCACGTTTATATATAATATTAGTAGGATAGGTATATAATTTACTAGTCTCTGCCCCGTCCGCGTGAAATTTCTTGTTTCCCCGACTCGCCTCGTCGCATCGCATCGCCTGGCCGCGCTATTACTTCGTTTTTGAGCGTCCTTTCTGACTTTTTACTCGGTTCCTAAGAGTTCTAGCGTGATGTTAAATAACCTATAGCCTTTCTCAAGAATTGGGCTATGAAATGCAAACACAATTTTTCAAATCCGACTGGTAGTTCCAGATATAGTAGTTATTATTAGTATAGATATATATTATTATTAGTATAGATGACGTCACTTTTATATTCACGGAAAGGTAAGGCAGAGGTGCGTAGTAGAAGAGGTGGTAGTTTATGTCCCATGAAAGAGTAGGCGACCTGATAAGTATAAGTAATGATTATAATGACAGAAGGTTTTAATGAATGTTCTGTATTCCATTTGTTAATTATTATATTGTGTACATGCTCTGCAAATATGAGGGGTTTGTGGCTAAGTAATAACCGCCGTACGGGTTGATCGATCAGGTTAAGTTACGCTTGCCGCGGTTGGTCCCTGGATGGGTGACCATCTTTACATACCAAGACCCTTCGTGCCTCGGAAAGCAAGTCAAGCCATTGGTTCCGGCTGTCATTCGTAGATCTTTGTCAGTCGTTATGGGTCGTCAGAAGCTCGAAAGTCTGACAACCAGTCTTACCAAGGGGAATCGCCCATTGTGTCACCCTTTGTAAAATGTTATATATTTATGTTTCTGTAATTTGTATGGTGTACAATAAAGAATATTCTATCTATCTATCTATCGTGTTACCTATTAATTGGGTTGTGGAGGTCAGATAGGCACTCGCTCCATGTAAAATACTGGTATTCAGCTGCATCTGGTTAGACTGGAAGCCGACCCTAACATAGTTGGGAAAAGGCAGGCAGGCACTCTGCTTATAATCGTTTTCATTAGGTATGTTTGTTAACATGAATTAACACAAGCTTCATAATATTATATTGTGTTGGTGTGTTTTCGGATTTGATTAAGATATCTGAGGAAGTATTAAGACTTATTAGATATTACTTCGAAGCAGCCTGGGAGCGTTTAATTTGATGCATTCGACTGAAGTAGGTTTAGTCGTGTGGTTATAAAAAGTAGAAATAAAACTAAAGAAGAACGGAAAGTTGGTGGCTGGGTCGGACTGGATGCGGAAGGTGGAAGACAGGATGTTGTGCCGCAGTCTGGCAGAGGCCTGTGTCCTGCAGTGGACTGCGATAGGCTGGGTTGATTGATTGATGTGGTTATAAATGATATCCTTGCATCTGCCTTGATGGTACAGCGGTCGCAAGAGCGATTGTTGAGCATGGGGTCCTTAGTCCAATGTCAAGTCCTTGGCAAAGTGTAATTATTTTTTTCTAATATATATTTTTCAGTAACAGCTAGGATTCTGGATTTGTGACGGGTTGCTAGCAATAGGCTGGCCTGTTATAATTTGGGACTTAAACATAACTGTACGCAAAATACGCGCATTGACGTGGAGATGCGGACACCAGCCCGTATCACCTATTAAATATAACTGGCGAAATGTGGAGATAATACCTTTGGCTAACCCTTTGGGAGTTAAATGCAGAAAAAAATTAAAAAATAATACAATGAAAATTGACCTATACAGTACTAATAATAATAATAAATTTTCTTTATTGAAATAAAAACCGGTTACAGAAAAAGTTGAGACCCTGGTTCTAGAGCTAGGTTAGAGTACCTGTATTTCAGGAGCCAAAACAAACTGACTACTGATCGAATCAAACCAAAAAGGTTTCCTTGTCTCTTACCCAATAGTAAATGGATATATAGACAGGATTTTTTTTTTTTTTTTAGGATGGGAAATCATCAAATGACCCCTCCCGCTCTGGGTGGAGCAGAAGGGAGTGTCAGACTCTTACTGACTAAATCCCACCCGTGTTCCTTCCATTAGCCCTTTATGTACCAGGGCAGCGGTAACCCTTTCGATCGAATCAAACCAAAAAGGTTTCCTTATCTCTTACCCAATAGTAAATGGATATATAGACAGGATTAGGAAATCAATCTATATATTATTTCTTATCAAAACTGCTCTCATAAACAGTTTTCTCTTATTTTATTTATTTCTCATGACTAAAAAAAATATTTTTCACACATAGAAGGCCTGTTACTACTCGACTAATAATATAATAATTGATATAATATACAATTATTTATGATATAATAATTATTTATTAATGTAATGTAACTAATGGGAATTCAAAGTAATGTAATATGAATGTAATGTGTGTGACAAAGTATATATTATGGATGAAAAATCAAAGTATATATTATATTATTATTGTAATGTAATTAATGTTAATTGAAAATGAATGTAATGTTAATTGTAAATTTATGTAATTATAAATTGATTTTGCATACCGTTAAACGGTGAGACATGTAGCACTATGCAATTATGAACACCTTTATAACATACCATGTTTCTGGCAAATAAATAAAATAAATAAATAAATACAGCTGGATGTAGGCTTAAATACCTTAAATGGAGTAATACAAATCTACCTAAATATATAATACCAGTAATCAGTATAATTCTTAGAATCGGAAAAGGAGTATGTAAGTATCGTAGCAGGTAGCGTTCTGTAGCTTCTGCCTACCCCCATGGGAGGAAAGCGTGAGTTTATGTATGTATGTGTATGTAATACCTAGAATCCAGGAATCCTCCTGGTTCCCTAGGTAACCAAATACCCTTGATCGCTTTCCTAGAATTCAGTATCATCTACCTAACCTTTTCCCAAATATGTGTATGTTGAGGTCGGCTTCCAGTCTAACCGGATGCAGCTGAATACCAATATTTTACATGGAGCTACTGCCTATCTGACTTCCACAATCTAGTAACTGGGTAATACGATAACCCTTGGTAAGACTGGATTGGATCGCTTTCCCAGAATGATTAGCACATGAATGCCAAAACCAAGTGTAAATTTGCGTAACAATTAATTTCTCTGACTGTAGGTACCTAATTAAGTTGTTGCCTACGACTGACCTGCATGTGACTGCTTCTAAATGACCCTAGGGTGATAAATTATCGTTTTTACTGAACTATGTTAATATTAATGTTAAGATCGGCTTTCCCTTGTATAATGGTATAGCATTATCAGCCTATAACGTTCCCACTGCTGGCACACAGGCCTCCTCTCTGTGAGAGGGAGTGGGCCATAATCCACCACGCGGGCCCAGTGCGGGTTGGTAGATGTCGCATGTGTTCGAATTTTTTGGTTCTAGGACATGCCGGTTTTCTCACAATGTTTTCCTTCACCGTTTTGACAGCAGTGGTGTTGAAATAATTTACACAAAGTAAAGCGCCTACCTGGGTTCGAACCCACGACCTACAAGTCCTAAGTCGGGGTCGCCACCACTGAGCCACCACTCCTTTCCCTTGATCAGGATTTTAATGAAAAAAACTTATCTTCGAAAGAACATACTTTTCTCAAAGCAGAAGTAAACAGAAAGTTTATTCACCACGTTTCTCAGACAGTTTAGCAACCATCTTCACGCTATCCCCAATCAAAGTTAAGCAGAGACTTTTTTGACACAAAAAAAATACAACAATAAAAACGCTAACAAAATCCGTAAGGCTGTGCTCATCAGACTAATTGAAACAATAATGTTCCCGAGATAGCATCGCACACACACACTAACACTAACGAAGGTCGCCCGTAACTCGTGATTGAGTTACAGACTTCAGGCTGAAAGGCTAAAAGTTTCAACTACATGTGGGTAGTATAGACTCTATAACATATTATCACGCTGGATTTCCCCGAAGGGGCAGGCACAGCAGTTGCTTGTATTCGTCTTTACATTCTTTTTTTTACAGGATACTCTTGTTTAAAATTTTTGTCGATACATGGATACTTGAGTTACTGGTATTCAGCTGCATTCGGTTAGATTGGAAGCCGAACCCAATATAGTTAGGAAAAGGCTAGGCAAATGATGACAGGATACTTGAATTCAGCTGAGTTTTTTTTTTACTTTTTGTCGTCGACGACTAAATCTAATAAAATCAAAAGTCATTTATTCAAATTAGGCTGATAAACAGTACTTTTCAAACGTCAAAATTACATAAGACAAACCCTCAAAACGCCCGCCCTTCACCATTTCCTAGTGCTTTCGCTGGGAAGAAGAAGTGGCGCAATAAAGTTTTTTTTGTTTGGTTCTTTGGCATGGCGGTTTCCTCACAATGTTTTCCTTCCCGTTTTGAGAGCAATGGTGATGAAATAATTTACAAAAAGTAAAGCGCCTGTCTGGGTTCGAACCCACGACCTACAACTCCTAAGTCGGGGTCGCAACCACTGAGCCACCACTGCTCTACCTCTCTGAAGTGCATCAATTTGGTAAAAAAAAAAAACAATTTCCTTCACCGTAAGTACCTCCTTATAACATCAGTTTTTCAGAAAACGTCAGATTACAACTTTATTTTCAGGTCAGCTCGAAACAGGACGTGTGTCCTATTTTCAGGACACTAAATATTAAAAAAATACGCCTTTGAATGAACCTTGACCAACTGATATGACACAGTGCACCAGAGAGGAAATCAAGGCTATTATCACAAGTCTTCAATAATAGTCTAAGTCAGGAGATTATTATCATGGCTTACTGTTTTAGTGAACAGTGGCCCAATGGTAACTGCCGCGACTTAAGAGTAGTAAGTCATAGGTTCGAACCCAAACAAGCGCTTTACTTTGTGTAAATTATTTCATCACCACTGCTCTCAAAATAGTGAAGGAAAACATCGTGAGGAAACCGGCATGTCCTAGAAACAAAAATTCGAAGACATGTGACATCTACCAACCCACACTGGGCCGCGTGGTGGATTAGGGCCCACTCCCTCTCACGGGGAGGAGGCCTGTGTCCCAGCAGTGGGAACATTATAGACTGATTATACGTCCTATTTTAGTCAGAAGTACTCGTGGCTAAACAATAACAGTTGCACGGATCGATCAAAGGTAGCTACGTAATTTACGCTTGCCGCGGTCGGTTCGTGGATGGGCAGACGTCCAAAAGTCTAACAACCAGTCTTACCAAGGGGTATCGTGTTACCCAGTACCTTGGTTGTGGAGGTCAGATAGGCAGTCGCTCCATGTAAAATATTGTTATTCAGGTGCATCCGCATGTATTTCAAATTTCTAAGTGTATTTAATATGTTTTTTTTAAGAGGGGCTTTTGGCTGAAAGGCTGATAACCTGTCTTATCAAGGGGTATCTGGTACTCAGTTGCATCCGGTTAGCTTGGAAGCCGACCCCAACATGGTTGGGAAAAGGCTAAGTAGATGTGGATATTTTTTTTAAGAAATATATACAAAATGTTTTTTATATGAAAAAAAACCGAATAGTATTATTAACTTAATATGGGAAAGATAATACTTACTCTACAGGAAATATGCTGAAACAATTTTCAGGAAACTTCAATATATTTCCGTACATTTTCATACGTCTGTCGCCGTTATCTATCAAAGCATACCGACAGACATAAACCAGTCGTCTTTAACCGTATAAATGTTACATCTAAGACCTTTAAAGTGCTAATGAGGTGCATAATTGACTAATTACTGTCGTAATGTTTTAATAACAACAGCCTCTACCGCTGACGAGCTCCTTTCCGCGTTTTTGTCGCTTTACGTGGCAACCAAGAGTCAGATTTAATGGAATTGATATGCGCAGCTGTAGGATGGATTTGAGCGTTGAAGGACATCAACGATGTAGTATTACATTTTTTTCATGGACAATGTACTTATTGTGTATCCCAATGGAAACCAATTGCAATGCAATAGAAAGTTAGGCTTCAGAAATGTGACGGGCAGTGAGGAACGCTCACACCTGAGATACAGGACAAGTCCTAGTTTGGGTGTCAGGTGTTTCACACAACGTGCATATATTTAGCCTATTAATATAAGGATATAAGTACTTAATGCATTGTTAACCCTTTTTGCTCTCCTTATTGTATTAAGCTTATGAAATATTTAGATTTTTTTATCTTATTTTTATAATTAGTCGATTGTAATGAGACCAATTTTATTGGAATTAGTGCATCCCAAGTCGTAGCCTGTTGTTGTATGACTCGAGACGGATATCGCTAACTACAGTTGTTTTTGCACTTTTCTCACCGAAATCGTCCTTAATTATAAAATAATTACTAATTTGCTACTGCTACTGTTTATACATAGTGACATGACAGCCCTAAGCTTGATCCCTGAACTATTTCTTTTGTAGTCAAAAAATTGTCTTTGACTCACCAAAATTCCGTCGGAGATGTATAAGAGACTTTTTCAAAAATAATTAACACAAAGCACTAACAATAAGGAATCCCATACTCTACTATGGACGAAAACTGTGGTACAAACATACATACACCGCTTGTCGGATCCAGTTACATTATTTCTCTGCACAAAAATGCGGGCAAAACTATGAAAACGCAGGCAGTTCACGGACTGCCCACCGATTACGTAATAATGTCTAGCAGTTTTCCTGTGAGCACACTATTATGCGCTAAACTAGTTTAAATAGGTATTCAAATAGTCTAATGTCTTTAAATAATTGCTAACTTTATTTGAAAACTACGGACTCCGCGTTAAAACTGTGAAAAGAGCATGACTTGGGCATTGTTTTACGAGTAGTTCGGTACAAGTCGTGAATGTCTAAAATGAGCATGTTAAAACTCGCTTATGGCAGTCATTCATTAATAACATTAAAATAAGACAACGTGGACGTCAGCTACCTTTGTTTTGATAGCTGACGTGGCCCAAAAGGCTGCCCAACTTAAATGGGACTGGACAGGACATGTTTGCAGCATGCTGGACAAACTGTGGGCCCAAATAGCACAGAATACAAATTACACAATACAAATTACAGACATAATGGAAGAAATGTTACATAGTGTGACACAATGGGCCGTCCTATCGCTGTTATCATACTTATTTAAACTGCAACTATTTGGTAATCCAAATGGTTTTAAAGGAGGATGGCCCTACCCATCTATCTTTTACTCCTACCATGACTATTGGCCCCTACAGCCATAGTTGTAAAACTGATGATGGTCCTACCCCATTCATCACCAACCTTCTATAACTACTGGCGCAACTTTTACAAGCCTACGAAACCTGACACACTATCAAAGACATGCGTGTCACAGTGATATTTTACAGAAATCATTAGTAAAATTCAATTGTTTCTGATAGACTTGGTCTGATTCCTATAGCCTGTCTATTAGGTTAACCGTTTTTTGACAGCTGTCTTAGAACGTACATATTCCAGATTATTTAAAAGTTAACTTTGAAATGCGTAATAAAATAAACACATAAACTACCTTATCTTCTTGAATTATCTTATTTATGGCTTCTTGCATACATTATAATATCGTACGTTTATCAATCAATGTATTGTGTGTTGCTGCAATCACTAGTTCCATCTGTCAAAAAACAGTTTACTTAATGGACAGGGTATAGTTCCGAATAAATAAAAATATACCTATTTAAATATAAAAAATGACCATCGAACCTCCCACTTCATTGTGCATATTACGCCACTAAACTTCCCCAACAAAAATTTGCATGACTACGAAGCCAAAAAAAGACATCATGCCAATCTCTTCACAATCGACCCTCATAATAACATTTTATTTTTCCGCAACTCGAACCTACGTCTGTCGCACACAGAACCGAATCCCACGTACATTAACCACTGAACCGAGAGGTTGTCAGTTACAAAACCGAATCTGTCGACGAGATATTCGAGGGAAAAATTTCGCGGCTGGAAAATGGCGAAATAAGATTTGCTTTCGTAATTTGTGAAACGGACAAATTGTTGAGTGAAATCTGGGGAATTGCGTCATCATAACATCGCGACTGTAATCCCCGAAGGGTTGGGCAGAAGTGCACCTTTAGTACACCTACATTTCGGCATGTTTAAGTTTCATGTAATAGGGGATGGGCCTATTGCCATCGAGCGGACACAAATCCAGCCTCCAGGTTGCGTACTGACAAATCCCTGATGGAAAAAACCAATAACACTTTGCTCGGCCCGGGGATCAAACCCAGGACCTAACGCTCAGCATTTTAACTTAATGTAATTTATTTATTGGGTAGGCTATGCTTTTTTTTAAGTATCTGCAAAAGGCGGAATTTTGAAGGGAAATGCCGTCGGAAAATGTATACATACACGTTTATGAACAAATGACTTAATTTATAATTAGATGTCTAATTTTAAGCTACAGTTCTACTTTATATAGACATAAGCATAACTTCTAGTAAAACGAACCAAAAATAAAAACGATAATCTATTTTTTATTGGCATTCAGAACCCTGACATCCTGACATTTAAACGAGGTCTTCTTAAAATACTTTCTTAAGAAGAAACCGTTACTAAAATAGGCATCTAGAACTCCCGGATCTCGGAAACTGGAACACAAAACTTAACTTCCGTTCGAGACGCCATGACACTTTTTTGTCGACCTAAGATGGCGAGTGACGACACCCGTCTAAAACAAAAGAACGCCCCACCCTCTTACGCAAAAAAATAAGACAACCATGTATGCGAAAAAAAATAAAGCAATGAGTTTTTAAACTGCGGAAACTGCGAAAAAGCACGGACCTGTTAAATCAACAGAGGCAGTAAATCAACAAATAAGAATAACGGAACAACGAAAATCCCGAATTCATGGCACCGGCATGGATACGCAGCGTAATCCCGGAGCAGCGGGCATGCAAACTCGTAACAGTGGCACATTTACCCGGGAAGGCATCAGACGAACACTTGTTGCTTGCGAATGCCAACTTCACGTTTCCAGACGCCGCTAAACTTCGCCAGCCGCCTGCAATTACTCGCACAACCGAATTAGAACTCCGAAACCGAAATTCGATTTACAAAATTGACTTTTAGCAACTCAACTTAGCAAACTTTTTTAAACTGTACACGGTTATAAATATTATTTTAAATACGGCAACGAATAACTGGTTAAAAAAATATTGATGTTTAAAAAGCACCTATTTATTTTCACTGAACACTTCACTCGCGTCTTGGTCTTAGGACGCGACTTCGCGACGCACTTACAAGACGTTCGTTCGAAATTTTGAATTTTAGGTCCGGCGGTTGGTATTACTGGTTGAAAAATTGTATGCACTTGTGTTGTCAAATTAGAATTTTGAATTTAGTTTTTCCGAAACGTTAGCCGTAGTTGGAGACTAGGTATTGAATAATTTAGCTCCTGATTGCGGGGAGAGAAGTTGCATTAGTGCACGCCGTCCCGGTTGCAACAGGTTGTTTGGCAGAGAACAGAAGGGCGCATGCGCGCTGCCGAGACCGATGCACCGCTCTACAATGGTCGCAGCTGAATTTCGATTAAGTGTGGGTTTTTGAGTTTTGCTCAGCAGTGCAATTCTGTAAAAATCTCACCGTGAAAATGTAGGTGTAGTGAGCTGTCATTCCCCCTGACGCTAGGGATAGCTAGGGATTGACAGCTCAGCTCACTTAACCTAAGTTTTCACGGTGATATTTTTACACAATAGCCCGGCTGGCTTAGGGAGGATGGAAGTATTACTATGCAGTTTTTTTAAAACATAAGATAACACTGTTTGGCGTAATTGCGTAAGAATTGCGTAATTTTATATGAGAGTAATCCAACAGAGAGTGCACCCCGTGTTTGCGCGCACACTTGTGCACTATAATATCGCCCGAGTAGATACCGAAATTCGGCCGAAAGGATTATTATTACAATTACGGATTAAAGGCTTGGATTCAACAAAGCAATCCAAACTTTTCTTAAAAAACAAAAACTAAGGAAAGTCTTTTTTTTTTTTTTTTTTGTGGACGGGAAATCATCAAATGACTCCTCCCGCTCTGGGTGGAGCAGAAGGGAGTGTCACACTCTTACTGACTAAAACCCACCCGTGTTCCTTCCTTAGCCCTTTATGTACCAGGGCAGCGGTAACCCTTTCGGACGATCCCGCTACCCCGGCAGGAAACTAAGGAAAATCGTGCAATTAAAACAAATTGACGTTTGCGTTTCCCCTAACGACCGGAATCTGTGTATTGAAAGTACTCCGGCTATGTTCCGTTGTTCAACACAATATTTTTAGGAACACTCTTACATAAAGATGTTGTCCCAGTCTCTCTTTGTTAGTCATATAAAGTCTACACACTAAGTGAAAACACTTTATTCGATCTCGAGGTAGACATGTGATCTTAAAAATGTGGCAGCACAGACTGCTGATATCAACATATGTACCTAATGGCTATATCCTAATATCTACTTACACATGAGGGAAGAGATAGAAATAGAATATTCATGAAAACTCAGTGAACTAGGTAGGCAATCCCTAATATCGGCAATACATTATTGTAGCTTTTGCCTATGGATTCAGTAGTCTCCACTTTTAAGGCCAGGACTCTCAGAAACGACCTATTTTTGATTAAAAATTAAACAATCAAATATTCTTTGTTTTGATCTAATAAAAATATATGTCGTAGTTTAATTAACATTCTTGATTATTCTATGGTTCAAAACACGATATTTACAACTTCACTTGATCATAAAAAATCGCAAACAAATCGAAAACAAGGAAGTTTTTGATCGTTTTTCAAGTCTCTCTCCCTTTTTACGCCGGAACTTAGATGCACGCAAGACACAGTGGCTTTTTAATTGTTTCTGTAATTATGGCACTCAACCTAATTACGAAAGGTAACCTTTCGAGATAAAGTTGTTTGAAGAGATTTAAACTCTTGCGAAAACCAGAATTTACACCAGAAACATGATTGTTAACTCTATACTGAAATACAGGTAATAAACCTGGCTTTGGAGGCAGAGCTTTTCTCACATTTTTCTGTAAGCTGTTTTTAAGTCAATATTTTTTTAAATTTATTGCTATAATTATTGCAATCAAAGCGAAAAAATCCTCTTTTTTTTGGGTAGAATACACATCGCATGCTTAACGGAATACTGACCCATTAGTAGATAGGTCAGATGTGATTTCCGTTTTTTTTTTACTCAGATCTCATCAATAGTTAATCATAGATGTTCAAAATACAAGCATTCATGATGAATATAAATCAGTTTTATTTTTATGCATCAGCAAGTAGGTTAAGTCCTCATAGCAAGATCTCCTTTTGCGATTTCCCAAAAATCGTCTTTTTTGAGTTAAGTCAGTATTCCATTAAGCATGCGACATGTCGACGAGTCTTCTCAAAAATTCCGTTACATGACGTCAAATCTGCGGCCATTGGGGATCGTCCGCTGCAACGCTCTTGGCCTCCATAACCACGTGTAGAATTAGGTACAGCGATACGACTACAGCCTTATCTCTTGCGCGCCGAATTCTAATCACCACGCAGACTTCTTATCACCACGCAGACTTCTTATCACCACGCAGACTTCTTATCACCACGAAGAGTTTTAGACTCTTGGTGGTGAGGAAAGCCTCACTATTTTAGTAATAAATTCTTATGACGTATGTAGAATTTGGTGCAGCTATCTGCTATACTTAAAACTAGCTCTCAAAATGGTGAAAAAAAAACATCGGCAAAAAACCTAGTGGCTGCGCCTTACGATTTGTAGGTCGGAAGTTCGAACCCAACCAGGCACTTTACTTTGTGTAAATTATTTCATCACCACTGCTCTCAAAACGGTGAAGGAAAACATCGTGAGGAAACCGGCATGTCCTAGAACCAGAAATTCGAAGACATGTGATATCCACAAACCCACACTGGGCTCGCGTGGTAGATTACAGCCCGACTCTCGAAGAGAGCAGGCCTGTGTCTCAGCAGGGGGAACATTATGGGCTGATTATGCTATAGAACTAGAGCCAGATTCTAATCAACACTTAGATTTGTAATTACCACTGAACACCATTTGGTAACTTCACTATCTGTACTTGTTTCTTTACGATAGGTGATAAAACTAGTGTAATGTTTTTGCGGGGTTTCATCACCACTCAGATCAACGATGATTATAATATCACCATTTAGAGTCTGAACGACATTTAGCTATCCTTATTCCAATCACCAAATGACATAGGTACTTACCTACTTATTATTAGAATCTTAAAATTTCCGAAGTACATACCTACGATGAAGTTGCGGGTAATGCCTAATGATCGGTTCCTGTATACAAAAACGAATCGTTTTGCTTACCAATGGCAGCAAAACTGGGTATAAAAATAGGAAGCTAAATTTACATGTGATAGCTACTTCTGTATGGGAGGGAGGGTCTACTATGCAAAGCTATGACGTCTTTGCTTCATTATTGATAAAGATACAGGAGTCTTAATTTTAATAAAAAATGGCCCGTAAATTATAGGAAACAGCCATAAAAGTATTATCTTCTTCACGCCAATTTTTAATCACCACTGAGAGTTGAGTTGTCTGAGAGACTTGATTGGGTTTCGATGATCACCAAAATATTAAAATGAGCAATTAAGATAGTTATTTCACTCACCCGGGGTACACCTAAAAATCTATTCCCTTTATCACCTCCATAGGATCTACTACGGAATCACAAATACCACAGTTCGCAAATTATACTACATAAACCAAAAAAAAAGGTATTTGGAACCCATCTGCGCAATAAAAAAAAGTTACAGTAGCCATGCAACAATATAATAAAATAAACGCGACTACCTAAAATTGTACAACTGACCTCTCTGACCCAGTTTCTAAAAAATATATCAGTCACTCACGGTCCGAGGTTGAACTAGGTATACTTACTTTTATATTATTAGTTGACATGAAGGCGATACAGATACCCACAGGGTTTCTCCAGCTGTGGGAAGATGTAGCCTAACAGTAAAAATAACAAGATCCAATTATCTATTTTATACTGATGTTCTTTGCTATATTTTACTAGATTCTGCCCGCGCTATTAGGTACGTCGTTTTCGATGGTTTTTTTCTTTTTGCTCAGCTCCTCGTAGCGTGATGTGATATAGCCACAAATGCAAAGAATTTTTCAAATTCGACTGGTAGTTCCAGAGATAAGCGCGTTCCAACAAACAAACTCTTCAGCTTTATTGTAAATCCCTGAATGAGATGAGAAAGACTACCGAAATCAATCTGTCAGTGAAATTCCTAAATACTAACCCACCTACAGTAAATAATTAAGTATTAACGTTATTAACGCACCTGTGGCTACATCATTAGCCCCAACAAAAACAGAAGAGATGACCAACCCACTCAAAACCAGACCTGCCTCAAGGCACACACAAGTGCGCAATAACCCTCCAAACTCTATTCAAAAGCTACTTCTATATAACCCTAAAACGAGAATCGCAATAAGGCCGTAAAACAAATAAACACACAAACAAAATTCATACAAGTTGGTGTACAAAATTTTCACGAACTAACGTCATAGGAGTAAATATTGTACAGAGACCTAACGTCGACCAATCGCGGTACGCAGTACTAGAACGTATGGTTGTGTGCGTGACATCTCACCAACTCGATCACAGACACACGTCAGGTAGATAATCTCATCAATGAGAAGCATTACTTTTTTATTTATTTATTGGATCTCAAACAGAGACTACACAATTGCATGCGAGTGACAAATACTAAAATGCGCTTCTAAGTATAGGAGACCACACCATTCAGTAGGTTCAACATTCATGCATACATAGCCAAGCTATGTTGTAGTTATTACGACTGAGAAGTTTGATTGAGCTATTTAATCGGAGGAGTCTACTACACTCTAGCTGTCTCTGTTATGCTGTTACGTTTATTTAAAACACAGAAATTATCGACGACCCTATTTATGACGATAGCCCATAATTTAAGGTAAGTCTAATACCTAATACTATTTGATGTGAACACATTTTTTTCTCTCCCTGGCATCTTGCAGCTGAACCTAGGAGAGGTAGTCGGCTGCTAAACCGTGCTATCCTGTGGTGTTTAAAAAAATGAAGGACTCCAGCCAACTACTCCTTGCACAAAGATACATTTAGCTTATTTTATTATGTAGGTCATTGGGTCAATAGAAGCGACATATACCTGAGTGGCTGGTAAGCTGTTATAAAATCTAATTCCTGGAACTCTGACTTTCCGGAAACCATATTACGCACGACGACATTTATCAAGGTATACATTTCCAGTATAAGCTGACTTCTCCATTGTACGAAAAGCCTGTACAATCGCATTGTACAGGCTTTTCGTACAATGGTCAGGTAAAACTGGAAACGTATTGCTTGATATGTCGTCATGTGTACAATCACGAGCATAAGTATGTATACGCTTGGCTATAGTCAAAAGCGATTTACTCCTTTACTTTTGAATGAAATTTTACGTTGCTACGAACATAGTATTTTTTGTGTCATATTTCATTGTTGTTTTCATTATTTCACGCAAACATCGCTATTGAAAGTTTCCAAGTATAGACATATTAGTGCTCGTGACTGTACTCTATCGTAGATTCGAAGCATACTATTGTTGTGTTGTATGAAGTTGAGTCTCTGTCGCATATTGACTCCTGAGCTAACACTGTTGCTTCAGTGAACGAGTGTGTAACTGGTTTCACTGGATATTTTTAGTGTGGCTAGATAAGAACAGGTTTCGCGTAGTGTTGCTCTTTTATAAGCTTGTGACAAAATGGAGGGAATTTTTCGTTGGTTATTTAAAATGTTTGAATGCTGCCTCTTATTTTAGGAGCTTTAAATGTGGGTGTTTAAAGTAATTTCATTTAAATCTTGTGTACCTACCCCTAAAAATGTATGTTGGTTAGCGATGATTGATTTACTTTTAATACATCAATAACTTATCTATGAATGCATTTTTATTTTTGAAAGATACGTTATCTCGATTCAATAAAAAGAACAAAAGTTTTCGAATTCTGAAAATGAATGCATTATTCGAGTTTTGAAATAAATACGAATATCAATTTAAAATTCAATTCGATTAGTTTGGTATACCTTCTCGAATTTCGAACCGTGAAATTTTTAAATATCAAGTTTCTGTCGTTGATTTAAATCCATTAACCGTGAATTTCAAAGACACGAGTAAAATATGATATTTCCACCTAGCATGCACTATCGTCGGCTATACTTCATCACCCTATTTGTGTAACACACGGTCAATCTCAATCTGAATCATTTTGAAAGAAAGCATAATTTTAAAGAAGCTAATCCATTGCTTCATATTATTATGTTCGAAAAATTTGTCTGCTCAACAACGTAAATAACGCAATGAATGTTGTTGAACTGTCAAAATCGAAAGCCATTGCCACTGATAGTGTGTTACGCAATTACCCTGCAGGTGAGACAGTGGCCAACATGAGCCAATCAAAAAACCATTTTTTGGGCCTTTAATGACCTGCACCCTAATTGCGAAACACAAAATCAATCTCAATCTGAATCATTTTGAATGATATTGCTGATCCATTGCTTCATAAGTTCGAAAAAGGTTACCATCGTAAAGTCTGCTCAACACGTAAATAACGCAATGAATGTTGTTGAACTGTTAAAATGATACCGATTCTGATTGATTGTGTGCTACGCAATTAGGGTGCTGGCTACTGAGGACTTTAAGTCAAGTCTTTTTTATATTTATCGATTAATCGTTTTTTGGTACCTATATACAATACATAGTCACTTTTTAACAGAATACACTATTATTTCATTTAGATTGTCATTGTAAAAATTTAAAGCAATAAAATGAAGGTTGTCACTCACCCAATATGTAGACCATATTCTTAGTCCAGCGCTGCAGTTCCTTGCGTATTGCGCGACGTTCTTGCTGGCACCGCGCGAACGAGCACTCCGCCATGGCACTCGTGCGACAACCCTGGACAACAAAATATGGTTAGACTCCAAAAAAAAAACAATGAAATTATTTGAGGTAAGACGCACAGAATAAACACAAAAAATAAAAACTTTGAAGAAAATATATGTCACATAAATATGAATATAGCAGAAATACCATCATTAGCATTTTCATCTGGAGCATCAGCATTTGGAAGCTGTTAATCAAATAGGCTGATGGATAATCAGCCTATATTGTTCCCACTGCTGGGACACAGGCCTCCTCTCTTAGAGAGGGAGTGGGCTCTACCACGCGGGCCCAGTGCGGGTTGGTAGATGTCACATATTTTCGAATTTTTGGTTCTAGGACATATCGGTTTCCTCACTATCTTTTCCTCTACCGTTTTGAGAGCAATGGTGATATTATTATTTTTAAAATGAATTATATCACCCTTTTTTTATAAAAAAAAAAAAACGCGTTGCACTCCGGGAGTGCCGGCAGAAGTGAAAACTTGAATATTAACGATATGCATTTTTGATATTTTGGAATGCGGTCTACTCTTCCTCCGTCTTACGAATTTTCGATCAGGTCACGTGTCCTGACGCGAGTTTTACATTTTTTATCCATCACAAACAACTCTCCCTCCGTCTTACGAATTTTCGATCAGGTCACGTGTCCTGACGCGAGGTCCGTCTTACAAATTTTCGATCAAGTCACGTGTCCCGACGCGAGCTCCGTGTTACGAATTTTCAATCAGGTCACGTGTCCTGACGCGAGCTCCGTCTTACGAATTTTCGATCAGGTCACGTGTCCTGACGCGAGTTTAACATTTTTTACCCATCACAAAAAAGTGCACAACGCCGCTAAAGAAGTTTTCACTTCAAAAACAAAACGGACCACAACGTAGTTGGGAAAGGAAGAAGGAGCAGAAAGCAAACAGTAGACTTTGTATGTTACGAATATGAAGCCAGGAGCATAACTTAATTCAAGGGAAAATCCAGAAAAAAACAAGACATCAAACATACACACAAACATAGTAATCTCATATTACACTCAGTGCACCCAAAAGCTCGCTAATAAATGAATGAGTGAATGAAAACATGACGTTCAAAGACGTAGCGAATGAATGCCATCGTATATGGAATCGATTACTAACATCATAATATACCTATGACATGTTCTGAGATTTCTGAGAAACACAGTTGCAGTTTAAATTGTCTATGTTGTCTATGATTCACTAGAGATCATTGGTTTTCAGAAATTTGTGAACATATTATTAGTGTATTCCGAATAGTCTATAATGTCTTTGGTTGACGTCACAGTTCACATGTTATTGAATGTGGTAAGTATTTATTTGTCTACCTCGGTTACGGGGAATAATACGTCTTTGTATTTTAATAACATAAGACTTGCATACTTAAAGAAACATAGGTAATGGCTCAGTGCCACAAGGTTTGCCCCCGAAATTTTCCTGAAAACATTCTGAAAGTACCAATCGAAAAGTGTATAGCATAAACAACCTATAATGTTCTCACTGCTGGGATACAGGCCTCCTCTCGGTGAGATGGAGTGCGGGATGGTAGATGTCACATGTCTTCGAATTTTTGATTCTAAGACATGCCTGTTACCTTACGATGTTTTCCTTCATCATTTTGAGAGCAGCAGTGAGATTCTGTAACCATCTCACTGTGAAAACTTAAGTGAAGTGAGCGGGGAGTGAGCTGACATTCCAACTAATGCTAGGTATTGACACTATTGACAGCTCACTCTAAGCTCACTTCACCTAACTTTTCACGGTGAGATTTTTACAGAATTGATCGGCAGTGGTGATGAAATTAAATACACAAAATAAAGTGCCTGTCGAACTCACGACCTACAACTCGTAAATAACCGATTCCACTGGGCCACCAGCCACCACTACACTACTGCGAAAAGTGTATAGAAAGTACAAAATTGACTAAGTGTAAGCTGATTTTCATTCCTGGGGGCCTACTCCGAAGTGCAAAGTGTGAATGTTCGGATCGGACTGACACATGGCCGAACCGAATATTATTGAAAATCGCGAAAAAAGTTCGGATCAGTCAATATTCGAAAGAGTGTAGGAGTGTAGGATCGGAACCGACCGAACCAAATAGTTACTTTGTAGCAGGAAACGGCCAAACATTCGGGCGATACTACTTCGGAGTAGGCCCCCTGTTTACCACTTGCAACGTGGAATCATACTTTATACCATTTTTTTATTAAAAGAACCAAGAACCTTCACTCCAGCCTAACCTCAAAAACCTTTAGCGATAGCCGATTGGTGTGGATGTGACGCATGTTTCCCCCAACCATTTATTTTTTTGTGTTTTATGTTTTTTTTGCGTTATGTTTACCGCAAATAAACGTATTTTCTTTCTTTCTTCTTGAACATTCCACAATGGCTGACCTTCTACCCGCCTACATCGTCGAATTTTTAGACTCGCACCTTATACAACAATAATATTGGGCTGTCACGTTCATTTTCATTTCCATAATGGAAATAAACTCACTCTGCAAAATCCCTGAGCCGTTACACGGAAATGTGTTGCCCGCGAAAATAAACCCCAATATTTGGACGGCTTTTATTACTCTCTGGATATTTTTGTCACTACAAATTAAAATGGCGATCTGAATACACTGAATCATCTTGTTTATTTATTTACTGGTAGCTTCTGCCTACGAATTCGTTCGCGTGGAAGTCATAAAATATACAATGCCTATACTAAAATAATAGCCACGTTTATTTAGAACTCCCCGTCGTTATGACTTCGTTTTCGCTCAGCGTTCTTTCCGGATTTTTTTTTGTTTTTGCTCGGTTCCTAAGGGTTCTAGCGTGATGTTAGGTAGCATATAGCCTTCCTCAAGAATTGGGCTGTCAAATGCAAAAAGATTTTTTGTAAAGAAACAAACAAACTCTTCAGCTTTATTATTCGTATAGATATAGATTTATTAAGCAAGACACACCAACGACATATTTACAAGGATTGGTAAAAGGGGTTGTACCTCATACTATAAATATAAACTTCGTTGTTCTCGAAACCTGTTACCTCAAAATGCCAAACATTCTGGAACCCGAGGTCAAACTTAATTCAATTTCGTCCCACCGATCGAGTCAGCCCACCAACTAAAATTTCATTAACTCCTATTTCCTGAACGCGCCGGGCTATCTTCGCATATCGAAGTCGGTACCTCCAGCAAAATAAGAAATGAACTCCATTCAATTACTATAACATTCATCGAAGTATCGAACCCGACGGTCAATGAACCCGAAAGTAGCTAACGAAATTCTACGAAAAACCTCCGATCCTCATCAAGAACACCCGACACCCACCGAATATGCCCGAACCACCCGAATCTGGCCCCCGAATTCTTATTTCAAACTCCAGACGAACGGGGGGCCGGGGGGTATCGCGAAACTATTCTTATTTTAAAATCTCTCTCCACGGAATATGCCACGAAAGAGGTTCTTATTTTAAAAATATCACGCTCCACCGAAATTTTCTTATTTTAAAAACTTGAGGGGGGTGCGAACGTTCTTCCGAAATCCACCCCCCCCCCCCCCCTCGGGGGCCCCTCGGTGGCCAGTTATGATATTCTTATTTTAAAAATCGCTCGAAGCGTTCCGATTCCGTTATTAAGATGTTGGTGTGTGCAAGCTTTTATGAGGCCGCTTCTACGTGAGCCGGGATCATCTAAGACACAAAGGGGTATTTCGCTAAACCTATACATTATTATGGACTGCATCGAGGTCGTTCGGTCTCTCGATAAAAATAATAATAAAGCATGAAAAATAAATAGTAAATCTCCATTCGCCATCCCTTGACCTACATGACCCAGTTGCGAGTTATGTAGCCAATTCTCGATTCACATAAATTGTAATTCCTAATTTCGCATAACGAAGTGCGAGTAGACGATTGGAAATTCAAATTTTCGTATCGTGAATTTTGATTCGTGTGTTTGATTCGCTCGCGGTTTTACTTAGAGAGTGAGCACATCTCTACGTGATAATGAGATCGCCTGTATTGGGGCATCGCCTGGAGACACGTGTAGCGTATTGATTTCGAAGATTACGTACACAAGGAACATGCCTTGCCTACATCTGCGTCTGTGTCGACCACACAGCTTGCATACACAGCGACATTCGAATCGAAAACAGAATAAGCTCATCTATCATTTCGAATTATTCAAACTGAAATCTCAATTCTAAAATCAAACACATATAAAAAGAGTTTTAAAAAATTCGAATCGGCGACCAATAACGCTTCCCGCCAATTTCCATGGCTGTCAAATTTGGGGCCGCCGCGCCCGCCACCCTTCCCAGATCAATTTACGATAACTTGGTTTGAGCTCCGTCCCGCTCAGCCTTAAGACGGAACCCTATCCCCGTCTCCCCGCGGATAAGTTCTAGAACTGGGCAACTGTTGAGCGGCAACACCCGATAGGTGGAATGTGTATTTTTATTTAAATTTAGTTTAGAATACCTATGTCATTGTTTCGGATGACGTTGTCTTTTGTTTGGGTTTTAATTGAAATTCAACTGGCTGCTGTTTTGAACTGATTCGGGTGTGTTGTTTTCAATTTTGTTCTGCAAACTGGGAATGAAAATCTATTTCAATTGTCATTATTTTGTAATCAATCCATCTTTCAATAATCATTCAAGAAAGTTCTCTAGTGCTTTTCGAGTAAACTAAACGCACGAAGTACTTCAAAAACGGAACACTACCCACACGTACAATCGATTCGTAGCCCCCTATCTATTCGGCAGAATATCATTATGAAACCCCTAGTAAATAATACTGACCCTATTTCTACTAGATACCGTATTCTGTCGTACAGCAGTCTCGGGACCATTCTCTCACGCGGATATGGCCCGGGACTTATTTTTAACTGTTGTGTGCGTCTTGGGTGTGTGTGTGCATGGGGGTGGGGTGTACGTATGTGTGCGTGCGTTTGAAATATTCCCCCGTAGCGTGGCGCGGGGAATTGATGTTTTTAATTAGTTTCCAACGGTTTTCGTTGGTGGCCTGCACTGCTCGATTTTATTATTATTTAATAAATTAATTTATATTTACAGCAGCGTTCGACGTGCAATTAAGAAAAAGAATTTCCATACGAATTCGTGTCGAAATTTACATAATGGAACGTTGAATGTAAACTTTAATTGAAACACACTATCCGTTCAACAATTTCGTCCAAGTTAAACTAAAATATAAAACAGGGCGAGTGGAGTAACCCGGTACGTTTCCTGAAAACTTTCCTTTGTAGGCGAAATTTCAATAGGCGGGAAGTTCGGTCGCGCCTGTGCCAACCGACATCCATTGTGCGGGGTAACGGACATTAAAAAGTGTCTAATAAAAAATTGTGAGAGCATGACGAAAATGCAGCTAATGGAAATCAATGACACATAGATTTTCATGTATTTTACTTTTACATTTTAACTCGAGTAATGTCTATGAATACCTATTAGTAGAGGTTTTACCTATTAGTAGGTGTGTCTCTGGTAAAAAGAACGGCAAAAAAAATACTTTTTACAAATCACACATGACGAATTCGAATTCAGATTTTAAATTCAAATCTCGCAACCAAATACACCTGTTTGAATTTAAACTTCGAGCGTATGGAATGCATTCGTTGTCACAGAATAACTTTAAGCCACGTTTAAATATTTAACAACTGTTATTTCGTGCATAGTTTTATATGTGGTTGTGTTCTTCTGTGTCATCTATGGAATTTGTCACAGAGTAACTTTAGTTGGACGATGCAGATATTCAGGCTGGCGTTTCGTCGAGTATTTTGCGTTAAATTTAGTTAGGCTGTGCGAAGTTGGTTTACCTGTTGCGTTGTGCTTTTGTTTTTGTTGATCGCAAGTTTTGGCGCTGGCCGCCGTTTGATACGAGTTTATCATGAACCGAGTAAAGGCTTATGTTGTTCATATTTTTTTATTCTTTTTTTCGAATTTCGAACGTTGGTTTTCGCACTTGGAAAATTTGTTTTATGAACAGGTTTAGCTGAACGGTTTTTTGTGCCAGTATTCTGTTCTGTATGGACGATATTGAGTAGAGTTTTTTAAACTGTAGCTTTTCGGATTTAGAATACTATGGCCGTTGGCCGTTAATATTGCTCTTTTAGCCAGTTATATTCATACTATATTATCGACAGCCGTTTCATTCTTATAGCGCATTACATTGATCTCTTCATTCTTCAAGCCCTTAAGCATCACCTACTCACGTATCACCATATGCTTAAAGTTATGCTTCAAAATGCGCAAAAGTCTACAATAAGTGAATTTAAAGCCAGACTAAGTTTACTGTAGGCTGTGTTAAATTTGCATGGCCACTTTCAGACCTGTTGCGTTGCTGCTGTTAGCACATAGATTTATTTGGTGACAGTACTAGATTCTCTTCATCTTGTTTGCTGAGTGTAATTTCAGTTTGGATGACGTATGTTTTGCCTTAGAATTACTGAGCTTGGAATATTTACTATTGGGGTTGGTATTTTCTACAATATTCTGTGAAGTGAATATTCTGTGTCCATCTTCTTTATTTAAAGCAAAAGTCTGGCTTCAATTTTAATGCTATATTTATTTTTCAAATCTGGGTTAATAAAAGTAATGATGTCTCTCAACTCAATAAAAAAACACATTCCAATGTCAAATAAAAATTCGATTTTATTGAAATTAAAATTAAAAAAAAAAGAATATTAAAATCCCGAACATATTCTCGCCTTCGTTTCCTTTATAAACCAGCTCCCAATTTGGAACAACGAATCTAAAAAAAAATAGAGATGACCATATCCCGAAAAAGTCTTATCCGAGTTTATCCCAAGTTCGTATAGGGTGACGGAAGTGGGGTGGCGGGTGGGGGTGGCTCCTCCGCGCCTGTGTGAAAGAATGCCGGAGAATCAATACAGCCGTGCACATTAAATTGGCCAGGGAGAGGGAACCACCCCTCGTCAATTTTTTTCGGTAATTTTAGATGTTTAGTTTTTTGTTCGAGGGTGGATTACGATTATGTAGTTTTGGATTAGAAGGGAGACGTTTTAATTATCTCTTGAATGAATAGATAACTTGACACAAAGGTTTTTTTTCAAATATTTTTTTTTTCTAGTAGGGAATTTTTTCTCGAATAAAATTTTTACTTAATTTTCCGCAAGACTAAGATTACCTATAAACTACGTAATTTTTCAAGATTATGTAATTTCCCACTAAGCTAAAGCTCTTACATGAATAGCTTCCACAAGTAACTTATGAACAAATGAAAGTTCATAAGTACTTACTTTACTATGCGTGTACTATAAACTATAACATAGTATTTTGTGAAAATCTTCAAACTAAGTATAAAGATGTTTACACAAGACAACTGTGTATAAAGGCTATTGAGTTTGAGTTTGATTTCGTCGGAAACGGAAGGCGTCTTCTGTGAAAGCCTGTTGCTTTTGTGACTAACTTGCGGTTCGCAACTTGTGTGGAAGAAAATAAATGTAACTTAGAGAATGGAAGGGGTGTTATTTTACTTGGTTATAAGAAAATAAGTAGGTTTAGTTGAGAATGTTCTTTGAAAAGTTATGTTAAAAGAAAAAAAGATTGTGACATAAAAAAAAAATTGGTAAATACCTACTAATAATAGAACCTACGCAGGTACAGGTAAAATAATTGGTTGCATTCGAACAGTCAAGTGAGTTTAGAATGAGTTGTCAAATATTTTGTATTCGGTTTTTGTGTGGAAGAAAACAGTGACAAGTGACAATATATTATGTAAGCAGCTCAATAGCTGAAATAATAAGTATGACGTACGTACGCTTGGAATAAACGTAAAGAAATCATATCGTTGTTTAATTTCTTGGAAGTAATTATAAGTGCTTAGAGTACCTACTTATTTACATACGAAGTCATTAAAAAAACTAAACAAGCTAACCGGTAATTTTATACTTCAAGTAGAAAAAAAAATCGTATATAAAACATTTTTTTTTTGCAATTTCACATCACTACTAACCTACTTAGCTAATCCAAAACATGTACCTACGCATTTTAAAATAAACCTTAGATATAATTCTTCAGTCATTTCAAAATATTTTTAAAATAAGAAGAGCGCGCGTAACGGACGCGATACCTATGGACAGAGATAGTACCTACTACGCATTTCCCTATGCCCCCTCACTTCCATGCTCGCCTGGTATTTTTCATGCAAGCTAACTAAGTTTAGAAGTAAGTATTTCTGACTTGAGATGAAGAATAAGGGGGGATTGTTTCACGTCCACTTGACGCACGCGTATACGTCAAAAATGGCGCTCATTATCGTCAAACCAAAAATAGCGTTGTTTCACATTACAATTACAAACTTGGCCGTGACTTACGTCAAATAATTACGATTACGTAATCGTTATTATTTGACGTACGTATGTTACGTTAACCAACCGTTTGAAACAACCGGCCCTAAGCTATGTTGTTAAAAAGTAAGTATAAAAATACACATGTTGTATGTTCGGTTAATAATTACGTTAGACTGCCTCGTTGGTCAGGTAAAGTGTCTTAGGATTTTTCTATCTGGAATTTCTCAGTAGCAGCCTTTCGTGACGTTTTGAACGTCACGAAAGGCTGCTACTGAGATTCTAGTTGCAATCTCATCTCAGCGACAATCAATGTCAAAAACTCGCCAAAAATGTTGGGAGAAATTAGAGGTATTTTCGACAGATAGAGACTGTCAGTCTGTGAACGTTCTTAAAATTACGAGAATTGCCCCTCAGGATCAGTGCCCGGTTGATAGCAATAGTCTCGCCTCCTATTCCATGGGACTTAAACATACTTGGCGAAATTTGGGTGGGTTTGGGCGAAGTTTAGGTACTATAGGTAAACCTCTGCCTAACCCGTCAGGCATTACAAGCGTGATGTTATGTAATAACGTTAATTAAATGCACCAGTTAAAATAAAAACATATTTTCGAATAACAATATACTCGTAACAATGGCGGCTGCTAATTTTAGTCACAATCAAAATAACAAAGTAGACAAAAACGTTATAAAACACCGACCCATTTTCTTAGTGCTTAATTGTCACGGAGGGAGAACGGGGAAAAGTGAACAAAAATATCCCAAGTTTTCTTTCCGCAGACTGAAAAATCTTAACAAAAAACTTGAAATAAAGGGTAGAAATGAGCCATCAGTACACCAACAATGGTAGGAAAAACAGTCGGGTGAAATTGGTCATAATGAGTGTCTTCTGGCCCACCTCCCCCTACCCCGTCTTCCCCTTTGGGTCAAGCGGGGAAATAAAATTTTAAATTGAAGCCGTGAAAAAGACAAAAATGTTGGGACCGGGAGACTTAAGGTTGGGGCACACTGAGCTTCGTGATTTTTTGTTAAGGTTTTTCGTGTTTGAACAGTTATGAGGATTCGTTGTGTGTTTACATAAGCAAATAAACAGAGGGGGTTTGTACAGTAGATAATGTATTTACTGTGAGTATTAATCTGGAAAACCTTTTTCTTCTTAGGTAGATAAGCTTACTAAGAGAAGAGAAGTTGTACAAATTCCGAGAAACAACTTTCTATAGTTTTCTGCCGTTAAGTTGTTTCAAGGTCGAATTTGTTAGAAGTCAAGGTAGTGCTGTAACGAATTTGAAAACATGAAAGGTTCAATGTTGACTATCTACTTCTCTTCGGCTCTACCAAGTTTTTAAATAAATTTATTAAAAATTTGAATTACTTAGGTAGTTGAAAAGCGTGGTGAAGACTAACCTTTATAAGAAATGAACTACGTCTAGGGAGAAAATGTAAATTATTCAGCGAATTTAGTATAAATGTATATGTGGGAGTATTATACATAATCTTTTATACATTTTAAACGACTGTCGAAAAAAACGTTACGATTCATTCTTTCATTCTTGAACGTTTGAAATTGTAATGTCAGCTATTCGAAATTCGGAATATGAAATAAAAGAAGGTCGAATTGGATTCTCTTTGCTCTTGTTGTAATGATTCTTTATTCGAAATATTGGGCTTTGGGACGCGTTCGTATTTATTCCTTTTTCGTCTGTGTTGCTTTTTGCTGTTGTTTAACGAATTTGCATTTTTGTAATTATGAGTTAAGGACGGACCATTGCTTAAATTGCCTAATACAGAGTAGTTACAAATAGCACCTACCTAGTAGTAGTTACGTTAGATAACTGAGAAAAGACTAAGGTTAAGATTTTTAAGTGTACATAATAACACACTACGGCTACATCTTTTTGACTGATTCAAAAAGATTTACAGTTTTACATTAAATAACAAAGAACTTGTCACAACATCCATTAAAAAAAATTTCTTAAAAAAAACCCTCACTGAAAAAAAAATACTGTGATAGAATTTTCCAGTGAACAGAATTTAATAATTCTAGACTCTAGACTGTATCGACCTCGACGAACTAGGTAAGTAGGTACCTCGGTACGAACTGTGACTTCGTCCTTAGAGCAAGGTCACAATAAAATTTATGTTCGAACTAATGGTAGGTACTTACTTTCAGCCATGCACAAATTCGGATCAATATTTTGATAGAATAGAAGTTTGTCTATGGTTTTTTTTTTATTTGTTTTGAATTTGGAATATCTTTTTCCTTTTTCATTTTGATTGCGTTTTGTTTCTTGTTTATGTACAAATCTCTCGAGAACGTGCTACCGGCACAAAAAGTAGCCTATGTCCTTCCCCAGGATGACATCATGCCATAAATCTTCTTGTCAAATTTTATCGATATCCACTTAGTGGTTTAGACGTGAAAATATAACATAAAGACAGTTACTTTGGAATTTATAGGTAATATTAAGGGCTGATTTTTCAATCATCTGATAACTTTATTCGAGGAATAATTTTGAATTTTTGACAGTTCTTCGATACAAAATCTGTCAGACGTCAATTTTATTCCTCGAATAAAAGTGATCTGGCGTTGGAAAAATCAGCCCTAAATATGGATATACTGAAAGTCTGACAACCAGTCAGAAGGGGTATCGTAATACCCAGTAACTGGGTTGCGGAGGTCAGATAAGCAGTCACTCCATGTAAAATACTGGTATTCAGCTGCATCTGCTTAAACTGGAAGCCGACCCCAACATACTTGGGCAAGACAAGCAGATGATGATAATGAAGTATGGATATACAGTTATTGTTACATTGAATGAATGAATGAATGATATATTTGCCAGAACGAACGTTACTAGGTATACTACAATTCCTTTGTCTGTGAAATCCATTAAATTTAAACATATCTTATAGAACATTCCACTTTGCATACGTGTTGGTTGTCAAAATTAATGCCCGGCAACATTTAATTAAAACCACTTAAATAGCGAGCTTTATATTAAAGTAATGCACTTTTATTTGAGTGGCCGTAATGTTTTGGGGTTCAATTTAATGTAATGTTTACATAAGTGGAAACTGTCTTTTCAACATCATTATAATGAGCCATGTATTTTTGGGTGACAAACAATCGGCGGGGTAATTGCGTAACACACTAACAATAGCAATGGCTTTCATTTTGACAGTTCAACAACATTCATTGCGTTATTTACGTTGTTGAGTAGACAATTTTTTCGAACATATGAAGCAAGGGATTCGCAGGCCAAAGAACTTGTCTAGCACCCAAATTGCGTAACACACGATCTGAAGAACGAATGATTCTGAAGAATATTACTAATCCATGGCTTCATATGTTCGAAAAATTAGTCTGCTCAAAAACGTACATAACGCAATGTATGTTGTTGATCTGTCATAGAAAGATTGAATTGCCACTTAGCTCTCTTCCTCTCTCCTAATTGTTGCTGCGCCCGACAGGGTCCATATTGATCTTTTTCCTTGTATATACCATCTATGTAACACACATGTAATGCAATAAAGATTTGAGTATTGAGTATTGAAAATGTTGTAATCCAAAACAATGAGTTTCACTCAAATCATTTAACCATGTATTAAGTTTGAACAACTGTTACAAATTAAGTTATTATGACTAACTCAGTGTCTAAGATAACATTAACTACTATCCTTTCGTAAATTACACGTTGTCCTGAAACTGAAATTTTCAGAGGGTGAAATAATCCAGTCCTAGTGTTGTTTTGGGAGACTGTCTTTTGTAATTTTGACGTTCGAAAAGTGCTGCTTCTCAGCCTAATTTGAATAAATGACTTTTGATTTGATTTAATCCCAAAAAAATCTACATTTTAGCCAAGTTAGTAGTAGAAATCAAGAGAAGCATGAAATAATAAGTTTTCCATTAGGAACGTCTTAAAAGAAACTTTGATCAGAATTTTGGGATACCTTATTTCCAGTACCTTTTAAAGGTTTTTTAACTCTTCAATCTGCCATCTGCCTAGCCTGTTCCCAACTATGTTGGGGTCGGCTTCCAGCCGATGGGGGATTGGACTTACAAATGAAGGGGACCAATGGGGGATGAAACATACAATAGAAGCCAACAAGAAGTCTTAGCCATACAATATTAATAATACTAATTAAAACAAGTAATAAGATCAGAACAACCTTACTATAACACACATAATGAATCAATGTAATTAATAAAAACATATCGCCCCCTTCGGGGCAGCTTCCCCCTCCGGACACACAGGCGCCCGATTCTCCCCTATCTTCGGACGTAACACACACAAACTAATAATTAATCATCCGGCGTCTTCCCACTTTTCTTGCTCCCTTTCCACCCGTATTTAATTCCTCGTACAAAACACCCCAACCTCCCCTTTTTTTTACTCTCCCGAAGTGTTTTCATTCTGCTCAGTCTGAGTAGAAGCGGGTTTTCTGACTACAAATTGAATTTTGTGGTTACTTGTGAATATTTCAACGTGTAGCAGGATATTAAGCGGTTTGTACACCTATTTGTATGTTTGTATGTAGTTGTGGAAAGGTTCTTTGGTTCTTGTAATCTTTACTTTACAAAGTATTTAAATAAGTAGTACCTAGTAGTAGCATAATCAGCCTATAATGTTCCCACTGCTGGGACACAGGCCTCCTCTCGGTGAGAGGGACTGCGCGAGCCCAGTGCGGGTTGGTAGATGTCACATGTCTTCGAATTTTTGGTTCTAGGACACGCCGGTTTCCTCACGATGTTTTCCTTCGCCGTTTTGAGAGCAGTGGTGATGAAATAATTTACGCAAAGTACAGCGCCTGTCTTGGTTCGAACCTACGACCTACAACTCTTATGTCACTAGACTACGATCATTCGTATCACCAAATATTTTATACGTCTTAATTTTTACTTCTCTCTTACACTTTCAATTCTAATACTTAGTCTTTCAAAACATATATACCTAAGGATCGTAGCAGGTGACGTTTTGTCGTTTCTGACTACCCCCATGGGAAGAAGGCGTGTGTATGTACATATGTAGTAGTACTAAACATAACTGGCGAAATGTGGGTGTAGCTATAGGTACCTAAACTTCTGCCTAACCCATCTGGGATTAGATACAGGCGTGATGTTATGTTTATGACGTAAAAAAAAAAAAATGTTGATCCGTACCTACATAATGTCGAGTTATGCTAACATAAATCTATGGATCAACTGATTTTTTTTTCACGATTTCAGGGTTGGTCCCGTAGTAAAAGTTGTTCATAATGATGAGTACAATGACCCCTTTTAAGGATTAAAACGATCAAAATTTAACGGTGTATTATAGACAAAAGAACTGGCAATGTCTTGAGGGATAAACATTCTAAGCTTCCTACTAATATTATAATTATAACTAATATTATAAACGTAAAAGTGTGTGAGGATCGACGGATGGATGGATGTTTGTTACTCTTTCACCCAAAAACTACTGAACGGATTTGAATAAAATTTGGCACACAGGTTATAACCATGATACTTTTTATTCCGATTTTGCCGCGGGGTCGAAAATTATGCAGGTGAACCCGTGGGGCGCAGCCAATACCTTATAGACTACAAAGTTATCATAGACAACGCAAACGATCCAAAGATTCCATTCACTCGTAATCACACAAAATCAAGTCTGAGTTTGTTTCGGTATTTCTTCTCACAGTACTTAGGAAACAACGAATTCAAAAAATATTATATTTTGTTTTAAAAGTGTATTTTGAACCAATGTACAGAAACAAAAATATCATTCATCAAAATTCATTAATGATTCATCACCATTTGGGAACGACCCGAGTTCAAAATCATAATCATTTTCACAAAAAGTTGGCAACCAGCCAAAAAAATAACAGACTTCCAAAACGACCATTACTCTACCCATTCTTTGTTTTGATACAAGACTATACCCACCTACTATGAAATATATACGCGCTCATACTCTTGACCCGCTTGGCAAGTTGCCTGAAACAGGAATCAAATCTTAGACTTATCTCAACAGGTTCCTAGGTACATTCATTGTACGTTGTTATTCATGGTTCTGTGAACGTAGTATTACGATTGTTTTGTTTATTGGGTGAGCAGAGTTGTGACTAAGTATGAGTTTCATTCAATACCTAGTGTATTTTAATACTTACATGTGTGTTGGTAGAGCGTGGGTTCCTAAGTTTGATACCCGGGTAGGTTAGAGTATAGCCTGGAGTCTGGATTGATTCCCAGTTTATGGCAGGTTCGCTAAAACATAATTGCCGAAATATAAGTGCACTTCTGTCTATCCTCTCGCATAATACAGACGTGATCTTATTTACTATACAGCAAGAATTACAAGATTTACTATGCAGCAGAAGAGTAACGGGAATGCCTGCCCCCATGTCAGCCTGTTTTAATGTATCAAATTGATCGTTGCCCCCAAACTAATACAATAAATTATTTAGACTCTTGGGGACTTTACACCCCAAACCTTCCTGTTTAGGGTTTAAAGTTCCCAAGAGTGTGTGTCTGTAAAAAAATAGAAAAAAAAATCCCCGAAATAGAAAATTATATTTGACCTAAGGGCTGATTTTTCAATAGTCAGATAACTTTTATCTGTGGAATAAATATCGCAGTTTGACATAGGTATTTCCTATCCAAAAGCTGTCAAACCGCAATTTTCATTACCCATAATATAAGTTATCCGAAGTTTAAAAAATCAGCCTAAAACAAATTTCAGCTAAAAGGTTTTATTTCTTGCCAATTAAACAGACAGCTTATCATTAATTAATCAATAAAATCAACCCATCCCACTTTCAACTTCCATCACATAGATTTATTTCAAACCCACGTTTCATTTTTCGCGACAATACACCTCCATGCCTACCCCAACTGAGTTGAATGCAACATGGTGTATCATGTCGCGTCAGTTACAGGGCAGTGTGACGGCCGATGTAGGTTACTGTAACATTCTCGTTGGTTACCGCAACACGTTGCTACGTCTGGTTACGGGCGGTGTGAAATGTATTGTTGAATGACGGTTTTGATGTGTGGCAGGTGTGTCTGTAGTATTATAATAAGTTTGCATTGCTATATAGGGTCGCAGGGACATAAACGTGCCACCAGAGGGGCAATTCTTGTAATTTTTAGAACATTCACAGTCTGATCTCAGTCTCAATCTGTCAAAAATACTTCTATTTCCCCACATTTTTGACAAGATTTGACATTGATTGTCGCTGAGATGAGATTGCGACTGGACTTTGAATCAAATTTTTAATAACGGGAATTGGCCTTCTGTTACTATGGATTAGTACATGATTCTGAAGCCTCTGCGTTGTTCCGTTGGTTATCAAAAAAAAATAGCTGTTCCATACATTTTGACCGCGTAGGTATCGCACTTTTCTATGAAACTGCCGATTTTTGAAGTGAAAACTTCTTTAGCGGCGTTGTGCACTTTTTTTGTGATGGGTAAAAAATGTTAAACTGAGATTAAAATTTTTACATCAGGTCACGTATCCTGATACGTGACCTGATAGAAAAGTCGTAAGACGGAGCTCGCGTCAGGACACGTGACCTGATCGAAAATTCGTAAGACGGAGGGAGAGTAGACTGCATTCCAAAATATCAAAAATGCACAACGTTAATATCCAAGTTTTTTTTTTTGATAACCGACGAAACATTTCTACGCTCGAGGGTCTATATTCATGTGCTGAACTCATGGTTACAGTTTGCGCGTCGATAACCCTGCCACTCTATACTGCTAATTTGAAGACCGCCTATTGCGTCACGCTATGTAAAATTTCTACATGTATATCTGTAATTCGTATGGTGTACATTATAAAGAGTGTCCTGTTCTTTTCTATTCTATTCTAAGCTGCACGACTGCACGAATTCACGCAACATTCTCTACGAATCTAACCCAGTGAAGCTCGACTGCAGTCTACTTGGCAGATCAAAGTATGTACATGGCGAAAAGGTCAATAATATAATATCGCATATATATTTATTATCCTTGTAGACCTTGTGAAGGCTGTAGCATTCCGTTGGATGCGAGAAGCGCTGAACTGATCGAAGTGGCGATGCTTGGCAGAAATAATGGTGATATATTAAAGTTATATTTTCAAAGCCATACAAGGGCTTGTGGCTAAGCAATAACAGCTGCACGGGTCGATCGATCAGGTTAAGCTACGCTTGCCGCGGTTGGTCCGTGGATAGGTGACCATCTTCACGTACCAAGACTCTTCCGTGCCTCGGAAAGCACATTAAGCCGTTGGTCCCGGCTGTCATTCTGGGATCTTTGACAGTCGTTACGGGTCGTCAGCAGCCCGAAAGTCTGACAACCAGTCGTTCCAAGGGGTGTCGTATTACCTAGTAACTGGCTTGTGGAGGTCAGATAGGCAGTCGTCCATGTAAAATACTGGTACTCAGCTGCACCCGATTTGACTGGAAGCCGACCCCAACATAGTTGGGAAAAGGCAAGGCAGATGGTGCTTTCAAAGCCATAGATGCAATAGTCACTCTTAGAAGATCACAGTAAAAGCAAAGATATTGATTGTTTCTCAACGCACTAGCGTGGTGTTCAGCTTTTCATAAGCAAGCAAGCACCTACTTGTACCTGCCACTTTTATGTTTCTGGTGTGGCAAGCTTTTTACTTTTCAAGCATTGTTTTGTAAACGAATAACTGGAAACAAGAAGGGATTGATAATATGGCGTTCCCTATCAATTACTAGTAACCTTTTTCTTTGTTCGTTACTGCGAACAAAGAAAAAGTTTGCTACATATATTCATCTTCCGATAAAGACATGGTGTTGTCCATTGATTGGTTCTGAAAACGAAAGATTATAAATCTAATCCTCATATCAATACTTTACTATAGGTACATATATACATAATATTGTATGTGTAAAACGTATCTACAAATTAACAGACGTAAAACTATCAGAGACAAACTTTTCAGCGAACAGGACACGAAGTAACCCCAAACAAAACCAACTAAAACAAAAATCATAATAACCACGCCAACCAAAAATCTAATTAACCCTGCCTAACAAAGAAAGCTTTGCAACATCTTACGGGTAGAAAGAGAGAGGAGACCACGAGAAAAATGCATCCTCCACCCTAAGGGGGAAGCCCACCCCAAAAGGGTGGCTGTATACATTTTTTCTTTCCTTTTCTTAAGACGAAAATTTGTTACGCTTTTTATACATATACACCCGGGGTGGCTCGCCCCCGATCGATAGTAGAGGGAGAATGCACCCGTTATCACTACCTCCCCTTATCAATTTTTCGTGCAGTTTTTTTCCTTATTATACTGTACCTTTACTATAATTATTGGATATATCTTGATATTGTACTGAATTGTTTACGGTGTTAGGTTTAAAATCGTGTATGCGTGGTTTTGAGACAAAGGAAAGATTAGTATGTATGGATCTTGTTCTTTTATGAGCATGGAGATTCTTTCTTGTCCATTTTATGTATAGACGTTCTTGGGGGAATATTGAGAGGCTGTAAACGGTTAAGATTATAATATAGGGATGGTAGATTTTTAGTTGGAAGGTTCCTCGTATATGTATTTGCAGTAGCAATAGGTAATATATTGAAATTAGGTCACTACTAGTTACAAGACAGACGCCTGGTGTCTTGCTGATGGTTTAATTAGCGTGTCTTAGCAACTAGTATGATTTCCTTGCGATCAGACATTTGAATGCTCACATAACGCTCAGCTTATTATAAGGAAATCCACTGCTGAATATAAGCAATCTAGAAGTTTTGATGATCCTTATTGACATTGTCACTATGCTTGATAATCAAATAGTTATCGTAATACGAATTTATTATGGAACTCAAATAGAGTTGCCAGGACACTTGGCAAGGCACAGTGATGTCATGTGAGGTAAGACAGTGGCTGAGTGGCGTCCAAGGACTGGAAGACGAGGCATCAGTCGTCTAGTGACGGGATGGGCGGACGACATTGCAAAACCTGGATGAGGCTGGCACAGAAGCATGGGAATTGGCATAAAAAAAGAGAGGGAAGTCTATGCGCAGTAGTGGGTGAAGTCAGGGTGTGGATGGTGATGACGAAAAACTTGGATTATAAGATGTAAGCACCTATAGGATGTTTGGATACTGCTAGGATAATACATAAATAATAATAGATAAGCAAAATGTTGGTATCTTAACGCGATCTCCTGATTTCGATAATTAAGTTAAAACTTGTTCCCACAAAAACCACTTAATGATCTCCTAAAACAGGGCTTCCTCTGTCCTACCCTTTTGCTGTGCCCTACAGGGTTCATTATGGTCTGAATTATATATTTACCACCGAAGTACGCATTATGGTAAAGCAATAAAGATATGGAGTATTGCATCCGTGTGTCACTAACGGGATGCAGCAGAATACCAGCGTCAGGTATTGTACCTGGCATATGCTGAGCTGGAGTCCCATTTGGTGCAACCATGAGACACACACCGCCCAGTAGTGATCGACCGTTATAGACTACCGTTATATACTTGTACGAGGTGTCTATGGGTCAATTTAGCTTTTTAATCTTTGTTTTTTTTTTATATTTCACCTTTTTTTGATGTTTTTTTTTTATTACTCGTTTTTTATTACTCGTTTTGTGTCTTTTGTTGCACTGAATAAAAGTTTTATCTATCTATCTATCAAACCTTTTAACACAAAAACCCTTAGCCACTTTCTACATTTTCATATCTAGATAGACGATCTTAAACTCTTCAAAAACCGACTGGAAATTAACCCAACGTGGAAGACAGCAAAATAAAATAGCCACATTTATCTTGGAGCAGCTAAAAATTATATTAAAATAAAATATTATTCGCTGGAGCAAGTTTTAAATAGCCTGGCGAAATTATGAGACGCCACTTTGGTGTCAAAGGATGGCTTAAGATAATTTCAGTCAAACGTGTCTCTTTGAGCTCTGAAATTAGTGGAAGGAGTTATGAGTTTTTATGACGATGTAATGTTTTTAGAAAATGGTCGTGAATAAGCTATTTCGGTTACTTAATGGGGGTTGGCAACCGAAATCTACAGGGTGGCAGGGATATCGACGCGCAAACTGTAACCATGGATTCAACACATAAGTTTAGACCCCATAGCGGCGAAATATTTCGTCGGTTATTAAAAAAAAATGCCGTTTCATACATTTTGACCGCGTAGGTATTGCACTTTTCTATGAAACAGAAGCGTTTTTTTTTTATAACCGACGAAAAATTTCGACGCTGTGGCGTCTAAACTCATGTGCTGAATTAGGTTTCAGTTTGCGCGTCCATGTCCCTGCCACTCTGTGTAGCAAGGAGTTATTGGATGGGATAATGAGATTTTGTGGTGAATGGTGATGTAATGTTTTTAGACCATAATAATGCCCATTCTTCTCCATACGAAACTACTTTTTTGAAGGGGCGACTAGAATTAATTCTATTTTTATAAATTTTGACGAGAATTTTTCATAAGTGCCTTTTTATGTGTCTATTTGAAATAAATCATTCGACTTTGACTTTAACTTAGAAGGATGTTATAAACACGCGATTTCAGCTATTCTATGGGGGTTGGCAACTAAAATCTATAGCAAAAACTAGTGAACGGGACTACGAGATCTTATGGCGATGTAAAGTTTTAAGAAGATGGTTGTAAACACGCAATTTCAGCTATTTAATGGGGGTTGAGCGCCCAATTCTATAGCAAGAAATTATTAGACGGGATTAGGCGATTTTATGGCAATGTAATGTTTTAGAAGATGGTTGTAAATGGGCCGTTTTGGCTACTTAATGGTGGTTGGCATCCAACATCTATAGCAATGCTTTTTTTTTTTTTTTTTTTTTTTTTTTTTTTTTTTTTTTTTTTTTTTTCAGGATGGGAAATCATCAAATGACTCCTCCCGCTCTGGGTGGAGCAGAAGGGAGTGTCAGACTCTTACTGACTAAAACCCACCCGTGTTCCTTCCTTAGCCCTTTATGTACCAGGGCAGCGGTAACCCTTTCGGACGATCCCGCTACCCCGGCAGGGTCTATAGCAATGCTTATCTAGTTTTCTAACTAGGTCCTCGAACGTTACTTCCTCGAGTATATCTGGGTGAAGTAAGTTCCGTGCAAGGCGGTAGCTGTTGTCCGAAAGATGGGTAAGTAAGTAACAAAGCACCTTTATTTTCGATTTCGTTACTGTTCAATCTCATGAACTGTAGTAGTCGACCTTTAAATATAGGCCACTCTTCGGCATCGTGATCGAAACTCGATAAATTTCCGATAATATTCGACATTATACACGATATTTTTTTTTTTATGGGCGTGGGTAACTCGTCGCCAGTGATCTGTCAGCTACCGAATTAAACCACCATTGCGCTTGGATACTAGTTTATTACTGGCTTGTCGTCATAGACACACAACATGATCGTGCAGGCACGCACACATACACATCAAATTTATCAAGATATTTGAAGGCGATGAAATATTTTTTCTAAAAACATGATGGTGAAAATGTTTTTACATCTTTATTAGCCTTCTTTGCTACAAACATGGGGTTTTGTACCAGCTGCACCTCGCTACCTGCTTATAAGAGACACACTAAAAACCTATAGCTATTTAATTGGATCTGTAATAAGTTTTTGTGACAATTCATGTCATTCTTGACGCATATTTTTATCGGTTTAGCTGATCATGTTCATAGTTTACAGATTATGCCATAAAAGTGACTTAAAGCCCTGGTTATGTTCACCATTCATTAGTTAGAAGTGGTATATCTATCCAACCAATGTAACTTATTGGCTCACAAAAGCGAAGATGACAAAATATGATAAAAAAAATTTTCAACTTCTAGTTTCAAGGCAAAAGGTTATATTATACAGCATATATTTAAGGACTTTTTGTTTTACTATAGAACTAAAAATAATACAGAATCCCACAGTTTTTTTGAAGACACACAACTTAAGAAAAATAGACCAAGATAACCATTTAAACAGTTTCTTTAATTGCAAACTTGACTAAGTCTCCGCTCAAACTGGCAACTAACTAGTAATTATCTTGTAGAATACTATAAAAATAAACTTCTGCCGTAGGGCTGGCTAACCGCTGGTATGAATAATTAATTAGTTACTTATGCATGTAATCTTTTAACTATTATTCTTATTATTTCTGTGGATCTGCCTGAGACTGGAATTCACCTTTTCATACGAAGGATTCCTTGATTCATTTGGCAACCATTTTTAAATCAGGCAATATATTCAGGCATTATATTATTCTATTTTATTCAATATTGTCTATAGGTACACCAATTGTTAGACTGTTTGGTCACAATCTTTCAATCGGCTACTTACACTTATGAAATCTTTCACCATTCACCACAGGTCTAAATCAATCTTATCATCAGTGTAGGTACACTTTCAAAGGAGATTTTGTGATTACAGCCGGATTAGAAAATGGTCTTTAGATGGGTAGCTTCTTTACTGGGTTGTGGAGGTAAGATAGGCAGTCGCTTCATGTAAAATACTTGTATTCAGCTGCATCCCGTTAGACTGGAAACCGACCTACATACATAGACATACATAGTTGAGAAATAGCTAGGCAGATGATGAAGAACTCTTTAAAGAGTTCGTATAGCGCAGCGTTTGCCATACCAATTTATGCTGCCTAGCATGCTATGTTTCAGTTTGAAAAGTATGGGCATCAGTGAAAGTAGAGGCACATGAGACTTCTCTAAGACCGGAAAAACATGAGTCATCTAAAGGTAAAACGGAGACAGAAGCAGAGCAACGCAATAACAAGAATTTGTCAACAAAATAAACATGGATCTTTCATGGGATTGATGCTTGAGGTCATGTGTTTATTTATTGTCAGGCCCCCCCACAATGACCTATTGAATTCAATAGATCACAGCCTGAAAAGGAATATTAACACACCTTTTCATAAAAAAAATCAACAAATATCTGAAGGCCATAGAAGAACAAAAACATTCGCATATAACAAGTTTATAACAACCATAATATAAAGACGTTATTCGAATGCAAATCAGAAATAGCCAACAACGAATTTGCATCGTTTGAAAAACGCACGAAACCGGTAATTTAATTAACAGAAACAATGACACTGGTTGCGCTAGCGCCGGACGCCATCTTGAATTTTCGTCCAATCGCCGCGCTCGGGGCAAGGTCACGCGCAATGTCAAAACTGGCGCGTTGCTTCCTAGTAAATCGTCTAGGCCAATGATTGTTACTATGATAGATAGGAGTTCGGCCATTTTGCATTTAGATATCACGTGTTATCGCCACAGCGTGGGTGAGATAAGTTAAAATGATAAAAAGCTGCACTAAATGAGTTTTGCATATGAAATAGTGTGTTAGAATATTGTTATATAGATTTGCTTGTGTAAATTTACGTACTATGGGATGTTGAATTATTGTTCAATGCGTATACAACTGAGAATGTATCATTACGTAGAGACCTATTGTACTTTATTTGCTAAGTGATCTAGGTGCTCATGTAAGAATTATCTATTTTTCAATCTTTTATACTAAGCTGTATGCAATGTTTTAGTTAACGTCTCCGAAATCCATTCACAAACTTGGTTCTAACTTGTGTTGAATGTTTTCTTATCAGTTCTCAGAATATAACCTTGCATTGTCTTACGAATCTAATGGAAACATGAATTATGTTCGTCAATATTAGAGTTTGTTTTTCAACAGCATATTATTATTACACACGTATAAGTTCACGAGGAAATTATGTAGGTAACAGTCCTAGCACACGCAATCCAAAAAACAGATGAGCATGCACTTCACTTAGTGCAATTTCATCACCACTGCTCTCAAAACGGTGAACTGAACGGGCATAACCTAGAACAAAAAATTCGAAGACATGTGACATATACCACCTCGCATTAGGCACGCGTGGTGGATCAGGTACGAACCACTTCTTCTTACAGACAGGAGACCTATGTCTCAGTTGTGGGGAAAAAACACGTTTATACCCATCAAATACCTTCAAAGCAAAATTTTCCCAGGAAGCTGAGTACTTGGGAAGGTACCTAACAAAATATTGTATAACCATATCGGGTACACAAACAAACGGGCATACCGCTAGTGAAAGCACAACCTCTGCCCTTAGAAACTACGCGTCGCCCAGTGAATCTGTAATTTGTAAATCGTATATGAGACTTTTTACTGTTGTAGTATTGAAATTGGATAGAGAATTTATAGGGAAATAGGCCAAAACTTTATAGTTTTTCTTGATAATCGTAGACCTTGATAACTCTTTTAAATAATCTAAGCTACTCTATACAAATACACTTTTAGAATTTGTAAATGCTTTTTCTACTAGTCTCAGTCTTAAAGTAAGCTGGCAATCCACCTGACGCTAGGGATTGACACTACTGACAGTTCACTTCATGCTCACTTGACCTAAATATTCACGGTGAGATTTTTACAGAATAGATCGTAGAATGGCGTGCAACGGAGAAGAGTTACACTCAGGAATTGGAGAATATGGGTTGAAGAAGAGAGAGAAATGCTACTAAAGGGTAAGAGATTTTTTCGAATCGAAATAATGTGTGAAAATTCTTTGAAAGTGACGTCGGTGACCGAGAATTGTTTCACAATCGGTAGTCATGGCATGGGCATGTGATGCAGAGGAATGAGGGACATGACTCGAGGACAGTTTTGAGAACGAATGTGGATGGGAGAACGGGAATAGCAAAGAAACGATGGACATTGTGTGGAAACTATGGCCAGAAAGGGGGTGAATTTTGAGTATGTTTGGCCACAAGAGTATGCAAAGATCAAGGAAACGATGCCGATAGAGAGATTGTGTGAAAAAAGATATGGCTAGAAAGAGGGTGGCTACTGAGATGACGGCTGCTAGACTGGTATGGATGTAGGATAAGACATTTTGCGTTAGCCCCAAAGAAGAAAACAAGGGAAATATAGCAGGAGAAGGAAGGGGCAGGGGTATGATGAAGAATTATAAAAAAAAACCATTATGAGTAATGCATTTAATATTAAATCAGTGTGTAAATTATACCACATTAATAATAAACTAGAGTAGCAATTCAAGCGTTTTGGTCAGCACCAGCTCTGAATACGAATTGGCACAAACTCGTTTAAAGATTAAGCTGGGACAACACCGGTTTACCCATGAAATGCAACCCGGTTACCGAGCCAGTGATGTGACACTGTCGATATTATGATGGTAATTAATGTAATAAACCCAAGGGTTATTTTTAACGCAAATACTGGAAGAGGTTAATCTAATGGTTAGCTTGGTATTCCCGGTTATTGCGTGTGAAAGTTTGTTACCGTGTGGTGCAAGGGTGATATAGTTATATTATGTAGTTTTAGATGGTACAGATATGTATTTATATTTTGTAGGCTTTTTTTCTCCACCCGCTCTGGGTGGAGCAGAAGGGAGTGTCAGACTCTTACTGACTAAAACCCACCCGTGTTCCTTCCTTAGCCCCTTATGTACCAGGGCAGCGGTAACCCTTTCGGACGATCCCGCTACCCCGGCAGGCTTCGGCCCTGTCAGGCCCCGCCAACTATGCTGACATCTCTTTGAGGCGCGCGTGGAACACATACGCGCCGTCCGGCACGGGCCAGGTCCTGATCGGACGGAGAGCTACCCATTGCTCTCCGCCCGCAGGCCCGCGCCTACGGTGGCCGGGAGTCGTCACCCGGCTCACGACGCCCGGAGCGTCTCCCTCGGCGGCTGAGGCGTGAGGATCTCTCCCTCGCCCATCCCGCCACCTCCTTCGCTAGCATGACTGCTTCGCAGAAGGAGGCGACCGCCTCCCACTCCCTCTCGCCCCGGACCATGGCTTGAACCAGGGCCGGACGCGAGAGGTCGCCGCTGCTGCCGATCGCCTCTACGAGGACACGGCGGTGCTCTGCCTAAGCGGGGCAGACCTCCACCGTATGGTCCACCGTGTCCTCTGGGCGATCCTCGCAGTGATGACACCCGAGCGTCTCCTCCCGCCTGATGATGTGCAGATATTTTGTAGGCTTGACTCTAAATCTCCTGGTATCGAGTTAGTGGGTTCTGGAGGTCAAATAGTCAGTGTCCATGTAAAATACTGGTATTCAGCTGCATCCAGTTACAATATCAGCCGATCCCAACGTAGTCGGGAAAGGGCAGGCATATCATGATGAGTCCAAATCTCCTAGTAGTCCAAAGTTTTATTAAGTTTCCCCCTTTATAAAATATCGATAGAAAGAAAGAAAGAAAGAAAAAGGAATGAAAATACTTTTATTTGCGGCAAACATGACGCATAAAAAAGAACATAACACACACAAAAAAAAAATGACCAGTAGGGGGTAAACATTCGTCACATTCACGCAAAACGGCTATCGCTCAGCATAATGCTAAGACCCTATACGAGACAGAGCCCCAGCGCTGGTTTTCAGCGACAGCCGGCGTTGACGTGACAGCAGCCCGGAATTTGGATTTGTGCCTGGGGGAAAAAGGCTCCCCTGTTACATATATGGGAATATGGGTCAAATGTGGGTCCGGTGCACAATGTATGCAATTCACTTCTACCTTCAGATAGTGGGCTACCTTCCATCCTGCGCCCCTGTGCAATTGATGATCTTATGACTGCAGCTGAATTTTGGGCCAACGATGTTTGAACTTTTTGAAGAAGATTTCTGCCTACTCCCTTGTGGAGTCTACAGGCGCGATGTTAATGGTTGTATCGCTTCATTAATTTATACTACCACTGAAAGCTGTGGTAAGGTGGTAACTACGTTATTAAAACCTACACAAATATCATAAATAACGTTAAAAGTAACCGTTACAAGCCGAAGCGGTTATTTTCTAAATTTTAATGACGCCCGGTATTATCAAGTTATGATGGGTTAAAGGTCAAAGTAAAATACTTTCTCTTATAAGCTGTAAGTTTTAGCGACGATGTGCCAATGGTATCGATTTTATAGAATGTTAATATTTAATTGTATTACGTGCTTAGGACCAAAAATTCGAAGACGTATGACATCTATCAACCCTCACAGGGCCCACGTGGTGGATTATGGCCCACTCCCTCTCACAGAGAGGACCTGTGTCCGAGCAGTAGGAACATTATAGGTACGCTGATTATGCTACGTGCTAAGGTGGGAAGGTTTTCATTACTTGGGTGTTTTTAGACTATCTACGAAAGCGAATTTTGTTTTTTTATGGGTATATAAAAATAATTAAATATCAATCTTCAACAATTTAAGATTTAAACTTTTCAGTCATGTGACATTTTCAGGAAGATCTACTGACACACTTATCCAGCAAAAAAATAATGAGTAGGTATAAATTAATGACTGCGACTGAAAAAAGAAAACTGTTTAGATAAAAAACTCAATTTTCAGAAAGATCAAACTGGGTCATATTCACTGCAAAATGTTAAAGTTGATCTTATCGACTATTACCCATCCCTATTTATTTTAAATTGCGTTATATTACAATCAGAGTATACAGCTCGGTGCATTTCCTACAGCGCTGAAACTTTCAGTACGCCTGACAAAGAATTTTCAGTCTACTCACATACACGCCATTTCACCCCTTCCCTCTTCAAGAATAAAGACCAGTCTCCTTTGTACTATCTAAAGGTTTTCTATTTTGTTTTCGGATGCAACTTATTTGTGAAAACAGGAGTGAAAGAGATGGCTAGAGGGGTGTTTAGTGAGTATGAAGAGGATAGAAATACTCTAAATTTACGAAGCCACAGGTGGTGTACCTCGGGTACAGGCACAGGAGGTCTTGGATCAAGAATATTTTAATCTTTAGGATACATTCTTTCATTAACGCCTTTAAAACTGTATTAACTAGACATTTTTCACGTACAATACGTACTCACGTACTCTAGTTATTAGATTAAATAATAACAATATGCTGTAATATTATGTAACTTATATCTAAGATATGGAGGAGCGGAGTCTCCTAACACAGGCATTGTTTGCCTAAAAGGAGGCTCCAAACACAATTAATTGTTTATGAAGCATTTTGTTTAAATAAAGATTATTATTATTATTATTAATACTTCAGGCTTTACTTACTTACTTATGCAAAATATTGTAAGAAAAAATTAAAAGAGTAACAGTGGAGTTTCTTGCCCATTCTTCTCCATACAAAAACTATATTTTGGAAGGGGCGACTAGAATCAATTCAATTATATTGTCATTTTTGACGTTCAAAAGTACCTTTTATGTGCCTATTTGAAATAAAAACATTGACTTTTGACTTGAAGAGTTCTATCAGTCTAAAGTATGTTAATAACAGTGATTCAAAGCCATGGATAAATCTTATTAGCCTCTTTGATTAACAATCATCATCACCATCATTCATCATCATTCTCGAAGGCGAATGATGATGAATAAAGGGAAGCCTTATCCTAATTTATTTGAGGTCAGCGAAACATGTCTTCTTCTTCCAAACTTCTCTTCTCATCTCGGTAGTCACTCCCTTTCAAGCCATATCATCTTTCACATTCACAGTCCAATCACTCATCACAATTACTTACCAAATTATAGCAAAATTCTCATTACTCGACTATCGCATATTAGTCATCTGTGAACCTCTTATGTCATTAAGAAACAATCATTAAACTTACCCAGCCCTAAGCCACTGTTACACCAGTAAACGAAGTAGATAAAATATTGTCCACAGCGACGTTCGGTAATATATAACCTTATCATAGCAAAAACAACTTCAAAACCAAAGAACAAAGCAAATACTTAAACATTCGACAATCGATAAACATTTCAACAATACTAACAACCCATTTTGCAACTTCGTTCGTCAATTTTAAACACCTTAATAACAGGGCAGCTAAAACAATGAAAAGTTCGAACGAATCTCAAAGACAGGCCAGTTTTGTTAATTAAAAACTTAAAGTTGGACATGACAGCCGTTTACCAACATGACATATGCTAGTTCCCATGAAAACTTCATGCTATAAAAAGGTTTGTGGATGGCTGTTTGTTTTGTCTCTGGTATTCATAGAAATAACGTTGTTGTGGCTATTTCTAATTTCGTTGTCCCCGGTTTTAGTCAGGTATATCTAATCATTTAAAGTTATGGGAATTATTAGTAGGAAGTTACCAATTATTTTTTTCAATGAAAGCAATGTTAACTCTGCCAAAATTCATCATTTAATAATGGACAGGGTGACATCGACGCGCAAACTGAAACCATGAATTCAGCACATGATGCTATGATGTAGAAATTTTTATCCGGTTATCAAAAATAAAAAACTGTTTTATAGAAACGTCCAACACCTACCAACCTAGTGCTATACCTACGCGGTCAAAAAGTATGGAACAGGAAATATAACTGGTGAAACGGGTGTAGGTACTATAAGTACACCGCTGCCCAACCCTTCGGCGAAACAAGGTATAATTATCATTATCATCATCACCCCCCCCCCCCTGCTCTATTTATTTGTAGTCTATGCAACTTGTTCTCTTTATAATATAAATCTCTATCAGCCATAATCTGTGTTCACATCCATCATAATCATCTTTCACACCTTCGTGGTAGGTATATGCGAACTCATAATATTCGTCGTATCCTACTTCATAGCTGTTTCCTGATATGCCAAAGAATCATAACGGTAAAATCTGTAACCATATATGACAGTAGCTGCTACTGTCTATTCTACAATAAAATGAATTCAAAGCGATACCTTCTGTATGTTTCCTAGATATTATACTCGTAACTTGCTGATAAAGGCATGGTTTGTTAGCTAAAAGACAAGTACCTCAAGAAGACACAAAGAACAAACATATCGTTAAAGAAGTAGACAATGGTGTCTAGTATAAAAGTGAAGTGTTCTTGAGTAGAGATCAATCGGCAAATGTAGTGGTAGACGATGTAAGGCTAGGTGGAACAACGATCTTCGTAGGCTGGTAATGGATGAATGAGAGGTCAGTGATACAGTTCAATATCATACAAATGAAGAGCCAAATGTTCAGCAGTTATCCCTAATCTTCTTCCACCTCTCTCTGTCCAGAGCTGCCACTCTTTATTAAAGGTGGCAGTTTTCCTAGTGACATCAGTTATTTTAGTGATGGAACGAATTCTCGTAATTTAAAACGTTCAAAATCTAGTCGCAGTCTCATCTCAGCGACAAACAAATGTCAAAAAACTTGTCCAAATGTAGGGAAATTAGAAGTATTTTCTGACAGATTGAGACGGAGATCACACTATGAACGTTCTTAAAATGACGAGAATTGCCCCTCAGGTCCACAATTTTAATACCCAGAATACTCCGTTCCATAGCCCTCTGGCAAACCTCGAACGCGGAACTCTGCTGAATTATCAAAGACCATGTTTGAGAACCATATATGAGATGATGAGACTGGTAGCTAAAAGAGCAGGGGAAGACCAAAGAAACGATGGATAGACTAAGTGAATGATGATATGGTTAGTAAGGGGGTGACTACCGAGATGACGACTAACAGAGAAGTATGAAAGAAGAAGACATATTGCGCCGACCACGAATAAATTGGGATAAGGGCAGAAGAATGGTGATGATGGCGTGACATGATGAAGATGATGAAGATATATATATAGAATATATATATAGAAGAGACTCAAGTCGAAGTCAAAGCAGTGACAGATAAAACTGCTCTAAAAACACGTCCTATGCACCACGCAGTTACAAGAGACAGTTGTACTTCTAATAAATATTACAATAACATTTATGTATATTACTGCATGATATTTGCATCAGACCTACATATTTGTGACCTAGAATACGATATCCTATGTATCAGACGTTTTGAATTTTATTGATCTAGATTTGAACGTTGCTTGTCAGTAAATTGCTGTGCGAATTATTGTTTCATAATTTATGTTACTGCAAAATTCATGCAAGTTTCTTTAAACGTTACTATATGTATGGCCTTCAATTATTGTCATTATATTTTTTCTTGGGTATTTTTCTTCTTCTAAGCGTTTGGCGTCACCACTAGCGTCCATCCTATCCTGTAACGTGCAGCTGACAGGACACGCAGGGCATGATAATATTAGAAAAATATTAATATTATTAGTATTTTTTCTATATTTCTGGCTCTTAACTATTCTTTTGTTTTTTTTTTTTGGCAGGGACATTGACGCGCAAACTGTAACCATGGATTCAGCACATGAGTTTAGACCCCATACATAGTTACATAAAATATATTTTCCCCTAATTTCCCTTATAGATGAATATACTGAAGTAAACAAAACGAATCATGATACAATAGAAAGGTTTCACAATATATATCAACATCAAAACCAATTTGCGAGTCCCTTGCAAAATAAGTAATAAGAAAAATAGATAATAACAAACCACTAAACGATAAAATAAGTAGCATAAAAGTCGTACGGTATAAAATCGAACATAATTCGATAATCGATCGAGTATTCAGTTTTTATGAGCTGACTATCATGGGAATAGGGACAAGTGCTGAATTCATCAAGAAATTTTTGCATGCCTTTAATGTTTCTAGATTTTTTGTTAAAGAAACTCGCATAATAAATGAGAATTTTCATGGAAATGTATAGTTTATTATGGGAAATTTTGGACGTATTTTTGTTACGTGCTGATTAATGTAGTAAATTGCCCCGTTAGTTATGTGGTCGCAAGCGCGACTGCTGAACGTGGGGCAAAGTGCTATTGGGCTATTCCATTAGAAATTGCTTAGCCCAGAGTTTGGAAGTTGGCGGTGTGATAACCCTGTGCCTCGGAAAGCACGCTAAACCGTTGGTCTTGCGCCTGATCTTTCTCTGTCTCGAGTGGGATTGCGTGCCGTCTCATCGGACTATGAGAGTGCGGGAAGAGTGTGCGGGAGAAGTGCATCTGTGTCTGCGAACACACACTTGTGCACTATAATAACTCCCTCGCCGAAATACGGTCTAGAAAACTATCATTAAATATTAAAAAGTGAAGGTATTTTTTTTCAGTATCATCAATAATGAATTAAGGTACTTATTGTACTTGCTTGCAATTAAGAATTGTAAGGATATCAATCTGTCAACTGTTGTTAAGTTAATTGATTGCTGAAGAATGTTTTCTGTTGGATTCTGATCGTTGTGCTCCGGTTTGGTAACGCCAATTATTTACCGACCATATTGCCGATCAATGCGATTAATCATATCATATTTTTTTTTTACAAAACTCATCATTGATATAATTTTCTGGGAAATCCTCATGAATGTCCTCCAGGCAAGTGGTGGGCGGAAAGGTCTGTCAGACTCTTACTTTCTTATAATTTTCTTCGAATAAGTAAATATGTATGCGTCTAGTGCAGTCACTCCCGACACCGACTTGATGACTGGCAAATATTCTTACCACGTCATGAGATATTCTTATAGTTCATGCCAACATGAGAGAAGAAGAAGAAGGTATTGGAACGGAGACTGCATCAGTAAAGAAACAAGGTAGGACTCTCAGTTGCCACGATCTACGTAGGGAGGCTAGTAGCAGCTGGATAAGAGTAGCCAAGGATCAAGTTAAATGGCGTGCTATTGGAGAGACCTTTGTCCAGCAGTGAACTGCTGCAGGCTGATGATGATAATGATGGGTTTAGAAATGTGTCCGAGAGAGTCTCACCGAATTATGTCAAAATTATTAGTTATCACCATTCTCCTGCCTCATCTCAATTTATTTGGGGTCAGTGCAACATGTCTTTTTCATCCATACTTCTACATTAGTCGTCATCTCGGTAATCACCCCCTTTCTAGTCATATAATTTTTCAAACAGTCTATCCATCGTTTCTTTGGACTTATAGCCATCCGCTTTCATACTCAAAACTTTCCTTATGACATCATCCTCATTCATCCGCATCACATGCCCTAAAATGACGAAATGACATATAGTTATTGCTATGAATGTAAGAAGACTTAAGGAAAACGTAAAGATAGGCAACATAAGTATTGAAATAGATTGTAATTGTATGTGAAACAAACATAGCAGCCTTGACGCAAACATTGGAGAAATGGTAATGGGGTAGAACTAGGTCTACTTAATTAGATTTCAATGACGAGGCGTGAGCGTTTTGAGCGTGAAACACGTTTAGTTGTTGTACAGTGTACTATTTTGAACACTGAATTGGATAAACGGTTGGCAACTGTGTTTTTTAAACAATAATGAGTTTTGAGTCTGCATCTTGTCAAGCTAGAGCAGTCGAGAGATTTTGGAGACGAATATAGAGTAGATTTCGTTAGTTTGATAAGGAGCCTGTCAAAACAACTTCTTTACGTGAGATGGGTGTGTCGTCACCCTTAGATTTCAATTAATTGAAGATGATAAATTTTACCTAGTAAATTATTTAGACACTTAAATTGACAAAATATAGCAGTCCAGTTTTTATACTTAAATGAATGATTGATGATTACGGATTCTGTCATCCGAAAAAAGGAAATTGTGTTATCGATTTCCAAAATCGAACTCATCTTGGGCAGTTTGAGACTACTCTAGTTTAGATGAATACTATGGTCTCTTTATAATTTTAGTTTAGACTAGCATCCAAACAAAACCACCCAACATCCACAATACCCTCCAAGTGTACACTAACTGTTGCTCCTCGCTTCCGTAGCTACATCTACACATAGAGATGGAAGTACACGTTAAAAACAGTCGTATTGTATTGATTTTGTTCGATCCGGAGCAGCCAGGCTCGCCTAAAGACTCCGCCGACTGTGCTAAGATCTCGTGTTTGTAGACTTGTAGAGGTAAATGCACTCTGCATTGCTTTCGTGGCAGTTTTGTGGGAGTGGAGTCTTGTTTGATAGTTTGCTGTTACACTGTAGATTAAGTTGACCTGTAAAGTTTTTATAAATAGGTAAAAATTTGGTAAAATTCGAAGACATGTGCCATCTACCAACCTGCACTGGGCCCGCGTGTTGGATTACGATTCACTCCAGAGGAAGTCTGTGTCCCAGCAGTGGGAACATTATAGGCTAATTATGCATTAAGTAATTATTTGGAGGCTGAGGTCTCTCTTTAAGGGTTAAAATATTTTAGTAGGATGATCGTATGTTAAGTATGAGGATGACAACATGTATAACGTATAACATAATGTTAAGTTAATGACTAACAATATTGTAAGCTCCCACAATCTGTCAAATTTCTTTAATAGATTTTCAATTTTATCGCTAAAACATTAGGTTCAAGGTTGATTGGGAACATTTTACAGTTTCGGGTAGCTTGATATGCTGGGGTCTGTACCCACACATGCCGTTCCGATACTCGTTCCAAGGAACGTTTATCTATGCAACCAGTGTTTCTCCTTCTAAGTGAATAACGGTATTCTGTTTTTATGAATAAAAAAGGTCTTAAATCATAACTTAAGCTGAGCTGACTTTTAAAATTATATTATTTGACAGAAGCAGTCTTACCAAGCGGTTTCGTATTACCCAGTAACTGGGTTGTGGAGGTCAGATAGGCAGTCCATCCATGTAAAATACTGGTACTCAGCTGCATCCGATTAGACTGGAAGCTGACCCCAACATAGTTGGGAAAAGGCTAGGCAGATGATAAGATAATTATTTGGGTGATCAGACTCATGTTGTCTATCATTAAAGTTAAAGCGTCTCTGAGCAAGAATACCAATATTAATTGAAAGGTTACGTTTGAGTCATGAAATTCGGTCTCGGTAGACTTTTGGAGTTTATCGAGCTGTAATTTCATGTCTTCAAGACAGAATAGACTTCATTTAAGCAATTCAATATAGACTTCGTTTGTGCAATTCAATAGCTTGGAAGGGTAGAACATTTGACACGTTCTGAAATTATTGTATTAAGTTAATAGGTGTTTTTGTGTGTCAGTTTTTTGAATACCCGTTATTATCTGCAGAGTTATTGCGTACCACACTATTAGTAGCAATGGGTTTTATTTTGACAGTTCAACAACATTCATTGCGTTATTTACGTTGGTGAGCAGACACTTTTTTCGAACGTATGAAGCAATGGATTAGCAATATCCTTCAAAATTATTCAGATTGAGATGGATAGTGTGCTACGCAATAAGGGTGCTGGTTTCTAACTGGAATACCAACACTTTCTTACCACAGTTAGCCATAGAAAAACAGCATCCTCCTGTCTGATAAATATTATCTACCAAAACTTTTGATCACCAAACCATTCACCAAAAGATAATGTAATTTTTTTAGGTACGGTCAGCAACAAAAGTCGGTTAACACTTCAGTTGTTTAAATCTTAATTATTGAGCAAAATATTCTTAAAAAAAAACATGTAGTATTTAAGAATAATTAACTCTTCGCTATTACATGAAATAGTGAAAACCACTGTATCGAAAGAAAGAAAAATCGCATCATTTTGTATCAATTTAGATGATGTGTAAAAGTAACAGAGTTAATTGAGTTTTGTTGCTGACTGTACACCCATGTCCACTTCCGAACTTGTTATTAAACTAACCCGAACGTGACCGAAAGCCGCGGAATCGCAAATATTTGACCGACATAGAATGCACAATACTTGACGTCACCCATTCATACTCCCACGCATGCAGGCGATCTATTTCTGGACACAAACTATGTGTTCTAATCGATGGGCTATTAAACGGCGGTACAGGCTATTTTTGGTACCTAATAAGTCAAATATTTCTGTTTCTGGGCTATTTAATTGAAATCTGTATTGGATCTTTTAAGTTAGGTTAAGGCAGTCTGTTACTATGCCACTGAATGCTACAGACCTCTTCTCATTCAGAGAAGGAACGAGTAATTATTGATCATGCTTAGACCATGCTTAGCATATTCAGCCTATAATGTTGCCATTGCCTAGGACACAGGCCTTCACGCTTTGAGAGGGGAGTGAGCTATAATATACCACGCGGGCGCAGTGCGGGTTGGTAGATGTCACATGTCTTCGAATTTCTAGTTCTAGGACATGCCGGTTTTCTCACGATGTTTTCCTAGATCACCGTGTTGCTTTCCGCGTTTTGAGAATTTGATACTCTAGGTCTTCCTTACACCCTAAGTCTGTGGTCTGAGAAAGTACAGTGAGTGCAATTAATTGTTTATTAAATTAACACAGTACCTACGTCAATTTACTGACCGAAATATGACAGTCATTTCATACGGCTGTCAACGAATGCCAGTAGTGATTTGACTGCCTAAGTGGGTGGATTACTGAAATTAATTATTTATCAAATTGGCACATACGCCAATTGGTCGTATTATAGCTATTTTCTTCAACTGTCAAAAAATTACAGTTGTGATTTGATTACACGGATAATTTAAGTTGGTAATCAGTTTGCAGTTTGATAGAGTCGTTACGGGTCGTCAGAAGCCCGAAAGTCTGACAACCAGTCTTAACAAGGGGTATCGTATTATCTAGTAACTGGGTTGTGGAGGTCAGATAGGCAGTCGCTCCATGTGAAATACTGGTATTAATTTGCATCCGGTTAGACTGGAAGCTGACCCCAACATAGTTGGGACAAGGCTAGGCAGATGATGAATCAGTTTGATTAATACCTTCCCTGACTTTACATTAGGCTGTTACAAAACCGTGCCTTATTACTTAATCCCCCTAAAGTAATCTTTTTAATAGCAAAACCCGACAAAAAACATGAAAAGATTGAGAAAATTTAAAAATTTCGTTCTATTGTCTAGCAGGCAACGTTTAAAAAGGGTAGGGGGGGGGGGGGGCTCGTCGAAAGTGGGGCGAATAAAATCAATAGGGGGTGCAGGGGTGTACTAAGTGAGTGAAACAGATCGGCCGGACGAATGTCGGACGGACGGTTGAAAATCGGACACCCGGACCCGGACGCGGGTTTTCTTTGTTAGATTGTGTTTTGTTTTTAAAAATGAGGAGTGTTAGGGTTGGTGTTTCTGGCGTGGAAAAGGTTCTGAGTCTAACTAATTAGTTGAAATTGAGTTTGGGCTATGCTAATTTATAATTGCGTGTACCGCTTAGGAGTTTTCTAGCCTTTGCTGGAACATAGAATGATTAATTGTTGTTTTATATTTTAAATTATGACTGATTTGTTATTCTGGGCACCAAGTTGGGCACAGGAAGTTTTAAAGCATACCTATGGGTTTCCTTAAATTGACGTTAGTAAAAATGTGTAGTGGTTTGGTCTGATTAAATTTTCACCTAAAAATAAGTGGTTCGGATATAATGATAAATAAATTAATGAATTGAGAACCTCTTAGGCCAGAGTTTTCAATAGTCAGATATTTTTTATCCGAGTTATATTACGGTATGACAACTGTCATATTTATTCTTCAGATAACCACCAAACCTTTATTCCTAGAATAAGTCGTCTTATCCTGAGAATAAATTTTGAATTTTTGACAGTTCTTCCATACTAGAACTGTCAGACGTCAATTTTATTCCACAACAAAAGACAATCTGAATTTGGTAACATTAGCCCTTACCTGTTTAAAAACGATTAAATGTCTACAACATCACCCAGCATTACAAACAAAAGGCGAATTAACTCCATCGTCGAATATTCGCCATAACAGGACCTATAGGAAGTAAAGTCCAACTAAACTCCACCCGATTTAAGCCAAACTAAGTTCACAGCTTCGTCCTTGACAGTAACGCTGCTTAACTTCGTGCCAGCCAACACACATGGTGTTATGTAAGCATACAATAACGTGTAGATGCAGTTATGGCGATGATCCAATCAATTAGGAACTTGAAAATTAATAAATACATCAACACGTATTTCCAAAGCAAAGCGGTTGGTCCCGGCTGTCATTCGTGGAACTTTGACAGTCATTACGGGTAGTCAGAATCCCGAAAGTCCGTCAACCAGTCTTACTAAGGGGTATCGTATTACCCAATAACTGGGTTGGGGAGATAAAATAGGCGGTCGCTCCATGTAAAATACTGGTATTCAGCTGCATCTGGTTAGACTGGAAGCCGACCCCAATATAGTTGGGAAAAGGCTAGGTAGATGATGATGATGATCATTAATTCAGCCTGTACTTTACGTAGAGGCAGGTAGACGTGGTCCCCACATATCACCAGTTATTGATAAGCTAAAGGAAAAGACGCGGCTAGCAGTTACGTCATTATCATCCTTTCAGCTCGAAATACGTCCACTTCCGGACATATGCCTCCCCTAAACACCGCTACTTCGACTGGTTCTGTGGCTGACTATGCTAGTAGGTAGGTATAGTTCATGTCCTCTAAGACCGAAAAATATCTATAACATTAAAAATCTTCACAGCTACAAATAAGATTGATCCAAATGTTATCTCAAATCAGTTTCCACGTGGCGAAGAATATAATAGTGTTATGTGTGAGCAAACGGCAATATGTGTTACATGTGCGGCGTTTGCGAAGCCCGTCTGAATCAACAAGTATGAATCTACTGCCGGGCGGTAGCTATAGTCCGGGCGGTAAGGAAGTTTTGATTGAGTTTGTCGACTGTTTTTGTCGAGTTTCGAGAAATTATGTTGGGAAAGACGTAACAGTTTATTTTTTCTTAACTTGTATGATTAGGTAAGCTGTTAAACGTAGCTATAAAATGGGTTGCTACACATAATATATCAGTAAATGGCTGAGATCGAATCCTGAGAAATGTAACACTGCTGCCTGCTTGAGTCTGTCAATTAATAAGTAAATGTTGTATAATTGTCTTACATGCTGCATGTATTTATTTGAGTTTTGAACATGTTACTATCTTGAAGGTTCTGGAGGAAGATTTTTGATTGAAACCCTGGAAAGTGTTACTATGATTTTTCCAATTTCAGATGATGTACTTTATGTTAAACTTAATCTCGATTGACTTAACAAAACCAAACCCTCAAGAACAAACGTGTGAATCCCAGACTTTAAGAAATTCTCTCTCTCTCTCTGAAATTCTGAACTCATCAACACAGTGAGCAAGTATTATGTTTAATGCTAGTTAGTTGTTAGATTTTCTCTATTAGAAAGAGGCCTTTACCCCACTTTGGGTCACATCAAAACTAATACAATACCTAAAAAAAATAGAAGTATAGATTCTTCCGACTTTCCGACTAACACACAACAAACACAAACATCTTCAACCCAAAATTTCCGACTCCCGCACTATAAATACAGCCCATCACCCTTGGTTGGCGCTTGTCGCACACACACTCATACACACTCACACATACATTACAATATTGGATTTTGTTTATGCAAAATGGCTTCACGTCCTATACCCTTTAACTGCTAATCAAATTATGAATACTAATTAGTTTCAGGTTTAGCATTAAAGTGGATTTAGTTTGTAGCTTCTGAAGTGTTGATTAGGGAGAATTTGTAATCCGGCACTAATAGCTTATTCCATTAAAAGGGACACGTGTAGCCATGGCCATGCATGGGCCAGTCTGACCCACTACCAGCTTTTTTAACTGGCTAATCTGGGCAAATGTCTCCAAACAATGGGTGCGTGAAGATGGACGGCGCCATCGAGGTCTGGTTCAAGGTGGCTCGGGAAACGAGTTCCTGGAAGATTGGTGGGGAGCCCTTTGTCCAGCAGTGGGAGAGAATAGGCTACTTAATAAAAAACCAAATCATTAAAGTTTAGACCGACAAACGAAGGATGGACTGTGAGAAAAATGATATGGTTGGAAAGGGGTGTGGCTACTGAGATTACAAATAATAGAGAAATATGACCGTTGGGTAGACGTGCTCTTGAGTGGAGACCGCGAATCGGTAAACGTAAGGTGGGACGCCCTCAGGCTAGGTGGAGCGATGATCTTCGCAGGATGACTGGTAGCAGCTGGATGAGAGTTGCCGAAAATCGAGTTGATTGGCGTGCATTAGGAGAGGCAGTGGACTGCTATAGGTAAGCTGATGATGATTTGAGGTTGCAGTATGATGTGTTAAAGTAATTGTTTGTTAGAGTTGATTATTCAATTGACATATTTTTTTTATTCGTAGAATAAAATTGACGTCTGGCAGTTTTTGTGTGGAAACTGAACTGTCAAAAATTCATAATTATTCCTCTGATACAACTATCTAGCGTTGGAAAAATTAGCCCTAAATGATTTTTAGTTTGTATTAGTCGATCGTACTATTTATTTATTCATTTATGTTTAATTATTTAGAGGTATTTTGTACAGACCTTTTCAAGTTTTTAGTGTTTATCAGTGGAAAATTGTAAATGGCTTTCAATTACATATTGTTTAAGAACACTGAACATTAGCTGTAAATTTTCCGAATATAATAAAATGGTTTCAAACTGGATTGCCTGTATATTTAATATGAAGTAGCTTAGTTATTGGGTCGACATAATTTTGTGCGGTGCAGTTTGGTCGTCTTAGAAATGGCCCTGACCTTTCAACTAGATGAGTCAGCAAATTATATCTCTCCCGAACGCCCCTTCTATGTAGTGAGTTTGACGGCTAACACACACACAAAATGTCGAAAGGTCAATCCTATTTTTATTTCTTACTAGCTGACCATCGTACCGCCATATTTTTTTTTTCTTTTATTTTCTTCTGTACAAACCTTGTCCTGACGAACACAAAAAAAAAGGATTATCCAATTTGTGTTATTATTACTAACGTGTGCTTAACGTACGTCTTTGAGAAAAGGTAAAAATTTGGTCGTAGAACCGGTTGAAGTGTCAATGCTTGGGGAAGGCCTATGTCCAGCAGTGGACGTGTTCCGGCTGAAATGATGTTGATGAGTAGTCAGTTTCTATATTTTCAGGCCTTGTTTTACAGTGCGCAGATAGGCACTAGCTTCCAAGAAGATTTAATGAAAATATTTTATGCCAGTTCTTTCCTAACCGGAAGCTAGTAGAACAGGTCATCCTGCTAATATTATAAACGTGAAAGTTTGCATGGATGGATGGATGGATGTTTGTTATTCTTTCACGCAAAAACAACTGAACGAATTTGGATGAAATTTGGCACACAGGTGGTTTATAACCAGGATTAACATATAGGATACTTTCTATCTCGATATTCCCACGGGATCGAATCTTATGCGGGTGAAATCGCGAGGCGCAGGTAGTTATATTATATATATTTATGTTTGGGTGCGGTTTATATACCGTTTGGGTGCGGTTATCAAACATTCATAGATAACCCAACGTATGTTAGTGTATGTTATATATGGATCATAGGATACGTCCTACAAGGTTATAGCAGGATGTCCTACGGGAAGTCAGTTTCAGAGATAAAACGGTTCTGTGATAAGCTAACACTGATTTCATTTGCTGCGGGGTAATTGCGTAACACATTAATAGTATCAATGGCTTTCAATTTAACAGTTCAACAACATTCATTGCGTTATTTACGTTGTTGGGCAGACAAATTTTTCGAACATATGAAGCAATGGATTAGCAATATCCTTCAAAATTACTCAGATTGAGATTGGTAGTGTGTTACAGAATTAGGATGCTGGGAAGTTTATTGCGCCACTTCTTCTTCCCAGCTAAAGCACTATAGGACGTGGTGAAGGGCGGGAGTTTTGGGGGAGAACTGTCTTATGTAAGTTTGAGGTTCAAAAAGTATTGATTCTCAGCCTAGTTTGAATAAATGACTATTGATTATGAAAACTAGTGTGAGTTCCTATGCGTATGTATTTAACCTGTAGAGTACCCTGTATTATGAGTGCAATTTGTAGGTAGAATTTTGAACAAGAATGGGTCGTCACCCCTGATAATATTTTTAAGTAGGGGAAGACCAAAGAAACGATGGATGGATTGTGTGAATGATGATATGGTTAGAAAGGGTGTGACTACTGAGATGACGATTAATAGAGAAGTATGGAAGAAAAAGACATGTTGTGCCGACTCCAAATTAACCGTTATAGGGTCAGAAGAATGATTACGTATTGATAATATTTCGCTATATAGTTTTACACCTAAGAATTCCAATTGAATTCTACCACTTTTCACCAGTTACTTCCTCAAAATCCCATGAACAAAACGGTGCAATTGGTGAACAATCAGAATGACATCAGCTGACAAATGCTTCACAGGATGTGGATTCATAACACCTATTATTATAAATCATTTTGCTGCCAGTAGCCCTATACGCTTCTCAAGCGACCTAGACTTTAAAAACAAATGCTTTTGTCATATTGACCTTGGAGTAATAGAGAATAGATCATGTTTTCATAGCTATGAAACCTAGCTAAAGAAATGGGTATCCAATATGATTTTGATTGAGAACTTGATATTTGTGTGAATGTTTAAAATATTTAAGAGCAGTGGTTGCTCAGTGGTAACGGCTACGACTTGCGAGTTGTAGGTCGTAGGTTCGAACCCAGATAGGCGCTTTACTTTATATAAATTATTTCATCACCACTGCTCTTAAAACGGTGAAGGAAAACATCGTGAGAAAACCGCCATGTCCTAAAACTAACACTAATCCTACTAATATTATAAATGTGAAAGTTTGTATGGATGGATGGATGGATGGATGTTTGTTACTCTTTCACGCAAAAACTACCGAACGGATTTGGATGAAATTTGGCACACAGATGGTTTATAATCAGGATTAATATATAGGATACTTTTTATCGCGATATCCCCACGGGATCGAAACTTATGCGGGTGAAACCGCGGGGCGCAGCTAGTATTATAAATGCGAAAGTTTGTTTGGACGGATGGATGGATGTTTGTTACTCTTTCACGCAAAAACTACTGAACGGATTTAGATGAAATTTGCCACACAGATAGTTTATAACCAGTATTAATACATGGAATACTTTTTATCCCGATATTCCCACGGGATAGAAACTTATGCGGATTTTTACCTGCTTAAGTTTCTACCGCAGGGTGCTGATAGTGTTAATCATAAGGATAAATAGAAACAAAACCGTCCCTAAACGATATCCGAAAATACAATACCACGTTACACAATAGGTGAGCCCAAAACAATAATATTTTCGATCGCATAGGAAAAACGATATCTGATCTATTTTGAAATAATTCGACGTATTTTCCCTCCTCATATGGACATGGCAACCGAATTAATTACGTCATCAACGAAACCTAGACAATACAAATAATTTACGCAAGTTTATCGGCTCTTGACGTGACCTGGGGGCTTACCACCAGCTCTTATAGCAGGGCAGAAGTTGAACTGCACTGCTTTTTTGATCTATGACTTAGTACAAAAAAGCAGTGCAGTTCAACTTTTGCCCTTCTTTATGAGCTGGTGGTAAGCCCCCAGAGCGCAGGCCTATTATTTAGCCAAATAATCACAATTGCCATCCATATAATCAGCCTATAACGTTCCCACTGCTGGGACACAGACCTTCTCTCCGTGAGAGGGCTGTAATCCACCACGCGGGCCCAGTGCGGGTTGGTAGATGTCACATATCTTCGAATTTTTGGTCCTAAGACATGCCAGTTTCCTCACAACGTTTTCCTTCACCTTGACAGCATTGGTCATGAAAAAATTTACTAAAATTAGAGCGCCTGTCTAGGTTCGAACCTACGACTTAAAGACTCGGTAAGTCACTGCCTTTACCACTAGGCGACCACCGCTCCTACGACGTGGCAATACTGCCTGGCTTTTGGGCACGTTTCCTGTTGATTGCACTCAGGCAAATGATGTTTTCTCCTCCTTTTTTATATACATGTACATATGGTTGTTACTTTTTTAAGACTGTTAGCTTATATATTATGTTAATATTATCTTACCCGGTAGAACTAGAATAAATAATGCAGGTAAGTCGCAAAGCATAGTATTTGCAATTCGTCTAGACTGCATTTTGACTAGGTCGAGGTTTTGTCAAGGTCGTTGCAATGCTACTGGAATTATAGGAAAAAATTCAAAACTTGATGTAATTTCAGGAAAATGTGAAACCACCATACAATATCATCATAATCATTTCAGACGAAAGACGTCCACTGCTGGACATAGACCTCCCCAAGCACCGCCACTTCGACCAGTTCTGTGCTCTTCAGGAGGTCATCGGTCCACCTTGTGGGAGGCCTTCCAACGCTACATACGTGTTCCAGTACGCGGTCGCCACTCCAGAACATTTCAGCCCCACTGGCTATCTGTTCTGCGAGCAATGTAGTCTGCTCACTGCCACTTAAGTTTGGCAATTCTTTGGGCTATGTCGGTTACCTTGGTTCTCCACCACTTAACGATTCCTTACTTCGAAACTAAGTCAATTCCTTAGTTAATCCCGCCAATCACGCGTTGATTTCGCGCGGTTTCGTTCATTTTGTCATAGAGAATTACGTCCTGATTCGATCACGTATGGACATTATTAAACACTAGCTACACCCCGCGGTTTCACCCGTATAAGTTTCGATTCCGTGGGAATATCGGGATAAATAGTATCCTATATGTTAATCCTGGTTATAAATCATCTGTGTGCTAAACTTCATCAAAATCCATTCAGTAGTTTTTGCGTGAAAGAGTAACAAATATCCATCCATACAAACTTTCACGTTTATAATATTAGTAGGATTAATTTTTAACTGTTTACTTTTCATTTTGTATGAGGAAAAGGTATTTCTGTAAGCTACGCATTATTTTGGTTACTGTCAAGTAAAAATCATGACAAAAAAATTATGAAGTACCTATCTAGGTGTGTCAATGAATACAAAAAATCAAAATGAGGATAATGTTTACTTAAACATTCAATTCCGTTAGTAAAATTCAGTGAATGGGTTTATTTAGGTTGTGCGTTGTCAGATCAGAGGGCTTACCACCAGCTCTTGTAGCGGGGCAGAAGTGGAACTGCACTGATTTTTTGTTCTATTACTAAGTACAAAAAAGCAGTGCAGTTCAACTTCTACCCTGCTATAAGAGCTGGTGGTAAGCCCCCAGTAGTGATATTCTGAAAAATCTCACACGTGAAAACATAGATGAAGTGAGCTTTCATTTCACCTGATGCTAGGAATTGGCACTATATTGACAGTTCACTATAAGATCACTTCTCTGACGATTTCACGGTGAAATGTTTACAGAATACATCAGCAGTAAGACTAGTCGCGCGGCGCGGCGATGTTTTTCTTGTGCACTCAATTTTCAACGCACTGCTTAGCGCCGAGAGTTAAAAATCCAACAGTGTGTTTTTTGACGCGCAAGAATACGCTTTATTGGATTCTCAACTCTCGGCTCAACACTGAGAGTTGAGAATGCAGTGCGCGATAAAATCCCGCCGCGATATTTTTATTTTTATAAGGTGTTGTGTGAAAAAACTTAAATGAAATATAACTGTCTCACAAAGTCACATTTTAACAATTCTATGAAAACCTGAGCGTGCAAATATAGGAGAAATATTGCAAAACAATGCTGATTCATTATAACCGAATATTTAACACTTAGGCATTGGCTGGCATAGTGACACACTTTATTATATGTGGTGATAGCCAAATTGTTGTACAGACGCCAAAACATTAAGCTACTACAATCTGTCAAATTTCTTTGATAGATGTTCAACTTTATCTTTAAAGCATTAAGGTTCAAGGTTGATTGGGAAAATTTGACAGTTTCGGGCTAGTTTGACCTTCTGGCGTCTGTACTTAGAACAGTTAGAGGGACAATGTAGCTTTAATTTTGTGTTTAAAAGGAAATTAATGACGTATTTACTGATTAAAGTGACCGCAACTCAGTCAAGTCTGCGAATGTTCGGTGATAAAGTTGGTTCCAATAATACTTTTGTGTATTTGAGTAGGTGGGTACTGTAAGGTCCTTTAAACTGCTTGATAATTACGTTACACACTCACAGTAGCAATGTATTTCATATTAATAATTCAACAACATTCATTGCGTTATTTAAGTTGTAGATAGACAAATTTTTCAAACATATGAAGCAATGGATTAGCAATATCCTTCAGATTTAGTGCGTTAAGCAATTGGGGTGCTGGAGAGTTGGTTGCGCCACTTTTTCCCAGCTAATGCCCTAGGAAGAACTGAAGGGCGGGCGTTTTGGGCTGTGACGACCTTAAATATTTGGAGATAAATGAAATGAAATTGTTTGTTTTATAAATATATAAAAACATGTACATGTCGACATTTTCTATCTGACTACCTACCCCTGAGAAGAAATGGTGAAACAAACTCAAAGTTGCTTTTAATGTCCAGGACATAATCTTGGTCAGATCATGTGAGGACCATGTAGATTAGTGTCTGAAATTATCTTTTGAGGAAAGTACCACACCGATTTGAGTGTACGAGCCCAGCAGTCCAAGCATTTGTCAGTAATCGTGTAGCCTGTAGCGGTATCTACAACGCCACATGCGAAAAACGCGTCATACCGACGTCACGCAAAATCCTGCATCTCGCAAGCAGAGTTCATCGCGCAACTAGCATATATACAAACGCCCCGACATGAATCATTGGGCAGTTGCCCGCAAGACACGACACCCGTCTGGTCGGAGGATCCTCCCTTTTCTATGGAGGATGAGTGAACTTTACACCCTGTTCCTCATACCTCTATAGAGGTATGAGGAACAGGGTGTAAAGTAGAGTAAGTGAACTTTACACCCTGTTCCTCATTAGTTCCTCAGTAGTTCCCTGTTCAGCATATATACAAACGCCCCGACATGAATCATTGGGCAGTTGCCCGCAAGACACGACACCCGTCTGGTCGGAGGATCCTCCCTTTTCTATGGAGGATGAGTGAACTTTACACCCTGTTCCTCATACCTCTATAGAGGTATGAGGAACAGGGTGTAAAGTAGAGTAAGTGAACTTTACACCCTGTTCCTCATACCTCTATAGAGGTATGAGGAACAGGGTGTAAAGTTCACTCATACTCTATAGAAAAGGGAGGATCCTCTGACCAGACGGGTGTTTTGTCTGGCGGGCAATTGCCCAACGATTGATGTTGGGAAATTGTATCTATGCTAATTGCGCGGTAAACTCTGCTTGCGAGATGTAGGATTTGCGTGACGTCAGTATGACGCTTTGTTCGCATGTGGCGTTGTAGATACCGCTACATCACTCCCCTCCGGAGACCGGAGGTCGATAGTGGACTGAGTCTTGTATCTTGCGATAATTGCCAGGCCAGCTGAGGTTCCAGTGAGTCGGAACCGGTTGCCGCATAGTTCACGGTGAGTCGGAACTGTCTGCGGAGTTGTCCCCAGTGAGTCGGGGTGGCGCTGCGTTATATTCCAGTGCGTCGGATGTACAGCGCCGGGTTGAGGCTGGCTGCTGCGTCGACCAGGAGAGGGTGCTCTGCTTGTTGACCGGCCGAAAGTGCAGTGTGCTGTGCCGAGGTTGCTGATGAGGCTGAGGGTGATGACCAGGTATGCGCGGACGCTGCATGCTGGTGGTCAGGATACCCGTAGAAGCCGTGGATGCTGGCTGGCTGTGACTCGCCGCTAAAGCTTGCGGGAGTGATGATGATGACGACACGCTGAAGTGATTGCACGAAGGCTGCGCTGACGTTCATGTCCGGGGTCACCAGTATAGAGGTATGAGGAACAGGGTGTAAAGTTCACTCATACTCTATAGAAAAGGGAGGATCCTCCGACCAGACGGGTGTTTTGTCTGGCGGGCAATTGCCCAACGATTGGTGTTGGGAAATTGTATCTATGCTAATTGCGCGGTAAACTCTGCTTGCGAGATGTAGGATTTGCGTGACGTCGGTATGACGCTTTGTTCGCATGTGGCGTTGTAGATACCGCTACACCTCCATAAGCCTAACTAAGAACTTGAGGAGCTCAACGACTCGACAAACAATACTAAAGAAACGATATTTGGGTATGGATATGAAGATGGTTCCCAACTTATATCATACCTACTTAACCAGGCACATCCGTACCAATTTTTTTATAGAACTAAGTAATGAGTTTGTTTACGGAAAATTCGAGCCAAAGGAATTCCTACCTACTAACATTTTCACACGCTTAGATCTAACGAAAATATTTGAGCAACAAAATATAGAACTAAGTACCTACTATGTAACAAAAAGTGAGTGTAGTATTGCGCATGATCATCTAATTGTTATACGGGTTGTAGACTGCGCTGACGCCTATAATAATGTAGGTAAACTGTAGACTGATATTGTCACATGGGTTTGTCTTTAATAAAAAAATAATATGAACTATAAATAATGCTACATACCTATATTAAAATTCTATTTAAGTTTCAAATTGACGTTATTTAAAATTAAATAAATGTCAACTTAATTTTAACGGTAGGTAATTAAGTTGATTTAAGAGTGACTAGCACTATTGAAAAAGTTATAAAAATGTTTGAATTTGTAGCGTAAACTGAACTTTATTGTGTAGGAATCAAAGTTATTTTTCCATAAACTCATATTTGTTTACATTTTTGGCGAATTAGTCGCGATTGCAGATAAGGTATCGGAAGTAGGATAGTACATATTAGTAGGAAGTAGAATTTTCTATAGACATTAGAAGTTCATCATTCAACAACACAAACTGTCGTTTTAGCCATAATATCTAATTGCATGCGAAATATTTAAGTATTGTTTTCACACGCTAGGTTGTGCCTCTTGGCGTTATTTGATATTTAGGACGAGACGAGATTTTTGTTTATATTTTTATAGGGTTATGTTAGTTCGTTTAGGTGGAAATTGCTAGTAGTTACACTGTTCTTGTGAGTTGTTTTAATCTAATTTGAGTTAGGTTACATTTGGGGTGTACTATTGACGTGGTCGTCTTGTTTAATTACTCTAAAATGAATACCATCTCAAAAAAGGAAAATATAAGTATTTAGATATAGACTGGATATAGGTACTTTTTTAAATCTTTTTTGAGTAACTTTCATCTTCTTATAAATATAAATAAATCTATACAAATAAATACAATTTTAGTGTCTGTTGTGTCAAAATAACAGCGTTTTACTAAATTATATCTAACAATAAACAATTTTTAAAATGTTTGTCTGTCTGTTTGTTCCAGCTAATCTACGAAATGGCTAAACCGATTTTAACTGGACTTTCACTGGCAGACACCTGATGTTATAAGGAGTAAGTTAGGTCACTTTTATTTTAGAAAAATATTTAGTAATGAGACACATTATTATTTTCCGACATGCACGTAAACGAAGTCGAGGGCTCAGCTAGTTAATAATGATTTATGTGACAACAGATAAAATAACATGCAACATTTGATACCTAAAACTACACTACCGAAGCATAATCATTTTCAATTTACGCTATGAAAGGCAGTGCCCCAAATCTGGCATGTCAGACCAAAATTACATCAAACACTAATAGTTACAAACACTGTTAGATAACCATGATTCAAACACGTGTCCTTTCAATCTAGGCGCGAAATATAATCGCCTATCGCCCGGTCTAGGAATGGACACAAGGTCTGGGATCTAGGTCGACTTGTTTCGGTTGCAACTTAGTTTTAGACAGTGTGACAGACAGGACGAGATGCTGTCTCGCAAGGTAAAGGTCTGAAGTAATAGTCGACCTAATTAACTTCTGGAGGGAGGTGGGCTGGTTGGAATAACCACCGACTGCCGCTATGGCCCACGCACAATGGTCCACTTGAAGGACTAAGTAGGAAAACCAAACCCACAACATAGAAAGGTCTGAAGTAATCTTATGAAGAGAACACAAGACACATTCAAACAACGGGATCAGGGAGTTCGTTGTCCATATCCGCAGTTAGGTTACCTATACCGAGATAGAAGATTTGAGCCTAGGGTTTGCGAATACCAGACCGTTGAGTCCAGGTTTCTGAAGTAAGTCAGTGGTTCTCTCATTATTAACTTATAAATAAAAGATGACATTGAAAAAGTCACTTGCCAAATCTGAACTCACAACCTCGTGCTCGAGAAGTGGATCTCTTAACCTCCGAGTCTTAACGACATTTAGAAAAATTACAACATTAACATAACATCATGCTATTTTATCCCGAAGGGGCAGGCAGGGACTTTAGTTAACCCATATTTCACCAGTTCTATGTTACAAATAATATAATGCGAGCTTAGTGCCATTTACCGGGCACAAAATAATCTAGTATCTAGATTCCTACTAAAAAATCCATGCTTATAAACTACTAACACCACCAACCAGACCAACAACTTGACATACAAAAATTCATAGAGATCTATATAAAGATCATAATCACAATAATATCTAGTTATTGAATAATTTTATTATCTGACTCTAGACACAAATTATATTAGCCTATCGCTTAGTCTATAATGGACACAAGGTCTAAAATCTAGGTCAACCAGTTTCGGTGCTGAGCTAAGTAAGTACTTACGAGCGGTCAGCGTGTTTTTGGTTCGGTTTTTGTTCTGTTTAGGTAATTAATTAATGTTAATTATTCATAATATTTAAGCTGTTTTCGAATGGATAGAATAAGTAGTGCTACTAATATTGTAAACGTGAAAGTTTGTATGGATGGATGGATGTTTGTTACTCTTTCACGCAAAAACTACTGAACGGATTTGAATGTAATTTGGCACACAGAGGGTTTATGACCAGGATTAACATATAGGATACTTTTTATCTCGATATTCCCACGGGATCGAAACTTATGCGGGTGAAACCGCGGGGCGAAGCAGATTATCATAATCTCCGGTCCTTATCACCATTTATTTGGGGTCACTTAAAGCATATCTTTCCTTCCATGCTTCTCTATTAGTCGTCATCTCGGTAGTCACCCCCTTTCTAACTATATCATCATTCACACAGTTAATCCATCGTTTCGTTGGTCTTCCCCTACTCTTATAGCCATCGACGTTCATACACAAAACCGCAGATAAGTAACCACTTTTAAAATCCTACTAATAACGTGAAAGTTTGTATGGATGGATGGATGGATGGATGGATGAATGGATGGATGTTTGTTACTCTTTCACGCAAGAACTACTGAACGGATTTGAATGAAAATGAAATTTGGCACACAGATAGTTTATAACCCGGATTAACACATAGGATACTTTTTATCCCGATATTCCCACGGGATCGAAACTTATGCGGGGGAAACCGCGGGGCGCAGCTAGTAAAAAATTAAAACGCAAGCTAATAATTTTCTATTTAGTAAACCAGCGACTTTGTCAACAAGCTTCCTTCCAGAACTTGAGTCAGTAATCAATATATTCAATTATATATAATTTACCGAGGGAAAGTAACCAGCTGAAACTAATCCGTAATTATACGGTAACCCTGTAATAACTTCATTGTATTTATTTACTTTGAATATTTCTTGGAATGACAGACAAAGGAACTAGCGTAGCATTTGAAATTAGCATAAAGCATAACATAGCATAATCAGCCATAACGTTCCCACTGCTGGGAAACAAGCCTCCTCCCTTCTAGAGGGAGCGGGCTGTAATCTATCGCACTGGCCTAGTATGGGGTGGTGATACTTAGTGCTTATCCGGACAAATTCATTCACTATGAGACCAACTTATTATATCCCATAGACATCATCAGGATCATGCTCTTGCCCCTTATCCCAGTTTATTTGACGTCAGCACAACATGCCTTTTTTTTCATAATACCTACTCTATTTGTGTCATACACAACCGTCGCCAACATGCCGCTCGTGTGTTTGAGCGCGATGCTCAAATACCTACACAAGAGGAGCCTGTGGCCAAATAATAACAGCCGTACAGGTCGATCGATCAGGTTAAGCTACACTTGCCGCGGTTGGTCTGTGGATGGGTGACCATCTTTACATAACGAGACCCCTCGATCCATGCCACGGAAAACACGTTAATCTGTTGGCCCCGGCTGTCATTCGTGGATCTTTCACAGTTGTTACGAGTAGTCTGTAGCCCGAAAGTCTGACAATGAGTCTTACCAAGGGGTATCGTACCCAGTAACTGGGTTGTGGAGGTCAAATAGGCAGTCGCTCCATGTAAAATACTGGTATTCAGCTGCATCCGGTTAGACTGGAAGCCGACCCCAACATAGTTGGGAAAAGGCTAGGCAGATGGTGGGAATGCTTACATGGGTTCACGATCGGCACGTTGTCGACGTCTGCAGTTCCCTCTGCCGCTGACGCGTGCCGCTCGTGTGTATGAACACTCGGGTAGTCGTCATTTTGGTAGTCACCCCCTTTCTAGCCACATCATCCTTCACACAGTCCATCCATCACATTTATTTATTTATTTAAACTTTTCGCACAAAAAGGTACAAAGGCGGACTTAATGCCTTAGGCATTCTCTACCAGTCAAGTGGTGAAGAGAATAGATGGCAGGTGCTTTGGTTGAGAGGGACAATAATAATAAAAAAACTCTTAAAACTAGGTACACAAATACATAAATAGGTTATATACACATACATATTATTACTATAATATATATATTTTTTTTTTCTTCCCATTTCTTTGGTGTCTTCCTCTGCGCTTGTCGCCATCCATTGTGAGTTTGCTTCGGCCTTTCTTCTCAGAGAACTCATATAGGAAACGCCGAAATCATCTTGAATCAAAGTGATTCCGAAATCCTATTTATAGAATAAATAATTTCATTTCGTTTCACCCCCAATTATACTCAAAACTTTTCTCACGATATTGTCCTCATTTTATTGAACAGAACATTTTTTATCTATAATAAAATGTAGTATTGATGAATGCCCAAGATGTCAAGACCGACATAGAAATATCGAATTTCAGTCCAACATACCAAGGCTATGTCAGCTTTAAAATAACTTCAAAATTATGATTATGTGCACAAATAACATTTTGTTGCAGCCAAAATCACGAAACCACACAAAAATACTGTAAACTAGGTAAACGCTTACTTTTGTTCAGCACGCCACATCGCGATTACTTGCTAAAATGGTATCGCTGAAAGTACTGGGTTCCGCGGTTTTGGAAATAACTTTAGCAACCACGAAACTAGGACCTGCACCCTGATTGAGGAACATACTATCAACCTCAATCTGAATCATTTTCAAAGGTATTGCTAATCCATTGCTTCATATGCTCGAAAAATGTATCTGCTCAACAACGTAAATAACGCAATGAATGTTGTTGAACTGTCAAAATGAAAGCCATTGCTACTGTCAGTGTGTTACGCAACTACCCCGCAGAAACTTCTTTCGTAATGACACTTCACATTTCACTTCTGAAAAGAAATATTAGTTTTGTCATGATGTCGCAGCGGCCATCTTCGTGTTGCTTTTAAGATATAAAACGGAATTTTAGTAAAGCTAAGTTTGGTAGTGGATCTACTAGTTCGTGTCAGTCTTAGTTCTTATACTTTACTTTTAGCATCACCTGCCTAGCTTTTTCCCAACTATGTTGAGGTCAGCTTCCAGTCTAACCGAATGCAGCTAAATACCAGTATTTTACATGAAGCGCTAGATTATCTGACCTCCACAACACAGTTACTAGATACTCGTAAAGACTGTCGAAGATCCGCGAATGACAATTGGACCAACTACTTAACGTGTTTTCCAATGCACGGTGACGTAATGGATGGTTACCCATCCCCCGAATTGACCTCGGCAAGCATTACTTAACCTTAAAGATTACCTCCTGCGTCTGTTATTATTTAGCCACGAGCCCTAAATGAAAGCGTACAATCGACCTAAATAGAAGCGTCATCAAAACGGATCCCTAACCTCCAAAATGGAGTAAAAAATCCAGGTTTCAATACTATTCCCACTTACAGAGGCCACGACACAACACCGCTTCTCGTTTTTCGTCAATATCTCGTTGTTTTTCGCCGTTGACTTACTCGTTTTTCTCGTTTTAGCCCGTCGTTGGCTACCGGGCGCCCGGCCGGCGCGGCTTTCAGTTTTTTCCACGAATTTTACTCGCTCAAGGTGGGTAGGTAGCGATTTACGAAAAATTTTCGTGTTTGGAGTGGAATGGAGCAGTTGACACAATGTTTGTTTTATTTTGAGGACCGTTCCTTATTTTGCAATGATATTTAAGGCACGACCATGACACGATCATGCGACGCGACCTTCGCAGGATGAGATTTGCCGAAAATCGAGTTGAATGGCGTGCAATAGGAGAGGCCTATGTCCAGCAGTGGACTGCTGTAGGCTGTTGATGATGATTTAAGACACTCTCGTCTACTAAATAATAGCTTATTATTTCCTGAAACGACATCGACATCGCGGCAGGCTGGCAGGAGATGGCGGGATGGATGAGCTGGTCTCACTTAATAAAGATTGGTCCTTGGCAGCTCTTGTCAAAGAGATGCTGAAATAGAGTAGGGGTCTTTGCCCAGCACTGGGTCATTAATGGCTAACAATAATAATTTACTGAGAACAGCCCATGACATGATAAGATTTTAACAAATCAGCAGGCGATATAGGCGCTGACCAAAGTGCATCGGACTTATAGGGTGGCAGGGACATGATTCCGGAATCCCCTGAGTTGAAATTTTTCGCCAGTTACTAAAAAAAAAAATTTGCTGTTCCATACATTATCACGGTGTAGGAATTACACTTTTCTATGAAACAGGTGATTTTTTTTTATAACCGGCGAAAGTATAACTTATTACTACTTATAGTAATAGAAACGTTAGATAGAGGGTCTAGATTTATTTGCTGATTTCATGGTTACAGTTTGCGCGTCGATATACCTAATTCGTAGATTTTAATCCACAACACACACAATAGGAAGTGAAAGAAGCTGACATTGAAACCTATTGATAAAGCTTAATTCCAAGGTTTGCTTTCTAACATGAGCACATTACTTAACCACTTGACTTTGACGTGAAGTACAGATTGTGGACTACCATTTTAGCTGTTGGACTGACAAAACATCACGCTTGTATTCCCCTAAGGATTCAGCAGAGGTGCACCTAGCGCACACACATTTCGCCAGTTCTTCATAACACTCGCTTTATATACCATAACTAGCATTTGCCCACGATTTTGTCCGCGTAGAATTCAACTATATTATAAAACAATTATCCATTAGCACTCAGCAATAGATTAGCTTTCTATCAGTGTAACAGTTTTTTTAATCGGATCAGTATTTTCAGAGAATACATCTTAAAAACAAACAATTAATAAAAAATAAAAAAATAAATCTTTATAAATGATTATTATTCTAGACAAGTCGTGCAGAGTGGTTTTACCTGCATAAGCCTCAATCCCGTAGGGAATACGGCATAAAATCGAGGTCATGGTCTAGCCACGTGCTAAATTTAACCCAAATCGGTTCAGCCGTTTTAGCGTGAAAGCGTAACAAACAAACAGACAAAAATTCAAATATTTTCTCTTTATAATATTAGTTCAAACACAGTTTTCAGAAAAACTATAGTGGGTATATTCCTGAAATAAATATAATTTTTTATTAACCAAAAATTTTTTAGGGATTTTTTTACAGGTCCACTCCATAGTTTTTTCGTCGCGATCCATTTCGGCTAACTAGTTACTTCGGCGACTAGATATAGTCAAGTGTTTTGCGACAGTTTCGTGTCTACTCGGAACTATTCGGAGCTACTCGTGACGCGACGCGACATTCGGGGAAATTGCAATTTTTTTTTGTTTTCCCTAAACGACAAAGGAAATTAGGCTGCATGAAACGGACAGCGCTTTTTAAGTGATTCAGCGAACTAGGGTATTTTGGTAATGCTACTAAAAATTGAACTGGTGTGTATAACTTTTTGAGTGATCTAAGGAATATGTAATCAGAAAAAAGGGATGGGTGTATGAAAAATTTAAGAAGCAGTCGTGGTCCAGTAGTAGAGGCCTCGACTTATGAGTTGTAGGTCGTGGGTTTGAACCCAGTCAGGCCTTATTTTGTGTTGGTAATTTAATCCCAACAGCTCTCACATAGGTGAAGGAAAATATCGTAAGGAAACCGGCATGCTTAGAACCAAACATTCAGAGACATGTGACATCTACCAACCCGCGTTGGGACCGCGTGGTAGATTACAGCCTACTCCCTCTCGGAGAGAGAAGGCCTGTGTCCCAACAGTGGGAACAATATAGGCTGATTATGATCTGAAGAAATATGTGTAGAGATTTTTCATGTCAGGATAAGAAAAATTTAGACGATTTAAATTGTTGCCCAATAACAGCTTAAAAAGCTTTTATTGATTTTTTTTTTATATTTCAGATTCAGACTAATATTTCTTTGTTCAATAAATCCTACTTCCTACTAATATTATAATCGTGAAAGTTTGTGTGGATGGATGGATGTTTGTTTCTCTTTCACGCAAAAACTACTGAACGGATTATGATGAAACTTTACTGTAATATAACTTATACATCCGAATAACACATAGGATACTTTTCATTCCGATATTCCCATGGGATCGACACTTATGCGGGTGAAACCTCGCTGCTAGTAAAGTATCTTCACAAAAATCCTTAATCACTTCTCAATTAACGTCTACCCGCCTTCTAGGCCTATTAACTACTGCTTCCTACCCACAAATTACACCAGATCTACCTATCCGCCTAACATTATCCCTATTCTTCATCCTACCCTCATTTTCAAACTTTTTTCGTTCCATTTTGGCAAAATAGAGTATTTAAGTTCGCCAACCGCCTGTAAAATTGCACTATCCGTAATTATCCTGAAATTTTCAGCTGAAACCCGCTCGAAACAGTCTGCTGTGAGAGTAGTTGCATGTTTTCATGGTTACTATTATGTTATAACGTGTTACGGTTTTGGTACAAATTGTACCAAAACCGTAACAACCGTAACAACTGGGCATCTTACCGTACAATGCCCTGCTAGGTAGGTTTTCAGTGTCGCCGTTTTAGTGAAATACTTTTTGTTTGGTTATGTTTTCTATGGATGTTTAAGTTTACACTTAACTTTGTCATAATTATTATTTAATATTCCTCTTTTTGATTTTATTTTGTTTTTGTATATATTTTGTATGTATATATTATTATATATAAGTTAGAGAGCAGTGGTGGCTCAGTGGTAATGACCCCAACTTACGAGTTGTAGATCGTGGGTTCGAACTCAGGCAAGCGCTTTAATTTGTACAAATAATTTCATCAGCACTGCTCTCAAAACGGTGAAGGAAAACATCGTGAAGAAACCGGCATATCCTAGAACCAAAATCATCCAAAATTGGTCATTTTCTGTTTTTACGTCACCCATACTCATTTTTTTATATTTTATTAAAGACGACCTAGTTGTTCAGCTTTCAGCTCAGTAATAGACAAACAGTATGTTCATGTAATTGAAAACTCTGTGTATTTTTTACTAAAAGCTGTTGTTCGACCAAAAATCAATGGTGTGCCTGAAACCTGAAAGTAGGACTAAGTTAGTGGGGACGTGATTTTAAAGTAGACGACGAGTTGGGGCTTAAAGCGTTAATCTATTTATAGAGGTGGTCATAGTACGTAAATGAAGTTTACAGATATGTGTCAATCAATTTACAAAGCATTAAAAAAATATATCTATCTATACACCGTTAAATTTTGATCGTAAAACAACCTTAAAGGGGGTCATTGTACTCATCATTATGAACAACTTATACGTTTTAGTTGATCCATACATTATGTCGAGTTATGCGAACATAAATCTATGGATCAACAGATTTTATTATTTTTCACGATTTCAGGGTTGGTCCCGTAGTAAAAGTTGTTCATAATGATGAGTACAATGACCCCTTTTAAGGATTAAAACGATCAAAATTTAAGGGTGTATAAATAAAAATTAATCACAGAAATGTATGTACGAGTATGTACGCGCATAACTTCCGATCGACTGCACCAAATTGGATAATTCTTTTTTTTTGTGTTTGTTATTGTCAGGACAAGGTTTGTATAGAAGAAATTTAAAAGAAAAAAAATATATGGCGGTACGATGTTGGACGGTCAGCTAATTTTTAACATTTATTAAATTCATAGAAATTAAAGTTTTATATTTACTACACACACTAATGCCAAAATAACCACCAAGTGGAGCCCTGACACATTTAGAAGTCGTCGCGGCAGACCTCGTAGAAGATGGCGGGACGAGCCGACGAAAGCAAACGACCAGAAGTCCACTTTAACCCTGGATGAAAAGAGCTGGAAGTCACGAGGAAAGGCTTTTGTCCAACAGCGGTATGATGCCGGATAACAGTGACAGTAACAACTAATTATTATATTTTGTCTTTGACATGTCTCGGGACCATGGGATCCATGACCTTTTGAAGGCGTACCAGGGACCGAAGCCACCTCGCAGAGTCCCCTTAGACAACTTTAAATGATGAGGATGCGCCAACACTAGTATTATTACGCAGTATTATTGAGCATATTAAAATACGCAGTTCTGATCACAACGAAAAAAGGGTATTCGTAAAATTGTATTCGTTTTCTACATCGAAAACTGCACCCGCGTAGTAATTGTGTAACACTATCAGTACGAATAGCTTTTATTTTGACAGTTCAACAACATTCATTGCGTCATTTACGTTGTTGAACTGACACATTTTTCGTACATATGAAGCAATGGATTAGCAATATCCTTCAAAATGTTTCAGTTAATAATAGTGATTAATAGTGTGTTACGCAAGTGCAGCTGATGTGTTCAAGTCAAGTCTTTAGTCTACAGAAAACTCAAAACCAACATCCCCACTACCCGATTTCTCGAAGAAAATGTTACCCAAACTATTATAGTTAAGTAAGCAAAGACGTGTCTAAATCTAAATAACACAACCCCAGTAAACCTAACTCGGTACAGTCGCGTCGTACGTTCGCCGGAGCCAGCCAACAGGTGCAGCAGATCGGTACAGTTTCGGCTGTAATCTCGACAGATTCCGCTGACGACGCGGCTAGCGGCCGCCGAGAGGACACGCGGGGAGAGAAGTGTTAGCGAATTTATGCCGTTGAAATAATTTGCTGTTTTTAGAAGACTCAAAAGTAAACTCTCTATTAGAAACTTGTTCTTTTACGTAGTTAGACCAAATCTATTTATAACCCAGATACTGCGACAGGCCTTTTAAAAGACCCAAAAACGCATACGTACTAAATGCTTACGACCCCTACTTATTTTACGAGGGGTCTTTTAAAAGGCCACCTTTTACTGGTTTTCCTGAAAAAAGTTGTTTTAGTAACATCTGGGATAAGCAAATAAGGGGAAAACCGAAGTTTTCCTACCAAGTAACTTAATAGGATTATTTTTGTAGTTTTTTCTAGTATTTTGTCGCATACAGGAAAAAAATAATTTCGCAGTGTTAGAATCAAAGTCATATTGAGTTACTTCTTATTATAAGTTTGAAATTACTCTACCCTACACACACTAATACATCGTTTAAAAGTATTATCGTGTTTGACAAATTTTTGGACAAAACAGGAGATTTTCGACCAATTTTCCCACTTTGCAAAATGACATCATCTATGATTATTATTAACTGGTAATTTTAATTATCCTTTCCAAAACCCTTTCCCTTCATGACATCTCTCCCTTAAGACCTACATTCAATAAATCTAAGATGATGAACGTATCAAACGTGAATGTAGCTTATTTCTGTAATTATTAGTAGTGGTTGTCTTTAATTAGCAGCAGTAGTTTCAAATCTCAAATCGTATATGGCAATCCATAATGTACAATTACAGATGGTAAATAAAAGCAAAATGATAGAACCAATTATGGACCCTGTTGGGCAGAGCTCATTTTTAAATAAGTAGAGAGAGGAAGAACGCTTTATTAATTTTCTTTGTTATTATGTTAGAATTATTTTATATCCTGTGATATATATGAGCTTAATTCGGCGTTTACCTTTAAGTAACTGTTGCATCGTTATTTTACTTAAAAAAAAGAATGGTGTGTTTGTATCAGTGTAATCAATTGTTGGTGAACTTAATAAAATAAATAAATAAATCTATCAATAGTCTAAAACACAAACTCCGTAACACTTCTGCCCACAACAGTCTCAAGTTCCGGTATCGTTGTTGTGTCTGCGATTCGGTACTGACTGCGAGTGCCGACACAGTACACAGTACACACAGATTTTAGTTCAACACGGTTTTACACGCCGAACGCCGAAAGCCGAGAGCCGAACGTGTGGGAGAATGGGTGTTGCTCTATTTAAATAGGATAAATAGGGATGTTCTGCTGTTTGTGGTTGAGTTAGATGAGGTTTATTTTGCTTAAGAATTGGGTGATACAGTTAGCTGCAACTAGTGTTTTTGTTCAGTTTGAGTAATTTATGTAGCCTACCCAAATGGCTTTATTTATTTATTTATTTATTAGGGACAAAAAACAGTTACATGCTACAAAATACAGAGAAATACTTAAACTAAGATTTAACAAACACGTAACCCACACCATTCTCCACGTTTTAACTAAAGGTTAGGCTTTTGGTATTGTTCGTCGAATCGTTGAGCTCCTTAAGTTATGAGTTGAGCTGCACGATTTCTGACAAATGCGTGCACTAACTGGACAGGTCCTCTCAATCTGTGTGGTTCTTTACCCAAAAGACCATCTCAGACATGGTCGTCATATGATTATGCCTGGACTTTAAAAGAGACTGTGACCTCTGAGTTTATTTCGGGCTTTCTTCTCAGACTAGTCAGATAGGAAACGCCGACCACATCTAGTTTTAAAATATGATTGACGTGTAAAAGTGTTTGTACACCCCTACTTACAAAATAAAATCATTTATCATTTAACAGTGTTGGGAAATCCGAGGTAAACACAAATATCATAGCATAATATGACGCTTGTTTTTCCCGAAACATTTGATAAAGGATTTACTTAAAATAAATTAGGGATAACTATTGTGTGCCTTTACCAAAATTATTTCAATAGTACAAAAGTAAAAGGAGAGATGGTGCTGAGATAGGAGCCTTTTGGCCTCGTACAGGACTTTTGTTTTTTTTTACTTTTTAAAATTTTGTTTTTTATATTTTTACAATTGTGTTTAGTTTAGTTGGTGATCTATCTGTGCGGGTCACAATAAATACTTTTTCTTTGAAAAGGATAGAACATGTAACAATCAAAGGATGTGTCATGTGGTGTTCTGTAATTTCAGCCTACCATCATGAAAAAAACAGTAGAGTTTTGTTTATGTTTTGTGCATTCCCATAATGATTGGATTGTGTAAATAACCTAAAATTGAGATTTTTCTTAAATTGATGTCGATTCGAGAGGCTGCTTGTTCTCAATATTAATTTAAATTTTTCAATAGCGTTTCCTCTACCCAACAACGTACAGTCACAAACAAAAGCGTCTCTCATTTAAATTAAACAATACTTACATATTTACGGCAACCGTGAGCCGAGTTGGTATCGAAACAAGTCGGAACTTTAATTTCCTAACGCGAGCTAAAGCCGACGCCGCTCTCAAAGCGGCATTTATTTAATAATTCTCTTAACAATTGTGGATTTGTCTGTACTAGGGATGTGACAGCTCATTTATTTTATAACTGTATCCGTGGTTTGCGTAACAGGTTGTTGTTTTGTTTGGACACTATGTGTTCATTCAGGAGTAAATTCTCATCTCTATGGAATCTGAAATCTGAATGTACAGTCACCAAAAGAGATAAGTAGCCAGCGTCGCCGAATATAATTAAAGTTTGGTAAGAAACCGATGGATGTATTCGAATGAAATTTAATTTTATAAATTAAATATTTGTTTTCTATTAATTCAATTCAATTTTATTCAAAAACATACGTCCGATTCTTACTAAACTTGAACTAAATCCGACGACCCTGTTACTTATCTGTTTCGGTAACCGTACAATCCTTACATTCAGATTAGTAAGTTAGATTAGCAGTACTGCCTCATTGGACTAGTGGTCGCAAGCGGTAAGCGGTACTGCTGGGCATGAGCTCCTAAGTTTGATTTCCAGGTCGGGAAAAGTGTTATTGCGTTTTTCGCGACCTTAAAAAGAAAACTAAACCTTTATAAGATAACTTTTTGTCCATCTGACGAGGGCCTTTCATGTGGTAGTTCAGTAAATAGATTGACGACCTACCTAATGTAGAGATTGAAACGTGCTACCACTGCCTAGCCGCCTGCAAGACCAAGGGATGATGCGTTCCCACCCAATCAAAGAAACGTCTCCTACCCACCTATAAGAGGGGCAATTCTCGTAATTTTAAGATCGTTCACAGTCTGATCTCAGTCTCAATCTGTCAAAAATACCTCTAATTTAACTACATTTTGACATTTGTTTCTCGCTGAGATGAGACTGCGACTTGATTTTGAACGTTTTAAATTACGAGAATTGGCCTTCTGATCTCAGTTTCAATCTGCCAAAAATACCTCTAATTTCCCTACATTTTTGACAAGTTTTTGACATTGATTGTCGCTGAGATGAGATTGCGACTAGATTTCAAACGTTTTTAATTTCGGAAATTGGCCTTCTGTTCAAATGCGTTTGCAGATTTCACATCAATACTATACCCATAGTAGGCAAATTCAAGGTCATCCACACATCATAGTCATGTACCATTACAGACGTGATCACATTGGAGTCAATCGTGCCATCGCTCACGAAGTTATGGAGGCAAAACCAGAAATACACCTTAACTTGTACGTAAGCAAGCCTACACACAACAATATCACGGAGAGCAGTCATGGTGGCCAAGTGGTAACGGAAAATTATTTGCAGGATTATTTAGCATATTCAGCCTATAATGTTCCCACTGCTGGGACACAGGCCTCCTCTCAGTGAGTTGAGACCGTAATCCACCACGCGGGCCCAGTGCGGGTTGGTAGACATCTCATGTCTTAGATTTTTTTTGTTCTAGGACATGCCGGTTTCCTCACGATGTTTTCCTTCACCGTTTTGAGAGCAGTGGTGATGAAATAATTTACTCAAAGTTATGCGCCTGACTGGGTTCGAATCTACGACCTACAACTTGTAACTCGCGGTTGATACCACTGGGCCACCACTGCACTAGTACTGGCTCGCTCTAGAAAAAAAAATGACGAATTGGGATTAACTTTTCAATGAGTCACAATCTGAATCATTTGAAAGATATTGCTAATCTATTGCTTCGTATGTTCGAAAAATTTGGCTGCTCAACAATGTTAATAACGCAATGAATGTTGGTGAACTGTCAAAATGAAATGATATGGAATGTGATTAGAAATTATTTCGTGAAACAGTAAATACCAAAAGCAGAATCTATGAATTCACAAACGAGTAGGCCACGGGAACCAGTCGCGAAATCAGTCAGTTTTCTAATAAGTTAGTAGAAATGCTAATTGCGCAACAACGTCAACATCATATTTGAACGATGAGGTTTATTGCATTTCACTTGTCAGATCATTAAGCTTTACTATCATTTCTACTCAGAAACTACCATGTTTATACATATGGGTAATATTTCTTTGAAATCAACATAACATCATACCTGTGTTCCCCGGATGGTAGGCAGAGGTGGAAGGTGGAAGGCAGAGGTGCTTCTATAGTGTGCTTGCACCAAAAAAAAAAAAACGTGGTTGTCCACATTTTGCCAGTTAAGTATGTGTAACAAGGAGCGAGCCTATTGGCACAAATCTACACTCCGGCCTGCTTCTGAGAAATTCCAGATGGAACGAAACTATAAAAAAAAAACAACCGACTTCCAAAAAAAAAAAACTACACAGTGAAAAATTACTTTAATTTCGGAAGTCGGTGTCGTTGGTTCCGCATTTTAGTTTTTTGACACCGACTTCCGAAATTTTGGAAGACGGTTGTTTTTTTTTTTTTGCAAAAAAGTTTTTATTTTTCACTTTTTAGCTGTACCTATGTCACACAAATTCATATACACTTGCAAGATTAGAGGTAGGTACACCATTAAGAACTTTGACAGAAATGAAGGTGTACCTACCGTGGACACATCTGCGTACCCCTTTAGAAGGTTCAGGCGTGAAGTTATGTTGTGTGATTGCGTAAACAATGCATCCATAAGCGATAGAAGTAATCGCGGTTGATTTGCTGGCGTATATTGACGAGTTCCGTTGTCTGTCTCCGAAACTCATCATCAGATCTTCACCAAATTAAAATGGGACCATTTCGGAATAACCCTCTTTCGAACAAAAACAAATTTCGCAAATCCTTTTATATATGAGGGAGTTATGCCCGAACACACATAAAAAAAAATATATATAATTTGAATTGAGACACCTCCTCCTTTTTAGAAGTCGGTTAAAAACCACATAAACACTTTGACCGACCAGGGAATCGAACAGAGCACCGTATACTCAGCAGTAGCGCTCGCGAACACTAGAACAAAGAGGCAGTACTAGGCTCTTTGAAGTTAATAATCCCTTTCAGAATGAAAGCCTCTTCTCATAGCTACAGAGAGAGAAGGAGCAAGAGTTGATTACCTACCTAAGTGGACATAGCATGGTAATGCTATATCCCACTTAGGTAGGTAGCTACCGGATCTTTCCTCACGGTATTTTCCTTTACCGGAAGTTAAAGAAAATAGAACATCAAACTAGTACCTAAATACTTGAATTTGTAGTATGGTTTCAAACGGTTACTCAGTCCGAAATACAGTCGTCGAATTCGAATGATATTCAATTTCAATTGTTACTTATAGTGTAATGAATATTGGTAGACATTTCAGTGCCGAAGTAATAGCCAAATAAATTATTGGAACAGAATGGCAGCTGAATTCGCAATTTGGCCACGACTTGACCATTCATTCAATTATTCAGCCAATTAGTTCACTCCCAAATATTCTACAGCGGAAACAATAAAACTGAATTCAATCTGTAGATCATTACAATAATCGGCAATCAACCGATCACAAAGTTACAAATACATTCAGTACTGAAATGCTACAACCTTATCGTAAAAACAATAAGCATCAATGTAGAGTAAATAAAATTTTACAAACAGCAAAAGCAAACGTTGTGGTTCACCGAAACAGTTCTGAATTCAAACATCGTGTCGCGTGTCCTTCCGCGGAATTGGCGCGGAAATTTTTGTTATCTTTTCGTGTTCCCCGAACGGATTTTAAATTGAGAACACAAATGTGAGAACGATAAAATGTCGCAGTGTTTATGGTTTGTTCCAAATACAAACAAGTACTCGAAACCACGCACCATCGAGCATGTATAAAAAGATTCTAGAAGACCAATCCTCGTAATTAAAAACATTCAAAATCTAGTCGCAATCTCATCTCAGCAACAATCAATGTCAAAAACTTGTCAAAAATGTATGGAAAGTAGAGGTATTTTTGACAAATTGAGACTGAGATCAGACTGTGAAATTTCTTAAAATTACGAGTATTGCCCGTCTGAATGTCAAAGAAGCAAGGAGTTGGCCCATGAGTACTGAAGCATGGGAAACTGTAGTTTTTGGTTAACCAGCCTGTACCTATTGCACAGCAGGGCAAACGACCATTTTCGAATAAAGAAGCATCAAGCATTGATCACCATGACGGAGATGCTTCCACCACCAAAATTATTCCTTCAACTTAAGCATCAACCCCTTTATTTATAAACGTTGCTTAAAGTTAAGTAGTGATTAGCGACTGTTTAACCATGCATTTTAGACCTTTGAACGTCACTTAACTTTAATCATCGTTAATAATGAAACCTCTATGACGGTAAAGTTCCTCATTTATTCAGAAGGAAGGTATACCTATGAAGGAAGGAACATATCAACAAAATAGTGGAGCTACGTGTGGCGAATGGCGAAAGGCTAGGGATGTTTGTATCTAGGACGCGTTTCGAGGGCACAATAACTCAATTTTGGAGGGCGGAAATTTCCCTAAACTAGATTTGCTTTTAACTTTTGAAGTGAGTAGCGCTAATAAAGGTTCGTGGATGCTCGTCAAAGGATGCAAAGATAACTACGTTATTCATGTAATATTGGCATATGCAGCGCGTATCAGAAATGTGTGGTCATATGGAAGGGAAAAAATGGATGCGATAGCTGAATTTTATTTTCGCCATTACGATCTGGTTCTATGGAGAAAGATATTCAGTTTGCTGGTCTGTATCACACTTGATGGGCTTGTGGCCAAGTAAAAACAGCCGCACTGATCGATGGATCAGGTTAGGCTACGCTTACCGCAGTTGGTCCGTGAATGGGTGACCATCCTTACATACCAGAGGGGTCTTGGTAAAGTCATGCCTCGGAAAGCACGTTAAGCTGTTGGTCCCGGCAGTCATTCGTGGGTCTTTGACAGTCGATACGGGTTGTCAGAAGTCCGAAAGTCTAACAACCAGTCTTACCAAGTGGTATCCTATTACCCAGTAACTGGATAGTGGAGGTCAGATAGGTAGTCACTCCATGTAAAATATTGGTATTCAGCTGCATCCGGTTTGACTGGACGCTGACCCCAATCAGCGTCCAGTCAAACCGGATGCAGCTGAATACCAGTATTAACCACACCTGATACACGTTGTATACTATCCTTTGGATGTATACCGTTGTGTGGTAATTTTTCAATGGTATAACATGATTACATCAACTGCTATCAACTACCTAAAACATCAGCGGATAAGGCTAGTATTTCCCATTCCAACAGTTCGCAAGAAAAATTATATTTGGGGACTTCCCCGTTTCTTCAAGACCGTTGATGTAGTTAGTTGTTATATAGTTTATGTTTAATCTTTGGTAGTTCTCTCTGTAATCTTGACTTTTGAAAGAAATGTCAGTGTGCTACCAGCTATCTATCAGTCACTTCGTTTCTCCTTTTTAAATCCTATAGGCCTTCGCCATCTGCAATTTCCGCATATGTTTCACTGGCGACGAGGATGGAATTCTGTATGACTGAAATATCTTTCGCCAAAGTCTTTAACATTCAACTAAAGGAGTTTTTTTAAACCATTTGGAAGTGGCGACGAGGCTATTACAGACAGATAAGCAGTAGCATCTTCTACACTGTCTGCTAATGAATACTTTGCTGCTTATGCATATTTACGGCTGTCGTGGAGTTAATTACAGCAATATATCTCCTGAATCGGTCAATCCATCGATCGATTTGCAGCTTGATATACTATATCGATGACGACACCGAGACTTGGGGACTTAGAGCGAATTTCACCAAGTAAATTGAACGAGTTTAGCACATATGATCCACGTTTAAGAGCTGTCGCTGTTGCATTGCTGCTGCTGTTGGCTTTTGTGTCAACGATTTAGTACTTGGCTAAAACAAAACAGTACTTTGGTGTAAATTAAATAATCACGAAAAACCATTAGAAATACGACGTTGCCACTCCGCGCGGGTTGAACGCTCTTAAAAACCTGAATCAGATCATCATCATCATCATTTCAGCCGAAAGACGTTCACTGCTGGACATAGGCCTCTTCAGATGCAGAATAGTAAATATTTTTCCCAATCTTTCTAGCCTAGTTTCCGTTAGTCAAAAGCAACATCTTAGGGCCCCAGCGTCGTGTTGCCAGTATAACCAGCCAGTGATAAGAGCGCATTGTTTTATACGTATCGATTTACTACGTGACCGATCGATTTTCGTACAATCGAATGTTTACAATCGATTCCATTCGCTACATAATGGTGTTGTGTAAGATAAGACAGTCGAATTTTGGGAAACTTTTTTTTTTCTTCTTTTAGATGTTGTAGCAAGTAAATAAACCCTTGTGACCACTAGAACAGTGGTGGCCTAGTGGTAACAACCCTGTCTTATGATTTGTAGGTCGTGGGTTCGAACTCAGACAGGCACTTTACTTTGTGTTAATATCAGCACCACTGCTCTCAAAACGGTGAAGGAAAACATCGGTGCGGAAACTGGCATGTCCTAGAACCCAAAATTCGTAGCTGACATCTACCAACCCGCACTGGGCATGTGGTGGATTACGGCCCGCTCTTTCTCATAGAGACCAAAAAAAATCACATATTTGGGTAGATTAAATTTTTTTTTTCTCTTAGCCGTCTTTCCTATTTTTAAAGTCTTGGTTGACTGGTAGAGAATGCCTAAGGCATTAAGTGTGCGAAAAGTTTAATTAAATAAATAAATAAATAAAGTCTTTGATCAAAGCTTACAGCAGTTTTTACCATTAAGTACCTAGACCTATGTACCTACATTGTTAATAATTATTAGCATAGCACACAAATAATAATAATATGTTTAATGATTTTAATTGCCCTAAAAGTACAATTTACGTTAATCTAGGCTGATCCAGAAAACTACAGATTACATTCAAATGTGGCATACGTCGCGAGAGAAACGAATGACTATACCCTCTCATTATAAAAAAAGGTCTCGGCACACTCAAACAAAGTTAAGTATCCTTTCCCCTACGAAGAAAGTACTAATTCATGGATCCATGGGTCCCTAATTAAAATTCCGTCGAACAAAAGACATATGAAGACCTCGGACATAAAAAACCTGGTTTAATAGCCGAATAAGTAAAACTACAGCCCTTTAATAACCAGCTATAATGAACCAATGTATCCGTGAGAACTACGCACGCGCGAAACCAAAGCTAAATAACGCGGTAGCAGCAAATTCAATGTAAAGATCAAGACCTTTATTACGACCGGCGTAAGAAAATGACAGCGGTTGCGCGCCATTTGCGACCTTATCCATTCATAATCAACACGCAAATGAGCGAAAATTAACTCTAAAACGATGTGTTAGAGTGCAAATTACATGTTTACTAAACTAGTTTTTGTTTAGAACGGTTGGAAATGTCAAACCTTAACCTCAAAACCGTGACGCGGGACGCCATGTTAGATTCATTCGGCTGCGTTCGGAATTGCTCGGGTGATGTCGAGAGCGGTTGTTCGACTAATTTAAATTGACCTGTTGCGCGGACAACGGTTTGAGCTGTTCTGATGTAATAGATGAATGTTAATGGTTGGCGGGAGGTCAGGTTAAGCTGGTTTACGTGTGGGAAGGGTGCTATTGAATTAGATAAAGACACCTTGTCTCTTGAACTATTTGATAGCGCAAGATAGTTGTATCCTTGATGGGCGCTACTATTATTAGATTTTTTAAATGCCATTCTGTTATTTAATTTTATATGCAATGACATCATCTTTTAATGGGATTTTATTCGTTCTAGCAAGGCTTGTTAGCTGATTAATTGTACTCATTAGTAAAGCTACTTATTGTACGTACCTAAGCGATTAGCATAATAAACAGGTGTTAAGATTTATGGTTATAAGAAATATGACATAATAATAGGAAAATTGTTCCTTCTTTGGTATGGTTTATCTAGATAAAAATTGACTCCAATTTAGTTTGAACATCTGCATTACGACTGGCTACTCATAAAACGGACATCATAATAATATTTTAATACCACTTTTATGCGCACATATCTACAGTATAATAAAATTTCTAATGGGCTAGTCAAAAAAAAAATAAAAAAAATATCTCCATCATGTAGAGCAATTTACCGTGCGTTGCCACTGCGCATGGAGGGGATACGTAGTGCCGTGTGACGAAAATCTAACATCACTCATTCTAAAACGTCACACGTACCCTCCGCGACAAACAAAACGCAACTTTATCTTGTAGGACATACAATTAAAAACGGACTGTTTGAAAAATTGCAGATGGCGGTTGTAGTCTATGTTCAAAAATGACTTGGCGCGCCTAATGACAAGGTTATGTGTATGAAACGCAAGAAACTGGTTCTAATACACGCCTGGCCGTTAGTGAATAGACAAAAAATAGGCGGCCATTTTGAATTGTGGCCTGATGAGGCTTCTTGTTTGATGGTCGGACATGAAAGCTAATTTAATTTTCGAATCGTTGGTCTTTTTTCTAAATGTGCGTCTGTTTTTTATTGCGTCCGTTTTAAAAATAAAAGTATGAAGATTCTTTGTGCTAATAAGAATGTAATAGTTTAATGAAAAAAAGTTGGTTTGGCCAAAAAAAATGCATTTAAGTAGGTACCTATGTGTCCGTCCGAGTAAGATTAAAGATAGGTAAATATTATTTTTATGAACATTGAGATGATACACAAGATAACTAACCCCGAAAATATTTTTTTATCTATTTACGCTAAATAAATTAAAAAACAATTAAAAACTCAACATTTTTAACCCTGTTGTTTTATTTTTTTTATTTGTAGAGTAACAACCGATTTTATTTTAAGATTCGTTTCATTGCAAACGCAAAAAAGGAAGATGGCTACTTCGAATCCTGCGCACGTCTTTATTGCTTCGATACACAATTCATCGTCCATTGGTCGATTACTAAACACTTGTACCTATCTATTTTTGTACCTACCTACATAAATATTAAGGTTTGTTAACAATATACTGAAGAAACATCCTTGTTAAATAATCAGATTAAAAAAAATAAGTGTAAAATATAAACTTTATTAAAAACCAGAGTAGTGTAGTGTTTATGAAAAAAGGTTTCAATAAAACCTACAGGTGCAAAGCCAAAACAACATAAAGAAAACCTACATATTACCAGAATACCTTTCCACCTATCTGCAGGGTAAGTACAAGTGAAAACATCGTGTTTGTAAGTGGTACTTACCGGCTGCGCGCACGCATCGCGGCCGCCTCTGATCGTTACTTAGAACTGCTCGTGGCGCCACCTGCCGTTCTTACACTGAGTTACTGTCACGACTGCTTCAACCACGCTTCAACACTGCTAACTGTGCTTAAATTAGGACCTGAAAAAATATGTGCAATGTTCACCTTACAGTTTCTTCTACAGGAGAAACTTAGGTACAACTAGACAAAATTATGGACGAAACTAGCAAAAACCAGGAAAGCATGGCGCAAAAGAGAGGAGGCCTGCTCAGTAGCGGGTGGAAGAAGAGAGGAGGCCTGCTCAGTAGCGGGTGGAAGAAGAGAGGAGGCCTGCTCAGTAGCGGGTGGAAGAAGAGAGGAGGCCTGCTCAGTAGCGGGTGGAAGAAGAGAGGAGGCCTGCTCAGTAGCGGGTGGAAGAAGAGAGGAGGCCTGCTCAGTAGCGGGTGGAAGAAGAGAGGAGGCCTGCTCAGTAGCGGGTGGAAGAAGAGAGGAGGCCTGCTCAGTAGCGGGTGGAAGAAGAGAGGAGGCCTGCTCAGTAGCGGGTGGAAGAAGAGAGGAGGCCTGCTCAGTAGCGGGTGGAAGAAGAGAGGAGGCCTGCTCAGTAGCGGGTGGAAGAAGAGAGGAGGCCTGCTCAGTAGCGGGTGGAAGAAGAGAGGAGGCCTGCTCAGTAGCGGGTGGAAGAAGAGAGGAGGCCTGCTCAGTAGCGGGTGGAAGAAGAGAGGAGGCCTGCTCAGTAGCGGGTGGAAGAAGAGAGGAGGCCTGCTCAGTAGCGGGTGGAAGAAGAGAGGAGGCCTGCTCAGTAGCGGGTGGAAGAAGAGAGGAGGCCTGCTCAGTAGCGGGTGGAAGAAGAGAGGAGGCCTGCTCAGTAGCGGGTGGAAGAAGAGAGGAGGCCTGCTCAGTAGCGGGTGGAAGAAGAGAGGAGGCCTGCTCAGTAGCGGGTGGAAGAAGAGAGGAGGCCTGCTCAGTAGCGGGTGGAAGAAGAGAGGAGGCCTGCTCAGTAGCGGGTGGAAGAAGAGAGGAGGCCTGCTCAGTAGCGGGTGGAAGAAGAGAGGAGGCCTGCTCAGTAGCGGGTGGAAGAAGAGAGGAGGCCTGCTCAGTAGCGGGTGGAAGAAGAGAGGAGGCCTGCTCAGTAGCGGGTGGAAGAAGAGAGGAGGCCTGCTCAGTAGCGGGTGGAAGAAGAGAGGAGGCCTGCTCAGTAGCGGGTGGAAGAAGAGAGGAGGCCTGCTCAGTAGCGGGTGGAAGAAGAGAGGAGGCCTGCTCAGTAGCGGGTGGAAGAAGAGAGGAGGCCTGCTCAGTAGCGGGTGGAAGAAGAGAGGAGGCCTGCTCAGTAGCGGGTGGAAGAAGAGAGGAGGCCTGCTCAGTAGCGGGTGGAAGAAGAGAGGAGGCCTGCTCAGTAGCGGGTGGAAGAAGAGAGGAGGCCTGCTCAGTAGCGGGTGGAAGAAGAGAGGAGGCCTGCTCAGTAGCGGGTGGAAGAAGAGAGGAGGCCTGCTCAGTAGCGGGTGGAAGAAGAGAGGAGGCCTGCTCAGTAGCGGGTGGAAGAAGAGAGGAGGCCTGCTCAGTAGCGGGTGGAAGAAGAGAGGAGGCCTGCTCAGTAGCGGGTGGAAGAAGAGAGGAGGCCTGCTCAGTAGCGGGTGGAAGAAGAGAGGAGGCCTGCTCAGTAGCGGGTGGAAGAAGAGAGGAGGCCTGCTCAGTAGCGGGTGGAAGAAGAGAGGAGGCCTGCTCAGTAGCGGGTGGAAGAAGAGAGGAGGCCTGCTCAGTAGCGGGTGGAAGAAGAGAGGAGGCCTGCTCAGTAGCGGGTGGAAGAAGAGAGGAGGCCTGCTCAGTAGCGGGTGGAAGAAGAGAGGAGGCCTGCTCAGTAGCGGGTGGAAGAAGAGAGGAGGCCTGCTCAGTAGCGGGTGGAAGAAGAGAGGAGGCCTGCTCAGTAGCGGGTGGAAGAAGAGAGGAGGCCTGCTCAGTAGCGGGTGGAAGAAGAGAGGAGGCCTGCTCAGTAGCGGGTGGAAGAAGAGAGGAGGCCTGCTCAGTAGCGGGTGGAAGAAGAGAGGAGGCCTGCTCAGTAGCGGGTGGAAGAAGAGAGGAGGCCTGCTCAGTAGCGGGTGGAAGAAGAGAGGAGGCCTGCTCAGTAGCGGGTGGAAGAAGAGAGGAGGCCTGCTCAGTAGCGGGTGGAAGAAGAGAGGAGGCCTGCTCAGTAGCGGGTGGAAGAAGAGAGGAGGCCTGCTCAGTAGCGGGTGGAAGAAGAGAGGAGGCCTGCTCAGTAGCGGGTGGAAGAAGAGAGGAGGCCTGCTCAGTAGCGGGTGGAAGAAGAGAGGAGGCCTGCTCAGTAGCGGGTGGAAGAAGAGAGGAGGCCTGCTCAGTAGCGGGTGGAAGAAGAGAGGAGGCCTGCTCAGTAGCGGGTGGAAGAAGAGAGGAGGCCTGCTCAGTAGCGGGTGGAAGAAGAGAGGAGGCCTGCTCAGTAGCGGGTGGAAGAAGAGAGGAGGCCTGCTCAGTAGCGGGTGGAAGAAGAGAGGAGGCCTGCTCAGTAGCGGGTGGAAGAAGAGAGGAGGCCTGCTCAGTAGCGGGTGGAAGAAGAGAGGAGGCCTGCTCAGTAGCGGGTGGAAGAAGAGAGGAGGCCTGCTCAGTAGCGGGTGGAAGAAGAGAGGAGGCCTGCTCAGTAGCGGGTGGAAGAAGAGAGGAGGCCTGCTCAGTAGCGGGTGGAAGAAGAGAGGAGGCCTGCTTAGTAGCGGGTGGAAGAAGAGAGGAGGCCTGCTCAGTAGCGGGTGGAAGAAGAGAGGAGGCCTGCTCAGTAGCGGGTGGAAGAAGAGAGGAGGCCTGCTCAGTAGCGGGTGGAAGAAGAGAGGAGGCCTGCTCAGTAGCGGGTGGAAGAAGAGAGGAGGCCTGCTCAGTAGCGGGTGGAAGAAGAGAGGAGGCCTGCTCAGTAGCGGGTGGAAGAAGAGAGGAGGCCTGCTCAGTAGCGGGTGGAAGAAGAGAGGAGGCCTGCTCAGTAGCGGGTGGAAGAAGAGAGGAGGCCTGCTCAGTAGCGGGTGGAAGAAGAGAGGAGGCCTGCTCAGTAGCGGGTGGAAGAAGAGAGGAGGCCTGCTCAGTAGCGGGTGGAAGAAGAGAGGAGGCCTGCTCAGTAGCGGGTGGAAGAAGAGAGGAGGCCTGCTCAGTAGCGGGTGGAAGAAGAGAGGAGGCCTGCTCAGTAGCGGGTGGAAGAAGAGAGGAGGCCTGCTCAGTAGCGGGTGGAAGAAGAGAGGAGGCCTGCTCAGTAGCGGGTGGAAGAAGAGAGGAGGCCTGCTCAGTAGCGGGTGGAAGAAGAGAGGAGGCCTGCTCAGTAGCGGGTGGAAGAAGAGAGGAGGCCTGCTCAGTAGCGGGTGGAAGAAGAGAGGAGGCCTGCTCAGTAGCGGGTGGAAGAAGAGAGGAGGCCTGCTCAGTAGCGGGTGGAAGAAGAGAGGAGGCCTGCTCAGTAGCGGGTGGAAGAAGAGAGGAGGCCTGCTCAGTAGCGGGTGGAAGAAGAGAGGAGGCCTGCTCAGTAGCGGGTGGAAGAAGAGAGGAGGCCTGCTCAGTAGCGGGTGGAAGAAGAGAGGAGGCCTGCTCAGTAGCGGGTGGAAGAAGAGAGGAGGCCTGCTCAGTAGCGGGTGGAAGAAGAGAGGAGGCCTGCTCAGTAGCGGGTGGAAGAAGAGAGGAGGCCTGCTCAGTAGCGGGTGGAAGAAGAGAGGAGGCCTGCTCAGTAGCGGGTGGAAGAAGAGAGGAGGCCTGCTCAGTAGCGGGTGGAAGAAGAGAGGAGGCCTGCTCAGTAGCGGGTGGAAGAAGAGAGGAGGCCTGCTCAGTAGCGGGTGGAAGAAGAGAGGAGGCCTGCTCAGTAGCGGGTGGAAGAAGAGAGGAGGCCTGCTCAGTAGCGGGTGGAAGAAGAGAGGAGGCCTGCTCAGTAGCGGGTGGAAGAAGAGAGGAGGCCTGCTCAGTAGCGGGTGGAAGAAGAGAGGAGGCCTGCTCAGTAGCGGGTGGAAGAAGAGAGGAGGCCTGCTCAGTAGCGGGTGGAAGAAGAGAGGAGGCCTGCTCAGTAGCGGGTGGAAGAAGAGAGGAGGCCTGCTCAGTAGCGGGTGGAAGAAGAGAGGAGGCCTGCTCAGTAGCGGGTGGAAGAAGAGAGGAGGCCTGCTCAGTAGCGGGTGGAAGAAGAGAGGAGGCCTGCTCAGTAGCGGGTGGAAGAAGAGAGGAGGCCTGCTCAGTAGCGGGTGGAAGAAGAGAGGAGGCCTGCTCAGTAGCGGGTGGAAGAAGAGAGGAGGCCTGCTCAGTAGCGGGTGGAAGAAGAGAGGAGGCCTGCTCAGTAGCGGGTGGAAGAAGAGAGGAGGCCTGCTCAGTAGCGGGTGGAAGAAGAGAGGAGGCCTGCTCAGTAGCGGGTGGAAGAAGAGAGGAGGCCTGCTCAGTAGCGGGTGGAAGAAGAGAGGAGGCCTGCTCAGTAGCGGGTGGAAGAAGAGAGGAGGCCTGCTCAGTAGCGGGTGGAAGAAGGTTGCCAATGATGATGATGATGAGGCAAAAACAGTATAGAAAGATTGTCTTCCTTAAGAAATCAACTCGTAAGTATGACGCACCCTTCAGCATCACGGTCATCAGTGAGTCGGTAAGACAGTGCTCTGTCAGATATCTGACAGACCACTGTCTTACTTACTTCTAATGGTAGCACTTGCAGGAGCTCTGTGGTTGTGGTGGATAATGTTCCCACTGCTGGGACACAGGCCTCCCCTTTGTATGAGAGGGAGTGGGCCATAGTCCACCACGCGGGCCCAGTGCCGGTTGGTGGATGTAACATGTCTCCGAATTTTTGATTCTAGCACAAGCCGGTTTCCACAAGATATTTTTCTTCTCGTTTCGAGAGCAGTGGTAATGAAATAATTTACACTAAAATAAAGTAAGTAGTACCTAAGCCTGCTTGGGTTCAAACCCATGACCTTCAACTCGTTAGTCGCGGCCGTTGTTACACCACTAGGCAGTAAATAATGATCAAATTAATCTATTCTGTCAATGGTGTCACTAAATAATGCAAATATTGACGGTGGTAGCTTCATGGTACCGCTGCTTGCAAAGGCCATTGACCATTCAGTAACGGGGCCTCGTTTTTTGCCTCGATCTTGGTTTGATTTTGATGTAACCAGCTTAGTGGTTGGATGTCCAAGTTTCCCCGAAGTATTTGCTGATAGATATCACACATATACTGTCGAAGGATGAAGAGGTTGAGAGTAAAGAATTTAGCTTATAGAATAGAATAGAATAGAAAACTTTTATTTCAGACAGGAGTCCATAGGGTTATGAAGGGTATTATTTTTTATTGACTTGGAGACTTATTATTTCTTTAGCCCAATTTCCCATCCCAGTGATCACTTAAGACCGATTCCTATAATTTACGGACCGATATTGGTTAAAATTAGGACTCCTGCAGTGCGATTCTGTAACCATCTCACCGTGGAAACTTAGGTGAAGTGAGCGTGGAGTGAGCTGTCATTCCAACTAATCCTAGGGATCGAAACTATTGACAGCGCACTCTAAGCTCACTTCACCTAACTTTTCACTGTGAGATTTTTACAGAATCGATCGGCTGTATGTTTACCAATAATGAAGCAAAGACCTCATAGCTTTGCATAGTAAACCCTCCCATATAGAAGTAGCTATCACAGAAAAAATTAGCTTACGAATATATTTATATGCCCCGTTTAGCAATAATAAAAACCGGTCAACTGCGAGTCGGACTCGCGCACCGAGAGGGTTCTGTAAAGTAGGTATATAACCACAAATTTACGGTTTTCGGATTTTTTTCTGTACTTGTGTCATATAACATTGCTTCTTGCCAAATTTCATGATTCTAGGTCAACGGGAAGTACCCGGTTTTGATTCCCTTGCGAGTGTCAAAATATGCGGCATAAACGGAACATAAATTTCAATATTCTTTATTTTAACATAACCATTAACATTGACATACCTACCTACTTATTAATATAAATATTTTACACCGCATGGGTATGTTACAGTGATTCATTCATACTATTGTAAGATCTGTCTATTTACCTGTGACAAACAATAAATAAATGAAATGAAATGAAAAAATAAACGCCCCTATCTTTTGACTGCATTGGCTGATTTTTTTACTCCTTCAAGGGATTGCAGCCCTGAGTATTTGATATTATAATTTCAACTTGATAACTCCACGCGTTCCTGAGAAAGAAGGTCTTGACAAACGGACAACGAAGTGATCTTACTTATAACGTTTCCGTTTTTCCTTTTGAAGTAATGGAGCCCTAAAAATGCTACCATTGGTAAGCAAAACGATTCGTTTTTGTTTATAGGAACCGAGCATTAATCCTTTTTACCGATACTTATAAAAGATGGCAATGCTATGTAAAACTAGTCAGAAAACTAGTTTTTATGCTTCAATGCACTAACAAAGTATGATGACTAAATATTCATAGAATATACTTACTATAGATGTATAAAACGTGTCCTGTATGAGTACATGTGCATAGCAGTCGATGTAATATAAGGAAAGAATAATTTAAAATGCTTGAGAAGTATCGTCAACACACTGCAATTAAATAATTAGATGCTATAAGTAAATAACTATTAACTAGCTCCTAGTTATTATTACTATTATTGCTTCCAACTATTATTTGATTTATGAAATAAAATATTACAACAGCTACCAGAAGGCTAATTCCCGTAATTAAAAACGTTCAAAATCCAGTTGCAATCTCATCTCAACTACAATCAATTTCCAAAAACTAGTCAAAATTTTTGGGTAATTAAAGGTATTTTTGACAGATTGCGATCAGACTGTGAACATTCTTAAAATTACGAGGTTTTCCCTGAGATTTTTAAGTAATTGGCATTAAAATAACCCTTGTATGAGAGGTAAGTAGGTAGTACATCCGGCGATTCAGCAGTCAGACCTGCTAGCAATCGTGCTGACAAGCTAATCATTTGTATAGGACATAATACAGGCAGAGCTATTATTATGCGAGCAGATCGTCCCTGAGAATAAAAAAAAAACAAAAATATACTCATGCATATGAGAGCATTGGTAGCCCAGTGGTGAGTGTGGGGACAACTCCGACTTACGTGTTGTAGATCGTGGGTCCGACCTCAGGCAGTCGCTTTACTTTGTTCAAATAATTTCATTACCACTGCTCTCAAAACGGTGAAGGAAAACATCGTGAGGAAGGTCTTAGAACCAAAAATTCGAAGACATGCGACAGCTAACAACCCGCACTGGGCCCACGTGGTGGATTACAGCCCACTCCTTCCTATCCCCCCTCGAAAGAGAACGCCGGAGTCCCAACACTGGGAAGATTATTGGCTGATTATGCTTAATATGCTGTAACCATGCTTTGGATAAACACCTAAATAGCATCTTACTGAGAATCCACAAGCACCTAACCAAAATAATAATACGATTAACCATAGTAACTGAATGTTAAAGAAGCAGGTTCCCAAATTTGCGAGGACATACTTGATACTCAAAAGCTTAAAATCTACCCAATCTGCAACAAACCTCTTCAGTTACAAACTTCTTACTAAGAAACAACCTAAGAAGACAAAGAATAATGCAGTGTAGAAAGAACCACCCCAAATATATTAATAATAAAACATCCCATGGCGTTTTTAGCTACGACTATGTCAGTATCTGAGGTTAAGGCTATGGGTTACGAGTGTGACCTGTGAAGAGTACGGTGCACGTACTCTCAAAATCAAAATCAAGTCATTCAAACTAGGCTCCAACTCAGCACTTTTTGAACGTCAAAATTACATAAGGCAGTCCCCCAAAACGCCCGCACTTCACCACTTCCTAGTGCTTTAACTGCAAAGAAGAAGTGGCGCAACAAACTCCCCAGCAACATAGATCTGTCTATTCAGTTAGAAAAACTTGATTCTGTACAATAGTACAACAAATACCTGCGCATATATAATATCAATGTCCCAGCAATCAGCAAAAGTGCCCTAAATAGTCCTTCGCCGTCGACTCCCGTACGATGAACCACTGCAAAGCATGACAGTTTACCTGTATCGATTGTCCTGCCCGAATTGACCCGCACGAATATTAAATGCACCTTTGGACATATTTCTAAGCGATCGATATTTCCTTTCGTGCAGCTAACAGATTTAAGCTTGACATGTTTTTAAAGAGTCGTTGTTGTAGCCAGTTAGGGGTTGTAAATCGAAGTATATTTCATGGAGGTGTAATTTCTGGTGAGATTAGAAGTGTGGACACTATTAGAAGGATTATTGAGATGAAGGCTGATCAGATAGAGATGTATGGCAGAAGAAGCTGCGCCAAACCCAAATTAATTGGGATAAACGTTCCAGCCGTCGATGACGTTGATGATAAACAGATTTATTGTGTTGTGAGATAAGTTCAGAATGACTAAGTAATATAAATAATGGAGAAAGAGGTCTACGGAACAAGTATTTGAAACCCTGAAACTATACTCTCAGGATAGTAAACAGTAGCACCACAACAGACTTTCATTTGATAACTTATGTGTGCTCAATCCACCGTTTAGTCTGGACGAACCTCAACATAAACTCAACAGACTTACGTGGCAGTGGCAGTTTGTGTACACCACCCAAACACATATCAATCAATTAGAAACACCAAATGTTAGACATGTTATTTTATATACACTTTTTGTTTAACTAGCTTCTGCCTGCGACATCGTTTGCGTGAAATTCCTTATTTTCCGACCCAACACGTCGCATCCCATCGCCTGCCTGCGCTCTTACTTCGTTTTCGCTTAGCGTTCTTTCTCACTTTTTAATCGGCTCCTAAGAGTCCAAGCGTGATGTTATATAGCCTTCCTCAACGATTGGGCTATCTAGTGCAAAATGATTTTTTCAAATCCGACTGGTAGTTCCAGAGATTAGTGCGTTCAAACAAACAAACTAACTCTTCAGCTTTACTATTAGTAATAGATATAGGTAGTATTAGAGTCATCAATTAGAAATGTATTAGTTATAATAAATACAATTTTTTTATGCCAAATGGTAGAATTTTAATGGAAAAAAACCTTTTTGTAACTGTTTACCTACATTCTATGTAAATAAATATATTCTATTCTGTTTTTCCAATATGCTGCCAAATAGTAATTATAAATAGGCAAATTGTGACAATGGAAGATTTCACAACAACATTCATTTTTCCATCATACTACCTGTAACAAAAACTATATTTAAACCATGTACATACTATATCGGTTATCCAATCACCAAAAATAGGCTTTCATTAAAATTTTAAGTGCGACACTTCAAATGAACAGGTAAACTAGCAACCTATACGGCGTCACTGACCGCGTCATATCGAAGCAAGGTATACATTTTGGTGATGTACACTAGGTATACAGGTACATCGGTGCGCAACAGTAACCATGAATTCAGCTCATGATTCTAGCGTAGAATTTTTTCAAAAGTTCACAAAGGAAATAACCGACGAAGAACGCTGGTTCAGAATCATGTACTGAATCCATGGAAACAGGTTGCGCGTCGATGTCTCTGCCACCCTGTATACTTACCGAAGTTAATTAATTCAAGTAATACAATTTGATTGCTGCACTTAGCAACAAAACTGACCATGTTCACACACACACATATAATGATCCTATAATGTTCCCATTGCTGGGACATAGGCTTCCTCTCTGTGAGAGGGAATGGGCCGTAATCCACCACGCGGCCCCTGTGCGGGTTGGTAGATGTCACATGTCTTCGAATTTTGGTTCTAGGATATGCCGGTTTCCTCACGATGTTTTCCTTCACCGTTTTTAAGATTCCGTTTTGAGAGCAGTGGTGATGAAATAAGTTACACAAAGTAAAACGCCTGTCTGGGTCCGAACCCACGACCTATAATTCGTAATTCGGGTCCGTTACCACTGGGCCACCACAGCTATCCCATGTTCATGAAGCCACATTTACACGATGCAAGTTTCTTGCCAGTGGCATACAATAAAAGTGAAACAACAAATGACTTGCATCGTATAATCACTGTTTAGTACACGATGCAACTTTTATTATTCCTGATCAATTAAAATATATAATATATTGAGGATAAAATTAATTCCCAATTCATAAAACGTTGCGACGAGACCAAAAAAGTAATGTGGAAAGGTTTAATTTAGGTAAAACAAATATGATACGAGTAGTCACTACTCGCTCATAAATACGTTCAGTGATGCATTTTGGCAGTGCCCAAAAACAATTTGATGTTTTGCTTAAAAAAATGCAGTGGGTGACTAACTGATTGGTGATTTTGGGAATATTCTCTCATTAGTATTAACTACGTTATGTACGTCGAGGTCAATTTATACATTTAGTTAATTTTAAATGATTAATAAAAGAATTCTACAGTTACTAACCCAAAAACAATTCGTGTCATTGGTGATGGTTAGTCGTCGACAGGAGTTATCGAAGATTTTGTGAATAATTTATCAAACAGAAATTGAAAAAATAAAATTGTATCTATAGAAATTGACAAAAATAAAAATCCTGAAGGAAAAAAGGTCATGGAAGGGAATCAAAGGGATACAAAGCTAAAAATCGTAAGATAATTGACGACATGTAATACGAAATTTTAACGAAGGTATCATCCAAATAACAATTAATATCCCCAAATCAGAGTATTTTTTTAAATTTACTTTACTGCTTAAATAGTCAAATAGGTGTGGTTTTTAAACAATTCAAACTAACCGCACGCTTCACAAACTACAAAATTTTACAAGTAAGCAGACAAAACAACATAATTCCATTTTGTTCTATCAAATAATCCAACTCTGTGGTTTCCTTAATTCATTGTTTGTTATTCAATTTTGTGGGAATATTGCCGGTGACCCATGAGTTATTCTAGAACATGTTTACCCATATATGGGGATTCCCTAATTTACGATATTCTAATCTGGAGTTCATATTTTATAAATTTTGAGGTAAATATTTCAAGGTAAACAGCTATACTGATAGTGCTATATTCGGGTTTGAAAAAAAAAAAAATATTATCGCATAATGTCAGAATCTAACACATAATGTGACGTAATGGGATAAGCAGGAGTATAGCTAATATATTAAACCTAACTATGATGACGTTGAAGAAGAGACAGTCCTTTTACTGGACGCAGTTCAACAAACGCAAGAAAATATAGCGCAAAAAAACCAAAACAAAAAGTTCTTGATGATATCGTGCCCAAGATAGTTCACTCGAAAGGAAATCAGCATGAAGTAAGTACTGAAGTTGACGATGTTTGATAGTAGATAATATGAGAGCACTGGTGGCCCAGTGGTAACAGTCGCGACTAATGAGTTGTAGGTCGTAGGTTCGAACCCAGACAGGCGCTTTACTTTGTGTAAATAATTTCATCACCACTGCTCTTAAAACGGTGAAGGAAAACATCGTGAGGAAACCGGCATGTCCTAGAACCAAAAATTCGAAGACATGTGACATCTACCAATCCTCACTGGGTCCGCGTGGTAGATTATAGCCCACTCCCTCTCGAAGAGAGGAGGCCTGTGTCCCAGCAGTGGGAACAATATAGGCTGATTATGGTGAAAACAGCACAAAACCATTGCGAAAAGAACAAGGATTCTGGTCACAAAGAAGATCCTAGTGATAAAGAGCAAGCAAATAAAGTTACTAATGAGTAGCAGATGAGAGAAGCTGAGGGTCGAGTTAACCGCGTGCAATTGGAGAATTCTGTTTCCCACTGTGAACTGTTAAAGGCTGTTGATGATGATGCTGGTAAGGACGAGAATAATATTACGGCGTATTTGCTTGACACTCTTATTCGAGGATTTCGTTAGAGTTAGGTATAGATGTTTGGATGTTGTCCCTAATTACAAGAAAATATTATGAATACTCCCCATCGTTCTGGGAAAGACACATGACTAAAATGTAATTTGGACATTCCCGCTTAAATCAATAGGTCAGCGGTCAAAAGTTTTTAGGTTTAGTTTCAATGACTAGACTAGACAATATTTTGTCAACGTTGCCTTAGACCTTTTTGTCTGAAGATAATATTTGTTCTTCGGCCTGCTCTTGTCTCTTGTTATTTAGGGTCAGAGCCTCAGATCACAAACTCTCTTCCATTCTTCCCTCAAGGTATCAGTAGTTACGTTATCAGTCGCTCTATTTTCATTGTTAACATCTCTCTCACAATTCACCCATCTTTTCTTTTGACTTACTCTTCCCTTCCAGTCATTATCGAAAAACAGTGTCCGCAGAGGTTCTTACCCGTTCTTCTCCATAGTGACCTACTACGCTTTGGAATGGGCAACTAGCTTCATCTTTCTGACTGACCGACAATTCAAAAGTACCTGCAGTAAATTGGTTTATTTTAAAGAGTTGAGTATGAGGTTGAGTTTGAGTATGAGGTCATAATTTCTAAGAATCCTAAGAAGACTGCTGCCCGTCTTGTCACCATCGCCTATTCGCATTTGTCTCCCCACTGGAGGCAAAGGGCGAGTGTATTCTCTGCTGGAAATCAAATCGTCATCAGTAGTTAGACTAGAATTGTTTATATTACTAAAGTCACGTGCATTAACACTATCTTTTGTTTTAAAGACAATTAGGCTTCCTTGAACCAGTGACTATTGAATTTAGTTAGAGGTGAGTCTAGTGATTCATTATGAAGATTATTTTTATTTATTTCGGTGTTTTCTTTATGATCTTCATAAACAAGTGTTGCAGGAAATTGTTTTTCTTATGCTTCAGTATTTTCATTTCGTTTAATTTTTTTAACTGTTTTTTTTTTAGTATATCTTATTAAATTATTGTTCTTATTAATTTTTATTATTTTTAAAATACTTGTATTCGTCTGCATCCGATTAGACTGGAAGCAGACCCCATCATAGTTGGGTAAAGGCTAGGCTGATTATGAGGTACCTACCCAAATGGGGCCAGGTACGGAATGGTATCTAATTTAGGGGTGTCCATTCATCCATCTTTCATAGTACCTAAACTAAAATTTTTAATTTTCTAGACTAAAATGACAGCTGCAACCGACCTTTTTTTTGTCAACAAGACATTATTTAGCTGTAATTTTGGTCTAACAAATTAAAAGTATAAGTTTAAGCATGTTTTTTTTAAATTACGAATTATGAATTTATTATATTAAAATTATATATTTAATTATGAATATTCATAATTAGGTAACCATAAAAAAAACAAACATAAAATATCTTGAATTTGCATGGTTTCCCAAATTTCAAGTCTTAAAGGTTACCCAGTGCTACTAGAAATAATAGTATCACTACACTAGTTCATGATCAGCCTGATCTATGGTCATATAAAGTAAGCCGGTTTCCCGCCATTCACTAACTACCTATGTACCTACCTAGGTAGGTACTTGCTGACGGTAAAAAGTTGTTGCGACAACTCTATATTTTTCTTTGTTCTTATTTCAATTAAAGAACCGTATAATAACCACTTTCGGATGACGCTCTATTTACGAAAATTTAACAAATGGTTGGTAAAGACATGGCTGGAAAGAAATTAGAAGAAAGGAAATTTATGGAGTATTATTCAAAAAGTTTTAATACCAAAAGAGTATGTAGGAATTCGTCATTGAAACTCCATCGAGTCGTACTTATTATCGCTACAAACCTAGGCAAAGTAATAGGTTAGCGTTCCTATACCTACGCTGATAGCATGAAGGCCAATCGTGAGCACGCAAGGCGACGCACTGCAAAAATACTCATGTGTCCTACCAAACAAAAATATCTTTCACCAAGTTCGTCAACCCAAAAATAACACATACAAACAAAAGAGAACCTATATTATGTTAAAAATTATGTCATTAAGCACCCTTTTCCCTCGCACTGTCCAGCAAGAACGAAGTTTGCGATAGTCACATGGGTGAGTTTGCAGGCGCAATCTAGCAATGCAACTCACACGCAGACAACTTCACTCCGCTTCAATCATCAAGTTCATAGATTAAGATTGGCGTTCATAGAACTGACTTAATAAATTACAAAGCACTTGTTCGAACGACGTGATTAATGTATAAAACGTACTCACCTAAAGTCCATGCAGTATCTGTCCATATGCACTTAAAATGTTCCTTCTCGTTTGTTTCTCCATTAATAATAGTTCACTAACACTCTATATCCTAGTTTTATCTAAGTTTGCACTTTGACATCACAATATTCCATAAGTTTTGTACAACAAGGCACTATGGCTACATCACAAAATTGAGCAAAGTGAAAGAAAAAAATAGTTTCACTTTATGAGGTCATCGAACGCGCGGTCGCGACTATTCCGCTGCATTCGAAAATGGAACGTTTTGAACACACTCATATGGAGTTCGGAAAGTGAATTCGGCGGGGTTCGCCACTGGCTCGAGGTCCATTCGGTGGATTTTCGTAGATTTTCGTGTCGGATGATACGCGAGGCGCGTGCGGGGACAGCTCGCGCGCAACTGAAGATTGTCGTAGGTTAAGTTAGGAAAAAAACACCGCTAGCTCAATTTTCCGCGTTACGCCCGCCACAGTTTCTCCGCGCCAAAAACTAGTTGCACTGTCACACATTACGCGCCGACCCCGAAGGGGCTGTCCCATAAAAAAATCACAGTCCACGAGGTCGCTATTGTTTTGACAGCTCCATGAAATACAACCATGTGTATCTATGGAGCGGGAATGGGACGAAGAGGGCGCCACCGGTCCAAACGCAGCCGATTAGAAAAACAAACCGCTATTAACCAAATAAACTAGCACAGCGCGTAAACACAACGAAATTACTGCCACTTTTCATTATATTTCGCTATGCACCGGGCCGACGTCACCTAAATAGCAGACGCTCAAAGTTATGTTCGTCTCTTTCCCGCGCGTGTTGAGCGGACATTTCTAAATTCGAACATTCTGAATTTGAATTTGAACTGTCATCTTTTGATGTGTTTTTATGAGCAGTTTTAATTTTTTTTATCTGTGTCTTGTGTGCGCGGCGTAAAGGTGCAGCCATGCGAGTTAGCGCACTTGTACTGAGCCAATGAGCCTAGATGACATTCGCAGAGGCTTAAACTCGCAAGTTCAGACGGATGAGGCGTCAATAAACTTCGATGCGATGCATTACAAACGCACTGTAATGTGCGAACGATGTAACTTTATATCTGTTACACTCGACGTAGGCTGGACCTCAGCGGTTACGTCATATGGTTTCGTCGCTTCAAATTGTCGAGGAAATTTTCATTGTTCATTTATTCTCATAATTATCTTCATTATCATTGCTTCAATGTCAGCTCGTACCTATAGCTAACTAGTTGCATTTCTATTCACTTCTCGCTTCTTCAGCGTCTCCAAATAATTTCTCAGCTATTTCTACATCTGCCTGAATGACATCAGCAATATAATGTAGGCCATAGAAATGTGGGTCTAGCAGAATTTCAGAATCTTCCGTTGCTTTCCGAAAAACTGCAGTTTTAGCACCAAACCACTGACCCACTTGAGAATTGTGACTATGCGCATGCTCTTGTTCTTCGACAATTATTATTGTTTATTGATAAAATAATAAATGAAGACTTATTCGATATACTTTCTCTTAAGATAAGACTGTTATGTTAATAACACTCAACGGTCAAGTATTAACGTGTAGGTATGCGCAGTTTTGAACAACATAAGTGTTTAAAAATAAAGTGTCTGTCCTCATGAAAACTGCATCAAAATCCTTCAGAGTATCAAACACGATTTGTTTTTTAACCGTAGAAACTGACTTTACACACGTCTTCCAAAAGACTATAACAAACCATCTTTATGAAATTCACCGTTACACCAGCCAGTTTATTCTGTAAAAATCTCACCGTGATAACTAAGGTGAAGTGAGCTGTCAGTCCACCCTGATTCTGGGCTTAACTGACTATTGTCAGCACACTTCACATAAGTTTTCTCGGAGAGAATTTTACAGAATAGTTCGGCAGCAACATTGATTCCAACCAAGAAGACGGGAGTAGTCTAACGTTGGGGAATCACACGCCAATATCACCCCTTAATTACCCCCAGCCACTTGAGCATAAACGTCTTCTACTTAAAATTTCAATCTTAAAACCATTGCCAAATCATTCAAAATTAAGACCGTCACCTCACTCCAGATCTGCATAATTCATCATCATCATCATCGGCATATAGCAGCCCACTCCTGGACATAAAATATGGCTCTCCAATTGCACACCTTTCAGATCGACTCTCGGGCAACTCTCATCCAGCTGCCACCCTGTGAAGATCGTCGCTCCACCTAGCCTAAAGACCTAACCGCTTTATTATAATTACAATAACTAATCAAAAATAGTTGTCCATTGTCTCAGTATTAAGCAAAACCTCTTAACTATTTTATCCCTACTTCAATGTCAGCGCTTTTGAAAACTGGTTTTATTATCACAAAGTAAAGACAAAGAACTGACTTTTGTTATAATAATACATGATGTAAAACATTTAATACACGTATCTTGCAGCAATTGCATCTGTCATTAATTTTCTTTCAACATGTAACAACTAACTACATTAGAATTATCGACAATCCTTTTGAAAATATCTCAGTCAATTTCAGTCGACTTATCATCATTTTCTTGCCTATAACCGAATTTATTTGGGGTCGGCGCCACATGTTTGTCTTCTTCTTCCAGACTTCTCTATTAGTCGCCATCTCGGTAGTCACTCCCGTTCTAACCATATCATCATTCACACAGTCATCCCATCATTTCTTTATTCTTATTCTGCGAAGTACTGAGTTCATCGGCCCAATCGAGCTATATTAGGTAAATTTTGTCTATCTCCGACCACTGCTTATATTGGGCTGAATTAGCTGAATTTTGGACCAACGAAATTTAAAAAACTATATATATTTTTTCGTGTTATTTTTGCCATCAACACCCTAAGAAGACGTCCACTGCTAGATTAAGTACTCTCCCAAGTTGTATCATATTACCCGACTCTCCGCATTTCATCAAGTCTGACCTATCTAAGCCTTCACAACACTTGGCGATATTTATCTAAGTACGTTCTCCATACCTTGAGCTGTGCGCCTCGATATCAACCTTGCTGAGTAACTATAATCTTGTCACTATATGGCATAAGCTATTCTCATGTTAACTCGGGCATATAGAGTCGAGAGCAAAAAGCGAAGATTTGCTTATTCTATGAACCTCTCAGACTTTCTCCTAATATCTTCAATACTAGCTACTTTCGACGATACGATTATCCTAACACCCGTTTAACTAGTCAAACGGATTAGTAACAACAAAAACGAGGATGCTGCGACATATACGTTTCCATCCTTTCGTCTTAACACCTTTAACTTGGAGGTTTTGAACGAGCCGAATGACAGAGCTGTCCTGAGGGGCAATTCTCGTAATTTTACGAACGTTCACAATCTGATCTCAGTCTCAATTTATCAAAAATACCTCTAATTTCCCTACATTTTTGACATTACACTTTTGACAAGTTTTTGGCATTGATTGTCGCTGAGATAAGATTGCGACTAGATTTTAAACGTTTTTAATTACGAGAATTGGCCTTCAGGTATCTTCATCATAATCATTCACCTGCCCTTATCCCAACTTATTTTAGGATCAGCGCAACATGTCTTTTTCTTCCATACTTGTTTGTCTATTAGCTGTCATCTCTTAGTATCTTCTTACTGGTCAGATAGTTTGTGCAGTAGTCAATCGACACGAAAAACAGAACACTTTTAACTCTTAATCATGTTTCATGTTCATAATATTGTTTCATATTATTTGCTGCAAAACCAAGGAGAGGAGCGAATTCTTCCCCAAGATCTTACCACATCCTCAAATTCTGTGACCGTCTTTAATCAAAATCTTAAGACTATTTAAATCACTGTCAAGTTCATCCTCCTTCTCTCAAAAGAGAACGTAAACGTGCAAGATTACGTCAACTCTTTCTCAGCTGTGCTTGTGCTCAGGTTAACGTAAAATATTATAGTTATATACTCCCACCCGTTTCTTAACCTTGGCACAGCTGTTCAAATTCTTGGAAGATCTGCAAATTATGTATATAACGTATTATAATGACTAACTAACAAAATTATCTTTCATCCAAAAATTCGAAAACATGTGAGACTTGCCAACCCGTACTGGGCCCGCGTGGTGGATTACGTCCCACTCCCTCTCATTGAGAGGAAGCCTGTGTCCTAGCAGTGGGAACATTATAGGCTGATTGTGATGAACCAAATTATCTTGAATAAACCGTTAAATGTTGACCATTTATGACATGATCCTACATATATCGAAAAACATGGCTTCTAGAAGCGTTTGCGTTATTTTAAAAATCACCTTCTTTTTAACGTGTCGATGGCAATATAAATGGAGTTGCCCTAGAAGTCGCTATGAGTCTGGTGCCATCAGTAGCTTTCCTTTAACAAGATGCTTTAGGGATATCAAAGATAGATTCACTGGGGAACAACCCACAAAAATATCCGAAAAATTAGCTGGGACTTCCAAACTTTACCTGACAAAATGATTGCAGTATTTATACAATTATCATGACGAAGATTCAGCTCAGTATAAACGCACGCAAAAGTACCAAAACAATAAAATTGAAGTCCGAAATTGCTTCATTGAGTCATCGCATCTCAGTCCAGGAAATGAGTCTCAAGAACTGCCTAAATTAGTTTCAATTAATATTATTTTGTGTTCCACCAGTACAGGATTCAGATTTTTAAGTTTTCGGGAAGTCTGCAATCGGTTTAATTTATTCTTGATAACGAACTCCTAATTATCATGACAAGGAAGAGATTCGGGGGTCAAGCCAGATTGGCAACGTGACGAGGTATCTGTCTTAAAATCAGTAGCTAAATGAGGTTCTTATTTTTTTTTTTATATTGCCTCAGTATTTTTTAAAGATTGCAACAAAATAAAATAATATAAACTTCTATTAGAATATCTAGTTGATTCATTTTTGCAGTTTTTTCGTGTCAACTAGATTTTTTTTTTAATTATCGCATTCATAATAGTGTACATAATCATTCCAATCTTTTATTCGTTTTAATTCTCCGTCCATAGAAATAAGAATAACCCTAAAAGTACGCATAACCGTGCAAAAAGCCAAAAATGGCACGAAACCAAACCACAGCATCCAAAAATGAAATCAGATCGAGCGAAACCGAAAATCGAACTGCATTTCCATAGGCAGTGAAAGTGACGTTTATTTTTTTTTTTAACTCTGAGTCCTGCCGAATGCATCGCACATTCAGCCTCGTGGTGTCATCGACCCCTGTATTCGGCGACGGCCATTACGTTGGGAAAGGTCAGCCACACATACATACGTTGATAAAGACGTGTTTGTGTGTGGGTCTGCTTTTACTTTCAATTTATTGTGCATTTAAATTTTGCGAATTTAATATTTTTAGTCGGGTTGGGTGGCGTTTCGGTTTCGTTTTTGTTTTTGATGAAATAGTTTTAAGTGTCGGAGGGTTGTCTCTTAAATTTTTTTTTTTTTGGTAATCGTGTTTTTAATTGTAGGATGTCTGCTAGTCTCTTTTGAGTAGGTTGCAATAATAAAATGAAAGAAACAAAATGCTTAATATCACAAGGATATTAAGCATACCTATCAAAAATACCTCTATTTCCTACATTTTTAAAAAGACTTGCATTTTGAGATTGCGACTAGATTTTGAACGTTTTTAATTTTTCCTATCACTGACAACTGAAAAAAATCTCAAAAAAAAAATCACCCACACCTCAATTCCCCGTTTCAAAATTCCAATCAGTTTATCATTCACTACAAGTACCTACATACTCGTATCTTCTAACCTACACCTAAGTATGTACGTATCTACTCAGCCATCACCTTGGTACCTATCAAATTACATCACAATCGGTCACACAAGTCAAACGCGACATTAAAAAAAACTGCCAAAATTAAATCCAACGACGAAATTCTTGATAAGCCTTTTCTTATCGGGACTGACCATGCCAATTCGAACAGTGTTGTGTGGGGTCAGGGTTGTTCCCCATCTCTTTCACTCTTGGCTTTAGGTATATTGCTGTCCCTGTCACACGTAGAATAATGCACATAATATGTTTGTTCAGTTGTTTTGTGTTCGTAATTTAAAATTTTAAGGTTATTTTTATAATGGCGTTTTTGCATGTTGGAATAGGCCACAGTTTGTAATGTATAGAGGTTAGGTTAATATACGAAGGGGGTGAGCAGCAATGTTAGTGTTATCGATAAACATTAAGTTTTTTCTATAGTAGTGTAGTGTTGTAGTAGTATCTCAGCAGAGTATGTGCCGCTACTCAGTATCAAAAGTCAAAGAAAAGATTTTGTGGACAGCCGAATGTTCCTAACATAGCACATAAATTAGCCGATGAATAATTGTTATAAAAATCAGCAATAGCCCAATGGCTAGGCGTGGTCTGGCAACGGTGAGCGAAAGGTCGTTGGTTCGATACCCACCAGTTGCATATGCTGAGAACTAAGTAATTCGTAGCACAAGCATGTTTATTTAGCTTAGTAGGATGGGTTAGTAGGAATAATGGATGTGCAACCCAAACGTACGAAAGAAAGAATAACGTTTATTTGGACACAGTTTGTGAAACACAAAAAACATAGTAACAAAGTTAAAATAATTTTTAACAACAATAGTGTACCTACCTACAGTCGCCAAAGGAGATAAGTAACCAGGGTCGTCGGATATAGTTATGAACTTTATTAAGAAACCAATTGATGTTTTCGAATGAAATTTAATTTGATAAATTAACTGTTTGTTTTCTATTAATTAAATTAAATTTTATTCCGAAACATCCATCGGTTTCTTACTAAACATCAACTATATCCAACGACCCTGGTTACTTATCTCCTTTGGTGACTGTACCTCATGGCTGCGCCATGAAGGTTCATTTCAGAATTATTGCCAGACAGATGCAGTCACACTAGCTAGTCTTTAAAAATCTTAATTGTACTTTAAAAACAATACTAGACACTAGTCATTACTATTTACACAGTTTAAATAGGCATCTAACCCACAAGAACTTCCGTAAATCCGCAAGAAGACAATTCATCAACCCGAACAAAACATAAAAAAAAAAAAAAAACAAAACAAAAAGTTCTCTCCAAACTCCACTCAAAATACATAAACAAAAGTACTTTACGATATCACTATAAGATCAGCGCAACCGAATGTACGAAAAGTTCACTTTAAAAAATAAATATTCAATGAAATAAAATCAAAACAATGTGTTGTTTTTGTCCAGAAAGGTCAAGGTGACCACTCGCTTCCTCCTCCGAGTTATATTTTTGTTCATGACAATTCGGCGGTAATTTTGGTCGTATTTTTTATTAAAATGTCGTTGATTTTATGGAAGCAGGTTAAAAACGCGAGTTTTTCACTTGCTGATCGGCTGATCTTCAGCCTTATTCCCATGGGTAGGCAGAAGCTTCGTCACCTGCTGCGATCCTTTTCGTTCATACACCTGAAGGCCAATTCCCGTAATTTAAATTGTTCAAAATCTAGTCGCAATCTCATTTCGGCGACAATCAATGTCAACTTGTCAAAAATGTAGAGAAACTAGAAGTATTGTTGACAGATTGAGACTGCGATCACTCAAGAAACGTCTTTGCCCAACCTCGAAAAAACGACAGTATTGAAGAATTACTTACTGTTTAATCGCTTTTTATTATGGTTTTTTACAGAACCGTACATTTTGACCAAGATGTTCGGTTTGTAGAGTTAGGGGCTTGACTCTACGTTAGATTTTAACTTTTTAACAGTGAAAGCGTTATTTAATGATCTTTCATTAGGTGACTGTGGTTAGTTCAGCTGGACGTCTGCCCCCCCTAGACAAAATCACTAGGCACGAGGGAGTACCCTCTCGTCGAGAGTAGGGCCTGTGTCCCTTAGCTTCAGTGGGCACATTATAGGTTGATTTATGTAGTGGGCACATTATGTGTGTAATGTGTATGTAGACTTTTACCGGCGTTTCCACATATTTCTACCAATTTTCCAATGACAAGACACTTGTATTTTGTATCACTTCGAACCTCACTCAACAGTGATCGCGTGGAAACTCATTATTTTGTTTTTAAACTAAATCATGGCTGATTCATATTTTCACCACCAATTAACTCAAGTTGAGGAAAACATCGTAAGGAAACCCTGACTAAATGGTCTAAAATCGTCAGCGTTCATGAAAATTACGTAATACGAGTACAGTGCAACCTCGATATAACAAATCGGAAGGGAACAAGTACATATTCGTTATATCAAGTAATTCGTTAAACTGAGGTTTGTTATATTGAGGTTAGGTTGGTCTAAAATTTGTTATAAAAAGGTAAAAACGTGTCGAAACTTGTCGCGACTGAATCACATACTATTGGGAACGTTATGTAGGTTTTGGGTTGACAAAATTCGTTAATTAGAGGTTTACACTTTTTTTTGATAGTCGAAAATTCGTTCTGAAGAGGTTGTTCGCAAAAAATCTTCGCAATGTAAAGGTATATTTTTACATTGACTCTTATGGACAATTCAAGGGGATTACGAAGAATTCGTTAAATCGAGGAATTCGTTATATTGGGGTACAGACGCCAGCAGGTCACGCTACCCAAAACTGTCAAATTTTCCCAATCAACCTTGAACCTTAAAGCTTTAACGATAAAGTTGAAAATCTATTAAATAAATTTGACAGATTGTAGTAGCTTGAAGTGCTGGCGTCTTTGCGTTATATTAAGGTTGCACTGTAAATAATTATAATGATTTATCCTACCCGTCGTCTTCGAGATCTATGGCCGAGTCTGTAAGGGTTTACGCAATGTCTACGCTCTGTCGCCCGTTCGTCTACACAGACTGGGCTGCGACTACGCTAAACGATTACGCTCAACGAACGACTAGTGCAAACCACACTGATATTCCTGTTAACCGTTTCATCACCATAATCATTCTCCTGCCTTTATCGCAAATTATTTGGGGTCGTCGCAACATGTCTTTTTCTTCCATACCTACATACTTCCATCTTTAGAAAAAAAGAAAAGAAAGAAAATGCATTTATTTGCGGCAAACATGACGCATGAAAAAAGGACATAAACACACAAAAAAAACAAGTTGGGGGTAAACATGCGTCACATTCACGCAAAACGGCCATCGCTCAGCATAATGCTAAGACCCTATACGAGACAGAGCCCAAGCGCTGGTTTTCAGCGGCAGCCGGCGTTGACGTGATGACGTTAACCAGTGCAGCATGCAATTATACATAAATAAATAAAAACAACAATCAAAACAAGAAAATAAAATAAACCATTTAACATATGATTCGACACAAAACTAAAAACAAAAAGCAAAACATGAAATAAAATAAAATAAACATACATTAAAAAAAAAAGATGGTGAAACATGAAATGTAATGATATGGTAACATTCCGGGCAACGAATCTTTACATACGAAGACCCCTCCGTGCCTCGGAAAGCACGTTAAGCTGTTGGTCTCGGCTGTTATTCATGGATCTTTGACAGTCGTTACGGGTCGCCAGAAGCCTGAAAGTCTGACAACCAGTCTTACCAAGGGATATCGTATTACCAAGTCGTTACTGGGTAATACGATATCCCTTGCCTGCCCCAGCAGTCCTGGCAGTCGTGCCACGTAAAATACTGGTATTCAGCTGCATCTGGTTAGACTGGAAGCTGACCCCAACTTAGTTGGGAAAAGGCTAGGCAGATGACGATGACTTAGGTACTTCTCTATTAGTCGTCATCTCGGTAGTCAGCTCTCTAGCCATATTATCTTTCCCACAGCCCATCCTGCAGGGTAATTGCGTAATAAACTATAAGTAGCAATGGCTTTCATTTTGACAGTTCAACAAAATTCATAGCGTTATTTACGTTGTTGATCAGACAAATATTTGGAACATATGAAAGTCAGTTTTAGCATTTATTTCAAACAGGAACACAAAAAGCACTTCTGAACGTCAAAAATGACAATAAAATAAAATTGATTCTGGCCGCACCTTCCAAATGGTAGATTTCGTATGGAGTAGTGTGGGCAAGAAACTCCATCGTTACTCTTTAAAAATGTTTTAGAAAGTAATGGCTGAGCAATATCCTTCAAAATTAATAAATTGAGATTTTTAGTGTGTTACGCAATAAAATTTTAATTAGGGTGCTGTAATCCATCTAAACTGCATGTATTAGCTAGCTAACCATTCAAAGCACAAGCCTTGCACTGTTTGGACACACCTTCATAATTGGTGATAGCATGACCTGTGTGCTGGTTGTAAACAGTCAGAAGTCTACAAGTTGACAACTAGTCTAGAAATCTAGATATCGGTATCCCTCACTGGGTAATTGGGAGGTGGAGGTCAGATGGCGGCCTCTGTCAGTTGCTTTGGCACATTCATGTGGTCCAGTCATGGTTAAATGTGGAGACGACTCGGTATTTGATACCTAAATCAAGTCAAATCTGAGATTTATCGAATTATTTTCTTATTAAAAACATCGGCCAACTCCCTTTCGCCGAGAGATGGTCTGTCCCAGCAGTGGGAACATTTCTCTTCGAGAGGGAGTGGGCTAATAATCTACAACGGGCCCAGTGGGGGTTGGGAGATGTCACATGTCTTCAAATTTTCTTCCCTACCCTTATCCCAATTTATTTAAGGTCAACGCAACATATCTTTTTCTTCCATACTTCTCCAGTGGTTGTCATCTCGATAGTCACTCTCTTTCTGATTATGCTAAGTAAGATGGTAGAACGTTGTACTTAATAAATAAATCTTATACAAAAATAAAACGAATAATAAAATTAGAATAACAAACAATAAACATTAAGAAATATACCGTGAATATACAGGGCATTTACCAGATATTAATTCATAATAAATACGTAATGAAAACAATTTGTTGATTCATTCTCCGCAGGAGACTCAACCACAAAGCTTCTAAATTTATCACAAATAAGTTCCAAAAAACCCGAAAATAATTACCATTTTAATTGGGAGCTGGCTTGAATAAATACAACGTTATATCGACTTTGCATAACCTTTCCTCTGTGCTCATTATTTCAATTCTTAATTGCTTCAAAATGATAAAAACAGTAGCCCTTCAGTCTGTCAGTTATTAAGTAAATTTTTCCTTATTTTGAACACACTTTACTTATTTATTACCGAACTAGCTTCTGCCCGCGGCTTCGCCCGCGTGGATGTCGGAAATTATCCCACGGGAACCTGCTACCAGGATAAAAAGTATGTCCTTCCCCAGGATGCCATCTATCTCTTTGCCAAATCAGAAGTTCAGTGGTTTAGGTGTGATAATGTAACATACAGTTTGAAGTTCAAATCCTCCCCTTAAAAATCTAATTACCCCTTTTTGCCCCGCCAGGGTTCAAATTTTCGACAACTTTACATACTTATTATTAATTATTTTTTGTCAAAAGTATTAATACTGAGTTTCAAGTTAATTGGACCGCGCATTCAATTACTTTCACCCAAACTTCAACACTCCTTTGAGGGACAGTTTTGAAAAACTTATAATAATAAACTTTATTACTTACTTAGGCGAGTATTCTTGCCAAGCTTCAAGTTTATTAACTAAATTAATAAGATGCTTCATATAAACTCTATCCCCGCTTTTCATCCCCACAGGGGTGAAGTTTGAAAAAATCGTTTGGGATGTATTCATAACTTGAGTCAAAGATTATTTATACTAATTTTCGAGTTAATCAAGCCATGCAGTAAAATCCTCCCCTGTAAAATTGACTACCCCTTTTCAACCCGTTAGGGATAGATTTTCGAAAAACCCTGATACATGTTATTCTTTATTTTTGGTCTTAAGTATAAACACTGAGTTTCGAGTTAAGCGGACCGCACGTTCAAAATTTTCCACGCAAACTTTAATACTCCTATATCCCCTTCGAGGGGTAATTTTGAAAAACTTATAATGATAAACTGTATTACTTACTTAGGCGAGTATTCTTGCCAAATTTCAAGATTATTAACCTAAGGAATAAGATTTTTCATATAAACTATGCCCACTTTTCACCCCCAAAGGGAACGTAATTTTGAAAAATATTTTGGATGTGTTCATAACTTGACTCAAAGATATTAATATTCGAGTTAATCAAGCCACGCTGTAAAATCCTCCCCTGTAAAATTTACTACCCCTTTTCAGCCCGTCAGGGGTAGATTTTCGAAAAACCCTAATACACATTATTCTTTACTTTCGATCCTAGGTATAAATACTGAGTTTCGAGTAAATCGGATCGCGTGCTAAAATTCTTCCATACTACTTTTGAAACCCTCCAATCCCCTTTTAGGGGGTAGTTTAGCAAAACATAAAATGGCAAACTTTATAATTTACTTAGATTACCTAGTATTCGTGTCAAGTTTATTAACTCAAGGAATAAGATTTTCCATACAAACAAAATCCCCCCATTTCACCCTCTTAGGGGTAGAATTTCGAAAAACCCTTTCTTAGTGGATACCTGCTCTTCACTAAGAACACACCCTCCAAATTGTATGTCTCTAGGACCAGCGGTTTAGGCTGTGCGTTGATGTATCAGTCAGTCAGTCAGTCAGGACTTTGAATTTTATAATATATAGATTATGACTCATTGACCGCGTTGATAAGTTCGTAACTGAATTTTGGGTGCCAAGAAACTAATCTAGTTGTTTTTAACACAACGCCTTACTAATATCCTCGTCAGTGCATTTTATATATAGTATCTCGCAGTTCAACCCATGAGGATGTCATCTGCTTAACCAGGCTTGCCTGTGGATGCCTCAATAAATTAAGGCCTCCAGCCAGGGCTTAAAAAACTTAAAAACTAAGCGACTACACGCTAAGGGCACCCACTGTGGGGTACGGATCTCAGCTTAGAGCGTCGCAGCAATGAACAGGCTGATTCAGAATTATTGAGGGACGAATTTAAAACTACGGCTCAGCGGCGCGGGTTGGCTCGACCAAGAGTCGGGGCGAAATCGTCAGTGCAATTGAACGACACATAGGTAACTAAAATTAAAATTAAATATTATTTTAAATGTTGGCAAGCAAATAATTTGTGGTTTCCGTTTCTATTAGGTAATTATTAATCTATTGTTTGATAAATTGGAAACATAATATTAAATTCTATTGAAATTATTCAATTATTTTGTTATGATAGGATCGTTGAGTTCCAAGTATAACAAAATATTTTTCTGAGCGCAGAGACTTAATTCAATCAATTAAATTGCCTATCCTTTTGCCAAGTATGTTGGGGTCAGCTTCCAGTCTAACCGGATGCAGCTGAATACCAGTATTTTACATGGAGGGACTGGCTATGTAACCTCCACAAGCCAGTTATTGGGTAACACGATACCCTTTGACCCCACTGCTAGGGCACAGGCCTCCTCTCTTCGAGTGGGAGTGGGCTGTAATCTATCACGCGGGCCCAGTGCGGCTTGGTAGATGTCACATGTCATCGAATTTTAGGTTCTAGGACAAGACGGTTTCCTCGAGATGTTTTCCTAGACCTTTTTGTGAGATGGTTGGCCGGGTTAGAACCTACGACCTACTAAGTCGGGGCCAAATTACCTAACTATTCTGATTAATTTCTGAGTAATACATATACTCATATACTATTTAATTATATATTTATTTTTAGTTTTAGGTAGGATTATTAAAATAATTATTATTAAATAATCATTTGTTTTGGACAATACCGCTAATAGGGGCTTACCCCTTGTGTTGGCGACGCAATAAAGAGTCCAGATAAACCATTGTTTCAATAAGAGGAACCTCAGAAATATAGGTACCTAACTTATACTTGTGTACATAGGCTTGAAAACAATTAAAATTAAATAATAATCAGTAGACGAAATTAGTCATAATTATTATTTACCAGATGAAAAACAAATGTAAGTAGGTACTCTTATGTTTGTCATCATGAGTCGTCAATTTAAAAGGTCTAAAATAATTTTGTTCATATTTGTATGTCAAAGAAAGCACTCATAAGCATTTTTTTAAGTTATAGGCGAAAAGACTAAAAAAAACCGCAATATCTACCACTTAGTTGTGCTGGGAAAAGAACCTACGAGCACACATATTGCACCCACACTTTGCAATTACTATTATCAGTGCAGCGAAGTCTTATCTATTACCAGCGTAGGCTCATATTTCGCCACCCTCAGATAAGATACTTCTAATAAAATTATCAATTCCATAAGCTGAAACTCATTTCAATTCAACCATTTACAGGCACTTTTGAATTGTCAAAAGAGTCGGTCAGTCAGAAAGATGAAGCTAGTTTTCCCATTCCAAAGCGTAGTATATAGGTCCCTATGGAGAAGAACGGGCATCCCATTCAATCCCATTCCCAGGTATATTTTTGGATAGACCAAAGAAAGAAGAAGAAAGAAAGAAGAAGACCTCGGGTGACGAAATATACCCGGAAACGGACTTATCATCAAGGTTTCCGACACCAAATAAAATGGCACAAAAATAATACTACAGAAAGACTCAATTGGATTACATTTTCGTGTTATCAGAAGTTCTACGACCGATTGGCGACTACACAGATATGGGGCAAGCAGACGCGACACGGTGTCTCACGGGTGGTGGACTGACGAAATTTGTTCAAGGGTGGACAATGTCATGGATGTCATAAACCTTGGAAAACTGTGATATCGTGAAGAGTTTTGACGTTCTCGTTCTTCTTAATGTTTCGATGGAAATCTTAATCGGTCCAGGGAGCCTACTCTGTAAGTCCGTCAACGCATATACGGGCCCGATCGAAAGTAGTTCGGTACTTCGGAATGAATCAATATGTGAGGCCTGGTTTCTTGCATATTCACGGTGGCTTTGGTCCTATGGTATGGCCATATTAATTCCTGCTTTTGAAGCGTTTCCAAATTATCTTCAGAATATTACGGACCTGCGACTCGTAACAGAAACTGACTATTGATCGTAAAACAATCCGTTCTAAGGGACTGAGTCAACACTTATGAGTTCGATAGTAACTTGTAAATTAAAACAGTATCGTATCTAAAAACGAAATGTCATCCGAATATAATTAAAAGTCAACGGTTTAATAGCACGCCGCGCATCTGGGTCAATACCGACTGTTTATTGATTTCGTTCAATAACAACAACCAATATAATGTTACCACTTTTATAGATCAGACGCACGCGCCGACAACAGACACGACACCAGAGGGGCAATTCTCGTAATTTTAAGAACGTTCACAGTCTGATCTCAGCCTCAATCTGTCAAAAATTTCCCTACATTTTTGACAAGTTTTTGACATTGATTGTCGCTGAGATGAGATTGCGACTAGATTTTGAACGTTTTTCACTACAGGAATTGGCCTTCTGGCTATGACAAATAAAATTAACTGGTGACGTATCCATCATCATCTTCATCTACAGCCCGACTTCATCCACTGCTGAGCACAGGCAAAGAAAGAATGAAAGCAAAGAAAGAAAGAAAGAAAAGAAAGAAAGCAAAGAAAGAAAGAAAAGAAAGAAAGAAAGAAGAGAAAGAAAGAAAGAAAAGAAAGAAAGAAAAGAACATAAAGAAAGAAAATGCATTTATTTGCGGCAAACATGACGCATAAAAAAAACATACATAAAAAAAAATAACAAGTAGGGGGTAAACATGCATCACATTCACGCTAAACGGCCATCGCTCAGCATAATCTCAGGCCTCTCTTTTCTTGTGCCAATCCTCACTTTCCTGTGCCAGCGTCAGCCAGTCCACCTTTGTAACATTTTGTACATAGACTTTCATAAATAAATAAATAAGTAGACAAGTAACAGGCGCAGATTCAAGATAAAACTACGTTCACTGCGGTCGGTCCGAGGATGGGTGACCATTCATTTCCTATTGAGACCCCTTCGTGCCTCGAAAACCACGTTAAGCCGTTGGTCCTGACTGTCATTTGTAGATCTTTGACAGTCATTACGTGTAACTAGTCAGAAGTCCAAAAGTCAGGCAAGCAGTCTTACCAAAACGTATTATTTTACCCAGTAACTGGGTTGTGGGGGTCAGACAGGCAGTAACTCAACTCAACTGCTTGTTGGTCTCGTGGTCGCAAGCGCGACTGATGAGCATGCGGTCCTGGGTTCGATTACCGGGTCGGGTAGGAGTTTTATTAGTTTTTTCCATTGGGTATTGGACGTTGGTGGCGTGATACCCCCGTGCCTCGGAAGGCACGTTAAGCCGTTGGCCCTGCGTGTGACCTCTCTCCGGTCGTGATGGATTGCCATCCCATCGGGCAATGAGAGTGAGGGAAGAGAGAGTACACCTGTCTGCGCACACACTTGTGCACTATAATTCTCCGGCGTTGCCATGGCTGAAATTCGGTCTGGACGACTTTAACTCAACCCAACAAGGAAACCAGGATAAGGAGAGCGACCCCGGCAGTTGGGTAAAGGCAAGGCAGATCATGACATCATAGAAGCTGATTAAAAGGGTTTTTCCGTTATGAATACCTAAAGCAAAATAAACATCAATTTGCTTCTAAGTTTGCTGGCTGGATAGGGTAAATGATTTGTTGTATTATTTCCTAAAAAGGATAATTGGTTTTCCGAGCTGCGGTAAAAACAGATTGGAAGAATTCATAGAAGAGTTAGACAAAATAAACAGTAGGTACTTTCCTCATTTTGTACGGCACGTTTAGGAACCGGAAAGAACCGCGGGCACACACATAAAATGACAAATGAACTCGTTTTTTTTTATTTTGACCATTCAGCCAGCATTTACGTTGTTGAGCAGACGAATTTGTTAAACCTATGAAGCAATGGATTAGATTAATATCTTTCAAAACTCTCGTATTGTGATTGAAATTGTGTTACGCAATTAGGATCCAGGAAGCTTTAAGCAAAACTAATTCATTATCATTTGCCTATTTTTTGTTACTGGAAGGTGGAAATTCTCATGGACTTCCTCCATCGTGAGGGTGACAGAGGGGGGGCTTACCGGGTAAAACCACTGTAGTGTTCCACCTCTGCCTATGGCCGGGGGTGCGGGATTCGCATAAGCATTCACCGCTCCCCCGACAGGCCTCGACCCGCTGTTCCTCAGTGGGTCCCACTTCCCCGTGTGGCCATTCCCACAATGGTCGCACCCACTCTCGAGTGGCGCGCGTGGAACACTGCGGTGCCAACTCAGGCCTGTCTGGTCGCTAGCCATCATCCAGCTATTTCGGGATCGACTTCCAACGTAAGTGCAGTTAAATATCAGTCTTTCACATTGATTGATCTGACCATTCTGAGCTCCTGCAACTACAACCTTGTTACCGGGTAACAAGATAATCCTTGGCAAAGGCCTATAGGCCGTGGTATGTGCGTATCGACCTTAAGACTGGTTGTAAGACTTTCGGGCTTCTTCAGCTGCTGTCAAAGCATGGGCGTAGCAAAGAGGGGGCAAGGGTGGACAATGCTTAGCTCTCCGTCCGATCAGGACCAGGCCCGTGCCGGACGGCGCGTATGTGTTCCACGTGCGCCTCAAAGAGATGTCAGCGTAGTTGACGGGGCCCGACAGGGCCGAAGCCTGCCGGGGTAGCGGGATCGTCCGAAAGGGTTACCGCTGCCCTGGTACATAAAGGGCTAAGGAAGGAACACGGGTGGGTTTTAGTCAGTAAGAGTCTGACACTCCCTTCTGCTCCACCCAGAGCGGGAGGGGTAATTTGATGATTTCCCATCCTGAAAAAAAAAAAAAAAGGGTGGACAATGCCTACCCTAAAAACTCATTTGCCCACCCTTGGAGTATCGATAGTATAGAAGAAAATTACTTAATGTTTAATTGCTTTTTATTTTGAACAGAGTTACGGGCTTGGGGCTCTACACTAGATCTGATAACTTTTTGACAGTGAAAGCGTTATTTAAGTCTTGGAAACCTTACATTAATATTAAACATTGCATTAAATATTTTTGGTGGGATTATTTATTACGAGGCGTCATTTATGATCTCTCATTAAATGACTTTGGTTAGTTCAGCTGGTGTGGTCAGCAGTAAATTAAATCCGCAGTGAGCGATCCCTTGTATGAGTGCACAAAAAATACCAGAAAACGGAGTAGGCAGCGAGAAATCGTGAGGCGAATCCCATCAGCCCCTAGACAGGAAACCTCATGCGGACCAAGACCGCTCTGACAAGAGTGTTATGAAGAAGAAGTTCAGCTGGACGGCTAACCCCCCCTAGACAAAATCCCGAGCTACGCCAATGTGTCAAAGGTCTACGAATGGCCGCCGGGACAAACGGTTTGACGTACCTACTACGAATAACCAATTATTAAAATAATAATCTGTAAACCAATTTAGGAAGCCAATTAACTTCGTATGTGGTGATACCTAACCGAATCGTATTTGGAACGACTTTTAAGGAAGGAAGTTTTTGTAAAATTATTCCTCTTATTTGGTTTAAAGTCTACACGGCAAAGGGTTCCAAGTAAATATAATTGTATCAAAACATTTTCGTCTCGTCAACAAAGTCATTAGATTCCTGTTTCAGTAAAATCGTTACGGTTAGTCAGAAGCCCGAAAGTCTGACAACCAGTTTTGCCAAGGGGTATCGTATTACCCTGTAACAGTAACTGGATTGTGGTGGTCAGATAGGCAGTCACTCCATGTAAAATACTGGTATTCTGCTGTATCCGGTTAGACTGGAAGCTGACCCCAACATAGTTGGGAAAAGGCTAGGCAGATGTTGAGTAACAACTAACAAGGTAGTAGAGGGCAGTGGTGGCCCAGTGGTAAAGGCCATGACTTACGAGTTGGAGGTCGTAGGTTCGAACCCAGACAGGCGTTTTACTTTGTGTAAATTATTTCTTCACAAAACTGAAGGAAAACATCGTGAGGAAACCGGCATGTCCTAGAACCAAAAATTCGAAGATATGTGACATCTACCAACCTGTACTGGGCCCGCGTGGCTCACAGAGAGGAGGCCTGTGTCCTAGCAGTGGAAACAATACAGGCTGATTATGAAGGTAGTAGGCAGATTTAGTATATGATGAATTATGGTCAGTCTGAACATAAGCTTGCTAGTTTCGCTACTTTCGCAGGATGGCTGGTAGCAGCTGGATGAGAGTTGCCGAAAATCGAGTTGAATGGCGTGCAATAGGAGAGGTCTATGTCCAGCAGTGGACTGCTGTGAGCTGATGATGATGATAAACATCAGCTCTCCAAAACTTTCGCGCATATTCTCTTACTCACACTCGCCTCTGTCTCCATTTGGTTCCTAAAAACCGTATTGTAATTTGTATTTACCTGAAGTAAGTAGATAAAGTCATGGTCACCATCCATAGCCATTTTTGCCTCCTTGCAGAGGTTAAAGTCTTCTCCTTCGATTTTGTTGCAATCTTCTCCAATACCTAAGTTGTGCTGCACCCTAATTGTGTAACACAATATCAATCTCAATCAGAATCATTTTGAAGAATATTGCTAATCCATTGCTTCGTATGTTCGAAAAATTTGTCTGCTTAACAATGTAAATAACGCAATGAATGTTGTTGAACTGTCAAAAAGAAAGCCTTTGCTTTGTTCTGTAAAGTTCACTTTAATGCCACTATTAGCGCCGTGGCAAGACACGGCGTCTACTGCACTGAGAGTATCACAGATTCGATTCCGAAACCACAAACTTCACTAAACACTTTAAAAGCTAACTTAATAATTGTTTTTAAATTAACCAACATGGATTTACACTTCAACACCGGTTGAATTTCGTCATAATACTAAAGTTCTTTCCGGCAAGCTTAATTAGTTTAGTATGTTATCAATTTATTTTAGAACAAAATAATAAATTAATTTGCTAAAAAATAATGGATCGACGACGCCTCCGAGGCCCAGGAAGAGATGGCGAGACGAGCTACACGCATACTGCAAGGGTTGATTGAGGTGGCGCTAGAAAAGGGTGCCTGGATGGATTTGGGGGAAGCCTTTGCTCAGCAGTAGCTCAAAGCTTTGCTTCACAATCATTTTACTTCAGACTAATTTAAATAATAAGCAACCCCCTCTCCCAGCCTCGGAAACCACGTTAAGCCGTCGGTACTGGCTGTCGTTCGTAGATCTAGGACAGTCGTTACTAGTAGTCAGAAGCCCGAACATCTCACAACCAATCTTGGCAAGGGGTATCGTGTTGGTCAGTAACAGGTTTAGAGGTCATATAGGCGGTTAGCATTTAAAAAAATACTGGTATTCAACTGCATCCAGTTCGACTGGAAACCATCTTCATTTGCCTAACCTTTTCCGAACTATGTTGGGGTCGGCTTCCAGTCTAACCGGATGCAGCTGAATAACAGGATTTTGCATGGTGCGACCGCCTATCTAAACTCCTGGTTGTCAGACTTTCGGGCTTCTGACTACCCGTAACGACTGTCAAAGATCCACGAATGACAGCCGGGACCAAAGGGTTAAACATTTGGCCCCGGAGCTTTCCGGGGCACAGAGGAGTCTCGGTATGTAAAGAATGTCACCCATCCACAGACCAACCGCAGCTTAACCCGATCAATCGACCTGTGCAGTTACTATTAAGCCACGGGCTCTCCCGGTTAGACTAGAAACCGTCCTCAACATTGTCACAAAATTTGGGAAAAGGCGTAGCGACGATGTTGGAGGTATCAATAATGAATTAGTAGAACGTTGGCATTCCAATGATCGCAATTTTTTTTTTTTTTTTTTTAACGTTGCTCCACACTAGGAACTGTGTCGTGGGTGCGTTTACAAACATTTAAACTCACATACACCAACAGCCAGACCCGGAATAACTACTTGTAGGTAATTATGTAATGATCACAGGGGATACTGCACTAGAAACTTATTAGAAGAACTTCAATATGGTTTTCTGATTAACAGAACGTTCTGAAAATAACAGACCCCTTTTGTGACTTGGCTAGGGTAGCAGAGGAACTACAGAACATAAGATAACATTACAAAAAAAGGGAACATGCTAGGCAGATAATAAGTAATCTATATATATAAAAAGGAATCCCTATTTCCCTTGTTCACGTCATAACTTGAGAACGACTATACCGATTTCATCCATCTTTTTTTAAAATTTTTCTAATACTTTGTAGAAGGTTCTTACGGGAAAAAAAATCAAGAAAGTTGCTTCACGCGGACGAAGTCGCGGGCAAAAGCTAGTTAGGTATAAAAACGTGCTACTACGTAGGTATTTTTCAAAGAGTTACTGTCGCATCTGTTTTCGTTTTCGATGCATTCCCAAACATTATCTTTAACAAATAACGTGTATGATTATGAATTGCATACAAAAACGTGTTTTTTGACATTGAGGACGAACGGGCAGCCACTAATACTGATAATCTGATATCAGTCGCGATAAAAATATAAATTGGAGTAAAATGATAAGAGGTCGTCGACTCCGTGGGCGAGCCTTTGTTGTGATAACAGAGGTTTTTAGTCTGGGAGGTGAAAGACGTATCGTGGTAGTATGTTTGATAGTAGAGCTGTATACTTGTGTAGTTTGGGTTTGAGAGGAGTACACACCGAATTCCCTATTCAAGCAAGCATGTAGTTACGATCTTCTTCTTAGCCAGTCGATGGCAAAAATAGAAAAAATAAACATAGTTTTTTTTAATTTGTTTGGCCCAATATTCAGCAACGCGGATACCATTCGCTGACGCGGCCATTAGGTCGTCACGTGTGCAGGTGACAGAGCATGCGGTGCAAGATGGGAGGTGAGAGCCGTTGTCTGTAGAGAGACACCGCATACACCACCGAGGTCAGAGCCGTCCATGAAACCTCACTTGTGGAGGTTGTCCTTGCTACGGCCTACTTGGGTGCGAAGTCTAGTTAAGGCTACATAGGTTAACATTGAGTGGAAGTCTTTTCCAATCCCAGGAGTCCTATCGGAAAGGAATGTTAGATAAATCCTATCCTATTAATATTATAAACGCAAAAGTTTGTATGGATGGATGTGTGTTACTCTTTCACGCAAAAATTACTGGACGGATTTGGATGAAATTTGGCACACAGATGGTTTATAACCAGGATTAACATATAGAATACTTTTTATCCCGATATTCCCATGGGATGGAAACTTATGCGGGTGAAACCGCGGGGTGCAGCTAGTAAGAAATAAAACGAAGAATAACTATCTATGGAAATTTTCCAACAAAAAAATACGGATTGGATGCCGCCGGTGACAACGCTGGCCAGTGTTGAACATAGCCTTGTCCTAAGTTGAGCTATTGCTCAATTCACACTCACGATCTCAAGAATCATTCTTTCTTTCTTTTTTAGATTTGTATCTCAAGAAGTCTTAAATCTTGAGACGGTCCAAATTGCAGTGAATGGACACTTGGGACACTCTAGTCAATGACACAAACATGGTGTGCTATGACCTTACTATTCAGTTACTGGGTAATACGAGACCTCTTGGTAAGAGGATGAGAGGTAGAGTCTACTTCATCATCCACATCCCGACTTCGCCCACAGCTGGGCATAGGCCTGACTTGTCTTGTGCACATACCCACGCTCCTGTGCCAGCCTCATCCAGGTTCTACCCACAATGGCAACAATGTCGTCCACCCATCTCGCTGCCGGACGACCGACACTTCATCTTCCAGTCACGCCACTTTGTTACAGCCATACTCCACCTGTCATCTCTGCGCCTGGCCATGTGAGGTGGTGTCTTAAATGACTTGATTTTGCAAAATTATGATTTGTTCTAAGACGTGGTTCTTGGCAGTCTACAGTATTGTAAAGGTTGTCCAACAAAGTCAACCTTATGTAGTGCAGGCTGGCTATAATTTAGCGCGGGTTCCATTCGAGCATTCAAGCAAGTTTAGAACGATGTGTCAAATATGAGTTTAGGCTGACAAGAAAACGGATTAAGATGTAAAATACTTAATAGTATTTTTTATAGGAATAATTATTGAACGAGATATACCGTATAGTTTGATTTTATTCCGATCGGTACCGAAGGGCTCGTCTAGCCCTTCACAGTACCTACTTGTAGCGTAGCAAGACTTAATATTACCACTAAACTTTCGTGAAACCACACGCCCTTCTCGTTGTCCAAACTGAGTAATATAGTGACTAACCTAAACCTTCTAAGAATAATTATGGAACAAATTGGGCAAGCACTCCGTTAAGGAAACTTGGTAAAAACTTTTAGACGAGGAGTGACGCAAGAGTATCATGTGACCCTGGAGTGATATAAGCTTCCACCTTATTTTTGCGTCCCTTTTCCGTATTGTTAATTAATTAAAATGTTTACTATGTTAACCATTGGTTAGAGGTTAGGAGCTACCTACGTCATGCTAGATGAATTTTGTCATACAAAACAATTAGGTATGTATTCAAATTTTATTTATGTTTCAAATGACGTTTTATCAAGTTAAACTAATATCAACTTTATTTTAATAGTATCTAATTAAGTTGATTTCAGAGTGACTAGCACTATTGAAAAAGTTATAAAAATGTTTGAAGTTGTAGCGTAAACTGAACTTTATTGTGTAGGAGTTAAAGTAATTTTTCCATAAACTCATATTTGTTTACATTTTTGGCGAATCTGTCGCGATATTAAATTAGGTATTACACTACGTTATAGTCGGGGATCCTTTACCTAAATCCGCATGGTGTAATAAGAGAAGGGGAAAAAAGTTCCAGTTAAATTAAAAAATCAAACAATTAAAAGAGTGTTTGCTTAGCTGGTTGAGAGGGTTATTGAAAGATGACTAACAAAAAGGATTTACAAGGCAGATATGAGTGAAAACGCCGAGAAGGCCGCCCTAGGAGAACATCATTATATTGACATTACTGGTTGGGTTGGTTCTTAAGAAAGGTCAGATGCGTAGTACTTCCAACTGACGTGCGAGTATGACCTGAGGGGCAATTCTCGTAATTTTAAGAACGTTTGATCTCTGTCTCAATCTGTCAAAATACCTCTAATTTCCCTACATTATTGACAAGTTTTTGACATTGACTGTCGCTGAGATGAGTTTGCGACTAAATTTTGAATTGATTGATTTTTCTTCTATTTTTTCGTCGCATCAGTATAAGAATACTGCTGCCTATTCTTTTGGCATAGATCATTATTATTTCAGCCGAAAGACGTCCACTGCTAGACATTTTTTTTTAAATTGACAATGGGCTCACATTTGACCTCAATCCAGCCTAGAGGCAGGGATAAGATCTACGCATCCCCCAAGCACTTCTACTTCAACCGGATTTGTGCCTCCCGCATCCAGCAGATTCCTGCGGCCTTCACAATCACAAGGTCTTCGATCCACCTTGTGGGAGGCCTTCCAACGCTACGTCTTCCGGTACGCGTGTGCATTATTTATTAGTAGGTACCTTTACTTAAGTAAAGAATGGCTTTTGCCCAACAGTGGGTGAAGTTGGGCTGTGGATGATTATGAGGTAGGCTCTACACTCTACAGCCCCACGAAAAGGCATCGGCCTAAACATTATTTTCAGAGATATTGGTGTGATAAATTGATAAGCCGAAACTGTATCTATTCAACACAGCCTATCGCAGTCAACTGCTGGACATCAGCCTCTCTCAGGCGGCGCTACAACCCCCTGTTCTCCGCCTTCCGCTTTCAGTATATCCTAGCCACCTTCTTAAAGTTGTCGGTCCATCTAGCCGAGGGGCGTCCCACACTACGGTTGCCGATACGCGGTCTCCACTCTAGGTCCTTCGACAAACATGATCAGCCCACTGTCACTTCAGTTTGCTTACTCTGCAAGATGTGCCTGTTACTAGTTCTTTTTCGGATAACTTCATTCCTAATTTTATCCTTCAAAGAAATTCCGAGCATAGCCCTTTCGACAGCGCGCTGCGCGACCTGTAGGTATCTGTCCTGTCCTGTTCTTATTAAGCATGTATTTCTCAGAAAGTGTCTTTGGAAATAGATAATCTGCTAGGTTCCATCAACTTGACTCCAGCACAAGTCAGCATAACCAAACACTTTTAATTAAGTGCCTTTAACTGCCACAAAAGATCAAGGAACTCATTTATTTCGTTATCATGTAGGTACTAATTAAGTACGTTGAGCTAATCAGCAAATAACAACGTATAAAAATTAAAAATTAAGCCTGTTTGATAAAACTCGTGCCAGCCAGACACAACAAAGTAGGTACGTCAAGTCTAAATAGCATGTCTCAACAAGTGTGGTGTTGCGTTGGTTAATTGCGCGATAGTGGCGCAACTCAAGGGCAGGCTGATATGCTTCCGGTTAAATCCGGCGAAAAGACTTGACCCATAGGTTACAGCATGAGTCTCTTAAGCCAGGGCTGTTAAGATAAAATATAATACTTACCTTTTGTAGCATAATCAGCCTTAACGTTCCCACTGCTGGGACACAGGCCTCCTCTCTGTGAGAAGTTATGGGCTGTAATCCATCACACGGGCCCAGCGCGGGTTGGTAGAATGATCTCACTAGTCTTTGATTTTTTTGGTGGTTTCTTCTCGATATTTTCCTTCGCCGTTTTGAGAGCAGTGGTGATGAAATAAATTACTCAAAGTAAAGTGCCTGCTTGGGTTCGAACCTACGACCTACAACTCGTAAGTTGAGGCTGTTGAGGAAGTTGAGGTTGAGGCTGTTGCCTATGGGACACCATTGCTCCAAAAGAGACCAGTAAGCCAGACTAATCCTACTAATATTATAAACGTGAAAGTTTGCATGTATAGATGGATGGATGTTTGTTACTCTTTCACGCAAAAACTACAGAACGGATTTGGATGAAATTTGGCACACAGATGGTTTATAACCAGGATTAACATATAGGATACTTTTTATCCCTATATTCCCACGGGATCGCCACTTATGCGGGTGAAACCGCGAGGCGCAGCTAGTACGATCATAAGACTTGACGCAATCTTCAGCATTCCTCGGCCAAAATGTGTGATGATAACATTGTTTTACTAGGTAGGTATACTTAGATATAAAGCCTTGAAACAGTCCCACGTGTGGCCCGATGTGGTGCAACGTTGACGCGACATTGCGCAGGTCAGTAACGTGGCGGTTTGATAATGGCTAAATATGTAGTGGTAGCATGAAAATGTCTGGCAGTCTGGCACTAATAAGTTATTAGTCATTTATTTATTTAACTTAGGTACAATAATAAACGCGCTTATATTGTCAATCAATCAATGAACTCAGCCTATCGTAGTGCACTGCTGGACATAAGCCTCTCCCAGGCTGCGCCACAACACCCTGTCACAACACTTATACTTATTGTATCTACCGCGGAGAAAAGAGTTCCTGGAAGGATTTGGGGAAGGCCTTTGCTCAGCAGTGGTACAGTACAGGCTAAAAATAAAATATTGTGGAGGTAATTAAAGTAAATTAGGTAAAACGTTCAAAATCTAGTCGCAGTCTCATCCCGGTCACATATAAATGACAAAAACTTGTTAAAAAATGAAGAGGTATTTTTGACAGATTGAGACTGAGATCAGGCTGTGAACGTCCTTAAAATTACGAGGATTGCCCCTCAGGTGTGTCCGCTTCCTAAAACGTACCCATAAAGTGAACCCTAGATGTGCCTTGTTTTGAGATTTAAAAAACACCCTCGGTAACGTTTTAGGAGTTTTCAGAGGTTCCTTGAAAATGCGTTTTGGAAAAATAGATGAAAATTTGAACCTGAGGGTATAGGTACTTGGGCGGCGAGCAATAGGCAGCTCGCCGCCCGGTAAGGACCAGGCCCGGGTCGACGGCGCATTGTGTTCGACGCGCGCCTCAAAGAGATGTCAGCACGAACTGACGGGGTCCGCTAGGGCCGATGCCTGCCAGGGCTGCGGGTTGTTCGAGATACCGTGGCCCCTGGCACAGGTAACTGAAGGAACACGGGTGGGTTTTAGTCAGTAAAAGTCTGACACGCCCTTCCGCTCAGCCCAGAGCGGGAGAGGTCGTTTGATGATTTCCCACCCAAAAAAAAAAAGGGTATAGGTACTTTGTGTGACAACCTTATAGTTACTTAATCACGTAAAACTACTGAGAGCGATTCTCGGTCATTAAGTCCAAGATGACATTTTCAATTACAGTTGTTGTAAAAAAAAACACCCAGAAAATAAACAAGAACAATACCCTCACATAATTGCAAACCATACATCATCTATAAATAAATGTATGTCGATGTCTGTATGTATGTGTCGCGATGCATCATCAAATCCAAGTTCAATGCACTCGGCTGATTCACGACTCTTTTTGTATGCATCTGTCTCTCTCACACCCATCTTATCAAACATAACGCTGTCTCCGTTTGGCGTATGACAAATTAGTGTAGACTGTGGAGATTTTGTGATAAAACAGTTTGCATTTTAATTTAATTTTTCGTTTGTTTTTACTTTTACAGATGGCCATGTTTGTCTGAGATTAACATTATCAGTTGTCGACGCTGCAGAATTGTAAATAAATTAATAAACTGTGTGCTAAAATCGTTTATATTGTATTTCAAGGGCTTGTGGCCAAGCCGAGCTGTGATCGATCAGGTTAAGCTACGCTTGCCGCGGTGGTTTCGCGGATGGGTGACCATCTTTACATATCAAGTCGGAAAGCACGTTAAGCCGTTGGTCCCCGCTGCCATTCGTGGATCTTTGACAGTCGTTTCGGGTTTTCAGAAGCTCGAAAGTCTGACAACCAGTCTTACCGCGGGGTATCGTATTACCCAGTGACTGGGCTGTGGAGGTCAAATAGGCATCACTCCATGTAACAAAATACTGATATTCAGCTGCATCTGGTTAGATTGGAAGCTGACCCCAACATAGTTGGGAAGAGGCTAGGTAGATGATAATGATGTTTATCATTATATATTGTTGTTCATTATTTCGGATGTTTTGTCCGACAAAATTTATCTAGTATGACGTAAGTAGCTCCTAACCTCTAACCCGTCTACCTATTAAACATTTCTTTTTTTGTCTTGTGTAGAAGATTATCATTAATAACTGCGTCGATTTTGGAAAATAAGGTCAACGACTTATCAAAATTGCCTCACACATTTAGGTACACATAGGCAATCTGCAAAGATCAGTCGCAAAAATGATCGTAGCGTAGTACAAACTTACGTATATTATAAATAGTAAGAACAATTATTTATGTAAGTAATCGTCCAAATCCCCAGATTCTATAGATCCTATCTACTTACCCACCTACTTAAATCTAATCAAATGCCGTCGTCTGTCAAATTCCATAACGATTCGGGTGCTATTTTTTCTCAACCAATCACAAAGCTAATAAGAGAATTTGACACAGATTTGAATCCAGAAAAGCTATCAGAAAACTACTAATCCTCTCACCTTGACAGAGTGATACCATAAATAAAAAGAAAATGGCGTCGATACGCAAATACCGCGTTCATTTATTTTATTCAAATTTCTAAATTCAAAACTCGTGCATTGCAAAAGGAAAATGCATCGATATTTTACGTAGAACTGCTAGTTAGTTAAAAATATTTAGTTATTGTTGCACAAATATTGCACGTTATCGCAGTCAGTGACCCTTTCCGATAAAGGTTTCAGGTATTCCTGTAACTGTAAATAACGGTTTGTTTTCAAGGCGTTGGCTCCGTTTGATTAGGATATACTTTATTAGGTACTTGCAGTTATTGAATTGATATAACTTTGAAAATCTAGTACCTATTACTAACTTAATTATAGGTTTGTGCCCTTTGCTCCTAAAGTCCTGACATTAACAAAATATCAGTGCAACAAGTCTATTTCGGAACGGACTGAATGTTTCGAAGCATTTTCCAAAAATAATATCTTTAAAAATTTCCTATTCTTATGACCTAGAGTCCTAGATCGTATTCTATCGCCTAAAGATAAATAAAATTTTCCTATAGGTCATTTTAATTGCAATTTCGTAAAAATTAGGAATCTTGCGAAAAACTTTAAAAAGGCGCTACCTATCAAAACAACATCAAACTCAAATCTCAAACAAAAACAAAACGTAAAAAAAAAACAAATCAACTCAACAAGCTCCGAACGCAGCAGAATCAAAATTCAAATTACTTTCACCGCCGAAATGCGTAGGTATTCCATTTACGAATTCGCCACATCCGTCACAATTTCACAGAACGGGGACAGCCGAATTATTCGCTTCAAGGTCGTTGAGGCAGGTCAGTGTTGTGACGTCAGAGGCGCCCTCCAAAACGCGGGGCCATTGCCCTCGCCACCGCGGAAACTGTGTTGTGCGCGGACCGAATGCGAATTGGGGGCTCTCTGTGTGCGTGTGCCGGGTACACACGTCGGGGTTCCGAGAATTATTCGGATGTTGGTTTTCATTGGGGAATTATGTGAAAATAATTTGTTTAGAAGTAGATAATTATAGTATGATTTGTATAGCCAGATAGACATGAGAAATGATTTTGGATAAAATTACTGTTTGGTTAAGCGCAGAGGGCCAATTTCCGTAATTAAAAACGTTTAAAATCTAGTCACAATTTCATCTCAGCGACAATCAATATCAAAAACTTGTCCAAAATATAGGGTAATTAGAGGTATTTTTAACAGATTGAGACTGAGATCAAACTGTGAACGTTCTTAAAATTACGAAAATTACCCATCTGATGTTCAAATAGGACTGCTAATCGAAAAAAGTTAAAGGGCATTTCTTACGCCTACCCACCTGTCACGGCAATATCATCAATAAAACACTGCGTTACAAGTAGCAGTCCAGTAAATCGTTTACTGTTAATGAAGTTAGGCGAAAAGCCTAAGCCGAATTTAACAATTGAAACTAACCGCGATCAGCACATCTAAACCGAGTTCAAGAGCTGTCAGTATCAATATTTCACAAGAATGATGACACTGACAGCTCTCTAATCGCGTTCATTTTCATTGTTGAAATTCGCCATTATCTAACAAACATTCTGAAACAAAATTACGCGTGCAACACCCTACACGTGACGGAAGTAGAAACTATTTAAAAAAATAAAGGCTGAGAGATTTAGTGTGAGAGACAGAGAGAGTCATATCTTTTTTCTCTCTCATGTAACGAAACATGCCTAAACGTGAGGCGTCCTTGAATTTTCACTCTTATTTCTCATCCAATCTTATCCAATCGAATCACTTCAAAAAGTTCTGTTACAGCATCTGTTTTGAAACCGAAATCCAAGTTCGCCGAACAATAACCCCAATTTGTGACCTCCCCATTACTTCGTGTACAGACACGATAAAAGTGTGTGCGTAAACTCGTCTGGGTGCACAAGTGTGCGTACAATTCGGCTAAACAGTCACACTTGAGTAATTTCTTTATGACACCGTATTGGGGTTAATTTTATTCTCTGTGTCTGTGTTTTCCTTCCTCAATAATTTTTACAGTATACGAGTATTATGCTTTTTATTGGTACGCGTAACGTCACGCCTGTTTACCGCGAATGGGTAGGCAGAAGTGTAAGGACAGTCACATTTAGTATCTTATATTATCTACGTAGAAAAGTGTGAAGGAACTTATACATTTTAGAAATGAAAGTCGCTTTTCATGTCCGCCTGTGTGACCGCGTCGTTCTTCAAAACTATGCAACGGATCTTGATGCGCATTTGACCATCATTTAGAGAATTTATTCCGGAAGAGTTGAGTTGATGAGTTACACATTAATATTAAACTTACAAGTAAAAGTAAGTATCATAAGTTATAAAGAAATCTCGATGTTTGACTGAATAATTCCATAGAAAAATATTTTATTTATTTATCACAAACACCATTTACATTACAGGGAACTCCTAATGCGTTAGCGTGGTCCTTAATTAAACTATCTTATTAATAACTATTTTAAATAACATAACAATATACAATATTGTTTTTGTGAATTCATTCAGAGAGGAGGTAAATAGATCGATCCTTTCAGCAGTGTCATTCAGTGCGTGCAAGGCGCACGTCAGAAGAATAAAAGAAATACATGGCTCAACTTGGGGATCGAATCCAGGACCAGGAAACCTCAACGGTCACGCCTGCGAGCCTGCGACCGCTAGACCAACAAGTCAGTCAAATTATTTTTCATGTTACAATAATTTCTTGATAGTACTTATACCTACTTATTTAAGTTTTTTTATACTGACAACATTTAAGGGTCAATTTCCTTGATACAGTCTTTTCCTTCCTTAATTTTTGTTATAGGTAAGTACCTACTTAGGTTGTAATTTTCGTTAGGTATAAGTTGGTGCTCAAAAGGCTGCTCAACTTAAATGGGACTGGGCAGGACATGTCTGCCGCATGCTGGACAAACTGTGGGCAAAATAGCACAGAATTGAGGCCCTGAGACAGTGAAGCGGGGTCGCGGCAGACCACGTAGGAGATCGCGGGACGATTTGCACCTTAATTGCGCTATCAATTACAATTTAAATCATTTTGAAGGATATTATTAAAACATTGCTTCATAAGTTTGAAAAATTTGTCTGCTCAACAACGTAAATAACGCAATGAATGTTGTGGAACTGTCAAAATGAAACACATTGCTACTGATGGTGTGTTACGCAATTACCCCGCGGATAGGTTTCCTCAAAACTGGAAGGAGGATGCGCGGGCTCGCGGAAGACGGAAGGAGTGGAGGCAGGCCTTTGCCCAGGAGTGGGACAGCGTAGGCCAGTAAAAATAATAAAGAAGTTGGTACTTTCTTGTGTATTTTTACAAGGATAATAGGTTAGAGAGGTATGAGGAACGGGGTGTAAAGTCCACTCATCCTCTATAGAAAAGGGAGGATCCTCCGGCCAGACGGGTGTAGTGTCTGGCGGGCAATTGCCCAACGATTGATGTTGGGAAGTTTGTATATGTACTTATATGCTAATTGCGCGGTAAACTCTGCTTGCGAGATGCAGGATTTGCGTGACGTCAGTGTGACGCGTTGCTCGCATGTGGCTTTGTAGATACCGCTACAAGGTAAATGTGAAATTATGAGTTTAAAAGTACCTAGGTATAAATATAAGTAGGTACCTTATTGTGGTTACAAATCACGTGGCATGATAATAAGGAGTTTTATTTTTATTGTGTTAACCTGACCCCCAGTGTAGGCCTCTCTTACCTATTGTTAGACATGGTTTCCTTAAGTGTAGGTAATTGGGTTTAGTCGGACAGATATTTAGCTATAGGTAGGTACCTAACATAATAAGTGAGCAAGAAAATGAAATTAGTAAGTAAGTGTACCCAGGCTTGTGGCTAAGTAATAACAGCCGCACGGGTCGATCGATCAGGTTAAGCTATGCTTGCCGCGGTTGGTCCATGGATGGGTGACCGTCTTTACATACCAAGATCCCTCCGTGCCTCGGAAAGCACGTTAAGCCGTTTGTCCCGGGTGTTTGACAGTCGTTACGGGTCATCAGAAGCCTGAAAATCTGACAACCAGTCTTATCAAGGGGTATCGTACCTATCACCCAGTAATTAGGTTGTGGAGGTCCTATAGGCAGTCGCTCTATGTAAAATACTGGTACTCAGCTGCATCCGGTTAGACTGGAAGTCGACCCCAACATAGGTGGGAAAAGGCTAAGCAGATGATGACGATGGGCCAGTAACCTTAACTTTGTAATTGCGTTATCTACCACTTTTGACCACAAGTCCTAATATCTAGGTAAATTAAAAGTTCACTAAGGTTGAAAATAACGAACTGTCACAATAGTCGAATATATACCTAGACCTTGTCGTATTAAGTATGACGTGTGTCAAATTCGAGGTCAAATTCCACTGTAATAAGGGTGGTGAAGTTCACGAGTATCACTTTAGGGACCTAGTTAGGTAATTGGTACGTAAGTGTAGAATGCTCACTTCCGACTTTATTGCCAAACTAAAAACAGCAACTTTTTATTTTTATTAGGTAAAATACTTGGGTTTTAAGTATTTTGTTAGGTGGCTAGAAACAAAGAAAAATGGCACGTTTATGATAAAGAAACACTATGGTTTTACAAAGGTAGGTAGGTAGGTAATATATAGATATTGGAAGTTCAGTCACAGTCAGTCAGAATCGATCGAATGTAAAAAAAAATGTAGGCGCCGATTCCCTTGTTCACAAACTAAACTAAATTTAAGTTTAGTGCATCTTTTTTTTCTATTTCATTAAGAAAGGGACAGAAGATAAAATATTAGTTTAGTCCTGTCAAATTAAGATACTCCATAAACAGTTTAGACGTGATTAAAAACATGGTGACTAAAAATACGTCAATTTACGTCAGGCACTGACTAATTTGACAGGACTAAACTAATATTTATCTTCTGTCCTTTTCTTAATGAAATAGAAAGAAAAAGATGCACTGAACTTTAATTTAGTTTAGTTTGTGAACAAGGGAATCGGCGCCGGCGCCAAGATTTACTTACTTATTAATTTTTTCATCATTCAAAATGGTAGGTACTTTCAAAAACCAGTTTTATAATAATGACACATGAAACAATAACTCAGAAACTAACCATAAACCACTATTTAATTTAAGAAAAAACCGTCTAAAAATTAATTCCCATAAAAATATGAAGCATCGTCGAACAAACTAAACTTTAAGGCAACCATCTTATATTAAAAGGTATAAAAATGAAGAATGTAACGAGTCCGGTCCGTCTAGCAGGTTACAATAAAAAAAATCCAAGATGGCGTCCCACCAATCGTCTAACGCGGTTCAAATTTCGGATGCGCAGGAGTGGGGGGTATGTTAGACGCACAATAGAAACGTGTACGTATGATTTATGTGTTTTTGCAAATTGGGGTCCAGATTAGATGGAGGTCTGTGATTGGGTAAAGGCGTCCATTTTGGTAGTTTTAAATGGTTTTTAGGATTGGGTCTTTGTTTGAATGTTTTAGAGGTCTTGTAGTTTTTTTTTTTCTTTTAGTATTTTTATAGGTAAGTAGGGAGGTAGACTACCTATATGAAGGTCACCTAACTATGCACTTGTTTAGAATTTATGATTTTTTAAACTTGAGATACTTTAAGCACTTAAGATTAAAACATTTAGAGGTTTATTTATAAAAGATAATTAAAGTTAAGTAACGTTAAAACTGAAAAATGTATGGTTAAACAGTCGCTAATCACTACTTAACTTTAAGAAAAGTTTACTAATAAAGGGGTTAATCAAAAAAAAATATTTTGGCTAAGCTAAGTACTTATTTCACTTCAAAAGCAGACTAATTGTGTAAAAAAAAATCGCGAAAAAATACCTACTAGATAAAATAAAATATTCTTCTTCGTAATTTATTACAAAAGTTGCTCACACACAGATAGATACATAGAGTAAATAAAACTACCAATTGTACACATCACTATCTAAAAATAGACCAACCAACGAAACCAATTTATCACTTTATCAGTGACAGCCAAAAAAATCGACCACTCACAAAGCGCCAGACTAACCTTCTAATTTTTTCTAACACAACAACAGCCAATGGGAAACGGCCAAATTTCGAAGATGCGCTTGAGTGGACGAAATTTTTAAACGGGTTAGACGCACACATTGACGCGCCCGTATCTGAAGGTTACATTACACTGTCGTGCGTATTAAGAGAGTGAGTGTGTGTGCGTAGAATGTGTATTGTGTGTGTGTGTCTCAGTGTGTATGTGTGCCATTAGCATTTAGTGAATAAGTGTCAAGTGTGAATGGTGGTGAATAATTTATTTTGTTTGTTTTTCGGTAATTAAATATGTATGCGTTTATTCAAATATATTTATGTAAATTGCTATGTGTACTGTGATTACGTTTAAGCATCTAAGTTATTAAGTTGTAAGGTTACTTTTAAGTTTTAATTGATGATTTTTATTCACGTTTTGACGTCAATAGAAGTTGTTTTGTAATAACGGTCAAGGAAAATATTGTGAGGATATGGAAGCGTTAACAATAAAATTGATAATCAATAAAATGCACTGGGACAATGAAATTGCAAGCTAGATAAGTACTGTGAAGGGCTAGGTGAACCCTTCAAGGTACTGGGAGGAATAAAATCAAACTACGGTTTATCTCGTAATGTTCATTATTTATTCCTATAAAATATACTACATATTTTACATCTTAATTCTTTTGCTTGTCAGCCTAAACTCATATTTGACACCCTGTGCTAAGCTTGCTTGAATGCTCGAATCAAACCCGCGCTAAATTATAGCCAGCCTGCACTACCTACATAAGGTTGACTTTGGTGGACAACCTTTACAGCCTACTTAAGTACCTAGGCTACTTATTTTCAAGAGCATTACCTATTATTGGGGTACCTACTAGTACCAACATAATAAGGCCGCCTATTGTTGGTATGTTTCGTTGTATTTAATGTATTTAGTATTTAATGTATTTTTGTTACTATGTTCTTTCTGGTGTGCGCATGACAACAAGTCAGCTTAGGTATACTTTATCATCATCAGCTGGCTGGTAGCAGCTGAATGATAGTTGCCGAGTAGGTATACTTACTTACTGGAAATCCAGTAAGTATCGGTGACTGACTTCTCATTGTTCACAAAAATATAATATTAGTAGGATAGGTAAGTAATTAGTCTCATAAATACAAAAGAATTATGATTGGGTACCTATTTACTTATTAAATAAACAATTAGTGAAATGGTCTCACCCCAGAGCGAGATAGCTTCAAGAACGGACACATTGCAGACCCTACACAACGGGGATACGATTTAGTGCGCCGAAGTGTACACTTCAGGACAAACTTAAGGAACACATTTTTTTTCTAGTTTATGTAGATACAGAGGGTTGATCAACCAATGTAACCTTAGATTCAGAAATATGTTTTATGGCAAGGATTCTGGAAACTCAAATAATACCTACTTATACCAGCCTATTTGTTCCACTGCAGGGCAAAAACCTCTTCGCATACAGAGAAGGCTCGAGCATTGATCACCACGCTTGCTCAAGACGAGTTGGCGATTTCAGACTTATATTATGTAACTACAAGTTCAATTTTCCTCACGATGTTTTCCTTCACCGATGTCAATATCCAAGATAAACACAGTACCTACCTACATAATTATGAAATGAAAATGTCACGTTAGTTTTGAACCCAAAACTATGTGCATAGGAGGCGAGGCGTTGACCACTGGGCCATCAATAACGTCACTCTGAAATTTTAATCAGAAAAAAATTGGTATTGAATATTAAGATGGCTAGGTATACCTAACTAAAACCAAAATTATGCCTACGTGAGCTGTTGTAGCTACTAATTATCATTCAGTACCTTGGCACACACGTCTAGGTGTGCTGCCGATTGTAAATTGACTGTTTTGTCTAACAATCGATGCAATCTGGGGGGTAATTGAGTAACAGACTATCAGTAGCAATGGCTTTCCTTTTGACAGTTCAACAACATTCATTGCGTTATTTACGTAGTTGAGTAGACAAATTTTTCACACATCTAAAGCAATGGATTAGCAATATCCTTCAAAATAATACAGATTGTGATTGATAGTGTGTTACGGAATTTGGGTGCTGATTGTCAAAATTTGTGTGCAAATAAGTGTTATAATAGATCAATTATCTTTAGAATAACAGAACTTAAAAAAAGACACATGGTAAAAAAAGAAACTTTTAAAAATTTCTCAGAATTCAAGTCACAATTATTGTGGCACAATAAAATAGACCTACCAGCTTCAATATATCCTATGTTTAACTGAACTAAACTAAACGATCTCCTTCAAGCAAAACTTGAATGCTGTTCCCTTCACCTTGTCCGCCAGTGTACAAGTACAGTGGGCGCGCAATTTTTAAGACTAATTATCGCCGTACGTCAGTGTCGCACGGAGACACCACGCATTTTTCGTTGCTGACTGTACATGCAGCACTAGTTTTCTAACTTAATTCTGTTTCGAGATAATATTTCGTGTGTTTTTGACAAAAAGTTGTGTTACAGCTTAAATTAGACAAGAGAGACAAAAAGAGGATTATTTGCATTTTTTTTGCTGACTCTACTGTAGGTAGAGTCAGCACATTGGTATTATGAAATTAATTCTCATTTATCTAATAAGCAATACCACCCACACTGATGTTGCATTTTTTTATTTTATACTTTTATGAACTGTTGCCAAATAAATGTTACCTACCTATTCTTTCTCTGTTTCTTTCAATGTGAAGTTATGCTAGGTGGGTAAATAATTACCTAATTATGTAATTATGCATACAGGCATTTTAGTCATATTCAGCTGCATCCGGTTAGACTTGAAGCTGACCCCAACATAGTTGGGAAGGCTAGGCAAATGATGACGATGAATATGGTCATACTTACTGGAAGACCAAAAAGGCGATGGATGGTGACAACCGAGATACTAATAGAGAAGTTTGGAAGAAAAAGACATGTTGCTCCGACCATAAAAACAATTACAATATGGTATACTATTGTAGTCTTTGGGTAGAAGAACGATGGTAGTGGTCAGAACATTAGGTACCTATGTCCTATTTATAAAAAAAAAAAATTGATACTGCTTAGTAATATAGTTCGACCGCTAACTTGAACAAGCTGTTTAAAGCGCCATCTATCGTCAAACGGACGAAACACCTTGTCATACAAACCAATCAATAGGTACAGATGCCAGCTCACATGAAGCTACTCGAAACTGTCAAATTTTCCCAATCAACTTTGAACCTAATGCGTTAGCGATAACGTTGAAAATCTACTAAAGAAATTTGACAGATTGTAGTACCTTGATATGCTGGCGTCTGTACATATACAATTAATCAATTAATTCTAACCCGCATACTAATTGCGTAACACACTATCAATCACAATCTGAATCATTTTGAAGGATATTATCCATTGCTTCATAAATGTTCGAAAAAGTCACGCAATGAATGTTCTTGAACTGTCAAAATGAAAGCCATTGTTAAAGTGAGTTACGCAATTACCCCTCCGGTTAACACTTACCCTATAACACTGTGCTCAGAGCTACAAAAAAAAGTTACCTTCAAAAGAATCAAATGAAAAATCACTAATTAGCACAGACTACCGACAGCGCAGAATTAGCGACCAATTCTCACAATAAAGCCGTTTGTACACTTATAGCATTATGTTCCGTTATTATTAATAGTGTGTCAACATAAAGCTGTGTGCGGAATGTCCAGGGGTCACGATTATTGTGTCACCGGGGAGTAGTGACTCCATGATTTTTGTATTATTGGAGACTGTCTTAAAACAGGGACGCAATTCCCGTATAACGTTCTCATTCTAATCTCAGTTTCGACCTCTCAAAAAAATAATCAATTTATTTAATTTTTGACAAGTTTTTGACATAGATGGTCACTGAGACGAGATTGCGACTTGAATTTGAACGTTTTTTAAGTACGAGAATTGGCCTTCTGATACATGCTTCAAATTTTAAACTATGTAGATGGTAATTAAATTGTTGATGGCGAAATTAATTGTTAATTTACTGTCTGATTAAATTGTCCGTATATTTAATTTAAATCACAACTGTCATTCTTGCAAATTGACGTAGAAGTCCTTTTTTACCGCAAATTTTGTGATCTTTATTGTAGTCGCAATAGGGTAGTTTTTGGGTTGTTGCCAATGTCAAGTTTGTCAAAATCATAGTGTTCTTTGTTTACGTTGCAATAAGGTTGGTATTGGGTTGGTGCTGTCAGTGGTAAAATAACTGTGAAAGGACTGCAGGTTGTCAATTTGCTTGACAATAAATTTTCCAGCATGGATGTACATAATTTATGTAGAGACCGAGTTTCGTTCTTTGGATCAATTGCCAAAGTGTTTTGTGCAGGCGCCTGATAGTCACTTCTTTGATTAACGAGTCGTCCCGATAATGAAATGTAGTAAGTACCTATTTACTTACTTAAATTACTTCTAGTATCACCAAGTTACTAATTTTGACCATACTGTTATTTCGAGAGAAAACTTTTCATTTTTACTTATTGTAGGTATCATAATCTGTTTATAACGTTTCCGCAGCTGGGACACAGGCCTCGTCTCAGTGAAAGGGAATGGGCTATAATCCACCACACGGGCCCTGTGTGGGTTGGTAGATGTCACATCTCTTCGATTTTTCTGTTCTAAGACATGTCGGTTTCCTCACGATGTTTTCTTTCTCCGTTTTGAGAGCAACGGTGATGAAATTAAAGTAAGTAAAATGCCTATGGGTTCGAACTCACGACCTACAACTTGTAAGTCACGGCTGACACCACTGGGCCACCACTGACAGCTCTCATCACTCATCTCATCATTGTTGATATTCGTATTCTTATTTCATTTATTTTATTTTTGCATAATATTTTAGCACTACTTAAATATTTATCACCGATCAGCAGACAAACAACTAATTATTTAAATGGCTCTGGCACAATGATGCCATTGTCTAACCATTTTCCTCAAGCTAAAGGCTCTCGCCTAATTTGTACCCGCTTTTAAACATAACATAACATCACACTTGTAATCCCTGAACGGTTACCCAGAGGTGTACCTATAGTACACCCACATTTCGCCAGTTATCTTTAAGTCCCGTGACAGGGGGTGAGCCTATTGCCATATAACCTGGCATAAATCCAGACTCCGGGCTGCTGATGAGAAATTCCCGATGGAAAAATTCAATAACACTTTGCACGACCCAGGAATCGAACCCAGGACCTAATGATCAGCATTAGCGTATGCGACCACCAGACTAACAATCTACCACTAGTAGGAAACCACCTTTAAAATTATTAATTACTAAAATGTGCTGGATAGATTATTTCTATTGTTTTAATATATTACTTAGGCATTACAAGTCATATAAAACTAAGTATATTACTTGGTACCTAAGTAAATACCATAATTATTCATATGCTTAAACTTGTAGACTAAACCACTATGCAGCTGTTGTTTTTAATTTCCTTTTCCTTATTTCCAAATGTATTAAAACAATAGTTGTTCATTGTTTTAAGGAAATTCCCCACACGAGATATTGAGCCACTAAAGCCTTTTTCAGAACAATTTCTCAGAACAAAACATTACAAACTACCTACTACTGGTACTTAACATTTAGGTACCTAATTAATTCCGAAGAGTAAAACCACTAATCACGAAATATGTTCACTTGCTGTAATAGTCAGGCGCTGTCCAAGCAATTGTCGCGATCATTAATTGTCCGACGAAAACAAAAGACATGTAAATGTTTTCGTACAAGCCTACTTACAGATACATACATATCATTCATCATTCATTCGTTCATGTTCACCGAACAAAATGAACGTGACGATTGCGTTTTTGTGCAGCGAACGCTTATTAGGACAGCGGGTAAAAGTTCCTCTTTTTTTAAATTCACTGTTGGAGCGAATGGATATTTGCCCCGAAAGTCATAATGCCACTTACACACTCCCTTTAGAATTCCTTTTTAGAACCCTTTATCATTCCGTTTAATCATTTTCTTACATAATAATATAGATAACGTATTTCTTAACATAAAAAGATTTAAAAAAACTTTTAATAATATAAATATATGTGGTCCGCGCGTGAGGGGAGCAGGATTATTATTATTCTTTAATAACAGGACGTCCCCGCAGCCTCTGCCAACATGGTCACCTTACAGGAGAAAGTCGCGACACTAGCGCCCAATTAGTCGCGCGACCGACGCTTCCCGCCGATTCCATACTTGCGATTTATTATTTTGATAGTGTGTTGAATGCCTTTTATTAACTACTTAATTGATAAAGTAATGGCCCTAATGATAGTCCAGCGTTCACTGTGGTATCTCGCAGTTCAGCTTTGAGGTTGTCGTCTGCTTACAGCTATAAAATATAGAAGTAGTAGTGAGGTTATTACCTTTAGGAACGCTCCGTCGTTACAATTGGGGTGGTCAATAGTAAAAGTACTTAGCTACCCTAGATTTTCTAATGTTGTCAAGTTTCTACAAAGACAATGGAATAAAATGTTCAACTAAAACTATTGACAGTTTTATTCCGTCGTGACTAATTTGTGATTCAATAACAAATAAGTTTACTTTCGTATTTGCGTCGGCTGTAATTGGGATAGTGAGTGGATAGCGGGCTGTATGACTGGTGCTTTTGTAAGCGGCGAAATCTGATGGAGCCATAGAGAAGTAATGAATGGAGAGTCCCCTGCCTTCGATGGCAAAACATGACACAATGGCACAAACAAACATACTTATGGCATACAAGATGAAACATTATAATATATTTCATCTTGCATGCCATATGTAAGTTTATTAATGTTTTGGACAAATAAATGATCCTGTATCTGGATGGAGAAACTTATGCTACTTAGGTATAGAAAACGTTTTGACATCACGTTCATTATGCGTAAGTGAGTAGAACTCCTTGGCAAAGTCTGCATGTGTTTCCCGATGGCCGCAGCCTGGGAGTCTTAGTAAGAGATCAATTAACGTTACTCAGCACGTGTCTTTGCTTAGACATGTTACTGTCTCTATTTGTCACTTGCAGTTTGACAGTTGTGCAACAGTGACCGGAAAAACGATTAGCCAACGTGGGTACGTGCTAAGTAACATTTAGAGATCTCGGAGTTAATATATTACTGAGTTCTAGGCAAGTGTCCATCTTCTGGAACCGCACAGACTACTGAGTTGAAAAACAAGCACAGAGCGAGAAAAAAAGTCTTGGATTTATTATTCGGTAATTCACCATCGTCACATCTTAAACTCAAACTATTTATTTCAAATAAACCAATTACATGCACTTTTGAATTGTCAAGGTCGGTCAGTCAAAAAGATGAAGCTAGTTGCCCATTCCAAAGCGTAGTAGGTACCTATGGAGAAGAACGGGCAAGAAACTCCATGGACACTCTTTTAAATCATAATAATATTGTTACAAAGTATTGGTTACATCATTCATGTTCAAAATTATGCATGTGAGAACGATGCAGAACGTTAAAAGCGTCCGTAATGAAAAGATAAAAAAAGACAATTCAAATATAAATGAAATCAAAATAAGCCATGGCAGCAAAGAGTTGACCAGTCCCTACTGACGGCGCCCGTTCATGAACATGACGCATAGATTAGCACCATTCAGCTCAACCATTTTGAAGGGAGCTAAATGATCCAACACATGCGCCACCATCAGCGAGACATTAGAGTGAGCATGACATACTCTCAGCCGCCAAGGCACATTCAAGTCAATGAAAGACGTACCCAGTAAATGGTAGCTTTATAGTATGTAACATAGTACTCACATACGTTCTATGCAATTATATGTACAATACTAGGAGATTGAATTTATATAATGCAAAAATAGTATTTTAAAATCTTCAGCAGCCTCAACAGTATGTAGGTAGGGTAGGGTAGACGTGTGTGAAGTATTTTCAAATGCTAATCAATTTATTTATGCGTCCTGTGGAGCAGGACCAGCGTTTAGCCAAGCATTTTTGTCAGCGATGTAATCCCCCAACTTATAATATGCTTGGATGCATAGTGGGCGTTTTATGTAAGATTTGAATTTCGTTTCATTGAGTTGGAGTATGTGGGGAGGTATTTTATTGTAACATTTTAAACAGTACTCCATGAAGGAAGAGTCTACTTTAGCCAGTCTGAAACGTGGTTGAACTAATTGGTACCTATTTCTGGTTCCATAGGTGTGTCTGTCACCTCTTTTACTGAGAAGATTTAAATTTTTCCTTACGTACATGATGTTTTCATAGATATATTGACAAGGTACCAAAGTCAAAGTCAAAGTCAAAGTCAAATCATTTATTTCAAATAGGCACATAAAAGGCACTTTTGAACGTCAAAAATAAAATTGATTCTAGTCGCCCCTTCCAAAAGGTAGTTTTCGTATGGAGAAGAATGGGCAAGAAACTCCACCGTTACTCTTTTAAAATGTTTTACAATATATTGCATACATTATTTATATAATTATATGTGAAGACGATGCACCCAAAAATAAACTTACTATACCACAATAGGTAAAAGAATTAAAATGGATAAATGTAACCATGACATATAGATCAACTATGTGATAGATACATGGTGCTCACATATTCACAAACATTCCAAACGTAGACGATTTTCATAAATAAATAAGGAGTAATAAGTCCGGGTGTGACCCCAAGTAATTACAGAATGTAAATCAATGTCAAAAAAAAAAAAAAGAATAAATTATACAATTACATTAGCAACCAGTTTGATTTTGTCTAGACTCTAGAGATTGTCCTATGGAGCAAGACCAGCATGTTTCCAAGCATTCTTATCTTGGATATAATCCTCTAATTTGTAATATCCTTGCTTACAAAGTGTAATTTTAATATAAGTTTTAAATTTTCTTTCATTTAATTGCAATATTTCACAAGGTATTTTGTTGTAACATTTAACACAGTACCCCATAAAAGATGTATGAACTTTAGATAATCTGAAAAAAGGTTGATCTAATTTATCTTTATTTCTAGTATTAAAATTATGTCTATCACTTATTTTATTAAAAAGATGTTGATTTTTTCTTACATACATAATATTTTCATAAATGAATTGGCAAGGTACCGTCATAATATTAATCCTTTTAAATAGTTCCCTAAGAGATTCGCGGCGACGTAGATTGTAAATGGCTCTGACAGCTCTCTTTTGCAAAATAAAAATGGATTCAATGTCAGCAGCCCGACCCCACAGTAAAATGCCATATGACATAATACTGTGGAAGTAACTAAAATAGACCAAGCGAGCGGTTTCTTCGTCTGTTAATTGTCTTATCTTTCTAACAGCATATGCGGCCGAGCTTAGCCGCCCCGCAATAGATGTTATATGAGGTCCCCATTGTAATTTCTCGTCTAGCGTGATTCCTAGGAAAACTGTCTGATTAACAAATTCTAATTTTTGGCCATTCAATACGATGTCACATTCGCTACTTCTAACATTAGGTAATTTAAATCTAATGCATTTTGTTTTTTTTTCATTAAGTACTAAATTATTAACCGTAAACCAATCTTGGACCTGAAGAATAGAGTTATTCACGTCGTCAAGATTTTGTGACCGTCGGTCTATTTTAAAGATCAATGATGTGTCATCTGCAAATAACACCATCTTCGGTTGATTTTGAAGTAATTGGGGTAAATCATTAATATAAACTAAAAAGAGGAATGGACCCAATATCGAACCTTGAGGAACGCCCATTGTCATTTCAGAACCCAATGAGTTTACGCCATTTACTTGGATTTTAACCTTTCTATCTTTCAGGTATGATCTTAACAAGTCAAGTGCTGTTTTCCTAATCCCATAGTGCTCGAGTTTCATCAGAAGTGTTTCATGGTTTACGCAATCGAACGCCTTAGAGAGATCGCAAAAGATTCCAATAGCATCTTGTGCTTCTTCCCAGGCGTTAAAAATGTTCTTCATTAGGGTAACACCGGCGTCAGTGGTACAACGCCCTTTGGTGAAGCCGTACTGGTGTTCATGAAAGATGTAATTTTTATTAAAGTGACGTAACATTTGATTGAGCATCAACTTTTCAAACACCTTACTGAGAACTGGCAGAATTGACACAGGTCTATAATTGTTGGGATCTTTACTATCACCGGATTTGAACAATGGTACTACTTTACTATGTTTCATAAGATCCGGAAAGACTCCTTGGTCAACACTGGTGTTAAATATGAAAGCTAAATAGGGCGCAATGGTTTCGATGAGAGATCTACATACTTTTACAGACATACCCCAGAGATCTTCTGTTGATTTAATTTTAAGATCTTTAAAAGCTCTTATAACAGCCTGGGGGTTTGTATGCTGAAACCTAAGCTCCGAAGGGCATGCCTTTACATTCCTTTTAAGTAAGGCAGCAGAAAGCGTGGGGGAAGAATTTAAAGCTTCAGTAGTTTTAAGGGGAATATTAGCAAAGAAGTTTTCAAATTCCTGAGCTATTTCTACATCTGAATTGATGGGGCCATGTGCAGTCATGATAATAATATCTTTAAACAGTTCCCTTAGAGAATCGCGCCTGCGGAGGCCATATATTGCTCTGATGGCTCTTTTCTGCAGAATAAAAATAGACTCGATATCTGCAGACCGTCCCCATAGTAAAATACCGTAATACATGATACTATGAAAATAACTGAAATATACCAGCCTTGCGGTATCTACATTAGTAAATTCACGGATTGTTCTTACAGCATATGCTGCTGAACTTAGCCATCCTGCAAGAGATGTTATATGAGGACCCCATTGCATCCTTGAGTCGAGCGTTATCCCCAGGAAAACAGTTTTATCGACGAATTCTAGTTTCTCTTTATTCATTACTTTATTCTATGTCACAATCACTACTTTTAACATTCGGTAAAGCAAATCTTATTCATTTAGTTTTTTTCCCATTTAATACTAAATTATTAGCAGTGAACCAATTTTGCACTTGCAGTAGGGCGTTATTTACGTCGTCAAGATTTGATGCACGTCTATTTATCTTAAAAATTAAGGAAATATCGTCAGCAAATAACACCATTTGTGGTTGGTTTTTTAATAAATGCAGGTCATTTATGTATACTAAAAAGAGGAAAGGACCTAATATAGAGCCTTGTGGAACACCCATTTTTACTTATACACCAAATGAATTGGCACAATTTATTTGAACTTTTTGTTGTCTATCATGTAAATAAGATTTTACTAAGCTGAGCGCAAGTTTACCTAGTCCGTAATGCTCAAGTTTCATCGACTATCAGCGTCTGTGACATAAATTAACACTCCATTCTAAATCTTCTCCTTGGCTGGATCTTAACTCTGTGTGGGTTGTCTGTCAGAGAGAAAGTTGTGACTCCAACTATTTTTATATAACATCATTCACCATCTAAAGATTTACTAAAAAGTGGTTTTGAGAGTTTTCAGAGGAACAGAAACACCTAGAAGCATTTAAAGTTTTATATTAACTTGTTGGTTCGCCCGTTTCGGGCGAGTAAATTCGTGCGATCGTCTAATAAGCCACCGTGTAGATGAAAGTATAATTAAAGTGATTGGTTTAATTTAGGTAAATAAATACATTGAGTTTGAGTTTAGCATTTATCAGACTTGTAATGAAATTGTAGAGCCTCCACGATTGACGGTAGGTGGGTACTTAGCGTACCTACGTCTGGTGCACCCTGGGAAATAAGTCGCACAACCAGCAACCTGCTGACTAGCTAATCTTTTTACCACGACTTAATCTTCTCACAGACCTAGATAGCGCCAACACGAGAGAAAAATATTTTGCTGAATGCACAGTTTCTGATAACTACTTATGTTGTGTATTTAGACTGGTATACACAATTTGAGTATGAATGTCTATGGCTAAATTTAATAGGCGAGTAAAAAAGATGGATAAAATGTTTGTACGATAATATTATGATAACATGGGGGTCTACACCGAAGTAGTATCGGCCGAATGTTCGGCCGTTTCCTGCTACGAAGTTGCTATTTGGTTCAGTCGGTTCCGATCCTACACTCTTTCGAATATTGACTATGGTCCCGACCCAAATGGGCCGATCCGAACTTTTTTCGCATTTTTCAATAATATTCGGTTCGGCCATTTGTGTCGGTCCTATCCGAACATTCGCACTTTCGCACTTCGGAGTAGGCCCCATGGCTAGAAGCTAGAAAAAGCATGATAACGGCTGATGCAGGAATGAAGTTCGACGGCACGGTTGGCGCAGTGGTTAAGTGATTGACTGCTGCGCTGCGTGTCGCGGGTTCGATTCCCGCACGGAACAAATATTTGTATGACCTACAAGTAGTTGTTCCGGGTCTGGCTGTTTATGTATGTGAGTTTAAATGAAAAAAATTAGTCAGGGCCTGATGTAAATTGACGTATTTCTAGTCGCCATGTTTTTAATCACGTCTAAACTTGCTATAGAGTGTCTTAATTTGACAGGACTAAACTAATATTTATCTTCCGTCCGAAAGAAAAAGATGTACTGAACTTAAATTTAGTTTAGTTTGTGAACAAGGGAATCGGCGCCAGTGTGTTACGAAATTACAGAAAAGTACAGAATGCACCCTGCATTCTGTACTTTCTGCCTACCCCATGGGAAGAAGGTGTGTGATTATGTATGTATGTACACAGACGCCAGAACATCAAGCTACTACAATCGGTCAAATTTCTTTAATACATTTTCAACTTTATCGCTAAAGCATTAAGCTTCAAGGTTGATTGGGAAAATTTGACAGTTTCGGGTAGCTTGACTTGCTGGCGTCTGTACTAACCAAGATAACTCATTTGTGGTTATTAATACTGCGCAATATATATTATGAGCAATAAAATATGTACCATTAATATGAAATAAGCAATTTACGAGAAACCAAACCCATGCCGTCAAGGTAGGAAGCTCCTTGAGAACTAATACCGCGCAATTTATATTGTCCGACTAAAAATAGTGTTGTGACGACTCGCCAATTTGGCTGGAATGTTGCGATCGTCTGGCGCCCACATTGCCCTAATAAATAGGGATGGGACGTGAAGACTGGACGTGAAGCTGTCTGCACTATACTTAATTGAAATCAGTGTTATCACTGACAATTTTGGGGAAAATTTCTTTACCGCCACATCTTTTTTAAACAAGATGTTTTTAATGTCACTCTTCAAAGCATAATACAGTATTTACTGTCATCAGTAGATAAATATTTACACTACTTTTAAGGTTGTCATTCTTAGCACCTGCTAATGTATATTTACCTAAGTAAGTACTAAGTTTGCCTTTAAAAGTACCAATGTAAAGAAAAAATTAAGGCTAAACCAGTTTCTATTTCCTTTAAATTGACATTTTTTCTGTATTTTTTTTTGCATTAAAAATCCTCGTTTTCAGCACAAAGGTAAGAGAAAGAGACAGTTTCTATGAAGATATCCTACTAATATTATAAACGCGAAAGTTTGTCAGGATGGATGCATAAATGGATGGATGGATGTTTGTTACTCTTTCACGCAAAACTACCGGACGGATTTGGATGAAATTTGGCACACAGATGGTTTATAATCAGGATTAACATATAGGATACTTTATCCAAAAACACGTGAATAAATCTAGTCCTGTGTCTCGATCTGAGGGTAGTTCTTTGAGATACACACCATGCTCTGTAATTTTGGTTAGACTAGAATCTGCATCAACAACACCTAGTTCGGAAAAGCCAGACAGATTTTATTAGTAAATAAGCAGTGTGCACATCACTATTAATAAACCCGTCTGGTGGCACGTGACATGACTATTGGGGCAGGATGCCGCGATTTATACACCAAATAGATTTACTAGATGTTTCTGCTTCAAATGTTAACGCTATCATACATTTGACGCCATCTTCTAGTCCTCTGATTTCAATACAATGCAATTCAATTTATTTATTTGTGACCATAGGTTACAGTAGACCTTATAGAATAGCATGATCAGCATATAATGTTCTTTGTGTAAAACTGTGTAAAATAGTTTACATACATCACCACTGCTCTCAAAACGGTGAACGAAAACATCGTGAGGAAACCGGCATGTCCTAGAACCAAAAAAACGATGACATGTGTACTAACCAGTACTGGGCTCGCATGGTAGATTATAGCCCACTACCTCTCACAGGGAGGAGGCCTATGTCCCAGTAGTGGACTGCGGCCAACAGCGCCCCCTATCATTGTCATTCAGAAACCAAAAGATCCTTGAAGAACTCTAACTTGACTAGTATTTAAAACGGAACAAATTGAAATAGTTTTCGCCGCGCGTCACACAATCCCTTGCCTGCACATTAGGTAATGTTTAAGGTAAACAGTGCAGGCGTATTGCGTTACTACGGCTTCCACTAAGTCAATTTATTTCGCGACTAACCGAACATTCTCGTAGCTTCACTTGCTAATTATCACGTTTGGTTTATGGAAAGTCGTAAAATTTGTCTCTCTCTCTACATATATTTGTAATCTCTCTATCTATCGTCCTATCGCAGATATGCTTTAAGAGATTTCTTATGAAATAAGCATTACCCTTGTACCTATTTTTGTGGTCTGTTTTTTTTCTTGTCTGTTTATGTATGTATGTACATAAATAGTTAAATAAATAAAGTCATCTATAATAATATTATAAAGAGGTAAAAATTGTTTTTAAATTTGTATGTACATATACGGGGTAATCTCCAGAACCACCAGTTGGATTGGAAAAATAATTTCTGCATTTTTTTTTTTTTTGATAGCCCATTTCTTGAGGAAGTCTATAGGCTATATAATCTCACGCTAGGACCCAAAGGAGCGCGGGCAGGCGATGCGATGGGGTTGATGACGACAGCAAATTCCACGAAGGGGTCAGAAACTAGTTTTACATTACTTCGGCGAAGTCGAAACGTTCATTTATTGGGGGCGCATGACCTACGGCTTAACAGCTTTCCGAGGCACAGCGGCATCACATCGACAACTTTCAAACTCCGGGCTGTTATAAAAAAATTCGCGATGGAAAAACCCAATAACACTTTGCCCGAGGTATATGCCCGGGTATTGAACCCAGGACCCCAAGCTCTGTTATTCGCGCTTGCGACCACGAGGCAAAAGGGGCAGTAGATAGTGAATGGCGCCGGTTCACTTGTTCACAAACTAAACTAAATTTTAATTCACTACATCTTTTTCTTTCTATTTCATTAAGAAAAGGACAGTAGATAAATATTAGTTTACTCCTGTCAAATTAGTCAGCGCCTGACGTAAATTGACGTATTTTTGGTAGTCATGTTTTTAATCACGTCTAAGCTGTCTATGGAGTATCTTAATTTGACAGGACCAAACTATTTTTTTATCTTCTGTCCTTTTCTTAATGAAATAGAAAGAAAAAGATGCACTGAACTTAAATTTAGTTTAGTTTGTGAACAAGGGAATCGGCGCCAATATATGCTAATATAAATTATTTTTTTGGATTATTTCATCACCACTGCTCTCAACACGATGAGGAAAAACATCGTGAGGGAACCGGCATGTTTTAGGACCAAAAAATCGAAGACATGTGACATAGAGTACCAACCCGCACTGGGTCCGCGTAGTGGATTACGGCCCACTCTCCCTCATATAGAGGAGACCTGTGTCCCAGCCGTGGGACCATTATAAACTGATTATGCAAGCACTCAAAACTTATCATAATCGGGTCAGCTTCCAGTCTAACCGGGATCTGAAAACCAGTAGTTTACATGGAGCGACTGCCTATCTGACCTTCACCCCCATAACCCAGTTACTGGGTAAGACAAATCTGGAAAACTTTAATTGCATAGAAACTTTTAACTCGCAAAATCAATGAACTCTAAATAGAGTAATAGTCCTTTTTATTTATTACCTCGAAAAAAAAAATCGAGGAATTGCCAAGCTTAAGTGGCAGTGGGCATTGCTCGCAGAACAGATGGCCGGTGGGACCGAAAGCGTTGGAAGGCAAGGTGAACCGACGACCTTGTGAAGGCCGCAGGAACCCGTTGGATGCGAGAAGCACAGAACTGGTCAAAGTGGAGGTGCTTTGGGGAGGCCTATGTCCAGCAGTGGTCGTCTTTCGGCTGAAATTATAATGATGATGATTTATTTTCTTATTTTTGTTCACCTTAGAGGTAGGAAGTAGATACACTTTTAAAAATTGTTACCAATATTATTGGTTAACATCTGCAGCAACAATAAATATTATTATTTATATCAATACTTCCAACTGCACCTCGAAATCGAACCGCAACCCACCGCCGCTCTACCCATTGAGCCCACAGCGCTCCGTTTATCGGTATTTTGTGCGACAAATCTTATTAGCTGAAGTTACGTAACAGTGTGCGCGGAACCTTAGCGTGATTCACTTAATCCATACCCTATTGAGGAATGCAACGTATTCTGGTTAGACGGTGTTGGTTTTTGATGATCAGCTATCAAGCAATCCAAAACTTGCATGAGGGCTGATTTTTCAATCATCTGATAACTTTATCGAGGAATCATTTTGAAATTTTGACAGTCCTTCCTACTAATCCTATACTATCCTACTAATATTATAAACGTGAATGTTTGTATGGATGGTTGGATAGATGTTTGTTACTCTTTCACGCAAAAACCACTGAACGGATTTGGATGAAATTTGGCACACGAATGGTTTATAACCGTGATTAACATATAGGATACTTTTTATCCCGATATTACCAGGGGATCGAAACCTATGCGGGTGAAATCGCGGGGTCCAGCTAGTATTATAAATACGAAAGTTTGCATGGATGGAGGGATGTTTATTACTCTTTCACGCCAAAACTACTGAACGGATTAAGATGAAATTAGGCACACAGATAGTTTTTAACCAGGATTAACACATAGGATACTTTTTATCCCGATATTCCTACGGGATCAAAACTTATGCGGGTGAAACCGCGGGGCGCAGCTAGTTATTTCATACAAAATCTGTCAGACGTCAATTTTATCCTTTGAATAAAAATTATCTGCAGATTAAATATCAGCCCTTAGTCAGTACGTTATCACAATTCAAACATTTGGATCACTAGAATTTTAAATCATTAGTAATGTGGTCAAAGCTGAAGTGGATAAATATCAACGAACTTTTGGAGGCCACTGTAGGTAACCTCACGTTTCCTTCCCAAGGGGTAGGCAGAAACTAGAGATTGTCTTACTCTTGCCTAACTCATCATCATGATCTGCCTAAAATGTTCCCACTGCTGAGACACAGGCCTTTTCTCTGTGAGAGGAAGTGGGCTGTACCACTACGCGCTAATGTCACATGTCTTCAATTTTTTTTAATCTAGGACACAGGTTCCTGGCGATGTATTCCTTCGCCGTTTTAAGAGTGATGGTGATGAAGTTAGCTTGCCTAACTATACAAGGTCAAATTAAATTAGTAAGCGAAACTCCGTAGACGTGATTTTTTAGCTTTAGGCAATTTGCTTACGGCCCACTCCCTGTCACAGAGAGGAGGCCTGTGTCCCAGCAGTGGGACCAATATAGGCTGATTATGCTAGGTAATCACAATTAATTTCTCTGACATTACATACCTATCTCCAATCTCCAGAGGAATTAAAAAGTGGAAGACAAGGGTACAAAAGGTCGAGTGGGACGAAATCTTATATCAAAGCGGTTTCCTTTCGGAGATTGAAGTTCTAACGGTTTGAGTTCGAATCGAAAAACGGAGATGTGGGGAAGAAACTTTACAGTGCGATTATTATATCAATGAGAAAAAGAAAAGCTAAATGATATTTGTAGAATCCTGTTGATTCTGTATTTAAGTTTGTTTGTTTTTTTGTAAGAATAACAAATAACACCTTAACAGCTATAACGCCAATGCGATGTTACTACCCAAAAATTCAATTAATAAAAAACCATCATAATTACAATTAAAAATACAATCAAAATTACAATAAAAAAAAACAATTAAAAAATACAATTACATACTGGTACTGATCATCGAATTTCTTGTTTTGAGACTCAATCACAGCTGTTTGAGTCGTGATTTTTGCCGTCAACGCTGCCACTATTTCAATAAATCTTTGAAAGCCGTTTCCACGTTAAACTTGGACATTTTGGACACACAAAAAAACACGGACGATACTCTTTGAGAAGAAATAGTTGTAGTATGTACGTTGCACATGTATATCACTTCACGAGGACAGTCGTGGCCCCCTGGTAAAGGCCCCGACTTACAAGTTGTAGGTTGTGGCTTCGAACCCAGCCAGGCAGGCACTTTACTTTGTGAAAATATTTCATCACCATTGCTCTCAAAAACGGCGAAGGAAAACATCGTGATGAAACCGGCGCATGTCCTAGAAGCAAAAATTTGAAGACATGTGACATCTACCTACTAACCCGCGTTGGGTCCGCGTGGTAGAAATAAAGATTGATTTGATTTGATTTGATTTGTAGATTATAGCCCTGTTGAAGAGAGGCCGTCTGTGTCCCAGCAATGGGGACATTATAGGTTGATTATGTAATTGCAGAATATAATGTAAAGAAAATAAGGTACCAATATACAAAAAAAAGTCACTATGACTATGCATATACATATAATATAATCACCCTATAATGCCCACAGCGGGGTAGTTGCGTACCCCACTATCAGTAGCAATCGGTTTCATTTTGACAGTTCAACAACATTCATTGCGTTATTTACATTGTTGAGCAGACACATTTTTTGAACATATGAAGCAATGGATTAGCAATATCTTTCAAAACGATTCAGATTGTGATTGATAGTGAGTTACGCAATTAGGGTGCAGGCCTCCTCTCTGTGCAAGGGAGAGGGCCGTAATCCACCACGCGAGCCTATAGGGGCTATGACACAGTTGAAATTTTAATCAAATAGGTTATACTATAATAAAGTGCCGGTGTGCGTTTCTATAGTCTATTTGCATATCTCTTCCCTAAATAACAACAAACCCGCAGCACCACATGTTACAACTACCATTAAAAGTAAAAATTAATAAGCGCTGCGAGCCGCCATTAGAAAGTATATAACGCATAAGTTTAAATACGAATGACACAAAGAGACCACACTCGATAGTCATTTAAATGTAACACATATCGACCGGTGAATGGGAAATGTTGGGAACGAACAGACGTGGATAAGAAATCATTATTTCACTCTGTACTGTTAGCAATCAAAATATTCAAATTGATATGTAGACGTAAAAGTTTTATATATATATATATATATATGTATATTATTACTAAATGGGCCTGCCTGGTGCCACTACTAAACGATAGATGAGGTCTATAATGGAACGAGCGTGCCCAGAAGACGCCTGTTCACTCTTGCTTTGAAGGCAGACGGGTTAAATGACATATTACATGAAATAAAAAATATAAATATATAGTTAAATTAAATATAGACTGAATGTAAATACATCGTTGCAATTATTGCGTCAACTTCGCTGAGATGAGTACCATAAAAATACTACAATAAATTATCGACGTGATCAGTAGATATTATGGGGTTTATTTATAAATGTTGCTTAAAGTTCAGTAATGATTAGCGACTGTTTAAGCATACATTATTGGCGTTTAAACGTGTCTTAAGTTTAAGCAACGTTTATAAACAAAGGGGTTTATCTACGTCTGTGTTGGGATGGTTTTTCATTGCAATAGATTTAGGCTTTCCATAACAGGATATCCACTAGCTAGGTAGGTGCTGTAGGGCTTTATTTGTAAGAATCTAGGCTACCGGGACTGATCTTACTCAATACTCAATATTTTTATTACTTTACCATAATGTGTTCTTAGGTGGTATACATGCGCGGGCCTGCGGGCGGAGAGCAATGGGTAGCTCTCCGTCCGATCAGGACCAGGCCCGTGCCGGACGGCGTGTATGTGTTCCACGCGCGCCTCAAAGAGATGTCAGCGTAGTTGACGGGGCCCGACAGGGCCGAAGCCTGCCGGGGTAGCGGGATTGTCCGAAATGGTTACCGCTGCCCTGGTACGTAAAGGGCTAAGGAAGGAACACGGGTGGGTTTTAGTCAGTAAGAGTCTGACACTCCCTTCTGCTCCACCCAGAGCGGGAGGAGTCATTTGATGATTTCCCATCCACAAAAAAAAAAAAAAAAGGTGGTATACATATAGTTTTGATCATTATGGACCCTGTAGGGCACAGCAAAAAGGATAGAAGAGAGGAAGCCCTGTTTATACATATAATAAATATAATTAAAATTAAAGTCAGGAGATTGCGAATTTAATCCTACCATTTCGCCTATCTATATGTATTGTTTTTTCCTGCTAAATATACCTAAATATTTTTGATTATTTTTATGTACCTGTAATTATATATTATAATTCTGTTTATTTATTTATATACATTGTTATTCTTTGGGTAATTCTTGTAGCTAAAATATTAAATTTAGTATTATTGCTTTTTTATTTAATTATTATTTTTAATTATATTATTTATTCATTATTACCGTATCATTAATATATTTTAATCATTTTTATAAATTGCGTGGTTAATTATTATTAATTATAAAACTTTTATTGTTCCTATTATTTATGTTTATCATTTAAATATTCATCTAAGGAGTAGTAGCATTTGTTGATAAGTAATTTTTTAAGTTTTCTTATAAATATATTTAATTTTTCTTCTTTCTTTATTGTGTCAGGGAGTTTATTGTAAATTTTTATAGACATTACGTAGGGACTTGTAGAATGAATTTTTAGCTTGGATGTTGGTATGTTTAGTCTAGATCGGTGTCTCTTCTCTATCTTGAGAGGACCAGCCCCCGCAAAACCTTATTTAAAAAAAAAAATTAAAACCCTTATTGCGATCAAGGAAGATGCTGATTGGGCAAACCGGTGAATGTTATAAGGATATTGAAAGATTCAGCAAAAAAACAAGAATTCCAATCACCATCATAATTATTTGATTGATGTAATTCAGAGTTTATCTTGCGACTCGCAGTAACAGATCATCAAAATAAAGAAATTCCCATTCCTATCCACCCCACACAATTCCAAGTAGTCGTATTACCAGCATACCATAGTTTCGCCGTGGATATTTTCACTGGACACTATCGCTTACTGTCGGATGTCGTCGCGTAACTTCGTGTGTTTCCGTGCGTTGGGGGGGAGGGGAGACCGAACAGAGTGGGGGGGGGGGGTCCGGCTAATAAACGATTATTATTTTTGATATCGGAAAATGTACGGTAGAGATTAGGAATGGGCGCGGGAGCGATGAGAATGTTGTTAAACTGTTGTTGGAAAGCTTTTCTTGTTATATTGTTGTTTGGAATCGGTTTGAAAGTGAGGTTTGTGGTTATTGAAAGATAATGTGTGTGGGATTGGAGATATTGGCTACTCCTCTTTGGTTACCTACTTGTTGATGCCACATTCGTGTTTCTGTAGAGCTATTCTGTTAAAATCTCACCGTGAAAACTTAAGTGAAGTGAGCTGTCAATCCCTAGATTTCCTAGCGTTATAACTATAACTAGTTATTGCTGCAACACACAATAAATTGATTGATACACGTATGGTATTATAATGTATGTAAGAAGCCATAAATACTCGTAAGATACTCGTAATTCAATAAGATAAGGCAGTTTATATATTTATTTTATTACGCATTTTAAAGTTAACTTTTACGTTATCTGGAATATGTACGTCCTAAGACAGCTGTCAAAAAACGGTTAACCTAATGGACAGGGTAGAGTAAAAAAATTTAGTCTCCACATGTTTTTCGTCCATCAAAAAAATTCAAGTGTCATTCTCCTTTTGTAAATACCTTCCAGGTCATCTCAAGCATACGTCTTTGGCATACATCTTTGGCATACGTCATCTGTCTCATTTACACTTCAGCATTCAGCTCTATCACATAACAGCGTTCCATTCCTACATTATTATAAGCAAACCTAGATGTGTAAACGGGTGCCATATTTTCTTGTTCCCACCCTGAGCAAGGTATATTGATTCATTTCGGAAAACCTCTAAAAGAGGTTTTAAAATTTTAACACGCCTTGTACACCTGTATACAACACTTACCACTAACAGGGGTTCTCGATTTCTTCTGACATCTTGAATAATTCTTATGATTGGAAATCGGCTTCTAGAAGGGATTATTTTGACATCCTACTAATATTATAAACGCGAAAGTTTGTATGGATGGATGGATGTTTGTTACTCCTTCACGCAAAAACGACTGAAAGGATTTGATTGAAATTTGGCACACAGATAGTTTATAATCAGGATTAACAGATAGGATACTTTTTATCCCGATATTCCCACGGGATCGAAACTTATGCCGGTGAAACCGCAGGGCGCAGCTAGTATTATATATATCATCACAATTACTGTTTTAAAACTTTACTAAAAAGTTAAGGAGTTCTTATCTTTTGAACCTGGGTTACAATTTATTTTCTTTATTTTAGTGTGGCAATGGTCACTTGCACCATTTGACGTACTAAATTGGTTTTAAATTTTGCCGAGGTAGATTTCTTTCAAGCTGGCTTTGGGGTCATAACCTCGGTCTGTAAGGCTTGAAATAAGGCCACATTTTTAGTTCACCAGCCATATTATAATCATCATCATCATCTTGCGGCCTTACAAGGTCATCCTTCCTAGTCTTCTGGTACGCAGTTGCCATTCCAGAACCTTTTAGTCCCATCGGCCCACGGTTCTGCGAGCAATGTCCTCTGCCCGACTGCCACTTGAGTTTGGTAATTCTTCACCATAAATGCCTATTTGAAACCCTCAAGCAGGTTTTAGAATGTGGAAACCCATGATACCCCATAATATGTTTCTTGAAGACATTTGTTCTTTGTAGAAACCAAGCAGAAGCGCAGAAGCCAATCTCTCATTGCGAAAATCGAACCACCTGGAAACAAACTGCCTGTCTTAAAGCCACCGCGAAAATTTTGGCTGCCTTCAGAAATCCCCCATAAGCGACAAACTCCCGACTTCCCATAGTACTGCCGGTACGTCTACAGTTAATGCAGGAGGCAGTTACGAGCACTCTCAATTTACAGCCACCATAAACCGACAACGCTCAGTCGCACCTAAGGTCTGCAACCATACGCGGCATAACACCCTTATTACACCCGGAGGCACCAGGATTTCATAAACTAGTCATATATTACCTCAGTTATGCTTCATGGTGATGTGCTAAAAGATGCCTTGATTTATTTCAAACTAGACATAACATCAAGGCTGTATTCCTCGATAAGGTTGGCAGAAGTGTTCTATTGCGAGTGCGGTGTAGATATACAGGGTGGCAGGGACATCGACGCGCAAACTATAACCATGAATTCAGCACATGATTCTGAACCGCGTTAAAATTTTTCGTGGGTTATCTAAATAAATACAGTACAATCAGTAAATACCGCCAGTTACCTACTTATTGCAGCATTGGCAAATGCTACATTATAATTTTATCACGAACGATCTTCTTTTGTAACAAATCTAACCTTATTTTTAATCAGAAAGATTATTTTCTTCATATTGTTTCTTTGAATTTTGAATCTAAAAGTGTCATGTCTTTTCTCTTACAGATATTTTTCATTAGAAGTTTTTTTTGTGCACAGGATGGAAGTCTATGATATTATTTTTTTCCGCTTGACCATGTAATAATTTGCCACGATATTAAAGGTATCGATATAACGGTTTGAACGACCGAGTTCGTTCGTTGTTCGACTTGATCAAAGGGTATGTTTACTTTGCTATTGATTATTCAAAAGTTCTTATCGTTTCCTAAATTGTATTCCATTCTTCTCTTTGTAATAGGCAGTGTTCCCGTAAATAAACGTATCACGTACGTACAGCATTAAAAACTTGTCTCGAGGCGAGTCAGGTTTCTTCATTCAGACTTGGTATGTAATTTAACTTTTCTTCATCTCTTTTGTTATAAAAGATTCTGCCTGCGTCTCGGATTATCATTTTTCGTTATTTTCTGTAGATTTGTCCGAAGACTGTAGGCGGATCTTGAATTCGCCCCACCGCTAGCCTGGGACCAGACGACTGCAAGCTTCCTATTGGGAATCAAACCCAACGCAGGTGGATTCTGATACCAGCCAGCGAGGAGCCTTCCGTCTGCCAGCGTGGAGTCTAGGACCGGATTTGCGTATAATTTTTATTTTTCAGTAGTTACTATTGTCTCGATTTAGTTAAAACAGTGATATAAATTATTACCTCGCTGCCTGATAACCGATTGACTTGGTGCAAAGTTACCCATTTAGGATTACCTGATATTTATTTATTGCGGGAGTTATAGGAACGTTTGCAAACGTATCGTGACCGACGCGTAATAGTGAAATTTATTATAGGGCTCGGACGTCGCGTCAGCGTTACAATTTTATTATTTAATGTATTAAGAACCGTGCTGTGTCCTTCATTAAGTTTTGTTTACAATTTTTTTATTTTACTAAATTAGACGTGTACAAGTGAAGATCTGTTTTTATTTCGCTAAACTATGTAATACATAAATCACCCTATAATGTTCCCACTGCTGAGACACAGGCTTCCTGTCTTCGAGAGGGAGTGGGCTGTAATCCACCACGAGGGCCCAGTGTGGTTTGGTGAATATTTTGTTATTGGTAGATGTCACATGTCTTCGAATTTTTGGTTCTAGGAATGCCGGTTTCCTCACGATTTTTTCCTTCACCGCTTTGAAATGAACAATGTTTGGTGATGAAATTCTAATACACAAAGTAAAGCGCCTGTCTGCGGTTCAAACTTCCGACCCATAACGAAAGAAGAAGAAGAGGGACAAGTCTTCTTCATCATGGAAGAAGACTTCTGGCCGCAGGACGTGGTGTTCCGTCGCTTCCGCGGACAAGTACCACAGAACAGCTCAAGAACAAGCTAGTGAAGTGAAGTTTTATAATAAAAATATGTATGTTTAGGTTAAGGTATTTTATCTATAGGCCTGCGACGCCTGAAATAAATAAATAAACTAAAATAAATAAATAACTCGTACTTAAGTCGCGGCCGTTACTGGAACTGTTCCAGTCCCATGAAACTAGGGGGCGAGCCTGTTGCTATTATAGGGACACAAAATTAGATTCATTCTGATGTCTTCTTCTTCCATAACCCGTCTCCTCAGTAGTCACCCCTTTTCTCAGTAACAGCCCGGAGTTTGGAAGTTGGCGGTGTGATACCCCCGTGCCTCGGAAACATGTTAAGCCGCTGGCCCTGCGCCTGATCTCTCTCCGGTCTTGTCGGATTGCCATCCCATCGGACTATGAGAGTGAGGGAAGAGTGAGTGCATTTGTATCTGCGCACACCCTTGTGCACTGTAATAACTCCCGAGTAGACGGCTAGTCTCTGTTGAGATTGGCTGCTATGACCGAAATTCGGTCTGGAGGACTATTTTTTTAAGGCCTGATTATTCTATCATCTGATAACTTTATTTGAGGAATAATTTTGAAATGTTGACACTTATTTCATACAAAAACTGTCAAACGTCAATTTTATTCCTCGAATAAAGTTATCTGGCGATGGAAAAATCAGGCCTAAGTCACCCCTTTTCGAGACAATCTACAATCTTCCACATAATCCATCCATCGTTTCCTTTGTCTCCCCTATAAAGAGCGAATAATTCGGTTCAATAAAACTGAATCCCAGATTAAAATAAATTGTAGTTCTGTTAATTACTTTGAAAGGGGACGCCATTTAAGAGGATTAGTGTAAAGGCTAATCTAGACAAGTACTAAAAACTGTCTGATTGTCGTGAACTGTCTCGTCTAGTAACACTTTTATTGTTCACTTGTACGAGTAATGCTTTTAATTTGAACAATTACAAAGATAAGTTGTTGTGTATCCGGAGTTCTTTCTACGTCTGACACTTGTCTGGCATTATAGTGACCTGGGCTTCATTGGCTATCACACTATCAATCTCAATCTGAATAATTTTGAAGGATATTGCTAATCCATTGCTTCATATGTTCAAAAAATGTGTCTGGTCAACATCGTAAAAAACGCAATGAATTTCGTTGAACTGTCAAAATGAAAGCCATTGCTATAACTGTTAGTGTGTTACGCAATTATCCCGCTGGGCCTTTTTGGCACACAACTTTTTTTTTTAATGAGTGTGTACTTATGATATGTGCCAAATTAAAATAATATATTATTTTCTTTCTGTCTTTGTCTGTAACTTTTTCAGAGAAGAGTTAGTTTGAAAAATATTTCATCTCACCGTACTTAACTTCCTCAGCTACCAAGCAAGAGTAGAAGTGCTAGTAAAATAACACCGATATATGCTTGTAAATTCTGCAACGCTTTAGCGATCCTTTTGAAGTTAGAGGTATCAGGTAAACCGCGGTCTGATCGTAATCCTAGCAGCTTCGAATTAAATAGAAAATTTCATCTTCAATATTTGCATAAGATATCTTTCAGCTTCAAAATTACAAAAAGAGCGAATTGACTACCAATACCAATTTAAATTGACAATATCAAATCATAACTTTCATACTTTGACGGTAGTATGTTGGATGCTAGTCTAGTATGAAATGGCTATGACAGACGTCAAATTGACGTAAGCTGTCAATTTGCTTAACTATTTCCCTGACTGCAATTAACTTCCCTGACTGTACCTCTAATCTCTTTAAAACATAAAACCACTAAATAGTAACATAACCAACCTTTAATTCAAAACCATTGCCCATTTCATTGCTCCGGAAAAGCGTGACACTTTGAGCAATGTGTAGTGAGCTACAAAAATGATAAGGTACACAATTAATACCCGCACGCTCAGTTTGGCCAGTAACCCACTGGGCTATAGCGCAGGCTGTGATCATTGCCCGGCAGATATTGCCCAATCGCCACGCTACACGATGCACAGTGTGACGGCACACACCGTCTGCATAATCTGTGAATGATTTTGTGATTTAAATATTGTTTTTATATTTGCTCATTTAGGTTTGCGATCTTTAGATTTGTGGTAGATTTACAGGGTTTGTGAGCATTAGTGACGGTAGGAAAACTTTATAGGTGCTCCGAATTCGGCGCAAAACATAAAAATTGGGTTTCGACTTCCGTGACATCAGAATATCTTTCATCTCCTTGAATAAAGTATGTAAGAATACGTAATACACACATTATTAAAATACATGAGCAGGCATCATTTCGAGATCCCATTTAGATTGTTTTCTAAAATTACTTTGGATGGTGGAGTTTCTTGCCCATTCTTCTCCATACGAAAACTACTTTTTGGAAGGGGCGACTAGAATCAACTCTATTTTATTTTAAATTTTGATGTTCATAAGTGCATCTTATGTGCCCAGTTTGAATAAACGCTTCGACTTTGTCATTTCTTTCAATGGTATCTAATCTTTTAAGTATTTAATCAATCGATTTTGATTTGTAGACAATTTTCACAGCGACTAAAAAGGCTAAAACATTTGACAGTCTTTAAACAATTGTCTAACCAAACAAATCCACATGGTCTCCACATGATCTGACCAAGGTTATGTCTGTACTTTAAAAGAGACTGTGATCTCTGAGTTTGTTTCGACTTTTCTTCTCAGAGTAGCCAGATAGGAAACGCCGATCACATCTAGTTTTTAAAATATGATTGACGTGTATTAAGTGTTTGTGCAAACCTACTATTTATTATAATTTAATTCTAAAAATAGAACCCCTGCATTCAACTGTTTCTGCTATCGCTACGCATCCTAAACTCACATAAGCGTGAGCCTTCACGCCGCGACACAGTGTAACCGACAGAGCTATGGGTTAATGTCCGCGGAAAAAATATTCCGTCCTCTATGTTGATCATCTCTGTTTTATTGAGTGGGATCGTCGACCTTTGTGCGCTTTTGAGCAGTGGGTTTGAATGGAAAAAAGGTGGTGCTTTTTATTTCAGGAATGTGTGGGTAGGTGGTGATAAAATAGTTTTGAAGTGTGTTTAATAAAAAGTGTGTTTGTGCGCTTTGAATACAGCTCACCTTGTGTTGTGTGAAAAATTAGTTTTTTTTTTAACGATATTTGATTGTATTATTTATTCATAGTAGTAAATGGCGTTATGGAGTTTCTGCCTACCCCCACGGGGAAAAGGCGTGACTTTATCTATGTATGTATTTGATTTTAGTTTTTCAAAAAACGACGATTTTCTGAATAATGTATGTAGTCCCATAATATAATTGGCAGCTATTTACCTATTCACCAATTACATTGAGATGGTCAGGACACCGGAGCATGACGAACATGATTATATTATTTTATTAATTAGAAAGAGGTTTATTATAAAGAAAAATGTCGTAATACTATCATCATTCTACATCACAAAGACACACCAAAAACACCTCTCCCTCTCCCTTCCTCTCCTCTCTCCTCAAACACCTCAAGAATTAAATTTCAAGATCCATTCATAAAACCATTTTACAACCAAGAACAATATTCCTTCGCAATATCCAATGTTAGCTCCCGATGATAATGAAAGAGCGCTATCAGGACGCACTAGGCGTCCATATTAGGTCTAAACCAGTTTACTTCTAAGCCACGCATCTGCCACTGGCTCGGACACAGGGACAGGTGGTCACTTTATAGTTAGTGCAGCTAGCTAGCTGCCTAGGTCGTAGGCATTAGAATCTAGTGTTTGTAGATACGAATTATAGTGGATGGTTTAATGATAATGGAGAAATAATTATTGAAAAATGGGTATTTTTGCTGAATAATAAGAATTTTAGTTAATATGTCTAACTGCGCTTTTTTTGTTTTTGGGGCTTGTGGCTAAGTAATAACAGCCGCACGGGTCGTTCGATCAGGTTAAGCTACGCTTGCCGCGGTTGGTTCGTGGATGGGTGACCATCTTTACATACCAAACCCCTTCCTGCCTCGGCAAGCACGTTAAGCCGTTGGTCCCGGCTGTCATTCGTGGATTCAGTACAGTTCAGTACAGTCTTCAGAAGCCCGAAAATCTGACAACCAGCCTTACCAAGGGGTTTCGTATTACCCAGTAATTGGGTTGTGGAGGTCAGATGGGCAGTCGCTCCATGTAAAATACTGGTACTCAGTTGTATCCGATTAGACTGGAAGTCGACCGCAACTTAGTTGAAAAAAGGCTAGGCAGATGATGAACTGGGCTTTAAAAAAAAAAACTAAGGTAAGATGGTTTTGCTGTTATTGTCTGTAGTGTCATTATTTGGCAGTAAGTATGTAAGTATAATTATTTGACAGCTGCTGTATCAGTTTATGGAAAAGAAAGATTATCTGATATTCAACAATGGACAATCAGCTTATACTGTTCCCACTGCTGGGGCACAAGCTTCCCCTCTGTGGGAGGGAGTCGGCCGTAATCCACCACGCGGGCCCAGTGTGGGTTGGTGGATGGAGGTCACATGTCTTCGAATTTTTGGTTCTACGACAGGCCGATTTCCTCACGATGTTTTACTTCACCGTTTTTGAGAGCAGACCAATTTATTTCTAGGCACTTTCGTGTTGTCAATACTAAAGTACAGACGGTTCGGTCCACTTACACACTGATAAAAATAACCATACATCAGTGTAGCTACACTTCTGCCAAGCCCTTAAAGAAAAACCAACTCAATAATATAATTTAAAACCATTTTGACCAAAGGATCAAGGCTAGCGATTGTTTAAAATTTTACGAAGGCTCCGCTCCTAAATGTCAAGTTATTACAAAGCGCAAGAGTCAATGCTTCGTGCTTCGTTTGCGCACGACACGCAACTGACATATCTCAGATTTTGAGATTTTTATCTGTGTTTATGTGTCCGTGTGTGTGGTGTAACTCGGGTTTTACGTTTTTTACTGTGTTAGCATAGCAGAGCGAGATAACGTTGGTATTTTCGTGGGTTGGTACTAACACTCTTATTCCCAGAAACAGCAATTTCTGTAAACCATAATCTAGTGATGAGGGTGACTAATCGGAAAGGCACCAAGACAAGGAACCTTTGTGTATCCTCTAGATTATATGAGTTTAGCTTGCAGAGTAAGCAAACTGAAGTGGCATCGGGCTGGCCATGTATGTCGAAGGACCAATGGCCGGTGGAGCAGACGAGTTCTGGAGTGGAGACCGCGTATCGTCAAGCATGGTATGGGCCGCCGCCTAGCTAGATGAACAGACGACCTAAAGAAGGTGGCTGGAACGGATTGCATGCGGAAGGCGGAGGACAGGGTGTTGTCCGTGTTGTGGCGCTGCCTGGGAAGACCTATGTTCAGCAGTGGACTGCAATAGGCTGCCTTAATTAAGAACTTTTATTATGCAATTTTCTGTAAGCCATCAAGTTTTTTTTTCGGCGTAAGATGAAATTCTTCTTCTTGGCGTGTCGATGGCAATCTAAATGGACTCGGCCCAGAATTCGGCTACGTGTTTGGCGCCATCACTAACGTCCACCAGTTCCTGTAACGTGCAGCTGTCAGGACACGCAGGACATGATATTAAGTATCCCATCGTTTGTGGAATAGCACCACATTTACACTCCAACAACGGGTCGTCTATGAATTTCCACCTAAACAGGTTTTCCTTGCTTCGGCTAACCTGGGTTCGGAGTCTGTTTAAAGACTTCCAGGTTACCCAAGGCAACTCATGTCCTGGTGGGAGATCTTCAAAGATGAAATAAGTCGATTTCACCAATGCTTTCTGCGAAATATTACCTACGAAGTCAGTTAGTCATTAGCAGGCCACTAGTCGAAAAGACACCATAGATCATTTACAAAACCTTCCATTATACTTTGACAAAATTGTCACATCGACCCCTTGAAAACTGTCCCTAGGAAACCAACTTAAAAAAAGTCCTTTTAAATTCCTCACTTACCCCTCTCGTGCCTACGACCGCGGCTGCGCTCGCGCCGCGAATTCGACGCGGCCTTGACGTCGGTCGGCGACTCGGCGCAACCGCGAAAATAAGACCATCGACAAAATGACGACGATTTGTACGTACAGTCTACTCTACGTCACTGGTACAATTTGAGCTACGATAACCACTCTTATTGCCACGAAATTAAAGCCTTGTTTATGTAAGTCAAATTCCAGACAGTCAAAGTCAAATTGGTTATAGGTTCGATCCCAGGCAGGCGCTTTACTTTGTGCACACCATTTCATCACCACTATTTTTAAAACGGTGAAGGGAAACATCGTAAGGAAACCGGTATGTCCTAGATCCAAAATTCGAAGACATCTGACATCTACCAACCCGCACTGGACCCGCGTGGTGGATTACGGCCCACTCCCTCTCACAGAGTGAGGCTTGTGTCCCAGCAGTGGGAACATTATAGACTGATTATGGATGGTTATGCTAAGTCAAATTGGTACAATATACAACGCTATATAGACGCTAGGCCAGTTGGTAACCCGTGAACTACGATTACCGCCCTTATTGAGCACTATCAAAGTTGAATTGTTAACATGGACATGCATGTGGATGATTGTACGGGTTGGTACGATAATCTATGTACCTACCTACAGGGCGAATTTATTAAGAGAGTGATGTCATACCTAGTGGATTGTATAATAACTTGGTAAAACCCTTTTTTTGTTCAGAAATTCCAGAAAAAAAATAATGTGGAGCTTTTTTTCGTCACTTCTTGCAAGCTAATTTTAGACTTCTTGGCCTAGCAAGTTGAAACTTGATAGGTAGACAAGTTCGGTTCCAATGACAACATATTTATTTGGAAGAGTTGGTCTGATGCTGTAGTCAAGATCGTCTCCGCATGAGGGAACTCTTCAACGGTAACAGGCATCGTCCTAAAATTCTGAATCACAACAAAATGCAAAAAGTTGTGACCAATTTATAAGTGAGCACTAATGTTATAATTTGATCACAACTTTTAAAAAGTTCAAGTTATTTTTTACAGGATCTACTTAATTTATTTATGCAAAACAAATCACCCCATTTCAATTGAAGAACTCAAAATATTTAACGATTTTAATTCTAATAGGTCAGGGTACATTTTTGTTTTAAATTAAAATCCTTTAGCAGAATTACTCGTAGCTATAACAAATTCAAATACAATGGCTAATAAAAATAAAAATATGCAATGTTTGTCCATTTGGTCTGTCAGTTGGTCTGTTACCATTCTACGAAACAGCCGGACATTTTACTATTATGCTTTTAAAAACACACCTGCAAGCTCTAAGTTTTTATTCATTTATTTTAATAGAATGTTAAACTATTTAAAAAAATAACTAACAGAATCTATGACATATTTTTCTAAAATTTATAACAGGCTGCAATGACAATTTTACACAAATAAGACATCAAATTGTTTCATTTTATTACATAAATAAATTAACCAACTATATTATGGTAATTTTAATAAATAAATGACAAGTTTATAGACTGTATAACAAGTTCGTATGTTCTTTAAATAAATAAAAATGGTTACAAAAAAGTTTTCATCCAAACTGACTCCACCCTGGAGGTCAACGGCCTTAGACGCGTCATTCTTATATTGGCCGCATTTTGGCCGGACGAAACAACGGAAATGTACCTGTCCTGCTCACACCCATTATGAAACATACACATTTTCGTGTGCACAATGAATACCGATTATCTCATTCACGGCGTTCGCTTTTTGAAATTTTGCGTCAATGTGCGTTTTTATGTTTATGTGTGTGCACCACAAAAATTATCTGTCCCGCGCTCTGCGATGCATTCGAATGGCGGTTCGCGCCAAAAATATCTTTTTATTATGAATTTTTATTATATTTTGTATTCAACACGCGCGTGGGTGCATACGATGTTATATATGTTTGTATTTTTAATGTATTTTTCGATAACGTTGTGGTAGGTCACGGATGTTGCGCATGTGTGCGTCGGCGCGTGATTCGAATTTCGGCATTCTAATATCGAACCGGATTTTGTGTTTGAACGCGCCATACTTGTTTCTCATTGGTTAGCCTTTTTTTTTTTAATACGGTTGCACCTTCCCGCCTTATCTTTTTTGAATGAGGTTCTAGGTAATTCTTTTTTATTGCTTAGAGAATGGCTTACATCAAAGGATAGAAATGCAATTACGCATGACGTATAATTATATGTCTATGGTTACGTAATGAACAAATACACAGGCAGAATAAACATTTTTATAACGTTTGCCATCAATCTTAGCCATTAAAATATTTTTAACTAATAAAAAACCTAGAAGCCCCGCAGTGTCAGAAAGACGTATAACTTAAAAAATATATTTTTTTATTTTTGCAAATTTAAATTAAAACCACATTTTTTATTGCTGCCAAGGAGCTTCCAACCCACGGCGCTTCTAATTAAATTCAAACAACAGCTCTAATTAAAAAAAAAATTAAAAAGCAAACAGTTACGGACGATTGGTTTGCCATAAAATCTCAAAGTATAACGCAACTTGTTCACACAAGGTGCTTGACCGACACCACAATAAGAGGAGTTCGTATCCCGTCACCTGCCGCTACAAAAACACAGAACGAACCGGACCGGTTCCGTCTAGGCCGGTCCGAACCGGCCCGAGTGATTTAATGATAGAAACACGGTTTTTAGGCATGGTCGCACGATTTTTAAATTGTTGTGCTTGATTTATGAGCGTTTTTAGGATTTTTCGTATTTTTTTTTTGTTTTTGTCTGGGAAATATTATGAGACATACAAGCAAGTGCTATGTTGTAAAGTAAATTAAAAAAACTAATCAAGGTACCTAATCCAGAAAAAAATATTAAGTGTTTTTATTTATTTATTTAAACTTTTCGCACAAAAAGGTACAAAGGCGAACTTAATGCCTTAGGCATTCTATACCAGACTGGTAAAGAATGCCTAAGGCATTAACTTCACCGAGAGAGGTGAAGAGATTAGATGGCAGGTGCTTTGGTTGAGAGGAACAATGATAAAACAAAAAAAAAAACTATTAAAACTAGGTACACAAATACATAAATAGGTTACATACTAACTATCTAACTATTTTCGTATTTTTTAGTTTTACTAACTACCGTCTAAATAATTACCCACTACAAAAAAAGAATGTAAAAACTTCATGGTAAATAGGTACCCAATAATTAAACATTCAAAATCCCATAGGTAAGGTTTAATATTATCAATAAACATTAAATTTACAAGCACACACTTCGCTAAATGGTCATCATATGGCCATGCATACCTATTCTATCTAAGTGGATCGATTATCGCTGTCATTTTAACTTAACGACAATAATTTTTCACCCCCTTTTCATTAAACCATTATTTACTTAGAACACTCAACTATTCTCATAAAACCTAAAATTTACATAAAAACGTACAAATATCCATATTTAGGCAAAAAAAACACATTCAGCCGTCACCCATTTCAATAATTAATTTAAATGGTTAATTAATTTTATGCAAACCAACACAGAGCTATATAAATTTATGCTCAAACGGAGCTGAGCGTAAATTGCAAAAATAGCTATTCAACTTCTCGGTCATTACCCCTTGAAACTAGGACCCTTGCAGATTAGCAGGAAAAAAAATAAAATGGCGAAGGTATTGTTTTGTTTAAAACCAGTGTTGGCATAAAGGGTGGTATTTTCATGATTTTAGTTAGAAAACCGACGTTAGGGCTCCACCAATAGCCGGCGCCCCTGTCAGCGATAGATAGGGGATGATTTTTATAAAAAAAGCAGGAAGCGCTTCATAGACAAACTGTTGCAGCGCTTTCCTCTTTTTTTTACACTAACCCATTTTCTTGCGCACAAACTCCCTCACATCCCCAAACAACAAAATTAGACAAAAAATACCAAAATTAATTTCCGAAAATAAATATACTTAGTAAAATAAACTTATTTAGCATACAGCATGGTCTATAAAGCGCTGTCCGCTGCAAGGGTGGGAACTGCCCCTAGCTGGCATCTAGGTCCCATCCCGGGCGTTTACACACATTATTGCAGTTTGATGAATTGCGCCGCACGCCTTCACTAACGGTCATTCAACTTATGAAACGTATCACTAAGGATATCCCTCTGTGAGGTGGACTGGAGAAATAAAAAAAAAAAGTAGAAATGATCTACATATATTCCAATAAAAGAAGTTGAGTGACAGCTGGTTATTGAAGCTTCAATTGTTTTTGCAATGAACCGTAGCAAGGCATTTCGAGATCCATAAACAACCAGAGAAGCAATTCTGGTAATTTTAAGAAAGTTTACAGTCAGTCTCAATCTGTCAAAAAAAAAAAATCCTAAATTTTTGACATTGATTGTCGCTGAGATGAGATTGCGACCAGAGTTTGAACGTTCGGGAATTAGCTTTGATATCAATGAGCACAAAATATTTCGGAAAACTATGCTGCAAAAAAGACAAGAAAAAAATCATGCCACTTTTCTTTAGCTGACAATGTTTTAGGTAAGAAATATTATGTAGATTCGTAAATTGTGGTCGCAGATTTTAGAACAGTGGACATTGATTCATTTATAATTTTTATATTTTTATGATTATTCTTGGTCTACTGGTTGATAACTGATAAGAATCCCCTAAAAGGACCCTTCCTGTTTTTTAATTTTTGAATATCCATGTTTAAATTAAACTCATTGCATGTTCGATCAGTAGCTACCTAGCGCCACCTATTGTCTTGACCAGGAATCAACAAAAATCTACATTCTAGTAGGTAGATCAGTTGCTTGAAACATGCAAGATCAAAAACGCACTATTATTGTCGTGTAGTCGTAAGTCGTGTTGTCGAAAACTGGGTAGACATAATACATACATTTACTACGACGAAGTTTTAGGGGATTTTGACCCCTAATAATATGGATAGAATCATCTCCTTCGAAGTATAAATCCCTGATCTGTTGATGGTTGAGAAAATTACTCCAAATTTTATTTAAAGGATTTTACTACCGCTCATAAGGCTTGCATTTGATTTTTGGCCGGGGGTAATGTGGCCACTGCTCTCAAAACGGTGAAGGAAAACATTGTGAGGAAACCGGCATGTCCTAGAACCAAAAATTCGAAGACATGTGACATCTACCAACCCGCACTGGGCCCGCGTGGTGGATTTCGGCCCACTCCCTCTCGCAGAGAGGAGGCCTGTTTCCCAGCAGTGCGAACATTATAGGTTGATTATGTTGTAAGGTGAGCATCTCTACATTTTGGATGAGGTTCTTTAAAATAGGCGTAGGGCAAAAATGTATAATGAGAAGAAACTTATGAAGATTTGTACAAAAGACAGTGATCATACGTAGTAATATTATCTAGGAATGAGGGTCATTCAAGCAACGGGGTAAATGCTTGGCGAATAAGGGTTACAATATGAAAACGAGCTTGAGAGGAAGGGTGACAGATAGCTTAAGTCAAATGTTTTGTGGAATAAATGGGAGTTAGCATTTTCTTTGTAAATCGGAAGTTACGTCAAATAAATGGAATGGATTTGATTTTATTTGGGTTTCTCCGACAGAATATTTTAAAAACTAAACCGCCAAATTCATCGAATTTGATTTAAAATAAAAATAAATTACATAGATAGCTAGCATACGAGATGTATCCGAAAAAAAGAGATCGTATAGAATGAGTGTCCATTTCCGAAACAAGAATCGCCATTTCCAAAAACCAAAGATTCGAAAATTCAAAATTCGAAAAAAGAAATCCTCTACCAAGCTTGAACTTTACTCGTAAGTGATTGGTGTAATTAAAAATCGTTCAATGAACTTGGCATAGCATAACTAACCTACGGCAACGTGTCCTGTGTTGTGTGTTTGTGTGTGTGTGCGTTCATTTCGTGAGTTCATTCACCTTGCCAGTTGGGGAAGTTGGGAGTAGGGGAAGGAGTGGAGTAGCCTTTGTACTGAATATTTTTGACAAAAAAAAAATAAGGCCACTGACACTATCAGCGTCTGCCTTTGTTATGGGTAATGGTGATAAAGTATCCTTAAAAATAGATACCAACCTATTAAAATTACTACACAAGAAGCAAGCATTTTCAATAATAGATGTTGTTTAGTCATGGTTTTATTGACGTAAGATCTCCAACAAAAGAGTTTTCAAGTATTTAAAAAACAACTTCCACTTACTTAAAACTACTTAGGGCTGATTTTTCAATCGACAGATATTTTTTATTCGTGGAATAAAATTGACGTCTGACAGTTTTTGTATGGAGAAGCAAGCTGTCAAAAATTCAAAATTATTCCTCGGATAAAATTATCTGGCGTTGGAAAGATCAGCCCTTAATTTGTTAATAGACAGAGTAGGTATAACATGCATAACGTAGCGAATAAAAGCACAAAAAAAAAATTCACACACCAACTCATCTCCACTAACTCTCTATCCGTCCGATATTTAACCAAGTCGCGGAGTTGCATTTTTGCCATACACGCACTAAACGAGCTTGTGTGCGTGACTCATGCACACACACGGTACGCACACGCGGTGCGTATGATGGACGCTTTATTTTTTTTTTTTCTTACACTCGGTACACACTGGCCGAAGGAACTTTTTAAGATTATTTAAATTTTAAATGATCTAGAGAATATTTTTGTAGCAGATTCTTTGTTAAGACAATGTTGCAGATTTTTGATGTATTTTTGGTAAGTACTTAAAAAGGGTACTTACGTGAAATAAAGTATGATACGTATACCAATATGCCTTGAGGGGCTTGTGGCTAAGTAATAACATCCACACGATTCGATCGAACAGGTTAAGCTACGCTTGTCGCGGTTGGTCCGTGGATGGGTGACCATCTTTACATAGCAAGACCCCTCCGTGCCTCGGAAAGCACGTTAAGCCGTTGAGCCCGGCTGTCATTCGTGGATCTTTGACAGTCGTTACGGTTCGCTAGAAGCCCGAAAATCTTACAACCAGTCTTACCAAGGGTTATCGTATTTCGAAGTAACTGAGTTGTGGAGGCCAGATAGGTAGTTGCTCCATATAAAATACTGGTACTCAGCTGCATCTAGTGAGACTGGAAGCTGACCCCAACATAAGGCTAAGGCTCAAGCTTGGGATAAGGCTAGGTAGATGATGAGGTATTACTTATTAGCAATATCAGGTTATGCCTTTATTTCTTAGAGAGGTTGTCAGAAGTGTAGCTACTGTTTCAATAATTGGCGCCCTATGTAGTTTTAGGCAAGTATTGCCATTAAACGGCGGGGTAATTGGTAATTGACACATTATCAGTAGAATGACTTTCATTTTAAAGTTCAACAACATTAATTGCGTTATTTACCTACGTTGTTGAGCAGACAATTTTTTCGAACATATGAAGCAATGGATTAGTAATATCCTTCAAAATGATTCAGATTATGATTGATAGCGTGTGACGCAATCAGAGTGCGGGTTCAGTTCCAATTTCCAGGGATGCTACTATGCATTTGACACACTGAATGAACTGGAAATCGAACTCTGGACCGTTTGATCACAATCCCATCTATTACTCACTGCACGTTAATAATAATAATATTCATTTATTTGCTCGGAATGTAGGTATTTACAATAAGGTGGTTGCACACGTGTTACTGACATAAAAATTAGAATAACATTTTGCAAGATCAAGGAATCGAATCCATGCCTTTACACTCGGGAGCTAAACATGCAACTAATAGGTACAAACGCCAGCACACCAAGCTACCCGAAACTGTCTTAAATTTTTCCCAATCAACCTTGAATCTTAATGCTTTAACGATTAAGTTGAAAATCTAATAAAGACATTTGACAGATTAGGCAGAACATAGTTTGTGCTGACATCTGTACCTAAGTATCAAAAAATAGGTTTTCATCTGTCATCCTTTCGCGTGTTTTCATTATTATAAGTACATACAAAACAGCGGTAACGGGGCTTTTGTCTGCTGTATAAATGACGCACGATTCGAACCCGTGACCTCATTTGGAGCGTGAACTTCAAAATTGAAACACTCATCGGATTTCATAATGTTATACCGAATTCATATTCGATGAGTAATACCTAAGTAGGGTATATAACATCAATCAAGGGTCCTTGAACTTAATTTTTTTGTTTTTTCTTTCTGTGATGTAACTGTGTGATATGTAGGTACTTAAATACGGCTGAGAATTAGGCTTTAGCGGCATCTACATCGCCACATGCAAACTACGCATCGCACTGACGTCACGCAAGATCCTGCATCGCGCAAGCAAAATTTACCGCGCAACTAGCATTGTAGCATGTATACTTACAACGTCCCGACATCAACCGTTGGGCAGTTGCCCGCCAGACACGACACCCGTCTGGTCGGAAGATCTTCTCTTTTCTATAGAGTATGAGTGAACTTTACACCCTGTTCATCATGCCTCTATCAGGCTAGTCCATCTCTACCTACGTACCTTTAAAACAATATTACCCGACGCCTTCACAACTTGTGATGGGTGTGTAGCGTGTAATATTGTGTTAAAATCATACAACGTTATATATTTACTGCATTAATTCCAAGCGAACGTCTTTACATCACCACAGCTAAACTATCACTGGTTTTTTCAAACAAAAACCTAATTCAAAGAAAGCTCATTAAAAACTCGCTTGTCTTTTCGAATGCGACCAGAGTTATTTTACTACCAGCTTGCATTACAACCTTTATAATACTTATCGATAAAAAGAACTAAGGAATAACATGACAGGATGCTAAAACGAAACTGGATTTTCAGTTTCCCAAAAAATCCTTGAATTATCCCGTAAAACACACAACCCTATCTCCGGCAAACGGCTAACACAATTGAGTACCACACCTAACGCGTATCAGTTTACTCGTGATGTCCTGTGTCCGTCTGTCCGTCCGGTGTCGTCCGGCGGCGCTTCCGTCATCGTATTGTTTTAACATTCTAATTTTAATGACTTTTCTCTCATATCGCCTTTTATCTTTGACATTAACTTTAATAATTAAATTAATGCCAATTAGTTCTTGCGTTGCGTTGAGGGGCTTGTGGTTAAGTAATAACAGCCGCATGAATCGATTAATTAGGTTAAGCTACGGTTGCTGCGGTTGGTCCGTGGATGGGTGACCATCTTTACATACCAAGACCCCTCCGTGCCTCGGAAACCACGTTAAGCCGTTGGTTCCGGCTGTCATTCGTGGATATTTGACAGTCGTTACGAGTCGTCAGAAGCCCTAAAGTCTGACAACCAGTCTTACCAAGGGGTATCGTATTACACAGTAACTGGGTTGTGGAGGTCAGATAGGCAGTCGCTTTATATAAAATACTGGTATTCAGCTGTATCCGGTGAGACTGGAAGCCGACCCCAACATAGTTGGGAAAAGGCTTGATGGCACGGTTGGCGCAGTGGTTAAGCGATTGACTGCTGCACTGCGTGTCGCGGGTTCGATTCCCGCACGGAACAAATATTTGTATCACCTACAAGTAGTTGTTCCGGGTCTGGCTGTTTGTTTTGTGAGTTTAAATGTTTGTAAACGCACCCACGATACAGGAGAAATTCCTAGTGTGGGGCAACGATAATAGTTCTTGCATTGTTGTTTAGAAGTAATAGGTACTTGTAGGATTGTATGTTGGTTTGGTACAGCTTTGTGACTAAACTGTTGGATAAATTGTGATGTTTCAGAGATAGAAACCCTGTAAAAAAGTGTAGAGAAGATAAAAAATGCCTTCGCTTAAATATTCAAACATGGGTGTTATCCATGGTATGTATCTCCACAACCACCCAGATAAGGAGCAACTACCTGCAGACAAGACAAATATTTTTTTCAGTGCAGGAATCGAATCGCCGCTACCCGTAGCTCAGAAGGCAACCTTTAAGCCACTGCGCATACTAGCACAGCGTGTGGTATAGTCGCTGTGCATAGTTGACGGTATGATACTCCCGTGGCTCGGAAACCACGTTAAGCCGTTGGTCCTGCGCCTGATCTCTCTCTGGTCGTGTCAGATTGCTGTCCCATCGGACTTTGAAAGTGAGGGAAGACTAGCCTTAGCGGAAAATATTATAGTGCACAAGTGTGTACTCCCTACACACTTGTGCACTATAATATTTTCCGCTAAGGCTAGTCTCCGTTCCGGGGCTGCGGGTTGTTCGAAAGAGATACCGTGGCCCCTGGCACAGGCAACTGAAGGAACACGGGTGGGTTTTAGTCAGTAAAAGTCTGACACTTCCTTCTGCTCAGCCCAGAGCGGGAGGGGTCATTTGATGATTTCCCACCCAAAAAAAAAAAAGGCTAGTCTCCGTTGAGATTGGCCGCCATGGCCGAAATACAGTCTGGAGAACTATATACTCTATCACCCTTTTCTTTCTCTATCGTTGCGAATTAATTTATTACTTTTACTTATGTACATAGCGGCGCGGCAATGTATAACTAGACCACACTACACACAAACTATAGTACATAAATTGCCAGCTCAGCGTCTGAATCAAAATATAAATAGCGGTATGAATGTCGCTGTTCTCAGTAATTAGAACTTGTTGAGTCGAGCCTTGTGCCTTACGACTCTTGTTGGCGATGGTGCAAGGTAGAAGCGGATAGTTCAACTGTTTTATAAATGCAGGTATATGATAAAAGAAATGATTTGGTGGGTAAGTTTTCTGCTCAACAACGTAAATATTTTTTTTTTCAAGACACCTCGGTACTCGTGCCTTACATGCCAATTATAATTATCTGCAAAGTAACTTTTAGTAGGTAAAGACGCCAGCACATCAAGCTACTACAATCTGTCAAATTTCTTTAATAGATTTTCAACTTTATCGCTAAAGCATTAAGGTTTAAGGTTGATTGGGAAAATTTTACAGTTTCGTGAAGCTTGACCTGCTAGCGTCTGTGATCTGAGTACCTATAGTGTAAATTAGAAAGAAGTTTGGTCAGTGTCTGTAAGTAGCGGAGTTCAGCTCTTCCCCCAAAAAGGGGAACCGACCTAAATACTATATTAACATAATTAGGAAAAACGATAATTTTATCAGCGTAGGTTAATTTAGGTACAGTCACCTTAAGGCACCTTAATATGGATTTTAGTAGCCTAAGTCAAATAATGCTGCTGTATTGACGGGGAGTTCTCTTGCTCCGCTTCTTTTCAGCTGAGGCGTTGGTTTGGTTCCTACGGTAGCAGTGGCTGCCACATAACGACCGTATCTAGTGACGCCTGCCATTACAATGATGACAGCGGGGTCTAAAAACTCTCTCTAGGGAAACATACCAACTTCATGATCTGCCTAGCCTTTTCCCAACTATGTTGGGGTCGGCTTCCAGTCTAACCAGATGCAGCTAAGTACCAGTATTTTACATGTAGCGACTGCCTATCTGACCTTCACAACCCAGCTACTGGGTAATACGAAACTCCTTGCTAAGATTGGTTGTCAGACTTTCGGGCTTCTGACGACCCGTAACTACTGTCAAAAAGCCACGAATGACAGCCGGGGCCAACGGCTTAACGTGCTTTCCGAAGCTCGGAGGGGTTTTGGTATGTAAAGATGGTCACCCATCCACGGACCAACCGCGGCAAGCTTAGCTTAACCTGATCGATCGACCCGTGCGGCTGTTATTACTTAGCCACAAGCCCCTCCAAGAATACCAACTTAAACATACCAACTTACTTTCATAAATACCTAACGTTTCGGTGAGGTAATTTGCCGGTGTGACTGTTTGTCACTTACTCTTATTTAATAACAAAATATTATATTTATTTTGAAACCAGCACATGGCGCCGCCGCTTAGAAACAAAAAACCATCTAGGCCCAATTACGCGGACAGTTCCAATGCAATAATTCAACGAATAGCAAAGAAACTTGTAAAATATACGATTACTAATTTTAACAAACAATACAAGTCACACATCTGAGGGGCAATTCTCGTAATTTTAAGAACATTCACAGTCAGAAGGTCAAAAATCTAGACGCAGTCAGCGACAATCAATGTTAAAACCTTGTCAAAAATGTAGGGAAATTAGACGTATTTTTGACAGATTGAGACTGAAATTAGACTGTGAACGTTCTTAAAATTACCAGAATTGTCCCTCTGATTTGCGACTGCGACTAGATTTTGATCGTTATAAATTACGAGAATTGGCCTTCAGGTTGCCATATCTTGAGTCGAGACAAAACCCAAAACGGACCCTAGAAACAATTGAGAAATTGTACAAAAACGGCAATAAACCGATTCTGCGAAGTATGGGAATTCCTTTGTAAGCCTTGTAGACTTTAGATCTGTATACCATTTTTTATTTTATCAAGTACCTACCTGGTACTTGTTGACAGGCCTACGCTGTCCTCCCATACCTACTGTAATTTGAAAACATTGTAAAAGCCAATTATTTTTAAAAGAGTAACCGTGGAGTTTCTTGCCGGCTCTTCTCCATAGGAAACGACCAATTGAAACCGTGCACGTAGCTTCTGACGTTTCATAAGTGTCCATGTAGGGTAAAATATTTTTAATTTTTTGGTGCCGCCATGGGGCACACTTTCATGCTAATTTCTTACATCGGACTTTTACACTCTTTTATTTGTTTTTATTTGATGTGCGTATCTGATGCATTGTCTTTTAAAGTTGTCAAAAACTAAAAGGCCCGTTTTGACATTTAATAATGCGTTCTGGACACCTGTCAGTATCATACAAACGTAAACGTGTTTTGCGAATTTGATCTTTATTAACTACTAGAACCGTCAATGTCAAAACGGGAATTTTATTTTTTGACAACTTTAGTCTGTGCTAAATAAATGTATTTTCTTTCAACTTCGTAAAAAAAAAAAACATGTTAAAATCGCTACCTCCTTTGCCTCATTCCCGATATTCGGCTGTGCCCCTTATTTCGGTTGCTCCTCCAATTATCCGGCGGTCCGTCCGCGTGTGAATGATTTTAATGAATTCAGCACAACATCTTTTGATGTAGTTCTCTAGTTTTCAAATAGTTTCCCGCTTTTAAAAGTAAATTATGCTGAAGGGGTGAAACAAAGGGGCTTAGGAACATGCTTTGTGAAATAATTATGCTGATTGTTACCCTTAGGAATTAAAAGGAAGACGTGTGTAATTAGAATTACTATACCTACCTACGTACTGGTCTCCCAACTAAAGTTTGCGCTTCGGCAATAATCGTCTATCTTCAGGAATACGAACGCGGGGTTGTGAGATCTAATATACAGGGTCAATTTAAATTAGCTAGCGAAACTCTGCAGACGTGATGGTTATCAATATCTAAACACGATAAAATAAAAATGATTTGATATATTTTTGTGGGGTAGCAACACGACTGCTAGTAGTGTTGTTACTTGAAGAATGGGAGGTGAAAATCTGTTTTCTTTTGTTTTATCCTAATTGAGTATCGATATCAATCACGCCTGTGAAGTTAACACAAAATAAAAACCATTTCTTAAACTGATATTACAAGTGTCTACTCTAACTGCGGTCGTTGACCCCACAAAAAGTCATCAAACCAATTTCTTTTTTGTTTAACCATGATAAGATATCGATACCCGTTACGGCTGCGGAGTTTGGCTAGCTAATTTAATTTGACCCCGTAGAGCTGTTACAATCATAAAAGTAACTAATTACCTGTTTTGTATTGGATTTTATTTATTTATTTATTTAAGGTAAAACAAACAGTAGCACGATAAAAAACAGTCATAAAATCTTAAATACTTATAATATTTAAAACAATTATGCTACCCAATACGTTCTCCACAGATTACAGTTTAAAGTAAAACACAGATACATTACTCATACCTATCTGGATTTAGAAATTTATAAAAAAAAAAAGAAAAAGTGAATTTGTGTGCATACATTAATAAACATTACGTTATTATACAAGATGCATTAGAACCAGAATTTATATTTCCTTTTATGTAAGAAACGATAGGTGATCCATATCGTTGTTAATTCATTATCAAAACATGCCTTTATAGACTTCTAAATTTTAACGACTGATTTTCACGGCTCATCTAAAATTCCATCGAATTCATTAATTTGGGGCGTCGAACCGTTCACCGAAAAAGAAATGGAACGAAAACCATTGGATTTGGAGGGTGTTGGATTAGAAGAATGAGGTCACCGGGGTAGGTGATTGTGTAACACACCAACAGTAGCAATGGATTTCATTTTGACAGTTCAACAACATTCATTGCGTTATGTACAGTCAACAGCAAAAGTAGATGATCAAAATCAGAAATTCAATACTAATGAACGGAGTTCGCGTCAGAACTGTGTGGCTGTACTAGTAGTAAATGTTTGGTATAATTTACAATTACATACTTTTGAATCACTTCGACGCCACACAGTTCTGACGCGAACTCCGTTCATTAGTATTGAATTTCTGATTTTGATCATCTACTTTTACTGTTGACTGTACGTTGTTGAGCAGACACAATTTTCATACATAAGAAACGAACCCGCACAGATTACCTATACCCGGCGAGGCGCGAGATACTTTGCCCGGAATGTTGCCACATCATTATATTTCATGTTTCACCATCTTTTTTTTTAATGTATGTTTATTTTATTTTATTTCATGTTTTGATTTTTGTTTTGTGTCGGTTTATATGTTGCATTGGTTTATTTTATGTCTTGTTTTGATTGTTTATTTATTTATGTATAATTGCATGCTGCACTGGTTAACGTCATCACGTCAACGCCGGCTGCCGCTGAAAACCAGCGCTTGGGCTCTGTCTCGTATAGGGTCTTAGCATTATGCTGAGCGATGGCCGTTTTGCGTGAATGTGACGCATGTTTACCCCCAACTTGTTTTTTTTTGTGTTTATGTCCTTTTTTGCCGCAAATAAATGCAATTTCTTTCTTTTCTTTCTTTACATATGAAGCAATGGATTAGCAATATCCTTCAAAATGATTCATTGATAGCAATGGGAGCAGTGGCAACGGCCCCGACTTATGAGTTGTAGGTCGTAGGTTCGAACCCAGACAGGCGCTTTACTTTGTGTAAATAATTTCATCACCACTGCTCTCAAAACGGTGAAGGAAAACATCGTGAGGAAACCGGCATGTCCTAGAACCAAAAACTCGAAGACATGTGACATCTACCAACCCGCACTGGGCTCGCGTGGTGGATTACAGCCCACTCCCTCTCGAAGAGAGGAGGCCTTTGTCCCAGCAGTGGGAACACTAAAGGCTGATTATGATGTAGCAATGTATTAGCAATATCCTTCAAAATCATTCAGATCATTAAAGTTTTTTTTTTTTTTTTTTTTTTTCATTTTTCTCTGATAGTGTGTTACACAATAGGCTACATATTTTCCCTTAAAAAAATCTAATTATCCCGTAATAATCTAATTATCAGTTAGATTATCAAAAAATATTGAACCCGTATTTTTTCTTTTGTCAATTATATAAAAAATAATGAACATATCGCCCGTTACAGTTCCGCGTGACGTCACTTGCTTGCGCCATTTTTGCAAGCAAGTGACGTCACGACCCACTCCCAAATTTTGACGCGCTTTATCTTTGTCATTTTTTGTTTGATTGACCAAAGAAAAAATACGTATTTCGATAATCTAACTGACGGACTAAATATATAATTTTTTTTTTTACCTAGGCAATTACTCTATTAGGATGCTGGAGTACATCCATCTCACTTCAAAAGTGTAAAGTGTTAGATATTAAGTTTTCTATCTGGAATTTCTCTGAGCCTAATTTGTGCCCTGTTAATGGCAATAGGGTCGCCACCTATTTGTAATACAGGACTTAAAATAAGTTGCAAAATGTGAGTGTAGGTACTACATATAGATAGGTACAGCTCTACCTAACCCTCCGGGGGTTACAGGCGTGATGTTATGTATGTTATGTTTGTAAAGTCAGGAAAATTAACATACACCGTTAAAATGAACCCTAAAATCGTGAAAAAAAAATCAGTTGATCCATAGATTTATGTTCGCATAACCCGACATGATGTATGGATCAACCGTTTTTTTTTCACGATTTCAGGGTTGGTCCCGTAGTAAAAGTTGTTCATAATGATGAGTACAATGACCCCTTTTAAGGATTAAAACGATCAAATATTTACGGTGGATGTATAAGCAAATGGACTATCAACTTAAATTGTCCGTATATTCAAAATGAAATGGCTCTAACACAGCAAATTGACGTAGGGTGTCAATTTACTTAGTGCTTAATTTCCTTGACTCTACATGTCCTAAACCCAAAAATTCGAGGACATGTGACGATGTGATACCCCCCCACCAACCCGCACTGAGCCAGGGTGGTGGATTACGGCCACTACCTCTCATAGAGAGGAGGCCTGTGTCCCAGCAGTGGGAACATTATAGGCAGATTATGATCATGCTTATAAAGGGTCTTTCAGTAAGCTCTTCCTACCTTTAAATTTAAATAAAACAAAGTGTGTGTGAGATATCATCGAAATTTTTTATTTGTTTGAAAGGCCTATCGATGCCATTGTGTGGAATATGACATCGTTCAAATGTCCGCCGCGGCTTCGCTGGGTGGCGCGCAACCGAAATGTGCAATTTTCCATGACTCTAGCGCATAAATCACGTTGAATTTGACCGATGGCATGGGTTATGTTGGCTTAAAGGGCCGCTGTGATTTGTGGCTTATTCGCATAGACCTGCGACTTAAGAAAACCCCACAAGAAAAAGTCTAACGGGGTCAAATCGCACGATCTCGGTGGCCAGTTCACATCACCTCCACGTGAGACGACCATGCTCTCAAATCGCTCGTGCAGAATGTCCATGAGCTGTGTGGCACGTAGCGCCATCCTGTTAAGCCACATGTCGTTGGTGTTCATATCATCCAATTCAGGCCAAAAAAAGTTCGTAATGATCAACCTATAGCGCTCGCCGTTGACGGTGATGGCCTGGCCAACGTCGTTCTCAAAGAAACATGGACCGATGACGCCGCCAACCCAAAATCCATACCAAACAGTGACTTTTTCGGTATGCATTGGACCCTCTTGGATCTCATTTGGATTGTTATCATCACCAGTGGACTCAAATTAATCCACCACACTGCGAATAGCCCTCTTGGTAGGACGGTTATGGCGACCGTAAAATGGGCGAAGCGCGCGGAACGCTGCCCGAAAAGAACAACCATTTTGATAAAACAATTTTATCATTTGCACGTGTTGTTGAACGCTATATCCGTCTATGGTGATTTGGCAAAACTGACTGAATAAATTACAGCCAACTTCACACATGTAGCTTCAACTATATGGTCGCTATCAACTATCAAAGTTCGGAAGTCCCTATTGGAAGACCCTTTATATATGTCGCGGCCAACTGGTTAAATTAGCCGTTTAGTCAACCGGCTCTCGGCTCGCACGCGGTTGATCACAGTTCTAACCTAACCCATTTGGTTGGGGTGCCCTGGCTTAGTTACTGCGACCAATTCGGCTCGCGCGTGATTGGTTATATTTCCAACTTAAACTATAATTTATTGAATATCATTATTCAGGCCGTTAGTTGAACGGCCGCCGTTTAGTTTAAAGGCTGTCTAGCCTTTAAACTAAACGGCGGCCGTATTAGCCGTTTAGTTAACCATCTGGTTATCTAAACGGCTAATTAAACCAGTTAGCTGCGACTTCTCAATAAGATGGTTTTATTCGAGATCTTAAGAAAACCTGGCAGATGTTTCCAGTAAGATTGAACGGCTTCTGGTAAAATGAACCTCATTATAAAAGAGCTTGACCTAGAATTACATCCACAAGGATAAAATTGTTCCTGAAATTGAAAAACTTTACACGTGGAAGGAATAAGTAGGGTGAAACCTTATTCAATCAGTTATTTAATTAAACTAGTAGCTAGATTTGATTTTATATTTTGTGATTGTTTGTTACGCTGTCACTCTCAAGCGGCTGAACGGATTGGTATGAAGTTTAGCACATGCGTAGACCACGACCAGCTGGATATTTATGTAGCACACTAACAGTAGCAATGGGTTTCATTTTGACAGTTCAACAACATTCATTACGTTATTTACGTTGTTGAGCAGACACATTTTTCGAACATATGAAGCAATGGATTAGCAATATCCTTCAAAATGATTCAGGTGGAGATTGATAATGTGTTACGCAATTAGGGTACTGATTTGGGTGAAATTTGGCACATGGGGAGACCAGGACCGCCTCGGAGAGTACGTTAAGCCTTTGGTCCCGGCTGTCATTCGTGGATCTTTGGCAGTGGTTACGGGTCGTCAGTAGCCCGAAAGTCTGACAACCAGCCTAACTAGGGGGATCGTATTACCTGGTAACTGGGTTGAGGAGGTCTGATAGGTAGTCGCTCCATGTAAAGTACTGGTATTCAGCTGCTTCTGGTTAGACTGGAAGCCGACCCCAACATAGTTGGGAAAAGGCTAGGCAGATGATGGTAGAACATGACCTGGATTAGGACATAGAATACTTTTTATCTCGATATTCCCATGGGATCGATACTTATGCGGGTGAAACCGCGGGGCGCAGCTAGTAGGTTTATTAAATAGGTTTTACCAACTTCACTCTTTACAAAAACCTTTTATCTATACTTAAATCTATGTCAAATTAAAATGACATTTGTCTTTTAAACCTAACCTATTATTTAAAATAATAATAATAAGAAAGGGCGTAGAAAAAGGGATTAAAAGTCTTTCATAATGACATCGCACCTAATAGAGAATGTTCATTTGGAGCTGTTGAACAAATTGCTGTCAGATTCAGGGCTGGAGTGCTTCCGGTCACCCCTGGAATCTACTGAGACGTCAAGCAGTACTGGAACTACTGAAGAAGAAGGTAGGCAGATCGTCAGGGTTAGGAAGTAGGTGCCAAGCTATTTGGTAAGGGAGTTTTCTGGGTTGTGGGTACAAAGAAGCAGGTGGTTCCCTGATGATAACTGGGCACCGCCTATGGGCATCATCATTGTCCTGTCCTTGTCCCAATTTTTTTGGGGTTGTCGTAACATGTCTTTTTCTTCTTTACTTCTCTAGTAGTCGTCATCTCGGCAGTCACCCCCTTTCTAGCCATATCATCGTTCACACAGTCCATCCATCGTTTCTTTGAGTATGAGAGTAGGGAAAGACCAACTCTTCTAGCCGTCCACATTCATAGGTACTTAAAACTTTCCTCACGACATTTTCCTCATTCGTGGGTTCGATTCCCGGGTTGGTCAGTGTTATTAGGGTTTTCCCATCTGTAATTTCTCAGCAGCAGCCCAAGGTCTTTACTTTTTTTTTTAAACCCCACATTAGGAATAACTCCTGTATCGTGGGTGCATTTACAAACATTTGAACTCACATACACAAACAGCCAGACCAGGAACAACTACCTGTAGGCAATGCAAATATTTGTTCCGTGCGGGAATCGAACCCGTGACACGCAGCGCAGCAGTCGATCGCTCAGCCACTGCGCCAACCGTGTCGTAATAGGCTCACCCCTTATTACATGAGATTTAAACGTAACTGGTCAAATATATAGTTCACCTAACTATGGGAACACATCTGCCTAACCCCTTGGAGAATACAAGCGTGATATTATGATGTAATATTAAATAAATAAGTACCCACAACCAGGACCACTTGAAGAAGAAGAGGAGACGCCCTCCGAAACGGTGGAAGAAGAGGGATTGAAGTCAGTCGTCGAGGAGACAGTGCTGGAGTCGTTGCCGGAGGTATTCCCCACGCCCTCTTTGCGACTTGTCCTGTCCGATAAAGTTCGGGCTATTGAGAAACAGAATAGGTAATAAACCTGGTTTATTTTAAGTCATGTTTTAATTTTGATTTTTATTTATGTGTAATTACACGCTGCACTTGTAGACGTCACCACGTCAACGCCGGCTGCCGCTGAAAACCAGCGCTGGGGCTCTGTCTCGTATAGGGTCTTAGCATTATGCTGAGCGATAGCCGTTTTGCGCGAATGTGACGCATGTTTATCCCCAGCTTGTTTTTTTTTTGTGTGTTTATGTTTTTTTTTATGCGTCACGTTTGCCGCAAATAAATGTGTTTTCTTTCTTTCTATGTTACTAACTCAAAACCAATTAGGCTCAGCCTTTTTTCAGCTATAATAGGGTCGGCTTCCAGTCTTACCGGGCACAAAATCACACCGGATACTCGTACAAATACTGTATTCAGCTATACCGTATTTTTATCTCACGAAGCGACGCGCGTTTTATTTGTGGTAACCAAGTATACAAACACGCTATGAATGTGTGCGTGAAGACCAGTACCGCCAGTACGTAACACACACATACACTTCCAACTTTGCTCATGTCTCGGACGGTACCGAGAGATCCTGCGCTTACACACACATTCACAGCGTGTTTCAACACTTGGTTACCTTGAGTAAAGCACGCGTTCCTTCTTGAGATAAAAATAAGTACTGTATTCCGCTGTATCCGGTGACTCAAAGCCGACCCTAACATAGTTGTAGTAACATACAGGTGGCAGCGGTCGTCTTGCTGACGGCGCGTTGGCGACAAGCGGGTGGATTATTCGAGGTGGTGCCGGGCCGTTTCTGCGCTGAAGTGATGAAAAGAGTGAAAAATGACCTTTAGTATCGCAGCAGCGACAGATTCGGATAGCTTACTTTTACAGCTCTGCAGTTTTTAACACAATTCTACATTCTAGGATCCACGTCCTCCCAGAGGATTTCAAAACCAATATCGACCCTCAAGCCATCCCAAAAATCCTGAGCACGCCGCAACAGAAGTACATAGAGATTCTGGCAGATCTGGTCGGATGCACTAGATACAAGAGCAGTTTGGCTGAATTCTGGTTTCTGGATACCCTGGCCAATCTCTTGAGGAGGGCACAAGAAGATGAACTGGATAGACGTAAGTTCTCAATGAATCGCCAAACCTTTTACCGACTAATAGTCCTTCAGACCGTTTTCGGCAATGTCGACCAATCTCAACGGAGACTATAGTCTTCGGTGCGGGAGATATTATATGCACAAATGTGTGCGCAGAAACAGGTGCACACTCTCTTCCCCCCCTCGGATAGTCCGATGCGACGGCACGCAATCCGACACGACCGGAGAGAGATTAGGCGCAGGACTAAACTTGCTTTCCGAGGCTCGGGGGTATCACATCGCCAACTTCCAAAATCCGGGCTGTTACTCAGAAATTCCTAATGGACAAATCCAATAACAATAGGGTAGTTGCCTGGGTAAAAAAATAATAATTATATTTAGTCCGTCAGTTAGATTATTGAAAAATAATGGACACGTATTTTTTTCTTTTGTCAATCAAACAAAAAATTACAAAGATAAAGCGCGTCAAAATTTGGGAGTGGGGGGTCGTGAGGTCACTTGCTTGCAAGTGTCGCAAGCAAGTGACGTCACGCGGAACTTTAACGGGCGATATCTTCATCATTTTTTATATAATTGACAAAAGAAAAAATACGGGTTCAATATTTTTTGATAATATAACTGACGGACTAATTAGATTTTTTTAGGAAAATAGCCTATTTGCCCGTCCTGAAAATCGAACCCAGGACCCCCCACGCTAAGCAAGAGGGCTTGCGACCCCGAGACCAACGAGATAGTTTGAGATTGGCCGCCACGGCCGAAATACGGTCTGGAGAACTATTAGGTACCTACCTATTAATATCTTAAAGTTGAGGTGGTATGGTTTTATTACAGCCACACAAGCAATTCTGATAACATGGTTCTGCGAGTGGATGAAGGAAATGCAGTACTTCGATGCTGCAGACAGAAAACGGATGATCAGGAGATTCCAGGTGTGTTACTTTATCTAAGAAGTAATGTAAATCGGAACAGCTACGAATACGAATTTCTACTAGCAATCTTGCATCTGTCCCTTTAGAACACAAAGCCAGGAACACATTAAATTTCAGTAGCATAGGTAAGCATAATAAGCCTGTACTTAATGTTCCCACTGCTGGGACACAGGCCTCCTCTCGGTGAGAGGGAGTGGGCCGTAATACATCACGCGGGTCCAGGGTGGGTTGGTAGATGTCACATGTCTTCGAGTTTTTGGTTCTAGGCCATGCCGGTTTCCTCACGATGTTTCCCTTCACTGTTTTGAGAGCAGTGGTGATGAAATAACATAAGAACTTCTGATTGGTGATAACATAAGAACTTATGACCTACTTCTCGGAAAATATAAACTTGCACCTATTTCACAATATTAACTCAAATATTCTTTACCAAGACGACAAGGACCCAACACCGATAGGGTTCCACTTATTACAGACGCAAAAACTTGATAGCAAACAAATCAGGAGAGAGGAGATTCTTTCCTCAAAATAACCATAAGAACTCCCTATTTTTATATACCTACAGCTACTCAAACCCTGTACAGTCTAATAGAAATAAATGCCAATGACTTAGGTACCAACATCTATCTTCACAGGACAACATGTTAGCAGCTACCAGATACATAGTCGAAAGAGACCAGCTGCCCACTCCTGCGCAGGCTGGCGTGATCTACAAGCCGCTGGCAACTCGTGAGTCGGTCATGATGCCAGTCTCACGAATAGTAGCGCCTCAGCCTTCAGACTCTAAGAGCAAAGTACACTTCGGACCATCCTTCGAATGCTGTATAAGAGACCTCGCGAAGATTATTCACTATATTTTTGATGTGTGAGTTTCTTTTATAAATGTTTTTACTTTCGCAATTTAAACACGTATTAATATGTCACATCAAAAGAATATTTTATCCATCATCTGCATAGCCTTTTCCCAACTACTTTTGGAGTCGGCTTCCAGACCAGATGCAGCTGAATACCAGTATTTTACGTGGAGCGACTGCCTACCTGACCTCCACAACCCAGATACTGGGTAATACGATACAGGAGAAATTCCTAGTGGCAACGTTTTATTACAAAAAAGAAAGAAAAAAAAAAGTAAAGAAAGAATAGTGTCTATACCCATTGGTAAGATTGGTTGTCAGACTTTCGGGCTTCTGACGACCCGTTCGACTGCCAAAGATCCACTATTGAAAGCCGGGAGCACAGCTTAACGTGCTTTCCACGGCACGGAGGGGTAAAGATGGTCACCCATCCACGGACCAACTGCGGCAAGCATAGCGTAACCTGATCGATCGACTCGTGCGGCTGTTATTACTTACTTAGCCACGAGACGAAATAATCCAAATTATTTTTTTTCAAAAAGTATAGATTCCGCAACAGTTATATTATTAGATATATTTGAAACAATTTTGTTAATTTTATGGTGATTCCAAAAACTGTTTGATTCAGCCTTGTAAATACTTCAAAAAGGGCTTTGAAGGTACGGACCTTCATGAAACTTATACCTAACTACATATAAATCGATAGCTGACATCAATGCAAACAGAAAACATCATAAGATCAAACCCTGTAAAGTGTGACGTTTCCGAGATATTAACGTTCAAAGTTGATCTCGTGACATCCATATTTTTTTAAATGTCGGACAGCTAGTTATACCAGGCTCCAAATAAAATCTTCATACCCTTTCCTGCCTTAACTCCATTTCATCCTCAGTTTCAGCACAGATTACCAGTATAACCTAGTCCGTTCAGTGTTTACCTTCACCCCGGAGTACTCGCTGATAGACGCACCATACCAGCTTCAGAACCCCAAGAAACTGTATGCTCCTATCAAGCTTAAACCTAAAAAAGCTGAGAAGTCTCCTAAGAAAGAGGTTAAGGACCCAAAACATGGAAAAGGGAAAAAGAAGGAAGCTGACAATATGGAATATTTGGCCTTCTTGGAGGTGAGCATCAGCCACAAGCTTTCGAGCCAGTTATTGCATTTTGAACTTTATTACGAGAAACATAAAGTTATTATTACAAAATTGACAACTTAATAGGACTCTGTTCTAGTTTTCGTACTAAGAACTTTACGACAGTCGGAATAAAGTTCAAAGAACAATAACTGGCTCGAAGATTTGGGCTTAGACAACTTGTTAGTAGCAAGCAACACGCTTGACACTTCTTCATGTTTTTTATCCTACAGAAAAAAGCAGCAGCAGAACGTATACTGGAAGACCAAACAGAACTCGACACAGAGGAATGGAACAAGAAAAGTCACATCCTCCCGTTGACTTACGCTGCCACTGAGGAGTTCTTCGACAAGTACTGGCCCCCACCTCCCCCGCCGCCCGTCGTTGAAGCCCCTTCTGATACCCTAAAGGGAAAAGGGAAAAAGGGTAAGAAGTAACAGGGGAAGGGGGAGTGCGGGTAGTACAGTCCTTTCAGTTATTTTACCTTCAATTTTGCAGCACACAGATAATACATTTTATTCTCTTTGCTATTACAGGAAGTCTGAAAGTGACACCGGGGACTGAAAAGTTGTGTGGAAATCGGTTGTCATGGTACGAACATGTTATGCGGCGAAATTAAGAAATGAAGAATGTCGTCAGGAAAGTTTTGAGTATGAATGTGGATGGCTGGAAGAGCAGTGGTTGTCAAGTGGTAACGGCTACGACATACGAGTTTGTAGGTCGTAGTGTCGAACCCAGTCAGGCGCTTTACTTTGTGTAAATGACTTCATCACCCCTTAAAATGGTGAAGGAAAACATCGTGAGGAAACCGGCGTGTCCTAGAACCAAAAATTCAAAGACATGTGACATCTACCAATACCAACCCGCATTACGCTCGCGTGGTGGATTGCAGCCCTCTCTCTCACTGAGTGAAGGCCTGTGACCTAGCAGTGGGAACATTATACGCTAACTGTACTATACGAGTAGGAGAAGACCAAAGCAGCGATGGATGGACTGTGTGACAGATGATATGGCAAGAAAGGGAATGACTATTGAGATAACGATTAATAGAGAAGTATGGTAGAAAAAGACATGTGGCGCCGACACCCATAAATTGGGATATGGGCCGGAGAATGATTATTCTCGTTGCTGTATGGTTGGTGATGCTGTCAGAGGTAAACTAGCTGAATGGACTTGTTGTAGAGCACTGACCTATAATAAACAAATATGCTGGACTTCATACTATCGATGATAAAATAAAGACATGTGATTTTCGCCATTTTGGCACTGACAGTAACGTGAGCGTCTGTGGAACTAATATTTTTGATAGCGAATTTAACAAGATGCGCATACTCTCATGATAAAATGTTCTAAATATCTCGTAGTAAACACAAAATACACAAACGCTTTGAATCAGCACAAAAAACGACTGTCATTTTTGTTGTATAGTATATTTAGTCCAGCGTACTTGTATAATATAGGTCAGTGTGACTATGGGGTAGGCAGGGAATTTTAAAATATATTTTTAGAAAACGTGTCGTTTAAGGTTTAATTTAGAAATAAAGATAGCTTTATTTTACTAATGGTGTTATTAATTACCTGAAGCTGTGGCGAGACTGCTACCTTACCAAAGCCATTTGTTCCACCCGCTGAAGACCTCCCACCTGGACATGCGTTACTTTGGGTAACCTGGAAGTCTTTAAACAGACTCCGGACCTATGTTGGCCGAAGCAAGGAAAACCTGTTCAGGTGGAGATTCATAGACGACTCCGACTTGGAGTGTAAATGTGGTGCTGTTCCACAAACGATGGGACACTTAATATCGTGTCCTGTCAGCTGCACGTTACAGGAACGATGGACGCTGGTGATGGTGCCAAACAAGTGGCCGAATTCTGGGCCGAGCCCATTTAGATAGCTATCGACACGCTAAGATTAATTACGACCACTTTCGTATTGATGTGCGATGACCCCCGGGGGGTAACGCGACAGCAACAATTGTCTGTAATTATTGTCGCGAGTTGCGAGGTCATCGTTAGCTCGTGGGTTCGAACCCAGCCAGGCATTTTACTTTGTGTAAATTATTTCATCACCACTGCTCTCAAAACGGTGAACGAAAACATCGTGAGGACACCGGCATGTCCTAGAACTAAAAACTCGAAGGCACGTGATATCTATAAACCCGCACTGGCCCCGCGTGGTAAATTACAGCCTGCTCCCTCTCGAAGAGAAAAAACGTGTGTCCCAGCAGTGGGATCATTATAGGTTGATTATGTGCACTTAATTCCATACAATATGGACGTGGACGTCCTCAATAATATCGTGGCGTTAGATAATATTATAAAAGCGCACAGTGTTGGTCGAATATGATCCGTATGAGAATACAAATAAAAACAACAAAACTATACAGGTTACAGTTCATTTAATTTTCTATATATTACATCACTGACAACTGGTATTCAATGTACAAGAATAATGTCTTTTATCAATTATCAGTTCTACGCAAAATATCTTAATTTTTATATAAATTGTGATTCATACTGATATTATTATTAGTTAGACGAAATGCTCGATTTTTGGTGTTACTTTGACTTTTACCCTTGTAGGGTAAAACCTAAAGTGGAAAAGGGTAAGTGACCAAAGAAGGGTAAAATGCAAATTTTAAGATGTCAATTTGCATGTTACCCTTCGCGTTTATATCCTTAAAATGCTATAAATCGTGATTTTTGTGGTTAGTAAAATGTTTTCGTGGTAAATGAAGGTTTTCAATCAACTTTTACAAATTGGCTAAAACGAGTTAATTAGTAGGTATTAAGAAGTTATTGTGAAGACAATGTTGAAGATATACAGGGTGATAATGACAATAAGTGAAAAATGTATCAAATGCAGACTTTAATACTGTGACAGAAAATAATATTTTTTTGACTTGAGGCTAGAAAGAAAATATACCGTGGCCCCTGGCACGGGCAACTGAAAGGACACGGGTGGGTTTTAGTTAGTAAAAGTCTGACACGCCCTTCCGCTCAGCCCAGAGCGGGAGAGGTCATCTGATGATTTCCCACCCAAAAAAAGGCTAGAAAGCAAAAGTGTTTTTAAAATTTCGACCAATATTTTTTTTATAACAAGCTATATTTGTATATTTTTTATAAACACCTCAAGCTTTTCGTCTACCAAAAATTTAATAAAAATGGCTTTAATTCAATACACTAGAATTCCTAATACATATTTACATCGATAAGTTTATAATCTTATGTACTAAGATACGACATGTAGATTATATTTGGTTAAAAACGAGTAATATTCAACTTGTTTAACTGTCATAACATACATTCTATACCTACTGCAGTCGATAACAAGACACAACCTCCTCCTTTTTTGCAGTCGGTTAGTGTCAAAGTTGGCAATTAGAATAATATTTACTTTTGTAATCAAAATTCGACGTGAAAATTGACATAACTAAATTAAAAACTCTGGCAACACTGAGGTGAATCCTACGCGAATTCGTTTTAATGATTTTAGGAACAGACTATTCGCACCAGTTTGAGGCGGGTATCACATCTCCGCCGCGAAACCATAGCAGCGAAACCGCAGTAGTTCCGCCACGACTTGTTCGTTGTACGACAAGCGAAACTGCCTGTTCTAATGCACAGATTTGATTATGATTCTAACTCTTTCCCGCGTGATTACGCCGGTCTAGTGTCCGTTCACACAGACCGGCTCGGAGAGGAAAGAATATTTTTATCGCGGTTTTAAAAGAGTTTTGGATCATTGAAATAAGGTTGATTTTTTTCATGTCGCTTAAGAGCCGACCTAAGGCGCAGTGACCTGAAAAAATCAACAAAACTGTACTCTCCCCTCCGAGCCGGTCTGTGTCAACGGAGACCTACTCGGAAGCCAGTTACACCTCCGTGCTTAGTCCGCTATTTTGTTGCGGTGCCGCGTTTGTTTCGCACGTCTCTGTGGCAGTCGGCAGTTTATAGAGCGAAACTCTAAGTGGTCCGAATCAGACCTATCCCGTATTTACTAAAAGTCGAAAGTGACGACATTTTGCTCCGATTGCTACAATTCAACTGCCGCTACTAGAATCGCGACATAATGTAGTAATGTTTGTTAGCGGAATTCGTTAAGCAGTTTCCCGTCTTTATTTTCGCGGCGGAGGTGTGCTAAGGGCCTGAACACCTCCATAGTTGCGCAGGATTCGCTTCAGAGTGGCCAGCGCTTAACATTTGAAAATTACTACTTAATTATAATTAAACAAAAAAAAAATCACATACTTATGGAATTCTTGATTAGTCTTACAGTATAAACTGAGTACAATGAACTGCAGTCCGTTCACAGTTAATTGACATCTGATTTTGTAGCACTGCCCAAATCACAGTGATCTTTATTCTCATTCCAATAACGTTGCTATTGGGTTGCTGCCACTGACAGGTCTGTCAAAATCACAGTGATCTTATTCTCATTCTAATAATGTTGGTGTTGGGTTGCTGTCACTAACAGGTCTGTCAAAATCACAGTGATCTTTATTCTCATTCTAATAACGTTGGTGTTGGGTTGCTGCTGTCAGAGGTAAAAACTGTGAACGGATTGTACTTTCTATAACTTATATCCAGCAGTGAAAGTATTTCGGCTGATATAATATTTTTAAAAGAATTTAACTTTTTTCTGTCAACGAAAATCCTGTGTTTGTTGACAGAAATACAGATTTTATAAAATAAATATATAAATTTTACTATTCAGTGGAAACGTCTGTAATATTTTCTAAACTGGCACTAAAACAACTTTTATTTATTATAATATATTGCACTATAATATTATGTATGTGGGTATTGAACTATTTTATATACCTATTATTGTGATTTGCAGTGATTGAATTATGTTGTATAAATGCTTAAACTATTGATTTAACAGTGAGTTTAAACTGTGAGATTAGTAAGTAACCGTTAATGGCAGTTTTAGAGTTTCTAAAATATTGCTTATTTATTAATTACGGAATTTATATTAATTGTAATAATAATACGTGTTTTTTTAAATGACATAATAAATTGAAAAAAAAATCCCTTTTGAAAGACTGTCATTTAAATCTGTAGTTATTTAAAACATAACTTTGTAGTTTGACTATTCAAACTTTTACATTATTTAATTAGCAAATGGCTAGTCATCGAAAAAAATAAAAATACTGAGTGACGACAATCTTTTTTTTAAATACCGCCATTTTTGCAACGCCAGATAATATGTATTATCAGAGGAATAATTTTGAACTTTTGACAGTTCTTCCATGCAAAATCTGTCAGACGCCAATTTTATTCCACGAATAAAAAATATATATCGATTGAAAAATCAGCCCTTAATTAACAAATGGCTAGTCATCGAAAAATATAATTATAATTATTGAGTGACGACAATATTTTATAATACCGTAGTTTTAAAGACCCCTGGCCCTATGTCAGTTTAGTGTTATTTAAATCTCAAATGAACTCTTTTTAACATAAATTCGATTACATTTTACTGATATTTATAAGACCCAAATTTTAACGGCAAAAACTTTGACACAGTCGATTTTTTATTATAGCTGTCAAATTAACAACTTTTAATTTATAAAAGTTGAACTACAAGAAAATTGAGCTTCAAACCAAACATTGAGCACATGAGTGCAATGGGACAATTTAGATAGACTTTTATTTATTTAATAAACTCAAATGATATGAAATCAACAACAATTTTTCAAGGTACATTATTTTTTTTTTTTTTTTTTACAATATTTTCAGGGCGTTCCTGTACCCTAATTGCGTAACACACTATCAATCACAAAGTGAAACATTTTGAAGGACATTGCTAATCCATTGCTTTATTAGGTACTCGTAAATTCAAAAAAATTGTCTGTTCAACAAATAACGCAATGAATGTTGTTGAACTGTCAAAATGAGCCATTGCTACTGTTAAGTGTGTTACCAGTTAGCCTGCAGATAATATATAGATGCACTATCGTTTATCCCGGTATAGACTCTGTCCAAAATTTCCCAATGGTTCATATTTACACTGCTATACGAGCCAACTGTCCCTAATGATACCCAATTACTTTTTCTATTGTTACCGAACTTAATAAGCTTGCCTAACAGACGAGGATCAGATAAGGATCATTTGGCGCTCGAATGACGTTCACAGGGGGCGCTGTTGGTAAACATTTGTGCAATTATTTTGTAAAGTGTCACTTGAAATGTATTCATAAAACAAGAGGGCGACGTTAGTTTCGATTTTGGCCACGCGCGAAAAAATTACCTTGTAAGGTACTATCGCCAAAACCGATATTTGACCATTTTGAAAACGAAATCCCGTGCCCATGATGACCACAGCTGCGTCCGGAAGTAAAACTGAAGAGGAAATTTTTTGGGTCGACTAATAATATGCGCTGCAAGCAGGAATAGTCCTTTCGGTGGTCAGATATAGATTTTGGTGAAAATAATTGACGGAACCGATAATTCGCCAAAATAAGGTAACGCTAAGACATTCAAACTATTTAACATTATTTGCACCTAATGGGAAAAATCAAAGTTTTCTTTGTCTTTCAACGAATTTCCTAAAAACATAGTAATATTTTCTTCTAATATAAATTAAATCAGTCTACATTTTACAACGGAAAAAAACAACATCTTTTTATGTTTAGTCTTGCATTTAAAATTTTGAAAAAAATTGAGCATACGGCCTATTTTTAGGCAACTACCCATTTTAGACGGATTACTGCAAGCAATTATCCACTTTATCAACCTTGCTTTTAAGAACCTATTCGCTTGCACTAATCCGCAAAGGGTTTTTTTTTAGAAAAAGTGGAATCATAAAAACTATCACAATTTAGATATTTTCCTACTTAAACATTACAAAAGGAAGATTTTTATTCGTCATGACATGATAATTATTTATTATAATTATTTTACTATATTTTTAATTAATTATTTAAACGTAACATTTATAATTATAACATAATTGCACCGATACCGGTATTACATTTTTGACATAAAATTATTTCAATGAAAATGTACTATCGCCAAAACCTATACCATCTGACCATTTTGAAAACAAAATCCCGTGCACAGGATTTTAAAGTCAAAGTAGTTTAAAAAAAAAAATTTTGTTTCATTAAAAACTTATTTTCGTAAAAAAAAAACCGCCAGTAAAAGTTGGAATTTTGACCTTCAATATCTCCGTAATCAGAAGGTACAAAAATAATATCACAATGGCGCCGATTCTCTCGGTCACAAACTAAACTAAATTTAAGTTCAGTGCATCCTTTTCTTTCTATTTTATTAAGAAAAGGACAGAAGATAAATATTAGTTTAGTCCTGTCAAACTAGTCAGCGCCAGACGTAAATTGAATTTTTAGTGGTTATGTTTTTAATCAGGTCTAAACTTGCTATGGAGTATCTTGCTATGGACTAAACTAATATTTATCTTCTGTCCTTTTCTTAATGAAATCGAAAGAAAAAGATGCACTAAACTTAAATTTAGTTTAGTTTTTGAACAAGGGAATCGGCGCCAATGACGAGGATTACAAGCTACGGCTTCGACAGTGTTTTTTTACACCCGTTAGATGCTGCTCTAAATCTGGCAACTTTATCAAACTAACATATAATTTTCTTCATTACCATCAACCACACTTATTCAGCTCTGTTCAGTTTTTGTCCATAGAAAACAACGATTTTGTATGGAATGCGTTCGCATCAGTTCAGCTTTACGGATGCGTACGCATTCGGCTGAAGTAGAATTAGTGTGGTTGGTCCCTCAATCTGTATATTGAAACGATAAGAAACCGGTACCGGTACTAAAGCGTTGCTGACACTTAAAAGATATTGAGAATTGAATTCATAGTATACATAGGATATTATACCCTATGGCTATATTATTAAAGACGCTTATATACAGTCTGTTATAAATGCAAGATTAACTAAGATATTATGAAATACATGTTTTATTATACGGGGTGACAGGGACGTCGACGCGCAAACTGTAACCATGAATTCAGCACATGAGTTTAGACCCCATAGCGTCGCAATTTTTCGTCAGTTATCAACAAAAAAAATCTTCTGTTTCATAGAAAAGTGCAATACCTACGCGGTCAAAATGTATGGAACAGCAATATTTTTTTTTAATAACCGACGAAAAATTTCGACGCTATGGGGTCTAAACTCATGTGCTGAATCCATGGTTACAGTTTGCGCGTCGATGTCCCTGCCACCCTGTATACTGTTCTTTAAGGAATAAGTAGAACTTCTGTCATTCTAGATGAGTTAGATTTAGCCATAGTATTTAAATACCAGCTGTATGAACGTAAATGAAGCAAAAAGAGTACGCGCCGTAGCAGTTAACGTTCTGTAGTTCCTGCAACCCGATGGATAGAAGGCGTCAGTTTTATTTTTATTCTGTCCTTTCTGTCTGTTTATATATGTGTACATAAATGGTCAAATAAATAAATACAAGTCTCGATAAACTAAAGTTTACTTAGGGCTGATTTTGCCAACGCCAGATATTTTATCGGAGCAATAATTTTGAATTTTTGACAGTTCTATACAAAATCTGTCAGACGTCCATTTTATTCCATGAATAAAAATTATCTGTCGATTGAAAAATCAGCGCTTAATCTTATAGCTATTGTAACAAAAGGGTTTATGCATAAATTTAAGTCGTTAGATTTGTTATCACAGTACTTAGATCGCACGAAAAAGTGGCCATATTAAGAAGAATGAGACTTCCGCATGGAACAATACATAATATATTTTTTAAGTACGAGTGAGCGAGACAATAGTATATTTTGTACTGCAAGTGTCATTTGTCAACGAAACGGAAACGTGACCGTTTTTTGACGCGGTAGGTCGAATATAACGATTTAAAACTTTGGACTTATGATTGAACACATTTAACCTTAACTAATCTAATATCATATAACTGGTTTTAGTATTATTCGCCATTTGCATTGCTCCTGTTTTGACTGGTTTTATTTCCTGTGCGTGTCCCATATGTATATTTTTTTCTTTCTTAACAAAAACAACCAAATCTGTCCACCATTTTGTCCAGTTCTACTTATTCCAATATTAAAAAATATGACATTACATCTTAAAAGCTACAGATATTAACACCATGAATTGGCAATTACATATTATATATAATTACATCTAATAATAATATGCACAATAATGCCGCTTATTCAAGAAAGCTCGCAGAGATCTGCCGACTCCCTATGGGGCCGGCGCGATGTTACGAAATGCAATTCCGAACTGTCCTGAGATTCTTTTGTAAATGCCTTTTTTTTTTTGGATAATTTTACTTATTTTTTAGACATGGCAACACACTGATTCTGTGAAACATGTTGCTATTTTTTTTGCAACAGGCAACACAAGAAAGGACACAGTAATTTAGATATTTAAATTCTTTGTTATCCTTTTTTTTTTTTTTTTTTTTTAATAGACAGCGAAACTCTGCAGACATGATTCTTTTGTTGTCTGCGGAGTTGTGCTAGCTAATTTAATTTGATCTTGAATATCGAACATTCTTGAAGGTCGTATGTCTCTTGCATGCAAGCTAATCATCGTATTACTTAGCACGCTGCCACAAAAAATAAGTAAAATTCCCCATAGTAAAAAGTCGATGGCACACCAACACATTTGTCAGGCCGCGACTTCGATTCCAAATGGCACATAACAGTAAAAATCGCGATCTTGAAGTTCAGTTTGATACAATTTAGTACCCTATCCAAATAAAGATCACTTTGTCCGAATTAGGGTCGAGAAACATCCATAAAAATGGCACATCGTAAGTGTAAAAAAATCACTTCCGGAATCTTTAATGTCGATGGCACATTAGACGCAAAATCGATTCCAGTTTCCTTTTGTTAATAGTCAAAACACTTCACATGTTACCGTGTGTAGTTCTGGTGGTGTGGTGATCACATGTGGAGTGCTTGGGGCGCGGGTTCGAGTCCCGGGCGAGGCTCTGCGTGCTACAGAAGCGCTCGCCGGCACTCGTCGCGATATGCGCCCAATGTGCCCCTGTTTCAGGTTTGCCATCTGTAATGTGGTTGAAAACTGGTTAGTTTGTAAGTAAGATAGAAAGTGACTTGAATATGGAGGGTCAAATTAAATTAACTAGCGAAACTGCACAGACGTGATGGGTATCGCTAAGTGCCAAGTTTATTGCCAAGTATGACACACGGCAACAAACTTGGCTTGGGATGTTTATGTTAAAACAAGAAATTTCGAGATCGAGTCGCGGACTGAAGCTGGTTTAGTTAACTTTTTAAGTTAAGTTAACTTTAAAATGCGTAACAAAATAAATATACATATAAACTGCCTTAACTTATTGAATTATCTTACGAGTCTTTAAGGGTTCTTACATACATTATAATACCGTACGTGTATCAATCAATGTAGTGTGTGTTGCTGCAATCACTAGTTCCATCTGCCAAAAACTAACATAGTTTTGAGATAATGTAATTCTAACAAAATATGGACATTTAAATAGTCTGAATTAAACGATTTTTTTTTTACTGTTTACCTAATGGACAGGGTATATTTATTTATTATAGGCGCCGCAGGCCCATAGTTAAATAGGTGTCAAATTACATAAAGCTATTTTTTAATCACTACTTTGGATATAGGACACAAATATTACATGCACAGACACCTAGATGAACAACTATCCTTCAATCACCTTTTTCCACCATGTTGGGGTCGGTTTCCAGTCTAACCGGGTGCAGCTGGATACCAGTATTTTACAAGGAGAGACTTCTTATCTAAACTCCACAACCCAGTTACTGAGTAATACGATACCTATTGGTAAGACTGGTTGTCAAAATTTCGGGCTTCTGACGGCTCGTGACGACTGTCAAGGATACAGGGCCCCAAGTCTGCTATTTTTTATAAATTCGTCATTCCAACACGATCTGCTAAATTCTAATGGTCGATCATTGGTCGGTCAATGGTCTCGTAATAGAATTGTGTCATAATGACATTGTCGTATTGCCATTATTATAAAGCCCGTTAGTAGAAATGATTTTCGAAAAACTACTACTAAATTTTAACATTTATTCATGACAGATTTAATTAATATATATTTTTACATTTATTATTTATTAGTGTTTTATGCAATCTGATGTAGTAAGAAGTTCGTAAATAGCAAAAAACATTAAATTTATGTGTAACGCGGATAAATGTAAAACTATACAACTCAATTATATTTTATCTGTTTAGCTGTCAAAGTCAAATGTGACAATACTGCTTACTAACGTTTATTTGTTTTTATTTCTAGCGACCGGTGTTTTGTATTTATTTTCATTTGAGAGTTTTAATTAGATTTTTGTTTGTACCTATATTTAAATTATCTTTACTAGAGAAGCCTTTAATTATTTATTTTATACAAAATGGTGCTAATTGAGCAAATTTCGGCTCTAATAGGGTAGTTTCCTGGGTACAAAACTAATTATTATATTTAGTCCGTCAGTTAGATTATCGAAAAATAATGGACACGTATTTTTTCTTTTTTATTTGTCATTATGTACGAGATTACCATTCTATGACATTTCTTTCAATGGAGTGTCAGTGGTTGACCACTGGAAAGTCATAATGACGCCATTATATTAGTAGATTACCAAACTTGTCAAAATCAACAATTAAGAAATCAATGATTGACCATTCTGACACTATTGTACGTCCATTTAAGCTATCAACATTACCTCATCCTCAACACAATCCTAAGTCCGGCTGTGGGCCGCAACCGGCAATGTGACTCCTACCTGGCTTTTTGCAACTCGATCTGTCCCTCCAAGGTCTTGGCTAGGTAGATGACGAACAGTTGCGATAGGGCGACCCCTAATGCCACGGATGCGATGGTGTATAGGTTACGCTCCGCCCAGGACCGGACGATTTCGATGCAGCCGCTCGTCCATACGCGTTTGCTTGCCTCGGCCACCTGGAATTAGGTTAAAGTAATGTTATTAAGAGTAAAATAAGTTATTTTATGGAAGCATCATCTTAGATTAACCAAACACACATTCACAGCGTGTTTATACACTTGGTAAACACAAGCAAAGCGCGCGTCGCTTCGTGAGATAAAAATACTATAAACGGAAACGCGCGCGCGAGGTCATGCCAAACCTTGCCACGACCCATTCATGTGATTCACTCGCGCGTCCAATCACTCGTCACCTGTTCCCGTCGCGTGAACAATATGCGCCAAATCTCGAAGATTTTTTGCGCTCCTCCGACTCCGCCTGACTTCTTTCATTTATTTTCTTCGCAGTCGCAGTCGCCATACCCACACATGATGTTGACGAGCCCCGAGATGTCGCGTTAATGCAGCATGAGAACGGAACCGTGTTGTACCAGGTTAAGCAACATGGGTGACCAAAATGTCTAAAAGCCTGAGGATACGTACCTGATGGCTTCTGATAGGTTCTGGTTTCGTCAGCAATCACATTTTAAAAGATTGGCGTTAAAGACACTAAGGAACAGCCAATAACAGGTTTTTCCTTCCATAAAGGTATTTTAGGAATAACCTTTTTTTTAACTAAACTTAAAACTTTTTTTCGCTTTGAAGACGCTTAGGACCAGCCTTTTCGTCCCAGATATTATGTTTCGACTAACCGGATAGTTTTGCACGCCATATCCGCACATGATGTTGACGAGCCCCGAGGAGATGTCTGTCGCGTTGATGCAGCATGAGAACGGAACCCCACAGCGTTCCACGGAAGGAGACGAGCAGTTGAAGTACTCGTTCTTCGACCAGTCCATGTACCCGTCTGACGTTAGGCCGCAGCAGTGGAACTGGAAAACGAAAATAAAATATAGATCGGTTTTATGAAGTAAAGCCATCCGCGACGGATGGTCCGCGGCTTATGGTCCGCGATGGATGGCCCGCGACGGATGGTCTGCGACTGATGGTCTGTGACGGGTGGTCCGCGACAGACGGTCCGCGACGGATGGTTCACGGCGGATGGTCACAATTAAGGTAGATGCGCAATGGTCGCCCGCAAATTTTATGTTGTAAAAAATAGTTATTTATAGAATTCTAATCATTAAAATCATACATCTATATCTTTATTCATATATTTCATAAAATCATGGCATTTGAGGATAATTCTAATTGAGCCGGACAAAAGTCAAAAAAATCATAGGATTCTAATTTTCCTTACGTTTAAATAATATGTAATCGTGTTTTAAAACACAGCTACGAAGCATATCAGACATTTAATAACAGTAAGTACCAAATTAGCTATAAAATGCAAAACAGGAAAATTACTATCGGAAACGGAAAAATAAGCCAAGAAATAATCGATAAAAAAAAACTCACATCACTCTGAGCGAAATCGATGAAGTTTTGCAGATCAGGGTCATCTCTATACGCGTGGACTACTCGTTCGGTGAAGCTCAACTCTAGTAGTCCATGAAGGGAGCGAGGGAAGACGAACCCGCAGACAGCGCCGCCCATCTCAACCAGGAATAGAATCAGCAGGCAGAGGGAATACTGTGGAGGAAAATGAAAATAGTTATTAGTTATAATAATAATATATGTTTTTATACTTTTTATTTTCTAATATTTAAAAATATAATTTATATGTTTACATTGTATAATAACGTTTATTTATAAAAATGGTGCGGAAATGCAATACATTATTAGCCAGTCGTCCTAGATTCGCACGGGTATATCTAAGTTACATATATTTTTAACATACAAAACGTCAAATCTATAGCTTTGCCAAAGCTGCGCGCGCGCACAGATATTAATACCCGGCGGCGCGAGTCGTTGCTCGGAATCTTACCACATCATATATTTCATGTTTATACCATTTTTTTGTTATATATATTTATTTTATTTCTTATTTTGATTGTTGTTTTTTATTTGTATCTAATCGTATGCTACACTGGTTGACGTCATCACGTCAACGCCGGCTGTCGCTGAAAACCAGCGCTGGGGCTCTGTCTCGTATGGGGTCTTAGCATTATGCTGAGCGATGGCCGTGAGTGGATGTGACACATGTTTTCGCTCATTTTGTTTTTTTGTTTTGTGTTTGTGTTATTTTTATGCGTCATGTTTGCCGCAAATAAACGTATTTTCTTCCTTTTTCTTTCTATACACACAATAATATATTAAAACAATAGGATTCGGGGCGAAGATAAATATTCGTAAAATTGTATAGGTACTTTTCGGTGGGCAGCCCCGTTGGCGGACGTCACACGTCTCATGACAAAAAAGGTGCGCTCCTATACTAATATAATGAAGCTGAAGAGTTGGCTGGTTTCCTTGTTTGAACGCGCTAATCTCTGGAACTACCAGTCGATTTTGAAAAAATATGTTTGCTAATGATAGTCCAATTCTTAAGGAAGGTTATAGGAATATAGGCCAATTAACATCACGCTACGACCTTTAGAAAGGCAGGTAACACCACGGAACACTGCTAGTGTAGCATAAAATTAAATGTTTATTTTCCTCAGCCTGAATAATTGAAATGTATTATTGTATTAAATATTATTTTTTGTTTTTCACGATAATAAAAATTTTATAGGTAAGTAAATAGACAACCGCAAATTGAATTTATTCTAACAATTACGTGATTATTTACCGTAATATACTTAAAATGAGAATGAATCAGTGCGTTCGACATGTTTTTATGACTAACATAGTGAGCCAATTTAGACCAGACAGGGGGACAAGGTATATTATTACTATTACACTTCGGAAAATGAGGTCATTTTAACGTTAAAAGGACATAGATACATAAACTCAGAGCATTATTTCAACTTAACCATTTACAGGCACTTTTGAATTGTCAAGAGTCGGCCTGTCAGAAAGATGTCATTCCAAAGCGTTCCTATGCAAAAGAACGGGCAAGAAACTCCAAAGTTAGTCTTTTAAATATTGACCATATCAAGCTTAAAAATTAGCATTATTACCACTGAGCTACCATTGCTCTCAGCAGTGGCGTAGCTCATCCTAATGGGGCCCTGTATACATTTTTTTAGGGGCCCCTTTTTACCCAACTGTGAAGCTACAGAGGGTATTGTTTTTTACAAATGAAAGAATATAGCATACTGACTTAGGTGAGGGGCTCGTGGCTAAGTAATAACAGCCGCACGAGTGGATTGAAGGTTAAGCTACGCTTACCGCGGTAGGTCCGTAGATGGGTGATCCTCTTAACATACCGAAACGGCGAGACCCCTCCATGCCTCGGAAAGCACGTTAAGCCGTTGGTTCCGGCTGTCATTCGTGGATTTTTGACAGTCGTTACGGAGAAGCCCGAAAGTCTGACACCCAGTATTACCAAGGGACATCGTATTAGCCAGTAACTGGGTTGTGGCGGCCAGAAAGCCAGTCGCTCCGGAGGTAAAATACTGGCATTCAGCTGCATCCGGTTAGATTGGAAGCCGAGACCCAATAACACTTTGCCCGACCCGGAAATCGAACCTAGGACCTCATGCTCAGCAGTAGCTAGACCAATGAGGCAGACACACTTTTCTTCCATACTTCTCTATTAGTCGACATCTCGGTACTCACCCTAATAATTCATAATAATTGTAATAATTTGATTTGTTTTAATTGTAATAATTTTGAGTCGGCGCCGTTTAAATTTAGGGCAATTTAGTAATCTTTGTTTATTGATTGTTTGGCGCCGACTCAAAATTACTTAGATATACTTACATTAGTTTAAGAACTTAGTTATTAAGGTTAAATAAAAAAGGTTTATTATTTTTTGCTTTTCAGTTTTTCCGGCGGTATAATTTTTTTGTTTAAAAGTTTTTTTAATAGCACGAGTCACTCTGAAATAAACTTAATTCTCACTAAAATAAAGTTGATATTTGTTAAACTTGAAATACCATCAAAAGGAAACATTAATTTGAATATACCTTAGGTATAGGAAGAGACGTGCTGATAACTAATTAAGTTTCAACTGTACTGATAAGAGACCGCAGACAAACAAGACTTGTTATGCAAATATACAATAATCCTACTAATATTATAAACGTGAAAGTTTGTATGGATGGACGGACGGATGTTTGTTACTCCTTCACGCAAAAACTACTGAACGGATTTGGATGAAATGTGGCACACAGATGGTTTATAACCAGGATTAACACATAGGATACTTTTTATCCCGATATTTCCACGGGATCGAAACGTATGCGGGTGAAACCGCGGGGCGCGGCTAGTATCATCATATTTTGGATTTGCAGTTGATTGTTGGATTTATTTAATTTTTAACTGGCTTCTGCTCGCGACTTCGTCCGCGTGAACGTTCTTGTTCCCCCGACCCATCCCATCGCATCGCATCAGCGCTGTCACTTAGTTTACGCTTAGCGATCTTTTTTAATGTTTTTCTTTTTGTTCGGCTCCTAAGGATATCCATATCCATATCGTGATGTTAAATAGCCTTCAAGAATTGGACTTATAATAATAATAATGCAAAAATAATTTTTCAAACCCAACCGGAAGATTCGCGTTCAAAAAAAAAAAAAACACTTATATCTTTATGATTAGTATTATTAATATAATTAATAGATATCATCATATTCCGGATGTGTTGAAATACTTTTACTTTTCTTTCCATATTTTCGTTAAAAACCGGTAGATACTTCAATAAAATTTCGACATATTCGCCAAAAATGTAAACAAATATGAGTTTATGGAAAAATAACTTTAATTCCTACACAATAAAGTTCAGTTTACGCTACAACTTCAAACGTTTTTATAAGTTTTTCAATAGTGCTTGTCACTCTGAAATCAACTTAATTACCATTAAAATAAAGTTGATATTTGTTTAACTTGAAATAACGTCAATTTGAAACATAAAATTTGAATATACCTATAATATGGCACTGGTACGATAAACCATTCGAAAGCGATTTAGCATACCTAATATACATAACATTACATAATCATTGTAAATTGTCATTTCCCAAATCAAAACTTCTTGTAAAAAATCATCATCATTATCAAAATTAGCCTATAATGTTCCCACTGCTGGGACACAGGCTTCCTCTCAGCGAGAGGGAGTGGGCCGTAATCCAAAGTAAAAAATATTGTCTTGGATAGTGCAAGTACTTCTAATAATTGTTATCTAAATCATCACTGTAATTCTAATTGTTATTTAAATGACTGTAACAATTGTAATTCAAATTTTCTTATAAATTGTAATAATTCAAATAGTTCTAATAATTGTAATTTTAAAAATGATTTTTGTAAATTAACTATAATTTTGCATGCCCGTAATGAGGGTGAAATATGTCCTGTGCTATAATTTAATTTAACATCTTGTGTACCCACCATATTTCAGGCAAATAAATGATTTATTTATTTAAGTAAACACGGATTATCCGCATGCCGCATCCGCAGGCTCTAAATTTTCTTTATAACACGTTGAATTAGATAATTTTAATTTGGCGCACCTATTCAATTTCATCACAGCGCTGACGCAACCCGCGATGCTCACTACAAAGTCTACGCCGCCGAGCAGAGCGATCAGAAGACGGAACAACATGTTGATATGTTACAAACTTGAGCAGGCACGTATTCTCTGTGAGAGCGCCGACGCAGCCCGCAAAGCTGACTACGAACACTACGCCACCGAGCAGACCGATTAGAAGACTGATCAAAATGTTGTTATGTTACTTACAAACTTGAGCAGGCACGTATTCTCTCTGAGAGCGCCGACGCAGCCCGCAAAGCTGACTACGAACACTACGCCACCGAGCAGACCGATTAGAAGACTGATCAAAATGTTGTTATGTTACTTACAAACTTGAGCCGGCACGTATTCTCTCTGAGAGCGCCGACGCAGCCCGCAAAGCTGACTACGAACACTACGCCACCGAGCAGACCGATTAGAAGACTGATCAAAATGTTGTTATGTTACTTACAAACTTGAGCAGGCACGTATTCTCTCTGAGAGCGCCGAAGCAGCCCGCAAAGCTGACTGCGAAGACTACGCCGCCGAGCAGAGCGATAAGAAGACGGATCAACATGTTGTTATGTTACTTACAAACTTGAGCAGGCACGTATTCTCTGTGAGAGCGCCGACGCAGCCCGCAAAGCTGACTACGAACACTACGCCACCGAGCAGACCGTTTAGAAGACTGATCAACATGTTGTTATGTTATTTACAAACTTGAGCAGACACGTATTCTCTCTGAGAGCGCCGACGCAGCCCGCAAAGCTGACTACGAACACTACGCCACCGAGCAGACCGATTAGAAGACTGATCAACATGTTGTTATGTTACTTACAAACTTGAGCAGACACGTATTCTCTGTGAGAGCGCCGACGCAGCCCGTAAAGCTGACTACGAACACTACGCCACCGAGCAGACCGATTAGAAGACTGATCAACATGTTGTTATGTTACTTACAAACTTGAGCAGGCACGTATTCTCTCTGAGAGCGCCGACGCAGCCCGCAAAGCTGACTACGAACACTACGCCGCCGAGCAGAGCGATAAGAAGACGGATCAACATGTTGTTATGTTACTTACAAACTTGAGCAGGCACGTATTCTCTGTGAGAGCGCCGACGCAGCCCGCAAAGCTGACTACGAACACTACGCCACCGAGCAGACCGATTAGAAGACTGATCAACATGTTGTTATGTTATTTACAAACTTGAGCAGACACGTATTCTCTCTGAGAGCGCCGACGCAGCCCGCAAAGCTGACTACGAACACTACGCCACCGAGCAGACCGATTAGAAGACTGATCAACATGTTGTTATGTTACTTACAAACTTGAGCAGACACGTATTCTCTGTGAGAGCGCCGACGCAGCCCGTAAAGCTGACTACGAACACTACGCCACCGAGCAGACCGATTAGAAGACTGATCAACATGTTGTTATGTTACTTACAAACTTGAGCAGGCACGTATTCTCTCTGAGAGCGCCGACGCAGCCCGCAAAGCTGACTACGAACACTACGCCACCGAGCAGACCGATTAGAAGACTGATCAACATGTTGTTATGTTACTTACAAACTTGAGCAGACACGTATTCTCTCTGAGAGCGCCGACGCAGCCCGCAAAGCTGACTACGAACACTACGCCACCGAGCAGACCGATTAGAAGACTGATCAACATGTTGTTATGTTACTTACAAACTTGAGCAGACACGTATTCTCTGCGAGAGCGCCGACGCAGCCCGCAAAGCTGACTACGAACACTACGCCACCGAGCAGAGCGATAAGAAGACGGATCAACATGTTGTTATGTTACTTACAAACTTGAGCAGACACGTATTCTCTCTGAGAGCGCCGACGCAGCCCGCAAAGCTGACTACGAACACTACGCCACCGAGCAGACCGATTAGAAGACTGATCAACATGTTGTTATGTTACTTACAAACTTGAGCAGACACGTATTCTTTCTGAGAGCGCCGACGCAGCCCGCAAAGCTGACTACGAACACTACGCCACCGAGCAGACCGATTAGAAGACTGATCAACATGTTGTTATGTTACTTACAAACTTGAGCAGACACGTATTCTCTCTGAGAGCGCCGACGCAGCCCGCAAAGCTGACTACGAACACTACGCCACCGAGCAGACCGATTAGAAGACTGATCAACATGTTGTTATGTTACTTACAAACTTGAGCAGGCACGTATTCTCTCTGAGAGCGCCGAAGCAGCCCGCAAAGCTGACTACGAACACTACGCCACCGAGCAGACCGATTAGAAGACTGATCAACATGTTGTTATGTTACTTACAAACTTGAGCAGGCACGTATTCTCTCTGAGAGCGCCGAAGCAGCCCGCAAAGCTGACTGCGAAGACTACGCCGCCGAGCAGAGCGATAAGAAGACGGATCAACATGTTGTTATGTTACTTACAAACTTGAGCAGACACGTATTCTCTCTGAGAGCGCCGACGCAGCCCGCAAAGCTGACTACGAATACTACGCCGCCGAGCAGAGCGATCAGAAGACTTATGTTCAGCATTACATCGTAAACGGTATCCAGCTGAAAAAGAAACATAGTAAATATAGTAATAAAAAGAGGGTCGCACTCTGGGAGTGCCGGCAGAAGTGGAAACTTGAATATTAACGTCGTGCATTTTTGATATTTTGCAATGCGGTCTACTCTCCCTCCGTCTTACGAATTTTCGATCAGGGCACGTGTCCTGACGCGAGTACAACATTTTTTACCCATCACAAAAAACTCTCCCTCCGTCTTACGAATTTTCGATCAGATCACGTGTCCTGACGCGAGTTTAACATTGTTTACGCATCACAAAAAAAGTGCACACCGCCGCTAAAGAAGTTTTCACTTCAAAAATAATAATTATATTTAGTCCGTCAGTTAGGTTATCGAAAAATAATGGACACGTATTTTTTCTTTTGTCAATCAAACAAAAAATGACAAAGATAAAGCGCGTCAAAATTTGGGAGTGGGGGGTCGTGACGTGACTTGTTTGCAAGTGTCGCAAGCTAGTGACGTCACGCGGTACTTTTACGGGCGATATCTTCATCATTTTTTATATAATCGGCAAAAGAAAAAATACGGACGGACTAATAAGATTTTTTTAAGAAAATAGCCTATTGTGTAGGTAGAATTATAGAGGTATATGTTTGAGAAAAGCATTACCAGAATGTAAAGAGCCTTTCCTAATTAAATGGTGACACTTAACAGCTATTGGCCGTCGACATCATCAGCCCATAATATTCCCGGTGTACACCGGCCTCCTCTTCGTGAGAGGCAGTGGGTCGTAACGTAATCCACCCAGCGGGCCCAGTGCGGGTTGGTAGATGTCACATGTCTTCGAATTGTTGGTTTTTAGGACATTCCAGTTACCTCACGATGTTTTCCCTTATCGTTCTGAGAGCAGTGGTGATGAAATAATGTATACAAGGTACGTTGGACTGCCTGGGTTCGAACATGCGAGTACGACGTACGACCTATAACTCGCAAGACCTTTCCATTTGGCCACCACTGCTCTCACATAATCTCTGTATCAACACTATAAAAGCAATAAAATCTTGTCTATGAAGTTTCGCTTATTAATCCAAAAAGAACCTGCCTGATACACAGGGTCAAAGTAAATTAGCTAGCGAAACTCCGCTAACTAACTAACGACAAAATAAAAAATATTTCAACATTTTTTTGGGGTCAATACCTGCTTGGTAGTGTTTTTACTTGAAGTGCGAGTTGATTAAATCTCTTTTATCATGTTCAGATATCGATATGGGTATCGATCACGTCTGTGAAGAATACACAAAAAAACTGATTTTAAACTAACATTTTAAGTGACTACACACACCATCGGCGGTTGATGACCCCAAAAAAAAAACATAAAATGAAGTTGTATCTCGTTATGATAAACTCCGCAGACGTGATGGGTATCGAACCGATCACGGAGTTACGCTAGCTAATTTAATTTGACCCTGCAGTTAAAAACATTATGTTTTACCAAGGATTGGGAACACTGGATCGCCAAATATGTAGCCATATGCTACATATTTGGCTATTTTTATATATTTCGCTGCAGTGAACTGAGTGGTAAAAGCACAATGTGCAATAACACAAATTAGTGCCAGTTGCATCTGCGTAAAAAGTATGTTACGCAATGAACGTGTCGTTGCTTATTTAAGTAACAAACGACAAAATATTATGTAAGATGAACTGTAGTCATATCTCCGTTCTTTGTCCGCGTAGGCATCCTATTTAGCGTAACATTTAAGTAAGGAGGTTAAAGGGGATTGAAGATTTTTACAGTCAGACAGTCGTTATGGGTAGTCAGACACCCAAAAGTTTGACTACCGGGGTGTTACCAAGGGATATCGTGTTACCCATCAGTTACAGGGTTGTGGAGGTCAATTAGATAGTTTCTCCATGTAAAATACTAGTATTCAGCTGCATCTGATTAGACTGGAAGCCGACCCCAACATAGTTGAGAAAGGGCTAAGCAAATTGATTTGATACAGCATGCCTTCTACAGTACCCATATACATAAAGGTATTGTGTTCATTTAAAAATCCGTGAAATTAACAATTCGTAGGTAAGTGTCAAAGAATAATAAATTGCGTAACACACTGTCAATCACAACCATTTTGAAGGATATTGCTAATACATTGCTTCTTAAGTTCGAAAAATTTGTCTGCTCAACAATGTAAATAACGCAATGAATGTCTTTGAACTGTCATGTGTTACGCGTTGTGTCTTTGTTAGTGTGTTACACAATTATCCTGGAGAAACTTGCTCATACAACACACTCATTTTCCTCATGCTCCAAAAACCCCAGTCATGAAATAATAATACGACATTTGTTGAGTAGTTTGACCTTCGTTGAGTTTATCTAACTAAGCGACACGGGAGTGATGCCTAAGGATGAAGGAAAATCAGAAGGCCAATTCCCGTAATTAGAAACGTTCAAAATCTAGTCGCAATCTCATCCGGCGACAATCAATGTCAAAAATGTAGGGAAATTAGAGGTATTTTTGACAGATTGAGACTGAAATCTGAAGGCCAATTCTCGTAATTGAAAACGTTCAAAACCTAGTCGCAGTCTCATCTCAGCGACAAACAAATGTCAAAAACTTGTCAAAATGTATCATAAATCTGTTTTTTTAACAGATTGAGACTGATACCAGATTGTGAACGTTCTAAAAATTACGAGAATTGCCCCTCAGACAGTGACCATTCTTAAAAAAATTACGAGAATTGCCCCTGTGTACTAACCAGCGTTACAGCTTTTTGAATTGTAATGATTTTTTTTTCTGACATCCGGTTGTAGCATTATTGTTTTGATACCGTACCTATTGACTATTTATGTCATTGAACATCTTTGAGATTTTTTGCTGATATACAGGCTAGATTTTTGAAATGGGGCAGGATTAGTAGGTACGATAACCATTGTAGCTTCAGGAAAATGGTCTTAGGACAGTCTCCTGAGACCGTTTTTCTGTAACTACAATGGTTAAGGTACTTACCCTTACAGACCCATCCCAAAAATCCACCCTGTGTATTGTGGGTCAGACAAATTAATTAATTAACTTACTTTTATTAGTCCTGTGGCTTGCCATTTGTCGATGAATGCGTAAAGGCCCACTGCGATCAGCAGACCTCCGAATAACTGAAATAAAAATAAATTTATTTTTACAACAGTAGCATCTGCCCCAGACTACCGGCCGCGTGGAAGTCAACTATACCATTAAACATATCCTGTGCCACTCTGAAATGGTGTAGCTTTGCATCAGAGAAAGAATCTTTGTAATTGATTTTGTAAAAATCACACGGTGAAAAGTTAGGTAAAATGAGCTTAGAGTGTGCTGTCATTGGTGTCAATCCCTAGCATCGGGTGCAATGACAGCTCACTGCACGCTCATTTCACCTAAGTTTTCAGTGTGAGATATTTACAGAATAGATCGGCTGTATACCAACAATTTTAACTCTTTATAATCACAGCTTTTTAAAACTTTATTAATAAATCAATCAACTATGGCCAGTTATAATTATGATCCAGCATGTCACTTGCTGCCCTGGCGTGTAGTCGCTTAGTTTTTGAGATTCTTTAAGCACTGGTTGGAAGCCTTATTGAGGCAACCACAGGCAAGTCCGGTTAAGCAGACGACAACCTCCTAGGTTGATTTGCGAGATGCCAATCATAAAAAAAGAAACTATGACAGTCCATTCTCTCCCAAGCTGTAGAGAACAAGTTTTTTTTTTAAATTATCATTATAATTTGATTATTGCAAGCGAGGTGGATTGGAAGGAAAGGAAATAGGTAGGTAGTTTAACATTTTTATCGAAAAAAAATTCATTCAATCATGCATGTTTGCAAGGGAAAACCATTAAAATAAATTAATACCTATACCACAAAATATATTAATACCTATACCACAAAATAAATTAATATCTATTACGAATTCCGTTCAATCAATATGTGAGAGAAAAAGAATCATTTACTATTATCCTTCCTACTAATATTATAAAAAAAATTTCAAAGTTAGAGATTTTGTTTGTTTATGATTTGCAATAAGCAATGGCTGCACAGACTTTGGGTTAAACAGGTTGTCTACTAAAGTCTTTTCAAATTTATATTTCAATTTGATGTTATTGTCAAGTTAAACCAATATCAACTTTATTTTAATCGTCACTAAGTTGATTTCAGAGTGACTAACACTATTGAAAAAGTTAGAAAAATGTTTGAAGTTGTAGCATAAACTGAACTTTATTGTGTAGGAATTAAAGTTATTTTTCCATAAACTCAAATTTGTTAACATTTTTGGCAAATTAATCGCGAATGCAGATTAGTATGATCCACCGAAGAAGAAAATTACTCAGAAAAACATCAAAATAATAATCACTATGTCTGGTTTATGCGTGGGTTTGGTTTCTGCACTTAGTCCTTCAGGTCAAGCACTCTGCGTGGGCCAAGCGTGAGATCTGGTTGCCCCAAAGGTTTCTCTTGGTGATGTCTTTGCATTCAACAAACAGATGGGCAAGGGTTTTCTCAGCCTCCATGCAAGCCATGCATAGAGTACTACTGTCTGTTATGCCTATTGTGGGGAAGTGTTTGTTTAGCGAACAGCGTCTTGTGATGGTCCCCATCCATCAATGACTTGGATTTAAGGATAATTTTTTATTCAGCCCCATCATTTTAATACAAAACAAGGTGATTCAGACTCCAGTTTATACCATGGAGCCATTCTTGAATTTCGAACTTTATTCTGACTATGGCGCCGATTCCCTTGTTCACAAACTAAACTAAATTTAAGTTCAGTGCATCTTTTTCTTTCTATTTCATTAAGAAAAGGACAGAAGATAAATATTAGTTTAGTCCTGTCAAATTAAGATACTCCACAGATAATTTAGACGTGATTAAAAACATGGCTACTAAAAATACGTCAATTTACGTCAGGCGCTGACTAATTTGACAGGACTAAACTAATATTTATCTTCTGTCCTTTTCTTAATGAAATAGAAAGAAAAAGATGCACTGAACTTAAATTTAGTTTAGTTGGTGAACAAGGGAATCGGCGCCTATGGTAAAGTTCTTAATATTAAATTGACAAATTAGTACACAACCAAGTTGTCAGTTTCGTAGCTAATAAGAACTGTATTTCAGTTTTGTTCTTATTACAAAAATGGCTTGACGGTTTGAACCTTGTCAAAAGAAAAATCTCACTAGCAGCTGGAGGCTGGATTTGTGTCGATAGCAATATACTATCTCCATTATTACTGGAGAAGCGTGAGTGTACTATAGGTACACTTCTGCCTATCCTTTTTTGGATTATATGCATGTTGCTATGTTATGTGCTGTTGTTATTTCTCCTAGTATGTGCAAGAAACCAATAGACTGAAATTTTTACCAAACCAGGAAAATCTTGGCATAGTAATAACAATGCATAATTACGTACTTGTGATTAATTTGCAGGAAAAATTTAGTTTATAAATCTAATCAAGTAACTACATGTGATTAATTTGCAGGAAAAATTTAGTTTTTAAATCTAATCAAACGCAACATTTAAATATCGTTTCCTGTAACATTGTACCGTAAGATCTCAACTGTCACCACAGCACAATCAGCCTATAATGTTCCCACTGCTGGGACACAGGCCTCCTATCTTAGAGAGGGAGTGCGGTATAATCTACCACGCGAGCCCAGTGCGGGTTGCTAGTTGTCACATGTCTGTGAATGTTTTGTTCTAGGACAGGCCGGTTTCCTGACAATGTTTTCCTTCAACGTTTTGAAAGCAGTGGTGATAAAATTAATTACAAAAAGTAAAGTGCCAGCCTGGTTTCGAATCCACAACCTACAACTCGTAAGTCTCTCTCTCGGGGTCATTACCATCGGGCCACCACAGCTCATAACTTTTTACTGTAGTTGTCATCATTACTATTGTTGTTGCTAGTCATTTTGTGCGATTACGCTTTGGGATAAATCAGGTTGAAACCTATAATGTGAACCTAATGATACACTGTGATTGTTACCTGTTGTAGTTGCCTTGTGAATAAATAAATAAACAGGTTTACATCAGAAAATTCTAAATGACAACCATGTTTTTTTCTAGTTTAAAAGAAAGAAAGAAAGAAAATACATTTATTTAGCACAGACTAAAATACACACACAATACACCAGATACATACATCAGATAGCAACAAATAACAATCAAATAGAAAGTGTAAAGTCCGCTGTAAGAAAATAGCAGGAAAGTATGCCTCAGTTTGAAAATAATCTGTTGAGGTGTGGAGTATGTTTCTTGGAATATATTCTATTCTCCAATCATAGTTGCACCAGAAACACCGCAAGGTTACAGTCAGCAGTAGCCCAACAAAGGTTTCCTTTATACCATAATAACCTGTATGGTTGAATTTATACCGACAAGAAAAAATTACATTCATGTTTACATTAACAGACTATGACATCACAGTATCTCTGCTGAGAATTCAAAGTGATGCACACTTAAAGATTAAGAATGACCAAATACCTTCTTCAATAACTGTTATTGTTACAAGACAGTTTAATATTTCCTGGACTTTCTGTTATTAAACATCTATGTATTGATTTTATGATTATTATGACAACTCTCGTATTGTGAGAATCTTTTGTCTCCTACTGATAACCATCACAGAGAGTAGTAAAAATATTACTATTCGGATGTTCAAATAACCAACAAAAGTGTGCATTTATCACGATATCACATTATCGCCACAAAGGCCGGAACAATAGAGGACGGATGCGGTCGAGAAACAAAACGAGACTGTATGCCAAATTTCCCATGCCTACAGGGTTCATCGAAAACAATGATTCACACACAAACAATGATGACTGAAATCTCACTATTTTAACTCTCTAACATTGAAATTAAGCTGAATTTCCTTGAAATTATCGTTCTAAAATATTTTACTTTTAATTCATATCCTTTGAAACAAGAAATAACTTACCCAGAATATAAAGTTCAATACAAATATCATATATTTCACACATCCGCTCACATAAGTGAAGTTCGGTCCTCGGCGACGATGCATTTTGATCTAATTTGCCATAAAACAGTCACAACTTATTACAATACACAATCCACTGTTTATTTTTGTTGATAATATTAATTATCTTTTAAAAACCTCAACATTATTGGCGAATGAGTAATCAACGTCCACCTCCGATTGTTCTACTGTCACTTCTGACCATAGACTAACAAGAGACGACCGTCATACATTGACATTTCCAACAGATTATAAAAAGAGGAAAAACAAACAATTATATTTATGGGTCGCGTATGTATCCACACCACAAAGTAGGTAGATAGAGATGCACCTCACCCGTCTGCTTTAGATTAAGCTAAGTATTCATATGTCTCTATTCTATCAACTAGATATAATTTGCAAGCTCAGCGGTCTGTGCCCACTGGATGAGCCATGTATGCATTGCAATTCAGAATAAAACTCGCCTCCAAATCGGCAGTACGTATTTTCATTTTTTTATCCTCAGTAAAAATCCTGAGTAGTTTATTTTACTATTAGAAAGGTTTCTCACGCTCCGAATCCAAAAGTGGCGCAGCCGGTAGGATTTTCTCCTAGAAATCTGTAGTTTACGCGTTTATCCGACATCCAAATTCGTCCAAAAAAAAATTACGCGTAAAATCCACAAAGCAGAGGAAATCCTTCGAACCAAAAAAATATTCTTTTGTATCGCGTGAGTGTAGAAATCATCGAGTATGGGAGTCGCGGCCAGCTGGTGAGTCAATCCTTTGTTCCCTTATCCTCATATATTTTTCATAAGTTTTAAATGTTATTTTTGAGATCAAAACTTGCTCATTAGAACAGTGTTTAATGTTTAGTATTTAGTTTGATAACTCCGTATGAAATTATTTGGTCATATCTCTATTCAATTCTTAGAACTTATAACATAGAGTAGTGTCAATGTTAGAGAGTTCACATTTTTAACATTAAGTTTAATGTTATAATCTTGTTTTATTAAATTAAGTAAAATAAATAGTATTAACTGTAAATTCAATGAACAGTGTAATAACGTCAAAAAAATACTTTTTTACAAAATCTTTCATATCAGGTATACATAATAGAAGTTTCCAATTTTATTTTCCATATTTATCCAGTATTTCCGATTGTTCTAGTGCTTAGTTGTGTGTTTGTTGTATTTTAAAACTGTGTGAATTTGAACAGGATTCTTAAAAGCGAGTGGTAGCCTCTGAATAGTTAATTACTCTAGTTTAGTATAATCATGACGACAATAATAGTTGCAGTCGAACCAATACCAAACGAAATTGTATAATTAATTCCATTGTAATCATATAATGGTGATAAAAGACAGATAAACCTTTATTTGAGAAAATGTCAGTATGTGGTTGATCGATTTAAGGGCAGTGTGGAACAAAATCTTTATGTTTGTAATGTTTTAACGAGTAGACTAAAAGAGGATGCAGCTGCACTCTTAACGGAATGTGAAGGTATTGTTACATGGTCCGCATTAAAAGAATTGCTGATTCAACATTTTGGAGACCCTCATAGTGAAGCGTGTATTAATATTGAATTAGAATCTTTAAAAATTAATTCAGGAGAAAGTTTTTTAGACTTTTGTAATAGCATCCAAAATGTTCGCTCGTTACTAATGTCGAAGGTTAATACAATTGATGATGTGGAATGAAGACGTGCTAAGTCGGTTATCTACAACAATACGGCCCTGAATGTATTTTTGTACAACCTTCCTGAAAATATGGTGCGTATCGTGAGGCTTAAATCGCCTACAACCTTAGAAGCAGCCTTGAGCATCGTACTTAAAGAAGTCAACTTCTTAGATCAATATAATATGCGTAACCGCATTCATGGTAATAGTCAAAATTCGGGATCAAGTTCAAGGTCAACGATAACCCAATTAGTGGAGAACAAACCCGCTTTACCGTTTCAGTCCAAGGTTAACTTCAATAATCCTTAAAATACACAAATTAAGATATCTCAAACTGTGGGTCAAGGTCAACCATATAAGCCAGTATTAAAGTATCGTCCTCAACAACCGGGTTTGCAACTGCAACAGTTTGGTTAGAGACCAGCTCAACAGATTGGATATAGGCCACCTGTGCGGTTTGGTTATAGACCACCTCAACCTTTTGGCAATAGACCACCCCTACAGTTAGGATATAAACCACCGCAACAGGCTGGATCCAATCTTCCTCTGGTATTAAAGGCCCAAAATCTAGATAGTGACGTGTCTATGAGAACGGCCCAACATAAACAGCAACAAGGTTTTAATTTAAATGAACTTACTATGAACGATTACGAACATGTGTACGATCCCTATGGTGACGCATTTTACCATTATAATATAACAAATGACTATGACTACTTAAATGACATTAACTATTACTATGATAACGGAAGTTGCACGAAAGATTCTAACATACCTGATGACAAATTAGAACTAACAAATGACAATCAGAATGTGGATTTTCAGGAAAAAGCCTAGTTGAAGGACAAGAAATCTTAGAACTAAATTGAGATCCTAATTTAAAGCTTCCCTACATTTACTTAGAAGAAATAGACGCAATAATGATGATTGACACTGGTAGCATGAGATTATTCATTAGTCCTCGAAAGGCTTATGAATTTTTCAGTGATTATATTAGGAAAGAACATTTTCAAGTGGTAAGCACCCATGCTTCTAGTAGACACGATGAAGTAATGGAAATTCCTCCCTTACCTACTTTTGTGAATAACGCTTGACATAAATTTTATTTGTATGACGTTGACGCACGATATGACGGACTTATTGGTAATAACCTTTTATTACAATTAAATGCAGTAATTGATTTAAAGGATCAAGTATTAACAACTAGCACTACCTGTATTCAAATAATGAATAACAACTTAAATTTTATACCTAATTGATATACCGTCACGAACAGAACAACAAGTCAAGTTACCTATCAATCAATATTCAGGCGATGCTATTCTTGATTTTCAAGAATTTGAGAATGGTCTGCGTATGCCCAGCGCTATAATAAATTACGTAAAGGGATACACATATACAGTTATCCAAAATACTTCAGATAGTCCAAAACGACTTAATATTAAACAGCCCTTTACAGAGACTAAATATGAAAATAGTGAATGCAATATAAATTTTACTAAAAACAATACTGATAAAGAGACAGACAAGTTACTTGAAGACAATTTGAGTAAAATCAGACTTGACCATACCAGCGAAGAAGAACATGAAAAGATTTACAGACTTTGCAAGGAATTCAAAGACATATTTTACTGTGACCAAATTCCCTTGACGCTTACTAATTCAGTAAAACATCACATAAGGACTAAAAACGAAGCCCTATATATGTGAAACCGTCTAGACAGGCTCCACTTGTTCAAAACAAAATCAACAGACATGTTGACCAATTAATAAAAGACAATGTAATACAAGAGTCCGACTCCCCTTGGAATGCTCCTGTTCATCTGGTGCCTAAGAAGATGGACGCATCTGGTGAAATTAAATACAGGATGGTGATTGACTTTAGAAGAATAAACGACATTACTATTGATGACAAATAACCCTTTTTTTTTTGGGTGGGAAATCATTAAATGACCCCTCCCGCTCTGGGCGGAGCAGAAGGGAGTGTCAGACTTTTACTGACTAAAACCCACCCCTGTTCCTTCAGTTGCCTGTGCCAGGGGCCAGGTATCTCTTTCGAACAACCCGCAGCCCCGGCGGAATGATAAATACCCCTTACCGAACATTCATGATCTTTTTGACAAGTTAGGGAAGAGCACTTATTATACTACGCTTGATTTAACCAGTGGATATCATCAGATAGAGTTAGACGAGAAGGACAGACAGAAGACAGCTTTTTCTACTCAGAATGGACATTTTGAGTTCTTCAGAAAGCTGTTTGGGCTAAAAACCGCCCCAGCCACATTCCAGAGGACAATGGATAACGTTTTACGTGGATTACAAGGACTGCACTGTATGGTATACTTAGATGATATTATAGTTTACGGAAATAGCCTTGATAACATGATACAGAATTTACGGACTGTTTTTGATAGAATTAGGTCCACTAACATGAAAATTCAACTAGACCAATCAGAGTTTTTACGCAAAGAAGTACTTTATCTTGGACACACTATTACCAAAGAAGGACTAAAACCCAATGACGACAAAATTACGGCTGTACTGAACTATACCCTACCAAAAACGACAACTGAGATTAAAAGTCTTTGCAAAAATTACTCAACCACATTAAGATCTTGTTTAAAAAAGCGTAACAAAATTATAATAGACCAGAAATACATTGACGCATTTAACAAATGCAAAGAACTCTTGACATACGCTCCTCTTTTACAATACCCTGACTACGACAAACCTTTCATACTTACGACTGATGCGTCAAACGTAGCTCTGGGTGCAGTTTTGTCACAAGGACAAATTGGCAGTGACAAACCCATTGCTTACGCTAGTCGCACTCTTAGCGATACCGAATCACTTTATAGCACAATCGAACGCGAATTGCTTGCTATAATTTGGGCAGTAAAACATTTCAGACCATACTTATACGGTCGAAGGTTTTACATATACACTGACCACCGTCCCTTAGTATGGCTTCGATCTCTGAAAGACCCAAGTAGTAAACTCACACGTTGGGGTCTCCGTTTGCAAGACTATGATTTTGAGTTGATTTACAAAAATGGCAAACAAAATAGTAGGTATTTTTTTTTGTTTGCAGACGCTTTTTCTAGAATAAAAAATCCCGCTTTATACTCTAACGACGATAATGAATCACTTACAGTGAATGTTGACGAAAAAGATACGGAATACCAAGACATACAAAACCACAGAAATACAGAAAAGTCCTTAACTAAAAAGAAAACGGAAAGCAGCAATTCATCAACTATAACAATATCAGACACCAGCCGAACAGCAACTGCTAGTTCTATAGAGTTAATCGACGAAAATATTAATGAATACCCTGTTCCATTCGAAGCTAGTAAATCAGATACCATTCATTCAGCTTTAAACGAGTCCACTGGAATACCAATTTTACACGAGGCTATAGATACTAAGCCAAACCAAATTTTAGTGTTCTCATAGCTCAAAAATGAAATGCAAGTGAAAGATATCACGCGTGAAAAACAGGTACAGGTATTAGAAGTTTTCTTACCAACAGACAGCCCAGAATTGATAAAAGAATTTTTGAAACAATACATTAAGCCAAAATTAAAGTATTTCGTTTATTTTGAAGAGAATGAACATCGTAAGTTATTTGGTAATATAATAATTCAGCTTTTTAGTAAAGATTTGATTAATTTTTATGAATGAACAGAACGAGTAATTTATGTAGAAGCCGAAGGAGAACACAAAAATATAATAGTTCAGCATCATGAAGGAAACACGTGCCATCGCGGAATCAAAGAGACACTAGTTAGGCTTCGTAGGAATTATTATTGGGATAGAATGCAGGAGACAGTAGCGGCAGTTATAAATACTTGCGAAGCATGCCAGAAAATGAAATATGATAGAAAGCCCATTAAACCTATCTTACAGCTGACACAAACACAGAATGCTCCGTTTCAGGAATTATTTATAGATCTTTTTATTATTGAAAGTAAAACTTATCTAACCCTTTTTTTTTTTTTTTTTTTTCAGGATGGGAAATCATCAAATGACTCCTCCCGCTCTGGGTGGAGCGGAAGGGAGTGTCAGACTCTTACTGACTAAAACCCACCCGTGTTCCTTCCTTAGCCCTTTATGTACCAGGGCAGCGGTAACCCTTTCGGACGATCCCGCTACCCCGGCAGGCTTCGGCCCTGTCGGGCCCCGTCAACTACGCTGACATCTCTTTGAGGCACGCGTGGAACACATACACGCCGTCCGGCACGGGCCTGGTCTTGATCGGACGGAGAGCTACCCATTGCTCTCCGCCCGCAGGCCCGCGCCTACGGTGGCCGGGAGTCGTCACGCGGCTCCCGACGCCCGGAGCGTCTCCCTCGGCGGCTGAGGCGTGAGGATCTCTCCCTTGCCCATCCCGCCACCTCCTTCGCTAGCATGACTGCTTCACAGAAGGAGGTGACCGCCTCCCACTCCCTCTCGCCCCGGACCATGGCTTGCACCAGGGCCGGGCGCGAGAGGTCGCCGCCGCTGTCGATCGCCTCTACGAGGACACGGCGGTGCTCTGCCCAAGCGGGGCAGACCTAACTTATCTAACCCTTATAGACGCCTTTAGTAAGCTATGTCAGGCTAACAAAATTCAGAATAAATCTACCCCAGAAGTTGTCCGTGCTCTCCTGAAGTATTTTTCATACTACGGCGTTCCTAAAAAGATAAGTTCCGACCCAGGGTCTGAGTTCAATAACGAGTTGATGAAGGAATTTTTAAGCTAACATAAGGTCGAACTTCACATTGGCACATCCAATAACCCCAATTCAATGAGTCTGATAGAACGATTTCACTCCACCATAATTGAAATATACAGATTGGCGAAATACGAAAAACGACGTAGGTACCGTTGCGGCATCTGTAATGACGTATTCGGCTATGGCATCTAACCATTCCATTCACTCTGTTACTGAAATCACTCCATTCGAAGTTGTTTTTGGACATACTGATACAAATAAGCCGTATAGCATAGAGTTAGAAAAACAATATTTCCAAAAAATAGTTAAGGATCATGCGAAACAAACCACAGTCATGTATAAACATTAGACAGATAAAATAATAGCTATAAAAGAAAAGCATAGGGAAAGGAAAGGTCGTCAAACTAAAATTGAGTTTAATGAAAGCGAAATTATTTTTGCGAAAGACGTGAACAAGCGGAACAGTAAGGACAAACCAAGATACGTAAAAGCAAAAGTTATAGGTCAAGCTGAAAGAAATATTTTACCAATACAAATAGGAGAAAGAATTACTAAAACCCCTATTAAAAATGTAAAACGCCCTCCGCAGGTGGTGCGGTATCCTGTTGGTAGTGATACCCTCGCAGGCCCTTCATCTGCAAAATCATGAAGGAAACCCAGGTATTTCCCGGTAAAAGAAGGTCTAGCTCACATCCAAACTGATCACTGGACTATAATCAAGCTTATAAGCTTAGAACAGATTTATAATGATGTAAATTACGTATCCAGCAACTACCAACAAATGTGTAAACTTATTGATTGGAATGCATCATATTCTCAAGAATTAACAAGTATGAAATGTACTGCTAACAATGTGCCTTGCCCAATACTGCCACATAAGTTTTAAATTTTTCGGAATAAATTGGTTTCCAAAGTTTTTGTAATTGATGCAATTTATAAAAGATAAAAATAGATATCTAATTAATATTATATAAAAAATATTTATAAAAGAATCAAGAATACCAGTATTTTACATGGAGTGATTGCCTATCTGACGTCCACAACAGTGGCGTAGCGTATCAATTAGCGTAATGTATCAATTTTTGGGTGGGGGCCCTTTTTACCCAACTGTGAAGCTACAGAGGGTATTGTTTTTACAAAATAAAGAATATAGCATACTGACTTAGAAGGTGAGGGGCTCGTGGCTAAGTAATAACAGCCGCACGAGTCGATTGAACGTTAAGCTAAGCTTGCCGCGGTTGGTCCGTGGATGGGTGACCATCTTAACATACCAAGACCGGAGGGGTCTTGGTATGTTAAGATGGGGCGGAAAGCACGGTAAGCCGTTGGTCCCGGCTGTCATTCGTCGATTTTTGACAGTCGTTACGGGTCGTCAGAACCCCAAAAGTCTGACCCAGTTTCACCAAGGAACGTCGTATTGCCCAGTAACTGGATTGTGGTGGTCAGATAGCCAGTCGCTCCGGAGGTAAAATACTGGCACTCAGCTGCATCCGGTTAGATTGGAAGCCGAGACCCAATAACACTTTGCCCGACCCGGGAATCGAACCTAGAACCTCATGCTCAGCAGTAGCGCTTGCGACCACTAGACCAATGAGGCAGACACAGTTTTCTCCCATACTTAGAGAAGTATGGGAGAAAATTAGTCGTCATCTCGGTACTGTAGAGGTCTAGAAGAGCCCTCTGAGGTAACGGAAGGAATCAAACTTGAATACGAATTTAAATGTTTGTAAACGCACCTACGATACAGGAGAAATTCCTAGTGTGGACATATTTTTGAACCAATTTACAGAAATAAATATCATTTATCAACAAGAATTCTGACAAAGATCCACGAATGACAGCCGGGACCACCGCCACCGGCTTAACGTGCTTTCCCAGGCACGGAGTGGTCTTGGTATGTGAAGATAGAAGGTCACCCATCCACGGACCAACCGCGGCAAGCGCAGCTTAACCTGATCGATCGACCCGTGCGGCTGTTATTACTTGGCCACAATCCCCTAAAAAAATAAAAGCCATAAAAGGTCGATTATCTACATAAGTATAAAGTATAAGTATAAATACCTACTACCAAATTGCACGTAATTGCAGACAGAGATAACATTACAAACATAATTATTATTGTAATCTTCGGAAAATCCAACAAGACAACAAATCTGAGATAGTTTAAGTAGGTCAGCTTCGAGATAAAGGAAAGATGTACATTGTTCGCGATCACATGGTGTATAAACCACTGAGTGGTGCGTCATTATGAAGTTACTGGTCCTATGGTACGTACAGCCGTTGTTATAAATATTTAGGTTTTTATTTTATTTTATTACTTAGGTGCGTTAATTTTTTTATTAATCAGTAAGTATCTACCTACCTAATTCGTGACATGGGGTGTGACCTCTCTCATCATCATCATAAACAGCCCGACTTCACCCATTGGTGAGCACAGGCCTCTCCTTTTTTGTGCCAATCCCCACGCTCCTGTGCCAGCCTCATCCTGGTCGTACTACCCGCGATGGTAACAATGTCGTCCGCGTGTCTCGCCGCCGGGCGACCAGCACTTCGTCTTCCAGGACTGAGTGGCGTCCAACGCCACTCAGTCCTACGCCTCCGCTTACTTCTTATGGTGTGTGGCACGGGGGTATCACACCGCCAACTTCCAAACTCCACCAAGTTTGGAAGTTGGCGGTGTGATACCCCCGTGCCTCGGAAAGCACGTTAAGCCGTTGGTCCTGCACCTGATCTCTCTCCGGTCGTGCCGGATTTCCGTCCCACTGGACTCTGAGAGTGAGGGAAGAGGGAGTGCACCTGTGTCTGCATGCACACTTGTGTACTATAATGTCTCCCGCGCCGAAGGCTGGTCTTAGTCGAGTTTGGCCGTCGTGGCTGAAATACGGTCTGGAGGACTTTACGGTGTGATATATTATGTAGGTAGATAATTATTATTTAGATTCTGTTCAGGTACGCGATTTTACTGCCAAATTCTCTTTTCGCCTCGGATTGTTTTGTTAAATTGCGCGATCCTACGATTTTCTAAAGGTTCGTCTTAAAGGTTATTAACGCAAAAACGTAACCATTTCGCAGCCATTGCAACTGTAACACTAACCATTGCTAATTAATATGTCTCAATGACTCCGCTTTGGTGATAACTGTGACTAACACCTTGAAACAACTGATAGTCGCCTCTTACGTCACCCAGAGATACTCCTTGCCAAATATTGTAATAAGCACCGTTTTCTTTAATTATTATTGTATTATTATGATCAGTTTATTGGTGGCAGCCTGCTACGGCTCGACCGTGGGGAAACAGCGAAGGTTCCCGGATGACTTCCTCTTCGGAGCAGCCACTTCTGCTTACCAGATCGAGGGAGGATGGAATGAAGATGGTGAGCTACCTGTTTATAGCATAATTTTTATTAATAAAAAATTGTTTCTGTTTACTGGTGTAGAACGTTGTTACTACTATTACTAAAAGTCATACTATAAGTATTATTCTGTATAATTAAGTTATCTAGCACAGCAGTTATGTATAATATTAAAACTCATAATTCTTTGTTAAGCGAGAACAACTGCCGACTAACTGTTACGCAGTTTGGCAGACTTTATGTATGTTATTTTATTAGCTTACAGAGATTTTGAATAATAAAAAATACGATATAAATAAATGAGTAAAAGCAGACTTTTCTTCATCTTTTAAGGCAAGGGTGAAAGCATCTGGGACCACCTAATCCATAACAAACCGAACGTCATCCGTGACTTCAGTACCGGCGACATCGCTGCCGACTCCTACCACAACTACAAGCGTGATGTCGAGATGATGAGGGAGTTAGGCCTCGACGCTTACCGGTTCTCTTTTGCCTGGACTCGCATCCTTCCCACAGGCATGTCCAACGACGTCAATCCAGCCGGCATCGCCTATTACACAACTCGATTGACGAAATGTTAAAATACAACATCACTCCAATGGGTACTCTATACCATTGGGATCTCCCCCAAAAACTGCAAGAACTAGGAGGCTTCATGAACCCTCTGTTCAGCGATTGGTTCGAAGACTACGCAAGCGTTGTGAATGAGAATTTCGGAGACAGAGTCAAAATGTTCATCACTATCAACGAGCCAAGAGAGATCTGTTTCTAAGGTCTTGATGACTTAACCAAGGCTCCTTACTTGAATACCTCTGGTGTGGGTGTTTACTTATGTGCCAAAAACTTGATTGTGGCCCACGCTAAGGCTTACCACCTGTATGGCATAGAGTTCAGACCGTCGCAGAAAGGGCAGTGCGGTATCACGATTAGTGTGAACTGGTACGGGCCGAACACTGATTCTCCTGAAGATTTACTAGCTGCTGAAGTCATGAGGCAAAGTCAGGTGAGAGATTTTTGAAGTTACTTTGGAGTATGTAGGGGTTGAAGTAGCTAACGAACACAACCTTATTATTATTGTACTGGAATATTTGATGAAAATTATAGACGAGTATACATTATGAAATGCCTAAAACTATTAATAATCCAATGATTTTATTCGCTGACGACAGCACAATGCTAATCAAAAGTAAAGATGATGTGACATTCGAAAAAGAAATAAACGAAAAAAAAAGATGTTTGGGTTTTCACGTCGTTGACAGATACTCCGGTAGTTGTTGTAGGTAGTTGGTTAAGTTACACCAAACTGTTAACTTCAAAATTTTCTTTATGGAAACAGTTTAAAGTTATTTTTGTTTAGTTATCTGCAAAGGAATCTTTCAGGCGTTTGCGATTTGTTTTGCGAAATGTTCGCTGTCGCAATCCAAATGTTGTTAGGCTGTTGTACACCGCTCTTGTTCGAAGCAAACTAGAGTCCAGTGCCTGCATCTGGCACCCTATAACACGACCCAAACACTGATGCTGGAAAAGGTACAGAAAACTTTCCTCAGATGCCTCTTCAAAAGGTTATACCTTTTCTTTCCCTACATGTACCATACCAACTATATTTTAGGGACGTTGGGCTTTAACTCGTTGGAGGTGAGAAGAGGCCTTGATCAGCTCACTGAAGTCTGTAAGACCTTACGGGGACGTATCGACTGCCCAGAGCTCCAAAGTCTTTTCTGCCGACTATTTGTGCCCGACAAATACATCGGACACCGTCAGAGCCGCCGGCAAAATCTGTTTGCGCAACTCCCAGCGAAAACTGTAGCCAGAGCTGAATCTCCGGTTGTCGTACTCTAAAGGTGCTGAATGCTTCTGGCTGCCAACCCTGAAAGTGATGTGTTTGCGGATGTATGGATTAAAATTATGGGTATAAGTCTGGTGTTCTGTGAGAGAATGTATACAAGGGAGGACTCCCTTGTATACATTCTCTCTATCTCTCACTGTTCCATGTTAGTTTTAAGTTATTGTCAACGCAATTATTGTCTCTATGTTAATTAGTATAACTGGTGTTGTACCGTTTTAATTAACTATTAAAAAAAAATCTGAGCCGCACTTATGTAATGTTACATAATATGTTATTACTGATCGACCCACATATTAACACTTGAGCAAATTTTAGTTACGACTGAATTGAGTGATTGTTAGTTAGGTACGCGTAAACGTACTTTTGTTGTATGAGCATTATTAGCTCGTACAAGCTATGTTTACTATGCAAGTCAGATAGTCAGATGGAGATGAAATTTGAAAAACAAAATCAAAATCGGTTCATCCGCTCGGGAGCTACGATGCCACAGACAGACACACACACACAGACACCTCAAACTTATAACACCCCGTCGTTTTTGCGTCGGGGGTTAAAAATAATTAGAAAAAAAAGAAGAAAACAAAAAAAAAGAAAATTAGATGGTTTTTTTTTGCTATGGAACCCTAAAGTACCTAACTAAATAACTTCTTACGTAACGTGGCATGGCTACTCAAGTTTTGAAAATTGATAAGTGTGGAACTACGTAAACATAATTATTTTCTTGTTTATTATTAATATCTAAATATGGCAACACAAGAATCTTCTTAGTCATAACAAATTAATTTATCATAATAAGGCACCTGTCCTACTGTCGGCGATTAACTAGAAGCGTGTAGAGCTAGCAACTAAAACGAGTTGGTGAGCAGCGAGCAACGAGTGTGTGATGGCGTTCAAATCTGCTTTTACTGATTTGGGAAAGAAAAACAAAGTTTCACTATTTACAGCAAAATACTTTAAATATATTATACTTAGGTATCTTTAAAAAATCGATAAGACTTCAATGTCCTTCATCGATGGTCATGGTCATAGATTCAGGTTCATATTCGTAGTCAACGTAACGGTTCTTGATGATGTGCTTGTACACAAAGGCAGTCTTCCTAGGAGTGCGCGTGCGCGCGGGGTCTTCATAGTCAACGTGGTACAGGCCGAAACAAGCTCTGCGAAAAATAAAAATGTAGATATAAGTAATAATCACCCAGTTCAGCTCTTTTTATTTTTCGTTCCTGGCAATTAGCTGCCTATGTTGGATGGAAGTGCTAGGAATTTCTTAGTAACAATCCGGCGTATGGAAGTTGGCGGTGTGATAACCCCGGGTCTCGTAAAACACGTTAAGCCGTTAGTCTTGCGCCTGATCTCTCTCCAGTCGTATCGGATTGCTGTCTCATCGGACTATGCGAGTGGGGGAAGAGAGAGTGCACCTGTGTCTGCACACACACACTTGTGTACTATAATATCTTCCGCGCCGAAGGCTAGTCTCCGGTCAGATTGGCCGCCGTGACTGAAATACGCGAAATACGCATGGCCGAAATACGGTCTGGAGGACTATGGATGGAGGTGGCAGGTAAGAAAATTTCGCTTTACGACCGAACCTACCTTCCGGACATCGATCCACACATACCTAGGTATATTATGCAGTGTTAATATAAATTCTCAATAAAAAAATATTAACAATAATAACGTTCTGACTGCTGGGCCACTGGACTTATCTCTGTGAGAAGTAGTGAGCCGTGCGTGATCCACCACGCAGGCAATATATAGGCAATGTATGTATATTTTAAAGATGCCAATATTTGGCTGACCTTGACGTTTCCAAATGCTAAAAAAGAAACCAAAGTCAAACTTACAAGTAGCCCTCCAACCACTCCATATTATCCAATAGACTCCACGCCATGTACCCTTTAAGGTTCACTCCAGCATCCAAGGCTTTCAGCATACTCTCCATTGAAGCTCTGTAATACGTGATCCTGTCATCATCGATCAGGCCGCTGTCAGGTGATGTGGCCCAGCCGTTCTCAGTTATGTAGATCACTGGGTTATTGTATTTTTCCTTTAGGTGGGTTAGAGCGCGGTAGATGCTGTCTGGAGCCAACTGTAGAAGAAAGAAGAGTTATTTGTGTGTTATTTGGCAGGAATGGGAGGATCGAGTAGCAAACAACAATAGGGAGAGGCCTAAAGGTCTATTCAAACCTAAGCGGTATTCGCTGCCGCTGTGGGCAGAGGTGCATACCACGCGGGTTTCGCTCAGGTATTTAGTATCAAGTTCCGCGGCTAGAGCGACCTGAGCGGTATACGCTGCCGCTGTGGGTACAAGTGCATGCTGACTAACTGGCGAAAACTTCTTTACCTTCCTGAGTGAAACTCGAACTCGGTATTCTACCCGCAAGGATAGCGAAATCCGCTTTGGTGTGAACAGTAATATTATCGCATACCCACTCGGTTTTCTCTACCGCAGACGGTAGCGAATACCGCTTAAGTTTGAATAGACCTTAAGACTAAACTAGCTGTCTCCGCGTAAAAAATCAACAAGAGTATGAACTACACATAAAACCGCTTTCTTCTCATGTGGGTAGGCAGAAACTACAGGACGCCACCTGCTACGATCCTTACGTAGTCCTTGTGCTTCGGTCACTTTTACATGCACGCTCTGGTTGCAAGTACTACACTTTACCTTCTTGAAGAACATCACCAATAAGATCACTATTATGTTCTTCTATGGCGTCCTCTCTCGACGTTAAAGGCGTCCGGTATGTACTAGTTATTTTATTTTACGTAAAGGATTATAATTTCTACAATGTTTACGAAAATCATCTCCACTTAGATACTCTCAATCGTTTCAGTGTGACATTTTCGTTCCAAGTTCAAGTACATTCAACATTATCTCATCGGCAACATTTTATGAAGGCTATAACAGGGCGATAAGGATTATAGGTGACAGTCAAACTTACTATTTGGATTATTTATAAACTTGAGGTTAGATATAAAAATAAAAATGCTTTGGATCCTGGTTACTAAGTAGATGAAAAACAATGATAGTACCTGTTAGATAGTGGCAGAAGATGTTGTGATAGTGGTACGATATTGCTAATCCTATGCTTCATATGTTCGAAAAAAATGTCTCCCTAACAACGTAAATAACGATTACGTTATTTACGACATTCATTAGAATGTTGATGAACTGTCAAAATGAAAGATGATTTAAAAGAGTATCCATGCAGTTTCTTGCCCGTTCTTCTCCATAGGTACCTACTACGCTTTGGAATGGGCAACTAGCTTCATCTTTTTGACTGACCGACCTTGACAATTCAAAAGTGCCTGTAACTGGTTTATTTGATAGTGTGTTACGCAATTACCCTGGTAGCGTGTCATCAGAACCTCACTGTAAAGAATATTTAAAAAACTTGCATGTCAGTTTCTAAGTTACTCATAAGCAAAACATTTTAAAGAATGCATTAATGGTTTACCGTACCTATAGGAGAAAAGGTTTGTTATAAAGATTATGTTTAAAGATGTATTATGAACTGGGTGTATAGTTCAATCATCCGCCATTGAAAAGGGAGGATCCTGCCGACCAGACTGGTGTTGTGTCTGGTGGGCAACTATGTACTCAAAAAAGAGTTACGTCTGCCAACAAACTGCCCTGCAATTTGGCATATGTATTGTACAGTTAGTATGTCTGTGAATAAACACATTTCTATCTTCAGCATCAGCCTATAGCAGCTTACTGCTAAACGAAAGCTTACAACACACCTCAATCAAATGTAACCAACGACTGTCGCTCATCTAGGCTGATGACATCCTATCAGGAGACCACAAGGTAGAATATTAACGAACACTTGCATTCCCTTAACCCAAAAATCTGACAACCAGTCTTACCAAGGGGTTTTGTGTTACCCAGTAACAGGGATGCTGATAGTCGCTCCATGTAAAATATTGGTATTCGGCTGCATCCGGTAAGACTCGAATCCAACGCCAACATAGTTGCGAAAAGGCTAGGCAGATTGACTTACTTTCAACCAAGGCGAAGCAGATTGAGGCCAGTCATCAGACCAGTAGTAGCCAATATCAATATCATCCTTCATAGATGGAGCAGCAAAGACTTGTTTGTGCTCTGTCGCCGACACCAAGACAGTTGTGTAGTGGTTCACGCCGAAGAAATCAAAGGTTCCTCTGACGAAAGCCTTCTCTTCTTCTGTGAACTCAGGCAGGCGGGAGCGAAGGAACCCTTGCGCGGCGCTCTTTGCTGCAATTCTCTCTGACAGTTCCTTTGGCCAACCACCTTCGGTAGAGAAGATAGGTTCGGCGTAGATACCCCACTGAAAAGACAAGTTAAATCAAAGACAAACATTTAACAATCTACTCATCTACAATGTTCATCAAAGATTCCAGTAGAATAATAATAGTGTTCATTATCTACTTCAATTCCTACATAATCCAAAGTAACTTCAAAAGTCTCTCACCTGGCTTTGCCTCATGACTTCAGCAGCCAGTGCATCCTCAGCAGAATCAGTATCTGGTTCCATCCAGTTCACACTGATCGTGATACCACACTGCCCCTTCTGCGTGGGCCTGAACTCTTTGTCATACAAGTGGTAAGCCTTAGCGTGGGCCACTACCAAGTTCTTGGCACATAAGTAAACACCCACACCAGCAGTGTTCAAGTAAGGAGCCTTGTTCAAGTCTTCAAGACCTTCAAAGCAGATCTCTCTTGGCTCGTTGAAAGTGATGAACATCTTGACTCTGTCTCCGAAATTCTCGAACACAACCCTTGCGTAATCTTCGAACCAACCGCTGAACAGAGGGTTCATGAAGCCTCCTAGTTCTTGCAGTTTTTGGGGGAGATCCCAATGGTATAGAGTAGCCATTGGAGTAATGTTGTATTTCAACATTTCGTCGATTAAGTTGTTGTAATAGGCGATGCCGGCTGGGTTGACGTCGTTAGACATGCCTGTGGGAAGGATGCGAGTCCAGGCAAAAGAGAACCGGTAAGCGTTGAGGCCTAACTCCCTCATCATCTCGACATCACGCTTGTAGTTGTGATAGGAGTCAGCAGCGACGTCGCCAGTAGTCAAGTCTTGGATAACGGTCGGGTTGGTGTGGACTAGGTGGTCCCAGATGCTTTCACCCTTGCCTGAAAATATAAAGAAGAGTATCGTGAATGTTCAGTGCGACTGATCTCACTGATTCATTTATATCGTTTTATAATATTCAAATAAAATAACACACTTCTAGTCTGACTGCTTAACAGTTTGTCAGCAGTTGTTTTCGTTTAACAATGGATTATGAGTTTTTATATCCTACTTCCTACTGATATTATAAACGCGAAAGTTTGTGAAGATGAATGGATGTTTGTTACTCTTAAACTTTACAGTAATATATAGCTTATACATCACAATAACACAGGACACTTTGTATCCCGTCATTCCCACAAGATCGAGAGTTATAATGTGGGTAAAACCGCAGGGCGCAGCTAGTTTTTTATAAAATAGCTGTGCTAGTATAACTTAATAATGCAGAATAATTACTTAAAGCATAATTTAAGTAGTGGATGGAGTACTTGATTGCAAAATGATAACGTTCTGTTCTACACCAGTAAAAAAAAAACAATATTTTATTAATAAACAAAATGCTTTAGGTAAGTTTTCTTAACCAGTCGACTCACCATCTTCATTCCATCCTCCCTCGATCTGGTAAGCAGCAGTGGCTGCTCCGAAGATGAAGTCATCCGGGAACCTTCGCAGCTGCCTCACGGCCGAGCCGTGACAGGCAGCTATCAACAAACTGCATCATAATAAAACAACAATAATTAAAGAACGTCGCATGTCGGAGCATCAATATGCATAAGCCACCACTCAGTAAATCCCAAATGGCAGGAAACGCCCGCGTGGCAGGCCCAGAAAGAGATGGCGGGTCCTTCTTAAAGGATTGGCCCACAATCGCAGTAGCCCTGGAAAACTGGAAGGACGGAAGGGAGGTCTTGGCCCTGCAGTGTGACAACACAGGTTCATAATAATAAAATAAAATTAAAGAAAATGGTGTCCATCACAATATTTGGCAAAGAGTATCTTTGGGTGACGTAAGAGCGACTATCCGTTGTTTCAAGGTGTCTTAGTCACAGTTATCACCAAGCTAGAACCGCTTATTGTTACAACTGGAAATAAGCGGTTGCTAATCATTTTAAATCAAATTACAACGGCTACTAAATAATTATGGGTGTGAGGGCAGTGGATGATCATGATGAGAGAGGTCACACCACATGTCACGAATTAGGTAGGTAGATACTTACTTAATAATTCTACTTATATTATAAACGTGAAAGTTCATATGGATTGATGGATGGATGGATGTTTGTTACTCTTTCATGCAAAAACTACTGAACGGATTTGTATGAAATTTGGCACACAGATGCTTTATAACTAGGATTAACATATATGATACTTTTTATCCCGATATTCCCATGGGATCGAAACTTATGTAGGTGATACCGCGGGGCGAAGCTAGTAAAAAAAATAACGCACCGAAATAATAAAATATATAAAACCGTAAATATTATATAAAACAACGGCCAATACGTACCTCATGACCAGTAACTTCATATCGACGATACTGTTTTACCACTCAGTGGCTTCTGCACCATGTCATTGCGCAGTGTTACATCCTCCTTTATCTCAGAGTTGGACCACTTGAACTATCTCAGATCTCTTGTCTTGTTGGATTCTGCGAAGATTACAACATGTTATGTAATGTTTTCTATCTGTAGTTACGTACAAACACATAATATGACTGTACAATTTGGTAGTAGGTATACAGGGTGAAATTAAGTTAGCTAGCGAAACTCCGTGGACGTGTTGGGTACACGATAAACGAAATAAAAAAATTTTTCCAAAAAAAAAAAACAACCGACTTCCAAAAAAGACACTACAAAGTGAAAAATAACTTTAATCTAAGTCGGTTGTTCTTTTTTTTTTCGCAAAAAAGTTTTTACTTTTCACTTTTAAGTTGTAATTTTTACCAGTAATTTTGGTTTAAAAACCAAACTACTGAACCATTTTTGATGAAATTTCTATGGGACCAATCTGAAAGTATATCCTTACAAATAAAAAAATAATTTGGCAAATCGGCTTATAAATAACGGAGTTCTGAGGTAACAACATTAAAAAAAAATACAGTCGAATTGAGAACCTCCTCCTTTTTTGAAGTCGGTTAAAAAGAAATTAATTTGACGATTTTTTATGAGGTGATTGATCCCGCAGCTAGTTTCATCATCTGCCTAGCCTATTCCCAACTATGTTGGGGTCGGCTTCCAGTCTAACCGGAAGCAGCTGAGTACCAGTATTTTTCAAGGAGCGACTGCCTATCTTAGTTTATTCACTTCAAATATCAGTTTAAAATTCAGCTTTTTACTGTCTAAACTTCATAGATATGATCGATATTTCAACACGATAAAACAAAAAAATAACAGATTTTCTCAACTCATACTTTATGTAACAATAACCAGCGGACGTTGGACCCCAAAAAAAACATCAAATCTTTTTTGTTTTCCCATCACGTCTGCAGAGTTTCGCTAGCTAATTTATTTGGACCCTGTATAAGTAGGTAGTAGGTGTACTTATATACTTACTTGGCCTTTTATAAAATATTTTGATCCTTTTACGAATAGTTTTTAAATATTTTTTTCTACATACTTTATCTATTTAAACTTTTATAAATTGAATCAGTCACAAAAAATCTACAAGTGACCAGAGGGCTGGCCTATTTTTAGCCCAAAAAATCAGCACTGTCATCCAACGTGGTAATGCTGCCAGCCTTTTGGGCATCTCCCAGCAATGCGGACGAACTTTTTGATGTCCATTAATCACAAAATAATCAGAATAATGTTAGTTTGAGCGACATTAAAAAAAAAATAGAAGAATATAAAATATTTATGTATAAGGAAATAATTTAATGTAATAATAAATATACTACATAGCTACTCACAACCATTCGACAGGCTTCCAAGTCAAAAATGACACGTTTTCAGCGCTCGTCTGATAGGTATGTGAACAGCGTTTTGAGGACATCTTCAATAACATTGATTGATGTTCGATTCGGCACGGAAGCGTATCGAATGGTTGTGAATAGCTTTGTTGTGCTGATCTATAACAAAATGTAATCTTCAGTGTCCTTCATCGATGGTCATGGTCATAGATTCAGGTTCATATTCGTAGTCAACGTAGCGGTTCTTGATGATGTGCTTGTAAACAAACGCGGACTTCCTAGGAGTGCGCGTGCGCGCGGGGTCTTTGAAGTCAACATCGTATAGGCCAAAACGTTCTCTGTGGAAAAGTAATCATCATTATATTGATACTTATACATACATAATTATGTATAATAGTTGAATACCACTTTGGTGTTGTGGTCGCAAGTAAAACATTATCATCACCTGCCCAGCCTTTTCCCAACTCTGTTGGGGTCAGTTTCCAGTCTAACCGGATGCAGCTGAATGCCAGTGATTTCCATGGAGAGACTGCCTATCTGACCTCCACAACCCAGTTACTGGGTAACACGAAACCCCTTGGTAAGACTGGTTGTCCGACTTTCGGGCTTCTGACGACCCCTAACGACTGTCAAAGATCTACGAATGACAGCCGGAACCAACGGCTTGACGTGCTTTCCGAGGCACAGAGGGGTCTTGGTATGTATAGATAGTCACCCATCCACGGACCAACCGCGACAAGCGTAGCTTAACCTGATCGATGGACCCGTGCGGCTGTTATTACTTAGCCATAAGCCCCTCGTAGCGAGCATAGATATAGTGTTTTATATAAGGGCGAGCCTCTAGTTATCATAAATCAGTGGTTGATGTATGGTATTCAGGCTACATTTTTTTTTTATTAACCCTTAGTGTCCTAGTCCTGGGGAAAGGCCTCCCTACCCTCTTTCCACCTCTCTCTGTCCAGAGCTGCTAAGGATCAATCTTTATGGAAGGAATCCAGCTCATCCCGCCATCTCCATCTGGGCCTGCCGCGAAGTTGTTTGCCATTAAGTGGGACCCACTGGGTCGTAAGTTTAGCCCATTGATCGTCTGACATGGGGCATATGTGTCCAGCAAATTCCGAGAGACTCCAGTTATTTTAGTGACGGAACGAATTGTTGTATTCTTAACCCAGTCCACATGTTTAATACCCACGAAAACTCCCGATAGAAAAACCATAATTATTGCACTTCGCTCAACTCTGAAATGACACCCAGGATTCAATACTCAGTGGTCGCGCTTGCACCACTATGTAGACCAACGAGGAAGTGAATATATTAGAAGCCAAAACGATACTTACGCATAACCCTGCATCCATTCGAAGTTATCCATCAGACTCCATGCCATGTACCCCTTGATGTTCACTCCAGCATCCAAAGCATTTAAAACACTCTCCAACGCAGCCCTATAGTACGTAACCCTGTCTTCATCTGTCAGGCCACGGTCAGGTGATGTAGACCAGCCGTTCTCAGTGATGTAGAAGACTGGGCTGTTGTATTTTTGTTTAAGATGTGTTAAGGCATTGTAGAGACTGTTTGGAGCCATCTGAAAAAAAACAGTTATCAGATTATCAAAAGACAAATTAACGTAGAAATTCATAACCAGCCTATAATGTTCCCACTACTGGAACACAGGCATCCTTGCTGTGAGAGGGAGTGGGCCATAATGCACCACCTGGGCCCAGTGCGGGTTTCAAGATGTCATATGTCTTCGTTTTTTTGGTTCTAGGACATGTCGGTTTTCTCACGATGTTTTCCTTCACCGTTTTGAGACTTCAATTTTGAACTATATTTTCTTAAGATCGAATGAGGAGCCATGGGCGAAAGTTCTGGAGCTGCGACGGCGTACCGGAAGGTTCCCCGCAAGGTAGATAGAAGATCTTGGGTAACTCGGTCGGCATTTGCTGGATGCTGGGAGGTTCAGGACTAGTAAAAGCAGCGATGCTTAAAGCCATAGGGTTCAAGCATCGCTGCCAGCACTGCAGCAGTACCAGCAGTGGACGTTTTTCGCCTGAATAAAATACAATTTTGACAGCCATAAATTTCTTACCGTAAGCCAGGTTGAAGCGGATTTAGGCCAATCATTAGGCATATAAGAGCCAACATTCATGTCATCTAAAATAGATGGCACAGGAAAAACACCCTTGTGTTCTGTTGCCGATACCAGGTTGGCAGTGTAATGGTTCACGCCGAAGAAATCGGCGGTTCCTCTGATGAAAGCCTTCTCTTCTTCAGTGAACTTTGGCAAGCGGGAGTGGTGGTATCCTTGCTGGGAACTCTTCTGTGCTATCTTCTGTGCCAGTTCTTTCGGAAAGCCTCCTTCTAGTGAGAAGATGGGATGAGCGTATATACCCCACTGGAAAAGCAGAAAATTAAGGTTGAGTAGATATTCAATGACAGATTTTTTTTTTATCAAAAAAGGCACCTGACTTTTTTATTGATGTATTTCTTGGATTGCCGACAGAGGCTACACGATTACATATACGTTAACATAAACACGGACACAAGTGTGCGCTTCCAATTATAGGAGACTACATCATTTACTTATTGTCTAGGTATGTACAACAAATACTACCAACAAGGACCTAATCAATTATGGAGCCTGGAGGAGAGATGCCAATAACGTCACACCCTACAATCATGTGCCTAGCCGTTTCCCAACTACGTTGGGGTGGTCGTCCACTCTAACTCCCGAAAATCGTATTTTACATAGCGCATCTGGCTATTTGATCTCCACAACCAAATTACTGAGTGTATTCCTATACCAAAATATTCGTAAAAAAAAAATTGTAAAGATATATCTAAACTAATATTACAAAAAAGTGAAAAAAAAAAAACTGTATGGCTGTCTGGTATACCCTTTACACTCAAACTTAAAACATTTATTTCAAATAAACCAATTACAGGCACTTTTGAATTGTCAAGGGGTCGGTCCATAGAAATTCGGTCAGTCAGAAAGATGAAACTAGTTGTCCATTCCAAAACGTAGTAGGTAGGTACCTATGGAGAAGAACGGGCAGGAAACACTAAAACGGTTAGACGGATTTAGATAAAATTTGGCACATAGAAAGACTATGACCTGGAGAAGGACGTAGGCTTTTTCATCCTGGATCGCGGACGAAGTCTCGGGTAATAGCTAGTTAACAATATGACTGTCTTACCTCGCCTTGTCTCTTAATTTCAGCTGCAAACTCATCCACAGTAGAATCAGTGGCTGGACCCATCCAGTTCACACTGATTGTAATACCACACTGACCCTTCTGTATCGGCCTGAACTCCTTATCATACAAATGGTAGGCCTTAGCATGGGCCACCACTAAATGCTTGGCACATAGGTAAGTGGCCATTGCTGTGGAGTTCAGGATAGGGGCTTTCGTAGTGGACCCGTAGCCTTCAAAACAGACTTCTCTGGGCTCATTAAAAGTGATAAAATTCTTGACTCTATCTCCGAATTCTTTGAAGACCACCCTTGCGTAGTCTTCAAACCAGTCGCTGATGAGAGGATTGATGAAACCACCGAATTCCTGGAGTTTTTGGGGGAGATCCCAATGGTATAGAGTGACCATTGGAGTGATGTTGTATTTCAGCATTTCGTTGATGTAGTTGTTGTAGAATTTAATGCCAGCTGGGTTGATCTTATTGGTTATGCCAGTAGGTAGGATTCGAGACCATGCTATTGAGAACCGGTAGGCATCGAGGCCTAACTCTCTCATCATCTGGACATCACGCTTGTAGTTGTGATAAGAGTCGGCAGCGACGTCGCCGTTGCTAACGTCTCTGATGACGGTCGGGTTAGTGTGGGTCATGTAGTCCCAAATGTTTTCTCCCTTTCCTGCAAAACAGAGAAAATAAATTGTATAACTCCAAGTATTTTAAAATAGAAGATAGATGAATACTCTTTATTAACTCTCTCCAAAACACAAATAGCGGACGCTGGCCGCACAGCTGCTGGGCTAAAGTGGAACTGGGCTGGCTATATCTGTCGCATGTCGGAGCAGCAATATGCAAAAGCCACAACTCAGTGGATCCCAAATGGCAGGAAACCACCGCGTGGCAGGCCCAGAAAGAGATGGCGGGATGAGCTGGACTCCTTCTCAAAGTATTGGCGCACAATCGCAGTAGACCGGTAAAAGTGGAAGGAGGGAAGGGAGGCCTTTGCCCTGCAGTGGGACAACACAGGCTTATAATAATAAAATAAATAATAACTCTCTTTCTCCTTTTACACTCCCTTTTTTATAAATCAGTTAAAATGGAAAATACAGAAAAGTTATTCAAAAATCAATATGGATCATACTATCACTGTCATTCTCCTGCATTTATTTAAGTTCGGCGCAACATTTCTGTTTTTTCCATACACCTATAATAAAATGTTAACGTGTACATACATTGTGCAAATATATAAATAATTATGTAAGTGAAACATACAATAAAGGGCGGCAGGGACATCGACATGGTTACAGTTTGCGCGTCGATGTCCCCCTGCCAACCTGTTTATTGTTAAGGATCTCGAAATAAATAAACAAAGTAAGGTTTCCATAACAAGTTATACGTACCACTTTACACAAGCAGTAATTACTAGGTATTTTGTTAGTATTATGTACTTTTATCACGACTGACCTTCTTCATTCCAAGCTCCCTCAATCTGGTAAGAAGCAGTGGCTGCTCCGAAGAGGAAGTTATCCGGGAACCTTCGCTGATGCTTCTCGGTAGATCCATTGCAGACTACCACCACCAAACTGTATCAAGAGAAAAACAATTACATGTGTTTGTCTCTTACGGCCGGTCCACAGGATGTGGTGCGGCTACGGTGCAGCGTCTGAGCGGTGCCGCTGCGGCGTCCGATATACAAATGTCCATGGTATAGCACACGGTGCGTTCCGCCGTCGCACTGCTGTTCACCGGATTTCAAATAGGCGAAACGAAGCGTGGGGGGTGTGCGCCGGAGTGGCCAGATCGTACACACGGCGACATATCATTATCAAGCTATACATTTCTAGTTTTAGCTCGCTTTGTATAATAGACAATGCGAGCTAAAACTGGAAATGTATAGTTTTTCGTACAATGAGAAGTCTGCTTATACTGGTAAAGGTAGCTTATATGTCGTCGCCGAACTCCTCATACTACAACACTCTTCGCCGCACCGTACGTGTCTACGCCCTTGCGGAGAAATCGTTGCTGTACGGTACGCATCGTATCAGACGCCACCACATCAAGCTACTACAACCTGTCAAATTTCTTTAGTAGATTTTCAACTTTATCGTTAAAGCTAAAGGTTCAAAGTTGATTGGGAAAATTTCACAGTTTCGGGTACCTTAATATGCTGGCGTCTGTACCGGCCCTTATAAACAACACGCATTTATCACTAAGTATGCACTATTCTATGTTTATCTTGGACATCATTGTCATGTAGGTAAGTAATATATTATTGTGCGAAAAAATCATCACAACTGGAAAACGTAATGGTATTCACTTAGCACGTACACGACTACCACCAACTTCATCTCGAGACACAGTTGTTAGTTTAAAAACTGCTGCTGTTAGCACACACACTGTGCTTGACACACAGTTGTGGAGCTGAGAACACTGCTAATCGTCTATGATATTAATACTCCGAGAACTTGTGTGTTTATCACAAATCTCAGGGCCAACGGGAAAACATGAACTATAAATGATTCAGTAACTACTTAGTTTCATTCTGCAAGAATATGATAGTAACTGCAATTCGTTGTAATATTCACAAAATCATTTTCTCTTGTGTAAAAACTTTCACGGTTGTTTCTTCTTCATTTCGTGTCTATGGTACTCTCAATTAACTACTCAATTTTAAATTGTTTGAGGCCAGTAGGTGGCTCGTTGATTGCGGCATCAGTGGCATTCTTTAAGTCATCCAAGGTGCAGGTGAACAGGCACTTAGGGAACTCCAGCAAGTGGGGCATGATCTGATTAGAGGATTGCTGAAATTGCTGATTGCTGAGATGTATGTATATTTATGATGTATGTATATTAGGCCTCTCTCAGGCTGCGCCATAACACTCTGTTCTCCGCCCTCCGCATTCAGTCTATCCCAGCCACCTCTTGGTCCATCTAGCTGAATTTTAATTTGAAAAAAAAAGTTGACGCTAGGACGGCTTTAGTTGCATACCATGGCTTAGTCGCATCGGTCTTGAGGTTTGGGATAATTTTCTGGGGTAATTATACTTTAAGAGATACCATATTTAAAGCCCAAAAACGCTGTATAAGAGCCACGTGCGGTATAAAACCAAGAGATAGCTGTGAACCCTACTTCAAGTCGTTAAAAATTCTTCCGTTTCCGTCATTGTATATTTTAGAAATGGCAATTTTTGTTAAAAGCAACATAAAGCTATTTGCTAAGGTCTCAGACACCAAGAAAGGTCCCGTTAGAAGTCAATACAAAAATCTTTTAACTGTCAGCAGCTATAAAACTGCACTACTTAGAAAAAGTGTTCTTTGCATGGGTCCAATTACGGTGGAGGTCTGCCCGGCTTGGGCGGGGCCCCGCCGTGTCCTCGTGGCGGTGATCGGCGGCGGCGACTTCTCGCGTCCGGCCCTCACCCAGGCCATGGACGGAGCGAGAGTGAATGGGAGGGCGTCACCTCCTTCTGCGAAGTAGTAATGCTCGCGAAGGAGGAGGCGGAGCGCGTGAGGGAGAGGCAATCGCTGCACCCTCGCGCGCCTAGCCGCCGCAGGAGACGCCCTGGACGGGAGTCAACAGCCGACTCCCGGCCACCGTAGGCGCGGGCTTGCGGGCGGCGAGCTATGGGCAGCTCGCCGCCCGGTAAGGACCAGGCCCGGGTCGACGGCGCGTTGTGTTCCACGCCCGCTTCAAAGAGCTGTCAGCACGAACTGACGGGGTCCGCTAGGGCCGATGCCGCCGGGGCTGCGGGTTGTTCGAAAGAGATACCGTGGCCCCTGGCACAGGCAACTGAAGGAACACGGGTGGGTTTTAGTCAGTAAAAGTCTGACACTCCCTTCTGCTCCGCCCAGAGCGGGAGGAGTCATTTGATGAATTCCCACCCAGAAAAAAAAAATGGCATACTTGACTCAGAAATGTTACTATACAATAAGTGATTTTTTGAATGACCCTCTACTGTGACATTGCAGTTACACCATGAACACTGTATTATTGACATGAAGTATTATTGACATTAATTATAATTGACATTAAGTAGCTATTATTGACATTTTAATTTGAAATTATTATATTAATTATTTTATTAGTTTACCTTAATAATGTATTGAAGTTTAAAATGTAATTTTGAAAATATTATATTAACTATTTTATTAGAGACATTAGTGTTCCTTAGTATTTAAATTTGAAACTTAATTTGTTAAATTTTTGCATGCCAATACTCAGGCAGAATGTGCACGGGCCAATATATTTTTTTTTTTTTTACCAACTTTTTGTTAAACACCTACATTCTATGCGAATAAATGATTTGATTTGATTTGATTTAGCTGGGGGGTGTCCCACACTACGCTTGCCGATACGCGGACTCTACTCCAGAACTCGTCTGTTCCACCGGTCATCGGTCCTATGATAAACATGGCCATCCCACTTTCACTTCAGCTTGCTTACTCTGCAAGCTATGTCGGTAACTCCGGGTTTTTTCCGGATGATTTCATTTCTTTTTTCGATTTTATCCTTCAAAGAAACTCGAAGTTTCTTTGAAGATCAAAACCCGCTCTATAGTGCACTGAGCAACCTTGAATTTGTGGACCAGCCCGACTGTCAGTACCCACGATTCGGCACCGTATATCGTAATGGGCAGCAGTCGAGGACGGACTGGTTCGAACTTAGTCTTCCAACATTGCCAGATAGGCGGCGAGAACATTACACTTGTCGAAGTTTTCCAAACGCTGACCAACCCAACTCAATCCTTCTGTCGGCTTCTTTCTCATAGTTGTGTCTACCGAGCAGAAGGACTTGTCCTGTTACTCGTATAAAGAAAATACTTTTTAATCGCACAACTGTTTCACAATCCAACGAATGGCTTTGCACTACATTTTATCATATATAACCACATTTGCCCTCCCCAGAAATAACGATAATAACTATCATATAACCGTTATTTCTAAGTGTTGCCATAGTAGAATAATACATTTAGTTGCCATAATAAAAATACATTTTAAAAATTTGTTACAATAACAATAATTTGTACTTTGACATTGTTGCCACAGTGGATATTATAATGCGATATTAAAATAATACATACATGTTTTTAAAATTAAAACAATGAAATCACGACACTATGAAGACATACTTCTTCTCATTGCGGAATCGGCTAATTGGCTTCTAGTAATATTTTAACAATTAACACACATGCAGAATAACCCTTGTTTATCTATAATGATTATAAAACGCGGACGTGCCTACATATAACATAACAATTATTTTACACTTAGATACCCACCGTTATGTACCTAATTTCTTTATTTTTGTTTCAAATTTAAGTTATTTCAAGTTAAACAAATATCAACTTTATTTTAATGGCAATTAAGTTAGTTTCAGAGTGACTAGCACTATTTTAAAAGTTATAAAAATGTTTGAAGTTGTAGCGTAAACTGAACTTTATTATGTAGGAATTAAAGTTATTTTTCCATAAACTCATATTTGTTTACATGTTTGGCGAATATGTCGCGATAGTAGAGTAGTTATAGGTTTAATTAGTCTAATACAACAGTAATTATGAATATGAAATGTTATGGGATATTTCCGATAACATTTCTTATTCGTAATAACTATTGTACGGCATGGTAAGTGACGATACGGCAGTAGGGTGTGATTGTGGTGCTATGTCACAAACATAGATTTTACCATTCTATGGCCCGTCGCCAACGGCGACTTTTTGTAGTGATGCTGTCGCGCGTTTCATAAACGCGCGACAGCATCGCTACTAACGCGCGTTAGTCGCATTTGCAACGCGCTACAGCATCGCGACTGTATCGATACAAACACGCTACCGTGTCGGACGACATCGGGGAGAGAACGGAGGGAGGGTGGCGCGTGAGTGGAGAACCGAGCATCAGTGCAACTCGCATCGCGACAGAAGCGCGATTGTATCGCGTTTGCATCACGACTGAGAATCGTGGTGTGGGCGAGGGTAAACATCTAGCGACTGCATTGCGACTTTATCGATGCGAACGCGCGATAGCATCACTACTGCATCGCTACAAAAAGTCACCGTGGGCCAGGGGCTTAAATTAGCGTTTAGTCAACCACCTGGCCTTTGTAAGTGCTCGCCTCGCTTCGCTCTCTCGGCTTGCACGCGGTTGATCACAGTTCTAGACTAAACTATAATATATTGAATGACATTCAGGCCGTCAGTTGACGACGTTTAGTTAAAAGGCTAGGCGGTTAACTAAAAGGCTAATTAAAACAGTTGGCTGCGACATATACACTGGATACCTAAACTTCTACATCACCAGTCGACAGCGATCCGGAGGATTTCGATGCCTTTTTTTAGTTTGTTCAACGCTACGTCTTCTGAGACGCGGTCGCCACTCCAGAACCTTTCGGCCCCACCGGTCATCTGTTCTGCGAGCAATGTTTTCTCTCAATAGTAAATAAATATTAACTATTTTCTCTGACATTAATTTATCATCGCAATCTGTGATAAAAATTGAAGAAGAAATAGCAGCAATACCTAAAAATTGATAACATGTTGACAGTTGAGAAACTATCTTATCACAGTTATCTCGAAGCTTCAGGCATTACGTACAACGTCTCATCTTGTACTTGAACTCCACAACCCCGTTACTGGGTAATACGATACCCCTTGGTAAGACTGTTTGTCAGACTTTCGGGCTTCTGTCGACCCGCAACGACTGTCAAAGATCCACGAATGACAGCCGGGACCAGCGGCTTAACGTGCTTTTCGAGACACGGAGGGGTCTTGGTATGTAAATATGGTCACCCATCCACGGACCAACCGCGACATGCGTAGCATAACCTGATCGACGACCTGTGCGGCTGTTATTACTTAACCACAAGTGATTGACACTGTGTTACGCAAGGCCCAGAATCTAATGAAAAGTCAAGCGCACGTATTATGATACCTTATACAGACTGATTTTTTAAAGACCAGCCAAATTTAAGGATGTGGTACAGACCATCAAACTGAATAACTTTCTCCATGGGACCAACATCGTAATCGCGAATAAAAATTCAGCCGTCCCATACATTTAGGTCGAGTAGGTATTGAAGTTTTCTATGGGACAGTTGATAAAATTTTCGCGATTACGCTATTTGTCCCATGGAGAAAGTTGTTCAGTTTGATGGTTGTACACATGGCTACACATCAAGTTAGACTGTTTGGACTTTGGACTACTAGAACTTGAACGCTGCGAATCGTGCGAGAGCGTACGATATGTTTTTGTTACTTCGTCTCACTCACGCACGTCGCAGGACTGCGCGGGAGCGCGCGCGTAGGTATATGTAGATAGATGCGTATCATGTATAATATTTTGTAAACAAGTTGAGCTCGTATTACAATACTAGCTTCTGGCCGCGACTTCGTCCGCGTGAAATTCTTGTCCCCCCCCCCCCCCCCGTCGCATCGCATCGCTCGCTTCTCGTTCACGCTTAGTTCTCTTTCTGACTGTATTCATTTTGACCTAGCGTGATGTTGAACCGACCCAAACGTTATCATACCTATTTTGTTGCGGAGTTATTTTAAAATTACGTTATCTCCTAAGATGTTGATTGAAATCAAGTGATGTCAAGGGCAATTTTGTTCACAATTAAATACTTGTGATGAATAACGTATTTATTTGGATAAAGATTAATATCATATTGATAAAACACCTTCGCAGATAATGCATTAATTTCGAACAAATTTGATTACCATAAAAAAGGCTAAAGTGAATCTATCTTAAAAGATAGACATATGCTGTCGCGGACTTTTTTTTAGAACTTTTAAAGAGGAATAATTCCTTGATACATGATTTTTGCGTAACTTAAACCGTTTACGCAGCGCACGCAACGGAAGCTCTCAAAAAGGAATAATTTTTCCCGTTTTTGCAATATTGTCCATTGATGCTCCGTTCCTATTGGTCGCAGCGTGATGTTATATAGTCTTAAGCGTTCCTCGATAAATGGACTATCCAACACAAAAATTATTTTTCATTCGAACCAGTACTTCCTAAGATTAGCGCGTTCAACCAAACAAACAAACAAACTCTTCAGCTTTATAATATTAGTTTAGATCAGTTTGCAGTAATAAATCCATTACCATTAGGTATTTATTATTATCATTTATGTATATTATTATATTATACAGGCTGATTTTTTAAAGAGCAGCCAAATTTAAGGATGTGGTACAGACCATCAAACTGAAGAACTTTCTCCATGGGACAAATAGCGTAATCGCGAAAATTTTATCAACTGTCCCATAGAAAACATCAAACTGAACAACTTGTCCCATGGAGAAAGTTGTTCAGTTTGATGGTCTGTACCACATCCTTAAATTTGGCTGGTCTTTAAAAAATCATCCTGTATTTCGAGCTTGCATACGTGTAGGTTATTCGGAAATCTACATCCTGTCGGATTTTCATACAAACTTTCAACCAACACTACCAACCACCCATTCCATTTCATTCCATTTTTATAACAAAAACACTGAAACACTTATTACATTATTGTCAACCAAAAAAACAAATACGAATTTTGATAGATCTAACTTCAAAACGACGGATTTTCATACAAACTTTCAACCCCTTTTTTACCACTACTGCTGCACTGCTTTTACAAAATCACTGAAACATTTATTTCTAAATAATCATAATATTTGTCATAAATTTTAAACTGTTTGCCCCTTCTTTACGACACAACAAAGCAATCAATACATCGACGTGATTCTGCACAGACTAGTTCCAGCCTGGAAAATATTAAATTGTATATTATGTTTGTTTGCCTGTAAGCTCACGTTCGCACGGACGACGTAAAAATATCGCGGGAGGATTTTATCGTGCAATGGTTTTTAAGAATACATAATTATAACATAGTGCATCCCAGTCCATCGAAAAAACAGACTGTTTGATTTTCGACTGTCGGCGCTAATGTTAAAAATTGCAGTGTTGAAAATCCAGTGCGCGAAAAAAAATCACCGGGATATTTTTACGTCCGTGCGTACGTGGGCTGAGTATAAAGTGTGTGATGCTCTTTCACAGCAAAACTACAGAATCGATTAGGGGTAGCTTGAACCCATAGGATTTTTTATCAAATGGTTCTTATATTACATATATCTACTTATGGCAAATAACACTTAATTACTAAAATCATTAGTTAAAGGCCTATTCTATTCAGATACCTATAAGCGATATTCTATAGATCAGCACCCTAATTGCGTAACACACGATCAATCGGAATCGGTTTCATTTTGACAGTTCAACAACATTCATTGCGTTATTTACGTGTTGAGCAGACAAATTTTTCGAACTTATGAAGCAATGGATTAGCAATTTGCTTCAAAATGATTCAGATTCCGATTGATTGTGTTTTCGCAATTAGGGTGACGGTTGTGGGTAACAACAAAATACGAGCGGTATATTCTGCCGGGTAGGTATATTTTGTATTCTGGTTTCGCGCTAGCCACGGGAGCTTATACAAATACCGCTTAGATTGAAATAGGCCTTTATACATGTTGCCTAAGCTAGCATCACATCCATTGCATAGGTATATCATCAATGTGTCGAAGAAAGCCTTAAATGAATTAACAATTTAAATATACTTCAATTCACAAAGCTCCGTGCGGGGCGTCCGCGTCGGCTGACCGCGTAATAATAGTTAATACTTAATGTAATGATTCATTATAAATTTTGTCTAATTATTTAACGCTTGAACGGCGCGAAATAACTATCATAATCTAAACATAACTACAAGTAAGGAGGAGGAGCCAACAATGGTTAAAAATCTAAATCAACAATGAACATTTAAACAACACAGTTGAAAAACAAATATTCATCCAGTGTCAACCCTCTATAATGAATATGGAAAATAAAACTTGATATGATTTATTGGTGTATGCTACTAATAGATATGAGAAATGTCCTCACACTAGAGTAATTATTATGTAAATCCTACTAATATTATAAACGCGAAAGTTTGTATGGATGGATGGATGGATGGATGGATGTTGGTTACTCTTTCACGCAAAACCTATTGAACGGATTTGGATGAAATTTGGCACACCGATGGTTTATAACCAGGATTAACACAAACGATACTTTTCATTCTGAAATTCCCACGGGGTCGAAACTTATGCGGGTGAAACCGCGGGGCGCAGCTAGTAGTTAGATAAATTATGTTTATGACTTGAAAAAAAGCTGAATCCACATAAAAAAATTGTAAACTTTTAACATTTAAAACAATAAAATATTATTCTTAGATTACAGACTACTATCAAATTTAACAGCTTCGAGTTACTTCGGGAGCCATTATCAATTAAAATAGTTTAAAATTGAAACTCTTATATGAGTAATAGAATGATAGAAATCAACATAGATAAAAAAACAAAAATTTGGAAACAATATTAACAATTGATCTAATTAGTTTGCCTAACTTAACGTAACATAATAGTCGTGAATCCTGGGCGACGTTTAGGAAACCGGCATAGAACACTGAATTGAATACGAGTGAAACTAGCGAATGTTTTTGCCAAAAAAAAGTGCATCTGTGTGCGTAGGCGCAACGCGACAAATGCTGTGATTGGCCGATGCCACGATACGCAGTCCCTTTCCTACAATTCTCTGTATTGCTGGTAGCGTAGTTATGCGTATATAGGGTGTCCGACTTGATGTGTAGCCGTGTGTACCACATCCTTAAATTTGGCTGGTCTTTAAAAAATCAGCCTGTATAATATGGTTATAATATATAATAATTATGTTATCTTCTCAGCGTCTTTGTATACATCAGATCTTAGATATTTGAAGTGGCCCCTGATTAGAGATAAGGGGATGATGTAACACTGCAGTATAAGAACGACTGAGTAGTTTGGCAGTACCGTCGATATGAAGTTATTGGTTCTAAGGTACGTAAATCCGTTAACTTTTGAAAAACAAAACCTTTATATAGTTCAGATAAAAACACGGTATTTTTTTACAATTATAAAAAACAAAAACTATTAGCAGATTACAAGGAGCCTTACATAGGTGCTAGGTTTAACAAATGTCCTGGACCCCAGACTAGCATTCCCTGTGTCGTGGGGTCCAGTCTCTTGCCAAGTAAGGCAAACATTTTCATTTATGTAAGGGAGGTAGTTAATTCGAAACAAAATAAGTAGTGAGGAAAGTTTTGACTATGAATGTGTAATGTGTATGCCTGTTATGAGGAAGGAAGGTCAAAGAAGCGATGGAGGCTTGAGTGAGAGATCATATGGCAGGGGTGACTACCAAAACTACGGCTATAAAAGATACATGGAAGTACTCGTAGATAGCATTATTAGATATGAGAAAAAGGGTGTAAAGTTCACTCATCCTCAATAGAAAAGGGAGAATCCTCCAACCAGACGGGTGTAGTGCCCGACAATTGATGTCAGGACGTGACTTAGACGGATTGTCGAATCCGCTGTTTTACTAAACCGCTAGTCGTTTTACAAAACAGCGCCGTTATGTAAAACAGCTGAATGACGCGCATTCAATAATCCATCTGCGACATACATTTATGTATATGCTAGTTGCACGGTAAACTCTGCTTACGCGATGCAGGCTATTGTGTGACGTCAATGTGATGGGTATTTCGCGCGTGGCAATGTAGATGCCGCCACAGCATGATGCACCGACCCCGAATAAATTGGAAAAGGAATCATGATGAAGCATTGCTTAATGTTAGTGTTTCAATCATTTAGACAAATTGTTTTACTAAGGGCTGTTTTTTCCATTGACAGATAACTTTTATTCCTGGTATAAAATTAAAGTTTGACAGTTTTTGTTTGGAGTAACTGTCAAAAATTTAAAATTGCTCCTCAGATAAAATTATAGAATCTGGCGTTGCAAAAATCAGCCCTTGGGCTGAGTTTTCCATCGCCAGATCAGATCACCATTTTATTCGTGGAATAAAATTGACGTCTGATAGTTTTTGTATTGAATAACTGTCAAAATTTCAAAATAGTTCATCAGATAAAATTATCTGGCGTTGGAAAAATCAGCCCTTAGTACTATAAAGTTATTTATGCACGTACCTATTTTTTAGGTGCCAAATTAGTAAAAAAAATAAAATCTTCATCTTGAAGTAAACAGTACAAAACTGCTTTTGCGACTGTTACAATGACTGTCGCTAATAATGCTACTAACAATAATAATCAGTGAACCTTGGAAATAATATTATAATCTATAAATAGTCCATTAGTTCCCCTTATGAAACGAGTGGGTCGATAAGTACCATATGTGTTGGCAAGCCTGCCGGTCGATTCTGTAAAAATCTCACCGTGAAAACTCAAGTGAAGTGAGCTTGATGTGAGTTGTCAGTAGTGTCAATCCCTAGCATTACTTGGAATGACAGCTCACTTCACCTAAGTTTTTACGGTGAGATGGTTACAGAATCGCACTGCTGTTCATTTGTTTTTTCTGTAATTGCAGTTTGTTGGTGGCAGCCTGTCACGGCTCAACCGTGAGACAGCAGCGAAGCTTCCCGGATGACTTTCTCTTCGGAGCAGCCACTTCTGCTTACCAGATCGAGGGGGGATGGGATGAAGATGGTAAATAGACTGATTATAAAGCATCAGCCTTTTTAAAATACAAGGTTGAGGTATCTTTAGACCATAGGTTCTGATCCTTATTTTGCCCACCGGTTTTTTTACTTACCATCTGTCGCGAATCTGAAACAGCCAAAGTCAAAGTCAAAGTCAAAGTCAAATCATTTATTTCAAATAGGCACATAAAAGGCACTTTTGAACGTCAAAAATAAAATTAAAATAAAATTGATTCTAGTCGCCCCTTCCAAAAGGTAGTTTTCGTATGGAGAAGAATGGGCAAGAAACTCCACCGTTACTCTTTTAAAATGTTTTACAATATTTTGCATACATTATTTATATAATTATATGTGAAGACGATGCACCCAAAAATAAAATTACTAGACCACAATAGGTAAAAAAATTAAAATGGATAAATGAAACCATGACATATAGATCAACTATGTGATAGATACATGGTGCTCACATATTCACAAACATTCCAAAAGTAGACGATTTTCATAAATAAATAAGGAGTAATAAGTCCGATTATCCACAATTATATTTAAACTGTAATATTATATAGTCTTAAAATATGATACATAATTTTCTCTGGGTCTTCTACTGCCCCCCTTAAAGTCTAAAACGCCCACGAGGGGCATTATCGCCCACGTTGAGAATCTATGCGTTAGACCTATGTTTAAACCATCCATTTTTCCATTTCGAACTTAATTCCGACAAAGTTAAAGTTGCCAGCGAGGGCCATCTTGCTCCAGAAATCACTAAATGCGGTTAGCGCTCAACATATTTAAAACATCATTCTTTCTCTTTTATCTTCAAACGATTGACAAAAACAGAACCATGTGTTTACTTCGTATAATGTGCTTAGTGGTTTTTGGTGCGAGCAAGCCTATATGCAGGAATCCGTTGGATGCGAGAAACACAGAACCAGTCGAAATGGAAGTGCTTGGGGGAGAACTATGTCCAGCAGTGGAAGTCTTTCGGCTGAAATGATGATGATGATGAAAGCCTATATTATAAAGTTCATATACAATAACTAGCTCGAAGGTTTTAATGGGACAGAAAATTAATTTGATTTCTGAAATCCGAGTGTGTCTAACGAAATAAAAAAATGGTTATTTATCCAAAAATAAATAAATAAACACAGACACAGTTCAGAACAAATCAATACAATAGAATAAGCATAAAAACATAGCTTGTGTACTGGAGATTTAAGTTTACAAAAAAAAACCTCGTTTTGTTGTGATTTTAATAACTACACTAACTCGATGCCATTTTAGTGGAAAATGCATATAATGTGAGTTCATCGTAAATCCAATTAAACGAAAATTTCTTCATATTTTCAGGCAAGGGAGAAAGCATCTGGGACCGCTTAGTCCATACCAACCCGTCCCTCGTGCAAGACTTGAGTTCCGGTGACATCGCTGCCGACTCCTACCACAACTACAAGCGTGATGTCGAGATGATGAGGGAGTTAGGTCTCGACGCTTACCGGTTCTCATTCGCCTGGACTCGCATCCTTCCAACAGGCATGTCTAACGACGTCAACCCAGCCGGCATCGCCTATTACAACAACTTGATCGACGAAATGTTGAAATACAACATCACTCCAATGGCTACTCTATACCATTGGGATCTCCCCCAAAAACTGCAAGAACTAGGAGGCTTCATGAACCCTCTGTTCAGCGATTGGTTCGAAGACTACGCAAGGGTTGTGTTTGAGAATTTCGGAGACAGAGTCAAGATGTTCATCACTTTCAATGAGCCAAGTCAGATCTGTTTCGAAGGTCTAGAGTTTATGACCAAAGCTCCTTACTTGAACATCTCTGGTGTGGGTGTTTACCTTTGCGCCAAGAACTTGTTAGTGGCCCACGCTAAGACTTACCACTTATATGACAAAGAGTTCAGGCCGTCGCAGAAGGGGCAATGCGGGATTACGATTAATGTGAACTGGTGGGCTCCAGACACGGATTCTGCTGAAGATATGCTAGCTGTTGAACTTATGCGGCAAAGTCAGGTGAGATGACAATGTTTTTCATGTTCTTCTTATTCGATACTGTAGAGATTACTATACTGTGTAGAGGGACTATACTGTGTGACCTGTGTCTGCATGCACACTTGTACACTATAAGATCTCCCGCGCCGAAGGCTAGTCTTCGTTGAGATTAGCCGCCGTGGCCGAAATACGGTCTGGAGGACTTTCTTTAATACTGGTGACTGTTATCTGTAGTCATACCCTATACTCTGCTAAGGCCTGTTTATGGTAATTCGCCATTGTTTCAATGCGATACGCTTCCGAATCGACGTCATTAGAGACCAGAGAGAATATTGCGGTGCAAAAATTCACGTGTTATAAAAAGCGCACAAAATAGTGACGAAAAAAGTTATTGTTTGAATTCATCATCACCAGACTGGCCTTTACTCAACTATGTTGGGGTCGGCTTCCAGTCTGACAGGATGCAGCTGAATACCAGTATTTTACATGGAGCGACCGCCTATCTTACTTCTACAACCCAGTTATTGGGTAGTACGATACCCCTTGGTAAGACTCGTCAGACTCTCGAATTTCTGACGACCCGTAACGACTATCAAAAATCCAAAAATCACGGCCGGGACCAACGGCTTAACGTGCTTTCCGAGGCATGGAGGGGTCTTGGTGTGTAAAGATGGCCACCCATCCACGGACCAACTGCGGCAAGCGCAGCTTAACCTAGTCGATCGAGCCGTGCGGCTGTTATTACTTAGCTACAAACCCCTCATAATATTTATATTACTTGAACTAATCATCTTTATTAATAAAAAGAAGAATGGCAGGACTCCATGCAATCCGGGTGTCGCAATTAGACTTCGGACTTGACGAAATTGTTCGGATTTGACGCCAATTTTTGTATTTAGAACTTTAACTTTGTCGAAATAAGGTTCGAAATTGAAAGAAAGAATGAAAGAAAAAACATTTATTTCGCACAGACTAAAGGACACACAATACACCAGATACGGACATCAGATAACAAATAATTAAAAAACAAATAGAAAGTACATGCATATATAGATCGATGTAAGAAGTTATCGCGCACATTTGAAAAAATACTCTCAAAAGATATCTTGGTCCAATTAAGCTAAAAGCTTATTACAGCATATTTTTTTAATATTGGATTCCGCCAGAAAAACATTGTTTAAAGACCAATGGTGGCTCCGTTTTAAACTGCCATGCTTTTTTAAGTTCAGCTGACACCAACTGATGATTATTTTGTATTTTTTTCCAGTGGGGCTTATACGCCGAACCCATCTTCTCAGCCGAAGGAGGTTGGCCAACGGAACTGTCAGAGAGAATCGCTGCGAAGAGCGCCGAGCAAGGGTTCCTTCGTTCCCGCCTGCCTGAGTTCACTGAAGAAGAGAAGGTTTTCGTCAGAGGAACTCACGATTTCTTCGGTGTGAACCATTACACCACGGTGATAATATCAGCGACGGAGCATAAAGAAGTATATGTTGTACCCTCTTTACTGGATGACATAGATGTTGGCTACTATTGGGATGAGGACTGGCCTAAATCTGCATCACCTTGGCTTGCAGTAAGTGAATCAAATTCCATCATTAGAAACATTTAAACAATGCACCTGAACTTTGTTCATACATCTTTAACGCTTCATATTATACGCTATGTGAATGTCAATAGTAATGTAAATTGTCAATAGATGGCGCCACAGAATTCTTGTTCGCGCTCGCAGTTTTATAAGAAAATAATTCTAACTTATCTTAATACGTATTTCCTCTATATCTATACGGGCTGACTTTGTTTTACCGTCTGAACAAAAACGGTATAAAAAGTGAACGGAGTAGACAAAAAAAAAAGGAATATATTGACGAATTATATAAAAATAGGCACCCTTCTGTAAGTGCAGAAATAATCATTGAATTCGTAGCAACATTCAATCCTTTAGTTGAAGCCATCGGCCAGCTTCAATCAAAGGATTGATTGTAAAAAAAGAGATCTTTCATTTTATTTTATGTGAAAAAAAATGCGTTTTTTATGCGTTCACTTTTTATATCCTGTTTTTGTCCAGACAGACGGTAAAAAAGTCAGCCAGTATAATATGCCCGATAAGTAATTCAAATTCAAAATATTTATTGCTCAACAGAGTACATTTTATACATTTCCAGATGTTAAGTGAATGCGCAGTCCACTGTATTGTACCAATTCAGGCATGCAAAATTTATACTTATAGTTATACAAATTCATAAAATCCAATTAATCCGTTACATAATGTCATAAATTCAAAAAAACAATACCTTGTACAATGATATAAAGGTTGCATATTAGAAAATCAAAACTTTCCTGAGCAAATTTCAAAAGAACAACGTACAAATCAACAAAGTTTAAAATAACGATGGTCATTTGATCAAAAGTTCAGCTGACCAAAGTCTGGAATATCAATGTTTAAATTATTTATTACACTATTGAGCAAATCGTTTAAAGGTCAAAATGGATTACTGGATAAATTATTAATTATCAAATGAATTAACTGATAAAGGTAAAAATAATATTAATGTTAGCGAATAGCGCCTGTCTGATACAGAAAGCCTTTGCACAACATGACCGGTTTGCTAATACAAATAATAATTGCTATATTTAATAATAATAATTGGTTTGCTAATATAAATATAGGCGTTATACTAATGCGGGTAGAACTTAGATAATAAAATTATATAGGCGTCATACTAATGCGGGTAGAAACATAGTTTTGAATGTAAAACCAAACATTTTTAAAAATTACACGTTGTCGTTGTTTTTTAATAATTAAAAATATGTTTAAGTACCCGCATGCGTAACACGCATAATTATATCTTTTTTACATCGAAACAGCTAGGTTAGGTTAGAACTGTGACCACACACGCACGAGCCGAGCGAGCGCAGCGAGCGGTGCCGCGGCAGGGGCCGGCGAGTGCCAGAAACATATTAATCGCGGGAACTACGTCGCCGTTCTTTGGAACACATTAATTTTTGGACAAATTAATCTGTTAAAATTAATAATGATTTTTGATTTGTAGTTAAATTAATGATTAGTAATTAAATTAATGATTTGATATTTTAAAATGACATCTAGCAACTTTTGATCAGTCGTTCATTTGATGTCACATACATTGGGATTTTAAAATTTTTCTCAATAAAACATTTGGTCATTTAAATTTTGTTATTTGGTTTATTGTTCTTTTGAAATTTGCTCGAGAAAATTTTGATTTTCTAATATGCAACCGATATAAAGCAGAGTTTGGAAAACAATTATCTATCGAACCTGCTTGTTTTAACATTCAATCATAATTAATACTGACTATGATTTTATGTCTATGTAGGCTGGTTCGAGGTGGCGCGGGAAAAGAGTTCCTGGAAGGATTTGGGGGACGCCTTTGACCGGCAGCGGGACAGAAATCTAACAAAAAAAAAAAAGCTTATGATTATTTCGCCCATCCGCGCGGTGTAAGACGCTGACAGAAACAAAATAGTGTCAAAATTTTGCCAATTCAATAATTAATACTTCTATTTATTCTACAGTTTGCTCCAGATAGTCTCTATCACACTTTAATCGACCTGAAGGAAAAATACAATAACCCAGTGATCTACATAACTGAGAACGGCTGGGCCACATCACCTGACAGCGGCCTGATCGATGATGACAGGATCACGTACTACAGAGCTTCGATGAAAAGCATGCTGGACACCTTGGATACTGGAGTGAACCTCAAGGGGTACATGGCGTGGAGTCTGTTAGATAACATGGAGTGGTTGGAGGGTTACGTGTAAGTTTGACTTTGGTTTTCGTTTAATTCGCCAAGGTATACTACAAAAAAGTTAATAACATAACATCACACGCCTAAATTCCCCAAAAAGTTAGACAGAGAAGTAGTACACCCAAATGTCTAATAGGGGGCGAGCCTAATATAAATTAATGTAGTCATAGCTTATATTCTTCTCGGGCCGTGGGGTCCGAGTGCTCATGGTTTGTTCAACGAAATCTCCAAAGGACTGGTTGACACTTCCCGTGACCCAAGAGCTGGTTTTTACCTTTGCCAAAGGTTAAGCATTGCCATACAACGTAGCAATCTGCCGCCGGTCTCTTGGGTAGATTACAAGTCGACAGCGATGCGGAGGATTTTTTCGACGCCTTATTTTAGTTAGATAATGGTTTTAGTTAGGACTGGTTATTATATTTTTATTTTAATACTCGTAGTTTGATGGTTAATTTAGTGCAAATTTTTCCAACGCCAGATTATTTTATTGGCGGAATTATTTCGAATTTTTGACAGCTCTGGCATAACAATTTGTCAGACGTCAATTTTATTCCATGAATACAAGTGGTCTGCCGATGGAAAAATCAGCCCTATATGCCTGGCAGTATAAGAAGTTATTCAGTGTATAATATATTAAAATTTATTATCAAATGTCTTCATATAAAACCTACGTGAAGACAGCACTATTTATCTAGCATTCGGCGTTCGAGTTGCTGATCACAGGATCAATATTTTTAATTATATTGTGTAGACTAACAAAAATATTTCTAGGCCGCGCCCACAAACTCCAATAAATTCTTGCCTTGCGGAACTTTATGCAAAAAAAGTAAAATGGACGGATTAACTTTTTAATTTTTCGCAGATCTTGTTTCGGCCTATACCACGTTGACTTCGAAGACCCCGCGCGCACGCGCACTCCTAGGAAGTCCGCGTTTGTTTACAAGCACATCATCAAGAACCGCTACGTTGACTACGAATATGAACCTGAATCTATGACCATGACCATCGATGAAGGACACTGAAGTCTGATTTATTTAAACACTATATATTTATTGTGAAGTAATATAACAAAATTAAAAGAGTTATTGAAGTTATCTTTTTTTTGCCCCACACTAGGAATTATTCCTGTATCGTGGGTGCGTTTATAAACATTTAAACTCACATACACAAACAGCCAGACGAACAACTACTTGTAGGTCATACAAATATTTGTTCCGTGCGGGAATTGAACCCGCGACACGCAGCGCAGCAGTCAATCGCTTACCACTGCGCCAACCGTGCCGTAATTTGCTTTTCGTGTTTTTAATCCGCATGCAATAATATAATGTACAGCCAAAGGTCTTTGACAGCTAATTTTCGGTAGCGACATCTATTGAACGTAACGGTGAAACTATAAGCTCTTATTCTATTACATGACAATAGATTGAATGCCTCGTTGGCCGAGTGGTCGCAAGCTCGATTCTCAGGTCGGGCAAAGTGTTATAAGGCTTTTTCCATCCAAGAGCACCATGTATCTGTCGCAGCCATTATCCTTTGCCACCTTCGTTCCAAAACTCGATGGCACTTATATATTTCGATAATAAAATATAAAAAATAGATGGCAGTTCTCATCATTCATAGATGTTTGATTGGTAAACTTTAATTAAAATTCCAATAAGTAAATTCGTATAATAACTTCAAAATTATTGGAACTAAGTTCTTTAATTTAGTAAAATTGGAAAAAAAAAAATTAATTACTTTCGTGGAAAGTACAGACGCCAGCAGATTAAGCTACCCGAAACTGTCACATTTTCCCAATCAACGTTGAACCTTAATGCTTTAGCGATATAGTTGCAAATCTATTAAAGAAATTTGACAGATTGTAGTAGCTTGGTGTGCTGGCGTCTGTATTTAATAGACTAAAATCACCTTTTCATTCAAAAATGGGTTGAAGAAGAAGACCAACAAGAACATTTCTTTGAAAAATAAATCGAGGATTTAAAAATTGTAGCTCACCAGCATCGAGAACAAATACTTACCTAAATAAAACCCTAAAAGTACATTCAAATTCTGAAGTTATTTAATTCCATTTTATAAGATAACACTAACAAAATAATATCCTAAATTAACTAAAACTATTTACAAACTAAAATATAGCGTCGAAAAATTCATCCACATCGCTGTCGACTGGTAATGTACCCAAGACACTGGCGGCATTGCCACGTTGTATGGCAATGCTTATGCTCTGGCCAAAGTAAAAGCCAGCCCTTGGGACATGGGAAGTGTCAAGCAGTCTTTTCGAAATTTCCTTAAAAATAATTAATTTTATTTTTAATTTCCTTCAAATTCTTGTTTCCAATTTCCAATTAAACAAATATCAACTTTATGGAAGTGAAAATTAATTTGATTTCAGAATGAGCAGTAACACTGAAAAACCAATAAAAACTTGAAGTTGTAGCGCAAACTGAACCTTATGTGTGGGTATTAAAGTTAGTTCTCCGAAAGCACATATTTGTTTACATGTTTGGTAAGTAGATACTACATAGTATTATGACATGGCTAGGTATACCAATTTTCAAGAAAAAATAACGTACTTGAGATAAAATATGTCTGTTTTGAAAACACGTCCAAATAATCTTTTTATCTTTTAAATTATTTAAGTGTGGTCTATCTGATTGAATAAAACCTTAATATTTTGTAAGAGTTCCGTACCTACGTTATTTTACTTTTCATTTGACACAAACGAGAGTCATTGATATTGCTGAAATGGCAGTGGGTTGGCCATGTTTGTCGAAGGTGACAAACATGGCCCACCCCATCGCATCGTATCGCTATCAGTTCGTTGCCGCTAAGTATTCTTTCTGACTTCTTTCTTTTTGCTTAGCTCCTGAGGGTCCTAGCGTGATGTTACATAGCCTTTTTTAGCCTCTATTAGCCTAGATACTTCCTCAAGAATTGGACTATCAAATACAAAAAAAATAATCATATCCGGTTGGTAATTCCTGAGATTAGCTCGTTCAAACAAACTCTTCAGCTTTATTATTAGTATTTAGTATAGGATAGATAGATAAACCGAAAAATGTGTCTGCTGGACAACGTAAATAATGTTACGAGCTTCGGGTTCGTGATAATAAAAACTGCCGATAAAAATGACCAAAAGTTACACTTTAATTAAACAACACTAATAACAACTTTTGGAGGTTCTTGAGATATCAGAAGGTTGAAGAAAATACTCGTTGATGTATGAATTGAAAGATGTATATTTTGGTAAAATAATGCGACTTATATACTATTTACAATATATGACCTAACCAATAAAAACGTGTACATTAAATTAATCCAGCATCTACAAAAAAATATAACGAATAGAATTAACGCATTTTTGACCAATCACACGACAGCGGATTGTTGTCAAATGGTTTCCGCACGGTGTCGCCTGTGTGTTCGTGAGCGCGGCGCGGCGCGTGTGCGCCGAAGGCATAAATATAGGTGCCTAGTAATCCGCGCTTCCTTTCCGAGGCGGTCACCGTCGTGTGAAGATCTATGTTAGCGAACATATCCGGCGCGGCGATAGAAGACAGGAAGTCGCCGCGAACCGAGGTTGGACAACCCTGGTGTTCCTGGAGAACACGATGTCGGCGTGTGGCATTTGCAGTCCTGATACTCCTGTTTCTTTAACGGCTTGTCAAAACGTGGCGTCAGTTCTTGTCAGGGCTGTTTGCTTCCGTGTTTCTTTATCAGATGTCTAAAACGTGGTACTGTGCTATGATGATTGTTGTGGCTACAGTACTCCCCCTCAAGCGAAGCGTACCGGCAGCTTGACGACGCGGCCCGAGCGTGTTGTTTTGCTGATAGTGGGCTGTGACGTCACGATGATCGCAGGTACTGGTGCTTGTTGCTTGGTTGGTGTGGTACTGGCCTTGGTTTGCTCGGTAATGGTAGTGTTTCTTGGAGGTAAGGTATTGGTAATGTTTCCCGGAGGTAAGGCATTGGTAATGTTTCTTGGAGGTACGGTATTGGTATATTCTGCTATGACGTATGCAGGCTTTAGTCGATCGATCGAAATGTTAGCTTGACGGTTCGGTAGCTGTATAGTATACGTTTTATCTCTGCGGCTTATAACACGGTAGGGGCCTTCATACGGAGCTTGGAGTGGTTTCTTAACTGCATCGGTTCTAATAAACACGTGACTGCATTTGAGTAAATCTTGATGCACGAATACGCGCTTATTATTACTGTGATGCTCGGTGACTGCTTGCGGTTTGTTTACTTGTATGATGTCACGCAGATTTTCGACGTAAGTGTAATCCATTGTAGGTGTGTAGGTACTTGTAAAAAAATCCCCTGGTAGACGTAGGTTGTACCCGTAGGTAAGTTCGGCGGCGCTCACGCCGGTGTCGGTGCGCAATGCGGCTCGTAGACCAAGTAATACTGTAGGTAGCTCATTGATCCATGTACTTGCGTCGGATAGTTTTGCGCGTAATGATGTTTTGAGTGAGCGATGCCACCGTTCGACCATTCCGTTGCTTTGAGGGTGATACGGTGTGGTCCGATTTTTCTTGATACCCATTTGTTTCATTAGATTTCGGAATAACTCACTCTCAAACTGGCGACCTTGGTCGCTTGTTAGTGTGGTCGGGCATCCAAATCTTGCTATCCAATGTTGGTAGACGATATCGGCTATTCGAACAGCTGATATTTCGTCGGTAGGGATTGCTTCTGGCCACTTTGTTAGTCGGTCAATCATTGTTACTAAGTAACGATGGCCTTGAGCTGTTGTAGGTAGTGGGCCAACAATGTCGACGTGTACGTGCTGAAAGCGATCGCTTGGCGGGAAAGATGAGATGTTCGAGGATGTGTGACGTTGTATTTTGCTTTTCTGACACTGTATACAGGTTCGAGTCCAACGGCTGATGTCTGCGTTCATTGATGGCCAGAAGTATTTTTGTGTTACAAGTTTGCGAGTCGTGCGCGTACCAGGATGACTGATGTTGTGCACGCTGTTAAAAACTTCTTGTCTGTGATCCTCTGGTATATACGGGCGTATATATGGTGTAGATGTTTCGCAGTATAACTCGACGTCTGTGTTTGGTATTATTATTTTCTTGAGATTGATGTTGTCTTCTTGCAGTAATTGTTCAATGTTGCTGTCCTTTTCTTGCGCGCTGGCTATGTCCTTGAAGTTTATCGCAGATGGGCATGAGATTGTTTCTATGCGGCTGAGTGTGTCGGCGACGATGTTTTGTTTACCGCTCACGTGACGTATGTCTGTGGTGAATTCGCTGATAAACAAAAGTTGCCTCGTTCTTCTCGGTGTTTCTGTATTCGATTGTGTTTTTGTGATTACGAATGTTAGCGGCTTGTGATCCGTAAATATGATGAGGTGGCGTCCTTCGAATGTCTTGCGAAAATGTTTGACTGCCATGTAGATTGCGAGTAGCTCTCGGTCGTAGGTGGAATACTTCTTTTGCGCGTCATTGAATTTCTTGGAATAATATCCGAGCGGTTGCCATGTTTCATTTACGTATTGTTGTAGGACGGCGCCAGCTGAGTTGTCGGATGCGTCGCAGAATAAAGCAAGAATGGCTTGATGTGATGGGTGAGCTAGTAAAGCTGCTTGTATGATGCTAGCTTTACATTGCTGGAAAGCTTGAGTTGCTTCGTCTGTCCACGTGATCTGAGTTATGTCTCGCTTCTTTACATTGTGTAGGTATGAATTGAGTGGTGCCTGTAGTACTGCAGCGTTGGGGATATGATCGCGATAGAAGTTGATCATTCCGAGAAATCTTGTTAATTCTTCGATTGTAGTCGGCTGGGGGAAATCGGTGATTGCTTGGATTTTATGTTGCGGTGGTTTGATGCCTTCCTTTGCTACCGTGTAACCTAGGAACTGGACTTCTGGTTTGCCTAGGTTGCATTTGGCGGGGTTAATGGTGATGCCATTGTCTTCTAATCGCTTCAGTACGATTTGGAGGTGTTCTCTGTGTTGGTCTTCGTTTTCTGATGCCAATAACACGTCGTCGATGAATGGGAAGACAAAATCTAATCCTCGTAGTACTTCATGGATATAACGTTGAAACGTTTGTCCCGCGTTCTTCAAACCAGGACACATACGTGGGAATTCAAATAATCCCATCGGGGTTATTATGGCTGTCTTCTGGATGTCTTCTTCTCTTACGCTCAGTTGTTGGTATGCACGATTGAGATCTAATGTTGAGAAGATAGTTTTTCCGGATAATTGGTGAGTGAAGTCCTTGATGCGTGGGACGGGGTAGCGATCTGGTATGGTGATGGAATTGAGTCTGCGATAGTCACCACAAACTCTAATATCGCCATTCTTCTTGGGGACGATGTGTAGAGGTGATGACCATGGGCTTTTGCTAGGTCTGCACAATCCTTGTTCGATCATATTTTCGAATTCTTTCTTCACTGTTTCGAAGAGATGTGGTGGTATCGGTCGGGCTCGGCTGTGTACTGGTGGTCCTGTTGTTTCGATAAAATGTTGCACGTGGATATCGGAGTTTAATTGCATCGATGTCAATCTGGTTATGCCGGGATATTGGGCTAATATGTCGTGGTATGACTGCGACATATCTATGCTGCGTACGGTGGGCACGCTCGATACTTGTACCGGGGCGTTTACCTTTAAACTCGTCACACCATCGATTAATCTTCGGTTTTTCAGGTCGACGATGAGTTGGTGATGCTTGAGAAAATCGGCTCCAAGTATGGGTTTTGTGACGTCAGCTACGATGAATTTCCACAACTACGGGCGGCGTAAATTTAGATCGAGTGTTAATGTTTTCTCTCCATACGTAGCTATAGTTGTGTTGTTCGCTGCGTATAGTTGGAATGGTGATGGTATTGGTATTTGTCCCTTTTTCCTCGGTAGCACGGATATATTTGCTCCAGTGTCGACTAAGAAGGAGAGTTTCGAGGTTTTGTCAGTGATGTATAGGCGGTGGGACTTTTCTTGAACGCCGGTGTCCGCCATTGCCAACGTTCCGTCTAGTTTTCCGGATTTTGCTTCTTGAACGAGCAAGGCGATGTACAACGCCTAGCTTGTTCTTTGAAACGGCGGTGATAATAGCAGAATGGAGATGGGGAAGCTTCTCGGCTGCGTGGTCGTGATGTGCTGCGGTTGCGAGATGAGTAACGACTGCGGCGATAGTTGTTGTTGTTGTGATATTGTCTTGTTCTTAACTCGGCTATTTCTAGCGATAGCTTCCTTATTTCGCTGATAAGGTACTGCGTATCTGTCTGCGGTGCGGATGGTGCTGGTGGTGCTGGTGCATGCATGGCTGCGACTTCTGTTGCTGCTGTCTGCTCCATTATTTTGTCTGCGAGTAGTCCGAGTTCGTCGAGTGCTGTCTTTATGCTGAACGTTTCGCTGACTGCGAGGACTGAGCGGACGTGTGATGGGAGGTGATTTGTCCACATAAGTCGCAGAGTGGATTCTGGGATTTTATCTGCGGCGAGGTTTCGCATGCGGCGGAGTAGTTGTGTCGGTGTGGGGATGTAGTGTTATTGAAACAACTGTTCTCAAGCGATTACCTTTAATTACTGACTGCAAGAGTATAAATGTGTTAATATATTAATAGAAGATACATTCATATGGATAGGGTCATAGACCTTATACTATAGGTAGTACTACTACACCTCACCTCAGGGGTGATAGAAAAAAAAAATATATAGTTTACAATTTTTTTTTTTTTTTTTTTTTACGTAAATGTAACTTAATATCATTTCTTATGTTACCAAAGGTTTGGTTCTATTTTTATGGATTAAATAGGGTTTATTAAATTTTAATATTTCTACATTAACACCTAAATCATTTAAAACAACAAATGGTCCCTCCCATTGAGGATCTAACTTATTAGCTATTTCATTTCTAATTAAAATTTGTTGTCCTTTACTGTATGTCACATTATTTAAAGACTTATCATAACAACTCTTACGGTTTTGTTTACTTATAAGTAGATTATTACGAGCATCTTGATGTGCTACTTGTAACCTATACTTAAGATCTAAAGGATAACTTTCTGGATTGTACAATGGTTCTATGTACTGACTAACTCTAGATGGTACTATACTAGCTCTACCAAATACCAGTTCGAATGGTGTGTACTTTGTCTCTGTATGAACTGTATTGTTGAAACTGTAACACCAAAATGGTAGCCAGTGACTCCATGTGTCTTTTTGACCATTACACTGTATTCGTAAAAACGATCCTAAATTTTTATGTGAATTTTCGAGCGCACCGATGGTTTGATGGTGATACGCTGTAGACATTAATTTATTTATACATAAAAGTTTACATACCTGTTCCATTACTGACGATACAAATTCTGTTCCACGATCAGTTGCGATGGTATTAGGTATTCCAAATCTTAAAATAAAATTATTAACTAATGCTTTAGCAATACTTACGGTTTCCTTCGTTTTCAAAGGATAGGCCTCTACGAACTTAGTAAGCTCGCACTGCAGTGTCAAAATATAACAATTTCCTTCAATGTCTTTTTCTAATGGACCTACGACGTCCAGATAAATTTTTTCAAAAGCATGTGAAGCCGTTGTAGTTATCTCCATGGGCGCCTTGATATACCTACAATGCTTCATTTTCTGACATTTAATGCATTTACTCACAAATTGTCTAATATCGTTGTCTAAGCCTGGCCAGTAAAAATGTCTCTTAATATTATTGGTCATCCTACGTACTCCTGCATGTCCTGCGGTAGGTAGTAGGTGAAAGTCATGTAAAATATACTTTCTTTCTTCTTCATTATAAATTCTCCTAACTCCTCTCAATACATAAATACGTGGACCGGTCCAATCCTTATTGTCTTTTATCTCTTTTAATACATCTTTAATAAAACTCTCATATTCCTTATTTTTTACTATGCATAGCTCATTTATACCTATTCGTTTACAAAAATGACCTAACTTAGTCACAAATTCGGCTCGCGTAAGTTGTGCTCTAAAGTTAAGATTAATATACAACATCTTCTTTCGATTGTTATAAATAAAACATTCCTTTTCTTCATCTATATTATTTTGTCTTTTTAATTTATTTAATTCATCACTTCCTATAAAACTCATTTCTACAGAATTATTCGGAATTTTTAGTACCTCAACTACTCGTGGTTGATCAGGCCACGTTTCGTCTCGTTTACTAAAACTAGGTGTATCCAATTGTTTTCCTACATCTAAACGTTTTTTCTGAGCTCTAGTCATAACTAAAGAAATTTCATTATTCATCTGTTTTAAAGTATCCGATGTTATATTAATTCTAGATAATGCATCTGCTATGCTATTATCTTTTCCTTTTAAATATAAAATTTTAAAATCGTATTCTTCTAGTGCTAGTCTAAATTTAAGTAGTCTGCTAGATGGGTCCTTCATTGAAAATAAATATATTAAAGGCTTATGGTCTGTCATAATTGTAAATGATTTACCGTATACATAGGGTCTAAAATACTTTACAGCCCAAACAATTGCAACTAACTCTTTCTGAATGGTTGGATAATTGAGTTCAGCTTTATTCAGAGGTCTGCTAGCATAAGCTACAGGTTTCATATTTTGATTGCACAAGACTGCTCCAATAGCCGTCCCTGACGCATCTGTTTGAATGACAAACTCATTATTTTCTGAAAAATCTGGAAAATCGAATACTGGTGGTGTACTTAAAGCATGTTTCATTGCTTCAAACGCACTTTGACACTCTTCAGTCCAAACAAATGGTACATGTTTTCTAGTTAATTTATTTAATGGACAAGTTATTCTTGCAAAGTTTTTAATGAATTTCCTATAATAGTTACAAAATGCTACAAATCTTTTTACTTCATCGGTATTACTTGGTACAGGGTAATTTTTCAATACTTCTACTTTAATTGGGTCGGGTAAGACTCCATTTTCTGATACTAAATGCCCTAAATAAAGAATTTCTTTCTTTAAAAATTTACATTTTTCTGGTTTTAATTTTAAATTAATTTTCCTAAGTCTTTCCAAGACGTCTGTTAAGTTTTTATTATGGATATCTAAATTTCTCCCAAAGACTACTAAATCGTCTAAATATATAAAACATTTATCGTATGTTAACCCAGACATAGCAACTGACATTACTCTACTAAAAGCACTCGGACTTGTTTTTAATCCCATAGGTAGCCTCTTCATCTGGTATTGCCCAGTACTAGTTGTAAACGCTGTATACTCTCTACTGTTTTTATCTAAAGCTACTTGGTAATATCCTTGATTAAGATCTAAATGCGAAAAATAGACTGAGCCAGAGAGCGAATCCAAAATTTCCGTAATACTTGGCAAAGGAAATTTATCGTCTACAATACGGTCATTAAGCTTCCGATAATCGACCACTAGTCGCCATTTTTTATCGTTGCTACTTTTTTTTGGTACCAGTAAAACAGGACTCGACCATTCACTCTTCGCCTCTTCTATAATGTCATTGTCAATCATTTTTTGAATTTGCCTATTTACTTCATTTTTCAAAGAATGCGGCAATCGGTACTGCTTCGTATAAACCGGACTTGTATTTGGTTTTATAGTTATGGATTGTTCATAAACACTTGTAGTCGTTAACTTATCACCTGGTAAAAAGAAAACATCCGAATATTTAGAACATAATTCTTCAATTGATTTCCGTTCGTCCATTTTTAAATGATTTAAATTTAAAATGTTTAATAAGTTCTTTGCTCGTTCTAAACTGTTAGCGTTTGATTTAAAATTGCATAAGTGAAACTCTTCAATTGAATATATCTGTGGTTGAAAAGTTGGTAGGTAAATATCATGCTCGTTAGTGTTCAAAATTTTAACCGGTAATCTATTATTTTTTATTCGTCCAATACATCCCGCTAGAAAAACATTTTCCGCTAACTGTTCGCTATGGATAATACAGTCATTCATATTCTCAATATTTAATAGCAAATAATGTATCGACTCACTTCGTGCTGGGATATGTAACACCTCAGCTGAGTAATCTATGACATCACTTAGTTCTAATGAATAATACTTTCCATAATTAGATAGGTTAATGACATTAGTTTCTAAGTTTATATTTGAAGCGTACTGACAAAGAAAATCTAAACCTAATATTCCATCTGCCTTTAATGGTATGTTATCAAAAACGTGAAGCTTGATATTAAAGTCAACAAAGTGTTGGTCATCACGATGAGTCAAGCTAAGTTGAACAAACCCTGATGAACTAATTTTACCTCCAATACCATTTATGATGGTTTCATCTCTAATTACTGCACTATCGTATGGTAACGCATCTTTTTTAATTACGGACAAAGATGCTCCGGTATCTATTAACCAATAATATTTCCTATTACCTATGTATAATGCTAAAATTTTTGCCTTACCTTGCAAAGCTAAAATGTTATGTTTAAGATCGAAAAAACTGCATTTCGTTTGTTGTAGGCATACTATCGTTCTTATCTTGTTCATTGCTGGAATAAAATATTCTATTGGTACGACCTTTACTACGAGTTTCATTACTCGATCGATTCTCGTTCGAAGTTTGATAATCTCGTCCACGTCCGTTACCACGATAGTTATGGGATGATCGCCCACGTGAGTTATTGAAATCACGTCTGCCGAAGTTATTTGAATTATGGCTAAAATTACCTCTCAAATTATTTGAATTATGCTGATAATGATGTCCTCGACTACGTTGGTTTAACTGCTGACTATGAGAACCACGGCCATTCCTAAAGTTGTTGTTACTGTTATGAAACTTACCTCTTCCGCGGTGTGAAAACTGCATGACATTTTCGTTGGTCGAAGTCGATGCCGATGTCAACTCTTCATCTTTCGCTGCCTGGATCGCGTCCTTTAAACTGTCATAATTACGTGCAGCAATAATCGTACTTAGTCTCGAATCCTTCAATCCATCTGCGAATCGCTTAATTGCCAATTTTTCGTTTATGGGCTTGAGTACGGAATAACTATCAGAATTACCATTTGCTTGCGATATGGTCAGATTAGTAAATAACTTTTCTAATTCTGTTCCAAACTGATCAATTGTACGCCAGCCTTGCGTTGCGTTTTGTAATCGTGATTGTATTGCAGTAAACGATTTTTTTGGTAAAAGTGCAACACGTAAATCTCTGACAAAATCGTTCACAGATGTGTAATTATTGGTTATACGTAATTTTGCATTTTCTGATAATCTACTTTTCAAAACGAATGTCATTAGTAACTTTTTCCCCGTTTCCGACAACATGTCTGCGTACATTTCTATAGAGTCAATGATACTTCTGATATTATTTTCGTTATTGGTCATTACTGGAATCAAACTACATGCCGTTTTTAAATCGAACTCCATGATTGATTCTGAATTTGGACTTGCTTCAGAAATATCACTGTCACTATCACAGTCTGATTTAATTACAGCGCACAAAACATTAATTTGCGAATAACACGATTCTATTTCGCTTTTCGTAACTGATAATGATTTTAACAATTCTGATTTTACTCCTGGTTTTGTAGATAATAGCTTTATTAATCCTTTACTTTTCTCATAAATTGTTTCAACCTCACATAATTTATTCTTAACAATATTAACCTTAAATCGTGTTTTTCCCTTTTTAATTAAATATTTCCTTATTGATATAAGATCATTTAAACAAAGTAACAATTCATCTTCCATTCCCTCATGCAAAAGTAATATATATTAATTAAACCATTTAATACATACCCGATTCTCACAGTGAATTACTGTAGTAGGGGACACAGCGTGTAAGATGATACATGATGATATACGATCACTCAAAACAAACTTAAACTGCTAATTTATCTTAGAGTTCATTATTTTAATTCTTAATGTCTATTATCATTTTATTGTCTCTTTATTTATATGGTGATTCGCGAATTCATCTTACGCACTATAATACGCACAACGCACTTGAGACGCACTTGGTATGCACTTCACTAAATAAATGATACCGCACAGCTGCCAGATGAGTATGATGAATACTCCGACTTCTACGTCATTGGAAGATTTGCTTGCTCTTCTCCGCGAATTGCTCTGGAACGGTTGAACGATCGTCGCAGGCTGTTCTGCAAAATCTGGTCCCTGATCCAGGAATGGTGACAATTCCTGTACTGCTTCCACGCAAAATATATAATGCCAAGACCCAGTAAAACGCAAATTACTATGAGGATAATACCGATCGTCGAAATATGTGCCTTCAATTCTTCAACGTGTGCATTATTGGAACCAGCAGAATTCTGGTTCACGAAGACCGTCTCCTTTTCTACGTTGGAACGACACATTCTCACTGATTTCCGGACGTTAAATTAACTTTTTTTAAATGTACTTGATTCATTTTAATTACGAAAGTTCCATTATCCACAAATATTTTCACGCCAATTTATTACAAAGAGTTTAATTTATTTACTTTGCTTTGGAGCCGTAACACTACGCCGAGATAGAAGTCGCGTCACGCGCCCCAAAAATGGCAAGGGTCGCCATGTGGGGATGTAGTGTTATTGAAACAACTGTTCTCAAGCGATTACCTTTAATTACTGACTGCAAGAGTATAAATGTGTTAATATATTAATAGAAGATACATTCATATGGATAGGGTCATAGACCTTATACTATAGGTAGTACTACTACACCTCATCGGCTTCTGGTCTCCGAGTTCCATCTCGGACAGCAATTTTTGGAACTGCCGGCTGTCTGATTCCTCGTAGGTGGATATGAGCCTTTCTTTGATGGCCTTGTATTGGTCCGTCTCTGGTGGGTTGTATAGTAGGTCCGCGATCTGCTCAACGTCTTGTCGTTCGAGCTGTGCAATGACCATCTGTGCGAGCTGGCCCTGGCCTTTCTTGAGGTCGTTGGTTGCTGCTTCGAAGCTGATGAACCAGAGTCGTGGTCGATCGCGCCAGAAAGGTGGAATGCGCATGTTGAGAGATATACCGGCAGCTTCCGCTTTCGGGACTGGGTTTGATGCTGGGCTGGATTGTTCTTCCGTTTGGCAGGGATTTGACATCTTGAATATCGTGATTGTGGTGATATTGGCTGAGCTTCGGTGATCTTGAATTTCTTCACTGTGTTTTAGGCACGGGGTCACCACTTTGGAGGTTCTTGAGATATCAGAAGGTTGAAGAAAATACTCGTTGATGTATGAATTGAAAGATGTATATTTTGGTAAAATAACGCGACTTATATACTATTTACAATATATGACCTAACCAATAAAAACGTGTACATTAAATTAATCCAGCATCTACAAAAAAATATAACGAATAGAATTAACGCATTTTTGACCAATCACGACAGCGGATTGTTGTCAAATGGTTTCCGCACGGTGTCGCCTGTGTGTTCGTGAGCGCGGCGCGGCGCGTGTGCGCCGAAGGCATAAATATAGGTGCCTAGTAATCCGCGCTTCCTTTCCGAGGCGGTCACCGTCGTGTGAAGATCTATGTTAGCGAACATATCCGGCGCGGCGATAGAAGACAGGAAGTCGCCGCGAACCGAGGTTGGACAACCCTGGTGTTCCTGGAGAACACGATGTCGGCGTGTGGCATTTGCAGTCCTGATACTCCTGTTTCTTTAACGGCTTGTCAAAACGTGGCGTCAGTTCTTGTCAGGGCTGTTTGCTTCCGTGTTTCTTTATCAGATGTCTAAAACGTGGTACTGTGCTATGATGATTGTTGTGGCTACAAACTCAAACCCACTAATTATAAAACACAATCGCTCTAAGCCGCACGTGAAGATCGCTTTTGATGTATTCGCTTGTATCGTAAAACCAAGTCTGATGGTCGTTTTTTTTTTTTTTTTATAAATGGCATATCGTAGTTGACCTTGAGAGGTCGTGACTACTTAACCGGACTATCCTGTGGTTGCCTTAAGAAATCTTAAAGCCTCCAGCCAGGGCTAAAACTAATTAAAACTAGGCGACTGCACGCTAAGGGCACCCCCTGTGAGGTACGAACCTCGGCTTAGGGCGTCGCTGGGACAGGGCAGCAAAGGGACAGGCTGGATCGAATTGATATTATTAGTGCTTTGATGAGCACGGCGTTTCCTAGGACTATCTCTGAGAAGAAAGGCCGAAACAAACTCAGAGGTCACAGTCGGGGGATTTAAAGCTACTGGCTCAGCTACGGCGCGGGCTGACACTTCAGCGGGCAAGGGTCGGGGGGGGAGAGTTTACTTGGGGGCATCGCGAGGGACCTCGGTCGCCGCCGAGGTCCCTCGCGATGCCCCCAATCGGTCGGAATGTCGGTAATTTGTATTTGTGTAATGTGCTGGTTGCCCTATCGCTCTCCTGGAGGAGGGTTATGGGGTCATCGGGGCTGATTGGTCGCGGCTAGTCCCGGCCTTATATAGTGCCGCAGATAGTTCCAGAACCTTCTATTGTAGAAACATCTAGAATGTTCGAGTACATACCGGCCCCGCCTGACCAGATGTCGATAGTTCTAGTAAGTTCTAGCATCGAAATTTCTACTCGATAATAGATGGCGCTAGTGACTCTATTAGTTCTGCTATTCGATAATAGATGGCGCTGGTGACTCTATTAGTTCTGCTACTTGAAACTAGATGGCGCTAGTGGTAACTAATGTCACCATGTATCAGGCATTAATTGTGGCGCGCAACAATGAGCAATGAATGTTGTTGAACTGTCAAAATTAAAGTCATTGCTACTGATAGTGCGTTACGCAATTACCCCCTTGCTTTATGGTTAGTATAGATAGACGAAGATAGATATATACACAGTCTGGCCTGGGTATCGGCCGTAGTAAAGTCGACCGTACCAGTAGTCAATACGTAGTCGTAGCCCGGTAGAAATCGGTGTCCCTTGAGGCAACTCAAGTAGTCCGTGGGTGCGCGATGGGCGTTTGTCTCTGGCGGAGGTTGTGGTCTGGAGAGACCCTAGTGTGTGTCACAGGGCACACGGATCCATGCGCTGGATGTGTGAGAGCAATGCGATTGCTGGTCGGCTGGAGAGCCGTGGCGTTAGAGTGGTTTACTCGTGTGTGGGTTTCCAGGTGTCTAAGGCTCTTAGTGATAAAAATGATTGTTAATGTGGATAACGATGGTACATGGCTCTGGTTGATGATTTACGCTATGATTAGATAGTCAAAATGTGTTTACATGGCTCTGGTTGATGATTTACGCTATGATTAGAAAATCAAAGTCTGTTTACATTATCCGGTAGAATCAATATTCTAAAAAAAAGCCTTCAACTCCAGGCGTACGTACAAGTACGCTCACAATCACATACAAAAGATGCCTCTAAGTACTGTTCCTAACGAGTTAAACGTAGAAGACGATGAGGAGAGTTCCTCCATCGAGTAGTAGAGCACATACCATGGCTATTAGGTCACACTGTACGTACTTGTCTGTAGTCGTATCTGCAACTCAGATGTGAGTTGTTTAGGGGGCGATGGGCAGCTGGTGGTGCAGTGGGGACCCGGGTATCAAAGGAGACTATTGTTGTTGGTCTTGTAATGACCTGGGAGTCGTAGACTCTATGTGAAGTGATGTGTGTTGGTCGTATCACTTGAGGTGGTGACGATATGGGTGGCATGAGTGTCACTAGCTGCTGCGGCAGCCAGGCCATGAGCGTTGTATGTAATCTACGAGTTAGTTGATATAGTTTCTGACCAATTATTACTAAGGCTTAGAGGAATCTTTTGTTATCGATGATAGTTTGGATCAGAGTATTACAAACGAAATTGAGAAAAGTCAAGTAATAGTTTTGTTGAACAGAGTAGAGATTAAGTTGTGTGTGTTGTGTGGGGTTTCATGAGAAACCATAAAGTCTAGGAGTAACTTGGCGATCCGAGGTGGATGCGCAAATGAATTTGACGAGTTGAGTAACTGGAGGTTACTAGATAGTATGAGACACATGCATCTTAGTTGATTGTTTTGATTGTAATCTTGAGATTTGGGAATCTAATAGTGGGTAATGCTCTGAACTCTGCTATTGTTAGTTTGTTCGAGTTTTTATTGTGTTTTTGCCTGTACCAAATGTGGTCAAGAGTGACCGAGCTATGTGATACTTTGCGGGTATGTTTCTTTACAGATTAACATACGAGGACGTGTGTCCAGCAGGATGACCGTGTCGGAGTTATTCGTTTATTCGGAACGCCAGCGCTATCTCGTGGCGCTAGACAGAGTCTAGCCTGAGTTCGTGGAGTGGTACGAGAGCTACAGCTACAAAAGCGGTGTGAGCAGAGCTCTCTGGATCATCGAAACATTGGACATCGTACGAACAACATGTGTTAGAAACTGTCTCGCGATTCCGCATCGTTGAAATGTGTACATACAGTGTGTGATTCGCTAGTGTGACTGACTTGTTCGTGAATTGTAATCTGATTTGACCTGTAAACCGTTTTTCTGTCGTGTTATAACCAACACTACCCATAGTACGCCCACAGTAATTAAAATATGCCTGATGTTAACGAGAGTCAGACATACCTTCTCCGTCATATATATATATATATTAGAAACAAAACGTTGCCCCACACTAGGAATTACTCCTGTATCCCAGACCCGGAACAACTACCTGTAGGCAATACAAATATTTGTTCCGTGCGGGAATCGAATCCGCCACACGCAGCGCAACAGTCGATCGCACAGACACAGCGCCAACCGTGTCGTCAAATAATCATGAACTTGCAGAAATAATGTATAAATAACGTATAAATAATCTTGAACTTGCAGAATCACACAAGATAAAAGACAGCTGATAGTGACACTTGAAGTGGTCCCATCCGAAAGATTTTAGATAAAAATGTGTCAAGATTCCCATAACTCACAGCTTGGTATAAATATGGGTAGATTAGGTCGACTGGTTAGTACTTCAAAATATCGCTGATATGAAGCTACTGGTGGTGCTAAGGTACGGATATTTTGATAATATATTTTTTAGGATTTAATTACACAAATGGGTAAGTTTCATAATTGAAATGAAAACACACAGGACATATTTTTAACCGACTACAAAAAAGGAGGAGGTTCTCAACTCGTTTTTTTTTTAATATTTGTAAAAAAAAATCATTTCAATTATGTTACGAACCCATTTAGGTAACTATATCAATTTCATCACGTATTCGATATTGTTATAACCTCATATTTTTTTTGGTAGTATCCCTTTTTTCCATCTGTATCTACCTACAATGTAGCGATAGTAAAAAAAAAAGCTACTAAACGCCTGAAAAATTAAAACTATTTGGTCCTAACTTACGCCTTTATCAATATCTGCAGCTACAAGGGCTGGCTGGACAAAATTTTAAAACTTATTTCTAACATTTTTTTTATGCAGTTTATTGGTGGCAGCCTGCCATGGCTCGGCCATGAGGCAACAGCGCATGTTCCCGGATGACTTCATCTTCGGGACAGCCACTGCTGCCTACCAGATTGAGGGAGGGTGGGATGCAGATGGTGAGCGGATAATTATATTGAACAAATTGACCCGACAGACGTTGTTCTGAAAATGCAGTTTTCCCGATTTTTCTTCTTGCAAATTTAAATTTTTTTCTTTCTGTTAGTACCTGATGTTAGAACCTGATGTTAGAACTTGATGATAGAACCTCATATTAGATCCTGATATTAAAACCTGATGTTAGAACCTGATGCTAGAACCTGGTGTTAGAACCTGATGTTAGAACCTGGTGTTAGAACCTGATGTTAGAACCTGGTGTTAGAACGTGATGCTAGAACCTGGTGTTAGAACCTGATGCTAGAACCTGATGTTAGAACCTGATGTTAGAACCTGATGTTAGAACCTGGTGTTAGAACCTGATGCTAGAACCTGGTGTTAGAACCTGATGCTAGAACCTGGTGTTAGAACCTGATGCTAGAACCTGGTGTTAGAACCTGATATTAGAACCTGGTGTTAGAACCTGATGCTAGAACCTGATGTTAGAACCTGATATCATGAGCATTTTAAAATAAAAAATTGCCAAATCGGTTCAGACGTGACATAAGAAATAATTGCAGAGTTGCAATCGGCGAGATAACGCCATAATAACAGGTAAGATCGGTAACTCACTCAAACATATTTTCCAGGCAAGGGAGAAAGCATCTGGGACCACTTGGTCCACAACAACCCGACTGTCATCCGAGACGTGAGCAACGGCGACATCGCTGGCGATACCTATAACAACTACAAGCGTGATGTTGAGATGATGAGGGAGTTAGGCCTGAACGCTTACCGGTTCTCTCTCGCCTGGTCTCGAATCCTACCTACAGGCATGGCCAATGAGGTCAACCCAGCCGGGATTGAGTTCTACAATAACTACATCAATGAAATGCTGAAGTATGACATCACTCCAATGATAACTCTGTACCATTGGGATCTCCCCCAAAAGCTGCAGGAATTAGGAGGATTTATGAACCCTCTCTTCAGCGATTGGTTTGAAGACTACGCTAGGGTTGTCTTCGAGAATTTTGGGGACAGGGTCAAGCTGTTCATCACTTTCAACGAGCCTAGAGAAATCTGCTTCGAAGGTTATGGTTCCGCTACCAAAGCTCCCATCCTAAACGCGGCAGCTATAGGAACTTACTTGTGTGCCAAGCACTTGACAGTTGCTCATGCAAAGGCTTACTATGTGTACGACAAAGAATTCAGAGAGAAGCAGGGAGGACAGTGCGGTATCACAATCAGTGTGAACTGGTTCAGTCCAGCAACTGACAGTCCTGAGGACGAATTCGCTGCTGAAATTAGGAGACAAGGCGAGGTATGGTAGCCATTTCCTAATATTCTTGATCAAGTGTATTGAAATAACTTCTTGTAATTCAAAGTCCTAACCACATTTTTTAAATATAGTGGGGACTCTACGCCCATCCAATCTTCTCAGCGGAAGGAGGTTTCCCGAAGGAATTAGCACAGAGAATCGCCGAGAAGAGCGCCGAGCAAGGCTACGCCCGATCCCGCTTGCCAGAATTTACTGAAGAAGAAAAGGCTTTCGTCAGAGGAACTTCAGATTTCTTTGGCGTAAACCATTACACTGCGCTCCTGGTATCGGCGCGCCAATCTGTGAACCCTGTGCCTTCTCTGCAGGATGATATCGATAATGTCCCCTTTGCTGATGAAGACTGGCCTAAATCTGCATCTGGTTGGCTGACGGTGAGTGTCTTTGAACTTTATTCTAGAGCATAGGTTCTCTACGTGTGCAATAACGCCCCCTGGTGGGCGTTTTGACTTTCAGGGGGGCAGTAAAAGACCCACAGAAATTTGTATATCCTATATAATATTACTTGTTCAAATATAATAGTGGCAATAGCTGTTCCAGATTTGCGACAGATGTTTAGTAAAAAAAATTGGAACCTATTAAAATGTGATACATTTTTTTTAAGTAGAATCTGCCTTTCCCCAGTTGGCGCCAAACAGCATCTTCAATACCCTAAACCATTTGAGCACAATTTACAATGACCCGGTCTTTTACATCACCGAGAATGGCTGGTCTACCGAGGGCCGAGACCTGATAGATGATGACAGAGTCACGTACTACAGGGCTTCGATGGAGAGTGTCCTGAATTGCTTGGATGCTGGCATCAAGCTGAAGGGGTACATGGCGTGGAGCTTGATGGATAACTTCGAATGGATGGAGGGCTATATGTAAGTTTGGCTTGCAGTTGTGAAAAGATTGAACAGTCTACAAGTTAGTAACGCAGCTAACTGCCAAGGGTCCGTCTGACGAGCGGTAAGGTCGAGATTAATAGGTACTTTGGCTAAACATTATTCCTGTCACTGTCGCACGACTGTAAACCTATATGTGCAAGATAAAGCCGGAAACATATCTCAGTCATAATACTTAGACGTGCTTAATAACATTTATTAATTGTTAATAATAAATGTTGTTGCACTCTTGGACCATTCACATTAAAAACTCTTCATGTAGACTGTTGCAATGTATGATCGTCATTTGGCATATTATTGCCATAGTCATCCTATACGCCAAGGGAACAACTTAGTTGCCCAGCAACTTTTTTGCCTCTGTCGCTGTCTCCTCGCTGAGATGTGGACGATGTAAACACGGGAGCGACAGCAGCGCTAAAATTTTCGGTTGAGCGGCAACTTTTTTGTTTATACGTGTGTCTTGTCTAATACAAGGGCGACAGTTGCATCCGAACTCGCGGACAAAAATGTCTCCCAGCTGTCGCGTTGCTACATACTCGCACTTTCATATAAGCCTGTATACTTGATGTGAAAGACAAATTAGAAAAGTTGCTCGTGGGCGCTGGTAGTCCCTTACAGTTTGGAGATCACAGTACTTATAATGTGTATTTTGGTATTTTTACTTATAATGTATATTTATGACCCGCAAGCGTTGATAGCGGTTGAGAAACTAGCGGTTTGATTTATAGCGGCAGCGTTCGCGCATTGCGAATCTTCTTTCTCGCTCTCGCTCAGGCATTATAAGGGTTGCGGAAGGGAGAGGGAAAGCGGAAGGGCTTTTGTGTCGCACAGATACTAATAATGAGAGTTGCCAGTAATTAGGCATGAAATATGAACCATAAATAAATATATTATGGCGTTAACACGGCCCATCCCTAGTCCTAAATAAGAATCACCCAGAGTGATGATGATTATAAAACTTATATTTTCATACTTTCCACAGAGAGCGTTTCGGCCTATATGAGGTTGATTTCGAAGACCCCGCGCGCACGCGCACTCCTAGGAAGTCCGCGTTTGTTTACAAGCACATCATCAAGAACCGCTACGTTGACTACGAATATGAACCTGAATCTATGACCATGACCATCGATGAAGGACACTGAAGTCTAAAGTCTCATCGAATTCTGACATTGTTTTGTCTTGTGACTGAAAAATTAAAAGTATTTTGCTGTAAAGTGTAAAGATGGTTTTTATTTCCTCATTTTGGAGCTGTAGATGAAACTAATCCTGCTCTGTTTAAAAAGGTATTTTTTGGGTTTTTAAGCGTGACATAATGTTTTCCAAAAAATTGGTCTGCTTGTCCTATAAAAACCGCTTGTATTATGTAAATCAATAGTAGGTACCTATAGGTACTAAATTCATGAAAATTGTTGCAAAGGCCTACTGAGGTTGCCTAGTGAGGGCGCAGTGGTGGCCTAGCGGTAACGGCAGCGGTGTAGTTGTAGGTCATAGGTTCGAACCCAGACAGGCGCTTTACTTTGTGTAAAATTATTTCATCACCACTGCACTCAAAACGGTGAAGGACAACATTGTGTGGAAACTGGCATGTCCTAGAACCAATAATTGAAGTCCTGTGACATCTACCAGTCCGCACTGGGCCCGCGTGGTGGATTGCGGCCCACTCCTCCCTATCACAGAGAAAACTCAAATTCAATGCAAAGAAAGGAGGCCTGTGTCCCAGCAGTGGGAACATTACTTATAGGCTTATTATGCTGCTGAGGTTTGTCAGTATGCATTTGAGTTGAGTAAGGATCGAGGAATATTCCTCCCTTTCTCTAAATGCTAAAATTACTGGTAACCAACTAACCACATAGAAGATACCTGGTGAATGACATTTCATAGACCCAATCACAGAATAAAGTAATGTTATCGAAAAAAAAAATTGTTACCGGGAAATTAGAACTCTCGTATTAACCCCATGTGAAAAGGGATATCAACCAGCACCTATAAAAATGTTTGAAATTGTAGCGTAAACTGAACTTTATTGTGTGGGAATTAAAATTATTTTTCCATAAACTCATATTTGTTTACATTTTTGCGAATATGTCGCGAATGCAGATTAGTCTTTGTTGCATAACACACTATCAATCTCAGTCTGAATCATTTTGAAGGATATTGCTAATCCATTGCTTCATATGTTCGAAAAATTTGTCTGCTCAACTATGTAAATAACGCAATGAATGTTGTTGAACTGCCAAAATGAAACCCATTGCTACTGATAGTAAAGTACGCAATTACCCCGCTGGGTCGGTTGGTACCTATCCTGCAGTCGGACTGAAAATCCGTTGTTAAAAGACGAGACTGACAACCTTACTGCAGATCACACTCACAATACGTTGTAGAGTAGACGATTTCTTCTAACATGAAGCAATGATTCACAATCGCGTTAAAAATTAAAGAAACCGTGACACACTGTGTGGGTGCGTAACGCAATAGAGTGTGGGTAGCTCACGCTGCTCACGCGCACATTCTCTAAAGTCAGGGAAATTAATTTTTACGTAAATTGACTACCTGTTGAAATTGTTCGCAGGTATATTCAAATTATAACAAATTGATGTGGGTGTCATTAGGCCCTCTATTCACATAATATCATATTTTCAAAAGAGTAGGCATTAGACATAACTTCCCTGACTTTACTTAAATACAATCTGTAGATGACCGACAGGCAAGTAACGTTCTGCTGACGTGGTAGGCTGTGGAATGGACCACCAGTGCCTCATTGCCAACAAACCTTTTGACTCTGCCTTCCGAGTCAAGTGCAGCTGGTACTTACAAACAAATGAAGTATGATTATTTATGCTATTGTCTGGCGAACAAAAAAGCGGTTAATGCCGCGAATGGACGTCTGTTAGACCAATTACAATTTACATTGCAGTGGAACGAAATTATATAAAGCACTAGCTGCGCCTCGCGGTTTCTCCCGCATAAGTTTTGATCCCGTGGGAATATTGGGATAAAAAGTATTCTATATGTTAATCCTGGTTATAAACCATCTGTGTACCTAATTTGATGCAAATCCGTTCAGTAGTTTTTACGTGAAACATTAACAAACATCCTTCCATCCATTCATCCATCCATACAAACTTTCACGTTTATTCAAACTCAAACTCAAACTCAAACGATTTATTTCAAATAAACCAATTACGGGCACTTTTGAATTGTCAAGGTCGGTCAGTCAGATCACACTACAGCCGGAAGCGGAAAAGAAGGGCATCTCCTACCGCGACGTGCTTGCCAAGGCGAGAGCGGCGGTTAACTTGCAGGAGCTCGGCGTGGCTGAAGGCATCCGGCTAAGGGTCACTGCAACTGGTGCCCGGATGCTGGAGGTCCCTGGTGCGGCTAGTGGCCCGACTGCTGACGCTCTGGCCGAAAGGCTTAGGGCGTCCTTAGACGCGGAAGAGGCCCGAGTGTCCAGACCCACCAAGTGTGCTGACATGCGCATCCTGGGTCTGGACGACTCTGCGACGGTGGAAGAGGTGGTGGCCGCCATCGTCAGGACTGGGGGGTGCTCTGCCGAGCAGGTGAGGGCGGGCACTCTCCGCCCTGACCTCACGGGGATGCAAGCCATTACGGTGAGCTGCCCCGTGTCGGCGGCCCAAAAAATAGCCGGGGAGGGCCGAAGGCTCCTGGTGGGCTGGGTTTCCGCGCAGGTGAAACTGCTGGAGCCCAGACCTCTGAGGTGCTTCCGCTGCCATGTGGGCAGTCACGTGGGAGCTAAATGCACCTCGGAGGTGGACCGCAGCAGTCTCTGCTTCCGCTGTGGTCAGCCCGGTCACAAGGCCGGCTCGTGCAACGCCATGCCGCACTGTTATCTATGTGCGGCAGCTGGTAAGCCGGCCGATCACCGGGCCGGGAGCAAGGCCTGCGCTCCACCCGCAAAAGCCAGGGGCAGGGGCAAGCCCCCCGCCACCGCCGTCACCGCCGCAGCCGCCGCCACCACTGCCGTCGCCACTGCCGCCTCCGCTATCGTTGCCGCCGCATCCACCGCGGCTGGGCCCTCACAAGGGGATCAGGAGGGGGCTGTTATGGAGTGCCAATAATGGCCCCATTACGCCTCCTCCAGGCGAACATCAACCACTGCGCCTCCGCTCAGGATCTGTTGCTCCAGAGCATGGCGCAGTGGTCGATTAACATCGCCGTGGTCGCTGAGCCGTACTTTGTCCCGCCCAGAGACGACTGGGTGGAGGACCTGAGCGGCTCAGTGACCCTAATTTCGTCGGCCGCCGCCGGTACCCCGTCCCTCGAGGCTGTCAAGAGAGGACGGGGTTGCGTGGCAGCACGGTTCGGGGAGATAGTCGTGGTAGGGGTATACTTCTCCCCGAGCCGAACTCTCGCCGAGTTCCACAACTCCCTTGCGGAGTTAAGAGTCGTCGTCGTCGGGTTCCGTTCCCTCCCCGTGCTCGTCCTCGGGGACTTCAATGCCAAGAACGTGGCTTGGGGTTCCCGGCATACAGACACACGGGGCAGAATGGTGGAGGACTGGGCTCTGGAGACAGGCCTGGTCGTCCTAAACCGGGGTTCGGTCCCAACATGCGTGCGGATGCGGGGTGAATCAGTGGTGGACATCTCGTTCGCCAGCCCCGCTCTGTCGCCGCATGTCGTCAACTGGCGTGTCTTGGAGGAGGTGGAGACCTATTCCGACCACCGGTATATCCGGTTCGACGTCTCCGCCCAGACCTCGAGCGCGCCGGTCCGACCGGCCCTGGGTGGTCCGCGGTGGGCGCTGAAACAGCTGGACCGGGAGCTCCTCCTGGAAGCCTCGATCGTGCAGGCCTGGGTGTCACCACCGGACAGGCCTGCTGACATCAACGACGAGGCAGAGTGGTTCCGGGAGGCCATGTCCGAAATATGTGACGTGGCAATGCCCCGGGTCCGGCCCGGACGCGCCCGGCGCCAGGTGTACTGGTGGTCGCCGGAGCTGACGTCTCTGCGCGAGGCGTGCGTGGCTGCGAGACGCCGGTACACCAGGCACCGCAGGCTCCGTATCCGCCCTCCGGATACGGAAGCCGTGCAGGCGGAGCTGTACGAGGGGTACAGAGCGGCGAAGACCGCCCTCCGAGCGGAGATCTTGCGGGCCAGGGGGCTGGCCCGCGAGGAGTCGCTGGGGACTCTGAACAGAGACCCGTGGGGACGCCCCTACAAGATGGTGCGGGATAAACTCCGCCCATGGGCTCCCCCGCTGACGCAGAGTCTCCGGCCCCAGCTCGTGGAGGACGTGGTGAGCGCTCTGTTCCCTTCGCGAGGGGAACATACTCCCCCGTCCATGGCTCCGCCTCCTGCGATGCCAGATGCGGACCACACTGACGACGACGACGATGCTCCGGAGGTGACCGAGGTAGAGTTGAGAGTGGCGGTACGTAGGCTGAATGCCAGAAACACCGCCCCAGGACCCGACGGCTTACCTGGAAAAGCCTGGGTCCTGGCCTTGGAGGCTCTCGGGCCTCGACTAAGGGGGCTACTAAGCGCATGCTTGGAGAGGGGCCGGTTCCCACTTCGTTGGAAGACGGGGAAACTGGTCCTCATCAAGAAGCCGGGGCGCCCTGCGGACTCTCCGTCCGCTTACCGGCCCATCGTGCTGCTCGACGAGGTGGGCAAGCTCTTTGAAAGAGTAATTGCAGACCGCCTTGCCGGGCAGCTGGTGCGGGTGGGGCCGGATTTGGCGGAGAGCCAGTTTGGTTTCCGCAGGGGGCGCTCTACGGTGGATGCCATCATGCGCGTGCGAGCCCTCACGACGGGGGATGCTGTGGCCCGGGGTGGGGTTGTCTTGGCGGTGTCTCTAGACATCGCCAATGCCTTCAATACCCTGCCCTGGAGTTGCATCAGGGAGGCACTCGGGTATCACCGGATGCCGACCTACCTCCGTCGCATTGTCGAGGCCTATTTGACGGACAGGGCCGTCATCTACCCCGGTCACCGGGGAGAGTGGAACCGGCGAGAGATGTCGTGCGGTGTCCCACAGGGATCGGTCCTAGGGCCGCATCTGTGGGATATCGGGTACGACTGGGTGCTGCGCGCCGACCTCCCTGATGGCGTCAGCGTAGTTTGCTACGCTGACGACACGCTGGTCCTGGCGCAGGGGAGGTCGCACCAGGCGGCGGCCGAAGCAGCGACACGCGGGGTTGCGACAATTGTCGAGAGGATCCGGCAATTGGGACTCGAGGTGGCATTGCACAAATCTGAGGCCATGTGTTTTCATGGTCCTCGGGACGCGCCACCGTCGGGTTCACAAATAACGGCGGGAGGGGTTCACATCGGCGTCGAGCTGACGATGAAGTACCTGGGACTCGTCCTCGACAGCCGGTGGAATTTCGTGGAGCACTTCCGACGTTTGGCTCCCAGACTGGAGCGGGCCGGGGCTGCCTTGAGGCGGCTCCTTCCCAATCTAGGGGGACCAAACGCCTCCTGCCGGAGGCTCTATGCGGGGGTCGTGCGGGCCATGGCCCTTTACGGGGCACCGATATGGGCGCGATCTTTGAGGCGGCGACCAGCCCGCCGGTTGATCGCGTCCCAAAGGGTCATGGCTGTCCGGCTCATCCGAGGATACCGCACGGTCTCCGCTGAGGCGGCGAGCCTCCTTGCCGGATTGCCGCCATGGGATCTGGAGGCCAAAGTCCTCGCCCACATATGGGAGTGGCGAGAGGAGGCAAAACGCCGGGGCGTTGCTCCGCTGCCGCGAGAAATCACGGCACAGCGGACAGAGCTCCGGCGGGATCTCATAGCGGCATGGAGAGTGCGATTGTCGCAACCCAGCGCTGGGCACGCCACAATTGCGGCGATAAGTCCCCTCTTTGAGGAGTGGCTAGAGAGGCGCCACGGCGCCCTCACCTTCCGCCTGACGCAGGTCCTCACCGGACACGGTTGTTTCGGGAGGTTCCTGTTCAGGATAAAGCGGGAGGAAACGCCAGGGTGTCACCACTGTGGGGATCGCCCGGAGGACACGGTGGAGCATACGGTGGAGGTCTGCCCGGCTTGGGCGGGACCCCGCCGTGTCCTCTTGGCGGCGATCGGCGGCGGCGACCTCTCGCGTCCGGCCCTCATACAGGCCATGGTCCGGAGCGAGAGTGAATGGGAGGCCGTCACCTCCTTCTGCGAAGCAGTTATGCTCGCGAAGGAGGAGGCGGAGCGTGCGAGGGAGAGGCAATCGCTGCACCCTCGCGCTCCTAGCCGCCGCAGGAGACGCCCTGGACGGGAGTCAACAGCCGACTCCCGGCCACCGTAGGCGCGGGCTTGCGGGCGGCGAGCTATGGGCAGCTCGCCGCCCGGTAAGGACCAGGCCCGGGTCGACGGCGCGTTGTGTTCCACGCGCGCCTCAAAGAGCTGTCAGCACGAACTGACGGGGTCCGCTAGGGCCGATGCCGCCGGGGCTGCGGGTTGTTCGAAAGAGATACCGTGGCCCCTGGCACAGGCAACTGAAGGAACACGGGTGGGTTTTAGTCAGTAAAAGTCTGACACTCCCTTCTGCTCCGCCCAGAGCGGGAGGAGTCATTTGATGATTTCCCACCCAGAAAAAAAAAAAAAAAAAAAAAAAAGGTCGGTCAGTCAAAAAGATGAAGCTAGTTGCCCATTCCAAAGCGTAGTAGGTACCTATGGAGAAGAACGGGCAAGAAACTCCATGGACACTCTTTTAAATCATAATAATATCATTCATGTTCAAAATTATGCATGTGAGAACGATGCAGAACGTTAAAAGCGTCCGTAATGAAAAGATAAAAAAAAAAACAATTCAAATATTAATTTAAATCAAAATAAGCCATGGCAGCAAAGAGTTGACCAGTCCCTACTGACGGCGCCCGTTCACGAACATGACGCATAGATTAGCACCATTCAGCTCAACCATTTTGAAGGGAGCTAAATGATCCAACACATGTGCCACCATCAGCGAGACATTAGAGTGAGCATGACATACTCTCATCCGCCAAGGCACATTCAGGTCAATGAAAGACGTACCCAGTAAATGGTAGCTTTATAGTATGTAACATAGTACTCCCATACGTTCTATGCAATTATACAATACTAGGAGATTGAATTTATATAATGCAAACATAGTATTTTAGAATCTTCAGCAGCTCCAACAGTATGTAGGTTGGGTAGGCGTGTGTGAAGTATTTTCAAATGCTAATGAATTTATTTATGCGTCCTGTGGAGCAGGACCAGCGTTTAGCCAAGCATTTTTGTCAGCGATGTAATCCCCCAACTTATAATATGCTTGGCTGCATAGTGTGCGTTTTATGCAAGATTTGAATTTCGTTTCATTGAGTTGGAGTATGTGGGGAGGTATTTTATTATAACATTTTAAACAGTACCCCATGAAGGAAGAGTCTACTTTAGCCAGTCTGAAACCTGGTTGAACTAATTGGTCCCTATTTCTGGTTCTATAGGCGTGTCTGTCACCTCTTTTACAGAAAAGATTTCAATTTTTCCTTACGTACATGATGTTTTCATAGATATATTGACAAGGTACCGTCATGATATTAATATTTTTAAACAGTTTCCTTAGAGAATCGCGCCTGCGTAGGCCATATATTGCTCTGATGGCTCTTTTCTGCAGAATAAAATTGGAATCAATATCTGCAGCCCGTCCCCATAGTAAAATACCGTAAGACATGATACTATGAAAATAACTGAAATAGACCAGTCTCGCGGTATCTACATTAGTAAATTGACGGATTGTTCTTACAGCATATGCTGCTGAACTTAGCCGTCTTGCAAGAGATGTTATATGAGGACCCCATTGCATCCTTCAGTCGAGCGTTATCCCCAGGAAAACAGTTTTATCGACGAATTCTAGTTTCTCTTTATTCAATACTATGTCACAATCACTACTTTTAACATTCGGTAAAGCAAATCTTATGCATTTAGTTTTTTTCCCATTTAATACTAAATTATTAGCAGTGAACCAATTTTGCCCTTGCAGTAGGGCGTTATTTACGTCGTCAAGATTTGATGCACGTCTATTTATCTTAAAAATTAAGGAAGTATCGTCAGCAAATAACACCATTTGTGGTTGGTTTTTTAATAAATGGGGCAGGTCATTTATGTATACTAAAAAGAGGAAAGGACCTAATATTGAGCCTTGTGGAACACCCATTCATACTTGTAAACCAAGTGAATTGACACCATTTATTTGAACTTTTTGTTGTCTATCATGTAAATAAGATTTTACTAAACTGAGCGCAAGTTTACCTAGTCCATAATGCTCAAGTTTCAAGAGTAAGGTTTTGTGATTAACGCAATCAAATGCCTTGGAGAGGTCACAAAATATTCCTATGGCATCTTGGGCTTCCTGCCACGTTGTAAATATGTGTTTTAATAAAGTGACACCGGCGTCAGTCGTACAACGTCCTTTGGTGAAGCCATATTGCTGATCGTGCAAGATTTTGTTGTTGTTAAAATGATTAAGCATTTGATTGAGCATTACCTTTTCGAATACTTTGCTGAAAACCGGCAACACGGATACTGGTCTATAATTATTGGTGTCTTTGCAGTCCCCAGATTTAAAAAGTGGAATAACCTTTCTATATTTCATTAAATCTGGGAAGACTCCTTGATCTACACACAAATTAAACACTAAAGCTAAGTATGGCGATATAGTCTCGATTATGGATGTACAAACTTTGATAGACATTCCCCATAGATCTTCGGTCAATTTGATTTTGATTTGTCTATAATATTCTAATAATAATATATAATATAGCCCTGACTACCGATAGCTTGGACCCTGTTCCCGATACCGGTGGGCTACTATTTTTTATATTTTTAAATGTTTTTTTAATCTTTTTGTAAAAATATTTAAAAATGTAATTTGTATGTTTTAAAATGAAATAAAGGATTTATAATATAATATAACATATAATTTAGTATATACACATATATTAGTTTAGTAGGAAGTAGGATAATGAACTTTATGTCCATGGTGTAACGAACAAACTAGATACGAGCTGCTAGCTGCGGGAACTCCCGATAATATGCGAAAATTCTCCGGAAGACGCGCGAGCGGTTTTTTGGCTCATATCTAGTTTGTTCGTTACACAATTGACATAAAGTTCATTATACTTAAACAATTTTGTTACAAAAAATCGTTTCTGGTCCTTTCCGGGGCAATGTAAATTGAGCCTAAGAGAAATCGCATATTCTATGCATTGCCATCCAAGTCAAATAATTTATTTTAAACTAGCGGACCCGGCAGACGACGTCCTGCCCGAAAAAGCAAAGCCACCTACCGGGTCCAATTGTGTATACAAACCTTGTCCTGGCAATAACAAACACAAAGTTATCCAATTTGGTGCAGTCGATCGGAAGTCAAGTGCGTACATACATTTCGGTGATTCATTTTTATTTATACATATATATATGTATTCATAGGTAGATACAGATAGGCTCATAAAAGGCACTATTGAATGCGAAAAGGACATCATTAATTTCGTACCCAAAAATAAAAATATGATTTTTGGCATTTTCAATCTCAAATAGCAGGGGCAAAATTAACCCCCCGGGGGTTAATTTTGGACTTTTCCTGTAATAGTAAAATGTGCTCAAGAGGTCATTTCCCATAAGAAAACAGTATTTTTTCCCATAAGAAGGTTATATGAAATATAACATTAGATCACATGAGAACATGTTACTTATGTTTATATTAATGTAAACCTTATTTCAAGGGATATTTTACTATCTGTTACTGTGCCATTAAAACAAACACACACAAACAAACAAACACACCCATAAAAACCCATGATAGTAGGTATAACATTGTCAGAAAGACTCTGCTTTAGATAAAATCACACTGTTTAGCGTAAACATGTCAAGATGTATCGCCAGATCTTCGATCCATCTTTATCGAACTCGAGATAATCATGAGCTGAAAGTTTCAGAGGGGTTCTGTATGTGATTTACTACTGATTAACTTTACCTACACAGCGTTATAGGTACGCTGGTGATGACGCCAAACAAGTAACCGAATTCTGGGCCGAGTCCATTTAGATTGTTATCGAAACGCTAAAGAAGAGGTCACTAATTTTTTCATTTCAGCTGAAAGACGTCCACATCTGGACACAGGCCTCCCCCAAACACCTCGACTCGCATCCAACGGATTTCTGCTACCATGCACACGCGCAACCACCACCAACCACCACCACCACCATGCGCATGTTTACTCCCAACTTGTATTTTTTTTTTTGTATGTTTTTCGTCTTTTTATATTCATATTCATATATTTATTTGCATTCCATAATGTTGTAGAGGTGTTACAATGGCTTAAAGCTATGGTACAATTATGGAACCTGTAGGGCACAGCAAAAGGTATAAAAATAAAGATTAAAATAAAATAAATTTAGAAAACAAATTAACAATAAGCAATCTTTAAAATATGTCATTAACATTAAATTTTTATAGGTAAATATAACATTTTATTTCATTGAGATCAATCTGTTATAGTTGTACATAATAATTATTTGGTAAGGTCAATTAAACATATATCTATTATATTAAAATATTTATCTATGTATGTATGAATGTATCTATACAACAGCATGCAAAATTTTGGATGTGCTTTGATTCATAGTTATTGAATGTATTCATTAAAATTTGTTAGAAAATGTCAATAAAAAAAGAAATTACAAATGTCAAAATAAGAATACAGGCAAGTCAAAATTAATAAAATTACAGGAATGTCAAAATTGATTAAATGACAGAAATGACGAAATTGATTGAATTACAAAAATGTCAAAATGAGTTAAATTACATCCTTATACTTATAATTTTCATTTAAGAATTCGCTTATACTGTAGTAGCATTTGCTTACAAGGAAAAGCTTCAATTTATTGATGAAGATGTTATATTTATTTGAATTTTTTATTATTTCGGGTAACTTATTATAGATTTTTATGGACATGACGAAGGTACTAGTGGAGTGCATTTTTAGTCGCGATTTAGGTAAGTTTAGTCTATTTTTATGTCTTAAAATAATGTTCGTTTGTATGTCCTCTCTTTTTGTAAAGAACTCTGGATACTTGCGTACGAACTTGCAAACTTCAAATATATAGAGACAGGGTAGGGATAAAATCTTTAGTTCCTGAAAGTGTGGTTTACAGCTATTATCGGTGGCTTCAATATTTACTAGGATTCTGATTAGCTTTTTTTGTAGGGTAAATAGCGTGGGCGCGTCGGTGCTGTTGCCCCATAAGATGACACCGTATTTGAGCCATGCGTATGCGTAGTGCGTTACTAGAGCTGTTTTAAGGTCTGTCGTTTTTTTAAACTCGCGGAGGGCGTATGAAAATTTCGATATTTTTGCTCTTATTTTCTGAATGTGTGACTTCCAATCAATGTGTGTATCAATATTTAGGCCTAGTAGGGTGAATTTGTCAACTAATTCTAATTTATTATTTTTGAAGCTAAAGTTTATATTTATTGGTATTTTTTGGCGAGGGTGGAATGAAATTATTTTAGTTTTACTGAAGTTAATTTCTAGGTTGTGTTCAGTCATCCAATTTATTGTAGAATCTAGTACGGAGTTTAATTTATCATTTAAATTGGTGCTATTTTCGCATGACGTAAGTATAGATATATCATCCGCAAACAGGACACATGGTTCATTTATATTATTAGGAAGGTCGTTTATGTAAACAAGAAATAAGAAACACCCTATTACGCTTCCTTGCGGGATTGAGGCGGTGATTTGCTTGTTGTCGGATCTGATTAATTCTATTTCATTTTTGTTGATGTTGTAATGCTCAATTTCAACTATTTGTTCCCTATGTTTCAAATAAGATACGAACCAGTCATAACATTTGCCGCGGAGTCCTATACTATAAAGTTTATTTAATAAAATGTCAAATTGTACTTTATCATATGCTTTAGTCATATCCAGCAGAAGTCCTACCGCGTACTTTTTATCATTAATGATGTCAAGGGCTTTTTGAATGTATTTGTAAACGGCTAAGATAGTGGAACGGTTTTTCCGGAATCCGTTTTGGCAGTCATTAAATATATAATATTTTTCACAAAATGCGTATACCCGATTACACATGGCTTTTTCGAATATTTTGGAAGCTGTCGGTAAGAGTGCAATGGGGCGGTAATTATTTTTTTTTATGCGTCATGTTTGCCGCAAATCTTTTATTTTTATTTTTTTTAAACCGTTACCCCACGCTAGGAATTACTCCTGTATCGTGGGTGCGTTTACAAACATTTAAACTCACATACACTAACAGCCAGACCCGGAGCAACTACCTGTAGGCAATACAAATATTTATTCCGTGCGGGAATCGAAACGGCGACACCAACCGTGTCGTCAACGTCAACGCTACGTCTTCCGGTACGCGGTCGCCACTCCAGACCTTTCGGTATTGTATAGGGCGAGATAACTCCAAACGGACTAAAATTTATACGAATAATAACAACGTGGAGTTTCTTGCCCGTTCTTCTCCATAGGAACCGACTGCGCTTTGGAATGGGCAACTAGCCTAATCATCCTGACCGACCATCCCCTTGACAATTTAAAAGTGCCTGTAATTGATTGATTGAATCCTTACATCATAATTTCTTTGGTGCATGTTGGGTGCGCGTACGTAAAATAGGACGCTTCGGAAATGTTGCCACTACATAAGCGTAAAACGTTTATTGAGGATGATATTCTCTTAGCATGTAATATCCTCCTTTTTGTTTATTTTTTAGATTCCTGTTTGTTTGTGTTTTAAATTTGATTGTATTATTTCGCTGTACCAGTACAGCGTCCTAGTAACTGTTTCTTTAAAGATAAAAATAATCGTTTTATACGTGTTGATGAATAATTGTTTGCTGCACCGGACGACGTCATTACGTCGGCGCCGGCTGTCGCTGAAAACAAGCGCTGGGGCTCTGTCTTGCATAGGGTCGCAGCACAATGCTGAGCGATAGCCGTTTTGCGTGGATGTGACGCATGTCAACCATTTTGAATTGTTTTTTCTCTTTATTAAATTTTTATGTTCTTTTTTGCGTCATGTTTACCGCAAATAAACGTTTTTTCTTTCTTTCTTTCTATTTCATCATCATTTTCTGCTTCCAGTCTAACCGGATGCAGCTGAATACCAGTATTTGACATGGAGCACTGATGATTTATTTGAAATAAATACCACTTACTGAAGAATGGGTGCACTACTTTCTACTCCTTTGGTTCACACAAACGTAGAGTCATGGACGTTTGTTTTTTTTTTCCGTTGTGGTAAAATCCTACTTATACTGCAGTGCCCATTCTCCTTTATTATGCGCTTTAATAATTTCTAACGTCTCTTTGTAGGATAAAATCAGGAATGAAATTATCCGGAAAAGAACCGGAGTTACGGACATAGCTTACAGAGTAAGCAAACTGAAGTGGCAGTGGGCTGGCCATGTTTGTCGAAGGACCGATGGCCGGTGGAGCAGACGAGTGCTGGAGTGGAGACACCCCCCAGGTAGATAGACGGACGACCTTAAGAAGGTTGCTGGGACGGACTGGATGCGGAAGGCGGAGGACAGGGTGGTGTGGCGCAGCCTGGGAGAGGCCTATGTCCAGCAGTGGACTGCGAAGACTGAGTTAATTGATTGATTTTCTAACGTGACGATAATATTATCGTGGGAGTCCACGCCCATTAAATGTATGGAAATACGAGCACATTATAATGTTATCGTGGATGGTTATTTAAAAGCATCTTCATGTATTTTCAGACATTTTACTTTTCAGAAATTTTTGTCACGTTAGAAATTATAAAAATTTGACTTATGTACATACCAGCACATCAAGCTAGCACAAACTGTCAAATTTCTTTAGTAGATTTTCAACTTTATCGCAAAAGCATTAGGTTCAAGGTTGATTGGGAAAATTTGACAGTTTCGGGTAGCTTGATGTGCTGGCCTGGCTGTCACATAGTTCGCCAATGAAGTGCCTAAATACATGGTTTAATTGTTTGCAATGGAACCCTAAAGTAACTGAGTAGCTTGTTACGTAACCTACCTCCTTGACTTTTGATAACTGATAAGGTATCAACGAAAACATAAGTATTTTCTTGTTTAGATACTAATATCCAACTACGGAAAAAAATAATTCAAATCTAAATTTTTTCATAATATTTTTCTCCTTAATAAATACTAATAAATAATCTATACAAATAAACAAAATTGAAGTATCTGTTTGTAATGTCAATGTAGCTGTTTTTTTCTAAAAGCAAAATATGAAAGTACTTTTTCAAACAAACATAATTTTATTTTATTTTGTCTGCTTGTCTATCAGTTTGTTCCGGCTAATCTCCGAAACGGCTGGACCGATTTTGACGGGACTTTCTCTGGCAGGTAGCTGATGTTATGAGGCGTAACTTAAGCTACTTTTATTTTAGAAAAATAATTAGTAAAGAGACACACAACAAAAACCCGAAGCCGACCCCAACATATTTAAAAGGCTCGCAGATGATGTCTTTTCGTTGTGTGTCATCATCTGCCAAGCCATTTCCCAACTATATTGGGGTCGGCTTCCAGTCTAACCGGATGCAACTGAATACCAGTATTTTACATGAAGCGACTGCCTATCTGACCTCCACAACCCAATTATTGGGCAATACGATACCCCTTGGTAACACTGATTGTCAGACTGTCGGGCTTCTGACGACCCGTAACGACTGTCAAAGATCCACGAATGGGCAGCTAGGACCAACGGTTTAACGTGCTTTCCGAGGCACGGAGGGGTCTCGGTATGTGAAGATGGTCACCCATCCACGGTCCTACCGCGGCAAGCTAATCGATGGACACACAACAAAAACACAAACATCACAAAACCTCATTAGGTTTGTCCGGATGTTGAAACACTTTTAAGCAATCTTAATACTACGTACCTAATAATTATTATTGATTTATTTATAAAACATTGAGAGGTATCTAGTTAATAAATAATAACTGAAATGTACAAAAACGACGGGTCAGGCATCCCGTCGATTTTAATTTGTTTTTTTTTTATTTTATAATTACTACTACTTTCTGTCGGCGTCTTCGTCCGCGTGTAATTTCGGCCCCCCTTACGTACTTCGTTTTCGCTCAGCAATCTTTTCGACTATTTTTCTTTTTTCAAGTCCGACTGGAACTCGCAGAACAGATGGCCGATGGGGCCGAAAGGTTCTGGAGTGGCGACCGCGTACCGGAAAACGTAGCATTGAAAGGCCTCGCCACAAGGTGGACCGACGACCTTGAGAAGGCCGCAGGAACCCGTTGGATTCGAGAAGCACAGAACTGATAGAAGTGGGGGTGCTTGGGGGAGCCCCATGTCCAGCAGTGAAACGTTTTTCGGCTGAAATGATGATGATGAAGTTTCAGAGTTAAGCGCGTTCAACCAAACCAACAAACAAACTCTTCAGTTTTATTATTAGCTTCTGCCTGGTAATTGCGTAACACACTGACAGTAGCAATGGCTTTCATTTTGACAGTTAAACAACATTCATTGCATTATTTTCGTTGCGAGCAGACAAATTTTTCGAACATATGAAGCAATGGATTAGCAATGTCCTTTAAAATTATATTAGATTGTGATAGATCGTGTGTTACGCAATTAGGGAGCAGGACTTCGTTTGCGTGTAATTTCTTGTTCCCACGACGTACTGCGGGCGGTACGATACGACAGAGTGACGGAGTCGCATCGTATCGCCCGCAGTACTACTTTGTTTTCGCTCAGCAATCTTTCTGACTCTTTTTCTTATTGCTCGGCTTCTAAGAGCCTAGCGTGATGTTAAATAGCCTAATAGGTAATAGGTAAAACGGGCTGGTGTCCGTAGCTCCACGACAATGCGTGTATTTTGCGTACGGGTGGGAAAATCGATCATTCGATCCAGCCCAGCTCCTCAAGGAAGGCCAGCAACGCCTTGATGTTACTGACCGTCTCACGTAGGGTACCTGGGTTACCGAAGTACTTTGCCCTGTACGTGGCGACCACCGGGCAGTTCAGCAGCACATGCAGGCCCTGCACAGCGGACTGTCTGTTGCTCCTATGACTTAGAGGTGTTTGTTAAATGACCCATGGCCAGTTAAAGCTGCAGTAACTGTACGCAGCTTTAGTTTATTTAGACGGAGAACCTGTTTCGTAAGGCGGCCATCAATTGTGGGAAGTGCTTCCTTGGCCTGCCTACATTCACCTAGCTCCGTCAAAAGTTTGTTTGTGTGTAAGTTTGTGTTAAATAGCCTATAACTTTCCTCAAGAATTGGGCTATCAAATACAAAAAGAATATAGCTACGTGGTAATGCTGCCAGCCTTTTGGGCACTTATCCCATTGACCATTGAATTTTTTGATGTCCAATGAGCTCCTGTCTTTTTCTTAAATTTTTTATGATATAGGTACTTTTACTTTATAATATATATATATTTTAGTGTTAGCTTGTAAAATTGTAATGGTGATGTCTTTGTGAATAAAATATTATTTCAAATCCAACTGGTAGTTTCAAAGATTAGCGCGTTCAAACAAACAAACAAGCAAACAAACTCTTCAACTTTATTGTTAGTATAGATTTATTATTTCCAATAAAATTTTCGTCGGAAGATCGTTAATTAGAGTGAGTTTTAAATAAATAAATAAGCGTTTTCCCGTAATAGTTTTAGTATTTCGATACTGCCAGTTGGATTAGGCTGCAATTCTCGATACATAATTGTAACATCACGAACAATAGATATATCGGAAAAATAATTCTCCTAACCATCATTTAGGCAAGCGATGCCGCGGGAATATCAAGTCAAAAGAAAAATTTACATCATTGAAAGTGTCCATTGAACTTCAGAATTAAGATAAAAACACCAAGTAACAACGTTCAGATTAACGTCTCCATGTATATATATTGTAAATAAATAATAATAAACTGCTTAGTGGTTCAAAGTGCCAACATGAAGCTGCTCGTGGTCATAAGGTACGCAAAATTGATACTTAAATAATGATGCAATAAGATGATGAACTGTGTGAATGATGATATGGCTAGAAAGGGATTGACTGCCGAGATGACGACTAATAGAAAAGTAAGGAAGAAAAGGACATGTTGCGCCCGACCCCTAATAAACTGACAGGTTGTTATTAACTTATTTATTTATTTTACTTCGATGGTCTCAGTTTATCATTAATAATAATAATAATAATAATTTATTTATTTCCAAGTATATGGTATTTTGAGATCTTACACTAATAATGTCCCACATATACTACCATTGCTGGCGTAGAAATATAAAAAAAAAGTTAAGCACATTCAAATCATCACTAAATTAATTAAAATGTCAAAAAGTAAAATATAAATTAATTTGTTATGTCCAAAATACAAGTTCTTAAGTCAAAGTAATACAGTGATATTAAGATTAATTGCAATGTCAGGAAATATAATTAAAATGTCAAAATAAACAATGTTATGTCCAAAATATAAGCTCTATAGTAAAGTAATAATTATAGATATTATGCCAAAATACTAATAACATAGAATATTCATTACAATGTCAAAAATTATGATTTAGAAATTCATTAACTGAATAAAAGCACATTTCTAATAGCCAAGCAAACATTTTACATTTAAATTTATCTATTGGTAACATAACTTATCTTTTAATTTTAATTTATCTATTGGTAACATTTGTGACTTCAAGTGACAGCTATGTGAACAGCACCCAGGAATGCATAAATATGTAAGCTGTCACGCCCTTTATGCCTGGAGGCTTTAATTTGGGTAGGAAGGTTTTATTTACATTTTAATTTTAATTAATTATTTTTTAGCTTGAGTACGTATAGTTTTCGTTATATTTGTTGGTATATTGGCGTGGCTAGCTGACATATGGCAAATAATTTAATTTTATGTTCTGGTCTTGTAATGTTAATTACTGAACATAGGTACCTAGTATTGTATACAATCAAGTATTTTCTAACTGAACAGAGAGCTGTGCTGCTGGCGAGTTTGTTGCGCCACTTCTTCTTCCCAGCGATAGCACTAGGAAGTGGTAAAACATATAAACAAAATATTTTGTTATTTAATAAAATAAAGAGGTTTTATTGGTTACAATGATAATAACTGTGAACTTGTTGCCCTTGATTTATCTGCTTGTATAGAAATGAACTATTCCTCTGCAGTACATTATAAGAAGTTAACACGGCTGATCGGATTAATTATGAATTGTGTACGTAAAATATGCTTAAATTATTTTCGATTTGAAACTTTATAAATGGTCCTTAAATCCGAGTAAGTTTTATTGAGTTTTTTAATTTATTTTTCGTATCCTGCCATCAATTACATATTATTTACATAGAAATCAGTTTATGGTTTCAAAACAATGTGAAACAAAAAATGTTAAATTATATTATTATCCGACAGCGTACAAAACATTGGTTCGAATGAAGTAACTACTTTTTTTTTTTTTTTGTGTGGGATATCATCAAATGACTCCTCCCGCTCTGGGCGGAGCAGAAGGGAGTGTCAGACTTTTACTGACTAAAACCCACCCGTGTTCCTTCAGTTGCCTGTGCCAGGGGCCACGGTATCTCTTTCGAACAACCCGCAGCCCCATGAAGTAACCCCTAACACCTCAATTAATTTGAAACCTTAACTTTGATCCGGTAGGTAGGCTTTTAATGTGATTAAAAATAAAATTAATTAATAAAAAGAAATAATTATTGTGTCCTCCTGCAGTCTATTTTGTAAATACCTTACCGTGAAACTTAGGTGAAGTGATTTATCAATTCAACAGTGTCAATCCCTAGCATCAGCCGATCTATTCTGTAAATATCTCACCGTGAAAATTGAGGTGAAGTGAGCTGTTAATAGTGACAATCCCTTACATCACGTGGAATGGCTGTCTTCACCTAAGTTTTCACGGTGAGCTTTTTACAGAATAGTCCTGCTGGTCCTGCATAAAACTGGCCATGCACATTGCACATGAGGCTTACCGTCATTGTTTCTGTTTTGCCTGATGCAGTGTATTAGTGGCAGCCTGCCACGGCTCGAGCGTGTGGCAGCAGCGAATTTTCCCCGATGACTTTCTTTTCGGGACAGCTACTGCTGCATACCAGATCGAGGGAGCGTGGGATGAAGATGGTAAGGGTCCATTGTGTAAAAAAAATCAAATAATAAAGCTCAAGCTAATAATAGGAAGACGTAAATGCATGAGAATAAGGTTTGCCAGGCTAGGCTTTCATCAGCTTGTTCTTTTCAATCTTCATTAGCCTACAGCAGACCACTGCTGGACGATTCTCGGCAACTTATCCAGCTGCTACCAGCCTTTTTTATGCTTTTCAATGGCCGTTACGATAAAGTTAGATACATACAAATCGCGTGATGAGCGAGTCAATCGATTCAAAATAAGTGACTGCGTCGAGTTTGATACTAATAAATGTCTAAAATGTTATTAGTAAGTATTGCTTTTATCATCATCATCATAATTTCAGCCGAAATACACACACAGACAGCCAAAGAAAGACATTCATAAGGTCGTCGGTCCACCTTGTGGGAGGCCTTCCAACGCTACGTCTTCCGGTACTCGGTCGCCACTCCAGAACCTTTCGGCCCAATCGGCCGTCTGTTCTGCGAGCAATGTGCCCTGCCAACTGCCACTTAAGTTTGGTAATTCTTCGGGCTATGTCAGTTAACTTGACTTTCCTTCGGATCTCTTCATTCAAGACAAAAGTGTTTGACCAGTGCGTATTGCCAGTAATGACCTATGGCACTGAAACGTGGTCGCTCACAATGGGCCTTATTAGAAGGCTTAAAGTCACCCAAAGGGCAATGGAGAGGGCTATGCTTGGAGTTTCCCTGCGTAATCGAGTATGGCTTCGGTCTGGTTTAAATGTATGAATTTCGTATATTTTCAGGCAAGGGAGAAAGCATCTGGGACTACATGACCCACACCAACCCGACTATCATCAGAGACACGACCAACGGCGATGTCGCTGCTGACTCCTATCACAACTACAAGCGTGATGTCGAGATGATGAGGGAGTTAGGCGTGGATGCTTACCGGTTCTCTCTCTCCTGGCCTCGGATCCTACCAACTGGTATGCCCAATGAGGTCAACCCAGCTGGCATTGAGTTTTACAATAACTACATCAATGAAATGCTGAAGTATGACATCACTCCAATGATTACTCTGTACCATTGGGATCTGCCCCAGAAACTGCAGGATCTAGGAGGATTTGCAAACCCACTATTCACTGGTTGGTTTGAGGACTACGCAAGAGTTGTCTTCGAGAATTTCGGAGACAGGGTTAAGATGTTCATCACTTTCAACGAGCCCAGAGAAATCTGTTACCAAGGCTATGGGGGTGACCTTAAAGCTCCTATCGTGAACTCTTCGGCTGTGGGAACTTATCTTTGTGCCAGGAACTTGGTAGTGGCCCACGCTAAGGCTTACCACTTGTATGACAAAGAGTTCAGGCCGACGCAGAAGGGGCAGTGCGGTATCACGATCAGTGTGAACTGGTTTGGGGCAGCTACTGACTCTGCTGAGGATCAGCTAGCAGCTGAAATTATGAGACAGGGCCAGGTATTACAAGAAACTTTTTAATTTTATACAGGGTAGCAGGGTCATCGACGCACTACCTGTTACCATGGATTCAGTACATGAAAATAAAAAGAAGCTATGCCATACATTTTGACCGCGTTGGTATTGTACTGGTATTGCACTTGCAAGCACACTATGAAACAGCAGATTTTTTTTTTAAACGAAGAAAAAAAAATCTAGTCTAGAGGGGGTCTAGAATTATGTGCTGAATTCATGGTTTCAGGTTGCGCGTTGATTTCGGTCCCTGCCACCCTGTATTCTCCTTAAATTCAAACATAATCTACATACTCGTACAACCACTCATTTTCCGTGTTTCCAGTGGGGCATCTACGCGCACCCCATCTTCTCGTCCGAAGGAGGTTTCCCAAAAGAGCTTTCTGAACGAGTGGCTGAAAAGAGCGCTCAGCAAGGTTTCCCTCGCTCCCGTTTGCCTGAACTCAGTGAAGAAGAGAAGGTTTTCGTCAGAGGATCTTCTGATTTCTTCGGCGTCAACCATTATACAGCGCGAATGGTGTCAGCGACGGAGCATAAGGAAGAGTCCCCTGTGCCTTCGCATTTGGATGATATGGATGTTGGACACTATGTACCTGATGACTGGCTTACTTCTGCTTCCGCTTGGCTTGTGGTAAGTAGCATAATCAGCCTATAACGCTCTGACTGCTGGGACACGGCCCTCCTTTCTGTGAGAGGGAATGTTCCACAATCCATCACGTGGGTCTAGTGTGGGTTGGTAGATGTCTTCGAATTTTTAACCGACAAAAAAAAAACGGAGGAGGGTCTCAAGTCGACGCATATTTTTTTTTTTTTTTATGTATAACCACGCGTAACTTTTTACAGAGTAGTCCGATTTTCATAATTCTTTATTTATTGGAAAGGGTATATCCCAAAGTTGCTCCTATATAAATTTGGAAAAAAAATTCAGCCCTAAGGGTGGGAAAATAGAGGTTATTTATTGTTCACTCACAGATTTGAATGCTGAGTAGTGTATTATTACTCTAATCAGTGCCACATATGCCTGCCCTTTGGCAAACAATTAGTAGATTATACCCACAAAAAATTATAAAATAAAAACTTATTAACAAAAAAATTAAACCGCCGAAAAAACTGAAAAGCAAAAAATAATAAACCTTTTTTATTTAACCATAATAACTAAGTTCTTAAACTAAATAATTTTGTAAGTATACTTATGTAATTTTGAGTCGGCGCCGTTTAAATTTAAGGCAATTTAGTGATCTTTGTTTATTGATAGTTTGGCGCCGACTCAAAATTACTTAGGTATACTTACATTAGTTTAAGAACTTAGTTATTGAGGTTAAATAAAAAAGGTTTATTATTTTTTGCTTTTCAGTTTTTTGGGCAGTTTAATTTTTTTGTTAAAAAGTTTTTTTGGGTCTGGGATATACCGGCCGGCTTCCTCACGAACTTATGTTGATAGTTTGTGGTAAGTAGTTTGTTGTTTTATTCTGATATGATCGGTCATCCTTTTTCATGTATGTATTTAGGAACTGACTTATAAATCCCGTAATTGCGTGTCCTACCAAAACCTTGCATGGGCACATCAAAGTAGATACTAGATGGTCTGCCTTAATCACCTTATTGCCTTCAAGCCAAACTTGTACTTTGTTCTTGAAATTAATAGACAACATTCTAGTTTTCCAAAACTTGTTAAATTAATTATGCATACTGTCCCTAGTTTGTAAATTTTTACTATAAACCCATCTTTATATTCATCTTTTCCTTGTATCTTTTTTCCCAGTTGGCACCAAACAGCATCTACAACGCCTTAACCCATCTGAAGGAAAAATACAACAATCCAGTCTTCTACATCACTGAAAATGGCTGGTCCTCAGACCCTGACAGCGGCCTGATCGATGATGACAGGATCACGTACTACAGAGCATCGATGGAGAGTCTCCTCAACTGCTTGGAGGATGGAGTGAATCTCAAGGGTTATATGGCTTGGAGTCTGATGGATAACTTTGAGTGGATGCAGGGTTATCAGTAAGTATGGCTGCTAATATTTTATAACGTAAATGTCCCCTACTTAAACTGGAAATGTTCTATATACCGTACAGTTAATTACTTTACGTACCTAGTATTGTATACAATCAAGTATTTTCTAACTGAACAGACAGCTGTGCTGCTGGGGAGTTTGTTGCGCCACTTCTTCTTCCCAGCGAAAGCACTGGAAGTGGTGAAGGGTGGGCGTTTTGGGGGACTGTGTTTTGTAATTTTGACGTTCGAAAAGTGCTGACTCTCAGCCTAATTTGAATAAATGACTTTTGATTTTGACAGTCCACACCAGTCGCTCAATAAATCCTTGATGCACCCCATCATTATGAGGCCACGTTCACACCAAACATTTATAGCCGGCCATCGAATCAGTTTTTACTCAAATTTTGTACAATTTTTTCCACAGAGAACGTTTCGGCCTGTACCACGTTGACTTCGAAGACCCCGCGCGCACGCGCACTCCTAGGAAGTCCGCGTTTGTTTACAAGCACATCATCAAGAACCGCTACGTTGACTACGAATATGAACCTGAATCTATGACCATGACCATCGATGAAGGACACTGAATTTTCTTGCACTGCCTCTGATATTATTATTGATAAATTAAAACATTAAATAAGCGTGTAAGCGTGTATATCTGTGTTTTATTTCCCTGTGACATGGCTTTCATCATACAATATTTACCTCTAATAGCTGCAAATATAACTTAGATGGCGATAGACGCACGTAATAATCAACGAAGTACTCGATACGTCGTATAGATGGCGCTAAGAGGCGAGAAAATAGTTTTTCTTTTACATACGTAAACCCGAGTCAAGTGGATGTACCTTTGATATTTTAATAATAACATCTCATTATCAATTTTATCATGATACATTTTTTGTAATCCTAACTAAAAAACTATAAAGTAAAGTAAGTTTGTTTGTTTGTTACCTTTTCACGCCAAAACCACTGAACCGATCATAATGAAATTTTGCATATACGTAGTCAGGTGTACAGAAACGGACTAGGGTACCTTTCATCCCGAAAAAAACTGCTGTTTCCGAGGAAAACAACAATAACGTTACGATAATAGATGGCGGCACATGTCTTTCGAATCCTGGTTGAATTATAGAATAGAATAGAACAATATATTTCAGATAATTAAAATCCATATCTTGTTAGTATATATTAGCAACAATGTTAGCTTACAATTATGTTAGTATTGTTAGTACTTACTTATCTATAAGTAGACTAGGTAGTATACAAAACCAAACCATATTAGAAACTTTAGAGTTTAGGTAATACGTTTCCGTGGGATAATTTCCTCCACGCGGGCGGATCCGCGGGCAAAAGTTAGTTTAAAAATTACATACATAGCAACAAAAAAAAAACCTTGACATCAAAAACCATAGGCGATAAGTAATTAAAAGAAAACTTAAACTAATAACCACAATTGATAATCACTAATTAGTATTTTATCTTATCCTTATATAATATCTAATGTAACGAAGAGTTATCTACACCATGCTTCAGTTTTAATTTACACAATGCGCGTCGTGGTACTGTGTTTGCTGAAGTAAGAATCTTAGATTATTATGTTTATATATTTTCAACTGGTTTAAAAGATTTGCCTGAGAAAGGCATTTTTTCATTATAATGAAGTGATAATTATAATTTAGCATAGTGTTGGGAAATCGATCTAGTTTTTCCCGGGATGTGTGAAAAGTGCAGGCAGGATATCGGTGTACTCCATGAACCCATTTTAATCTGGCCCGATGGACTTGTGGTCGCAAGCGCTACTGCCGAGCGTGGGGTCATGGGGGTCTACTCCCAAGTAGTATCGGCGGAACGTTCGGCCGTTTCCTGCTACGAAGTTACTATTTGGTTCGGTCGGTTCCGATCCTACACTCCTACACACTTGCGAATATTGACTATGGTCCCGACCCAACTGAGCCGATCCGAACTTTTTTCGCATTTTTCAATAATATTGGGTTCGGCCATGTGTCGGTCCGATCCGAACATTCGCACTTTGCACTTCGGAGTAGGCCCCCAGGATTTGCTTCCCAGGTCGAATAAAGTGTTATTGGGTTTTTAACCCCCGACGCAAAAATGACGGGGTGTTATAAGTTTGACGTGTCTGTGTGTGAGGGTGTGTGTGCGTGTGTATGTCTGTCTGTGGCATCGTAGCTCCCGAACGGATGAACCGATTTTCATTTTGTTTTTTTTTGTTTGAAAGGTGAATTTGTTCCATTAGGAGTTTGGAAGTTGGCGGTGTGCCTCGGAAAGCACGTCAAGCCGTTGGTCTTGCACCTGAAGGCCAATTCTCGTAATTTTAAACGTTCAAAATCTAGTTGCAGTCTCATCTCGGCGACAAAAAAATGTCAAAAACTTGTAAAATGTAGGAAAATTAGAAGTATTTTTTGACAGATTGAGACTGAGATCAGACCTGCGCACACAAGTCTTGTGCACTATAATATCTGCCGCGCCGAAGGCTAGTCGCGGTTGGGATTGGCCGCCATGGCCGAAATACTGTCTAGACGACTATTATCCTCTGATTACCTTGGCGATAATACCTGTACCCTACCTTAGGGGTCGTATTTATTAAGTGAAAGATTTACGTTTGAAATTAACTCCGCCTATTCATCATATTTTTTTTTTTTTGTCATGGAGAAATGAGTATGGTGCTCCTCAATGTCCTGTAATGTTCTGCAATGGCTTAATTAATTACCTATTTAATAAAATCCGTATTTATCTTTCAGTATCCTCATAGTCATCGGTTCCGATGGCAGGACAGGCCGGACACGGAAGTTTCCACCGAACTTCTTGTTTGGTGCTGCCACTTCTGCGTACCAGGTCGAAGGAGGCTGGGATGCTGATGGTAAGGATGATCTATTAATTAATTTTTTTTTTAATTAATTTAAGCTAAAGTAAGAAGGCGAAAGGCGATTAACAAAAGGTGTAAGTAAGTATTAACGATGCTAGTGTCAACGTTAGGAGGAGACGCCCTAGAACGCCATTAATGTTGTGACCTTATTCGTGATGTTCTTCAAAAAGGTCAGGTGCGTGGTTATCGCAACCAGCGTGCGTATGACCAGAGGGGCAATTCTCGTAATTTTAAAAACGTTCACAGTCAGAGGGGCAATTCTCGTAATTTTAAAAACGTTCACAGTCAGAGGGGCAATTCTCGTAATTTTAAAAACGTTCACAGTCAGAGGGGCAATTCTCGTAATTTTAAAAACGTTCACAGTCAGAGGGGCAATTCTCGTAATTTTAAAAACAATCACAGTCAGAGGGGCAATTCTCGTAATTTTAAAAACGTTCACAGTCAGAGGGGCAATTCTCGTAATTTTAAAAACGTTCACAGTCAGAGGGGCAATTCTCGTAATTTTAAAAACGTTCACAGTCAGAGGGGCAATTCTCGTAATTTTAAAAACGTTCACAGTCAGATCTCAGTCTCAAGTTTTTGACATTTGTTTGTCGCCGAGATGACACTGCGACTAGATTTTGAACATTTTAAATTACGAGAATTGGCCTTCTGATCTCAGTCTCAATCTGTCAAAAATACCTTTAATTACCCTACATTTTGACAAGTTTTCGACATTTGTTTGTCGCCGAGATGAGGCTGCGACTAGATTTTGAACGTTTTAAATTACGAGAATTGGCCTTCAGATGAATGAACGTACACGAATCAAAACGAGTAGGTATATAAGGATCGTAGCAGGTGGCATTCTGTAGTAGCAATGTCAGATAAATTAAATATGTGATAGATACTTGGTGCTCACATATTTACAAACATTGTATAAGTAGACGATTTTCCTAAAAAAGTAACAAGTTGGCAATAAATATAATAATAAAATATGTGAGTTAATCACAGAAAAATCAATATAATAAAAAAAATTACAATTAAATTAAAGCAACCAGTTTGATTTTGTCAAGAGCAAGATATCTAAGCAGTGACGGCCCAGTGTGACGACCGCGACTTACGAGTTCTAAGTCGTAGGTTCGAACCCAGACAGGCGCTTTACTTTGTGTAAATTATTTCATCACCACTGCTCTCAAAACGGTGAAGGAAAACATCGTGAGGAAACCGGCATGTCCTAGAACTAAAAATTCGAAGACATGTGACATCTACCAACCGGTACTGGGCCCGCGTGGTCGATTACGGCCTACACCCTCTCATAGAGAGGAGGCCTAAGTCAAGTAAGTGGGAATATTATGGGCTGATTATGATGCTACTAAATTATTATAATATGATTAATGATTACTATGAAACCCATTTATTTTTATGCCGTATCATCATATCATTCTACATCATCCCCTGCTAAATCATCGTTGACGTAATGTCAACAAATGACTATACGTTAAAATTATATCAGACACTCCGCATTACGAAAACGTTGTTTACTTTAACAGTATATCGTATCCAGACTGTAATAACTAATTTTGGTTTAAACGAAATAAATGCTAGTGTGAAACAATGAGAATGATTTTCAGTGGCAGGATTGTTACTGTTACTGTTAGCCTTCGTCATCCCACTGCTGGGCAAAGACCTCTCCCTATGACTTCCAGCTCTTTCAATCCAGGACTTAAGTGGACCACTGGTCGGTTCTTTTGTCCAGCTCATCCCGCCATCTTCTACGGGGTCTGCCGCGACGCCTTCTAGCTGTGTCAGGGCTCCACGTGGTAGTTATTTTGGCCCACAGCTCATTGGGCACACGGCAGACGTGGCCAGCCTAGTCCCACTTCAGCTTAGCGGCTTTTTGTGCAACGTCAGTAATCTGTGTTTTGGAACGCAGTATGGCGTGGTGTTGCAAATATGGTCTGTCAATTTGACGCCTAGAATACTTCGCTCCATTGCACATTGGCAAACCTTGAGTTTAGACTTTTGAATGTTTGTCAAAGACCAAGTCTGGGATCCATAGGTCAGAATGAGAAGCAGGGACATGTCCATAATTTTTCGCTTTAGTGTGTGGAAGGATTGATTCGAAACAAATAAACATGCACCAATTTCATGATTAGATTATGTAAAGTTGTAATTACCTGCTTACTTTTGCACATCTTATCAATTTTTTACGATAAATCCCTCCTAATTAGATAGCTTAACGTCTTATGTCGCCATGCTAAGAGATAACACTTTTTATATTTTAATTAATCTGCAAGAATATAATAATAAGTTACTTTGTATTCCAATGATAATTATCATTATCTTTGGAGAAATCACCGTCTGTAATACCTATTTGAAAATGTCAATGCCAGCGATTTTCGAGTTATTATTTACCTAATTATTTGTGAGGAAATCGGTTGTCATGGCATGGGCATGTGAAAAGAAATGAGGAAAGTTTTGAGTATGAATGTACACAGATATCTAGAAGAGTAGGGAAAGACAGAGATTCAAAGAATGGACGGACTGTGTGAATGATGATATTGTTAGAAAAGAGATGATTACTGAGACGGCGACTAATAGAGAAGTATGGAAGAAAAAGACATGTTGTCTGTCCTTATCCCCAATTTATTCGTGGTGTTTGTTTTATTAGGTAAATTATCATTATTCTCCTGTGAGAATGATGATGACTTACCTAATCTTCTACTATACGAGTACACACTAGATAATTATACAGGCTGATTTTTTAAAGATCAGCCAAATAAGGATGTGGTACAGACCATCAAACTGAACAACTTTCTCCATGAGACAAATAGCGTAATCGCGAAAATTTTATCAACTGTCCCATAGAAAACTTCAATACCTACTCGACCTAAATGTATGGGACGGCTGAATTTTTATTCGCGATTACGATGTTGGTCCCATGGAGAAAGTTGTTCAGTTTGATGGTCTGTACCACATCCTTAAATTTGGCTGGTCTTTAAAAAATCAGCCTGTATATACAGCATGTATCAGAACGGTCTTAAAGGTCCTAAAAGAGTGTGGTACAGACCATAAAACTGAATAATTCTCTCCATGGGACCATCATTGTAATCGCAAAAAAATTATTAACTGTCCAGTACAAAATATAAACATTACTTCAAGGCGAATGTTTGGGACAGCTAACTTTTTATTTTATTTCATTTTCTAGGCAAAGGCGAGAGTATCTGGGATAGGTTCGTCCATACGAAGCCAGAAGTGGTAGCTGATGGCACGAACGGGGACGTGGCGAGCGATTCCTACCACCATTGGCAGAGAGATGTGGACATGCTGAGGGAGCTCGGCGTTGACTTCTACAGGTTCTCTATATCCTGGCCTAGGGTACTGCCTACTGGTAAGAAAATTAAAGATAACTTCAAACACAACATCACACACCCGTAACATGTATGTAGGTCGCAGATGTTTTGTCGAATCCGCTGTTTTACGTAACCGCTAGCTCTTTTACAAAACAGCTCCGTTATGTAAAACATCTGAACGAACTGTAAAACATCTTTATCGATTTTCCATAATTACTGAAGTTGAAACACGCAGAATTACGAACGTTTTGTATTTATTTATAAATACAAAACGTTCGTAATTCTGCGTGCAACGGATCAACGATGAGAGGTAATGTTTGACTCTAGTTTTGACGGGTACTTTCGGTCGGGCCCGTATTTTCTTTGGCGGACTTAGAGAGGTAGTAGACCCCCTGACCAAGCCAGGTCATTCGAGACCCTTCCTGGCAGGCCGGGCAAAGTATCAACGAGCAACCCACTCATCTTTATTACATAGAAATTTTAAATTGAACGACGCCATCATCATTCTGTTTAGCCTTTTCTCAACTATGTTGGGGTTGGCTTCCAGTCTAACCGGATGCAGCTGAATACCAGTATTTTACATGGAGCGACTGCCTATCTGACCTCCACAAACCAGTTACTGGGTAATACGGTACCCCTTGGTAAGACTGGATGTCAGATTTTCGGGCTTCTGACGACATAACGACTGTCAAAGATCCACGAATGACAGCCGGGACCAACGGCTTAACGTGCTTTTCGAGGCGCAGAGCGCTTGGTATGTAAAGATGTTCTCCCATCCACGGACCAACTGCAGCGAGCATAGCTTAACCTGATCGATCGAACAGTGCGGCTGTTACTTAGCCACGAGCCCCTCTTTAAACTTAACGACGTTGTGATGTTTAATTTTTTTGACAATCGGAATCCGGAAAAATACACACACGATAAAATATTACGCAGACTTTCACGGTCGTCTCCAGTCTCCTTTCCTTGGCCCACCACACTTAGGTTATTAGCTGATAACCCACTAGTAATAATTCTGATTCTAGAATCTCTATAAATATATAATAAGATAGTGCAATCAGGTTTTCGATAATATTGATAATGGCGCCGATTCCCTTGTTCACAAACTAAACTAAATTTAAGTTCAGTGCATCTTTATCTTTCTCTTTCATTAAGAAAAGGACAGCAGATAAATTTTAGTTTCGTCCTATCATATTCATTCATATTCATGTCCTGTAATATTATACATAATATATACTTAATTTCGTAATGTTATAGCAGAAAATAAAAGTTCACGCATGAATTTAGTTTTATCAGGTATCTAACAACCTGACACTAACCTACAAGTTGCAAAAAATGTAAGAAAATTTAAATTTCGCAACGCATCCCCCTTAAAAGCATCGTCACTTGCAGTGACTCCTTCTACATACATCTTAAATTAAAGAAACATTCACACTCTTTGCAGGTTTCCAAAACAAAATCAACGAAGCAGGATTCAAGTACTACGACGACCTAATAGATGAACTCCTCAAATACGACATCCAGCCAATGGTGACCCTGTACCACTTCGACTTGCCCCAGGAGCTACAAGAACTGGGAGGATGGACCAACCCTCTCTCCGTCACCTGGTTCGAAGACTACGCGAGAGTTGTCTTCAAAAGATACGCGGCGAAAGTGAAGTTCTGGATTACCATAAACCAGCCTAATACGATTTGTATGGAGGGGTATGCCAGTGGAACCATGGCTCCAGCGCTTAATTTGAAGGAGGGAGGTGCCTATGAGTGTGTGAAGAATGTTCTACTGGCCCATGCAAAGGCTTATCGGTTGTATGAAAAGGAATTTGAGAAGGAACATCAAGGTAAGTCAGGATGATAGTAATTTTGATGTTTTCATTGAAAACTAGGTATTTTTCTACTATAAATCTATTGATGAATATCCTGTCCATCATCATTATCTCATACCTTTTTCTTGGATAGGTTCCAACTTCTCTATTAGTCTTCATCTCGGTTGTCACCCTCTTTCTGCCCATGCCATCTTTATCACAGTCCATCCATCGATTCTTTGGTATCACCCTACTCTTATAGCATTTTCCTCATTCCTCCGCATCACATGATAACCAATTTCCACACAATTTCTCAATCACCAGTGCCACCTTTCATAATTTATAGTCAAAAGCTTAGTAAAGTTTTGCGAATGAGGTCCACCCTTCAACCCTTCGGGGAAACAAGGGGTGAAGGCAACAAAATGAACCACTGCTCAAACACTATGTTTCAGGTAACGTCGGTATTGGTGTCGCAGTCAACTGGTTTGATGCATTGAGCAACACCACAGAGAATGTGGAGGCTACTGAAAGAGCTAGAGCGTTTGAAGTGAGTCACAGCAAAATAGGTCATAAGTAGCTAAACAAAGCAAAGCTGGGCGAAAGTCTCCACACAATGGATGCCTGAAGTTGGATGGCGCCACCAAGGTCGGCTCAGAAAGCGGTGGTGAGACGACCTGGATGCGTACCGCGACGACTGGTTTGAGTTGATGCGGGAAAAGAGTTCCCGAAAGGACTTGGGGGAGGCCTTTGCCCAGCAGTTGGACAGTATAGGCTAAACAAAAAAAAAGTAGCTAAGACTAAATAAGACGACAATGTAAGGTAAATGACTCAAAACTACAATGATACTATACAGGTATGAGAACCAGGGTGTAAAGTTCCCTCATCCTCCATAAAAAAGGGAGGATCCTCCGACTAGAAAGGTATTGTGTCTTGTGGGCTACTGGCCGACGATTGATGTCGGGGCGTTGTATATATGCTAGTCGCGCGGTAAACTCTGCTTGCGCGATGCAGGATTTTACGTGACGTCAGTGTTATGCGTAGTTCATTCGCATGTGGCTATGTAGATGCCGCCTCAATTACTAATGAATAAAAACCAGTATAAATTCAAAAGGCATGAACTTATAAAAGGCTGATTATATCTAGCTCCGTAAATAAAAATTTCAATTTAACTAAAAAATTCGACAGTTAAACAGTCTTACAGTATACTAATACGAAAATTCTAAATCGTAACTATACAGAATTTTTAACGCTAAAACTTTCACGCTAAAATGGCTAAACAGATTAGGATGAAATTTGGCATATGGGTAGGTACACCATGTTTGAAATAGGCTACTTTTCATCCTGGATCGCAGACGAAGTCGCGAGCAACAGCTAGTACAATAATAATACAATTCTATTTTATAGTTCGGCTTCTATTTGGACCCGATCTGGTCGAAAGAGGGAGACTTCCCAGCCCTCATCAAGAGTATAGTGGACGAGAAGAGCAAAGAGCAAGGATTCAAAACTTCCAGACTACCGAAACTTTCTGCTGAAGAAATAACACTTCTTAAAGGTATGTATAGCAGTGTTCATAATCTCAGGTAATTTGCATTCCATCGCCACTTATCTTTTGTAGTAAAAAGTTATCTTCTTTAGTAAAAAAAATATTCTAGTGACCATTTGTAACAAAAGGGTCCTAAGAAGTTTTTGGTTGCAATGGAATTTGAACTTTGTTGACATTCAGTTCGTTGTTCCATAACTTGAAAATTATCTCAATTTTTGTACTTTAATTTATGAAAGAAATAAATTGGTAAGTCCTTTGCTTGCCAGTGGAAATTTACACTAACCTAAAGTTTGTAATAGTATAGACATTCAAACTCAAAAAGCATCAAATAAAACAATTACAGGCACTTTTGAATTTTCAAGGGGTCAGTCAGAATAAAGATGAAGCAAGTTGCCCATTTCAAAGCGTAGTAGGTTTCTATGGAGTAGAACGGACAAGAAACTCCACGGACACTCTTTTATACAGTAAATCAAAATTCTCTCTCATTTAAAACACTGGTTCATGGGACTAAGAACAGCGGGGTAGTTGCTTAACGCACTATCAGTAATAATGTCTTTCATTTTGAGAGTTCAAAACCATTCATTGCGTTATTTACGTTGATGGGCAGACAAATTTATCGAACATATGGAGCAGTGGAGTAGCAATATCTTTAAAAATCCTTGATGGATCCAGATTGTAATTGAAAGTGTTTTACACAATTAGGGTGCAGGTTATAAAATGAAAGTGAAACTTTATACGCACAAAGATGATTGGAGTTAGAGTTTCCAAACAGTAGGCATGGGGCGGCATCTATATCGCCACATGCGAACTACGCATCACAATGACGTCACGGAAAATCCTGCATCGCGCAAGCAGAGTTTACCACGCGACTAGCGTATATACAACGTCTCGACATCAATCGTCAATCAGTTGCCGACCAGACACAACACCCGTCTTTTGGGAGGATCTTCCCTTTGCTATGGAGGATGAGTAAACTGTACACCCTGTTCCTCATACCTCTATAGGTAAAATGCATACATGATTCTTTGATGTTGGCATGAACTAGATTCTCGCAATTTACAGGATCTGCAGACTTCTTAGGAATGAACCACTACACCACATTCTTGGTGCAGCCTAGTACGAAGAAGGACGATTCTCCTTCGTTCGAAGACGATCGTAGCGCAGAGTACACGCAAGGTCCTGAGTGGAAACCTGCCAAGTCTCCGTGGTTGAAGGTACATAAAATCTTACATAACATCACCCCTGTTTTTCCCGCAGTGGTTGGCAGAGCAAAAAGGAAGGCTCAAAAAAAAATTACAAATACTTGCAGTGACTAGAGAGGTCCACTCAAATCTGTGTGGTTCTTTAGTTCTTTTCTCAAAATACCATTTCAGACACTATTATTTATAGGTACACTGCCCTCACATGATCTGTCTGACCAGGATTTTGTCTGGACTTTAAAAGTCTTGAGTTTGTTTCGCCATCTCTTCCTATCTGGCTAGATAGGAAATGTCGAATCCAGCTAGCTTATTTTTCTATAATAATGACGTATAAAAGTGACTCCGATATCCTATATACAATTTCATTTCATTTCACTAAGTTTTATCTTATTCTTACTAAAATGCCATTCCAACGATCTTTTTCAGGGCGCCCCCTACGGCTTCTACAGAGCCTGCATCTTCCTGAATATGAACTACGATTACCTTCCCATCATCATCACGGAACACGGCTGGTCTTCAGACCCTGGGCTGCAAGACCATGAGAGAGTTGACAACTTGCGGGCGTACCTGGGTGCGTTGCTCCTGGCCATGGAAGATGGGACGGAGGTCAAGGGGTATACCGTGTGGAGTCTTATGGATAATGCGGAGTGGATTGCTGGGACTAGGTTGGTAGAGAGTGGAAGAGGTTTCACTGAAATGCAAAGGACATTCTTCTTCTCCGTGTCGCTGCACGACTGTATTTTAAATCTTGTTTTCCTAAAACTTTGCCACATCCACGGCGCTGTCAGTGGCAGCGCACAGGTCACTTTGACTGCATGTTTTCGGACACAGAGGGCGGGACAGGAGGTGGAGCAAGCTATTGAACAGAGTTATTGAACATTATTCTTTAAACATTTTACATATATTACCTGAACACATACTCTATACAGACGACCTATCATGTGTGTAGTTTCAATTGTATCTTTTTCAACATGGATCTAGTGGACCTGATTATTTCAATACATGTAGGAGATATACTTATAATAAGTAATGTTTGACATGTTTGCCCAGCGTGGTGATCATGAAGGTTCCTATCGATTGCTTAGAAAGCAGCCTTTGTTCAGCTGTTCCGGTTTAGTTTAAAGGGTGACTTGATTACAGAGTCAAAAGCCCAAAATTCTGACAACAGTCATACCGAGGAGTATGGTATTACCCAGTAACTGGGTTATGGAAGTCAGATAGGCAGTCACTCCACGTAAAATACTGGTATTCAGCTGCTTCTCGTTAGACAGGAAGCCGACCCCAACCAAGATGGGAAAAGACTAGGTAGATAATGGTCAGTTCTAAATTTATCTAGCTGACTGTCTGTCTACCTAGAAAAAAGGTCTTAGTTCGTAATAAATTCCTTCTTATTTATTTTCGAATGTCATCACCATTACCACCGAACTACAGCTAGGTAGTTCTAGGTAGTTGGCTATTCTACGCGGAGTGACTCATAGATAATCACGAACATAAAAATTCCATCTCTTTCCAGCGAACGATTCGGCCTCTACGAGGTAGACTTCGAGTCAGAATCAAAGACGAGAACCGCTCGTCTCTCAGCGCTCGTGTACAAGCATATCATAGAGAGCAGGGATGTGGAAGACAACTGGAGCCCCAGCAGCTTGAAGATACAGATCACTAAGAATGATAAGAAGAATAACTATAAGGCTGAGTTGTGAACATAGCAATGAAGTATGTACAGACGCCAGCAGGTCAAGCTACCCGAAACTGTAAAATTTTCCCAATTAACCTTGAACCTTAATGCTTGCGCACAGATAACCTATATCGGGCGCGGCGCGAGATTCGTTGCCCGGAATGTTACCATATATATTTCATGTTTCACCATCTTTTCTTTTTTTTATGTATGTTTATTTTTATTTTATTTCATGTTTTGGTTTTTTGTTTTTTGTTTTGTGTCGAATCATAATATGTTGAATGGTTTATTTTATTTTCTTGTTTTGATTGTTGTTTTTATTTATTTATGTATAATTGCATGCTGCACTGGTTAACGTCATCACGTCAACGCCGGCTGCCGCTGAAAACCAGCGCTCGGGCTCTGTCTCGTATAGGGTCTTAGCATTATGCTGAGCGATGGCCGTTTTGCGTGAATGTGACGCATGTTTACCCCCCAACTTGTTTTTATTGTGATTATGTCCTTTTTTCATGCGTCATGTTTGCCGCAAATAAATGCATTTTCTTTCTTTTTCCTTTCTTTATCGGTAAAGTTGAAAATCTATTAAAGAAATTTGACAGATTGTAGTAGCTTGATGTGCTGCGTCTGTACAAATTCGTCAAAAGATTTTAACACTGTATAAGACGTAACTATTAAGCGATCAAAATCTATCAAAATATTTATTTGCTAGAATATGGTACATATGTTACATTGTTTTAGCATATCCTGCCATAACATGGCGTGCAAATGTATTCACAATCAGCGATGTCAATTAATCTAACTTACAGATTCTATTGATTTGTCTTCTAGATAGTCCTTATTGGTATAATATCTTTTAAATATGAATAGTTAGAAAAGTATTTTTTTAAACTTTGTCAGCGGTAAATCTTGAAAACTATTTGGTAAATTATTGTAATTAATAATCGACATGCAGTATACATTTTTCTTAAATAATTTTAGTTTTATTGGTGGCAGCCAAAGTCTAGCTTTATGCCGTTTTCGGCTATTTGGCTTGTCAGTGTTGGTTTCAAATAAATTGTAGTTTCTATTAACAAAAATACATATTTCAAAAATATGTAAACATGGCAGAGGTAAAATTTTAAGTTTTTGAAATAGTCGCTTACAGCTGTTTAAAAAGTGAGCTCGACGAATTGCTCGGATACATTTTTTTTAGCTTTGAAAACTCTGTCAAAATCTACTGAGTTACCTTAGATTACAATGCCGTATCTAAGTACGGATGATACATACCTAACCATGGTAAGGTAGCATTGCAGTATCACAGTTTACTGTTTGTCTAATTCTTTTTAACACATAATTATATAAAACGATCTATTTTTGCAAGAATTTTATCTATGTGTGTTTTCCAGTTGCAATTTTTATCGACTGTCATACCCAAGAATACACAATTTATTATCGACAGTGGTCAAGTTCAACCTTTATGATGAATGTCTATTTTATTTACTATGTTTGAATTGTATGTCTAAAATTGTATTATGTTCGTTTTAGTCATATTTATTTTAAAGTTATTTTTTTCTAGCCAATCGATTGCTTTATAAAGAGCTTGGACGATTATCACTTTTAATCATTATATTGTATTGTAATCAGCGAATAGTATGCAATCTTTGCCTATCGCATCTAAAATGTCGTTGATGTACATCAACCTATATGTATACCATACCTACACTCGAAAGAGTAGCGGGGATACGATACCTCCCTGTGGCGTGCCAGAATTATTTTGTTTATATCCCGAATTAAATGTTTTTTTTTTTCATTTTCAAGTTTTTGTTATTTCCATGAATTGTACTTTTTCAGAAAGATAACTCTTGACCCAGTCGTTGGCCTTACCCCGGATTCCATAATGCTCAAGCCTTAAGAGTAGTGTTTTATGGCAAACAAAATCATGTCTAGGAACACGCAACTTGTCTTAAATTTTTTATTCAAACTTTCAGTTATGTATTTTATTAGCGTAAAACACGATGGTTAAGCATTTTAATTTTAGATTAAAATTTAGATATAAATGTTTAAGGATCGTGCCAGAACATGACAGAAATGGGATGGGAGGGACTGAAACTTGAACCATAGTCAGTCAGTTCAGTTTATTTTTCCGGTTTCCAATGCTATTATTGTGGTTGTACCGGAGTGTGCAAGAATGTATTATAATTCTGTTTTTGTAGCTTTTTATAAAATGTATTTAAATAAATGTTAAATTATTTTAAAGGAAATACTTATTTTTGTTTGATTAATAAAAAATAAAAACAATAATATTAATGTTGAAAAATATTCTTATTTTCCACCATCTAGTGGAAACTACGTGTACTACTTGATCGTCACGTTGAAACGAAGAACAGTTCTTCGGTATAGTAAGTAGTATAGGAAAACTACGACAGATGGCTCTGTTTATAATAGTTATATACTGTTGATAAAAGATGGCGCTACTTGTACAAATTCATCTGAAAGTCGGGAATTAAAAAAAAAAAGTTTTTTTGTGTAAGAGATAGAACCTAAATATCAAAACACTAGTAAAAAAAATACAGCAATAAAAAAAACTGTTTATTTAATTTTCCTGGGGAACTTTAAAACAAGCATTGGCATAATTTTTTTTACTCAATAAAATTGTAACTAGACAGAGTGAAATCACTCACTAAAGACATCTAAAGAAGCTACGCTGCATGTATTCTCATTACAACATTCTAAAGACTGTTAAATCATTTTGTTTTTGTATTTATTTATATAGTTAGTTAGTCTTTTAATTTAGTACCTACCTAGTTAGGTACCTTTACATGCAATAAAAGTAAAGTAGTTTACTATAGATTAGGTTTAGTTTGTTCACGAATTCTTACCGTATTTTTATCGCCAGTTGAAATCTATAAAACCCAAAATGGGCCCCACCATCCTCTTACATACCATAACAAATCAAAACGACCAGATTTCGAAACACTAAGTACAATGCAGTACTTACGTACCGAATAAATAGGTAGCTGCCACGAATCAGGAAGTATGAGGGGTTAACTTTATCAAACGAAACTTATTTTATACATTATTCAGTTGAAGTTAAAGTTGGTTTTCGTTTGTCTCTGTCTTCGAATATTATGTTTGCCACCCGCGGCGAGTGTTTGGAAATAGTTTTTTTTTACCCATTGTTGCGATTTTTTTATTTTTATTGTAAGTAAACTAAATGCCGTATGTAATATGTGTTCAAATTGGATCGAGGGCCTGACGTGTATAATCTTTTGTTTGCATTGTTCAAATATTTTGTTTTTTTTTTTTGTTTTAAGTATTTATTTTTATTTTTGTTCAATACGATTAGTCTGTTGAGAGATAGAGGATAATGAAAGTAATGCCGCTTCAATTTTTATTGATATTATTTCAATAGGTATTATTATAAAAAATGGCAGTAGGTTTCGAAGTGGTATCTTCGACAAGTAGATAACTGTTTGTCTGAAAAAAAAAAAAACTACTCAGCCTATCGCAGTCCACTGCTGGACATAGGCCTCTCCCAGACTGCGCCACAACAGCCTGTACTGCGCCTTCCGCATCCAGTCTGTCCCAGCCACCTTTTTGAGGCCGTCTGTCCATCTAGCTGGGGGGCGTCCCACACTACGCTTGCCGTTACGCGGTCTCCACTCCAGGACTCGTCTGCTCCACCGGCCATCGGTCCTTCGACAAACATGGCTAGCCCACTGCCACTTCAGCTTGCTTACTCTGCAAGCTGTGTCGATAACTCCAGTTCTTTTCGTTTCAGATTTAATCCTTCATAGCCCGCCGCAGAGTGCTTGGCTTGTGGCTAAGAAATAACAACCGCACGGTTCGATCTACGCTTGCCGCGGTTGGTCCGTGTATGGGTGACCATCTTTACATACCAAGACCCCTCCGTGCCTCGGAAAGCACGTTAAGCTGTTGGTCCCGAGAGTCATTCATGGATATTTAAGAGTCGTTACGGGTCAGAAGCCCGAAAGTCTGACAACCAGTCTTAGCAAGGGGTATTGTATTGCCCAATAACTGGGTTGTGGAGGTCCGATAGGCAGTCGCTCCATGTAAAATACTGGTTAGCTGCATTTGAAGCCGACCCCAAGAAAGTTGGGAAAAGGCTAGGCAGATGAAGAGCCCGCCACACAGTCTGTTTGCAGCGCCACCTCCTGACTTCGCTAAACCCCAGAAACATTTGCCTTCCGGCCGTGATCTACAGTGGCCTATATGGAAAGCTCTCAATCGATTGCGTTCCCAAGTAGGGCACTGCAGACACAACTTGTCGAAATGGGGGATTACTGACCCATCCAATACCCAGTGCGAGTGCGGTGCCTCTAATCAGACCATGCTCCATTTGCTGGAGTGCCCTAAGTGCCCGTTCACCTGCACATTGGATGACTTAATGAATGCCACTGATGCCGCAATAAACGTCGCCACCTACTGGGCTTAAACAATATAAAATATCGAAGAAGAGTACCATCGACACGAAAAGAAGAAGACCGTAAATGTACTATTAGATTTACCTACCTAATTAAGAATCATAGCATGTTTAATAAGCCAGTGTCTAAAAGGACATGTTCGTAGCAAAGGTACAATATAATTGGTCTCGTAGCCACGTAGGCCTACGCTCGTAGCACTGTCTACGCCACTTGCAAGGTTGGAATAATTTCCTTGAAGACTCTATTTTGAAGAAGTTTTTAGAGTCAAATCATCTCGTGTTAATAATGACTTGATTTTTTATTGTCAATATAACCTGGAATTCTTTTAAAAAACAGATTGATTAATTGTGGTCTTGGTCTTTTGTCAACGGAAAATAATGGACACTTAAACTCAAAGCACTTATTTAATTGAAACCATTGTTACAGACACTTTTTAATTGTCAAGGACTCGGTCAGTCGTCTTCTTCAGAATATGTGGGAGGCCTTTGCCCAGCAGTGGGACAATACAGGCAAACAGAAAAAAAACACTGCCCAGCCTGGGAACCGAACTCAAGACCTCGTCTCGTACTCAAGCCTATATTAAAACTTGGGCAAAATATTGAACGTAGAGTATTTTCTTAGCAAAACGATATACCTACACGTCTTCATCACACTTCACCCATATTCCTCATGAATAAAAGGTAGATATCTACCTACCCACATACAGCTATAGGTATATAGGTATAGATCATACAGGGGGAACCTTTTATTATATTTGTAGGATTGCGTCAAAAATGTATGGGATGATGCGACGCCGTGCGTAACATACATATTTATATGATAATGGAGGGAGGCAAGGGTGGAGAGGGCTTCTTGTTGTAAAAATATAAGATACCTGTGCCTTACTATCACGAGAAGTAAAATCAAGATGTTTCTCCCAGCACTTACTTATAATTACAAAGTTTTTCCTTGTTACTAAAACTCAAAGCATTTATTATAATTAAACCATTTTTTTTTTTTTTTGAGGATGGGAAATCATCATATGACCCCTCCCGCTCTGGGTGGAGCAGAAGGGAGTGTCAGACTCTTACTGACTAAAACCCACCCGTGATCCTTCCTTAGCCCTTTATGTACCAGGGCAGCGGTAACCCTTTCGGACGATCCCGCTACAATAATTAAACCACGCTATAATAATTAAACCAACACGCACTTTTGAATTGTAAAAATTAAATAGTCGGTCAGTTAATCAGAAAGTTGAAGCTAGTTGCCCATTCCAAAACGTAGACCTCTATGGAGAAGAACGGGCAAGAAACTCCGAGGACACTCCAAGGACCCAAGGACACTAACTTATGGTGTCTACAGAATTGCTAGATTTTCGACGCTCGACACTTTAGATCGACACATTGACACCAAACAAAATCGAGTAAATGACTTAACGATTAACATGGTATTTTTTGTCACTTTTGAATCTTATGCTAGACAACAGCCTCAATTGACCTGCTGCAAATAGAGTTTAGCTACCGTTCTACAGAGAGGATTGTTAAATAAAGACATTAAGAAATTCAGCTTTCACCAGAGACGTGCTTGCTTGCGTGCTTCTTATTTTATAGATACAATTAGAAATAGAAAATAGAAATATAAAATATTTAGTGTCCAGATCATACAGTAAGCAAATTAACAGAAAGTTAAGACGACATGAGTGGCTTGAAATACATATATTACCTACAGCTAGGTTACAATATTGTATTTGCTGCAGTTATTGGGGCTCGGAGTACGAATTCTAGAGTGGAGACTAGAGAGACGATCAGGTATGGTATGGTACATGTGTATGTGTAATGTTTGTGTGGTGTGTGTGTGTGATGTGTCTGTGGTGTGCGTAATTATGCTGCTACTTATTTGAAAGAAAGAAAGAAAGAAAAAAGTTTATTTGGACACAGTTCGTGAAACACAAAATACAAAATTAATAAAATAATAATAAAATAGTAATTAGTAGTAAATAATAATAGTAATTTGGCGCATTCCAAGCAGCGATGCAGTGCTGACTTGCTGCATGTGTAATGGAAGCTCGTATAGACAAAGGCTCAGCGTTGAGACTTCTCAGCGTTAATTCAGAAATAGCTATGCATCTGCAAAGCTCCTTTTATTGCATCTACCCAAAGGTGGCAGTGGCCACTATTCGCGATTAGGCCTGATATTCCCACGGGCTCGAAACATATGCGGGTGAAACCGCGGGGCGCAACTAGTATATTATAAACGCGAAAGTTTGTGTGGATGTATGGATGTTTGTTAATCTTTCACGCAAAAACGACTGAAGGGATTTGGATGAAATTTGGCACACAGATAGTTTATAACCAGGATTAACACATAGAATACTTTTTATCCCGATATTCCCACGGGATCGAAACTTATGCGTGTGAAACAGGGGGCACTGCTAGTATAAATATAAAGCCATCTCCATCCTCCATTCACGTCCATCCATCGCGTATGATACAATGATGTACTCACGCTCTCGTCCCTCTAAACTTCAACCATAAGAAATCCGTTGAGTACTCCTTATTATATTTCAGTATTATACCGTCGTCTTTTTGTTTGTGCTGATATTTTTGACGAAATTAGCAGCGTAGGGAAGAGTGGGCCACAGTTTATGCGATTGTGCTTGTAGTGGTTCATGGTTGCTCCGGAGGACGAACCATGGAGGTTTTTAACGCCGAACCTATGTTCGGTTCGGGTTATGATTTTTTGAATTTCACATCGAGAATCTACATTCTGGGTGTGAAATTCGAAATGGCTTAAAAGGCAGTGAGGGAACTTGATTGCTGTAGCCAAGTATGGCATTTTCTTGATCTAATATTTTACAATCGGTTGTTCTGTGCACCAAGAATTTTGTTTTCAAGATCGGATTAGGGTTTTCAAACAAATGTAGTATGTAAGGATTGTACCAGGTAGCGTTCTATCGTCTCTGTCTACCCTCACGGGAAGAAGGAGTCAGCTTATACAGATATGTATACATATATTATGTATCTAGATTAACGAAGCCTAGCCCAATAGAAGCAGTAAGTATAACTTCCTTTCAGATAAAAAATAACATTCAGTCTCCACCCAAACACCTTTTGGTCAAGTGTTTTTTTTTTTAATGATATAATCTAGTGCTTGACTGCGATCCCGCCTGATGGAAAGCAGTGATGCAATCGTTAATGGTAAAGCGCACTAATTTATTATGAGCCTATTCACTCTAGCCTTGCAGACACCTAAATTATAATCGGACGGGAAGACCGCTGCAGGCAAATTGTTCCAGTCCTTCGATGTACGCGGTATAAATGACGAGGCGAAACGCGTCATCCGGATCGCAGCGGTGTCAATAATGTAAGGGTGGACACTCGCCGTACGACGGATTGTCCGATGATGGAACGGTGATGGCGGAATTAAGTCATGTAATTCCCGCATACACTCTCCAGAATGCATCCTATAGAATACCAAAAGGTTGGCTACCCTACGCCTGTGCTCCAGGCTTTGTAGATGGATCTTAACCAAATCTGGATCACCAATTAGCCTCTTCGAACGCCTCTCCACTGAGTCCAAAGCTGCTAGATGGCATTTTGCAGCACCAGCCCATATGTGGCTGCAGTACTCCACACACGATCGGTCCTGCGCTTTTTATAACATTAGAAGCTGTCCCGGTGTGAAGTACCGTCGGACCTTTGCAAGAATCCCAAGTTTCCTAGCAGCCATCTTGGCTTTGGACTCAATGAACCGCCCAAATTTTAAGTTTGAGGAAATTTCAACTCCCAAGAGTGTGATGATTGTTAACGTTTTTTTTTTCATTGGATCATACATATACATAGGTACATAAACTCACTCTTTGTCCAAACTCAAACTCAAAGTATTTATTTCAAATAAACCAATTACAGGCACTTTTGAATTGTCAAGGTCGGTCAGTCAGAAAGATGAAGCTAGTTGCCAATTCCAAAGCGTAGTCGGTACCTATAAGAAAAACGGGCAAGAAACTTCACAGACACTCTTGAAATAGGGGTACGCAGAAACTATCGAACTTCACCAGCTTGCTTAGATAGATAGATAGAATACTCTTTATTGTACACCATACAAATTACAGAAACATAAATAAATAACATTTTACAAAGGGTGCCACAATGGGCGGTCTTATCGCTAAGAGCGATCTTTTAAAGACAACCTTTGGATGGATTAAAATAAAGGAGAGACAAATATAGGTGGTAGTCTGTGGTGTACCATTTACTTTATACAATTAATATATATACATATAGTATATTTTACTCGTTTAAATAAATATATACCTATAATAATAAACATGAAACAAGAGCAAAGAAAAAATTACATAAGTACTACATTTGATCATTATCTAAAAAACTAAGATCTATTTAATGTTGTCTAATCCTACCCACCTCCAGGTGCTAGCAGTAGTCTTAACAGAACAGACAAATCCAATTTTGTAATAACACATTCTGGCCCGATACTGCATGAAAATGTACGCTTTGATCATATTCCCTTCTCTGTTTAATTTTAATATTTTCCTTGCCTTTAGCCAAGTAATTGATTCGGGTAGTCCGTGGAGTGCAGTTGAATCTACAACTTATTGAATGACTTCAAAGCATGTTAGACGTTTGACGTCAAAACTTCTGAAAATATTTTTAGGAACTATGTAATTGGTCCTCTAAAAATTTAAACACCTGATGATGTTCGCTTTTTTAAATCAATGAACCTCTAAAAACTTTTAGGAGTTTGATTCTGCACGCTTTTTTAAATAAATGAGCTTCTTTTTAACTTTCTGTTCTGGTTGGGCTAGGTTAGAACTATGACAAACCACGCGCGAGCCTAGTTGGTCGTGGTTACTAAGCTAGGGATTCTAATGATGCACTTCACCCTTTCATATGCCATTATTTTTAATATAAAGAGATAATATTTGATTTTTGGTATGTGTGCCTAAACTAATATAAGTTTAGAGAACTCATTTTTATAACTACAGTTAGATCAACATATGTTACACCATGACGCCCTGTTCGCTCTTCCAGATGGGTCTCAATTCTTTTGTAATCTTCTAAACTACTACGGTCTTACTACAAAAACTTAAACACTTGTTGAACGTGTGTCTAATGGCAGCGTTATGTCAAAGTCCATATAATTATGTCGTGTTTAAAAGTTGTTTAGCCTAAACAACTGATAAACACTGTTTTGTGGTAGTCAGGCTTGTGATTATTTTATTATTTTATGCCATGAACTTAAAAAAATATTTGCCAAGATCGGTTGTTTAAGCCAACCAAACAAAACTTCTACACTATTGGTACACCTCTGCCTGTTCCATCGGGGCAGACAGCCGTGATGTTACAATTGATGTAGGTACCCATTATTATGCCGTCGGCTTACTCAAAGCTTAAGTACTTCGATATCTCAATAAATTCACAAGTACATTACAAAAGACGCTAATTCCTTTCAACTGTGGTCACCTACATTGTGCGTGGTCGTAATGATACACAATAGATATTATAACGTGTACCGTGAATGATGTCCGTCTGTCCAGATAATCCTGAGAGGAAGATCATCATAGTGAGTGAGTTTTTTTTTTGTAAGGCCCTTTCAGACAAATGATGCGATTCGTTGCGAGATGGGGATGGAAGCAAGTGATGTGTTTTAGTTGGAAAAGGCAGCAATAGACATTTCTTTTTTATGTTAAACTAGCTGCGCCCCGCGGTTTCACCCGCATAAGGTTCGATCCCGTGGGAATATCGGGATAAAAAGTATCCTATATGTTAATCCTGGTTATAAACCATTTGTGTGCCAAATTTCATCCAAGTCCATTCAGTAGTTTTTGAAAAGAGTAACAAACATCCATCCATCCATCCATCCATACAAACTTTCACGTTTATAATATTAGTAGGACAAGCTTCTATCCGTGACTGCGTCCTCGTGAAATTCCTTGTTCAGCCGACCCACTCCGTCGCATCACGTCACCTGCCCGCGCTGTCACTTCGTTTTCTCATAACGTTCTTTCTGACTATTTTCTTTTTGCGCGGCTCCTAAGGGTAACCTGTAGCTTTTCTCAAGAATTGGGCTATCAAATGCAAAAATAATTTTTCAAACCAACTGGTAATTCCAGAGATTAGCGCGTTCAAACAAACAAATAAATAAACTCTTCAGCTTTATTATTAGTATAGATAAAGAATAGTTAGGTCCCTGAACTTGAATTTGAATTAACTATAAAATAATATTTATTCCCTTTGATAATAAAACAAAGTATATGTACTCTACAAGATTAAAACGTTTAAAAGGGAATGCAGCGCACCAACAACGTTAATGTAGATTTTTATTCAATAAAATTGTTGCATGTATGTTTAATTACACTAACTAATACTTACCTACTAGAAACACACTTTATCATCATAATTTCAGCCGAAAGACGTCAACTGCTGTACATAGGCCACCCCCAAGCGTCGCCACTTCGACCGGTTCTGTGCTTCTCGCATCCAGCGGATTCCTGCGGCCTTCACAAGGTCATCAGTCTACCTTGTCGGGGTGGCCTTCCAACCGTACGTCATCCGTTACGCGGTCATCTAACTTTTCGGCCCCATTGGTCATGCCAGAAGAAACTCACTAAAACAAAAATATACAACCTAAAAATCACCCGTTAAACTGCAAACCGACCGACCTATTCGTATGAAGCGGCTTAACGCAAATATTTCGCCGAATTACGCAACTCGGCTATTGTGCACGTTGTCCATTGTTGGTTATTTATGTTAATACCCGGTCGAGTGTGAACTTAATGCGATACTGCTACTTGTCATTGTGTAGAGTGCTTGAGATTAGCTTTAAAGTAACCGACTCAATGTTGAAGTAGGTACAATAAAGGAATTTTAAGAGTGCATTTATCTATTGATTTTGGTTGACTGAATAATTGGTGCAAGGAATCAGAAGGGTTAGGCTGTCGTGTCTTCAGCAGAAAACGTACATTTAATTACTCAACATATTATTTGCCTTTGAGAGGAGATCTTGTCAAAATCAAAATATTTTATTTCACATAAACCTACATTAGACACTTATGAAACGTCAGAAGCTAGGTGCACGGTTCCAATTGATCGTTTCCTATGGAGAAGAGCCGGCAAGAACTCCTTGTGTGGTAACACTTTTAAAAATAATTGGCTTTTACAATGTTTTCAAATTACAGTAGGTACTCATGGATATCCTCCGTCTGGGAAGAACGGAGGGTTCTGTCGGACTCCTAAGGACTAAAACCCCACTGTTTCTTCTGGTACCATGAGTCGGGGCCCGGGAGATACTTGGACATTCGCTGCACCCCCGACTGGTATCAGCCCGCCAAGCCTAGCGGGCCCCATCACCAAATGCGGCTGATCCTACGACCGCACGTCCTTCCTTTAGGGCGCGCACACTGCGTGCCACCTCTTTGGGCCTGACTGCTTGAGCGACGACACGGCCCCAATTTCGCCTGCTCAGGCCCCTTCTTATGGCGGCCGGAGATCGTTGAGCGCCCTTCGACGCACGGCTGCTCTTCTGGTGCGGGTTGAATTAGAGGTATGCTCTCTCTGTCCCTCTCCGCCGCCTCCTTTGCATGCATCACCTCCTCGCAAAAAGAGGCCACAGCATCCCACGCGTTTTCGCTTCCGACCATGGTCTGAACCAAGCCGGGAGCGGCCTGTCAAGTTGACAGGCCGCTTGATAAAATAAAACAGATCAAAATAGAATAAAAAATAAAAGAATCTATCAGAAGGATAAATAAAAAATAAAATAATTATAAAAACCTATTAAAACCAAGTGATATCGTGTTGCCATTACAATCACTAATGTCAATCAACTTGTCGTAATGTTAATTACTTATTGTTGTTTAAAATCAAGTTCATTCTAACGGAACACACAGCTGTGCTGCTGGGGATTTTGTTGCGCCACTTCTTCCCAGCGAAAGCACTAGGAAGGAAGTGATGAAGGGCGGGCATTTTGTGGGACTGTCCTAAGTAATGTTGACGTTCAAAAGGTGACTTTTGATTTTGCTTTTTCCTATTGATTATTTATTTATTTCTGAAACTGCCCGTGACATCACGGCAGGCCTTAGAATAAATCTTACCAAGGGGTATTGTGTTACTCAGTAACTGGGTTGTGGAGGTCAGATAGGCGTCACAAGTAAAATACTGGTGAAGCTGCATCCGGTACGACTGGAAGCCGACCCCAACATAGTTGCGAAAAGCTACGCAGATACAATTAGATTTTTTTTAGATTATTTACTTAAGAAGGAAGATTTTTTTAAATTGAAATAGGTCACCATCATTCTCCTGCACTTATCCTGATTTATTCGTGGTCGGCACAACATGATGTATTTTTCTTCCATACTTCTCTAGCAGTCGTCATCTCGATAATTGTTTTTTTTTTAACTGAAATGGGTTTAATTAAGAAACTAAGCGCTGATTTTAGCAACGCCAGATAACTTTAACGAAGGAATAATTTTGAATTTTTGACAGTTCTTCCATACAAAAACTGTCAGACGTCAATTTTATTTCACGAATAAAAATTATCTGTCGATTGAAAAATCAGCCTTAAGTATTACAATTCAAACTCCATCTTCTACCTGCTCAATTTCCACGACAGGCCGGGACCACACGACCCTACAGAGTCACTAAAGAAGATACCACCATTGTTATTTATTTGTGTAACTCAATACTAATGTTTACTTCGCCGGTGTTAAGTCGGTGACAATCATCACAGATCGTACGAAAGTAAAGGTGGATGGCAGGATTACTTGCTTTGAAAGTAAAAGTGTTTTTAAGATCTCTGAGGAGAGATAGTTGGAGAGTGGTGCAAATTGCGTATACAGTATTAAAAAGGAAGCTTGAAAGATTTTTTTTTAGAACATTTTAGTTGAGTACTTAATTGCAATCAGGATTTCCTAGTTTCATGATAAAGAACGAGCATTTTCGTTTTTTGGATGCTTGTTGAAGTATAATTATTTTTTTATTAACCGACTTCAAAAAAAGGAGGAGGTTTCATTCAGTTGAATATTTTTTATTATATATTTATAAGCTGATTTGCAAAATTCTTTAAAGGATATACTTTCAGATTGGTCCCCTAAAAATTTCATCAAAAACGGTGCAGAAGTTTGGTTTTTAAACCGAAATTAGTTGTGAAAAGGACAACTTAAAAGTGAAAAATTAAAAAAAAATCCGATTGTCAAAAAAGACACTACACAGTGAAACATAACTTTAATTTCGGAAGTCGGTGGCAAACAACCAAAATGCGACCCCAACGACACCAATTTGATTGTTTTTTTTTTTTTTTGTAAAAAAGTTTTTATCAAAATATGCAGACTGGTTTCATTGTGGTTGTTATAGAAGTCGAGATTTGAGTTAAAGAAGTATTCAAGTACCTAGTCTGAAACATTTTTATTTCTAAAAATAATACGTTTCGGTAACTAGGTACTTAATATTTCCACGGTTTTCGTGGAACATAAACAGAAAATAATAACAGTTACTCGATGGTAAAACATCACGAAATTATCTCTTATTTCCAGGCATTGTCGTATTGTACTTAAGGCTGATTTTTTCAACGACAGGTTGTTTTATCCGAGGAATAAGTTTGAATGTTTGACAGTTCTTCCATACACAATCTGTCAGACGTCAATTTTATTCCACGAATCAAAATTATCTGTCGATTGAAAAATCAGCTCGATCAGGATTTTTAAATGATTTTTGAGGATTTTTAAAAGATTTTTTTTTTTCAGGCTTACCTGTACTTACCTAGTGCAACATAATATCTACTCTATATATAATAAAACGTATTAGAAGACTCATTCACACTCCTCACAATTAAGTAGCTGGTAAGCCCTTTTTAATAAATATGTATCTTAGCATCAGAGTTATTACGCAATTATGAATATTTTGTAAAAACATGTGAATTCCTTAAAAGTATACTGTCCTTCAAGATACAGGATTTTCCTAGAAGGGCTTGAAGGGCAGGGACCTTCTCACATGTAATAGCCATACCATCTGATGTTAACTAGGCTAACTGTTGATTTTTCCAACGCCAGATAATTTTATCGGAGGAATAATTTTGATTTTTTGACAGTTCTTCCACACCAAAACTGTCAGACGTCAATTTTATTCCACGAATAAAAATTACCGGCCGATTGAAAAATCAGCCCTAAGTCTTTTAGGGCTAATTTTTCAATCATCTGATAACTTTATTCAGGGAATGATTTTGAAATTTTGACATTTATTTCATACAAAAACTGTCAGACGTCAATATTATTCCACGAATAAAAATTATCTGACGATGGAAAAATCAGCCCAGTAAATAAATAATTACTTACTTACTCATCCAAGACGAAAATCTTTGCAACACGAATCAATTTTGAAGCAAAGAACTCAACATTCAAATTACTCACTCATCCACTTAAAATTCCAACAGCAACATACCCATACATCGCTCTGACGCAATCCACTAATCCCTTCAAGTATCCTTTCATAGAAAGCCAAGGACTAATCTGTTAAACTCCATGGATTGTCACCGACTTATCAAAAAAAAGAGTATTGTGTTACTTGATAATGTGAAGTGGTGCTTGACTACCGATGTAGGTGGATGTGTTGTGTTACTAGACCATTATATTTTTAAGTATAAGGTAAGTAAGTACTTTTAAAACCATTCATCACATCATCACACAATAATTATGATCATGTGCATGTAGAACAGTTAATAACACTTAACACTTTAGGATAAGCGATCTGCCTAGTCTTTTCCTAACTATGTTGGGGTCGGCTTCCAGTCTAACCGGATGCAGCTGAGTACCAGTGTTTTACATGGAGCCTCTCTGACCTCCACAACCCAGTTACTTGGTAACATGATACCCTTTGGTAAGACTGGTTGTCAGACTTTCAGGCTTCTGACCATCCGTAACGACTGTCAAAGATCAACGAATGACAGCCGGGACCAACGGCTTAACGTGCTTTCCAAGCCACGGAGGGGTCTCAGTATGTAAAGATGGTCACCCATCCACGGACCAACCGTGACAAGCGTAACTTAACCTGATTGATCGACCCGTGTAGCTGTTATTACTTAGCCACAATCCCCTGCCCCTGCTCAAACCCCAGTAATAAATGACAAATCACAATGATACACTTCAATACAGTGGCCGGACCATCTAATTTGCGCTAACAGCTATTTTTCACCATCTAATCTTCGTAAACATTGTGTACGGTGGATTGAACACCAAGCGTTGTTACTGCCCCCTGCTTCAATGACAAACTGTTCAGGCGAGAGTAGGGTGAGGACACCAGATGACGAAACAAACCATACAACTTAAGTATATGGTTCTCCGAAGTTCAGGATTATTGGACTATATTCCGTTACCAAATAGGTACATAGGTAATTAAAATCTTTCCCGACTCTTTCTTAGACTTGCTGCGTCTCGCGGTTTCACCCGCATAAGTTTCGATTCCGTGGGAATATTGGAATAAAAAGTATTCTATATGTTAATCCTGGTTATAAACCATCTGTGTGCCAAATTTCATCCAAATCCGTTCAGTAGTTTTTGCGTGAAAGAGTAACAAACTTCCATCCATGCATCCTTCCATACAAACTTTCACGTTTATAATATTATTAAGTTGGATAGTGGGATTATGAAACCAATATTTTGAATTACAACCCCTGGGGGATTGGACATGGACTTTTATTTTTGAATGTGTTCACTTGATCCACGTTCAACCTACCTACTTAACTGCCGATTTGATTGCACTACTTTTTTTTTACCTTATCTGCATACCGAGTTCTTTTCATTTTACCTATTTCGCTGGTTTATTTACTTATCATAGTCATCTTAAAAGTATTACTGGAAATAATTCATACCTTTTTCCAATACAGGGTGGCAGGAACATCAACGCGCAACCTGTAACCATGAATTAAGCACATAATTTTAGACCCCCTAGTGTAGAAATTTTCTGTCGGTTAACAAAACAAATCTGCTGTTTCATAGGAAAATGCAATGAATGACCTACGCGGTCAAAATGTACAGAACAGCTAACTTTTTTTTTAATAACCGATGAAATCTATTGACGTGAGAGTGTTTAGAATCATGTGCTGAATCCATGGTCACAGGTTGCGCGTCGATGTTCCTGCCACCCTGTATAGTTGGCTCCGATGACAGAGTTTTTTTTATGAATATTTTTTTTTTACTCTACTCGCTACTCTCTCCCTCCACCTTGCTTCATCTCTTTACAGATTTATCTCTGCATCGACGTCGCAACAATCACAGTCCCACCATTATTTGGTAACATAACACCATGTTTGTCACAAGTTTCTGCTAAGTGAAGATACTTTACAGATTAGCTAGCGTAACAGTAGGATCAAGATGTATTAAGTAAGATATGCATTGCGTATGTTATCGCACTTAGTGGAGCATACAGTTATAGTGAAGTGTACTTTTACAAAAACATTTTTTATATACACGTATTGTGGAGGTCAGATAGGCAGTCGCTCCATGTAAAATACTGGTATTCAGCTGTATTTGTTTAGACTGGAAGCCGACCCCAACGTTAAGTAGTTAGGAAAAAAAAATCTCTGTTGTATTTGTATTTAGTTTCGTTAGTCATTCAAGAAATCACCTAGTGTATCTATTTACGGTCGAACCCAAATACCTATCTATCACCAGTTTTGGCATACTGGAGGTAAAAAATCTATCTACAAGTATCTCTGGTTTTAACGTCCCAATAATCTACATCACTAGCGATCTGTATGATTATATTCTACTGGCTGTTATTATTTGTACTGACTACGATCAGTAGCGATCTGTCAATAGGGTATTGGGTTCGGCCGTTAATAGATACCTATGTAAACATCTATGTCTCATTCACACAAGCGGGGCAGCTGCTGTCACTTATGTCATCTGTCAGTCACGAGGAATGGCGGGAAACAGGGAAAGTGAAGCAGAGTCTACAGGTTACCGTTTGGTGTGGTATTGAGCTAGTGAAGTGATGTATTCATATTAAGTACGGAAACAACAGAATTCTACAAATGAGTGAAGCCAACAAATTAATGAATACTTGGAGCTGATGACGTGTCATCTCCACAAATCATTGTCCTAGACCTGAAATCAGCATAAATCAATGCAAAACATGAGCCCAAATAAAGGTATGGTAACTATGCTGGGAACAAACATATCATCATCGTTATGGGAAAACTAACTCATTTCCAAACCCCACCCCCCACTCGTAACCAATATCCCTTTCACAACAATTACCAAAAAGCCCTTTTAACAAGGGTATCACAATTACTATCACAATTAGGACAGAAAAAAACATGATTACGGGCCTTGTGCAGTTTGTAGTGCGTACTCTTACCTAAGGGCGGCCACGCGCCGCCCATTACGGGTTTAATTAAATAAAACGCACGAATATGTTGCGGGCCGTGTGAAACGGCTTTAGTGGGCAGAGATTCGAAAGGGTAATGAATAGGTGATTTTTGGTTTATGTTTTTTTTTTGTTTAAATAAATTTTTACCTAATTGATCATACATTTATTTTGGATTTTTATAACTAGCTTTGCACGGGTTTACGATTTGCCAAAACATCTAGATTTCTTTAATATGTTTAAGTTTCACAAAAACCTTCTGATGTATGGTAAAAACCGCATCAACATACATTGTGCAGTTTAAGAGAATAACGCGGTCATATAGATAGACACGAAAAGCGACTTTAATTTATATGGTGGATGGGTGACCATCTTTACATACCAAGACCCCTCCGTGCCTCGAAAAGCACGTTAAGCCGTTGGTCCCGGCTGTCATTCATAGATCTTTGACAATCGTTACGGGTCATCAGAAGCCCGAAAGTCTGACAACCAGTCTTACCAAGGGGTATCGTATTACCGGGGGTTGTGGAGGTCAGATAGGCAGTCGCTTCATGTAAAATACTGGTATTCGGTTGCATCCGGTTAGACTGGAAGCCGACTCCAACATAGTTGAGAAGAGGCTAAGCAGATGATGTGTGTTAGTCATAAAGTGAAATAATCATAATTATTATTTTAATATCCTCCAAACATGTACCTAAGGTATACATTACTAGCCGCCGGGGCTGCGGGTGCCGCCGGGGCTGCAGGTTGTTCGAAAGAGATACCGTGGCCCCTGGCACAGGCAACTGAAGGAACACGGGTGGGTTTTAGTCAGTAAAAGTCTGACACTCCCTTCTGCTCCGCGGGAGGGGTCAATTGTAGATTTCCCAACCAAAAAAAAAAAGGTATACATTACTATTTTATACATGGTGGCAGGGACATCGACACCTGTTACCATGGATTTAGCACATGATTCTGAATCAGCCTGCGTTGAGAAGTGAAATACGGTCACAATGTATGGAACAGATTTTATTTTTATTTTATAACCGGCAAAGAATTTCGCGTGTTACGCTTCGGTGTCCCTATCGTATAGTAACCTGCTTTCCATTCATTTGTTTAAATACGTAAAACTTTCGGCTTATACGAGTATGCATTTTAAGTTAAGTTGATTACTATTATTTTAACTCTACCAAAAATAACGAGGGGCACAATCTTTTTGTGCGATATAAAATACAATAACAATAAAATTATGATTTTTAAAACGCCACTCTTATTAATTTGCACATTTTTATTCAAGTCCCAGTCAAAGTTTCCCTTTTTTCCATCGATCCCGTACACTTTCAATACATCTAAGTGTGCCGCGTGGCGTCCCATGCACCGCTCGACAATAAAGCGCCCCATTCACTCTCAGACTCAAGGGCCGTTGCATTATTGTTACACTTGGTGATTTTGTAAATGTTGATGCGATTTTTTTGGTCAAGACTTTTACAAAAGCAAAGCGGTTGATGTTATTTTTTTACTGCTATAAAATCGACATACATGTTTTTTTTTTACTAAGCATAACTTAATATGTTATGATATGATACGAGCGTAAAATAAAGTAAAACATCGGGGAAACATAAAAAAAATGCATTAATAAAACACGGACAAAGTGCGAAGTGTTTTTTACAACCTTTTATTTAGTTTCACCTGCCCCGATGTTTGTCTGTAATCAATTCTTGCAAGTTAAATTTGATCCACTTCCCGGTTACCGATTCAGCTGAAATTTTGCATGCATGTGTAAATCGGATAACAATGCAAAATTATTATGACATGAAGCTGATCTGATGATGGAACCGGAAGGTGGCCATAGGAACTCGGTAGTTAAACGACACAACGCCATCGAGTTTGGACTCGATTGATCCGTCTTGTCGAGTACTTTGGTGCTAGATGGTAACCAGGGTCTGATGATTGAGCTGGAATGTAGCCATAGGAACTCGGTAGTTAAACGACACAACCCCATCGAGTTTGGGTTCGTATGATTTGTCTTGACGAGTACTTTGTTGCTAGATGATAACCAGAGTCTCTTAATGAAGCTAAAAGATGGCCATAGGAACTCGGTAATTATTTGAATTCTTATCAGGTTTAAATTATTTTTAACTTTTACGTTATTTTTATTAACAAGTAGGTAATAAACGCTTGTTTTTAAGAAGTTTCGTTTTTTCTTTTAATTTTATTATTATTTTTTATTTGTAATGTGCGCCTTGTTTGTGCGGAATTAATAAATAAAATAAATAAAATAATAAATATTCCACAACTATCACACAACGCCATCTAGTCCCAAGCTAAGCAGAGCTTGTGTTATGGGTACTAGACAACTGATTAACATACTTATATATTTCTAAATACATAAATATTATAGATAAATTACACCCAGACACAGAACGAATGATCCTGCTCATTACACAAACATTTGTCCTGGGTGGGAATCGAACCCACGACCTCCGGCATAGCAGTCAGGGTCACTAACCACTAGACCAACAGGCCTGTCGAATAAACTACTTTTCTTTTCTTTCTTTCTTTGGGAAAACAAAAATATAGGTTGAACTTAGCCTTGAAGAAAAAGACCAGCTTGCAATGTTTAGGTCTAAGCTCTAGGCCTAAACAGCGAACTATATTCGCGTTGCTGAATTTGGGGCCAAACAAATCTAAAAAACTATAATTATGTTTACATATTTTTTATATTTTATTATATTTATATATTTTTTTTCATATATATTTTTTTTATATTATTAATTTATTATTGACGTTGACATATATCTGGGGTTCCGGACCTTTGAAAGGCGTACTAGGGGCCAAAGACCTCGCAGAGGCCCTTTACCCAATTCTAAATGATGAGGAGGCACCAACCGTCGAGTATCCCTATATGCACATTGCAAGTGCACCCAAAGACAACCCACGGTTGGTGCAGGACTATTGCAGAACATGGAAACAAAATATACTGGGCTAATATTACAATTTTTTTTTCTATTATTATATTTTCGTGTTATTTGTAGCATCAAGAACTCTAGGCCTAAGACAAGGAAGTACAAATTAAACTACTTACGAAAACCTAATTTTCTCTGTTGATCTCGCGCCTTTATACCATGTCAGTAGGCAGAAACTACTTTGTTATTCTTCGACATAATCCTATTCATATTATAAATGTGAAAGTTTGTATGAATGGCTGGATGAACGGATAGATGGATGTTTGTTACTCTTTCACGCAAAAACTACTCAACGGATTTGGATGAAATTTGGCACACAGATAGTTTATAAGCAGGATTAACACATCGGATAATTTTTATCCCGATTTTCCCACGGGATCGGACACTATGCGGGGGAAACCGCGGGGCAGAGCTAGTCATAACGGCTTATCTTTAATTTTCATTTGCACTCGCGGTAGCACGCTCCATTCATTGTTACTAATGTACGCACATCCACTTTCGAAATCAAAGTGTACTTGTATACCTACACATCGATAGCTTTTCTGAAATTCATAATCAGCCTATCAAGTTCCCACTGCTGGGACAGAAGTCTTAATTAACCTTTAGATATTCCTACCGGAATCGTTAGAAATACTCATTCATTCAGAGATCCAACTTCCAGAAACTCAGAACCTTAAAATTTAACTAAAACCTCTCAAGTATCACTTCTGGAGCCAATATCAGTAAATAGTCATCAGCGACTCAATTCTCGCAGTAAAGAGGTTTAACTTGGTCGCCCCCCCCCCCCCCCCTCCTTACAGCTGTAAATTACCCCCCAACGCCGCTGTCTTACCGGGCCCTTGTTAATAGGGTGGATATCTTGTTAAGAGTCTTGAGGATTTTCTGTAAAAGTTATTAACACGCGTGGATGTCAGAAATTATCTCACGGGAACGTACTACCGGTACAAAAAGTAACCTATGTCCTTCCCCAGGATGCCATCTATCTCCTTGCCAATTTTATCGACATCCGTTCAGTGGTTTAGGCGTAAAAAGGTAATATTCATACAGAATTATTTTCGAATTTATGATATTTAGGGCTGATACGTCAATCATCTGATTATTATAGGAATAATATTGAAAATTTTACAGTTATTTCATTCACAAAAACTGTGAAACGTCAATTTTATTCCTCAAATAAATGTTATCTCGCGATGGAAAAATCAGCCCTAAATATAGATAAACAAAACTACCCGCTCTCTGCAAATGGAAAGACAGCAAAACAAAACAGCAATCATACAAATCAGCAGCGTCATAATTATTTATACATAATTATGTTGGTAAAGCAGAAATAGATAACGTACAATGAACCTTAAAAACACTATTTGCCCACTAGCACTCCAACAGTTCCCATTACAATCCTTGGTCAAATATACCGTAAAACCGTATAATTATTATTCATAATAATAACAGGACTTATCCCGCGCCACAGCCGACATGGCAACCTTTCCAATAGGTCTTGTATTACGCGGTATTCCAATTTAGTCGGTAATGTGGATGGCTTTCAAGTAACGCAGTGTTATTTTGTGCCAATGTACGTACAGGTTTGGGCAACTAATTTGTTCAATTCATCGACCTAAATCGGTAGGTATGACATTATGCATGAAATTCGATCTTTTTGCTGCATTTGCGGCAATTTCGTTTCGAAAGGTCCTGGAGTAGCGACCGCGTACCGGAAGACGTAGCGTTGGAAGGCTTCCCACAAGGTGGACCAACGACCTTGTGAAGGCCTCAGGAACCCGTTGGATGGAGAAGCACAGAACCGGTCGAAGCGGAGGTGCTTGGGGGAGGTCTATGTCCAGCAGTGTACGTCTTTCGGTTGAAATGATGATGGTGATGATGATCCTTTCGCTTCAGGAGACGCTGATTGTAAAGATATTTAAGAAAGATAGATATGAAAACTTATTTCTTGTTATGCTCTTTGACGGAGAAAGAAAAAATATTTTCCTGTCACAAAAACGCATGCATGTAAAAAAGATCGGGTAACTCAAATAAATTCATCATAGAAACAACAGGACATCATAAAAATCAACATTTATGAAAAATCTGAAATTACGAAAAGACTACCCGTCATTTACCAGAAACATTTTTTCTACTAAAAACCCTCCACGTCCATTTTATCTGAAACCTTTTTTCAGAAAATCAAAGTTACAATACTGAAAGTATTTCAAATATGAACGTGCAAGAGTTAAGCGCAGCTTGGAATCGTCGTCGTAAACTAGTTTTATTATAACGATGTATTTTGGCTGAGTGTACGCCTGGATTTGTCACTGGCGAACGCATAATGTGGAGCTGACTGTACTTTGAATAAAAATGGAGCAATTTTTTATGATGATACCTACATTTTATAAACGGATCTATTTATTACATATAATAATGATGTTAGCAAGACTTTCAGCCTTAAACGCAAAGACTAACTACTATATATTATGTTATTGTAATTACAAGTCAATTAACTAAAACACGGTTAATTTCTTTTAGGGCTAATTTTTCCATCGCCAGGTAACTTTTATTCGAGGAATAAAATTGACGTTTGACAGTTTTTGTATGAAATAACTGTCAAAATTTCAAAATTACTCCTCGAATAGAGTTATCAAATGATTGAAAATTAGCCCCTATAAAAATAAAAATGTAACTTAAAACCGAACAAAATAGTCCGTACAAAAAAAAGCTTTTAAAACTCTATGGCATCAAAAAAAAAACAACAATCTCAATTTTTCTAATTTGAAAAAAAGAAGTCGCATCTCTACAAAAACAACATGTAATAAAAACGAAATGAAATAAATAAATTCACACCTAACCTAACTGGAAAACGACGGTGGCAGAGAAAGTTAATTTGAAAATGGAATCAGCATAGCCGACCAATGGCGGGGGTGCCCGAGGGACGGTCGACCAATCGCAGCGCGGGGATTTTCGCGCGCTGAATTTTTATTAGCTGAGATAATAACGCGCCATTTTCCGACAGGTCCCCTTTTTCGTTTAGGATTCGGTGGGCGAAGATGTGAAACGATATTTAGTTGTGATATCATGCTAGGTTTTGCTAGTACTGATCTGATGTGTTGTACTGATCCTGTACGAGTCGCAATAAATACTTTTTCTTTAATTCTTTTCTTTCTTTTACTATTGTGGCTAAAAGGTGCTTAGGACCTTTGTGTTACAGCATTCGCAGACGGTATACAATTAGTGGCCGATTTATTCTAGGAGCCAAATGAACCAGTAGAGATCAAATGCGTCAACGCACACATCCTAAAAAAGATAGATCTTAGCATTATGCTGAGCGATGGCCGTTTTGCGTGCATGTGACGCATGTTTTTCTCTAAATTGTTATTTTTTCTTTTTATGCGTCATGTTTACGTCAAATATACGTATTTCCTTTCTATCTTTTTTCTATTGCCTTTCTAGGTGATACAAAAAAAAAAACTGGCCGATTCTAGGACCTACAAAATATATGCCATGGCTTAAACACTTTTCAATGGTACAATTTAATTATACCATTAAAAAGTTCCATATGCCTTCTAGCCTGTTATGAATCTGAAAAAATATTCTTGTCGCCCTACCAAAGACAAGTATTTTTGTCAACGTCACAAGCTTGGAGACAAAACACAAGATTAGGTAAAGAGTTTTAACTGGTTGCCCAGTCTATGATTTAATATTCCCCGACTAGGATTTTACGAAACCGTCCATTACAAAAAAAAACATGTAAGTATAGATCTGCAGAACCCTCTACAATCTCTCACGCGTCTCGCCTCTAACCGCGCTATATCTCAGTGTTGCCACTCGCGAAATGGGAAGTGACGTGAATGTGCGCGCGGTGACACGACGTCGATTACTGGAATCCTGGATTCTATTTGATTTTCTACGTTTGTAACACAGGTTATAATTAAGGGGAGGGGCGTTCTGTGTAGGTATGATTATATTAAAAGTTAGATTGATATTTTCAAGACCGGCTTATTGGAGTCTTAAGACTGATTTGATTTAATAATGTATTGATTGAAGTGTCTATTTGATAGTATATCTAATAACAGCGGGACGGATCGATCGAAAGTTAAGCTACGGTTGCCATGGTTGGTCCGTGGATGGGTGACCATCAATAAAATTAAATATCGAGACCCCTCTGTGCCTCGGTAAGGACGTTAAGCCGTTGGTCCCAGCTGTCATTTGTAGATTTTTGACAGTTGTAATGTGTCAAAGGGGCATCGAATTACCCAGTAAATGGGTTGTAGAGGTCAGATAGGCAGTCACTCCATGTAAAACATCAGCTGCATCCGGTTATACTGGAAGCCGGCTCCAACATAAAGGCTAGGCAGATGATGAGCTTACTGGAGTCTTAAGACTGATTTGATTTGATAATGTATTCATTATCAAACCGGGAAAAGAGAAGAAAAACAGACACTTCGATAAATATATCTAAGTGTCTGTTTTTCTTCTCTTTTCCCGGTTTTCAATCGGAAACTAAATTAGTCCTCTACTTTAGGCAAAAAAGTCACCAATTTTGAATCTTCTTCGCACTATGGCTAGTAAGCAAATGTAGAAATTAGAAAATCTACTATCAATAAACAGATGAAGTCTACCATTTCTCCTGAAAAAAAGTAAAATAAAGTAGCCCATATAGCATAGACGAATTGAACGAAATGGCGTTCATTCCAATCTCCAATCTGACCATCAGTCCACAACTCGCAAACGACCCCAGTCCATTCGAAATTCAAATAAAGAACCCACAACAATACTCAATGAACGAGTTCCTATTTATAAAAGAGAAAAAGAAAAACAAGATGGCTACTTTCGTACCTTCAAACTTACATAATACAATTTCGCGGGGTTAACTTATAAAATGTTTCTGAGTTGATAGCAAAGTTTCTATCCGGCTATTTTCCGCCCTCGTTCGTTCAATAGGGGGTGAAACAAAGAGGATGGTAGCGAACCCTGGACCGAAGGGTAATTGTTGCCAACAATTGTTTTAAAGCTTTTAAAATTATTATTTTTGCTTTTGTTTTCTGAGAAATAATGGAGAGGGTTTATTGGGAGACGGTTGTTTTGTAATAAATAATGATTGTTTTGTTTTTAATACTCGCCGGCTAATTGGCTGAAATTTAATTTTTGTTTTTTTTTAAGTGAGACCTCTTTGGCGTCGATTCTATAATTGGACGAGAATTGAGAGTATTTCAAGGACGCGTCACGTTTAGGCACATTTCGTTACATGAGAGAGAAGAAAGATATAATTATCTCTGTCTCGCACAATAAATATCTCTATTCTTTATTTTTTAAGAAGTTTCACTTCTATCAATTGTACGGTGCTACACGCGCTATTTAAAACACACTGTACATTTTCCCACGCATGAAAAAAGAGGGTGAAAATATTAAGAACTGGCTGACCCGACAGACGTTAGAACGTCTGTCGGGTCAGCTAGTTCTTAATATTATATTTTGGTCCAATTTTCAATTATTCATACAAAAATCCCGTAGGAAAAAAGGGGTCGGTTTTTCCTGAATTTGAAATATTTCCGGGAAACTTCTTTAATGTTTCTTTCTATGAAATCCAATTCGGACTATTACGAACATTTTAAAACAAAAAATAGCCAAATCTGTCCAACCCTGCTCAAGTGATGCGTTTACTAAGCATCAACGCGCCACCTGTTAACATGGATTCAAATTGATTCACGACAAATTTCAACAAAGAGCCCTGTGTTGAAATTTCTCGTCGGTTATTAAAAATAAATTTGCTGTTCCATACATTTTGCCCGCGTACTTTCTATGAAACAGCAGATTTTAACTTTTTTTGGGTCTAGAATCATGTACTGAATTCATGGTTACAGTTTGCGCGTCGATGTCATGCCGCTCTGTATAGATTACAAAAGCTCCGAAAGTGCACACCTCTCATTTCTCATATGAACATAGAACATTATTTTCCAAGTACACACTTGACAGAAGCATAGTATTAATATTGGAATCAATAAAAGTTTGAAAAACAACTTTCCTCGCAGATAGAAACCGTCAACTTCACCAAATAGGTCTCATTAAAAATTTAACGTAGGAAAAGATAAAAAAGCAAAGAAAAAAAAGTGTGAATCCTAAAATTCACAACTCGTTCGTTCGTGGAGTTACAGCCTGGCTGTATGGAGCGTTTCCTTCGCCCGCGGCGAGCGCCGGCGACGGCTAATTATTTCCCGCCCTTTCCGTTTCCTGTCCGATCAACGGTTTCAAACTCCATTCTCGGATGAACTCCGAATTCGAATTTGAAAATTTTTGAATGTGGAACGTGGGAGTTTTTAACGATATAACATTTTGGCAGGAGGGTATTGTTATAATTATGTTGAAATATTTTATATTCAGCTTTATAAATCTTCAAAATTACACATAACGTAAACACGCCTGTAATTCCTGACGGGGTAGGTAGAAGTTTATATAGTACATTTCGTCAGTTGTGTTTAAGCCCCATGTAACAGACACGACCCTATCGCCATCCACGCATAAATCCAGATACCGGGCTTCTAAACTCAAACTCAAAATATTTATTTCAAATAAACCAATTACAGGCAGTTTTGAATTGTCAAGGTCGGTCAGTCAAAAAGATGAAGCTAGTTGCCCATTCCAAAGCGTAGTAGGTACCTATGGAGAAGAACGGGCAAGAAACTCCATGGACACTCTTTCAAATCATAATAATATTGTTACAAAGTATTGGTTACATCATTCATGTTCAAAATTATGCATGTGAGAACGATGCAGAACGTTAAAAGTGTCCGTAATGAAAAAATAAAAAAAAAAACAATTCAAATATTAAATTAAATTAAAATAAGCCATGGCAGCAAAGAGTTGATCAGTCCCTACTGACGGCGCCCGTTCACGAACATGACGCATAGATTAGCACCATTCAGCTCAACCATTTTGAAGGGAGCTAAATGATCCAACACATGCGCCACCATCAGCGAGACATTAGAGTGAGCATGACATACTCTCAGCCGCCAGGGCACATTCAAGTCAATGAAAGACGTACCCAGTAAATGGTAGCTTTATAGTATGTAACATAGTACTCACATACGTTCTATGCAATTATACAATACTAGGAGATTTAATTTATTTAATGCAAACATAGTATTTTAGAATCTTCAGCAGCTCCAACAGTATGTAGGTAGGGTAGGCGTGTGAAGTATTTTCAAATGCTAATCAATTTATTTATGCGTCCTGTGGAGCAGGACCAGCGTTTAGCCAAGCATTTTTGTCAGCGGTGTAATCCCCCAACTTATAATATGCTTGGCTGCATAGTGTGCGTCTAGTCTACTAAGTATTCCCTAGAAAAACTCAAAAACATTATCCTGGCCAACACCCCAATTGCCTAACACACTATCAATCACAATCTGAATCATTTTGAAGGAAATTGCTAATCCATTCCTGCATATGTTCGGAAAATGTATCTGCTCAACAACGTAAATAACGCAATGAATGTTGTTGAACTGTCAAAATGAAAGCCATTTCTACTGTAAGTGTGTTACGCAATTACAAGTTTTGTGACTAATAATAATAAGGCAGTTTATTTAAATCTTGCAAAACGTATTTACTTATCGTTTTCAATATCACCTAATTCTAATCAAGTTTGAAAAAAAATTGACGTGTTAAAGTATTATGTTTTACCAATTTACAAAATTAAAAAAAAATCAAAGTAAAAGCTATGGTTTCCTAGAAGAGCAGTTCCGTCATAATCCGTCATGAAAATCTGTAATGTTCACCAGTATTTGAAATTAAGGTGTCAGAAACCGCTCTGTATTTGGACATTACGGCAGCATGTGGCGGACTCCGCTCTTCTAGGACACAGCAGCTTTGTTGTCTGCCCGTTGTCCACTTTATTAGGAAACCAAAGCGATATCTCTACGTTAAAAAAATCTGGCTGACGTCATCACGTCAACGCCGGCTGCCGCTGAAAACCAGCGCTGGGCTCTGTCTCGTATAGGGTCTTAGCATTATGCTGAATGATGGCCGTTTTGCGTGGATGTGACGCATGTTACCTCCCACATGATTTTTTTTGTGTTTGTGTTCTTTTTTATGCTTCATGTTTGCCGCAAATAAATGTTTTTTTCTTTCTTTCTATCCCTCCTTTCCGAAATGATCTCCAAACAGGCCACAATACATAGTCTTAAGTGTAAACTCCGCGGCATCCAGATTGCGTCGCAGATCAGAACGACCTCATCTCAAGACACAGGGCTTCATTATGTCGCTTTGTTTTAAAGTTCTGGAGAGAATTGCTTCTGTTTGCATGTGTCAGGCTGTTGGGTGGAAGTTTTGTGGTGCTTATAGTTCTTGGGATTGAAAGTTATTTGAAAGAGGCGTGTATTTGAACATTGAACTACAAAATAATCATTTATTTTATTTATTTTAGCATTAATAAATAACCTGAAATAAATAAATATATTATTATTAATACACACACATATACAAACAGATAACAAAACACAAAGTCACTCACTTACTTACACTGTCTGTGTGATCGCTTAGATCTTTTAAGCTTCACGATGGATGTTGATGTGGTTTTCACTATAATTTAGAGCAGTTATTCCAGTATTTTTTTTTTATAATAAATTAATATTTAACTTGGATACAGCATAGAAATCTTGACATTTTGACATATCACCATTGAACCAGTGCGAAGCAAGGGCGGCTTACTAGTTAATAATCAAAAAACTTTCTTCCATTTACTAACCAAAGTTATCCCAATCAAAATCCATTTAATGTCCCTCCCAGTACAGTCACGTCCATAATGAATGATAACTCGCAAACAGATGGGTATAATTAAGCACACAAGTGTATAAGTTGCGTGTAAGTAATTACTGAGTCTCTCTGCAACTTTATTTATTTCGGCGGGTCGCCTCCGTCTGAGATACTTGGGATTAGTGCGGTGAGAGGTTTTGATACTTGAAAATAATTATAAGAACATAAAATATTATAACATCAAGGTCGTTTTACCCGAAGGGTTAGACAGAGGTTTAGCTTTAGCACACACGCCAGCACATCAAGCTACTATCAAATCTGTCAAATTTCTTTAATAGATTTTCAACTTTATCCCTGAAGAATTAAAGTTCACGGTTGATTGGGAAAATTTGACAGTTTCGGGTAACCTTGACCTGCTGGCGTCTGTACATCCACATTTCGCCAGTTAGGTATGTTGTGACGAGCCTAATGCCACTAACTGGGTACAAATCTAGACTCCGGACTGGTACTGAGAAATTTCTGACGAATAAACCCAATGGCACTTTTCCCAATCTGAGAATCGAAACCCAGAACATCACGTTCAGCAGTCGTGCTTACAAACACTAGCCCAATGAGGTGAGGCGATGTGGCGAATAATTATAATCTTTAATCAATAAAACGCAAAAAAATTGCTGATTTTTTAGTGTCAAGTTTGGGATGCTATAGAAAGGCAAGCAACAGCGCCAACAGTATCATCAGTCATGTAACTCTATAACTAGTTATTATTATTTTAGCTATTTTTATTATTCATTCAGACTTTTAATGTTTTTATAGGCTAAACTATAATCCTACTATCCTACTTAATATTATAAACGAGAAAGTTTGGATGGATGGATGGATGGATGTTTGTTACTCTTTCACGCCTAAAACCGAAAACTACTGAACGGATTTCGATTAAATTTTGCACAGATAGTTTATAACTAGGTTTAACACATAGGATACTTTTTATCCCAATATTCCCGTGGGATCGAAACTTATGTGAGTGAAACCGCGGGGCGCAGCTATTTATACTATACTTTCTTATATTGAAGCTGTAAACTATTGTCATCCATGTTTCTACTAGCTATTGCCACTGAGAGATTATTTTTGAAAAACCCAGCCTTCCTTAAGGACATGATGCAGAAGTATCTATTATTACATGCACGGCAAAACTCCAACTTCTCACGCAGTCTTAAGACCTACGAAATTATAGAAATGTCTTTACAAAGTGCGACTTTCACAGAAATTGTCATGCATATCATTTAAGGGCCAAGTATCAAGAAGCATCAGGGCGATTATAAGAGTTTATTCATGCTCTTTAGAAGAACATCTCAAAGGTGTAGCTAACTTACAATATGCGGTACAGTTGTGCACAGAAATGTTAATGAAAATAAACATTTAATTACACACATTCATTGGCATTACGGAAGCAAACTCGTTAGAACACATTTTGCCTAAAAATATAAGGTGGCAGAGCTATCGACGTGCAAACTATAACCATGAAATCGGCAATGGATTCCAGACCGGAGCGACGATGTACCTATCATCCTGTATACAGGATGATAGGGACATCGTCGTGTTAAAGAAATTGCATTAGGGGTAGGTTCAGTATCGATAAAGGCACCCAGGAAAAAAAAAACATTAAAAAATTATTGCAAGATCAAACTACTTTAGTACCTACTAACTTAAAATAGCAATCGTTTAGAATTAAAATTATTTTATTTGTTTAAATGCTTTAATATCTTACCTACTATCGAACGCGTTGGCATTTTGTCCTTCACTTCTCCTTCTTCTTCTCTTCTAAGGGCCGGCGCATTATTTGCTAGTGAAAGAGACCCGCGAAAAATGGAGCAAGATTTGCGCCCCTAACGCTACGACGGTATGTAAATTACAATTCCAATTTTCCCTTCGTTCTTTAACGGGCTTAGGACCGTCAAAATACAAAACCTACAAAAAAGATTTTGCTTAACTAGTATTCAATAGAAATACGAGTAGGTATTGTATTAAGGAAGAAGAAATAAGTACTTGGAATAGTAATTTACGCACCTAGTCATGCGCTGACTAATTTGACAGGACTAAACTAATATTTATCTTCTGTCCTTTTTTTAATGAAATAGAAAGAAAAAGATGCACTGAACTTAAATTTAGTTTAGTTTGTGAACAAGGGTATAGGCGCCAATGGTCAGATCTTTAACTATTTGGATGAAATTACACCAAAGCTCCATGTTTAATAAATCTTAGCTACTTGAGAATATGTTACAAATCCGTGAAAAAACCACACCAATGTCTAATACATACAAATTAGAAACATCTAAATAATTACAAATAACATTTCTACAAAGAATAACCAACAAACGCGTTCCATTACGTAAAATTAACACCTAAAGCCCTAAAGTACCTATCCACTCACACAAAATAATAATATAAAATATAATTTCCTCCCACCCATCACCATTTCTGTGGCTCTATATACTCTTATAAGACGTCGTCGCACCGCAGCAAATTCGGGCGCTGTTTAACATTTAAATGTTGAATCATACTTGGTATCATCCCCTCCCTGCCACCCACCGCGACGGGGATAAGGTGGATAACACCGGGATTATTATAATGCTAGTGTATTTCGTGTGTGAATGTACTTTTTTTGGGATTACAGGATTAGGCGTGGTTTGGTTATGTTGTGTGTTACCACGCATGAAAATTTTCGTGAAAATCTGGTACCTGTCTTATTGGGATGATCAAATTACGTCACACGTTAAGGGGGAGAGAGGGGTCCAGAATGTGTGACAAGGGGAGGGACGAGTCATACGCTTTGTGATGTCACATGTATAAATCTTTAGTTAATCAGCTCCGCCTATTGCAGTCCACTGCTGGACATAGGCCTCTCCCAGGCTGCGCCACAACATCCTGTCCTCCGCCTTCCGCATCCAGTCTGCCCAGCAACCTTCTTTAGGTCGTCCGTCGTCTTTGGGTCGTCTTTAGTATCAAAACTCTAACAAAAAGATAGATATGCGATATGATATGGTTTATAGATTATGCCGACGCCTGCTACCTGGATGCTACTGAGGAGCTATTAAACAAGCTTGAGCGCTTGCAAAACCTGTGCATTCGCTTTGTTTTCGGTCTTCGAAAGTATGACCATGTTTCACACCTTCGCAAGGAACTCAAGTGGCTCCCAATCCGCCTTCGCCGGAACACTCGGATTTTATCTACTCTTCAACATCTTACACAACCCGTCTTATCCTTCCTACCAGCGTGAGCGTTTTTCTTACGCTCGCTTTAGCGCCGCACCGTGTAGATCACACCTAAGATCCATCCTTAAATCTCATCCTCATAAAACGAGCTACTATTCTTATTCCTTCTCTGTCCATGCTGTAAGATTGTGGAACTCACTTCCGCCTAGCATACGTGATTTAAAAACTATTTCTCTATTTAAACGTCGATTACTTTTTTACCTTTTATACTGTGAGTATTTGTATATATTATATGTTTATATATTTTTGTATTATGTATTTATTTAAGTATACTTTTTTTGTGTTATACTTATGTGTAGGTATATTTAATATTTTTATTTTAGACTTCACACATTCATATTTTTCTCTTCTTGTTCTCACACACTATTGTCTACATTTCTTTTTTACTTGTCCGTTCGCAGGTCTGCTGGAAGAAATTTCTTAAGAAATAAGCAGTACCTTTGTACTCATATTATAATTATGTCATAACAATATCTATTTTACTGTGATAAAATAATATCCTAAATTAACTAAAACTATTTACAAACTAAAATATAGCGTCGAAAAATTCATCCACGTCGCTGTCGACTGGTAATGTACCCAAGACACTGGCGGCATTCCCACGTTGTAGGGCAATGCTTATCCTCTGGCCAAAGTAAAAGCCAGCCCTTGGGTCATGGGAAGTGTCAACCAGTCTTTTCGAAATTTCCTTAAAAAGACCATGCGCACTCGGACCCCACGGCCCGAGGGTTTCAACCCCAAATGGCTCGAAAATATAATTATTAATAACGTTATTATATTTACGCCGCTTGAGGTTTTCTGCAGCCGCAGCAGCAGCACCAGCGCAGCACGCCGACCCTGGAAGATGGGATGGCGCAAGAGTATCGACACAAGTTGCATCCCACACTAAAGGCCTACCCACCTTCCATGGAAATAAAGACATGCCGTCCGATCTCTTGCCATCGTCGCGTGCCAATCCATTGGGTTCTAATACAGCTGGAACGCCGACGGTGACAAGAGCTCGTCGAATGATGTCGTTAAAGTTTGCGTGCCGCGCTAAGCGACCTGCACTTCGGCTGCAAGACAGGCCGTGGTGTCCGAGGCTGTTGACAACTTCGCCACAGTAACAACGATGGGGAGAACAACATGGTGCTCCTAGTCGTGAGGAAGCAGCGAGGCGGAAAGTATTGTCGTCGAGCAAAGTGCCTATGTTCGACGACGGAAGTGCATGAAGCCACAGACCCGACTCCCATTTACCCACAGCCAGTAGGCGCGCACGCTCTGCAGTAGTAACAGACGTGTTAAGTAAGTTATCCTGAACTACTCTGCAGAGCGGCTCATCCCACCGTCTCTGGGAAAATGGATTATCGAGTAGATCTGAGTTCGGGCAAGTGAGTCTCCAGGCATCCATAGCCTCGGTAAAGCACGGCACATCAAAATTAATCAGTGTGGAGGCTAGGATTTTCCTGATTAATTTCTCAGTGCCGTGGACCGAGGATATGAAAGCCAGTAAACTAATACTAGAAATTTTGCGGATGCCGAGGCCTCCCAAACGAATGGGAAGAGTAGCTTGTGCCCAAGCGCGGTCGTCCAAGGCCACATTTAAAATCGAAGATAATGTATGCCTGATAATTTGGTCCATTTTGTCTAAAAGGTGAGTATGATTCCATAAATAGGAAGCGCGAAGAAAATAAGTTAATTTAGGGCCGAAACAGCAGTAACGAATTAAGGTGATGGCCGAATGCATATTAATTTGGAACAATCTTTCCGAAACGTCGTTGAAATTTTGTATTTTTTCCTCAATAAATTCGGAATTTTCAAAGATTGGAGACCCAAGGAGACGAAGAGAGCTTTATCCAACAATTTTAATACCTATATTTGTAGATATTGCGTTAAATTTGGAAAGTGTCAAATGACTGTCAGTACTGTCCGCTAAATATAGTTCACATTTCGAAAGGTTGAGATCAAGGCCAATGGAATGAAGTTCATTTTTTACTAAACTTAGGTCATTTAAAACAGTTTTTTACCACCCAAGTTGCCATCGTCTAGATACCAAACATTAAATTTGGAATTTAGCTGTCGAATAATTGGGTGAATGCCTAAACTAAAAATCACTGGCCCGAGAAGGTCACCTTGTTGACAGCCAACAGCAGAATCCAGAAGGTTGTCCCGATACAGTAATTTAGATGGGTGTCTGTAACATTGCCAAAGGAAACTATAAATTTTGGGTATTTCTTTTTTAGTTTCTGCCAGCAAGGTGTCCCTATTAACAGAATTGAAGGCATTCTTTATGTCAACCTTCAGGATAACTTCTCCTTTTCCAGAATTTAGGTAGGTCGACAAGGCGAGTACGGCAGCCTCACAGCCCCCTTTGGAGCCGTAACCTAGCTGCAGGGGCTGAAATTTTTCCGAAACAACCTCACCATAAAATTTACAACAAATTTTGGCTGCCATACGACGGTAAGTAGTGCCCACGGCAATGGGACGAATACCGCCATCTTTCTTACGCAGGGCGCATAAATTGGCCCCGTACAGAACGTCGATGACGGCCTCGTTCACCTTGCCGGAGAGCATAAGGTTGATCAAAGCCGTAAGCTCCTTCAACAGCAACTCACCAGCTGCCCCGGTGCCTGAACAGATAAGGTCCTTAAGGTGCTGAGGACTCAGACCGTCGAGACCATCGGCGGAGCCGCTCCGGAAGGAACAAATAGCTGTGACCAACTCTCGACCTTTAATGGTGAGAGAAGTGGTTAACCGGATCAGGGGGGTCGGGAAGAAAGGTCATCCGCTGCGGCAGGGTGTTTGCTCTCCAGAGCTGCGAGCGTTTCTGGAGAACACGGTGCCACCACATCACTACTAAAAAGAATCCTGGCTGCTCCGCTAATGTCACCTTCCCCTAACTTAGATTCTACCAGATAGGATATACCTCTTGAAGATGTATACCTCTGTGTCGGTAATTTTGAATCCAAATTATGAGCCGAAATATTACAGTTCTCTTTAATTTGTGCAGTTAATGTCTTTTTGGCAGCCAAATTATTTGTGCATGTAGGATTCTGTAAGGAAAGGTGAGCAGCTGTTCCCAAGCACTTTGCGAGTTCTCCCGGCCGGCAAGACGAATGCAACCTGCTAGGTGTTGAGCCACTAGAGGTGAGTTTTTGAATTTTGAAAGGGTTTTCCAAAACGGGTCAAGAATGGATATAGCTGGTGTTGTAGGTGTACATGTTAAGACAGGGTCTGAGGTGAGTGCATTCTGTGGTCTGTGTACCTTACCAATATGCACATTCAGACCCCGCTTACCTTTAAAAAACCGTGCCTGAGTACACTGTGGACATCTCTCCAGGATGCTCAGCGATGTTGAAGGTTAACAAGCACTATTATCCACCACAACGCTGCTACCACTAAGCATCTATATACTTATACCTATATTAAAAATTAATAAAACTATTAACAATATTCATATTCATATTCATTTATTGCGAACCATAATGTGTATAAAAGGTGTTACATGAGGCTTAGAGCTAAGGTACAGTTATGGACCCTGCTAGGGCACAGCAACATACAATAAAAATTAAACATAAAAATTAAAAATACAGAATTAAAATTAAAAAATAAATTAAATTTAGAAATTAGCGATAACAATAATAATCATAAAAATAACATGTCAGGTCGGTAGTCAGTTATAATTGTAGGTGTTGTGTACAGAGAAGAATTTGAATGTCAAAATTTATTTATCGTCCAAGAATTCCTTTAGAGTGTAATACGATTTTAATATAAGGTATTCTTGGAGACTGTCTTTAAATCTATTTTCATACTCTATATCCTTAATAGAATTTGGAACCTTATTATATATTTTCACACACATGGCTAAAGGTCCTGAATGGAACATTGTTAATTTAAAGCTAGGTAAGGCTAGTTCATGTTTGTTCTGGCGTCTAACACTGCGATGTTGTGGGCGAAGGTCCTTAGTGAGTGGGAATAGTGACTGATGTTTTCTTACAAATTTGCTAACTTCTAAAATGTAGATACCAGTTAGTGTAAGAATTTTGTGTTTTACAAATAATGGCTTGCAGCTTTCTGCGTTATCTATATTAGCAAGAATTCGTACACATTTCTTTTGTAGAATAAAAAGTCTATCCTTGTCTACACTGTTTCCCCACACCACGATTCCATAAATTAGCCAGGAGTATGCGTAGGCATAGTATGCTGTTAGAGCAGTTTTAAAATCAGTAGCCCTTTTAAGCTCCTGCAAGGCATATATAAAACTAGCTAATTTATTTGCCAAAGTATCTATATGGGCTGTCCAGTTTACATTAGTGTCTATAGTCAAACCTAACAGTTTAAACTCGTTTATGCATTGCAGCTTTATATTGTTGTATGAGTAGTTTATATCCAATTTGCGTTTTTGGTATGGTCTATATTGCATTAGCTTCGTTTTGTCAAAATTTAATTCTAAGTTGTGATCTTTTAACCATGCTATAAAATACTTAGTCACTAAAAAAACACTAAAACGTCTATGTGACACCGATGACAACGACGGGAGATGTGACGGGAGCGACGCAGTCACGTAGGCGGCCTAGGGTGCCGCGCCGCGGATGCATTTCATGCAGCAGGAAAACATTTTGATAAAAATCACATTTTCATGTTATTTATCCAGCTGGAAAATAATACAATTGCAACCTTTGCGGATGACACTGCCATTACGGCTACAGGGTCATGCCATACAGAAGCAATAAAAAAAGTACAAGTCGCTGTAAATAAAGTTCATGACTAGGCACAGAAATGGAGAATCAAATTAAATGAATCGAAGTCACTTCACATTGACTTCACCAACAGGAATTATGATTACCACCCAATCTTCATAAATGGCCAACAAGTGCCATACGCAAATACAGCCAAATACCTTGGCATAACGCTTGACGCGAAACTGCGCTGGAAAGCGCATGTCAAAAAGAAAAGGCAGGAACTAGACATGCGTTATAAAAACATGTATTGGTTGATTGGACGGAATTCCTGCCTATCAATACATAACAAAATTTTATTATATAAGCATATCCTTATGCCGATATGGACATATGGCATCCAACTATGGGGCTGTACTAAGCCGATCAACATCAAAATTATACAAACTTTCCAGAATAAGGTACTCAGGACTATTGTTAATGCGCCCTGGTATATAAGAAATGACGACCTCCATAGTGACCTAAATTTGGAACCCGTCACCGACATAATACAAAAATTTGCTGACGTCCATGAACACCGACTCCACCGACATGTGAACATCGAGGCAATTCAGCTGTTAGACCAAACAAATATAGTGCGGACGAAGACTAAAACGGACAAAACCTTTTGAGTTAGTGTAGTGTAAAAAGTGTAGAAATAATAGTGCCAATGTCACACATAATAACACATGAACAAAGTGCTTATACCATCATATCAGACTCTAAGCAAGTGGAACGGACTTGTGTAAAGTACAATAAACACTATTCTAAGTTTTAAAATAATTATCACGTAATAAATTAAGTTAGATTAAAATTGCTTATTAGTCTTATAGGCTAGATTGTAATTAATTATTAAGAACCTGGTTCTTTTTAATAAAGGATAAAAAAAAAAAAAAAATGCTCTCCACCTTCTCAGAAACATCGATGAAATTGATACGGACAGAAATGAAAACAAGCTATACATAAAATCAGACTTTACTGATCGGCTTCTTATTCGTGAGAGAGCATCAACAAAACCTTTGTAAACATGATGCAGCGCAGACGTGGATTGTTGGAAGTTCGTCCACACAAACTTGTTTAGATTATTTAGTTGACTGAAAGGCTTGATGGCTCATAGTTAGAAACGATTTCAATTATTGTTATTATTATAAAACGTTATTATTATAAAGCGCGTTTGACATTTATTTTAAATAATTATGATGTATAATTATGTTACTTATTTTTTTATTAGTACTTTATTCTTTTACTATTTTGTAAATAGTTTTAGTTAATTTAGGATATTATTTTATCAATCTAATTGACTATATTATTTTAAAGGAAATTAAATAAATTGCTACTTGAAAAATGTTATTTTACTGTGTGTACATAAATAATAATTTAAAAAAAAAAAACTTAAATATTACCAATTCTAACTTCATTATTTTAAAGTTGAATTTAAAATAATAAAATATGAGACGTCACACCAGGAGAGGGGACACACAAATATGACCACCCACACCTGTGACAGGGATGGGGGATCATGAAATTCATGTCATGTAATTTATGCATGGCCCCTTATTGGTCAAAGTGTATAGTATAGTCTATTACCAGTTTTAGTGTTAGTTTGTTGGATGAGAATTAGTGAGCTTTCAAATGAAGACTTACTGGTTTTTAACTAAAATATCACAAAATAAATGAGATACATGATGCTCTCGATATTTTGTCGAAAGTGTCATGTATTGCATTTATGTTACAATCAATCTATCTAGCTTATAAGTAAAATCTGTTTTGTTACTGCATTTTCTCCTTCTATGTTTAGTGCGTGCCGTGGCAGCCTTTAATTAAGGCTACACTATAAAATGTAAAAAAAAAAAACATGGAATCTTTAGCATGTATTATGGTGTACGCTTTGTTGGTTGTCCCTATAAAAAAAAAAAAAGTGGATGACATTTTGAGACGGATATTTTGAAAATGTTAAAATTTTGCCTCAAAAGTTATTTTTAAACGAGTGTTTCTTAAGTGAAGGAAGATACTGCACCCTAATTGCGTAACAGACTATCGATCACAATCTGAATCATTTTGAAGGATATTGCTAATCCATTGCTTCATATGTTCGAAAAATTTGTCTGCTCAACAACGTAAATTACTTACTCGATTAATGTTGTTAATAATAATCATTTATTTTTCATAAGCCTAATACAATAAGGAGAGAAAAAAGGCTTAACAATGCATTACTTAAATAACTTATATCCTTATATAAATAGGCTAGGTATATGCACGTTGTGTGAAACTCCTGACACCCAAACTAGGACATATCCTGTATCTCAGGTGTCAGCGTTCCTCCCGGCCCTTCACATTTGTGAAGCCTAACATTCCATTTCATTGCACAGATAAAAGAAAAAATAATAATTATAATCTAATCTAAATTATAATCTAAGTTTAGTTTTAGTTTTTTTTTGTTAAACTGTCAAACGAAAAGCCATTCCTACTGATAATGTGTTACACAATTACGCCGCTGATCACAAGAAGGGTGCCGCGTCATTGTTGTCAAATTACCAAAAGTATTCACAAGCACAGTGAGAAACAAAAAAAAACCTGTGAAAGAAAGAAAGAAAAATGCATAATATTTGCGGCAAACATGACGCATAAGAAAGAACATAAACATACAAAAAAAAATAACAAGTTACCTATAACAAAATACCTGCGTAAGCGTTTTTCTTACGCTCGCTCTAGCGCCGCACCGTGTAGATCACACCTAAGATCCATCCTTAAATCTCATCCTCATAAAACGAGCTACTATTCTTATTCCTTCTCTGTCCATGCTGTAAGATTGTGGAACTCACTTCCGCCTAGCATTCGTGATTTAAAAACTATTTCTCTATTTAAACGGCGATTAAAAGAGCATTACCTTTCCCCTATACCGTGAGTATTTGTATATATTATATGTTTATATATTTTTGTATTATGTATTTATTGAAGTATACTTATTTATTATTATTATTGTTTTTTTTTGCGTTATATGTGTAGGTATATTTAATATTTTTATTTTAGACTTCACACATTCATATTTTTCTCTTCTTGTTCTCACACACTATTGTCTACATTTCTTTTTTTTACTTCTCCTTTCGCAGGTCTGCTGGAAGAAATTTCTTAAGAAATAAGCAGTACCTTTGTACTCATATTATAATTATGTCATATCTATATGTATTTTACTGTGTGTACATAAATAATAAAAAAAAACAAGTTGGGGGTAAACATGCGTCACATTCACGTAAAACGGCCATCGCTCAGCAAAATGCTAAGACCCTATACGAGACAGAGCCCCAGCGCTGGTTTTCAGCGGCAGCCTTTCGATCCCCAATCAACAGTAAAATATAAGCTACTGAATTAAAAGCCAAATAAACACAAAATAATCCCAAAAACCTTATCCACAATAATCTCACCTCATCCCTATCCGAGCTAAGAGCGTCGCAAGAAAGTAAACTCAAGTAAATTTTAAGTAATAAGGAAGCTCGCTAATCAGGCAGAGTTGGTTAATTACGATTAATACGCCCCCGATGTCCGAGTGGTGGCGGAAACGCACGAGCGCTCACGGAAACAACCGACGAACCCCGCGAGATGAATATCGTTCGTGTTCTATTGGTGTTCTGAAGAATTTGAATTTTAAATTGCGCAGAGTGGATAGGTTTGGTTTTTATGCCTATTTTGAATGGAAAATTGGAGGTGTATGGTTGAAAAATGAAAGACACTCAGAACTAACTTTTCTTTGTTGCAGTATCTAATGCTTCAGGGCTGATTTTTCCAACACCAGATAACTCGGAGGAATAATTTTGAATTTTTGACAGTTCTCCCATACAAAATCTGTCAGACGTCAATTTTATTGCATGAATAAAAATCATCGGTCGATTAAAAAATCAACCCTTGTTTTAAAATCTAATGATGAAACGAGTTATACTACTGCATACAAGACATATTTTTATTGATAGTGAGTTTTAAACTGAATTACGTATGCATATGTCGAGTCAAATTAAATTAGCTAGCGGAACGCCGCAGACGTGGTGGGTATATTCGCTAGCTAATTTAATTTGACCCTGAATACGCATTAACGTAAAATTCACAATTTTACCAGAAAACGGTTTTAAGTTTTCTCTAAAATTAAAAATCTAACGCGAACTAAAAGTAAGGACCAATCTGCGCCACCAACTAATCTCTTCGTTCAACTTCGTTGATTCCAAGTTTAAATTTCGTCCCCTCGATGGAATCATTCGTAAATTTGAATTAAGAAATTGGATTGGTGTTCTCTTGTTTAGGTGTAATCAAAGGATTTGGACGGATAAGCTTAGTACCTACTCGCTTTTTGAAGAGAGAGGTCGTGTATTCTCTCATTTTATCTGGTTTTCCTTAATTAATGGGGGTGTTTGACTTGATGTTATGATTATCGTGGGTTTTGGAGTTATGATTGATTAATTTTAAGGAGCTTTTCATTCAAAAGTAGTCGTAGGAACTACCTAATTCAAGACAGTCGGTTTGTAAATACATTTATAATAATTTGCTTATTTAGGCTCTTATCCTAGAATTTAGATAATATCTTGTTTAGAATGTTGCTTAGAATGGTGCACTTAGCGCATAATAGTAACTACAGTACTATTATGCGATAACTTTCTGCTTAACTGTCGCAGCCTTAGACTCGGTCAACTTCATTCAAGGACCTAAAGATCCTTGTACAGACCGTTCACAGTTACTTTACCTCTGAAAGTATGTAGTAACCTTATTGTAACCAGAGGGGCAATTCTCGTAATTTTAAGAGCGTTCACAGTCTGATCTCAGTCTCAATCTGTCAAAAATACCTCAAATTTTCCTACATTTTGACAAGTTTTTGACATTTGTTTGTCGCCGAGATGACACTGCGACTAGATTTTGAACGTATTAGATTACGAGAATTGGCCTTCTAAATAAAGATCACAATGATTTTGATTGACTTGTCAGTGGCAGCAACCCAACAGCAATCTTATTGTAACGAGAATAAAGATCACAATGATTGTGACCGTGATGCAAAATCGTAAAGTAACTTGTTTTTTTTTTTTGTATGTTTGTTCTTTTACTACGTCACGTTTACCGCAAATAAACGTATTTTTTTCTAACTGTGAACGAACTAGTGTATTGCTACGACATACTCCTGGCAATGTCAATTTTTTACCACTGAGGGCTTACCACCAGCTCTTATAGCAGGGCAGAAGTTGAACTGCACTGCTTTTTTGTTCAATGACAAAAAAGTCCCCTGATATGCTTTGGGACTGCACAGATCTTCTTTGCTGTATTCAACAAGCTGCAAAATAGGTACAAACAAAACTCGTATTCAATACGAAACATAACTCCGTAACACAGCCGAATTCAAAGCAAACACACGTCGCATACATCAGTTATTTACAGGATTCTACACAAAATACGGATCAATGCGAACAGATATGTTACTTAACTGTCGCAGACTTAGATGGATCGGGCGGCGAATGGAAACAGCACAAAGAGATACATGGGAATGCCATCAGGTACGTGGTGGCGTTAGGTGAGGTGCACACTGTGGGCGATGAGATAGGTGCGTATATGTTGTGAAGAGTGGTGCAGTAAGTACACTGCACACTGCATGCAGTGCGATGAAGAAGCTGTAAGAATAAGAAACTGGCCAAGTCAAACTGAAACCATTTACAGGTACTTTAAAATTGTCAAGGAGTCGGACAGTCAGAAAGATGAAGCTAGTTGCCCGTTACAAAGGGTAGTAGGTACCTATGGAGAAGAAGGGGCAGGAAAGTCCACGGACACTTTTTTTTTAAAACAGCTCGAGGCGATACATGGGAATGCCATCACTGCCATCAGTTACGTGGTGGCGTTAGGTGAGGTGCACACTGTGGGCGAGGAGATAGGTGCCTGTGTTATGCAGAGTGGTGCGATAATTAGCCTGCACACTGCATGCAGTGCGATGAAGAACCTGTAAGAATAAGAAAGTCTGAGTGGGACTCTCGTCGCCATCTTGTTTTTAGAGTTCGCACCAAAATAGTAAAAAGGAACCCTTATGGCACGACTCAGTCTGCCTGTCCGTCCGTCACAGCTGGATATCTCAAGAACTACTAATGCTCGAACTTGAAATTTGGAAAAGTTTTAGGTGACGTTTGCCCAACTATTTGCAAATACGGAGAGAAAAAAAATTTTTTTTTTTTTGCAACAGGGGCTGAAAGGGGGGATCTTAAAAATTCGAAGTGCGGCTACTAGGGCATATGAGGTATCATATGAAAGAGCGCTGATTGAACATTCTCAAATATTGTTTCTTTTTGTTTTAGGCCGCATATTTTTCGACTTATGATGATAGATGTTAAAAAAATACCGTCCCCCTTGCTTATCTCCGAAGTTTGCATAGAGAAAAATCGAATATACCTACTAGCAGGTGGCTTTAAGTGAAGCACAGTTGTAGTTTTTTCTGGGCACAGAACTATTTAGGTAGGTACCCATACAAATGAAGGTCCTAATAGGCTCCCGGTTACCAAATTAATAAATCTATGTATATAAATAAAAATGAATCACAGAAATGTATGTACGAGTATGTACGAGTATGTACGCGCATAACTTCCGATCGACTGCACCAAATTGGATAATTCTTTTTTTTTTGGTATTTGTTATTATCAGGACCAGGTTTGTATAGATGAAAATGGCGGTACGACGTTCGCCGGGTCAGCTAGTATAATATAAAAAGTGAGCGGGTGAAACGTTTTTCAGTCACCATAAGCAATTGTGGCTAAGATTTATAAATCAACAATAAAGATATAATAGTCAAGTACTATCCGCCTGTTCACCCTTCCACCTGTCCGCCTGCCCGCCCATCCACCTGCCCGTCTATCCTACTTTTGAAGGACTGTACGTAAAGTAACACATCCAAAATATTTATACATGGTGGTACGGAACCCTCGGTGCGCGAGTCCGACTGCCTCTTGACCGGTTTATTTTTTCAGTGACTTCATTCTACGGTAAATTGTGGACGCTATGTGGCGCTCACCGCTCTTCTAGATAACTGTAGCTTTAGACTAAGCTGAATTTTTACGCTTCGGGCGTAATTTTGACAGATCGTGAAGCGTGTACTCTAAAAAAACCGTAACCCGAAGCCGAAGCTCAAGTGCAAGTAGCGTGCTGTTCTGTTCTTTATTTATTTTAATACTATTCTAGCCACTAGCGGAGGAATTTTCTTCGATCTGCGTATAGAGCATGCTATCCTAACTGTATTGAATAGCCTGTTCCGAACGATACAGCACAAAGAGATGGCGTGGGGATGCCATCGGTTACGTGGCAACGTTAGATGACGTACACACCTTTATGGGATAGCGGCAGGTTTGTGCCTGCCTACGTCAGGAAGAATAAGCAGACATTAAGCAACGTATACACCACTGCTATCAAAACGGTGAAGGTAAACTTCGTGAGACCAAAAAATCGAAGACATGTGACATACACCAACCGTGTGTATGTTTTCCTTCACCGTTTTGAGAGCAGTGATGATGAAATAACTTACACAAAGAAAAGTGCCTGTCAAGGTTTGACCCTACGAACTACATCTCGACAGGCACAGTCACTGTGGCCAAGATCGGCTAGAATGATAATGCCCATCATCCTTCTTTTAGGTTATACAAAGAACCAATTTAAGTCAGGTGTACAGACGCCAGCAGGTTAAGCTACCCGAAACTGTAAAATTTTCTCAGTCAAACTTGAACCTTAATACTTTAGCGATAAAGTTGAAAATCTATTAAAAGAATTTGACAGATTGTAGTACGATCTCTTAGCCTTACATCGCTTTCATTGGAGTGCTACCTTTAAACACCCTCTTCACATAAACTGAGAAAATATCAGGTATTGGTTATGAAAAAGAAATCATTTCACGAAATGGATTTAAAATGTATGAAATAATATTATGAAAATGACGGAACGTTGTTTTTAGAACTTTTGAGCGACAGTGGTATTTTTTTTTTTTTAAGAAAGTAATTATTGTGAGTATTCGTTTATTTTTCTATGGCTAATGTAAACCATTTAATTTTTGTCGAGTTTGAGCCACTATCTTTATCTGAAGACCACGCAATGTTCGCCAAATATATATTTAAATCAGGACTCTAGCCTACACTCTGTCGGAAAACTGACTCAAAATAAAGACAGGCACAGAAAACTGTTTCTACCTCATAAACTCAGGTAAATTAATTGTTAAGTTAATTGATTAATTTAAAATTGACCATATTCAAATAACAACTATCATTCCTTGACAGTTGTTGTGTGTGGCTATAACACGGCAATTTGACGTAGCGTGCTAATTTGCCCAGCAATTAATTTCTCAGATTTCCTCAAAGAAACCCGTTACGTATGTAAAACCTCCTTAACAGTCACAGAAACAGGTACAATTTGAATTTTCACGCTCTATTTGAAGCAATGGCGTCGTTGCCAGTCTTTGAGCTTTGTAAACCGACCCTGGACGTCAATCAGACAAATTGGACGGCCAAAGAACGCGTTTGTGACGTGTGTGCCGTACGGCGAGCGAACCTCGTTTGAGCCGATACTTCATTTTCACGTTCGATTTATGAATTTCGAATTTTTATTTTCTTTTTTTTCGGCTGGTCATTTTTAGCTTTTGAAAGGCGGATTTCAATGAAACAGTTGTAGGTACACTCTGTGAAGCAGCAACGTTTGGAAATCCATGGAAGTATTTTTTCATTTGCTTGGTAAAGAATTTTTTACATCATGCACGATGAATTGGAGTTATAATTTAAGTTTTCATGAAGTAAGTTTATAAACTGTGGTCTTTAGTGCTGATCATGGGGGATGCGCCTAGGTAGTCCGCGTAATTCAAATTTAATTACGTTTTTTGCAATTTGTAGGTCAGTATCAGGTTGTATCTTGTTAAAAATATGAATAATAAATAAATAAAAACTTTATTGCTCAATAGATTACAGAGATTTTACAGTGGCCCCAAACTAGGCAAGCCTGTATCGTGGGTACCAATATGGGTTTACCATTTAAACATTTATTTTAAAAACATGTTCGAATCAACATAAGTAAAATATGTTTGCTTCAAATTACAAAAAAACTGAATCAAAATTTAAGAATCAAAATTAAAGAAATCATAAAAATGAAATCGATAATTTAAAAATTTTTTTTTTTTTTTTTTCATTTTTTTTTTCATAACGTTTCCCCACACTGGGAATTTCTCCTGTACCGAATGAATTGTATGTGTGCAAAAACTATTTATTTAACCACTGTAATAATCTTTTCTGCTTCGTCATATGACAAGTTTAGTAACCAGGATGTTAGAGTATTTTTTGTTTGTTTGCGAGTGGAGTTTCTTATATTGCACTGTTTGATCACCGCGTTATAGACGTGTACATGTAGAAAATGTGGGAGTCTTTGTGTGTAGGCGGATTTTACTGGGGGATTTGGAACTCTGAATTTACGTTTGGCCTGTAAACTACTTTAATCACTCCTTTTCAAAGTTTTGATGTGGGTATTCGTTGTTACGTTCATTTATTTTTTTAAAAACGTTACCCCACACTAGGTATTTCTCCTGTATCGTTGGTGCGTTTACAAACATTTAAACTCACATACACAAACAGCCAGACCCGGAACAACTACTTGTAGGCCATACAAATATTTGTCCCGTGCGGGAATCGAACCTGCGACACACAGCGCAGCAGTCAATCGCTTAACCACTGCGCCAACCGTGCCGTCGTTCAGTAAGTATATACAAATACAATAAAACTTCTATCGTGTCTTGTCACAATACAAGTTTTATTTTTATTTAATGTCAAAGCGTTAAATGTTAACCATTAACCATTTAACTTTTAAATTGTCACAGAGTCGGCCAGTTAGACAGAAAGTTGAAGCTAGTTGCCCATTCCTAAACGTATATCTCTATGGAGAAATACGGGCATGAAACTCCGAGGATACCCTTTCAAATCAAGATATTACAAAATCCTGAGTATATTATTCTTGTTGCTTCTATATGGGAGAGCAGTGCAAAAATATAAAAAGAAGAAAAAATTCAAAATACGAGACTAAAAATAGGCCCTGGCAGTTAAGAGATGACCAATCTCAACCGATGGCGCCCGTTCTCGAACATGACAGACAACAGTCCCAAACCATTTGAAAATTAATCATCAAACATAATCAGCTGATACATTTACGCACCAATTCCTATAACACCCATTGCAATAAACAGCAAAACACTTTCGCGCTAACAAAGCAACATCCCATTCACTTCATCAACACTAACATCAAATAACAAAACGGTAATCTCTAATCGTACCGGCAGCTAAAAGCAATCAATCAGCCACATATGGGCCTTAAAACCTCCTTTCGAATTACACCCCTCGTTATTTCAATCGGGCAACACTAAATTACCGAATAACATGTACACGACAAAACGCTTTTCAATCTCCACTAACAATTTGGGCTGTACCAAAAGATCCCCTTTTTGTGTAGCCCCCGAATGCCAATCTTGCCAGATTGCTTTTTTTCTTTTGTCAGTTTTGAATACAGCTCGCGTGTACGAATACGTCCTTTGTACATGATTAAATACTGTACACGTCGGTACTGCCAGATTAAAAAAGTATTTGCGACCTTTTTGGTGGGAGTTAAGGTTGAAAGAGGATTTATGTAATGGTAAGTTGTTTGTGGTATCGTAAGTAAAATGCGGATTGGTTATTTAATGGTTTCTTGATTTGGACGATTTTGTCTGTGATGATTAATTTTGTTATCGCTTCGCTTTGGACGGCGATCGTATGATGTAAGGTTTAATCTGAACTTTGATTTATTTGGTCAATGACGGGGTTATGGGCTTATTTTCTTGATTATGTGCTTTGACAAGCATTCTGCTGGAATATTTTTATTCATCTATTTAGCTCATAAACTGGAATCCTCTAGAACATTTTTTTTTATTTATACTTTTCCGCAAAAAGGTACAAAGGCGGACTCAAAGCCTTATGCATTCTCTACCAGTCAACCAAGGGTGGTGAAGATACCGCACGATCTCGGGCGAGGCAGCAAGCCTCCTTGCCGGACTGTCGCCATGGGATCTGGAGGCGATAGTCCTCGCGCGCCTGTATGACTGGCGCGCGGAGGCACTACGTCGGGGGGAAACTCTGCACCCGCGGCAAATCGCGGCGGAGCGGACGGACCTCCGGCGCGATCTCATGGCGGAATGGAAGGCGCGACTATCGCAACCCAGCGCAGGGCACGCCACGATAGCGGCGGTAAGACCCCTCTTTGAGGAGTGGCTAGAGAGGCGTCACGGCGCTCTCACCTACCGCCTGACGCAGGTCCTCTCCGGACACGGATGTTTCGGGAGGTTCCTGCACATAATCAGGCGGGAGGAGACGCCCGGGTGTCACCACTGCGAGGATCGCCCAGAGGACACGGTGGAGCATACGGTGGAGGTCTGCCCCGCTTGGGCAGAGCACCGCCGTGTCCTCGTAGAGGCGATCGGCAGCGGCGGCGACCTCTCGCGTCCGGCCCTGGTGCAAGCCATGGTCCGGGGCGAGAGGGAGTGGGAGGCGGTCACCTCCTTCTGCGAAGCAGTCATGCTAGCGAAGGAGGTGGCGGGATGGGCGAGGGAGAGATCCTCACGCCTCAGCCGCCGAGGGAGACGCTCCGGGCGTCGGGAGCCGCGTGACGACTCCCGGCCACCGTAGGCGCGGGCCTGCGGGCGGAGAGCAATGGGTAGCTCTCCGTCCGATCAGGACCAGGCCCGTACCGGATGGCGTGTTTGTGTTCCACGCGCGCCTCAAAGAGATGTCAGCGTAGTTGACGGGGCCCGACAGGGCCGAAGCCTGCCGGGGTAGCGGGATCGTCCGAAAGGGTTACCGCTGCCCTGGTACATAAAGGGCTAAGGAAGGAACACGGGTGGGTTTTAGTCAGTAAGAGTCTGACACTCCCTTCTGCTCCACCCAGAGCGGGAGGGGTCATTTGATGATTTCCCATCATCAAAAAAAAAAAAAAAAAAAAGGGTGGTGAAGAGATTAGATGGCAGGTACTTTGGTTGAGAGGACCAATGATAAAAAAACTCTTAAAACTAGGTACACATAGACGTATATTAGAAAATCTATTTTCCTCGGTAATTAAGTTGCAGAGATTTAGATGACATTTTTGTTACAGGTAACTGAGGGGTAATTGCGTAACATACTATCAGTAGTAATAGCTTTCATTTTGACAGTTCAACAACATTCATTGCGTTATTTACGTTGAGGAGCAGACATTTTTTTCAAACATATGAAGCAATGGATTAGTAATATCCTTCAAAATCATTCAAATTGTGATTGACAATGTGTTACGCAATAAGGGTGCTGATGATATTTAGTCATTGAACTTGATTCTTAAAAATACAAGATTACGACGAATTGAGAACTTCCCACTTATTTTTAAAGTCGGTAAATAAAAGGGAAAAGTATTTCTAAATGGATCTATCTAACTCTTCATTCATTACAACATAATTACAACTTTTACACATTCCGACTTTCTTTCATTTAAAAATCTGTTTCAAAAGTACCAATATCATAACATTTCCGATCCCCACACAAATACATTAACATCTGAAGTCTAAACAATTTTTTAAACACCGTTAAACACAACACTCCCCTTTATTAAGTCGGTGAATAATCTCCAATACCGATACTCCTGGGAGTATATTGTAAAAGAAATAACTTTTAATATGAAAAATGGGATTATCATATGAAAACCAGTACATTTTGTTATTCAAAAACGTTACAAAACTCAATATCAACCTTAGCACGACGAGATAAAGTTAAAAATTTAATTTCAGTCTGTATATTGTCAGCAAATAAAATTTGGATTTAAGAATGCTTACGCAAATCATATTTGCGGCTTCGGAAAACAAAACACGAGCGAAAATAGACCTTATTTAAACTTAACAAGAGTTTGTAGCCTTAGGTTTTGATGGTACACGTAAGTTTGTTCAGGTCCGCATCTTTCAGCCAAGTTGACACCTCGCGAAAAATTGTTAACATTCTCTGGAGCGGTTTATTTCAATAAATATGAATGAAGTTGTAATGTTATTCGATATTTTTTGTGTTATTTATTTAGATTAACAAAGTTTTGTTGTTATACCACTGTCGGGCTGTGTCAATAACATTAATGGTGACAAGATGGCGGATTACTGAGAGGATTCTCAAGGATGGCCTTGGAAATTATTAATAGAAGGAAATCTCTGCGAAATTACGTGAATTGTTCAATTTTTTTGAAGTGAAACTTCTTAGGCGGCGATTCGATAGTTGGACGAGAATTGAGAGTGAAATTATAAGGACGCATCACGTTTAGGCACATTCCGTTACATGAGAGGGAAAAAAGATCCTCTCTCTCTCTCTCTCTCTGGCACACACTAAATCTCTCTTAATCATTATTTTTTAAGAAGTTTCAAATCGCGTGAACGGTGCTGCACGCGATTTTTTTTTTTTGTGTAATAAGGCTAATGAGACGAGAAGAGAGAGAATATTTTATAAAATAAAGGCCAGTAAGTATATTATTAAATATCTACCTCGGTATATTATATACAGACAAGCAGTATCTAAGTCTACCCGTGTGATATATTCTAGCTTTATAGTAATTGTATTTTAGGCCATTATCAGCAAAAATATTCCATTATTTTATTAATACGTAGAAATTGACATCTAAACTAAGCTATAAAGCCTATTCGAAACCAGAAAGAAACAACAAACAAAAAAAATAACATTCCGAACTCCAAACATAAAAAGCGCGCGCAAACAACGTTAAAAAAAAGAATATTTTATTAAAAAAATAAAATATAAGCAGTGTGCGCTAACTCCAATCTAAAATGGAACGTCTATACTTTTTTTTCAACGACTATTGACAAAGGCACACCCGTCAAATGCCATTGCTTAAATGAGAACGCAGTCATTCGCGAATGTGGTGGAACGGAAAAATCATCGAGCGAAAATGTCATCGGTCGTCCCGTGAAATAGTACCGCTGTGTGCTGGGGTGGCACTGGGTATCGTCGTTTGAAAGAACACATTATAAGCAACAAAAAAAAAACAGAAAAACGGATGATGTTGATTTTAATGATTACAAGCTGAGCCGACGAACGTTGTCCGTCCAAAATTCAATAGTGCATACAAAAAAAGGATGTTCATTTTTTCCCGTATTTGAACATTTTCCGGGAAACTTTCCAAATTTTTCTCTCCTTTAAAACCGAATTCATACTAGTACGAACAAGTGATGCACTTATCAACGAACAGCATTTCATTTTTAATAATTTATTCATCATTTGTTCATTATTTGATTCGTCATTTGTTTTGGTTGCGAATCATAAGTAAGCAATTTAGTGGGCTATCATAGCTTCGGGACTAACCACACTTATTTAGATCGATTTGGTATGGAATGCGCACGCATCCGAAAAGCTGCACGGATGCGAACGTATTCCATACAAAATCGTTGTTTTCTATGGACAAAAGCTGAACAGAGCTGAATAAGTGTGGTTAGTCCCTAAAAGTACTTAGTCCAATTTAACTTCTGACCGTGAAATAAAGCAAGAAAAGATTGTTTTCTTGTACCCTTCTTTTGGTAGTTCATAGTTCTTTCTTAAATGCTTCATGACTACCACTCACGGTGACATTTCGAACAACATAAAGTCCCTACATAATACTCATTGTCAATTAAACATGAAATAAAGCCATATAAACTACGGCTTTTTACTGTTTTGGTTAAAATTAACACTTTTGTGTCTTCGTCAATATCAGTGTGTTATTTTTGTTAGTAAAGCAAAGATTTTTACAGGAGACTTTAACTATTCAAAAAGCCAATAGCATAATCAGCGTGTAATGTTCCCACTGCTGGGACACAGGCCTCCTCTCTGTGAGAGTGGGCCATAATCCACCACGCGGGCCCAGAGCGGGTTGGTAGATGTCATATGTTTTCGAATTTTTTGGTTCTAGGAAATGCCGATTTCTTCGACGATGGTTTCCTTCACCGTTTTGAAAGAAGGTAATAGTTAGTAGGTAAAATAACTATTTTTACTTCAAATTCGGGCAAACGAGTTTTTCTTTTATGATATCATTGATTTTTGCAACTACGCCCTGATTGCGTAGCACACTATCAATCTCAATCTGAATCATTTTGACGGGATCCTAATCCATTGCATCATATGTTTGCAAATTTGCTCTGCTCAACAACGTAAACAACGCAATGAATGTTGTTGAACTGTCAAAATGAAAGAAAAGAAAGAAAAGGAAGAAAAGAAAGAAAATAAAGAAAAGAAAGAAAAGAAAGAAAAGAAAGAAAAGAAAGAAAAGAAAGAAAAGAAAGAAAAGGAAGAAAAGGAAGAAAAGAAAGAAAATAAATAAAAGAAAGAAAAGAAAGAAAGAAAGAAAAGAAAAATATTTTATTCTGGACAAACAAAACGCACAATTACAACAAAAAAATAATATTATTCATAAAAAAAAATAGACATAAGATACACATAGTAAAAAGGTATGCCATTGCTACTGATAGTGTGTTACGCAATTACTCCAATGGTTGGTTAGATTTTTGACATTCGGTGACTTCGTCAAAAATTCATCTTTCTATATTCCTTCCATAGCTTTTAGTTCAGTCAAATCAACATCAAAAGTCTTTATTCAAATTAGGCAGAGAATCAGCACTTTTCGAACGTCAAAATCACAAAAGACAGTCCCCCAAAACGCCCGCCCTCCACAACTTCCTAGTGCTTTCTCTGGGAAGAAGAAGTGGCGCAACAAACTCCCCAGCAGTTGTCATTTACCGCGTGTTGCCAGAGTGTACAAGTAATAACCAGAGTACTCAGCGTTCACAAAATGGCGTGAAATGCGAAACAACGACACTCGACGTTCAATATAACGTGGTTTTAATACACTCTGACACTAAATAATATCATTATAATAATATAAAAATAACTGTGTGGTGACTGCTTCGTTGGTGGAGTGGTTGCAGGCACCACTGCTGCTTACTGAGGCTTGGGTTTAATAGCCAGTTCCAACAATGTGTGAGAGAAGGCCCTTGAATCGAAACTCGTTAGGAACTGTTCTTTAGCTGCCTGGAGTTTGAATTTGTTTGTGTATAGGCTCGCCTCCTTTTACAAGGGTATTAAAACATATCTAGCGTAATCTATAAATCTTGTATGTATACACATACAAGTAAATAAAATGAAAGTGTTTGTAATGTCAAAATATCAGCAAAATACAACAACTGTCTTTCTATTTGTTCCGGCCAATCACCGAAACGGCTAAACAAATTTTGATGAAATTGGATATGAAGATACTTTGAACCCTGGAGAAGGACATATTAATGCGGGCGGAAGCTGGTACCTGATACATTCCTAACTAATAGTCATTATTGCTGCTTATAACACTCAATAATAGTATCAAAGTGTATTGTTTTGCATTTTCGCCTTATTAACTTCTAGAGACTCAAGCGAAACGTAACATAAAACGTTAAAACTGCAAACTAAAACCACAGAAATAACGTATTTGGAACAAGTGCATTTCAAAATTCAATATTGGAACACGAACGTTGAAGGTTTAAAATTCAAAATTGGAAACACGCGACCGTTGAAAGACGCGCGTTTGAGGTGCGCTGTGCTGATTAGGATGCGGAGAGCATTAGGTGTACTTAGGGCTGGCACGGGAAGAAAACTGTTATGATTATTTTGGATTTTTTTGGTTGATGATTCCAGACAGGTATTCCATTATCTGCCTAGCCTTTACCCAACTAGGTTGGGGTCGGCTTCCAGTCTAACCGGATGCAGCTGAATACCACTATTTTACATGGAGCGACTGCCTATCTGATCTCCACGATACCCCTTGGTAAGACTGGTTGTTAGACTTTCGGGTTTCTGACTACCCGCAACGACTGTCAAAGATCCACGAATGACAGCCGGGGCTAACGGCTTAACGTGCTTTCCGAGACACGGATAGGTAAATATCATTAAAGGAATTGATATCTCCAGGAAATCATAACCTCCTGAACACTGCTGCGTGTAAGGCTGAAGGCCACCTTATGAGGCACCTGTTTGCAGTGCATGTGTTTTTGCCAGGAGTCGCCAGAAGATGGCTCAATAGGTACCTATAACTAGTAATTCTTGAGTTATATTGTTTTTTTTTTACCATTAATGTACACACTTAATAAACAGACAATGAAAAACAGAACAGAAAAAATAGGTACAGAGGTGATGCTTATTTCATAAGAAATCTCTTCCAGCATACCTGAGATAGGACAATAGATACAGAGATGTTGACTGTTATTATTGTTCCTTATTTGTTTATATGTATGTCTTAGGTCAGATTAATCCAACGCCAGATAATTTTATCGGAGGAATAATTTTGAATTTTTTACAGTTCTTCCATACAAAATATGACAGACGTCAATTTTGTTGCACGAATAAAAATTATCTGTCGATTGAAAAATCAGCCTTTAAATAATTATACTAACACAGTTTAAGTAATACTAACAAAATTATGGGTAGTGTAAAAGTTAAAGATTAAAAAATTAATAAATAAATAACCGTCAAACTTAAGTGGCAGTGGGCGCCCTGCCCACTGCCACTTAAAAACATATTGCTCGCAGAACAGATGGCCGATGGGGCTGACAAGTTAGCACACAGCAGCCCGGAGTCTGGATTTGCGCCCGGTTGATGACAATAGGCTCATCCCCTATTACGTGGGACTTAAACATAACTTGCGAATTGTCTTGACATCACGCCTTTTTTTCTTATCATTACGCTTAATGCTTAAGCGTAGTGATTATGTTATGTTATGTAAGGTCATACGACTCTACGACATTTAGTTTTAGTTTATTTTTCCTAAAACGTGTACTCACAACCTTGCCTGTCTCCTGCAGTGTCGTGATTGGAGCAGGCGTCACGAACCGCTGGGAAATCAGCGGCCGCCGCGACACAGCGTATTTATTCGACGCTTGAAAGCTGTGCCACAGACTAGGCAACTATTAGGTTTTTCTTTTTTTATAATTATAAATAGCAACATCGACACATACAGGGTGGTAGGGACGTCAACGCGCGACTTGTTACCATAGACGCAGTACATGATTCTGAACCAGCGTTGAAATTTTTCGTAGGTTAAATAACCTACGAAAAAAAAAAAATTAAGGATAAAATATTAAAAATATTATTATTATTTTTATTTTTATTAATATTTTTTAATAAATATTTTTTAAAAATCCTGTTCCATTATGATCGCGTAGGTATTTCATTTTTCTATGAAACAGCAGATTTTTTTTCAGGGTACAATGTTTATTACATTATAAGAAAGAAAAGAAAGAAAGAAAATGCATTTATTTGCGGCAAACATGACGCATGAAAAAAGGACATAACACACAAAAAAACAAGTTGGGGGTAAACATGCGTCACATTCACGCAAAACGGCCATCGCTCAGCATAATGCTAAGACCCTATACGAGACAGAGCCCAAGCGCTGGTTTTCAGCGGCAGCCGGCGTTGACGTGATGACGTTAACCAGTGCAGCATGCAATTATACATAAATAAATAAAAACAACAATCAAAACAAGAAAATAAAATAAATTATTCAACATATGATTCGACACAAAACAAAAAAACAAAAATCAAAACATGATTATGACATGATTATGTCCCTGACTTTATTTTTTAGGATTTTTTTTTTTTTCAATAAAATGCAAAAAGTAACTGATAATTTATCTAAGCTACGCGTAGGAGATGGTGTAGCAGTAACGTAGCAGAGGCGTAGCAGCTTGCTACGGTCGTAGACGACGCCTACGAAACGCTACGCTATTGTTTATTTCACTGGTTGTATTGCTAGCAATTAATTATGTAAATAGATACGTAGATATTTTATTACTTAATATTAATGAAAAGCTGTGTGAAATTTGAAATTTCTTTGGAATTTTGTGGAATTTCCCATCGGTAAGAATTACAAAATTCCATACAAACTTTCATCCTCTATTTGACCCTGGGTGAACTGTCAAAAATTCTTTCTTTAGTGCTCACCTTCGTTATATTAGGTATTTACCTATGAAGTTGGAGATTTGTATGATAATTTTAAAATATAAAAATTTTGGTATTTTTTTTATTTCAGCTAATCAAAGCCCAAATTATCTATACAATTTTGCCATTTTAATGGCAGTTTGTTTATCCCTTTACTGTAGAAGTCTGCCGGACGGGAGGCGATGAAGTCAGCGAAAGCGTTTTGTACTGCTACTCGGGTGTTGAATTTTTTCCCACTTAAAAATTGTCTAAATTTTGAAAAGTAGAAATCTGTTGGGGCAAGGTCCGGTGAGTACGGTGGGTGACGGAGAGCTTCCAGCTGTAACTCTTGTAGCTTTGCGATGGTCTGTCGTGAAGTGTGAGCTCGCGCGTTGTCGTGGAGAAGCAATGGGGAAGAGCGATTGACTAGTCTTGGTTGTTGAATTGCGAGCTTCTCCATCATTGTTTGCAATTCTTGGCAATAGACATCTGCCGTCACTGTTATGCCATTCGGTAAGAAGCTGTGATGTACAAGTCCGACACTGGTCCACCAGACAGTCACCATCATCTTCCTATGAGTAATCTTTTTTTTAGCGCACTGATTAGGAGCTGTACGGGTCCACCCACTGAGACGAACGCTTACGGTTGTCGTACAGGATCCACTTTTCATCGCAGGTAACAATTCGATTAAGAATTCCCTCGTTTCTATGCCGACTCAGTACTGCTATGCATGCTTCGACGCGTAAATCTCGCTGTTGGTCGCTTAGTTCGTGTGGCACCCACTTATCTAGCTTTTTATCCTTCCGATTTGACGCAAGTGCTTTAATGTTGTTTTGACACTAACTCCAAGGCCCGTAGCAAGCTCAGCCGTAGATTGAGTTGGATCCGCTTCCACTATCGCCTTCAATTCGTCGTTATTGACAATGGTTACCGGCCGACCGCGAGGCTCGTTCTTCAACTCAAAATTTCCAGATTTCAAACGATTGAACCAATAATGGACCGTGTTTATGCAAGCAGTGTTAGGCTCGTACACGTCGTTAATGTGTCGTGTTGTTTGCGCAACGGTATTTCCACGTAGGAACTCATATTCGAAAATTGTACGAATTATCAGTTTATCCATGGCGCAAAAAACTACGACAATGTCACAAAAATATAAAACTATCTAAAAACAAATGACTGAATTTGAAATTAAATTAAAACGTCTTTCGAATAAAATTTATTTGAATTTCGAATTGCGCGCCAATCCACAGATAATTAAATCTGAAAATGCTGGTTAAGAATCTCCATTTACATAGGTAAAGAGGTTACCTATTATAAGGAACTCTTGTGTAAAATTTCATGCTTCCCATGCAACCCAGCGGTTTGGGCTGTGCGTTGTCTGTCAGTGAATAAATGAATACAAGATTTATATTAGGAAGATAATGATTTGGTACCAGCCCGACCCGTACCCTAATTACGTAACAAACTTTCAATCACAATCCGAATCATTTTGAAGGATATTGCTAATCCATTTCTTCATATGTTCGAAAAATTTGTCTGCTTAACTATTTATATAACGCAATGAATTGAACTGTCAAAATGAAAATGTATAGTATGCTTCGCAATTACCCCACTGGTTCGCCTGTACTGAAACATGTTACCTTAAGAAAGGTCTTCGATCAAACAATTCTGTAAACACAAAATTAAATTGTTAAAACTTTATATTCGTCATAAAACCACTCAGCTGCCACTAGGCTGTGTCGCCGCGGGCCGGTCCGGCGCGCAACATCGCGTCATGTCGCACTGAATTTCGCCATACTGTGACAATTGCCCTACGGCGATATACTGTGACAGTTGTCCTACGGCGATATACTGTGACAGTTGTCCTACGGATATTCGACACCTACAGTTTCACATTTTAATTCTTTGTCTAAAAAGATTTCAATTTTTTTATAAATTTTTATCGGTGCTCAAAATCAAAATATTTTATTTAACATAAACCAACATGGGCACTTATGAAACGTCAGAAGCTAGGTGCACGGTTCCAATTGGTCGTTTCCTATTGAGAAGAGTCGGCAAGAAATCCACGGTTACTGTTAGCGCTGGGAGTAATGAAAGAGTGGACTGTATAAATAGACAATGGTTTAATGCCGTCTGATCTATAAATATAAACTTTCCCGGACAAACAGTTAATAATTTAAGTTAAGAGTGTCATCCGTCGCGGTGGAGTCCGTTGAAGCGAGTGATCAACGGGCCGAGGCGTGTCGTCGCCGCGCCGCGTCTCAACTAGCCAATGACGTGTTGATCACGATGTCTGCGCGTGCAAGCCGCGCGCAAGGTGTTGTGTTGGGTTCGATTCCCAACAGTGTTACTCTTATAAAAATGAAGAAGCTTAAGCTATGCTATTAATGCATATGATAAACCATTAAACGTAAATAAATTAAAGCTTTGACGTCACCACGCTAGCTGTCCCCACGGGTTAGTCCAGCGAAATGACATCGCTTCATTTCGTGTGGAATTCTGTGCGAAAACTCTGTTATTACACGTACGTAGTTTGACTGTATTTTTTACTTTTATAAATATTTTTTTAAACGACGGAAAAGTTTAAATTGAAGAAGAAAAGGATCCTTCGTAAAAGAAAGATAAAGGAATATAGTTTTGGCACTGGAACACGTGCATATGAATAAGAAAAAGTTATTATATTTTATTAATGATTGCTATTACCTTTGATTATACTCTATTTCATTTAAATACTTATAAATTACATTTTTTAATACTTTTGTAAACAAAAATATAAAAAAAAAACATTAAAAAATATAAAAAATAGTAGCCCACCGGAATCAGGAACAGGGTCCAAGCTACCGGTGGTCAAGGCTCCAGAGAGAGGAACCTCCTGACATAGCGAGCCGTGTCCAGAAGTACCGCTTTCTGAATCCAAGAGCTTGATCCAGCTGCCCAAAGAGAGCCAGCTTTTTTTTTTGGTGGGAAATCATCAAATAACTTCTCCCGCTTTGGGTGGAGCGGGAGGGCGTGGCAGACTTTTACTGACTAAAACCCACCCGTGTTCCTTCAGTTGCCTGTGCCAGGGGCCACGGTCAAAAATCAACATCAAAAGTCATTTATTCAAATTAGGCTGAGAATCAGCACTTTTCGAACGTCAAAATTACAAAAGACAGCCCCCCAAAAACACCCGCCCTTCACCACTTCCTAGTGCTATCGCTGGGAAGAAGAAGTGGCGCAACAAACTCCCCAGCAGCACAGCTCTCTGTTTAGTTAGAAAATACTTGATTGTATACAATACTAGGTACCTATGTTCAGTAATTAATATTACAAGACCAGAACATAAAATTAAATTATTTGCCATATGTCAGCTAGCCACGCCAATATACCAACAAATATAATAAAAACGATACGTACTCAAGCCTAAAAATAATTAATTAAAATGTAAATAAAAGCTTACTACCCAAATATAAACCACCAGGCATAAAGGGCGTGATAGCTTACATATTTATGCATTGCTGGGTTCTGTTCACATAGCTGTCACTTGAAGTCCCAAATGATAAACTAAGACCATCGAAGTAAAATAAATAATTATGTTAATAACAATAACCTGTCAGTAAGCTAATTCTGGAGAAAGAACATAAACATTGTCTTGCGTTGAATTAGGGCGACCAGCTATTCTTATCGTGTAAGTAGTCGTTGATGGAATAGTATGCCTTTGAACAAAGGCTGGATTTTACTTGAGCTTTAAACGTATTAAAAGGCAAGTCTAGCAAACAAGAGGGTATCTTGTTATAAAAGGTTATACCAAGCCCAACAAATGAATTATGAACCTTATGAAGCCGGTGAAAGGGGGCCCGTAGTTTGTCCTTATTTCTTGTGTTAACACTATGAATATCACTGTTTTTAGTGCACAATTGTAAATATTGCCTAATATATAAGATGTTGGCAAAGATGAATTGTGATGCAAGCGTGAGAATACCAATATCTTTAAAAAAATCTCTAAGAGAAACTCTGGCACCTTGCTGGTAAATTGCTCGAACAGCTCGTTTTTGAAGGCCAAATATATTTTGTATATCAGCGGCTTTGCCCCACAGCAGAATACCGTAGGACAAACGCTGTGAAAATAACTAAAATAGACTAAACGAGCTGTATCAACGTCAGTGTATTGTCTTACTTTCCTGACGGCGTAGGCAGCCGAACTGAACCTTCCTGCTAGACTTGATATATGAGGTCCCCACTGAAGCATCTACTGTTAGTCCTAGAAAAATTGCCGAGCCTACAGTTTCAAGCACCTCTTTATCTAAAACGATGTTAGGTCCTATATTTCTAATATTCGGTAAGGCGAACTACAAACTCTTTCGAACAACCTGCGACCCTGGCAGCCATCGGCCCTAGCGGATGCCATCAGTTAGTGCTGACATCTCTCTACCCTGCACAACAAGGCACTCTATAGAGTCTCCCTCACGCTAGAAACATGTCCTTACACTTTACAAAAAAAATATAGAAATAACAAAATTATTGACACCACAAACAATTTACCCTCTCCAAAAACACTACAAATATCATAGACTAAATAAAGCTATAAAAACAGATTGCTGACGTAATTGTGTTCCGATTTGACACTATATCACATAACCCTCTGTTGACAGTGGGTTCCAATGTGTTACCGAACTATCACAACAATGGCAGTGTAAGGGTTGGTTTAATGGTAACGAAGTGAAAAGGATGGGGTTCTGTAGTTTACTTAAAGTAGTTTTAACACTGACCTATATTTATTTATTTATTTATATATACTTTATTGTACACCACAAAAATACATAGCACAAAAAATACATGACACACTACAAAATATACAATGGGCGGCCTAAATATGCAATGGGGTATACAAGTACGCTAGACTAAATATACTATATGAAATGACAGTTGTTTTTTGTGCTGATTCAAAGCGCCCCGCTCGAGCGTCTCAGGAACTAAATTGACACATTGACGCAAATGGCCGTCGTTTTATTTTGGTACGTCTCTGATGATTTAGATCTAAATCTAAATGTGTATTTAGTGTTTACTACAAGATATTTAGAACATGTTTATCATGAGAGTATGCGCATTTTGTAAAACTCACTATCAAAAATATTAGTTCCACGAACTCTCACGTTGTTATCAGCGACAAAATGGCGAAAATCAAATGTCTTCATTTTGTCATCGATAGTATGAAGTCCAGCGTACTTGTTTATTATAGGTCAGTGAAACCAACATAAATATCATAGACTATAAAACAGATTGGTGACGTAATTGTGTTCCGATTTGAAACTACATCACATAAGCCTCTGTTGACAGTGGGTTACAATGAAATAGCGAACTATTATAATAGTGGCAGTGTAAGGGTTGGTTTAATAGCCTACTATTAAACCAACCTTTACACTGCCACTATTATAATAGTTCGCTATTTTAACCCCATCCTTTTCACTCTGTTACCTATAACAGAGTGAAAAGGATGGGGTTATGTAGTTTATTTGAAGTGAAGTAGTTAGAAAAATATATTTTGTTTCAATCAATCATTCTTTATTTTTTTACACAGATATTACAATAAGGTCTTAAGTATACATTTTAGTTGAGTCGATTGTTTGTGAATGAAGTTTCACGTGCATCCCAAAAATGTTTTAATTCATTCTACCCTTGATTTTATTTAAATACTAGCTGCGACCCGCGGTTTCACACGGTTGAGAATATCGGGATAAAAAGTAACTTATGTGTTAATCTTGCTTATAAACAATCTGTGTGCCAAATTTCATCCAAATCCGTTCAGTAGTTTTTGCGTGAAAGAGTAACAAACATCCACGCAAACTGTCACGTTTATAATATTAGTAAGATAATAGTAGGAGTAGAATATTATGTAACCCACGGGTCCAAAGGGTTATTTTGACCAGTTAATATTACTTTAATTTCACCAAAAAGCAAACAATTTTAAATCGAAAGACATTCAAGAAAGCTGATAAAGGTTTTCTAAGAAGGGTGAGGTCGAGGGGTACACCCGCATTTCTCCAGTTATGTTTAAGTTCCATGTAATAACGGGCGAGCCTATTACTATCAACCCGGCACAAATCCAGATTCCGTGCTTGTATTGAGAAATCTTAGGCCCCCGCCCACGGCGACTTTTTGTAGAGATGCTGTCGTGCGTTTCGTAAACTGACTGAGAATCGTGGTGTGGGCGAGGGTAAACAGCTAGCGCCCGCATCGCGACTGTATCGATGCGAACGCGCGAAAGCATCGCTACTGCATCGCTACAAAATGGGGCCTTAATGAAAAACCCAATAATAATTGGCCCGATTTGGGAATCGGGACTAAGGTGACCCCGAGTAAGAACGTCATCATCATCACGTCGGGGTCACCAGTATAGAGGCGTGAGGAACAGGGTGTAAAGTTCACTCAACCTCCATAGAAAAGGGAGGATCCTCCGCCCAGACGTGCAGTTGCCCGCCAGACACTACACCCGTCTGGTCGGAGGATCCTCCCTTTTCTAAGGTTGAGTGAACTTTACATCCTGTTCCTCACGCCTCTATAAACCCAAGACCTTATGCTTAACAGTAGCGTTCGCGATCACTAGACCAACCAGGTTATGATATAAGTATGGTGGAGGAGGTACGTCTGTCTCGTTATCATCAACCTTATTTTAACTACTGTGGGCGTATTTTGGGTAGTGTTGATTATTGCGCAAGAGATACACAGTTTGCAGATCAAATCAAACGATAATTTACGAAAAAATCACGCTTGCAAATCACACACATAGGTACGGTCACCAAAGGAGATAAGTAACCTGGGTCATCGGATATAAGAAACGGATGGATGGACAACTATATGGAACATGGAACGAGACACTTTTAGAGCATTCGTTGTCCGTACTGTTACTAAGCTGACCCCGTTAGTCTTTTTAAAAAAAAAACAATTATTGTACTGGAACCACTTAATTCACCACAGTACAAATAAATCGGACACACAAATTTCACCAGTACAAAAACACAGGCACACAAGTTCTTGGGTACTTATATTTTGGCAATGTCCCTCTTAATTGCTCCCTTAATTTGGGCAACTAGTTTACGCGACAGCGTGCAGAATCTAACTAACTCAATACTCCATATTATTTCTGTGCATTGGGTAAAAATGCAACATCAGTACTTTAGTAATGGAAAAGTACACTATAAATAAGTAAAAGCTGACTTAGGCTTTATTACCTTGTAATAAGGGTTATAACAGTACGATGTCCGATAGTCAAGAGTGGCTTTTTTTTTTTTTTTTTTTTTCTGGGTGGGAAATCATCAAATGACTCCTCCCGCTCTGGGCGGAGCAGAAGGGTGTGTCAGACTTTTACTGACTAAAACCCACCCGTGTTCCTTCAGTTGCCTGTGCCAGGGGCCACGGTATCTCTTTCGAACAACCCGCAGCCCCGGCGGCATCGGCCCTAGCGGACCCCGTCAGTTCGTGCTGACAGCTCTTTGAGGCGCGCGTGGAACACAACGCGCCGTCGACCCGGGCCTGGTCCTTACCGGGCGGCGAGCTGCCCATAGCTCGCCGCCCGCAAGCCCGCGCCTACGGTGGCCGGGAGTCGGCTGTTGACTCCCGTCCAGGGCGTCTCCTGCGGCGGCTAGGAGCGCGAGGGTGCAGCGATTGCCTCTCCCTCGCACGCTCCGCCTCCTCCTTCGCGAGCATAACTGCTTCGCAGAAGGAGGTGACGGCCTCCCATTCACTCTCGCTCCGGACCATGGCCTGTATAAGGGGCCGGACGCGAGAGGTCGCCGCCGCCGATCGCCGCCAAGAGGACACGGCGGGGTCCCGCCCAAGCCGGGCAGACCTCCACCGTATGCTCCACCGTGTCCTCCGGGCGATCCCCACAGTGGTGACACCCTGGCGTTTCCTCCCGCTTTATCCTGAACAGGAACCTCCCGAAACAACCGTGTCCGGTGAGGACCTGCGTCAGGCGGAAGGTGAGGGCGCCGTGGCGCCTCTCTAGCCACTCCTCAAAGAGGGGACTTATCGCCGCAATTGTGGCGTGCCCTAGTCAAGAGTGGCTGCACAACGGTTCTGTAGCTCTCTTGTCGACTCCCATGAACGGCAGCAAATTCTGTCGAGCGCCGTCTGGCGCTGGCGTCCTGAGTAGTCAAACGCATGGCTTCGACAAGTATGTACATGTACATTTATTTAAAGAGACCGTGACCCCTGAGTTTGTTTCGCCATTACTTCGCAGGGTTAGTTAGAAATGTCGAGTTCATCTCCCTCAGGAATTAAATTATTCGGAAAGAACTGAAGTTACCGACATAGCTTGCAGAGTTAGCAAGCTGAAATGGCAGTGTACTGGCCATGTTTGTCGAAGGACTGATGGCCGATGGAGCATACGAGTCCTGAAAGTGGAGAACGCGTATCGGTAGGCGAAGTGTGGGTCGTCCAGCTAGATGGACCAACGGCCTAAAAAAGGCGGCAGGGACAGATTTAATGCGGAAGGCGGAGGACAGGGTATTGTGGTGCAGCCTGGGAGAGACCTATGTCCAGCAGTGGACTGCGAAAGTATAATAAGCTAGATGAAGTCAATAAACTCATCCTGTTTATCACCATCTAGCCATCCATCTAGCCGTCCATCTTCATCTAGCTTATTGTACTTTTTAAACATGACCTGTAAGAGTGATTCTGATATCTTATTTATGGAATAAATCATTACATTTTATTTCATTTCCTACAGCAATTTGTATTTAAATAAGCATGCCATTATCCACACCCTATAAAATCTCTAATCTTCAACTAAATACTCAATAATCTATTCATAATGAAATAGCATGTTACAGAAGCCATCTCTATTTACCCATTTGTAAATAAAAAGAGGGTTCCAACAAAAATCATTTGAAACCAAAATGAAAAAGGTGTCAAAGATCGAATTTACGATTCATTATAGTTAATCCATATGGAATGGGGGACCCTAAAAACATAACACCAATCAAAAATGAACTCTACTTGGTAGGTATAAGGTAGGGTTTGGTGTAGAGTGTGGTTGTGATAGATTTGATAAAATAGTGAATGCGTTTTGTAAGTGCCCATTGTGGCGACAGATGGTCGGTGAGGGAAGAGGACTGGGGTTTGATTCTCATTCAGGACAATTTTGTTGGGGACACTTGAACAGTTAGTGGGATATTACGTGATTCAATGAACCAAACTACCTTGCATTTGGATGAGTAATTGGATGATTAGCGTTTAGAGAAGTAGATTTTGTAGGCGTTTTTATCAATTGCAACGTTGTTGTTACCGTTAAAAAGATCATCATCTGCCTGCCTTTTCCCAGCAACGTTGGGGTCGGCTTCCAGTGTAATCAGATGCAGCTGAAGAACGCTATTTTACATGGAGCGACTGCATAACTGACCTCGACAACCCAGTTACTGAGTAACACGATACCCCTCGGTAAGATTGGGATACCTATAACGTGATTATAAGCGTATTTAAAAAATATGATTATAAGTTTGATTGAGAGAGCTCAATCAAACTTATCATCATATTTTTTAAATACGTGTAATTGTGTAACTTGAACCTAGAAAGGTTCTGTCAGTTAGGTTAGTAACTAAGAACAACAACTTCTTTTTAGATTTTATTTATTTATTTAGGATCTCCAACAAAAGATATACACAATACACGACCCATAAAATTAAGGGCAACATCAGGTATTAAGTAAGTGTACTCAATTGAAAAAAAAAAATTCCCTTGGTTTTTTGCATTCTCCCAGAAAATTAAAAAATTAAATTGTCAGAAACACCGTAGCGTCAATGAAAATAGTCCGAAACAGTAACAAACCATAAAACTAATCATTCTTAAGGGTAACTCGAGCCAAAAGCCATCCATGGAGCAATTTTATGATGTTTTGTCATTCACGACTGGGAATTGGGATATCTCTTTAATGGACCCAATTTAGGGTTACGTATACAAATGGCAAAGCTTTCCATAAGCCAAGGAATATAATCACCGCACTTAGGGAAAGAAATGGTGATCACTGATCTTAGTATGATGACGTAGAAAAGACCCATTGTGTCGCCCTTTGTAAAATGTATATATTTATGTTCTATAATTTGGTGTACATAATAAGGGGTATTCTATTCTATTCTAAAAGATGATTTCAGAAATCCTCTTGAAGTGTACCCATAATATTACGCCAGTAAGCCCCGAAGGATAAGGCAGAGCTGTATCAAAATCCCCACCTGGGAATCGAACCCAGGAACTCGTGCTCAGCAGCAGCGCATGCGACCACTAAACCCACCTTTTGAAATTATCTCTAAATTATATCTCTAACAAATTTTCAAGGAAAATATTAATCCCTGGTCACAAGGACGTTACCCCAATAATCTTTGCAGATGCGTCAATTGCAGCGTGTTTACGGCAAACGTAAGGTACACCCTTGGGGTAGATGGAGCGACCATCTTGGCAGGGTGGCTGGTAGCAACTGGATCAGAGTTGACGAGAATGGAGCTGAATGACGTGTAATTGGAGAGGCTTATGTCCAGCAGTGGACTGCTGAAGGCTGATGATGAAGCAAGCTGAGGTGGCAGTGGGGTGACCATGTTTGTTGGAGGACCGGTGGCCGGTGGAGCAGACGAGTCCAGGGGGTCTACTCCGAAGCACCTCGGAGTAGACCCCTGGAGTGGAGACCGCGTATAGGCAAACGCAGTGTGGGACGCCCCTCAGCTAGATGGACCGGACCCTAAAAAGGTGGCTGGAACAGACTGGATATGGAAGGCGGAGAACCGTGTTGTGGCGCAGACTAGGAAAGGCCTATGTCTAGCAGTGGACTGAGTTTATTGAATCCAAGGCAAAAACAGGTCCTTAGCTTTATGGAGGTATGAGGAACAGGGTTTAAAGTTCACTCATCTTCGTTCTAAAAGGCACAATACCATCTGATGGGCTACTACCCGACGATTGGTGTCCGGACGTTGTATAAATGCTAGTTGCGCGATAAACTCTGCTTGCGCGATGCAGGATTTAGCATAACGTCAGTGTGATGCGTAGTTCGCATGTGGCAATGTAGATGGCGCCACAGCTTCATTAACCTCATAACTTTATCACAACACATACTTTTTTAGCTATGACATCTCCACCATTATCTTTAATAAAGTAATCAAATCAACACCAAACATATTACTTAATACGAATCCCTCTTCCACGCACCCCTAACATACATCAGAGCACATCACTACATCACAAAGTAATAGGTATCACTGTGAGGGTGGCAACACTAATTAAACGATGATTCGGTGTTGCCAGCTATTATGGCGGTGATTTTGTTTATTTGTTTGGGTATGTAGATAATGGTTTGTTAATAGAAGTTTTACTAATAGGATAACTGACTTACTTTTTTCTTATTTGACTGTTTTTATCTTAGCCACTAGGATTACCACCTTTAGACTCGTTTCTAGAACGATATTAGAATAGAATAGAATATTATTTATTATGTACACCATAAATATTAAATAGTAAGAATGTAGAAAAAAACTGACCGCTTAAGTCCGACGCCATGGTCGTAGGTTCGAACCCAAGCAGTCACTTTACTTTATGTAAATTATTTCATCACCACTGCTCTCAAAATGGTAAAGGAAAACATCGTAAGGAAACCGGCATGTCCTAGAACCAAAAATTCGAAGACATGTGACATCTATCAAACCGCACTGGGCCTGCGTGTTGGAGTATGGCCAACTTCCTGTCACAGAGAGGAGGCTTGTGGCCCAGCAGTGGGGACATTATAGGCTGATTATGCTAAGCCCGAGGCCCAGAAAGCAGATGTAAGGCCCTTTGTACACACACGTTTTTCTTGCCGCGAAAAACGACCGTTTGTGCACCGTGTGTAGGCACGGTTCGTCAGTGTTGTATGGATCACTATCATTTATGGAAGCGTATACACGGACTCGTTTTTTTTGGGATCGGTTTTTAGGCTAGCGCAGACACAGGTGTACTCCCTCTTCCCTCACTCTCATAGTCCGATGGGACGGTACACAATCCAACAAAAACGGGGGGCACACCGCCAACTACCAAACTCAAAACTGTTACCTAGTAAGAAATTCCTAAAAATCAATTGACGATCGGAGTTATAGCAACCGGCCATTTAGATAATTTGTCTCATACATAAGCTCAATAGGGTCACCCCACTCCACTTCAAATCAAATCTAACCATTGATTCATAAACAAACATCTCAATTCGAATTTCGAACGGGCTTATTCTAAATTCAAATAGACAATACTGGCTGGAGGGAATTGAGTGGGCGCGGCGCACACTGGGTTGTGAGCTGTTAAAACAAAAGCTGTTTCTTAACATAAAATAATAATTTTTTTCTGTTAAAATAATCGAAGTATATTTTAATGAGTATTTCTTTTCTCGGAAGGAACGGCATAAAACGCTAGATAGCCTGCTCTAATATTATATTCAGAGAAATTAAGCTTTTTGTGTTGTATATTTATAGCAAAAACATGTTTAAAAAATGTGAATCATTGACGAATTAAAAATAGGTACATGTCAGCATTAAAAAGCATTAGATTGGCCGCTAAGCATTAAAAAAAAACTTATATTTGCCAAAATACTTTTATACCAATACGACAATAATAGACAATACGAAAAAAAATGCATTTCGAAAAGTATCAATAGTTTCAAAGTGGTATTTCGCCGTTAAGCTTTTAAATATGATCTAATTCATCATCCTCAATCATGTCTACCCTTTCATGTCATTATTTTACCCCACGCAAAACAAAACAAAATAAAAATACACTCAACATCTATCGACCACTGTGCGCCGTTCCTACCCGGAGCTATTACACGACCGGTTGGCCAAATGGCGCGAAACCCGACCCTCCATAGACTAAACAATAACATTAATGTGGTCTGTTCTGTAATGAGGCCGAAAATAATGAGGTGTGTTGTCTATGCTCGCTTTTTTAATGTACGGGGTTAGGTGATGAAATGTAGACCTAAATTATGCCTTATTTATTTAGAAGTATGTAGGTACGGAGTTATTTTTGAAAGTTTGACAACCAACCTTGCCAAGGAGTATCGTGTTATCTAGTAACTGGGTTGTGGAGGTCAGGTAGGCAGTCCATGTAAATTACTGGTATTCAGCCGCATCTGGTTAGACTGGAAGCCGACCTTAACATTTGAGAAGGGCTAGGCAGACGACATGATGATGGCAATGTATGTAAAGAGTTTTCTCTGATTAGAATAAGTATAGAGGAACGTCAATTAAATGGAATACTAAACTAAATGAGCCAGGTTTGTGGTATAAATTAAAGTGATGGAAAACACTGATGATGGATTGATAGTGATGTTTTAGTTGGCAAAAATAGATAGATATGATATGATATGATTTGATGACATTGTTGATTTGATGACAAATTTATTTTTATATTGTGATTTTTTATTTATCTCGTTCTCGTGTTTCGTAACTTGTGATTTTAATATGGGAACACCTGAAATAAATTGATTTAATTTTTATTTTATTTTTATTTACCTATTACAGTGACAGTTCGTAGCGCGTAGCCGGTCGTAGCACATCTGCTACGGTTTGCTACGAATGCCTATGATTTGCCGCTTACATGCTGTTCAAGTATTAAAACTGCCAGTAGTATAACATTAGTCTTACTTAACTAGTCTAAATCGTCCTCGTCCGATTTATCCGTTCCGTATTTATCATTTATAATACCTAATCTAAAAGTTTACCTAAACCTTATCTTCAAACCAAACCATTTATTCACACAACTAAAAATATCACAATAAATTCTGTTTTAAATATCGAAACAGCTTTAGTCCTGACAGAATTTGTACATTATGAATCAATTACATAAACAGGAAACAGTTCTTAATTATACTCAACTAAAAATAAATTTGAAGTCAATCAGCTGGTCTATCCTGTTAACATCTCACCGTGAAAACTTATGTGAAGCGAGTTTGAAGTGAGCGTCATTCCACCTGATGCTACAGATTGACACTATTAACAGCTCACTCCCAGCTCGCTTCACCTAAGTTTTCACGGTGACACTTTTACAGAATAGCACTAAAAGAAAGGTCGGCTGTAAAGATGAAGTAAGAGGCAAATAAATAAATAAATCACAGAAAAAGATGAACATCACTAAAATAATTGAATATCGCCCCCACTCAGCTGTACAGCCAGCGGTTCGAGTAATGTCCCCTAATGGCCGCCACACATTCCCGCAATTTGCCATGTTGCCACCCCTGCTGTTAGCGCCAATACCTTCTTATTTAGACATCAAAACATTAACTCTGCTTTGAATAGTTTAAAGGGGAATAAAGATGATGGCTCGTTGATTAATCTGCTTCCTTCTGTTTGAAAACTATTATTGTAACATTAAAACTTAGTTTTTCATTGTACATTTGTGTGCACTTACGATTAAAGATAAAGATCACCACTGCTCTCAAAATAGTGAAGGAAAACATCGTGAGGAAACCGGCATGTAATAGAACCAAAAATTCGAAGACATGTGACATGGCAAAAGGCCCGCGTGGTAGAGAAGGCGCAATATTGTTCCCACTGTTGGGCAGTGGAAACACACAACAAACATACACATAAATACACACACACACACATAATTATATTTCATATTTCATCATCTTTTTTTTAATGTGTGTTTATTTTATTTTATTTCTTGTTTCGATTGTTGTTGTTTTATGTTTTATTTGTGTCGAATCATATATTGCAATGGTATATTTTATTCGTTGTTATTTTGTTTTGATTGTTCTTTTTATTTATTTATGTATCCGTCAACGCCGGCTGCCACTGAAAACCAGCGCTGGGGCTCGTATAGGATCTTAGCATTATGCTGAGCGATGGCCGTTTTACGTGAATGTGACGCATATTTACCCCCAACTTCCAATTGTTTTTTTTTTGTGTGTTTATGTTCTTTTTTATGCGTCATGTTTGCCGCAAATAAATGCATTTTCTTCCTTTTCTTTCAAACAATATCGGATAATTATTATAAAGATCACTTATTTGTCTAGTATACACACACATGCCATGCAAGATGTTACAATAAAATTATATCACTAATTTATATATAGTGCGCTAGCATAAGCACTTTTTTATAATGTGAATTGATGTAGGTATTACTAATATAATATTACTGAGTACACTTTAGACCGTTCTATTTGTTGTAATTGTAAACACGAATAAAACATGTATTAAGAAGTGAGCAAGATAAGTTATCTCCCATCTCAACCTAACACACAGATTTATTAGCAAGCTAGTGCTCGTACAGGACATAGAACTACTCAAAATTGAATGCTCTCGCTACCTTTGAGAGAAAGAGAGGTAAAAACGCAGAAATAACAAGTTTTCTTGTAAAATTTTGGGGCTGACAAACAATATGACACTGACGCTGGCAGTACAAATATCAAGTGCCTTTTCATCAGGTTATCTAACTATTGAAAAATTAGCCCTAAGTGGTGAAAGGGACCAAAAACTCTTCTTGTTTAGAGATTTATTGAGGCGTTAGGCGGCTGGATTAAGGGCCTGATTCAGAAGGCAGTACTCCTTGATACGGCTCCCGTTGTGAAGAGGTTCCCGTCTTTTTAGCCCTAACCACCGGTAGTTGGGACTCTGCTCCCGACAGACAGACAGACTATTATTTACAGAGTTTATCTAGTCGATAGTCCTATTGTTTCTGTACCCATCTTGTAGGTATCTGAATACTGAGTTTATCGTGGGCATCAGAAACCGGGCATAATAAAATTAACAAAGCAAGTGAAACCACAGACTCCAAGCTAGTCCAACACCCCCTTTATCTTATGAAGTGCGTAGGAGTCGCCATTATCAGGCAATATACAATAGAGGAAGGTTCCTGTTAGCTACAATGAGATATAATTGCACAGTGGTGCTGCCCCCGCACATTGAGGGTTAGCGGGTTCTGTAGAATTAGCGAAAGGAAGTGGACGTTAGCGAACGGAAGTAGATGTTAGCGAAAATAGTTGTAATTTTGGCGACAAAAAAAATGGGTTGAATTGAAAATCAAATAATAAATATAAATGAGATTTCTTAGAGTGTAGATATCTTAAAATACTATATGTATTGATAAGAAGAATTCAACTCCGGACTATGACAAATATAGCAAGCATATCAGAATATTCCTTGAATTTCTGGCCACAAACTAAACACAAAGACTCGTTTATCATTTTGCGTAAGGAAACTGAAATTATACAAGGTGGACACGACAATAGGGCAATAAATTAATCATATCGTATCTATATCCAATGCCGTTTCCAGTCTGCATGCAAAAATTCAACCAAATACATCTTATAGTTTAGTCACTATAGTATGTCAAATATTGGCAAAACCCATAGTCGGCCAATCACTACTATTAATTTTTATTTATTAATAGGATACCAATTACAATTTACAAGCTAACAATAAAATAACAAAATTATGTCCTAAAATAACTAAAACTATTTACAAACTAAAATATAGCGTTAACCACTATTTAGTTCGTTCTGTTTTATTTTTGCTGCTAGGTACGATATTTTATTTGATAGTTTCAAAATACTCATAAGCAATAGTATTGGCAGTGTTTTCATTTATGGTCGTTTTGTTGTCTCCGCATTGTATAATTACTAGTATATCTTTTTATTTTCAACACAACAACGAAAACGGAAAAAAATATTCCTTTCGCCTCCGTCGATTTTCGCCAGCGACCCAGCGGGCTGCTGGGTCGCTCTAACAAGTTTTCGCCGGCGGCTACCAAACGGTTTACTTTTCCACTTAGTTTGAGCCTGAACGCACTTTTAGTAATGATAACCGGCTTCACTTGGTCTGCCCTGCCTTCTTAGGCCCAGGTTTAATTGACCCTCATTTTTCTTCATAAAGAACTGTGTTAGAGGTCCAAGTGTGCTGGTCAGTTGATCAAAAGTAGCCAATAATTGTTGAACCCCTTGTTGAAACTATTAGTATTGTTTTATGGGTCAAGTTAAATCAGACATTATAATATCAAATTCACCTTTGTTCTAAGTTAGATAGGGGTCATTTTTGCAGTAGGTACTTATCCAAATTTGTCTGAGAACGTTGTAGCCCTTGTAGACTGTAGTTTTGTTGACCGTTTTCTATTTTATTACGTATCTGGTACTTGTTGACAGGCCTACACTGTCCTCCCATACCTATTAACACTGTAATTTAAATAAAAAGTCAATTATTTTTAAAAGAGTATCCATGGAGTTTCTTGCCGGCTCTTCTCCATAGGAAACGACCAATTGGAACCGTGCACCTAGCTTCTGACGTTTCGTAAGTGCCCATGTAGGTTTATGTGAAATAAAATATTTAAATTTTGATTTTGTCGATTACTTTCTACTGGTATCTGCGCGAAGTATAAGAAAAAAGCTCATGTCATGGCAAAAATATGAGCTGATCAGCAAGATGGTAGTAGAACTGACTGCCCAACCTGTCCTGAACATTTAAATATCACCACTCAAAACCATTTCAAGTTGACCTTGACTTCTCAACAACTCCTTCAGATTCTGATCTCTAATTACACTGGATGTTAAACATAACCAGTAACAGTTGACCTCCGTTTTCTTACATTAAGTAAGAACATAGAGGTCTTCTTAAACCGGTATGTGATACCACCGTTAAAAGCTTCTGTAAGTGAGTGGGCAGAGTTCAAGGTAAAGTGGTCATCGTTTATATGAAACGTAATTACCCTTGTGGGGATTATTAAATACATTGTGTTGGCTAAAAGCTATGGACAATTATCTGTGGGGTGTGAGTGAGTGTGACGGTGTGTATGTGTGATACATAAGGATAGTAATGCAAACGTGTTTTGTTTTAGTTCTGTTATTTTCTACTTAAGGCGCTGCCCATACGTAAAAAGTTGTTTTTTTTTCGCTCAGTTAGGCGTATAGGTATATTTACAAGCCAGCTCTTTTTATTGTCAAATGTTCAAAGAATAGACTTATTTAAAAATATTTCATAAAAATAAAATAGTATCATGATAAAACAATCTTAAATTAAAAAAAAATCATCGCTTAATTCTCAAAATTTTGAACGTAAACTTTCATATTGTATGTACCTAATGATAATAAAAGGAATTCAATCAACTAAAGAAATACATAAAAAGGATTTCCCTGAGCCATGCATTGATTTTTTTATTTAATTAAGGCTGCAAAATTACTTTTATTTTTGCGGTCATTCGATTCAACTAACATCAAACACACATGTTTCATAACGAAACGGACAGAAGATAAATATATTAGTTTAGTTCTGTCTGTAGGTGCATCGTCTTCACATATAATTATATAATTAATGTATACAAAACCTTGTAAAACATTTTAAAAAAGTAACGGTAGAGTTTCTTTCCTATTCTTCTCCATACGAAAGCTACCTTTTGAAAGGGGCGACTAGAATCAATTTTATTTTAATGTGATTTTTGACGTTCGAAACTCCCTTTTATGTGCCTATTTGAAATAAATAATATGACTTTGTTAATTTTAAAAACGCAATACCATCAAAATATCAAAATATATTTTGTCTCTACACCACCGTAGTAAATATAAATGAACTTAACCAAACATGTACACACAAGGCACATCACTGCGCACTTAACTACAAAAGGGCCAACCATTCGATCATTTAACCACTGTTTATGATCATTAAAGTACCCCAGAACCCCACCTATGGGAATTCCCCTCCCTAGCGGCTACTCTCATTGGGGGAATTGGGGGAACAAATGTACCAGAAGATGGGTCTTCCGTAAAATTGGTCCTGTTTTCAAACAGTTGTTTAGACAATTTTTTTATTAATGTAGTTGGTCTCATGTGGTTTTGGTAAAATGTCGTGGTGATAATAGAGGATCGAAGTGTTTTTTGTGGTTTTTTTAAGCTGTCCTTTATTAGTCGGCTGTTATTGTTTGTTATTTTGAATAAAAACTAAATTATACAATACCAAAAAACAGAGATTTTAAAAAGGCCTTGTTATGATAGCAATTAGCTACAACATCATCGTGTGCCAAGCCTTTTCCCAACTATGGGTCAGCTTCTAGTCTAACCGGATGCAGCTGAGTACCAGTGTTTTACATGGACCGACTGCCTATCTGATCTCCACAACCCAGTTACACGGTAACACGATACCCCTTAGTAAGACTGGTAGTCAGACTATCGGGCTTCTGACGACCTGTGACGACTGTTAAAAATCTAAGAATGACAGCCGGGACCAACGGCATAGCATACTTTCCGAGACACGGAGAAGTCTCGGTATGTAAAGATCGTCACCCATCCACGGACCGACCGTGACATACCTTAACCTGATCGATCGACCCGTGCGGCTATTAGTAGGTATTTAGAAATGAGGCCCTCAAAAAAAAAAAATTCTATCCATCGGAATCTAATTTGCAAAACCAACCAACGAAAGCACAGATTTAAATCAAACATTTAGATAACTAAATAATCATCAAATAAACCAACAAACAAATTTGTACCCCACAATATGATATTACCATATCACCCCTAAATGGGGCAATAGGGGTACAACGGGGTAGGGGTACTAAGGGGTACTACAGTTACATGATTTAGCTATTACTGCCCCCTAACCGGTGCCGATTTTTAATTCTACGTTAATGGGCACATGTGATTACGACTTTTGCCAAAAGGATGGCTACAGACCGGCTGGTTGTAACAAAAATGTAAAAAAGGAAATTTTATTTATTTATTTACTTTTCAAAAAGCTTGTGGCTAAGGGGGTTGTGGCTAAGTAATACCAGCCGCACGGATCGATCGATCAGGTAAAGCTACGCTTGCCGCAGTTGGTCCGTGGATGGGTGACCATCTTCATATACCAAGACCCCTCCGTGCCTCGGAAAGCACGTTAAGCCGTTGGTCCCGGCTGTCAAACGTGGATCTTTGACAGTCGTTCCGGGTCGTCAGAAGCCCGAAAGTCTGACAACCAGTCTTACTTACCACTCTTACCACTAACTGGGTTGTGGAGGTCAGGTAGGCAGTCGCTCCATGTAAAATACTAATATTTTGCTGCATCCGGTTAGACTGGAAGCTGACCCCAACATCAAAGCCGATCAAACGACCGCATACGTTCATAATCTTGTGTACTTGTGGCTGTGATGCTGCATGGCATATGTAATAACAACTTTGACTGCTCTGATATCACCAACAAACTTTGTTATATTGTACCCAGAACTGTATTACGGCGAGAGGCGCGCGTGCCCCGGCTGTTCCACACTGTAAAGTGCAGAACCAATGCAGGCACAAGAGCGCCCCTCCGTCGTCTCTTAGAAATATATATCACACTCTTTCTCGATCTTGATATATTCTCACTATCTCAAACAAAATTTAAAAGAATGGCTATTCAATTGCTTGCACAATAATTATTATAAATTCTCCCTAACCTAAATCGCCTCCAGTAGATGATTCGTGGTTTTGTTTTAATTCTCCATAATAGATTATTCCACGAACATTGGTACCTCTATTACCCTAGTTCATTATTTACTATAATTGTAACGTGTAACTGTTTTATGTCCCAATAAAATAAACTAAAAAACATAGTTGGAAAAAAGCTAGTTATATGATGATGGCATGGTATGGCAACAGGTTGCACGTTGATGTCCCTGCCAGCCTTTATACGATGTCTTAAAAAGTTAAAGGGATGAACTCAAGGATACAAAGGCTTGCAGATTACATTGCCTGATAGCTAGCGGATTGTATTTGATAATGGACTGTACAAATAAAACAATAGAAACACGTATAGCAATATTATACATTTATATTAGAATATTAAGACAATGACCTGACAACCGCTCAGACGTAACAACCGCAACCAACCAAACAAAGAACAAAAAAACAATTTATATTTTTAAAACATGACATTTATAGTACAAAAAAGGTCGCACCACAGCCAGTCGCCAACATTGCCAAAGACAAGAGGTTCAAGTGTTTGTAAATAATGAACGTTCAATATAAGCACATATTATAATATGTATAGTCTAAATTCTAATATATAAAGAATGTAAAGCTAACGCTACACCAGTTTTGACTGGAGCTACCATGCAAAACGCACCACGTTTAAATAAAATCGAGCCTGATTTATGCCTTTTAGCGATGAATGCCCAATATCTATACCTATGTACAGTCATCACAGGAGATAAGTAACCAAGGTCGTCAGATATAGTTGAAGTTTAGTAAGAAACCGATGGATGTTTTCGAATAAAATTTAATTAGATAAATGAACTATTTATGATCTACCTCCTATCCTGCCCTCTGTGTCCCAAAACATGCAGTCAAAGTGACCTTTGCGCTCCCACTGACGACGCCGTGGAAGTGGCAAAGTTTTGGGCCAACAAGATCTGAAATACAGTCGTGCCAGCGACGAGAAGAAGAAGGTGTAACAAACCCTTTTTATAGGCTACCATGCGATTATTTCGTCACCTACTCACCCCGGCCCAACCCCCTGTCACAGGGAGGCCTGTGTCCCAGCAGTGGGAACATTATAGGCTGATTATGCTTATGCTATTCTGCAAAATCATTGTCTAATCTTACTTCAGTAAGTAAATCTGTCTTCAAAGAATTTGAAAGAAACACTTTCATGACACTCCTAAAGCTGCATGAGGCAAGTTTTTCTCATTTTTGTCACTCCAGCACATCAAGCTACCCGAAACTGTCAAATTTTCCCAATCAACCTTGAACCTAATGTTTTAGCGATAAAGTTGAAAATCTATTAAAGAAATTTGACAGATTGTAGCAGCTTGGTGTGCTGGCGTCTGTACGCTGTCAACGGCAAAACATAGTGTAAGTATACATATTTTATTTACAACACCTGCGGGGTAATTGCGTAACACACTAACAGTGGCAATGGCTTTCATTTTGACAGTTCAACAATGTTCATTGCGTTATTTACCTTGTTGAGCAAACAATTTTTTCGAACATATGAAGAAATGGATTAGCAATATCCTTCAAAATGATTCAGATTGTGTTTGAATGAGTGTTACGCAGTTATGGTGCTGTTTTTACATCCTGTTTTACAAATAAAATCTTTGATTTGACTTTCATTTCCTTGATATGCCTTTTTAAAATTATCTATACTAATAAAGGCACATATACAGTGTAAAACAGCCTTAACCCACCCACATAGTTTGAAAATCAAGCGTAAAACGTAACTCGAGCCTTAGGCAACCATAATTAACGACTTCAAAGCGGACTCGCATCGTTATTTCAACGTTATTTTAACGTTATTTTCATCGTTATTCTTAACTAGGTTGTGTGCACGCCTGCACGCGTACGGTTTTTAACAATGTAATTGATAGCCGAGCTTTTTAAATTAATTTGGCTTTTTTTCGTTTGCTCGCAATTATTAAAAGCTTTGTTTATTTTATTTTATTTTAACATAGGTCACTGGTGATATATTGTGGTTAGTATATGGTTTGTTTTTAGAAGTTTGTAGGTATTTATAATTCTGACAGACTGATCTTCTATTTCTAAAAAGGAACAGTTTGTTACTAATCTATGCGGCAATCACTTACGGCCCAAATTAAACTAGGTACATGTGGTGTGCCTCGTTGGTTTGCCGGTCGCATGCACTACTGCTGATCATGAGGTACTGGGTTCGATTGCCGGGTCGGACAAAGTGTTATTGGGTTTTACCATTGCAGAAGCTAGTCCTTTGATAATTAAGATTAAAGATGCGGCTGACCGCTACAACTAGTGATAAGGACACCGTTCCTATTCCTAACAGCTGTCACCAATAGTAAACCCCTCTGGGGAGGAAACTCGGCAATTAAACACAGCAAAGTATTGTAAATCTAATAATTGTCATCCAAACACAGTTATCTTGTCCAAACAATTATTACACTACAATAAACAACAATAAAATCGTCAACCAATCCTTATTATTGCAAATTACCGCCATCTGCTTTAGTTTGACAGATCCCAAAGGGTTTTGGCGCGATTCTACCAACTGTCAAGCGGCCATCTTGCGGCCATAAACATTAGCAATTTTACGCGCCATTGATTCCAGTTTTGTTAAATTAGCCGCGTTTAATCCGTTTTTAGTTTACAATGGGCCTTTTTTGGCCAATAACTGTTTTCTTTATTTTAAAATATAATACGGTTGTTTTATTTTGTAGTCTTTGTGTTCGATTTTCGGTACTTTTTGAGTGATCATGTGGAAAAGTTGATTTTATAAATCGCTTAAGTTTAGTATGCCAGACGGTTCTGGTTTAAACGATTAGATTACTATTGATAAACGCTTGTTTAGGTACCTGATATTGTTACGTCTGAAGTGAGTTCTGTTTTGTCGAAGTTATGGTTTTAAAACTATTTTGTACTATATCTTATACTATATTTATTTATTTACTTTTCAAAAAGCTTGTGGCTAAGGGGCTTGTGGCTAAGTAATACCAGCCGCACGGGTCGATCCATCAGGTTAAGCTACGCTTGCCGCGGTTGGTCCTTGAATGGTTGACCATCTTCATATACCAAGACCCCTGCGTGCCTCGGAAAGCACGTTAAGCCGTTGGTCCCGGCTGTCATTCGTGGATCTTTGACAGTCGTTACGGGTCATTAGTAGCCCGATAGTCTGACAACCAGTCCTACCATGGTGTATCGTATTACCCAGTAACTGGGTTGTGGAGGTCAGATAGGCAGTCACTCCAACATAGTTGGGTAAAGGCTAGGCAGAAGATGACCTTATGACTGTTTTTCTAAGAAGTTTCAGATACATGACTATTCTTGTAAGGTGGAATTCAGATCCAGTCTAAAGACGTTTCACAGGATTTTTAATAGAACGAATAGAAAACTGAAGTAAATTAGTATGTTTATCATACACGATACAAGAATATAACAAAACACCATAAAAAAACGTTTCCAACAAAATCAACAGTCGGAACTCGAATCTGCTCTCATTAGCAATCAATACCGTTAATTTATCCCCTGGACATGCAGCACAAACCATCGCCACACGGACTGCCGGCAGCGGTGCGTGAAATATAAGAGCACTCCACAAAAGGGCTAATAACTCGTGTGAAGCACCCTTAACGCTCCGTCGGTTTGCGGAAGAAGTGATGAGCGGTAGCGGGTAGCGGAGCGGACCACGGAAGTGCTTCACAGTATTCTATTGTTTACTTAATATTTTTATCCATGCAACGTATGGAACAATCAAAAAAATATAAATGGATTTTGTATGATTTTAGCGATGCCTTTAACTTAATTAAAACATAGTTTAATCATTTTAACGAACGTCGGTCTCTATGACCCTTTCGCATTTCCAAGAATAGTGTAGGTAATTGTATAATCTTGTACTTAACTTGAATTGTATTTATTTGTTTTTCAAGTGGCAGTTCCTTATTTCCTTATTTTTTGCCGACTTTCCGTCTAGTCGTTCTCAGTAGCAGCTCGAAGTTTAGATTGGTGCCCAGCTAGAGGAGGAGGGTTGCGGGTTAGACGTGATGTTATGTATTCCCATCTAGTCAACCAATATTGTATTGTACCACGAAAATGCCACAAAACATATACCCCTTTGATTCATAAACGTTGCTTCAAGTTAAGTTTAGTAGTGAGTAGCGACTGTTTAACCATCCATTGTTGACGTCTAAACGTCACTTTACTTTAATCATCGTTTAGAAATAAACCCCAAAATCGCCATATCTCTTAACCTAACCCACACAAAACCTCGCTGGTTCGAAAAATATGATGTTATCTTTATTCTGATCGGATCCTTTGTCGGTCGAAGTCGGGAGCTATTGTAGTATGTACAGACAATTTTTTTGCATGGCGTCTGCAGCCAGTAGCTACTTATGATGGGTGGCATTGTTTTCTAGTGGTATTAGTATTATTTTGTTAGTCTGTTTGCGAAAGTGTGGGTCTGTAGTTTTTTTTTTTTTTGGATGAACAAAGCTGATTTGTATTTTGGGCAATATTGAAAATGTTGATTATTTCTGTTGATTTTTAACTGCGCTTTTATTTAAAATACGCTTACTAAAGTGGGTTTTGCTTGATATTGGATTTATAGACTCAAATGCATAGACCACTAACCAGAGGTCAGGCTAAATAAACTCAAATATTTGCCACACATGCGGTGATCATCGAACCAAGACCGTCGGGCGAACGATTAGGTAGCCACTGCATCACGCGAACGCAAGCCAGCCAGGATTCGAGCTACTTTACTTTACCTAACCTAAAGTCACCATCGCTAACTCATCAAAATGTGTATCCTGCCCGTCCTAACCTACGGTGCTCAGATCTGGTCGCTCACCGAGTCACAAAAATTCTGCCAAAAAGCGATGGAACGCAGTATTCTGGGTGTTAAAAGGCAGAGAGAGGTGCTGTTCCAAAGCGGGTATGATAGACGTAGGCAAGAAGGCTGCCAGGCTCAAAAGGGATTGGGCGGGTCACATCAACCGCACGCAGGATGGCTGCTAAGCAAGTCTCCACTCAATGGGTGCCGGAAGATGGATGACGCCGCCGAGGTAGGCCCAGAAAGCGGTGGCGAGATGACCTTGGCGCGGGAAAAGAGTTCCTGGAAGGACTTGGGGAAGCCTTTGCCTAGCAGTGGGACAGTATAAGCTAAAAAAAAAGTCGTTATCATATGGACTATGGTCTGAATTAAAGTTTTTTTTTTAAGTGCTGAAACTACTGAACCTTAGCCATACTTGGAGTCAAAGTAGACCATAGGATAAGTATTAATCAATTCAGTCTTATTAATTCGTTCTTACATTCCTGAAACATGCGTGAAGAAAAGCATGCAAGCAAAGGAGGAATGTCTAAAAAGTTCTCACTCTCGCCAGCAATGTTAATTTACTTCCGACAAACCACACCCTTGTTGACTGTACCTAGGTCATAATAACAGCCAATAAATCACAATCTAACCCCCAAAACATACCTTTATGATCTCAACGACACTGCCAGAAAATCGACTAATCAAAAAACATTTCTCTTGCTAAAACCTAACGTGTATGGACGTCGGCGTGTATAGGCGTCAGCGAGCACGCCCATAAATACAAGAGTACGGCTAATGACTGCATAACTGATATTTACGTCCGACGTGTTGTGGCGTTACGGTTGCCGCGTTCGATGCTGTTTGTAAAGGCAGATTTTTATAACACCGTGTGACCTAAAGTCGCACTTAAATCGCGCTTATCTGTGACTTAAGTAGTCCATTTTTACACAGCAAAGCGTGACTAGTCACACGTGCTAAAAAGTTGTTTTACATAACGGAGTTGTTTTGTAAAACAACTAGCGGTTTTGTAAAACAGCGGATTCTACAATCCATCTGCGACATGTACATAACCAGCCTATAATGTTCCCACTGCTGGGACGCAGGCGTCCTCTCTGAGAGAGGTAGTGGGCTGTAATCCACCACGCGGGCCCAGTGCGGGTCGCTAGATGTCACATGTCTTTGAACATGCCGATTGCCTCGTGATGTTTTCCTTCACCGTTTTGAGAGCAGTGGTGAAGAAATAATTTACACAAAGTAAATTGCTTGTCTGGATCTTTCTGAACTATTAACTACATCCAATAAGGTCACCATATGTCCTCCTAGGGCCTCCAGGCACTCACAACCGTGCGTGTATAACCAAATGAATAAACGTAAAAGAGGCAAAAGGAATATGTAAGGATCGTGGCAGGTGGCGTTCTATAATTTCTGCCCACATAGGAAGAGGGCGTGAATTTATGTATTACGAAAGAAAGAAGAAGAAAGAAAGAAAGAAAATACAGGAATACAGGATTTATTTGCGGCAAACATGACGCATTAAAAAAAAACTTAAACACACGAAAAAAAAATAACAAGTTAGGGTTAAACATGCGTCACATTCACGCAAAACGAATGATTACCAATATATCGATACCAAATACATTTACCGTAACTGGAGTGCCCCTCACCGAAGCCATAGACTCAGTCCAGAGTAATATGTATATGTTGAACAAAAAAAAGGCAGCCCGTCCGCAGTTATCATTGTAAAATGAATTAAAAGAGTACGCCTAAAAGTACGGTTTCGGCAAAGGATTGAATAAAAATGATAAAAATGATATATGATGGCTCGTGCTGGCTTGATGCGAAAATACCTCGGCTTACAGAGACGGGACGCGTCGGTTGATGTTTGTCGATGGTTTTAATATTTTTTGGACAGGAAAATATTCTAGTCAGACTGGATTATCATAGCTTTAATTACTATGGAAAGATGTTACAAGTGACTAAGGTTTGCAACAATTGCATATATTTTAGAATTAACCTCAAACATCCTTATTAGATTGACCCGAAAATATTTAAAAGTACCTATTTTTGGAAACTGCAACCAACATCTTTCAGTTAACATGAAATAAAGTTTTGGAATTTGATCGATAGACTTCCCCCATCACTGGCTCATATTTAGTAAATGAAGATGCTTTCTCACTAGTCAGGCTTGGATTTCAGTCGCCTGTAAATATAGTTTATGATAGTGAAATATAGCCGTAAAATGTGGAATGGCAAACAGACAATTCTCGTAATATTAAGAACGTACACATTCTGATCTCAGTCTCAATCTGTCAAAAATACCTTTAATATCCCTACATTTTTTACAAGTTTTTGACATTTATTGGTTGCCGAGATAAAACTGCGACTACATTTGAAATAATTGCTGGTATGATAATGATGGTTTCAACAAAACGTAGAACAGTTCCAAAGCGTCTTGACTGTTAGATCACCAGGATAAGGAATGCCGGACGTGGCGCGTTCTCTTCAACCTCGTAACCGATGTACCTAAGTGTAAAAACCTCCTCGACTTTTCACTAATATCAACATACCTTCTCCCATCTCGCAGGCCAGTGTAAAGACTTCTCAACACATACGCGCCTCCCGAACCAGCGTCAAAAGAATTAAAAAGTGCCCCAGTACTCCAGCCGGCGAACGGCAACAAAAAACGAAGTATAGCATAGTCAAAGTAACGTTATTAGTGAGGGCTTTGAGCACGGATTTATGTTCGTAACTACCTCCGAATTGGGGACTCCTCCGATCAGCTTGAAGGTATATTTTTAGATTTTTCGTGTGTGGTATTCTTTGTGGTTTTTCGGGGAAAGGTGTTTTACTGACTTATAACATTATGCTAAATTTACTTTTACATTACAGATATGGGAGATTGTTACTTTCATTCGTAGTTTGGAAAAGTGCGGAAACAAAAAAACAGAGAAACAAAATTCATTCGTTTTAGTCGATTGCATAATCTATTAATCTGCTAATCGATCCACTAATTGCAATTGAACATTAACAACCGCTTCTAAAAAACGACTCACCAAAAACTAACTAATATTAAAATATCATCACGCGTACACGTCGAGGGGTAAGCGAAGATGCGTATCTCCGCCGTTTGAAATATCATCCCCTAATGTGGGCCACGCGCCCCCGCGGCTGGTGTCGCCATTTAAATAAAATTACAATTAGATACGGAGTGTTTTGACCACTGGCAACTGCTTTATTCATTTAGTTTTAACTGATAAATTATGTCATACTGTTTTTAGACTTTGGAGTTGGGCAAAGTTTTTACAATGATTTTTTTTTCAGGTGATTGAATTATGAAAAACGTAAGGACGATGACTGTCAGGTGTACGCGATCTATTTATAGCTTTTACTTATTATGGGATATGCAATTGCATTCATTATGCATTTGTCATAGAATTGATAATATATAATAAGTAATATGACAAAATAAACTAGGTATATTCTCCTAGTGCCTAACGATTTTTAATCGGACAAATACACGGTTTTCGTATAACTGGAGTCAAACGTAATACTTTTGTACGATGTATGATTTAATTACATGACGTATTTATTATCACTTGGGTCTTAGTAACAAATGAACTGACGCCTCATTCGTCAAAATTGGAGGGCAAGTTGGGCGCTAAAGTGGAACATACGTAATTAGAAACATACCTAGACTGCTAATAACATAGTTAACCCTTCAGCTTTGCCGCAATCGGGTGAAAAATAGAAAATTCTCATAAAGCAGTTATAAAATGATGCATTTTGATCTATCCCGCTATTCAAAAGCCAGAATCTTGTCCCAAGTCCCCACTACCCGTAGTCGCACACACCTCACATACTTAGATGTCCAGCTCAGAGGGGCGACAGAATTAATGTCCGATGTCCACGGGTCTCGAGCATTAATTGTTAAAAATCGACCATCCATTCATTTGAAGATAAAACGTGTATTAATGTTAGTGGAATGTTAAGTCATTAACATTTTTCTGTCATTGGCAAACTCATTTTTTAAGTTCCGTGTTTTTTTAAGTATCTTTTCTAATGTAAATTGAGGATAACGTGGTCGACGATGGTACATGCATACGCTTAATCAGCCAATAATGTTCCCACTGTTGGTACACAGGCCTCCTCTCTGTGAGAGGGAGTAGGCCGTAATCAACCACGCGGGACCAGTGCGGGTTGTGGGACGTCACATGTCTTCGAATTTTTGGTTCTAGGACATGCCGGTTTCCTCACGATGTTTTCCGTCACCGTTTTGAAAGCAGTGGTGGTGAAATAATTTACACAAAATAAAGCGCCTGTCTGGGTTCGAACTCACGACGAGACCCTCGTAAGTTAGCGCCGTTAACACTGGGTGACCACTGCTCTTTATTATAGGTATTAAGCATAAATGTAACTTATTCGTGTTGATTATCAGACATGGTTAATATCCTGCATCAGGCATGGACCAGTGAGGTTACCTACCATACAGGCATAATTTAAAAAAAAAGAGAATATTTTGACACAACGTTTTAAATGTCACGCGAAGTGTCAAGTGATTTTGAAGCTTAAATACTAGTTATTTAAAGCAAGTTGACAGTAATAGTGCACCGTGGGTAGTGTCCGCGGAAACGAAGTCTGCGCGCTGTCAAAATCGGAAACAATCGTTTGCCGCCATTTTAACGTTTATATCAAATGTCAAGAGAGTCTGCTGTGTTCCGTGTTTTCCAAAGTAAATAATCGCCATCATTATGCTGAATGTGATTACAAATGCTTGCAGGGATATAGTCTTGAAGTTCAAACACGCGCGCACTCTACCGACGGTGCTACTATTACTGTCAACTTGCTTTCGTACCCGGCAAAATGAATATGGTACAGTAATGAATGAATGAATGAAAAATCATTAGGATTTTTTCAATCTATAACCATCTATACTAATAATAAAGCTGAAGAGTTTGTTTGTTCGTTTAAACGCCCTAATCTCTGAAATTACCAGTCGTATCTAAATTTTTTTTGCATTTGATAGCCCATTTCTTGAGAAAGATTATATACTATTGACTTTTACGCTAGAATCATTAGGAAGCGAGCAAAAAAAAAAAAAAAAAGTCAGGCAGGCGATGCGATATGATGGGGTTGGTCGGGGGACCAAGACATTTCACTCGGACGAAGTTGCGGGTATCCTAATAATACCAAAGTACAGCTGGTACACAGTTCGCTGTGGAGAGTGAGGAATTACTCTAGCAAGAAATACTAGTTCCACAGTTGTACCACTATTCACAAACGTCCGCTTAACACAAGCCTAACATTTTATTTTATTGCATTAACATTTATTAAACCAACAAATTTCATGTCCACCTAACGAAAACAATAAAACTTATTCTAATCTACAACTTTAATTCAATAAAATAAATAAAAAAACGCCAGCAGATGCCACTGACGTAACAATTAAAATAAAGGTGACATTGTCACCCCTGACAGTTGACGTGTCACTTCGAATGTCCCTAATGCTAGGTAACTAATTATACGTCTCTATTAATCGACTATCGGTCGTAACGGATATACAGAACATCACTATTGTGATGGTAAATTGATAGTCAACTTACATTACTTTATTTATCAACCGTTATTTAAATAATATACGTATTTCCCTTTCCGTGTGCGTCTGCGTCTTTTTATGATTTTATTTATGTATTTATTTATACATGTTTTATTGTATACCAGAAAATACATCATCATCATCATCATTTCAGCCGACAGACGACCACTGCTGGATATAGGCCTCCCCCAAGCACCTCCACTTCGACCAGTTCTGTGCTTCTCGCATCCAACGGGTTCCTGCGTTGTGGGAGGCCTTCCAACGCTACGTCTTCCGGTAAAATACATACCTAACAAAAAATACTTTTAAGACTACAACACACACAATGGGCGGCCTTACCGGTTTCTGCGATCTCTTCCAGGCTACCTTGAAATAGACAGTGGTTTTAATGGATAAACGTAACTCCTTAGGTTAGGTACGGTAAGGCAGAGGTACGTACCTACAGAGCCCATAGTACGCCCTCATTTCGCCAGCTATGTTTGAGTCCCATGTAATAGGGGGCATGCCTACTGCCATCACCCGGGTGCACATCTGGACTCCGGCTGCTACTGAGAAATTCCAGACGGAAAAATGGATTAACACTTTGCCCGATCTGCGAATCGAACCCAGGACTTCATACTCAGAAGTAGCGCTTGCAACCACTAGACAAACAACAGTCTTGCTTTTAACCTTTTCTTAATAGCGTCCTAAGCGCCAAAACCAAAATATCTAAAGTTAGTAGAAAATAGCGCTAAGTTAAAGACTACCTCATTAACCTAGAACAGAAATAACGTATTTTATCATCGACTAAATCGTTAAAGACCACGCTGAAATAGATGAAGATAAAACAAAACGTCAATATAAAATCCAGTTGAACTTTTTAAAGTGTGATTGGCTACCATTTGTAATTCGAACCCAAGAAATTGTCACACAACTTCTTCTCATGATCCGCAAAAAAATATAAAACGTTGAACAAAAAACAAACTTTAATACGTTTTAAAATATAAAGTGATTCGTTTCTAATTTCAATCAACGACTCCTTAAAAGACCTTTTGAGTTACAATTTATTTCTAAATATCACAATCGACCTTCAAATTGAACCTTATTGTAAGAGCCATTCGAACAGTATTACTAAGTCTATAATCGACTAAATATCTGTGATTTAGAAGCTTTGTAACATGACCCAACACTATTTACCTATTCATTTTTCAAAAAAGGAACTTAACGCCCAAATCGGTGCGTTAATACTCAACAAAAGAAAAAATAAACGGCTTTGTGTAATTCGACAAACTTACTTTTTCACCCTCGGAAAAACCGACCACGCTTTCTTTAAACAATATAGAGTCCATTTTGGAATAAAATCTGTTTGTACGAATGCATGGTCATTGCGGCATTAAATATAAGCAAAAAAGAAAAATACGGCACCCTACGTTTTTTAAACATGTAATTCGTAGTTTCAAATTGCGAACGCGGCATTCTTATTTCAAAACAGCGAGGTGTCATTGGACACTCCCTCTTGGGTATGGCACCAAGAAATTACTGTTCGCATTTTATTTTTGAAGATCTATTTCAAGCGGCAACTTGGTAATAAAAAAATAGTTTTTGTAGATATCAGCCACAGGAAATTATCATTGTAACATACTTATTATATAAAAGCCGAGCACATTATTTACACCTACGCTAATGATAATTTATTTAACAAATTGACTGCTCCATTATCACATTTTATTTTAAAGCGATCACCTATAATGGACTTTAAATTGAAAATGTTTCACAATAAATGCTGCAAACAATTATCGTATTAATGTAATTAAGCAATCAATAAAATATCTGTCTATCATACGAACGACTAATTAACTGAAAATGATAAAATTTTATATAAAGTGACAATTATGGTTCGCATTAATAAACAATACTTTGGTTACAAAAGCTTTACTGCAATTCATCATTAATTTATTGCTGTAGCAACATTTAATTCATTATGGCTAATTTGAATTTCGTGTGATTGAAATGTTTGGTGTGACGCCAATTTGTTTTTAATTGAGCTAATTAGAGATATTTAATGTTAGATGTAATTGATGTTATTTAGAGGCAGTTGAGTGATTTGATTTGTTTTTCGTTTTTGCCACACTTGCTCCGTTATTTAGGTGTTTCAGTTTAACGTTTTTTGGTGGATTGCGCAAGCTGGTTTGAAATGAATTACACAACAAAAAAAACGATCATTATGGTAACCTCTACAACTATAATTTTGGAAGTCCGTTGAAAAAAAAAAACAAATACGCGACAGTACTTTCTTCCAGCCGTACATCACACGCTGCATTTTGAAATTGGAATCGTATGTTTTTAAGATGGCCGCTTATTGTCGTCAGTTTGACACCACGAAGTTTGAAACACATCGATCTGTGCGCGATAAGTTTTTATATTTCCGTATTAGCATGCTTTAGAAACTTTGAGATAAGGAACCAGCTTTTATCGATGACCTATTCAAATGTGTGAGAGTTTTATTTCGCGGTTTGCATGTTAACTTAAAGCCGTTAAACTTAAGTGGGACTGGGCCGGACATGTTTGCCACATATTAGATGACAATTGAGCCAAAAGAACCACTGATTGGGTCTCACTAAACGCACGACGCCATCGCGGCAGGCCAAGACGAAGATGGCGGGACGAGCTTGACTCCCACCGTAAGGACTGACCCGCACACGCATAAGGCAGAATTGTGTAGAAAAGGGAGAGGGAGGCCTCCGCCCTGCAGTGGGACAATACAGGCTAGTTAGATTAGATCAGAAGGCCCATTCCCGTAATTTAAAACGTACAAAATCTAGTCGCAGTCTCATCTCGGCGACAAACAAATGTCAAAAACTTGTTAAAATGTAGGGAAATTTGACGCATTTTTGACAGATTGAGACTGAGATCAGACTGTGATGTTAACTTGAATTACTTAAGTCAATTCAATCTGCCTAGCCTGTTCCGGACTTTTTTGGGGTTGGCTTCCAGTCTAACCGGAATTAACCGGATGCAACTGAATATCAGTATTTTACATGATGCGACTGCCTAACACTACTTTTCTTCTTCGTGTCGCTGGCACGAGTTTTCTCAGATCTTGTTGGCCCAAAAATTTGCCACTTCCACGGCGTCGTCGCGGGCAGCGCGCGAGGTCACTTTGACTGCAAGTTTTGGCATACAGAAGGCAGGATAGGAGGTGGAGTATATAGTACCCTGCGGCTATACCGTGGAGGTAGCCCCTCTTTAACAGGTTCAGTGGAAGTGCCTAACACTGAGATTGCGTAACACGTAGGGTTTGTGAATTCCCGACAATTTCAAAGTCCCGGGACACGAGACAGCCTACAATCAAAGTCCCGGGAATTCCCGGGACTTCGAGACTTTTCAGAAAAAAAAATTTTTTTTTTTTAGGATCGGTTAGCCTTTTTTGATGAATGTTAATTGAGTTAATTTCTGGTGAAACGTATTAAAAATAGGTTTTTTTTTTTGTAAAAATCAACATTTATTAAACAGAAAACTAAATCTTAATAACTTTAACATTAATTTCAGGCTTAATAATTGCTTTGTTTATTTCTTTTAATCACACACAGATTCACTTTTAAGCAGTTAAATCTTATAGTTGTAAAACGAACTTAGTTAAAAATCATACTAATTCTTAATAACTTTACTATCATCTAGTAATTCTAGTATCTAATCTAACAATTTCGACCATCTTGTCTCGTCTCGAGTTTCGACCCGAAAGTCCCGGGACTCGAGACAACTAAAATTATGAAAAGTCCCGGGACTTCGACTCACGACACGTCCCGGGACCCAAACCCTAGTAACACGATACTCCTTGGTAAGACTGGCTGTCAGTGTTTTTGGCTTCTGACACCTCATGACAACTGTCAAAGATCTACGAATGACAGCTGAACCAATGACGGCTGAACGTTCCTTCCAAGGCACGGAGGGGTCTCAATATGTAATGAATAGTCACCCATCCACGAACCGACCGCGACAAACGTAGCTTTACCTTTGATCGATCCTAGCGGCTCGGAAAGCATGCTAAGCCGTTGGTCCTGGCTGTCATTCAAAGATCTTTGGCAGTCACTACGGGTAGTCAGAACCCCAAAAGTCTGACAATCAGTCTTACCAAAGGGGTATCGTGTTACCCAGTAACTGGGTTGTGGAGGTCAGATAGGCAGTCGCTCCATGTAAAATATTGGTATTCAGCTGCATCCGGTTAGACTGGAAGCTGACCCCAACATTGTTGGGAAAAAGCTAGGCAGATGATGATCTTTTTAGCGGGAACGACAATGTTGCAACTGTCAGACACGCCTACAGAATCCACTTTTCCAAATGCTAATCATCCAATTACTCATCCAAATGAAAGCTGCTTGCTAACCAACGTGGATGAACAGCACTGTCCTTATCATCCATCGCGAGTGCGTAATTGGATTTGTGCCGCGCCGCGCCGCGTTTTTACATAAATTACACATTAGTGGAAACGCACCCTTAATTGTTTTGGTATTTTTTTCCGTATTTCTGTATTTCATTATTTCTGTGGCTTAGATTTAATTTTGTGAGTAATTAAAGATGATGAATTAAAGAAATAAATATTGAAATGTGATTTGGACAGTGATGCAAAATCAGAGGTAAAATTAGGCTGCTTTTCCACCAGCGAGTGGTGTAGCTATGTGCAGAGTAGAGTACTCCCCGTGCCTTCCCTACTATCGATACATCGCTTAGCTCGAGCTGCACATCTTCCTCGCACAGCTACCTCGCGGCGGCGCGTCTTCATAGCACATCTTACTCGCTCCGCTACACAGCTTAGCATTAGTGGAAACGGTCGCATAGTTTCGTAGCTTAGCTTTCATATCCTCACAGCATAGCTGCATAGCACATCTCTGGTGGAAAAGCAGCCTTACTGTGAAAGGACTGTAGTTAAACTGTCATGAAGGTAAACGTCTCCCAGTCCTTGGAGGCCACTTGGTCAATTCCTTACTCCACCTGTCATCACTGGGCCTTGCCAAGTGTCCTACCCAACTCAATTTGAGTTCCCTAACTCTTTTTCCGGTATCGAAAACTTTCCTACGTCTGCGGATCTTGGTCTATAAGCCTTATGCGAGGCATGGAACGCTCCATGGCTCTCTGTGCATCTCTCACCTAGTACACAGCCTTCTGCGTGACCTTCCACGCCTCAGCACCGTACGTCATGGTGGGCAGAACACACTGGTTAAAGAGGCAGGACTTCAAACATTGTGGAATCGTTGAGCTCTTTAAGTTTTGAGTTGAGCTGCACGGTTTCTGACAAATGCGTGCACTAACTGGACAGAGCCTGTCAATCTGTGTGGTTCTTTCCTCAAAAGACTATCTCAGACATCGATCTACATAGTCTTGATATGATCTGACCAAGATTATGTCTGGACTTTAAAAGAGACTGTGATCTCTGAGCTTGTTTCGGCCTTTCTTCACAGACTAGTCAGATAGGAAACGCCAACCTCATCTAGTTTTGAAAATATGATTGACGTGTAAAATTATTTGTGCAAACCTTCTTACAGAAAATAAATCATTTATCATTGAGGAATTTTGACTTATTTCTGAATTAAATTTAGGTATGTAGACGGACACGACTCCTGGCTACCACTGAAAAATCCTGTATTCAGTAGTTTATAATGTCAACACATCTTCACGCACCAACCCACTGCAGTCCCATCTAATTTATAGTCTAATTACACGAATATCTGTCCGTCCGTCCGGCTGTCCGGCTGTCCGGAACATAACAACATGCTAATATATGCGACGGAGCCAAAACATCGGGAAACATCGGCTAACATCGTGTAACGAATATTAATTGTTTTATTAATAAAGAGGGTAGGCTTCACTGCAGATGGGAGATTAGTCTGATTCGTTGAAGGGGATAAAGTATTGGTTTGGAATTAAAAAGAGATATCATACATAAGTGGATATAAAGCGGATTGAATAAGAATAGAACTTTATCCGCTGCTTTTTTTAGGCCTGAACGGTAAGGTAATGGCCTAACACACTAACAGTAGCAATGGCTTTCATTTAGAAAGAAAGAAAGAAAGAAAATACATTTATTTGGCACAAACTAAATGACACACGATACACCAGATATACAGGCTGATTTTTTAAAGACCAGCCAAATTTAAGGATGTGGTACAGACCATCAAACTGAACAACTTTCTCCATGGGACAAATAGCGTAATCGCGAAAATTTTATCAACTGTCCCATAGAAAACTTCAATACCTACTCGACCTAAATGTATGGGACGGCTGAATTTTTATTCGCGATTACGATGTTGGTCCCATGGAGAAAGTTGTTCAGTTTGATGATCTGTACCACATCCTTAAATTTGGCTGGTCTTTAAAAAATCAGCCTGTATACATCAGACAAAAGATTTAGACAGTTCAACACTATTCATTGCGTTATTTACTTTGTAGAACAGACAAATTCTCCGAACAAATGAAGCAATTGATCAGCAATATCCTTCAAAATAGAGCAGTGGTGGCCAAGTGGTAACGGCTGCGACTTACGAGTTGTAGGTCGTAGGTTCGAACCCATGTAGGCGCTTTACTTTGTGTAAATTATTTCATCACCACTGCTCCCAAAAAGGTGAAAGAAAACATCGTGAGGAAACCGGCATATCCTAGAACGAAAAATTCGAAGACATGTGACATCTGCCAACCCGCACTGGGACCGCGTGGTGGATTACTACCCGCTCCCTCTGACAGAGAGGAGGCCTGTGTCCCAGCAGTGGGAACGTTATAGGTTGATTATATTATCCTTCAAAATGATTCAGATTATGATTGATAGTGTATTACGCAAAAAAGATGCTGTACCAACTTCACTTGAAACTCAAACTCAAGCATTTATTTAATTAAACCAATCACAGACACTTTTGAATTATCACGAAGTCTGTCAGTCAGAAAGAGGAAGCTAGTTGCCCATTCCAAAGCGTAGTAGGTTCCTATGGAGAAGAACGGGCAAGGAACTCCATGGACACTCTTTTAAATCAAAATATTGTTACAAAATATTGGCTAGATTAACATCATTCAAGCTGAAATAATTAATTATTAGTTGTGCGTATGGAAATCGGTTGTCATGGCACGGACTTGTGATGCGGGGGAATGAGGAAATTGTGGTGAAGAAAGTTTTGAGTATGAATGTGGCTATAAGAGTAGGGGAAGATCAAAGAAACGATGGATGTACTGTGTGAAAGATGGAAGGGACTACCGAGATGACGACTAATAGAGAAGTATGGGAGAAAAAGCTATGTTGACCACGAATAAATTGGGATAAAGGCAGGAGAATTATGATGATTCAAGTTAAAATTATACATGTGAGAACGATGTAGGAAGAAGTGCACTTTAAGTTAGCATCCACAATAAAAGTAAAAACCCGTGGCAGCTAAGAGATGACCAGCCGATCGATTCTGTAAAAATCTCACCGTGAAAAGTTAGGTGAAGTGAGCTTAGACTGAGCTGTCAATAGTATCAATCCCTAGCATTAGTTGGAATGACAGCTCACTCCACGCTCACTTCACCTAAGTTTTCACGGTGAGATGGTTACAGCCGGTCGATTCTGTAAAAATCTCACCGTGAAAACTCAAGTGAAATGAGCTTGATGTGAGTTGTCAGTAGTGTCAATCCCTAGCATTATTTGGAATGACAGCTCACTCCACGCTCACTTCACCTAAGTTTTCACGGTGAGATGGTTACAGAATCGCAATGCTGTCCCATCTGACGGCGCCCGTTCACGAACATGACGCATGGATCAGCACCATTAAACGGCTTTAATTGGTATTTACGTATAAATGTTCATAATTACCTATTTAAATCAAGTTTCCGTAATAATATCATTTATCGTAAGTGGATTTATAGCATAACAATATTGGCATAACTCCGGTAAATGATATCTACATACGGGAAATACCCCTGCCTGTAAATATTCCAGCAAAATATTTTATTATTATTATAAAGAGAAAGAGCGTGTTTTATGAGTTTGTGTACCTTTATGTGGAGGATAATCTCCGGAACCACAGATTTTATTAGAAAAAATAATTCATAATATATATATTATGTATCATATACATAAAGAAGCATAGCATAATCAGCCTATAATGTTCCCACTGCTGTTGGGACAGGCCTCCTCTCAGTGAGAGGGAATGGGCCGTAATCCACCACGCGGGCCCAGTACGTATTGGTAGATGTCACATGTCTTCGAATTTTCGGTTCTGGGACATGCCCGTTTCCTCAGAATGTTTTCTTTCACCGTTTTAGAGACCAGTGATGATGAAATAATTTACACAGTCAGGGTCCAAACCTACGACCTACACTCGTAAGTCGCGGGTGTTTTTACTGGGCCAGCACTGCTCTCAAAGTCTGCTGTCTGCTCTGCCAAAAAGAAGTATTTCATTAATACTAATGAAATACTATCTTGAATTCATGCAAGCCTAGTACTTTTTGTTAGGTTGCTGACAGAAATTGTGCTCAACGGGTCGTGAACAGCTGCACCACCCTAATCACCTAACACACTTTCCATCACAACCTGAATCATCTTGAAGGATATTGCTAATCCATTGCTTCAAATGTTCGAAAAATTTGTCTGCTCAACAACGTAAATAGCGCAATGAATGTTGTTGAACTGTCAAAATTAAAGCCATTGCGTTATTGTGTTACGCAATTACACAACTGAAAACCGTCTTCGTATGTATGTAAATTGCACCCGTGCGAAGCCGGGGCGGGTCGCTAGTTGCGTTCAAAAGAATATAGTAATTAGCACACACGGTCGGTATAACTTACAAAATTCCGTAACTCATTAATTAATTATTTTATTGCATCAAATTAATGTCAGTAGTCAACATGTTAAACTCAATATCGGTATAAACATTCACTTAAAATGCAAACTTTAATGAATTATTAATTATAAACAAAAATAATGCGTTTTTTGGGAAACGTGTCGTGATGATCTGCCATAAATTATTTAAAATTATGTTTTTAATTTAACTTTGTACTTTTTAGGGTTCCGTATCCAGAGGGTTCCAACGGGAACCTAAGGCCGATCGCCCTCACGAGCTAGAGTCGAGGCGGCATCAAGGCGCGGGCTCACAAACGGCGCATCGCATCTACGTTTTCTTTAGGAATAATTTTAATCTACACAGAGACCATGTCTCGACCGTGCAGTGACGCCCCCGCGACCGCACCTCGACTTACCAGTGAGCGACGCGCCTAAGTCGGTCCGTCTACCACAGGGCTGTATCTTTTAAACCGTAAGTGTGCATACACACGAGCAACACGTATCGACGACAGAGGCAACTGCATCCATCGAAGTGTGTAGGCGGCAGCCGTCAACGCGTGTCGGTGGTAGCCGTCGACAACATGGCGCTCGTGCATCACCATACTCAAATAAACGAGCGACACATTGTCGTTGCCTCTGTCATCGACGAGTGTCATTCGTGTGTACGAGTACTAAGGTAGACACTTGAAATTTTCACAGAGTGTGTACTACTATGGCTGCTATAACAACAAGTAATAAAAATAAAACAAAGTCAAAATTAAAGGACCCCCTACGTATTTTTTATTTCACCGAAGTATTTTTTTTTAAATCACCATCTGCCTAGCCTTTTCTCAACTATGTTGGGGTCGGCTTCCAGTCTAACCGGATTACAACTGAGTACCAGTATTTCACATGGAGCGACAGCCTATTTGACCACCACAACCCAGTTACTGGGTAATAAGAAAACCCTTGGTAAGACTGGTTGTCAGAGTTGTCAGACTTTCGGGCTTCTGACGACCCGTAACACTGTCACAGATCCACATTTTTTTTTAATAATACGTCGTGTAAGGTATTGTGCGGTGGTACGGAACCCTTCGTGTGCGAGTCTGACTCGCACAGCGCTGCTTTTTATCGGGATGTTTAATTAAATTCGTCCAAAATATCGTTGTATAGGGTTACTCACCATATGTTTTTCGGGGAATCTGTCTTAATTTTGAATGCGTAAGAACTCACCCCCGAGTCAAATACGATGGGTTGCGGTACTAGCGATAAAATCGCGAAATGATGTATATTTTTTGTTATTTCTTGATTTCGTTACGGTATTAAGTGCAGTTGATAAACGATGACATAGTGTGGTATGTGATGTAGTTTGATGTCTGTGGTGTGGTACAGTTATTTTACCTGTGATTTTGCAGCACAGAGCAGTGGTGGCCTGTAGGTCGTGGGTTCGAACCCAAGCAGGAGCTTTACTTTGTGTAAATTATTTCATTACCACTGCTCTCAAAACGGTGAAGGAAAACATCGTGACGAAACCGGCATGTCCTAGAATCAAAAGTTCGAAGACATGTCACATCCACCAACCCGCACTAGGACCGCGTAGTGGATTATGGCCCAATCTCTCTCACAGAGAGGAGGACTGTGTCCCAACAGTGGGTACATAATAGGCTGATTCTGTGTTGTGTTTGCATCACTGTCAAAGTCACAATGATCTTTATTGTTGGTACAATAAGGTTGATATTGGGTTGCTGCTAGTGGCAAGTCTGTTAAAGTCACATTGATCTGTATTGTTGTTACAATAAGGTTGCTGTTAGGCTGCTGCTGTCAGAGGTAAAGCAAGTGTAAAATAACTCTAGAGTGGATTTGAAATGATCCTGTAAGCAGTTCCTTATACTTAACCTTGTACAGTCACGAGCACCAATTTGTCAACATTTCGCAACTTTCAATTGCGATTTTTTCGCCAAATTACGAACGCAACGTTGAAGTACGACACATTACATAAACCTATGGGTTTGAAAATGGTATGTTCGTAACAACATAAAATTTCATTCAAAAATAAAGGAGTAGATAACTTTTGAATAAAGCCGAGTGCACACATACTTTTGCTCGTGACTGTACCTCTCAGGCAAATCAAATAGGTAAGGGCTTAATTTTTATCGGTCTGATACCTAAATACCATCTTCCTTATAATCTCACGACTTCGTAACAGGTTAAAGGTGCCTGTAAGTGGTTTTATTGAAACAAATGATTTGACTTAGGGCTGATTTTTCAATCTACAGATAATTATTTTTATTCGTGAAATAAAATTGACGTCTGACAGATTTTGTACGGAAGAACTGTAAACATTTTTAAAAAAATCCTCGAATAAAATTATCTGGCGTTGGAAAAATCCGCTCTCGGACATCATACTGCACCAAATATCTACAATACAAACTTAAAGCATTTATTTCATATAGACCAATTTCAAGCACTTTTGAATTGTCAAGGGGTCGCTCAGTCAGAAAAATGAAGCTAGTTGCCCATTCCAAAGCGTAATAGGTACCTATGGAGAAGAAAGGGCTAGAAACTACACGGACACTCTCTTAAATCATAAAATTGATACATAATATTAGTTACCTACATCATTCATGTTGAAATTATACATGTGAGAGTGATCTAGAAATACGTGCACGTTAAAAGCGTACGTTATAAAAAGATAAAAACAATTAAGACATTATATGTAATAAGCCGTGGCAGCTAAGATATGACCAGTCCCTACTGACGGCGCCCGTTCACGAACATGACGTATGGATCAGCACCATTCAGCTCAACCATTTTGAAGGTCTTCCAAACTTAACCGTTATTATTTTAAGCAAAATAATATTATACTAAAATACCTAATAGTCGATCAGGAATAAGCCAGCTGGGTAATGGCTTTCATTTTGACAGTTCAACAACATTCATTGCGTTATTTACCTTGTCGAGCAAACACATTTTTCGAACGTAAGAAGCAATGGATTAGCAATATCCTTCAAAAGGATTCAGATTGTGATTGATAGAGTGTTACGCAATTTGGGTACAGGGCATGCAGAAGAGGAGACACAATCAATATATTAAAAATTATTTTAGACTTAGGCCTGATTTTTCCAACGCCAGATAATTTTATCCGAGGAATAGTTTTGAATTTTTGACATTTCTTCTATAAAAAAACTGTCAGACGTCAATTTTATTCCACGAATAATTGTTATCTGTCGATTAAAAAATCAGCTCTTAGAGTCCTTAGACTATCACAGGAAGAGTCAAGAAAATGTCTCATTTCATTCGACCGATGACTCAGATTAATTAAAACTTAACTAACCAAAATAATTACACACCAGCACTTTTCTAAGCTCGTCAACCCTAAAACGCTGGCCTGCGCCTGCGCACGCTTCGCCCCCAAAAATTCATTATCGCGCATCGTTGAATTAGATCTAACCGCGAGATAGTGCCGTAATAACGGTCTTCTGTATGTTTGTTTGCAGGCAGCGGGTTAAATTGCGCGGGAGTTGATAATTTGTGATAAGTGGCGATACGGAATAGTTGGATGGTGGGTAGGTACAGCTGGTTAATGGGTTGGTTAAGTTAATAGTCAATTATTCCACTAGGTTAATGATAAAACTAGGCAAATGCAAACTCATTTTATTTTTTACCCATTTAATTTTATAATAAACTAGCTGCACCCCGCGGATTCACCCGCATAAGTTTCGATCCCGTCGGAATATCGGGATAAAAAGTATCCTATATGTTAATCGTTGTCATAAACCATATGTGTGCCAAATTTCATCCAAATCGTCTCAGTAGTCTTTGCGTGAAAGAGTAACAAACATCCATCCATCCATCCATACAAACTTTGACTTTTATAATATTACTACTCTACTAAGGGCATAGGACCCCGAGTCGGCTCCAAGATTTTAAATCAAGGTTAACAAACACAACGAATATGATCATCAGCTTAACCTTCCTCCGACTACATATACATAACTATGCATAGGAGTATGTTTAGATTGCCTAAACAAATGTGGCTCAACACCAGTAGAATAATATTATAAATGCAGTAACTTAGTGAATCACCTGTATCCACCAATAATCAGCCTATAACGTTCCCACTGCTGGGACACAGGCCTCCTCTCGGTGAGAGCGCGTGGGGCGTAATCCACCACGCGGGCCCAGTGCGGGTTGGCAGATGTCACATGTCTTCGAATTTTTGGTTCTAGGACATGTTGGTTTCCTCACGATGCTTTCCTTCACAGTTTTGAGAACAGTGGTGATGAAATACTTTACACAAAGCAAAGCGTTTGTCTAGGTTCGAATCTACGTCTTACAACTCGTAAGTCCCGGTAGCCACCACTGCTCTCTAATAAAGACAGTAGTTCGTTGCTGAATAATGAAATACAATCAAAGGATATTGCCATAAACACCGCGCTTGGCTCACGGATTTGTCATCCATCACAGTTTCACCCAAAAGGCCTTCGCTGTTCGTCCTCTTATCAAAGTCCCTTAAAATAAACATCACAATGCAAGGAATATAAAATTAACAACACAACCCCGAAAAGTATATATAAACGATCAATCTATATTAAGTAATAATACCTACCTATTTCTTATATCAATATCTTACATCGGTCTTTATACTTTCTTTTTGTTTTTTTATTAGTTGTTATCTGATGTCTAAGTATCTGGTGTAATGTTGTGTCTTTTAGTCTGTGCTAAATAAATGTATTTTCTTTCCTTCTTTAAGTAAAGTATTTAGCAGTCAAGAAGGGCCGGGCGTACATTAAAAGGGCGCGTTAAACTTGGATAGAGTCAATAAACAATTGTTATGTTGACCGCTATTTGATGCGCGTTAGTGCCCTGACACACCTGTTCGATGCAAGACAAGAAATTGATTGTTTTTAATGTTCCGTACCCAAAAGGTGCGGACGATCCGTCCGTCCGTGCATCCTACAGTCCGTCCGTCCGTCGGTCTGTCAGCGGGTTGTACATATATAATAGGTAGACAGTCGAAATTTTCACAGAGTGTATTTCTATTACTGCTACAAAAACAACAAATAATAAAAATAAAATAAAGCTAAAAATTAAAGGGGATCTCGATACATGAAACGCATTTTTTCAGCGTTTCTTGCCTTGTAGTTCGGAACCTTTCGTGTTCCGTGGCCGGTTGTTTGTAATATCATTTTGTGACGGTGAGGAGCAAAATACGCACTTTGGTGTGGAGTTGCGGACACCAGCCCTATTACCTAATGTTTTATCTGACCGTTGGAAAGAGCGTTAAATTGATGACGATGATGAATATGTCTCCTTAGTGGAATCACGACTGCTCGAGGCCAGACGGTAGATAGAGTAGATAGACAAGCGATAGTGGTATTATCCTTCCTAAATACGAGTATACTTAACTATGTTTCTGACGATTTAGCAGCCCCGGATCTAGGGGGGGACAAGCCGGGCCCTATGCCCCGGGCGGCAAGTTCAGAGGGCGGTCAAATTCACACTTTACAGACGAATGGACAACTCATCATTTACTTAATTTTGACCACGGAATAAATAATAGTACAAGTACAGAAATAAAATATATATCCTACACGTTTATGTCTATATATATGTAAATAAATAGTCTTAACACAGAAAGAACAGCGATGGATGCATTATTTCCGGAAGGCCTGTGTAGGCTATGTCCAAATTTCAATCAATTAGTGGACATCTGATAGCTCAAATTATATGGATGATAAAGGTAAAAATAAATGTAAGTGAGCGGGAGCGGCATTTTACAGTTTTTGTCCCGCCTAAAAGAAATTGAAGATCCGGGGCTGCGATTTAGGGCAGATTGTTCACCAAATAAATATGCGAGGAAAATTCGAAGTTATGTGACATCTACCAACGCGCACTGGCAGCACTGTCTTGTCTTGCTGGCTCGTGTGCAGTCACACTAAACAGCCTGTAATGGCTCGATCGTCTCGGCCACATAGAACCACTCTGTGTTATTAGAAGTGGGTGAAAATTACTGTGCTCCTTACCTACCTTAAGGGGAACCTTACCTGTTTATAATTTTATAAAAGCTTGAACATAGGAGCCAAAGGTAAATGGATAACGGCTGCGACTTACGTGTTCAAGGTCGTAGGTTCGAACTCAGAGAGGCGCTTTACATTGTGTAAATTATTTTATTACCACTGCTCTCGAAACGGTGAAGGAAAACATCGTGAGGAAACCGACATGTTCTATGAAGTGATGATGATGATGACGATTCCTACGAGTCTGGATTTGCGCATGGTTGATGACAATAGGCTCGCCGCCTATAACATGGGGCTTAAACATAACTGGCGAAATGTGGGTGTACTATATGTACACATCTTTCTGCGTAACCTTTCGGGAAATACAGGTGTGATGTTATGTTATACGAGTCAGCTGAAAGAAAAGCTAAAAATTATCAATATAAATATGGAATTTAAAAAATAAGCGAGTCGCTTATCCTATCTATTGGACTCGACAAAACAAATCATATGAGTCCAACCTCGACAGGTTTACTAGTAGCCACTGAAGAGTTCCAGTATCCACCTCCTGGCTCCATCATCAGATCGGCTCCAAGATACCAAATTATAGTTTTGTCATCCGATCTACATATACATACAAAGTTTCATTTCGATACAATGATTAGAAGTAGGTTAAAAATGACTTCTAAGATTTGATTACATTGTTAGTTAGTTAGTTAGTTATAAGTGAATCTAATACAAATTTTTCGCTCTCTTTTATTAAAATCGGCTCCCCCTTAACGATGTCGAAAAGTGTAGCGATTGTAAACACAGTGGCTGCACGACATTCGCTCGTTACACAGACGAATGCCCATTTACTATATAATTATGTTACATATATACAACGTATTATGTACAATTTGTAGGTGAATACGCCCAGCGATTAGAAATGAATTAAGTTATTAATGAAGAAAGGTTTTATTGATTTTTTCACTTTAGATAAAGCTATTTAGATATATTACCAGCCTATTATAGCCGTGTCTCGGAAAGCACGTTAAGCCGTTGGTCCCGGCTGTCACTCTTGGATATTTGACAGTCGATACCCATTAACTGGATTGTGGAGGTCAGATAGGCAGTCGCTCCATGTTAAGTACTGGTTCTCAGCTGTATCCAGTTACACTGAAAACCAACCCCAACATAGTTGGGAGACTAGGCAAATGATTATGACTTTAGATAGAGCTATTTATTTATTGGATCTGTGCCCGGGTGATGGCAATTGGCTTGCTCCCTTATTTATTTATATATCAGAATCAGACAACAATAAAGTCCATTTTGTTAGTAAAATATCTTATAACTAGTATCAGTAGAAAGCAAACCAAGAAACAAACAACAAAGTAGGTGTCCGAGGCAGAATGTGCAAAGAATGACAAAGTGAGGAATGACCTACCCGACCATTATCCCCACATAGTGCCTCAGAATAGGGGAGTAAGGACTCTCCACAACTATTTATAATATGAGAGCCTTCGGATAAAAAGGGCGTGATTTAATGTACGTATGCACATAATTTTACATACTATATACATTTTATATACAGCCGTTACGGGTCGTCTGTAGCCCAAAAGTCTGACAACCAGTCTTACCAACGGGTATCGTATTACCCAGTAACTGGGTTGTGGAGGTCAGATAGGCAGTCGCTCCATGTAAAATGCTGGTACTCAGCTGCATCCGGTTAGACTGGAACCCGACTCCAATATAGTTGGGAAAAGGCAGGCAGATGATGATGATGTACAGACGCCAGAAGGTCAAGCTACCCGAAACTGTCAAATTTTCCCAATCAACCTTGAACCTTAATGCTTTAGTCATAAAGTTGAATATCTATTAAAGAAATTTGACAGATTGTAGTAGCTTGATGTGCTGGGCGTCTGTACATCATTTTACTTTTTTTCATTGATTACCTTTGCTTGGTGTATCAGCTATAGTTTAACTAAATAATGCATGCATGCATAACCAGCCTATAATGTTCCCACTGCTGGGACTCAGGCCTCCGCTCTTCCAGAGAGAGTGGGCTGTAATCTACCACGCGGGGCCAGTTAGGGGTTGTTAGATTTCACATGTCTTCGAATGTTTGGTTCAAGTTTTTCTACCACATTCATTCTCCAGAAGAAATGTCTCAAGACAATATATAACATGTATAGTACCGAATCATTAAGAGACGTCTTCAGAACGGAGGGTTTCCTGACATTAACTGGTATTTATATACTCGAATAATGTTTATTTGTTAAAAACAATATGCATTTTTTTTATTTCAAATCAAACTCTAAAAGAAACATTCGGAAACAATATAAATATGACATCAATTTACCGGTTATTAACAATATGATGTATTATAAAAGTACTTACTTATGTTACTGCTATTCGCGCGTTAATAATAATAATAATAACCACTTTTTGTTAGTACACACCTTAGAAACTACAGCTTAAAACACTAGGGTTAGTAACAAATTTAAACATTATATTACCTAAAAACTAATGAGTCATGTACTTACGAGGCACTTCATGCGGACAATGAAGCCGCATGAGATGCCTCAGCACAGGAGCTCCCGGGTCCTCAGCCACGACTTTCAGGATGCTATTGCTACTCCCCCGAATCCTCCTCACAAGCGATGCCACCTTTTTCCTGACGATGGCCTGGAAACCATCTGCACTCGATCTGGCAAACATCTCCGAGGCACTACAGAAACGAGGGAGTTTCAACATCATCCTGAAAACATTATTATATTGGACGCGCAGGGCATCTAGTGTCCCCCGTGAACAGCTGAACCACAGACTTCCCGTGTACAGGCCCTGACAGTACGCTTTAAACAAGGTTATTTTGACCTGAGGTTAAGTTACCGCACAGCAATTAAGCAATTAAATGGAAATATGTTCAAAAATAAATTGAAAAAAATGTTAATTGATAATGTATTTTACAATCTGAATGAGTTTTTTGATATAAAATAATATTTGTACGTACCTAATGTATTAAAATACTATTGCATGTCCGACTTGGGTACACTGTTGAAACCTAAATGTAATGTTTATCAATAAGAACTTAATGTACACAGTTATGCAATAAATTTATCTTTTACAGCTTTTAAGAGCAGTGGTGATGAAATTATTTACACAAAGTATAGCGCCTGGGTTCGAACCCATGACCTACAACTCGTAAGTCGGGGGTTGTTACCACGGGGCAACCACTGCTCCGCCAACTAAATAATATTATTATATGAATGAATGAATGAATGAATTGCAACGATCCCAGCGTGGTTTGACCAGACTCGATTAATCGAATGAACCCCAAGATTCGCACTAGCTCCTGTAGCCTCATGTTCATGGTGCTACAGTGACCATTGCATATCTAGAAGTAGACCGGGGGGCGCGGTTTTTGTAAGGAAGACGTGCCCGTAGGAAAGGGTAGGATTTAAGAGCCTATACTAAATAATATTATTATAAAAATAATATTATTATAAAAATTATATTATTATAAAAATAATATTCTTTTTTTTTAAATCTTCTGTTTCATAGAAAAGTGCAATACCTACGCGGTCAAAACGTATGAAATAGCTTTTTTTTAATAACCGACGAAAAATTTCGACGCTATGGGGTCTAAACTCATGTGCTGAATTCATGGTTACAGTTTGCGCGTCGATATCCCTGCCACTCTGTATATCCCCCACCGGTACCTAACTATTAAAATGATCAATGAAGACACAGACACACTCCAAATATTAATGTGCTATTAACTTTTACATTCATTTGTTTAAAGTAGGTATCATTGTTTTTCACGCGTCATTAACCCGGATAATTGTTTCAAACACAAACTGTGTTTTTTTTTTTAACTAAACACACCATTAACTGCTCAGTTGCGGTTCAAAGTTAACCCTCGGAAATGTCGCATGCTTAATGGAATACTGACTTAACTCAAAAAAAAACGATTTTTGGAAAAACGCATTGGTCTTTCTATGAGGACTTATCCTACTTGTTGATGCATAAAAATAAAACTGATTTATATTAATCATGAATGCTTGTAATTTGAACGTCTATGATTAACTATTGATGAGATCTGAGTAAATAAAAAACGGAAATCACATCTGACCTATCTACTAATGGGTCAGTGTTCCATTAAGCATGCGATGTATCAAAGACATTATCAAAACAATTTTACATTTACAGTTTTAAAAAATATTCAAGTTCTGAAACGCACGTTCTGAGTATTTTGACAATTCAGAATTCTGTAATTCGAGAAATGAGACTTTATTGTCCAAAAGGTTAGGTCAAAAATTCGTTGAAGATTAATTTCTAAAATGCTTAATCAACTTAGCTGCGTATACAAAATCGATTATCGTTTTCAAACGCATCTGCCGTTCCAAATTTGAATAATTACAAGTTTTAAATACAAACACGTATAACTCGACCAAGTTACAATGCAGTTAACAATGGCGCTAGTGTCTTTGTTAAATGTCAATTAAAATGAAATGTTTCATACATTAATTTTAGTTCCGTATTTTTCCGTCATCGTTAAAACATGGGCGGTGTGACATCGAGTCGGCCATTACGGTCTTCGTGTCGTGTAATCGTGTTATCTGTTACAATAACTGACAGTTCACCTAAATTACCTCTTAACATGTTATTAATTGATACTGTGGAGTTTTTTGGACGCTTTTAAGCAATTAAAAGGTTAATGTAAACAATATGATACTCTGGGGGGTAATAAAGGATATTTTTTTAACTATAACAGCTTTCTATGGGTATCTATGGTAGTGTATGTATTTTCACGAAAAACAACGTAGCAGGGTCATCGACGCGCAAACTGTAAACCTGAATTCAGCATATGATTCTGAACCCGTTGTGTATGCGTTGTGTAGGTTATTTTTTTTTTAATTTGCTGTTCATTTTGACCGCATACTTTTCTATGAAACAGCAGGTTTTTTTTTCTACACTGGGGGGTAGGTACACACTAGAATCATAATTATGCTGAATCCATGGTTACAGTTTGCGCGTCGATGGCCATGCCACCCTGTATATTATGCATAAAAACTCCGATACTTTGTAACATACTTATTCATTATAATATATAGTTTTACAAGACATTTTAATACATAAGCACCAACAACATAAGGCCAATTCCCTTAGTTAAAAACGTTAAAAATCTATGTCAAAAACTTTTCAAAAATGTAGGGTAATTAGAGGTATTTTTGACAGATTGAGACTGAGATCAGACTGTGAACGTTATTCAAATTATACGGGAATGCCCCTCTGGAGACATGAAATGCTTGGATAGTAAAAATGCAACCGTCAAATCAAAAATATGATCCATTAATTTAACATCCATATCTCGACTAAAGAATTCTCATTAGCAAATGAAAATCAAAGAAACAGCTGCACTTAATAAAAACTCAAACATGGCGGGCGCACGTTCCAAATTCAATTTCGATAATTAAGTGACAGTTGATAAAAACAACATGGAGAATCCCCGACGCGCGCCGTACGACAATCGGAGCGTGCCAACACTTGCAAGCACGCGCGATCGCGCGATAAAAACCCACCATTTTTAATTAAATTGAGATTCCACGACGCACTTACTTGATCTAATAAAGTCATAGATGGCGCTGAACTTACCCACAAAAACTAAAAATAAACTGTCAAAATATCTTGGCAGAGTCCACTTTCCTTCGCCCCAAAAACAAATTGTGTCACAATTAAAATTTCACCGCGAATTTTTGGAAATGATATCATAGTACGGCAATTATAAGGTCCATTTTAACACAAAATGACAGTATAGCGTGCCGTTTCCGGGGATGCATAACGGTAATTAGAGGATTGTCGTGATAAACCAATGTAATCTCTATTACTTAACGATAAAATCCAAATTGCTTTATGATAATGGCGGGCGTTCGTGACATGGCGTCGTTTACGCGGTAAAACAGACTGTTTTGTAACTTTTTTACGACTGGTAATAATCGAATTAATATCGCGAATCGCTTAATTAAATTGATATATCCATGAATGGTCAGTTAATGGCGATTACAAATATTAATTAATATCGATGATTGATTAAATGTTACGACATTATTGATGTGAAAATTATCGGAAACGGGAATTATTTAATTTGTATTTGTTTTATTAATTCGTTCGTGGATGAGTAGATAAGCTTATTTTGTTGTTAATGAGCCAAGTGGCTAATTAAAATTTTCTCATGATCTGATAATGAAATTACTGCATTGGTACCTACAGTTAATTAATTTATTTTAACGTGTTTTATTAAGTTTTACACTGCTGACATATTTTGGTTAGTCCTGCAATGGGAATCGAATCCAAGGCCATCATGAGGACCTGAAAAGTGATTAAGTTTATCATTTTAACCATTTTGTTGTATCCATAGAGCGACTCCTGTACTTAAGACTTTAGCAAACAATTTGCAACTCACTTGGACTTTCATAATGTTTCTAAATAGAAATCTTTCAAAATTAGAACAAGGCTTTAAAGGTATGTACGTAGACGTACATTCGACGTTCGAACAATTTTTTTATCGAAAATACAACTATCTCATAGCATTTTGGTTAAATTTTTTGCGACAGTCCTCAGTCAGTCAGTTAAAATACCGACGATTTTTTTTATTTTCATATTTAAAATCATTCGAATTTACGTTAGATATGTTCACTCCGTGCATTCGTGCTAGGAGCAACTGTTTCTGAACATTAATAATATTACCTTCATTAAACAATTGAACTTACCTCGCCTCTAGCCAGAATACTGGCTCTGAAGTTACAGCACAGCAGCCCGTTCTTTCTCTCAGTGTAAGTAGGTACAATAAAGGATATACAAATCTAAGGCCACATTTGCTTACGTGTTGGTAGTTTCGAACCGTGCTCTGTAAGGTGCCCTAACATCCCGCAGGAGTTCACTTTAGACCCTCCCGGCCCCTCCCACTCCCGTGCCGTTACCGCGCTCGCCATCGACGCCTCAGTACGCGCTTACGTCATCCGAGCGAAGTCTCAAGTTAACTGTTGCTGGTTGTACAGACGCCAGGTAATCAAGCTACCCGAAACTGTCAAATTTTCCCAATCAACCTTAAACCTTATGATTTAGTGATAAAGTTGAAAGTCTACTAAAGAAATTTGACAGATTGTAGTAGCATGATGTGCTGGCGTCTGTGCAAAGTTATAACAGCCGATATTTTCTGTAAAAAACTTAAGTGAAGTGAGCTTGAAGTGAGGTGTACAGCATAATCATCCTATAATGTTCCCACTGCTGGGACACAGGCCTCCTCTCTGTGAGAGGGAGCGGGCCGTAATCCACCACGCGGGCCCAGTGCGGGTTGGTGGATGTCACATGTCTTCGAATTTTTTATTCTAGAACATGCTGGTTTCCTCACGATGTTTTCCTTCGCCGTTTTGAGAGCAGTGGTGATGCAATAAGAAGGAGAAGTGAGGTGTGAATAGTGTCAATCCCTAGCATCAGTAGTGCGATTCTGTTACCATCTTACCGTGAAAACTTGGTTGAAGTCAGCGTGGAATGAGCTGTCATTCCAACTAATGCTAGGGATTGACACTATTGACAGCTCACTCTAAGCTCACTTCACCTAACTTTTCACGGTGAGATTTTTACAGAATCGATCGGCAGGTGGATTGACAGCTTACATCATCTAAGTTTTAACGGTGAGCTTTTTACAGAATAGAACGGCTGATTATCAACATCTTTACTATCATCATTGCTTTCTGTTTTTTATAGTTTTAAGGTGTATTTTTTTTGCTGTAATACCAGTAAACCTATTTATCTTTTTTTAAATTTATTTTCTGTTCCCAAAAGCCTCCTGAAACCCTCTACCTACATAATAATTGCAACACCACAAAAATTACCATCTTTCACACTTTCCCCATCCGGATGTTGCAAGCATTAAAAAAATATTACCCATGTAAACCATGCTTCGCATCCGGACCGGACGCGTGCCTCCCACACCGGACGCAGCCGGATACGGCGGAACCGACGTGTTAGTGGCGTCGCCGCGTGCCAACGTTTAACTACCCTACTTTCTGGCATTCTGATTGCCAGATAACAGGACACGCGCGATGATCCTGAGTGTAATTTAATTATTTTTACTGTTTTTTTTTAATTGGGGGATTTTTTGATGTTTTGTTGTTTTTTAGGGACTTTGTTGCTGTTTTTTTTTTAGGGACTTGCACCTCCGGCAGAGAACCAAAGTTGTCGACATAGCTCACAGAATAAGCAAGCTGAACTGGCAATAGGCTGGCCATATTAGAAGTAGAACCGATGTAGACCTGTTTTTGAGTGGAGTCCGCGAATCGGTAAACGTAAGGTGGAACGCCTTCAGGCTAGGTGGAGCGACGATCTTCGCAGGATGGCTGGTAGCAGCTGGATGAGAGTTGCCTAAAATCGAGTTCAATGGCGTGCTATAAGCCTGTATAGACTTAAACAAAGTCCTTCATCATCATCATCATCATCAGCCGATGATGATGAAGGACTTTGTTTAAGTTCCCTGTAGTACCTACTGATGAGTTTCAGTATGGTTTCAGTAATTCCTGACAGGCAGCTTTTAACTAGCAATTGTGTGGTTTATTTATAAACGTTGCATAAAGTTAAGTAATGATTAGCGACTGTTTAACCATACATTTTTGACGTTTAAACGTCTGTAAACTTCGAGCAACGTTTATAAATAAACCCCAAAATATTGGGAAAGAATAAGATTTAAAATCTATTCTTCTTCTAGCTGTTTAATAGAGTTTCTTAATTCTAGAGATAGAGATTTCTCCACCAAGCATGAAAAATAAAGAGTTTTTGAATATTCAACACTATTCGTTATTTCCTCTTTATCATTTTGTGGTCACCTGCGCCGCGTGAATCCACCACGCGGCCCACTATGGCCCACTCCCTCTCACAGAGAGGAGGCTTATGTCCCAGCAGTGGGAACATTATAGGCAGATTATACTTGTTTATTTTGTGGTAATGCTACAGTAGGTGTTTCTTCTCAGAGTTCTATCTGAGTAAAGTCAAACTCTTCTAGTTTATTGTAACCAGCGGTGTAATTGCGTAAAACACTACTCATCAATTGCAATGCCTTTCATTTTGATAAGTCGATAACATTCATTGCGTTATTTACCTTGTCGAACAGACGAATTTTTCAAACATATGAAGCAATGTATTAGTAATTGGAGAAAAATGTGTTACGCAATTGGGGTGCAGCTTTCAGAAGGCCAATTCCCGTGATTAAACACGGTCAATAATTATCGCAATCTCATCTCAGCGACAATCAATGTCAAAAACTTGTCAAAAATGTAGGAAAATTAGAGGTTTTATTGACAGATTGAGACTGAGATCAGACTGTGAACGTTCTTAAGATTACGAGAATTGCCCCTCTGAATAAACATAATTTATCAGGTGAAATAAACGACACTGATATTGCATACTCGTTTTATTTTCTCGCCTTACCTCAGCATAATATTATAATTACGAAGATCATTCAACTACTATCAGTAAATAACATTAATATTTTAGAATTAAGCATTGTTTTAATTAGTTATTTATTTAGGCTAGCAATATTACAGAATTACATTGAAGCAACATGGCAACACAGTTTATAATTAAAAAACATAATAATCGATTAGAAATCAATCGATTTCTCTCTGATAAATATTTAAAAATACTGAGGTTTAAAAATACTTAAAAACAGTAACACAGTGTATGTTTTATATTAAAAATATTTACAATATTGTGAGCATTTTGTTCGTTTACTTGTTTTTTTTTTTTTTCTATAATGTCGTAGGTCGCAATTGTTTGCGTTCTTTTAACACTACGATTTTTAATGATGCACTGCATTTTCAACTCTCGGTGTTGAGCAGAGCATTGAGAATACAATAGCTTGCAATCCACAACGCGTCAGAAAAACTCACTGTTGGACTTTCAACTCTCGGCGCTAAGCAGTGCGATGAAAATCCAGTGCGCGATAAGAACCGCCCATCAAGCTACTACAATCTGTCAAATTTCTTTAATAGATTTTCAACTTTATCCCTAAAGCATTAAGGTTCAAGGTTGATTGGGAAAATTTTACAGTTTCGTGTAGCTTGACCTGCTGGCGTCTGTACGAGGGCTTATGATATGCCAATTTACAAGAAGTAATTAAGAAACGTCAAAGAATTAGCTAGCGAAGTTGAAGCACTATACAAAGTTACAGCTCTAATGAAAAATAATAGTTCAAACAAGTTAACTTTTTAATACTAGTTATGTTACAAAAAAAGCATTTTTAAAGAAATTTCTCAAAAAAAAAGTATGAACTATCATTTTCAAATTAAGAACAAAGTTTTATTTTTAAGCGGCGACTAGACAAAGACTATAAAATTACGGAAATAAAAAAGAACTACAAATCGATTGCTTACATTTAAAAAACGAATACTCAGTTCTTTCAATAGCTATTATGTACAAAACTTATCGCCAAATAAATAAATACATGGAGGATTTAAAACATTTTTATGTACATTAATATACAACACGGAATTACATTGATCTTTGTACGTAACATTTAGTCGAATCATTTTACTATTTATTTTTTAACAACGACGTTGGCTTACCACGAACCCTTTTCGCGAGCCCGTTTTTGCGTTTCAATCGAACTAATTTGCACGCATCATCACCTTGCAAACGTTCAGTAAAAGCACGAAAAATGCACAGGACTGGACCCTTACTCATAGTTTATGGTAAAGCCTTAGTACTATCTACTATACACACAATTTAATCCCTGCCCTAGCAACTTGGCCGCCATAAACCGACTATAAACAAAATTGCCCATCTTACATGTCAGTGAAACCTCTTTTTTCTGTAAAGTGTATAGAACGTAGTACTACGTCGTTGCAATTTATCTAGCACGTAAATAAAATGATCGGGGCGTGTTCAGATAAGATTAGAACTCATGGCAATGGAGGTCCGGTAATAAAACCTTTTAGCGTGGTCACTAGCTTTAATTCAACAAGTTACCTGACTGCTTGCCTGACAGAAATCGAGTATCGATGGCAGAACATTGTTTCTTGTGCCACACACATGTCACCATGAAATGTCACATAGCTATCTAAAATTCAAGCGTTCTCATTTAATGCAGCATTCACACTGCTTTGTCACAAGCCGCACCCGTTACGTCGAATTTCTACTCCAAAACCTCCATGCCACAATTTCAAAAACAGTCCTTCCGCAAAACCTATCCAAACACTGCCCAAACACTAAAACCAACCTATACATAAGTTACATTTGAACGATTTGGCAATTACACTCACAATAATTACTAGTCCCCGCACTGACAGCATTCAGAAGCGTCCCCTCCGAGCGCATTCAGTAATGTCCATCCTCCGAGCGTGCGGGCTCGAGCGAACACTACACGAGACTGGACAGCGGGGCCCTGGACGTCACAGGAGACGCCGGCATCTGCTGCATCTGCTGAGGAGCCTGCGTAGGGAAGTACACCCCGCCAACACCATCGTTGAACTGAGGATGGAGCGGCATTGGCGTGTGAGGCATCGACGTCGGTCGTGATTCGTGGTACAAGATCGGCACGCGGACCAATCGTTGGGCAGCATGCGCCATGTTAGCAGCTTCTAGCTCCGCGGCCAGTTGCCTCTTCCACTTATTCCTTCTATTCTGGAACCAGATCTTAACCTGCGTTTCTGTTAGGTGTAACGACGCAGCTAGACCAGCACGCTCTGAACTGCTGAGATACCGTTTCATATCAAAGGTTTGTTCTAGCTGGAAGACCTGAGATCTGGAGAAGACTGTCCTCGTCTTCTTCTTTCTCTTGCCGAGGTTTGCGTTAGGGTCTCTTTTTTCGTCTTTGTCGAAGTCGTCGCTTTCGTCGACGTCTGGATCCGAGTCCTGGACGTCAGGTTGTTGGGGGTAGAGAGCTGGGTGCAGGCGCGGGGAGCGGGGAGAAGAGCGAGAGGGGGATGGAGGGGTGGGCGCTCGCGTCGGGCTCCGGATGCGAGGGGAACCTCCTGCTGACCCTTCTTCGTTGGTGGTTGAGTCTTCTGTAACAAGGGTGTGTCTGTTAGTAAGATTAAAAGACAATTTCTATCTTAATCCTATGCTTAGAGTATACTAGATTAAAAAGTTGTAGTTTATCATACACGAAAGTCTAATGAATAAACACAGACCCGAGGGCCTAGACACAGTGACATTCTATCAGATAGCGATATAAAAAAGTCAACAAACACATTGGATTGACATTAGCTACCGAAAAGCTTATGTCCATAAAACCAAAAAGTAAGTGGCAGACAGTTCCTCCATTTCACTCAAATTGAAAGGAGAAAATAAACTCCTTCATATGAACCTCCTTTAAAATCAACAATCCTGTCCGAAATCAACCAAAAAAAAAACACTATTTCCTTTTTCAAATACAAACACGTGTTTCTATTCTACCAAACCTGTCAAATTGCCCAATCAAAGGCGTTGCTCGATTTGTATTAGGATTAAATCGACTAACAGTAATTGGATATGTCGCTACTCTATTTATACGCAGTCGAGTACTCGATTCTAGCCACAAAGAATCCTTACTCGTTAATCCACACTGATTTGTTTTAAGCTCTATTGACTTTACAGGGTGTTGGCTAAGCAATAAATGTATTCGTTTTATATATTTTAATTAGGTTAAAAGGAGATCATGCTTTGATAAAAGATAATTTGTATTAAAAGATATCCATGGAGTTTCTTGTCGATTCTTCTCCATCTAACCCGTGCACCTAGCTTCTGACGTTTTATAAGTGCCCATGTAGGTTTATGTGAAATATAATAATTAAATATATATAATATTATAAAGAGGAAAGATTTATATTTTTGTGTGTATGTTTGTAATGAATAAACTCAAAAACTACTGTGCCAATTTCAAAAATTCTTTACTATTGGAAAGCTACATTCACCCTGAGTGACATAGGCCATATTTATTGCTAGAAAAGATTAGGGATCCTTACTAAAACTTAACCACCCGTGCGAAGCCGGGACGGGCCGCTAGTGTGAAATAAAATATTTGATTATGATGACTTAATGGCGACTAACAGACGATGTAAACGCCGGGAGGAGACGTCCTAGAAGATCACAATAGTGACCTTATTGGTGATGTTCTGCAGGAAGCTCAGGTGCGTAGTACTTGGAACTTGCGAGTATGACCAGATGTATGAACATAAACGATACAAAAGGAGCTTGTGAGGGTCGTAGCTGGTGGCGGTCTGTAGTTTCTGCCTACTCCCTTGGGAAGAAGGCGTGAGATTATGTACGTAATAGCTGCGTCCCGTGGTCAACCCGCATAAACTTCGATCCCGTCGGAATATCGGGATAAAAAGTATCCTATATGTCAATCCTGGTTATAAACCATCTGTGTGCCAAATGTCATTCATATCCGTTATAGTTTTTGCGTGAAAGAGTAACAAACATCCATCCATCCATACAAACTTTCACATTTATAATATTAGTAGGATTTGTGTATTTAAAAAGAAATGTAGAAAAAAGTCATTCCAATGGTATTCTTTGAGTGTTAAGACGATCATTGAGAAAAGATTTTTTCAAAACTCCTCTTTTAAAAAAGGAGCCTATCTGTGGGTTGCGAGTGAAGACAGCAAGTCAGGACATAGACCATAAACAATATCCACATTAATTAAAAGAGGTTCGCAATAAAAAAAAAGAAACAACTAATACGATCATCGCAATGAAGCAACTACTGACTTACTAAGTAAGTACGTAATAAACAATTTGTGCTAGTTAACTAGTTCGTAGATGAAACACTAGGCAACTAGCTAATTAGCTTTAATGGACCATTACTTTAGGCTATTCATTAGACTGGAATATTTAGAAGGAAAACACATTCAACTTGGATACTTAATTATTATTGTTTATAAAAGCGTTTTTCGTTGAAAAATACTGTCCTAATGTCCTACAGACAAACTTGGTGCGGTGATTGGTGCCTATTATGCGATTTTACAACCTTTTTACATCCAAAAACAACAATAAAATTAAGAAATAGAGTATAGGTTGAACGAAGAAATTCACAGCCAAAACCCCACAAACTAAAAAAGGCAATTCGAAAATGGAATGTCTCTACTCTCATTTACACGTGTCTGAATCACTTCATTCGAATTAGAAATTTAATACCTCCATTCCAATTTCCACCTTTTCCCTTCGGCATAAAGTTCAGTTTAAAATCACAGTTGTCGTTCTTAGTTTGAACAATGATAAACCAGCATAATGAAATTCTGTAGCCTGTATACACGAGCCTTGATTCGCAAGCTCTTGTCAATTGGTCGCATAACAATACCCGACTAATATAGGAAGACCTATTTTTTTGCCGATTGTCGTAGAAAAAAAGAGGTCTTTTAAACTGGTTGGTTGTGATGTCTGATTTCCATTGATTTTAGAAGCCGTGCGAGTAATCCTGTGTTAGTGCTCGCTTGCTGTTTACACAACCGCTTACGAGTTAAGCAGTTTACAAGTTTGCAGACCGAGATATTATTCAATACTTAGCAACGGAACTGTTACAGTGAACTCGGAGATTTGCATTAAAGTAATTTTCATTTGTATTCAATTATGTATGTACAAAGGTGTCATTATAACCTACATGAAAAAGCAGGATGTCAAACGTTGTACCTACACGGTTTCGGAAGTAAGTGGGGCCTGTTTTTGATAAAGTACTTGACATGTCTTCATTAACTCGACCAAATACTTCGTCGGTATTAAAAAATAATGAAGATGTAAAAAAGTGTCTTACAAATTAAACATTCATATTTCTGCAGCTTTCCATGCGATGTTCATTTAACAACCTCTTTTGAAGTTTGGCACCCCACCACCTGTGCCTCCGTCAATAACCACAAAAATAAAAAAAAACGACTCAAAAACCGAGCAATCAAACAAAACAGCGTTCCGTATAAACCGCATTCGAAAATTAAAACGAGCGCGCGCGACATCACTCTAACATAGCGACGACACCGCATTTGGCGCGAACTGATTCGTATATGGAATGTCGTGAGTGCGAAAGAGATGAGTATACATTTGTTGTTTCGTTGGTAATTGCGCTGTGATGGTAGAAAAGCATTGTTCGGTCGGTTTGGACCGCGTGAAATGGTGCCGCTTTTGTTTCGTCACTGAGATGGGTTTGGGAAAATTAAAGCCGCGTCGAGTGGGGGCAGAGCATGTTACGGTGATTGCTTGTTAGGTACGTGTGCCTAGCGCAGCGGGTTCATGTTGGTTTGTGATGTTAGTTGTGTTGACAGTTGTTGTGACGTCACGTTTTGGTAGAATATTAAGTTAGTTTATCTGTAAATTCTATGCAGGGTGGAAAATAATGTGATTGGGAGTTATGAGAGCGATTCAGCTACGAGACTTTGTTTTTTTTTAAGAATAAAAAAAAAGTGGCAGTGCTTCAGAGAGGCTTATGTCCAGCTGTGGACGTTTTCCGGCTGAAATGATAATGATCATTTAAAAAAATACCCTATACTTATTATAAACACAATGAAAATAATATTCAGACTACATAAAGATGACGACTAAGTAATAGAAAACTATGGACGAGAAAGACAAGTTGCGCTAACACCAAATAAATTGGTGTAAGAGCAAGAGGCAGTCCTCGAAGAAGAGGAAGCCTGTGTCCCAGCAGTGGGCACATTTTAAGCTGATTAAAAAAAAGTGCAAGAGAATGATGATGATGACACCACAAAAAAAAAAACGGAGTGCCGGCAGAAGTGAAAACTTAAATATTAACGTTGTGCATTTTTGATATTTTGGAATGCGGTCTACTCTCCCTCCGTCTTACGAATTTTCGATCAGGTCACGTGTCCTGACGCGAGTTTAACCTTTTTTACCCATCACAAAAACTCTCCCTCCGTCTTACGAATTTTCGATCAGGTCACGTATCCTGACGCGAGCTCCGTCTTACGAATTTTCGATCAGGTCACGTGTCCTGACGCGAGTTCCGTCTTACGAATTTTCGATCAGGTCACGTGTCCTGACGCGAGTTTAACATTTTTTACCCATCACAAAAAAAGTGCACAAAGCCGCTAAAGAAGTTTTCACTTCAAAAATTCTTTGCATAAATTTATAGTATCTGTTGACGAAAACGGCTATCAACAGACTACAAGCTAGACCAAATTGATACCGCCATGTACTTACTCGTGTCATGTGGAAGGAATCGTGTCCGTGTACCTTACGGTAAGCTTCGTATCCTGTCAATTAGGCCACAATACCCCCCGCCCCTGGCATTCTGTGACGGTAACTGTCAATTAAGGCCAGGTCTTAGGGATGCAAAAAGGTTTTAAATAAAAAGTACTATGATATTACAAGGAGTTTTACGAATTGACACCATTCTAAGGGCTGATTTTTCCAACGCCAGATAAATTTATCCGAGGAATAATCCTACTAATATTATAAATGCGAAAGTTTGTATGTATGGATGGATGGATGGATGGATGGATGTTTGTTACTCTTTCACGCAAAAACTTCTGAACGGATTTGAATGAAATTTGGCACCCAGATAGTTTATAACCAGGATTAATACATAGGATACTTTTTATTCCGATATTCCCACGGGACCGAAACTTATTTGGGTGAAACCGCGGGGCGCAGCTAGTTTTGAATATTTAACAGTTCTCCCATATAAAAACTGTCAGACGTCAATTTTATTCCACGAATAAAAATTATCTGTCGATTGAAAAGTCAGCCCTTTTTTTTTTTTAGTTAAAATTGGGTTAAATTGCTTATTAGTTTACTAGGCTACATTGTATTCTAAAAATAAAATTGCAGGTTTACGTCATATATCGTTATAGATACGTTTACAGATATAAATCTAACATGCATAAATACCCAGATTCGACAAACTATCTTTAGCCCTAAGTATTTTTGCTCTGAGTGGGGTTCAAATTTACGGTCCAAACCTCAGGGCATAAGCATAATCAGCCTATAATGTTCTCACTGCTGGGACGCAGGCATCCTCTCTGTGAGAGAGAGTGGGCCGTAATCCACCACGCGGGCCCAGTGCGGATTGGTTGATTCCCTTACGAGTGTCAAAATATGCGGCATAAACGGAACATAAACGCCCGTATCTTTTGATTGCGTTGACTGAGAAGTTTGATTTTTTCAATGCTTCAAGGATTACAGCCCTAAGTATCTGATATAAATTTCAACTTGATAACCCATGAGAAACTAATTACATACCTACAAATTTGTTCGGAACCCTCGGTGCGCGAGTTCGACTCGCACTTGACCGGTTTTTTTTCGTTAACAATTGATTTCATGTCACAAAATAATTCACCTAATAACTAGACACTCCTAACATTTCTAACAATTCAAATCAAACGCAACACTAGAAACATTCTACTCCAAATTCGAACTCAATCTTCAACGACTTTCAAATAACCCGAAATCACAAACTCGACTCGACTAACAGTTTGTGGAAACGCATCACTAATCCTTTCAACCTGACACCGAAATCACGTCGGTAACTCGATACATCGCATAGAATCGATTAGGTCCGGACGCCCCACTAGTGCGCTAATCTCTGACGGTAGCTTGCTGACATCATTTATTATCTGTGGGCGTGTAATAGACAGTAATGGCTGTGTTGTTCAGAATTACTATTTGGTTTATTTGTGTTAAGAGGGCGGGATCTTTATGTGAGGAAATAGTGAAATGTGACGATTACCGATTAGTTTTGCAAAGCGTGATATGTATCTAAGTGATAATGATTATTCTGACGCTTTGCAATCGAATATGATTGAATGATGGTCGTCTTAGTTTTGTTTTCCACAATGAGTAAAGCAATTGCAACCCGCGGGGTAGGTGCGTAACACACTAACAGTAGCAATGGCTTTCATTTTGATGGTTAAACAACATTCATTGCGTTATTTACGTCGTTGTGCAGACAAAATTTTAGAACATATGAAGCAATGGATTAGCAATAACCTTCAAAATACAAATTGAGATTGATAGTGTGCTACGCAATTAGGGTGCCATATCTACATAATTTTATAAACCTATTTAATATTATACTTAAATGTGAAAGTAATTCTGTCTTTTTCAGCACTTTTCGAACGTCAAAATTACATAAGACAGTCCCCCAAAACGCCTGTCCTTCACCACTTCCTAGAGCTTTCGCTGGGAAGAAGTGGCGCAACAAATTTCCCAGCAGCACACCTACCTGTTCAGTTAGAAAAACTTGATACTATACAATAGTAGGTATACATTACGAAACACAGATCATTAAATAAAATTAGGTGCCATATGTCAGCTAGCCACGTCAATATACCAAGAAATACCTCTATTTGGCCATAGATAGTCTTAATTGACATAGAGCCGTATTTGATGGCCGTTTTCCAAGACGTGTATACCATCATCATTTGCCTTTGAGAGGTACGTGTTACATGTAATGGTTATCAAGGTAAAGTGGGGTATAACTGAACTGAATATTCGGGTTTCTATCTCACCTATTTAGTTAACTGGTCTCAAAGGGCCATTTTGGTTGCCGTTGTTAGCGCAGTTCTGATTTTGCATACCTACTATTGTATAGAAGCAAGTTTTTTTTTAACTGAACAGACTGCAGAGGTGCTGGGGAGTTTGTTGCGCTACTTCTTCTTCCCAGGGAAAGCACTAGGAAGTGGTGAAGGGCGGGCGTTTTCGGGGACTATCTTATGTAATTAAGACATTCGAAAAGTGCTGATTCTCAGACTAATTTCAATAAATGACTTTTGATTTTGATTTTGATTCTGGTTTTACGGGCTATCCTCATCCTGGAGTTCAGGAAATAATGTCAAAGAAGTGTGAAAATGGACTTTACTGAATTTCACGTTGTGTTCTTTTGTTTTTACTACCTGTGTCGTCAGGATAAGATTTTTCAGTGACAAACTTATAGCTATAAGTTGTGCCTAGCTCAAAATCAAAATATTTTATTTTACATAAACCTACATGGGCACTTATGAAACGTCAGAAGCTAGGTGCACGGTTCCAATTGGTCGGTTTCTATAGAGAAGAGCCGGAAAGACACTCCACGGTTACTCTTTTAAAAATAATCGGTTTTTAGAATGTTTTCAATAGGCCTGTCAATAAATACCAGCTGGGTACGTAATAAAATAGAAATGGTCTACAAATCCACAGTCTAGAAGGCCTACAACATTCTCACATTCACAAAATATAAAAGAATATATCTAAAAGATTAATCTATATAAATAAAAATTAATCACCGAAATGTATGTACGCGCATAACTACCGATCGACTGCACCAAATTGGATAATTCTTTTTTTTGTGTTTGTTATTGTCAGGACAAGGTTTGTATACACAATTGGACCCGGTAGGTGGCGCTGCTTTTTCAGGCAGGACGACGTCTGCCGGGTCTGCTAGTAAAATATAAAAACCTATTTAAACCAAATGACATGATTGCAACAACAATACTCTTTCCGGGACTAATTGACTAGACTATTGGGAAAAGTTAGCCATAGGAAAGTTAATTTTGGAAATCCACCAAGAGACTTACACTAACGTAACCTAACTTAGGTTAAAAAAAAAAAAATAAGTAGTATACTTCACTCCTGCATACTACAAAACTTATCATTCGAATACGAACCTCTGGGCGGCGTGGTTCTGTCCTGCGGTCGCTGCCAGTACCACGGCGCGGGCACCAGACCACCGTACCTCCCTGCCAGGGCGCTCCACTGAGATATCAGACCCAATCTGTAACAATTAACACACAATAAGACGAAATATTGATGGCATGGTAGATTGGGTTGGCTTGATTTCCGCACGGGTTTAATTATTTGTATGGCATAGATAATAGACAAGGGTTGACTTAAATGGCCTGTGAATGAAGAGGTCTTCATCAAGCACTGCAGGCTGGTGATGATAATAATGCAGATAGTTGTCCCGGAACTCTTTTGAAGGATATTTCTAATCCATTGCTTCATATGTTCGAAAAAATAGTCTGCTCAACAACGTAAATAATGCAATGAATGCTGTTGAACTGTCAAAATTAAAGCCATTGCTACTGATAGTGTGCTATGCAATTACCCCGCTGATGACAAAAATGACCCTTCTCGCTATCATGGTGTCGACATATTTGTTTTTGGTACTGTAAAATTTACCAAACCTGAAATCGCGAAAAAAGAATAAGCTGTTTCCTAGGTGTTGACGAGTTATGCAAACATAAATGTAGGGAACAGCTGATTTTGTTCCCGATTTCGTGTTTTTTCCCGTAGCAAAAGTTGTTCATAATGATAAGTACAATGACTCCCTAAGAGGTTATCCATTAATTACCGGACAGCCTGTATATATTTTTAAATAGGCCTACTATTCAATTTCTCTAAAATCCATGTCAGTGTATGTTTGTGAGCACAGTTTGTCCATATTTTGTTCACCGTAACGTGATATCTTTCATCCCATAATCTAGTCACACCGCGGCTGTTAAAATCCCATTAAACTGTCATAAGCTTCACTGAAAACACCATAAAATGTATTGACAGGTATTTTGTTTGACTAGGTACGCAATGACTTGAAGTTAATGAGTTTACTGACGTATGTAGTTTTGACCTTGTTTTAACTATGCTACGTGGCTATACTCCACTCCAGTTCGTCTTACCAAAGGGTATAGTCACCCAATCACACACACACACGCACTCTCTTACAACAAACCATTCCACACATTCTCATGATTGTTATTTTTGTACTATTAAAAAATATGCCTTTTAAATTAAATTAAATAATCATTTATTTCAGGAACTTATTCCCATATTAAAAGCACTACAAATTACATAGAACAAACACAACCGATACAACACAAATTACATACCTACATAAAACATTACTCATTCAAAACATTGCATTAAAAATAAATAAGTTACTTGAAATAAAAAATGGTGAATTTTGGTTTCTTTCACAGCCAACTTTTTAATAACCAACGACATACGTAATGACTTTTATAATGGAGGAACACTGACTCCCAAGTCACAGGTATAAACCTAGTTTGGGAGCCAGGGCACCCATGTTTGAGATACTACTTCTGTATGTTGTAAATGTAATTTCTGTAACTATGTTGTCACTTTTTTTAAATAAAGAAATTATTTATTTTTATTTTATTTTAGTCAAGTGTTACCTATTTTATTTTATTTTAGTAAGTGTGTTCTGGAGGTCCGTTAGGCAGTCGTTTCGTGTAAAATACTGGTATTCAGCTGCACCCGGTTAGACTGGAAGGCGACCCCAACATGTTGGGAAACGACTAGGTAGATGACGTCGTGGCGATACTACCGAAAGCGTCCTATATTGGTGGGTAACCTTTATAAAGTAATTTTTAAAAAGTCGTATTTGATTTTTCAGTGTGTTAAAAAAATAGAAATCTGAAGTAACATCACGCTTGTAATCCCCGAAGGGATAGGCAATCAGAAGTGTACCCGATAAATAGCAATAAGCTAAACTTCCCTTTTACATTAAATCGAATCTGTCAATGGTGATCTACCTATTGGCAAAACTAGCTAAAGTAATGCCCCTGTAGGTGTAGAGCGAGGAAAAAAAAAGTCAAAAGTTATTTGGTTTAGAAACCGTACTTTTCGAACGTCAAAATTACAAAAGACAGTCCCCCAAAACGCCCGGCATTCACCACTTCCTAGTGCTTTCGCACACACACACACAATACACAATCAGCCTATAATGTTCCCACTGCTGGGACACAGGCCTCCTCTCTTTGAGAGGAAGTGGGCAGTAATCCACAACGCGGGCCCAGTGCAGTGATAGAACATCAACTACAGCTTTTTCTTAAATAGAAATGTAATATACGTTCACACACTGGGCACATTCAGCCCCGCGACGACTATCCTGACAAGTAAAAATTCCACGTCACAAGCTCTTCTCATACAATTCGTGCCAACACGAGAGAGAACAAACAAAAGCCACACTACCCACAAAACAAACTAAAGAAACCGAACCAATATAAAGTAAGAGAAGCTATAAATCAGCCGGAGAGAGATCGGCGGCAAAATGTTAGATTTTAGAGTACTCCCTATTGTTAAGAACAAGCTTTCTCGCTTACCGGCCGATTGGGAGCCGCGTATAAATATCGATTGTTACCAAAGAGGATTGCAGCACTACGCTCTGGGGACGTGATAGTTGTGTAGTGAGGGGGTGGTGTCGACAGATTTTTGAATTAATTTTTAATTGATTGAGAAAGAACGTCATTAATAGAAGATTTCTTGATGCGATTAGGTGTGATAAAGTTTTAAAATGACATAGCATCACACTCCTGTGTTCCCCGAAGAGTTAGGCACAAGAGTATCTATAGTACACCTTCAATTCGCCAGTTATGTTTCATGTAATAAGGGGCGAGCCTATTGCCATTAATCGGCCACTTAGTTTTATTTATAATAGCTAATCCATATTCGTTTATTAACCTTATTGCGTTGTAGTTTAACTTAATAAACTTATCAGTGAATTTTAGAATCCACAAAATGACTTAAATTATTTTAAGTTTCAGAAGAATGCAGATTTTCTTTTTAAATTAATAATTATAAGTCCTAAAGTACCTCTGTCTGTATGTCATCTTTTCACGCCTAAACCACTGAACGGACTTCTGATAAAATAGATGGCATCCTGGGCAAGGATATAGGCTAATTTTTGTCTCGGTAGCACGTTCCCTTGAGAAAATTTCCAATATAATAAATCTTACTATCTCTGCTTACCTTACAGACCCCGTTATAATAATATTGAACAAGTAAAAGTTCAATTTCAGCGATCCATTAAGAATCAATTCCGTTTAGATATAAATCTATCAACAATAACCCACAACAAGCATCAATATCGTTCAATAACAACCAAACACTATTCATAATAATATGTTCATGAATAAACTATTCACCACAAACGCGCATCCCTAATGGACGTAGTAAATCAGTAAAAAACAATCAAGTGCTACGCTTCTACGAAATATGCTACGCGCTACGCGGGCGTAGGCGCGCGTAGCTCGCTCGTAGCAAACACCTACGAATTCTGCGATTAATGAGCCCAAGTGCTACTGGCATTTTTTGCCGAAGAAATTTCTTTTTTTATGTAAAATGTTTATTGTTTAGAGAATATGTTTATTGCACTTAGCTTCCCAACGAACTATGTTACATTTTATGACCGCCAAATAAGCGTATTTCCATCATCATCTTCCTCAGTACCAATAGTTTCATCATAAGTATTTCTTTCGATAAATCAAGTATTTCCAATCCCTATCTCCCACCACTAAAATCGATCCCATATTTCCCTATTTCCCAGCAAGTTTATTTTTTATCGATATTCCGAATAACAATAACGATTGCGAGTCTTTTATCGACTATATTTTATTGTTGGGAGCGACGAGTTAAGTATAATAGAGAAATGAAAAAATGCCCGTACAGCGCGTATTTTAAAAGTGTCCTTTATTGAAAGATTTCAGTGTTGTCACTTGTGGCTTGAATGATGGAGCCTGGACTAATGGGTGCACACAATGGGACATAATGGACGCACTTGGACGCCGCACCTAGTTTTGATTTTACCGAGATGTTGTCTAATGGTGGAATAGATTTCTGTTTAGGTCAAATTCAAACTATTTTTGTATTATAAATGTGTTATTAATATGATAAGTTGTAGTTTTGGAATAGACACCTGACATTAAATTAAAAATCTTTTAATTGAGGACTGCCAACCGGATCTACTTATAACCAAGGCTCAGCGTGAGGCCTATTTAAACAAAAGGAGCCAAAAATCTGACAACACTAATCCCAAAACAAAGTAAATCCAAACTCGATACCAACTAAAACCAATAACCTCAAAATAATCTAACAAAAATCAATAAAAAGAAGAATAATATAAAAGCGAAGAAAATCTAAAAAAAAAACTCCCGTCTCCCGGCATTACCAATTCGGCTCCACAGTAATCCAAGCGGCGTACTTCGCGCAAATTCCATTACACGATAAAACGACGCGCTGAAACGGAGCACCACGCCGCCGTCTGATTGGTTGGCACACCGCGCTCTGATTGGCCCACTCACTAACCCCGCCTCCCGCTGGGGATATAAAAATCGATGCGCCGCGTACATTTATTCTTTTTGGTGTCGCACGCCGTCCGACACTTTTCACTTGTTACTAATAATAGCGTTTGTGCTATCTTTTTATGGTTTAAAGTGTTTAGTTGTATCTGTTGTCCGTTCAGGAGACGGGCTGCTTTTGTTGGTAGGGTATGCTTTTAAAAGCATTGTGTTCTTTTCAATTTCAGGTTTGAGATGATAGTGTTCGGTGTAAGCGAGGCCACTCTGGCGCTGCTTCGGGACAATAGGCTTTGTGCTGTACGAGTAATGTTGTGGACGCAGATGGGGCTTATAAGTAGGTTGTAACATACATTAGGTCGGAAAATTGTATCGATAAAGCACATCTCTCCCTCTCACAGAGAGGAGGCCGGCGGAGATAGGCGCATAATTTTGCAATAAAATTACTTACAGTGACGTGCCTGTTGTACTTGTACAAAATGATCTTCGTTAAACATGCATACAATAATCTCACGCCTTCTTCCCATGGGGGTAGGCAGACAAACTACAGAACGTCACCTGCTACGATCCTTACATACTCCGTTTGCTTCGTTTACGTTCATACATCTGAAGGCCAATTCTCGTAATTTAAAACGTTCAAAATCTAGTCGCAGTCTCATCTCGGCGACAAACAAATGTCAAAAATGTGGGGAAATTAGAGGTATTTTTGACAGATTGAGACTGAGATCAGACTGTGAACGTTCTTAAAATTTACGAGAATTATCCTTCTGGTCGTACACGCTCGCCGGTTGCGAGTACTACGCAAATATCACACTAATATTATAAAGGCGGAAGTTTGTGATTGTGTATGTTTGTTACTTCTTCACGCTCAAACGGCTGGACTAATTTTGATGAAACTTTGGTACACAGATAGTTTATAACTAGGATTAACACATAGGATACTTTTTATCCCGATATTCCCAAGGGATCGAAATTTAAGCGGGTGAAACCGCGGGGCGCAGCTAGTCAGTCTATACATATAGCTAAAGGAGGACCGGACAAAGTGGTCCCTGCGACCAATAACATCCAAACATATGTCATTAGGTAGGAATTTTAATACAGAGCAATAGCTAAAAGGGGGTTCATATCAAATCGCTGGATGAAAAAAGATATAGCAGATATGACCACGTTATTGTCGTCATTGGAATGCATACATTTGCAAATATTCTAACTAAGGCCACTAGAAGTGATTAACTAAGCAAGGGTTTCGTTACCTAGCGTCCTGTAGTGTTATTCTGTAACAATATCACCGTGATAACCTAGGTGAAGTGAGCTTAAAGTGAGTTGTCATTCCATCTGATGCTATTGATGGGAGATGATGCGATTGACACTATTGACAGCTCACTTCACCTAACATTTCACGGTGAGATTTTTACAGAATAGCACTTCAGGTCAGTCCTACCTTCGAAACGTCGCAATAACTTTTTTCACACACCGATTTGAAATGAGCCGTCTTAGTGGTGATTGTATTATAATACCTATCAAGTGACATGTGTGGTTGTGATTTTGTTTAGACCAGTTTCTATGAATTTTTGCAAGCTTATTGTACCCTCTTTAAATCATCAACTGGCGATGAGAAGATATTCTACGATGCGAGCTACACGATGACTGATGCGTGCCGTCGGTTGGGACAGTTCAACTCAAAGCTGTAATGGGTCTTTCTTCAAAATGGCCTTCCAGACATGGCCCTGCATTGTTAGACTCTGATAAAATCCTAATAATATTATGTTTCGACTTTAAAGAGACCATGACCTCTAGTTTATTTCGGCATTTCTTCTCAGGGATCAGTCAGCTAGGAAACGCTGGCGCTATCTAGTTTTAAGTAGTGTAGTGTAAAAGTATCATGAAAGATCTACTTACAGAAATAAACATTTCATTTCTTTCTATGCTCGTTACATATGAGAGAAGAGGCTTGTACTCTGCTACTACATCATTATAAAATAACTACCAAATTGCAAATTAAGCACGTTTCCTAATGTAAGTATTCGCTATTCCCGCTAAGCATAATTATTATAATTCCCGGTAAGTGCACCAGTGCCGCTTATATCATACTTAGCGGTAATCATTATGTATAATGAGGTGCTTTTGAACATCAATATTCGATTAAATCTTGTTCTGGAAAGCGTTAGAGCCATTATAATTCTATGGACTTTAAAAGAGACTCATCATCTGCCTAGCGTTTTACAACTATGTTAGGGTCGGCTTCCAGTCTAACCGGGTGCAGCTGAATACCAGTATTTTGAGCGACTGCCTATCTGACCTCCACAACCCATTTACTGGGTAATATGGGCTTCTGACGACCCGTAATGACTGTCAAAGATCCACAAATGACAGCCGGGACCAACAGCTTAACGTGCTTTCCGAGGCACGAAGGGGTCTTGGTATATAAAGATGGTCACCCATCCACGGACCAACCGCGGCAAGCGTAGCTTAACATGATCGATCGACCCGTGCGGCTGTTATTACTTAGCCACAAGCCCCTCCTTTAAAAGAGACCTTTGTATGACTTTTGTTTCCGTGTTTCTTCTCAGAGTAGTCGGCTAGAAAAGTCCGACCTTAACAAAAAGTTTTCATTAGAAAATTGACGTGTAAAAGTGTTATTTTTAATCAATTTACAGAATAAATATCATGTATCATTTGTCATTAGGTTTTGTGAATGCATCATACCCATTTGACAGTATGAGAAGCGATGAGACGGTTTAGTTTTAACGATTAGCTTCAAAAACACACATCAAAAGTGTTCATCAAAGTGTTCATCAGACATCAAGTACGTTTCAGAGTATCGCCGCAATTGAGGATTATTATTTTAACTTTTTTGGATCGTTATTGATTCTCTTTAGTTAATTCCACTATTTGAATTTAAAAATCCTTAAATTTTCATTAAACATAGAAAATCAACTGTCAATTAGGATTCCTATAAAAGTGTGTAATATCGTATTTACAAAACCATTACAATTTTTGCATCGGAACTGAAAAATATTGCATTGATATGGAGCGACGACATCATTTGACAGGAGAAAAGATGATGAGCGCTGTTAGAATGTTGCAAACTGGTTCCAGGCAACGTACTGTGGCTGTCGCTCTTGGCACTACACAGAGCGTCATAAGCCGCCTCTGGACACGCTATCGCATCACGGGTAGCGTGGCCGAGAGACATGAAGGACGATCTCGCATCACCACTCGCAGACAGGACCGGTACATCCAAAATACTGCTCGACGAAATCGCACCATGACCGCCATGATGTTGGCTACGAGGCTCCACAGCTCTTCAGGCTTGCTGATAATCGAACAAATCATTTACGTGAAGTGGGTCTGCGTTCCCGAAGGCCGCTGAGAATTCCACCTATAGCACCCCGCAATAGTAGGGCCCGTTTACAATGGGCTCGCGAACACAGAAATTGGGAGGAAGAAGACTGGCGTTGTGTTTGCTTTTCCAATGAATCTCATTTCGGTATGCGGCTGGATACAAGACGTACTCGAGTTTGGAGGACCTCTGGACGTCAAGAGCGTTTGAAATCTCGTCAGGAAGTTTATTCATATGGAGGGGGAACAATAATGGTTTAGGCCAGTATTTGGATCGGTCAAAAAACCGATCTCATTTGGATCCGATTTATGCGGAGAGGATTGTTTGATACGTAATCATCCCTTTGTGAAGGGGGTTGGGTGATTCGTTTCGACTAATGCACGTCCACACACGACTAGAGTCGTAACACGCACTCTTGCCGATGCTCGCAGCAACGTTCAAGCGTGGCCTGCTCAATCGCCAGACCTCAACCCAATTGAGCACGCATGGTATATGCTCCAAAAAAGAGCTCTGCCGAGTATGGATGCCGTGCATACCCCACAACGACTTTTTGATTTGTTAGAAATAACGTGGTCGGCCAGTCCTCAAAGTGATTTTGATAAACTGATTTTAAGCACGCCAAATCGCTGTGTTTGTGTGATTCGTGTCAATGGTGGAAACACAGATTATTATTTTTTTATCTTCACAATAAAAATTTTAAAAAATCCTAATTTTTGCCTTTTACTGCCATTTAATTGACGACATTAACTTAGGTTAATTTCTCACAATTTGCAAACATTGCAATTTTTCTTAATTTTTACAAAATATAGGATAAGTTGTTAACTTAAACATAGGAATTAAAGTAAGAAGACTAGATTTGGTAAATATTAATTGGATAATTTTTTGTAGTTAATAACGTACTTGATCCCTAGACACTTTTGATGTGTGCCCTAAGATAATTCCGGTGAGGTCAGACGGACCTGAATGTAACATTTACCATGGATTTTGTAACACAGAGGGCAGGATAGGATATGAAGCTTGGTTCGTGATATACCTCTACAACCACACCCTACTGCCGTTCCATCCTGGTAGGGCGACCCTTGGCTGACTATAACAGTCGCACGGGTCGATCAAAGCTACACTTGCCGCAGTCGATTCGTGAATGGGTGATCATCCATATCATCACCCCTCCGTGCATCGGAAAGCACGTTGGCAAAGCAAGTCGTTGGTCCCGGCTGTCATGCGGCCCTAACTTACGAGTTTATAGGTCGAGGGTTCGAACCCAGGCAGGCACTTTGTGGTATTTATTTCATCACCACTGCTCTCAAAACGGTGAAGGAAAACATTGGAGAAGGAAACCGGCGTGTTCTAGAACCAAAACCTCGAAGACACATGTCTTCGAATTTTCACATCTACCAATTTTGAATCGACCAACCTACACTGGGCCCGCGTGATGGATTACGGCACATTCCCTCTCACTGAGAGGCCTGTGTCCCAGCAGTGGGAACATTACAGGCTAATTATGAGTATACTATGTATGTATGTTCATTATCCCATGTGTTGGAATTTTGATTGAATGCTTTCAATATCAGAATCAAACAGAAAAAACCATAAGGACTTCCTGTTACAAAATTCACATCAAACAAAAATAACAACTCTTTATAATTCCGAAAGAAATCGTTGAAGTATAAAACCGAGCCCTTCACCCCCTGTACATAAGCCGCATTCCTTTGTAAAAATCAAAACACCCCTTATATGAAATCGTCTAAACCAATAAGTAGGTAAGCACAACTCCCCCTGAATTAAGATTGTATATAGACTGAGAAGATTGTAGAGTGCAAGTTATAAGATGAAGCGAGATGGAAATCATTTTATTGAAGACAAAAAAACGACATTAATTTATTGTCTGTTCTCGAAGAAGGATTATTAAAAGCTTCCACGTTGCTGGTTGTTTTGTGTATTATAATTGCAGCAGAATTGTATTTATTGAGAATCAATATTTGCATGCCATTGTTTAAGGCAAACATGATGATCTGTTTTTATCTTTACTCCTAACATCACTTGCATGCTGACAATTTGTGTTAAGTATTATACTCATGTTTAGCAATTATATGATTATCTTATCTTTAGAATCAAAGCTAGAATTTTTTTTTTTTAACGGTTCAAAAACATTAGGGTAAATACCGCGTAGTTTGCTTCCGGCTTTTAAATTAAAACAACAGTTCAATGAAATGATTGAACTGTTGTATATTTTAAAACTCCAAAAGGCGCTGGCCTTTCTTAACCAACTGATCCCTGGTAAGAAATCGTGAAACAAACTCAAAGGTCTGTTTAAAAAGTCTCTAGAAACTCTATAGAAACCTTGCAGTAAAGATTCAACCCTTATACCCTGTATCTATCTATGCTTACTTCTATAAAATCTCTTACTATAAATCACCCCAAGACTAAATAAAAAAATCACTGCATCCACCAAACCCGCTACCGCTTCACCCCTGTACCATACACCATCGCATTAAATTATTTACATTTAACGCTCGCGTCGAAGTGGCTGGATAGACGCGGGGACGGGTTCAAGATGTCTGCTCTTTACGCTATTAACTCCGGTAAGAGGGTAGTGCTTTAACCGAGGTTTAAAAGAAGATTGGATGCAGTTTTTTGGGGTTGATTTGGAGTTGAGAATGAAATGAGTGTGGTTGAAAAGTTGCATTAAGTTTTAAGCGTAAGATTGAGATCTGGCAGGTCATCTGCCTAGCCTTTTTTTCAACTATGTTGGGGTTGGCTTCCAGTCTAACCGCATGCAGCTAAATACCAGTATTTTACAAGGGGCGACTGCCTATCTGACCTCCACAACCCAGTTACTGGGTAATACTATACCACTTGGTAAGTCTGGTTGTCAGATTATCAGGCCTTCTGACTACCCGTAATGACTGTCAAAAATCCACGAAGGCCAGCCGGGACCAACGGCTTAACGTGCTTTCGAGGCACGGAGGGGTCTCGGTATGTAAAGATGGTCACCCATCCACAGACCAACCGCGGCAAGCTTAGCTTAACCTGATCGATCGACTTGTGCGGCTATTATTATTTAGCCACGAGCTAACTTCTAATAAGAGTATAAAATTCTTGTGCCACAAGATGACCAATACTCCCAAATTTCATCAACCAAAACACTCTAACCCCAGCTGAAAGCGAGCAGTGTGAATATAAATATAAAAATCAATAGATATAGGGTAAACCTGGCTGTCCCGCGGGATCCCGGGAACCTCGTAAATAACTCCAACGACACATAATACGGGATCAACGTTGTCCCGGTTTACGAGGGGACGAATTTCATCCCGAACTCTGAATTTTGTTCGGATTTCCGTAAACTTGACGATCTCTGGCTCCATATGAGGGGGAAAACTACCACAGGAGTACTATTTATATATGAGGAAAGTATCTACAAACTTAAACTACATACATAAACCAGGCAAGGTAAAGGTAAATTGTAGCAACAAAAAAAAAACCTTAAAATTTTCCGTGTTTTTCAATTTTAATGTATCGAATAAGTTGGGGTGACGTCACTCTAGCTAACACACACTAAACGACTCATATTAACGAAGTTTTTGTGGCAGCTAAATTAAGACTGGGAACTCTGATTGCAGCTATTATGACTTAAATATTGGCATAGGTAGAATTATTCTATCACATATGAAGAAGCTGGAGTTATACACACTATTTTCTTTTAAAAATCATCGAGTTTCAAGAATTCGCAATGAATGTGCGCAATATGGAAGGAGTGATGGGGCTATGGAGAAATGCTGCACTTGCACGCTGCGTGAGCGTACCGTGATCCGCTCGATGGATGTCGTTCCATGTCCACCGCGCACAGGATGGATGGAAAGCAGCACATGAAGTGATTTTTTGCTCCGTTGGTGTAATTGCCGTGTGGCGTTCCAGTGTGAGGATAAATAAATAAATAAATAAGAATATTTCGGAACTATCAAATAAATCCAACCATCGAAATTAAAAAAAAAGTTTTTTTCAAACAGATTAATCAGTTGTGATGAGCCAAGTATGGGTCTTGCCAATCTTTGACTAGCTCTAAAGACTAAACTATTTGATTAAAATTTTGTATGCAGACTGTAGGAACTAGGTAGCAATAATGTTAACAATGCTAAATGCAATTCTCCTCGCGCTTACAATGTAGCTGGCAGTCATCTTCCCCAGCGCCGTAGTAACAACTTGTGTTCTGAATAGATTATGTAAGAAACATCACTGTGATAATTAAATAGTGAAAAGACACCGGAGACATTGCATTTTATTTACAACCTTCTGGACCACGATATCAAAGGTTCCAACACAGACTGGGAATGGCATTAGATACACGCAGTTTAATTTACTTTCGTATTACCGTCTCCACCTTATAGACTGATATGAAATTGCTGAAACATGATTCTGATTCAAATAAAAAGTTATCATAAAAATAAAACCAGGAAAACATGAAAAATCTCTGTCACTTAATAAAAAAAAACTAGGACATATGAATATTCAACGACGTCCTTCACGTTAAAAACACCAATTAACATCAAAACCATTTACTTAATTAGCAGCAAAATGTTTTTAAAACAAAAATTATTCACCCTAATTCTTCGTAATCTGTAAAATAATTCACAACGTATTTTTTACTTAATTAGAACGCTGTCAAAACAAGGATGAACACAGATTAGGCACGGAAAAAAAAAGTTTTCCAAGATGGCGGCTACAATGACAGATCGTTTACACAGATACAAAATGTCCCACCACTGTAAATTAAGATGGGGAAAGGAAAAGGCGCGAATAAATGTTTAGTCTTACAGATGTTGGGTTTTTATGGTGTTTCCTTGTAAATGACGAGATTACTTTTTTATTTTGGGGTGCAGACACCGTGAAGATTTTCGCCTTTGTTTGTGATACTGTGTTTATGTCATCAATCTTTTTATTCTGTGCGTGTTTTGACAGGATTTTATGACTTTGCATACGAACCTGTTTCCCCACTCAACACCCAATTATTTTTGTTTATCACAGGCAGGCTAATTACTATTCTATTAACAACAATCTTATACAACCCATGAACCCATATTGCTTCTGATGTGGTTATGCATCAATCGAAGAAAAAACAAGTTGTTTACCACATTTACCACACTTAAACCGTAAAGAAAAAAATCATACTGCATACTACAATTAAAGTAGTTTTTCAAATGTCTATATTTACATCTGTAACGTCTATGGTTTACATAATAAAATGTATTCTATTCACACAAAGACCTCAAGCTAATCCTCTTTTCTCATTCATAAAACACTTCTAATCAACAATATCAAAACACCATCCAAATTAATTACTCCAACCAAAACTAATTAACCTAAATCAAATCATCAAAAAAGCGCGCCAAAACTTTGACGCCATCTTGTTAGCTCCTGTCAGTGAATGTCCATCCAATTCGTAATTTGTTTCTCTTACATTCTCACCCCTATTCGAAGGGTTTAAGGGGTGTAAGATAAAAAGGGATGTTCTCTACGACAGCTGATTATATGGGGATGTCGGGCCGCATTACAGTGGATGTAAGGATTCAGTTTTACGCCTGTTTGGATGTTTAGAAGCCTAGTAATGACTTGCGTGAGGAGGGAATGTTTTCGTGTAGTTTTTGGGATTGTGTTTTTTTATGTTTAGTTGTGATTGTGTGAGCTGGATGAGAATTGCCGAAAATCGAGTTGAATGACGTGCAATAGGAGAGGCCTATGTCCAGCAGTGGACTGCTGTAGGCTGTTGATGACGTGTGTAATTTTATTTCGCTATATATACAATAAACTGTAATATTTATTTCTGTATTTTCGATCGGTATCGTGTTACCCAGTAACTGGGTTGTGGAGGTTAGATAGGCAGTCGCTTCATGTAAATTACTGGAATTTAGCTGTATCCAGTTAGACTGGAAGCCGTACAAGAAGTTTAGATGTACAAGAAGCAAGCGAAGATATAAACCTTCAGATATCAGTAGTTATTTAGATACAGGCCTATTTTATATGAATAGAAACTACTAAACTTTCAAACTGCAATTTTTACTGCACACGAGTACCTACCTACTCAGGATAAGCAGCCTATAATATTCCCACTGCTGGGGCACAGGCCCCGGTGAGATTGTGTGGGCCGTAATCCACCACACGAGCCCAGTGCGGGTATGTAGATGTCACATGTCTTCAAATTTTACGGTTCTAGGATATACCTGTTTCCTCTCGATGTTTTCCTTCGCCGTTTTGTGAGCAGTGGTGATGAAATAATTTACACAAAGTATGCGCCTGTCTGGGTTCGAGCCTACGACCTACCTACTCATGTTTTTACAAATAAATTATCTTCGGTGGTAGATTTCGTGGGTGTAATAAATGTCCACCTCTGCCTAACCCTGGGGAAAAAGGCGTGATGTTATGTTATTATCTTTAATGTATTTAGAGGATTTTTCATACAAGCATTAAACTTATGTATCTTGTCCAATACAATATTATATTCCAAAGTGCATTTTAAAATGGTTACCGATCCTTTCAATCAAAACTTGAGTGATGGCTTTTTGTGTCAAAGAGCTGTCAGCACGAACTGACGGGGTCCGCTAGGGCCTATGCCGCCGGGGCTGCGGGTTGTTCGAAAGAGATACCGTGGACCCTGGCACAGGCAACTGAAAGGTTTTAGTCAGTAAAAGTCTGACACTCCCTTCTGCTCCGCCCAGAGCGGGAGGAGTCATTTGATGATTTCCCACCCAGAAAAAACAAAAAAAAAAAGCGATGGCTTTTTGTTTTGATTCGTAAATCAATAACTAAATGGCCACAAAAGTGACTGCACGTATTCTCTCAGTTTAAGGTGGATTACGGGTTTGTGAAATAATATTCATCTGTATAACGCAGCGGTTACAAAAAGTTACATTTAGTTATTTGTATTTTTTTTTTAACGGTGATCTAAATCATCGTGAGGAAACCGGCATGTCCAAAATGTGACATTTACCAACCCGCACTGGGCCCGCGTGGTGGATTACGGCCCACTCCCTCTTGAAGAGAGGAGGCCTGTGTCCCAGCAGTGAGAACATTAATGGCTGATTATGTATTTGTGTTTTTTTAGCTTCCTATCGCAGGTATGCTGGAAGAGAAATCTTTAGAAATAAGCATCACCTTTGTACCTATTTTTCTTGTCTGTTTATATAAGTGTATACTTAAATGATTAAATAAAAAAAAAACTTTTTTTTTATTTGAACAAACGCTCGTGGCTCGTATTTTTTTTTTATGTCATGTAATATGTTTTATTCATTTGTTTGATTAGTAAAAAAAAACCTTAATTACAATATCCAAGCTAACACTAAAATATATACAGGTTAAATTCTTAACCAGTGCGCAAACTGTTACCATGAATTCAGTACATGATTCTGAAAAAAAAGCTCTACCATACATTTTGGCCGAGTAGGTATTGCACTTTTGTATGAAATGACTCCATGGCTTTTCTGATATAATTAGCAAAAAATTTAATTTCCAACTAATTTAAAATAACCTATCATCAATTACCTCAATTACTTACAGATCAGATCATAGATAATCAAGATCCGATCATAGATAGTCAAACCTATAATACTCGATCCAATCAATAAAAAGTTCCGATAATTTAAAATTTTCGCGAAAAGCTTTAGTTCAAAGTTTACAAGCGATTTGGAACTCGTTAGCCCTGCCCGAGAGCTAATAGTCTACGATATTCCGGTAAACTTGCCGTATCTACTTATCCCAACTAGGTTTAAACCGATCTTATGCGGACTGTGCTGCCTTTAGGCGGTTACTGGCGTGTGCTTGTGACGAGTGGAGTGGAATGGTTGAGTTGTGTAACGATTTGTAAGTAGGATCAGAAGGTCAATTCCCGTAATTAAAAACGTTCAAAATATTCTTTAGACCTGGTTTGAAATCCTGAAATCAATCGTTCACAGTCTGATCTCAGTCTTAATCTGTAAAAAATACCTCTAATTTTCGTAAATTTTTGACACTTTTGAGATTGCTACTAGATTTTGAACGTTTTTAATTACGGGAGTTGACCTTCAGATCAGTTAGTACCTTTAATAATAATTATCAGACTATATATCATGAACCCTAAAGAAAACGGAACTTTGTAAAAAAGTGTGCGTTTGATAGACCAGTAGCAAATTAATGAAACAGTAAAATTCGATTTTAGCGGTTTTGGTGGTTGTATGGAATGGGGGGAGGGAGGCTTTTGCCCTGCAGTGGGACAATACAGTAGTAGAGGTTAGTTAGTGGTTTTGGTTACCATCCATTAGTTTCATCCATTGCATAATATTTGAGAATCTTTGTTGTGATTGTATATCGATACGGGGCAACACGGACCTTCAAGTACAGTCTATATCTATAATGCAAATCCTACTAATGCCATAAACGTGAAAGTATGTATGGATGGATGGATGAATGTTTGTTACTCTTTCACGCAAAAACTCCTGAACGGATTTGGATGACATTTGGCACACAGATAGTTTATAACCAGGATTAACACATAGGATACTTTTTATCCCGATATCAAACCTTATGCGGGTGAAACCGCAGGCGCAGCTAGTAATGAATATAAATAAGGATAGGTTTGCTATATAATTTAACATAATTTTTTTATTGCGCAAAACTATGTCAACCCTTTATACACAATATGATAGCAGGTGCGTATCGTTGGGTAATAAAAATTTAGCTTTTATGACACAATAAAGTAAACATAATTAGAAAAACGCATTATAATGAAGTAATATTGGCTACAAAACTGACCAGCCTTAATAAACAACATTGTAGCTAACGACATTAGTATTACAACACTTCTACAAAACAAGTTATAAGCTACAGGTAGAAAACTAATTAATAAATTGTTGATTAAACATTGATAATTTAATTTTCTATTTGATGTTATTTTTAAAGAGTTTTTTTTTTTAACCTATAACTTTAGTTATAAATAACTTGATAAAACTATAATAACTAACTTAAATCTTCTAAATTAATAACATTTTTGTTTTTTTTTTACATTATTTACACTATCTACTACGTTTGTCTCCTGCAAAAGAACTTGGTATTCAAAAAACTTTTATTTAATAAATGAGCACACAAAGAATCAAAGATCTTCCCAATCATATACATATAATCATAACAGACACTGATTTCCTACCACAAATAAACACTTGACTACAAAAATAATTAATCCTTTCTCTGCTAAACTCCACTCCCCCAAGCCAGCAGACATTCCAGTCAAGCAACTCTCCCGTGCAAACCCGCATTCTATCTGAGATTAAGTCTGCCACAACCGCGTCGGTCGACCGCCGATCGATCCTAGCATTATACCGGCCAGACAAGTGGCCAGTTACTCGCCCTGAATAGATTACCGAGTTTAAACACTCCCTGTATTGTTAGTGGTTGTGTTAGGGCAGAAGTGCACGGTAGAGTGTATGGGATGGAACGATGATGCGCTCTCAGTCATGTGTTCTAAGGCTTAGGGCGGGTGTTTGAGGTTGTGAAGGTATTAATGTCGTTTTGCCCTCTGAAGTTTTATAATACCAGAAATATGTTTCGTGTGTTGACATAGGGGCAATTCTCGTAATTTTAACAACGTTCACAGTCTAAAAGCCAATTCTCATAATTTAAAACGTTCAAAATCTAGTCGCAGTCTCATCTCGGCGACAAACACATGTCAAAAAATTGTCAAAATGTAGGGAAATTAGAGGTATTTTTGACAGTTGGAGACTGAGATCAGACTGTAAACTTTCTTATAATTATGAGAATTGCCGTCAGATCTCAGTCGAAATCTGTCAAAAAATACCTCTAATTTCCCTTTGAAAAATGTTTGACATTGACTGTCGCTGAGATGAGATTGCGAATAGATTTTGAACGTTTTTAATTATAGGAATTGGCCTCCAGTTCTATAAATATGGACGACCAAAGAGAGTTTGTATCGTAACACATACCGTACAGCAATTTTTACGTAATTCCCATGGGGGAAAATCGTGAATTTGTGGACTATTTTTAGGTTTCGTTTTGGTTAATTTGCGCATCGATGAGGCCTATCGTTGTCCTCATAACAAATATACATAACTTATTATTTTTAAAACACCAAAGACTAGTTAGTTGGGAAAAATAATTAACCATGGACTCTGCTCCTCCAATAATGTCACCTAAAAATAACAATGTATGTGATACACATGTACTAGGCTTGCATAAACACTAAAGAGGTTACAGGAAATTTAAAATCGACTCACCTGGACAACATTGCATCATTCGCGCTCCCAAAATGATTCGCAGCCAACGCCGCTTCAAGCACATTGGACTCTCTTCTCGGCTCCGCACGGTTCAAAATCGAACTGATAGAAAAACTCGTGTACGGCGCACTTCCCGTCGCTTTCTCTTCCTTGTCCTTCTTCAACTCATAGAAGGGAGGACTCTTCTGGTCCTTTCTGGAAGGAGAAGAGGTGATGTCTGGGCTGCTTGCCCCGGAGACCACGTTCACTTCGATGTCCCGGTCGTCTTGCGAGGAAACGGGCGAGTCCATTTTGGTGGTTACTGCTTCATTTTATGATGACCTGGTGAATGAAATTGGCAATTGTTTTAGGTTACAAAAAATTGATAACGTTTCTTAGTACAAGTAGTTTCTTAGTACTTAGTACAACATATCAACTATTAGGTACAGCGTCATCGCATTGTTCAAAGACAAAGACCCTTATGATGTCTGTATGTTCGGGTTAACCTCAGAAACTACTTGGGCCAATTATGGTACTGTTGCTCGACTACATATAGATCTGTAAGCTAGTACTTATCTCAACATATATCACAAATTGGTCGAGGATTTAAGCCCGGAATACACATGCCTGTAACTTCCACAAACGTATGCCTAAGCAAGGAGCTGGTATGCTATATGGTATTCACCAATCAGAAGTTGTTATGGCACATGGCATACAAGCTACTTGCATACTTTGTGCATGTTTGTGTAGAATTGAAATGATTCAAAAGAAATTTTTACGTGTTATGCATTACAGATGCACTAAGTCAAAATGACCATACACTCTATTATTAAAGCGTTATAACATTCAAAGCGTGGAGTCTAGACGCAGCTTACTGATGGCCATGATGCTGCATGGTCTGCGTAATAACAGATTCGATTGCCCTGATATTAACCTATGTTACATTGTACCTGGAACTGTAATGCGCCGAGAGGCGCGCGTGCCCCGGCTGTTCCACACTGCAAGGTGTAGAACTCACACTGGCGAACGGGCGCCTCTCCGACGCATTGTAGGTACGTATAACACACATTTTATCGAACTTGATATTTTCGCGCTTACACACTTTAAGTTCAAAAGGATGGCTATTGAACCCTTAAAGTAACTATCCAATACGTATATCCCTAAATCACATATGAGTACTTACTTAATTTTCTGTAATGTTAATGCACGCATTTAACTATTTTCTTTAACCATTATTTCGCGGATATTGGTGTGGGTTACACGTTTATTTAGTTCATAACTTATTCTGTCATACTTTTTGTAATGTGTTACTGTTAAATGTCCCAATAAAGTAAACTAGAAAAATAAAATAAGTTACAGGCATGTGTATTCCGGGCTTAATGTTAAGATATTGACATACTAGGCCAATTATGCACGCTTAGTGCTAGTGCCAGTAAGCGAGCTAGTGTTTAGAGATCAATGTAAATGCGCCCGGACAAAACAAATTTCAAGATTTTAAAACTAATATTGCCCCTCCATTTCTCTCGAAAACCGACTAAAACTCCACTAAAACATAACCCTATGAAACTTCTGATCCTCTAAACTAAAACTTAGTCTCCTAAGACGTTTAACATGATCAATAATTCAGAACATTTAAGTGCGTTATTGTTCCAAGCTTTATTTCGTCTCGTCCCGCGGGTGCTGGGTAATATAACGAGGGTAGTATTCACCCCATTGTTTGAATAAGTAATGAATTATAAGGATTTCGGATGAAAAAGAATTTTGGCGTAAGCTAATCGCGTTTTGGGATCGAGGTTTAAGACGTTCGGATGATATTACATTAAATGGATCCTTTTATAGTCTTTCTGGATCTATGAATAATGTTTCTATGTTTTATTTGTTTTGTAGATAGATACTGCTTCGTCGGTTTATACCCTGTCCATTAGGTTAACCGTTTTTTGACAGCTGTCTTAGAACGTACATATTCCAGATTACGTAAAAGTTAACTTTAAAATGCGTAATAAAATAAATATATAAACTGCCTTATTGAATTATCTTATTTATGGCTTCTTACATACATTATAATACCGTACCTGTATCAATCAATGTATTGTGTGTTGCTGCAATCACTAGTTCCATCTGTCAAAAAACGGTTTATCTAATGGATAGGGTATAGTGGTCTGAACTTCATGCTCAGCAGTAGCGCACTGCTGAGCATGAAGTCCCGAGTTCGATTTCCGGATCAGGCAAGGTTTTTCCATCTGGGATGTCTCAGTAGAAGCCCGTAGTCTAGACTTGTGATCAATTAGTGGCAAAAGGCCCTCTCTGTTACATGGGACTTAAACACAACTCAATAATCTACTGATAAGTAAGACATACTACACAATTAATGAATACCTGCCAGATAGAAATTTGTGTGTATAATAATAATACATAATATAATTATGGTGAATACTTGGGTTCGATTTATTTTATTAAAATGATTTTATTTGTATTGTTAATTATGTGTTGATTGTATTAGACATTACTTAATTATTATGACATTATATACTCTGAAATTAATTACTTATTCATTCATTCTTATTAATTTGAATTTATGAAATTACTTAATTATTTATTTGTATTTATGGCATTGTATAATTTTAATGTTAATTTTGCATGCCTGAATTGGCGCCACACAGTGGACTGCGCATTCATTTGACATCTAGAAATGTATATTATGTATTGTGTTAAGCAATAAACAATTGAATTACAACTGGCGAAAAATGGGTGTACTATATAGATATATAAGTACTCCACTGGCTGACCCTCCGAGGAATACAAGCGTGGTGTTATGTAGAAAGATATTATGTCTGGTTAAATGGAAGAGATGGAGCAGTTCTCCGACATTCGCAACTCCGACGAACGATTCACTTTTCCAGTGTTTCGCCGATAGAACGGTACGGAATGGTAATAATAACTGAGAAAACCTGTAGGTACCTACCCAAGTGTCTGTAGCCGCTAACATAAAATAAGATAGTGTGGTAATCAATTACCCTTTCTTCATCATCTCCATCACCCTCCTGCACCCTAATTTTGTAACACACATTTAATCAAATCTTGGCTCCTTTATATACACAGGTGTAGTATTTAGCGCAGCAGTCAGGGCTTCAGTTTGTTTGTACACATTTTTATGCCAATAAATTATTGTTATGAATCACAATCTGAATCATTTCGAAGGATATTGCTAATCCATTGCTTCTGTCCGAAAAATTTGTCCGCTCTACAACGTAAAAAACGCAATGAATGTTGTTGAACTGTCAAAATGACAGCCATTGCTACTGTAAAGTGTTACACAATAGGCTATTTTCGTCCGTCATCATTTTCATTTATTATCTTAAGATTATCCAAAAATACTGAACCCGTATTTTTTCTTTTGTCAATTATAAAAAAAATTATGAAGATATCGCCCGTTAAAGTTCCGCGTGACGTCACTAGCTTGCGACACTTTTGCAAGCAAGTGACGTCACGACCCCCACTCCCAAATTTTGACGCGCTTTATCTTTGTCATTTTTTGTTTGATTGACAAAAGAAAAAATACGTGTCCATTATTTTTCGATAATCTAACTGACGGACTAAATATAATTATTATTTTTGTACCCAGGCAACTACCCTATTACCCTGCTGCTCTTATCCTAATATATATATTTGAAATCAGCACTGCATGTCTTCTTCTTCCATACATCTCTATTAGCTGGCATTTCAGTATTCAACCCCTCTCTATCCATATCATCTTTCACACACACAATCCACCCATATACATAACATACATAATCTAATCAGCCTATAATGTTCCCACTGCTGGGACACAGGCCTCCTCTCGGTGAAAGGGAGTGGGCCATCCACCACGCGGGCCCAATGCGGGTTGGTAGATGTCACACGTCTTCGAATTTTTAGTTCTAGGACATGTCGGTCCAACACACACGTCATACACATGTCGGGACATCCATATGTCTCATTATATTAAAAATATAATTTATATTACCCAGCAATACAATAATTACAGCAAAGTTTCACAATTTAAACGCCAATTTCAATAGCCCTTTTAAACTAATTGGAAAAACGATTTGGCATCGAAAAATCAAATGAAATTTAATATATAAAAGGACAGTATCAGATACAGGCCTGCCGCACGTACACAATATAGCAATTTAATGATAAATGCTTTCGAACTACCGCTGAAATGGCATGTTTTCAGCGGCAATCATTCCTGTATTCATCGATGAGTTTTTACTCAACTGCAATGAGACGCATTTTTATGTGTTTGGTACGGTATTAGATTTTGCTTTGCATAGCAAAATCTAATACCGTACCAAACATTGATTACCAAAGATTGATTGACAGATTTATGTTATGGATGTTACATGGAAATTTTATTAAGTATATTTCATCCGGCTTTACACACGATGATTGATTAATTTTCTATAAATTAGCAAAATGTATATCTTTCTTCGGGTTTTGTAAATGACGACTTAGGGCTGATTTTTCAATGACAAATAATTTTTATTCGTGGAATAAAATTGACGTCTGACAGTTATTGTATGGTAGAACTGTCAAAAATTCAAAATGATTTCTCCGATATAATTATCTGGCGTTGGAAAAATCTGCCCTTATATGTCCATTACGTTAACCGTTTTTTGACAGTTGTCTGAGAACATACATATTCCGGATTACGTAAAAGTTAACTTTAAAATGCGTAATAAAATAAATATATAGACTGCCTTATCTTATTGAATTATCTTATTTATGGCTTCTTACATACGTTATAATACCGTACGTGTATCGATCAATGAATTGTGTGTTGCTGCAATCACTAGTTCCGTCTGTCAAAAAACGGTTTACCTAATCGACAGGGTATAGTAATCTTCTATCATATTGAGATATTCTTATGTAATATCTGTCGTCGTGAAGAAAAGATAAGATATTCACCAAGGGCAGTAAATATAAGGTTCGTCGGGTGTATCTAAAAGGATTTTTTGCCATTATGGGCTGATTTTTCAAGAGTCAGATAGCTTTTATCTGAAGAATAAATATAACAGTTTGACATATTTTCTATACTTACAAAAGCTGTCAAACGGCAACATTTACTCGTCAGTTATGAGTGTTGACTATCGAAAAATCAGCACTAAAACGTTTTTCACCGTATTACCTACATAATTTCACGAATAAATAAATAATATGACCTGCATAAATAAAAGATGTGCAACTGAAACAAAGTACCGTCATTTTATCAACTAATTAAATATGTACCAAGGGTAATTATAATTAGAGGCACGCGTCCGAGATCTCCGATAAGCACATCAAGGGTTTGTGTACTTGTGGGCGTTATCCCCTCATTATTTAGGTTGTGAAGGTCAGATGACAGTTGTGAGGTCAAAAATACTGATATTCAGACGTTTATTTTTAACTGAAATTGGAATTTATTTATTCATGTGCTACTATGGTCTTCAAAATACTGGTTAATAGGCATGCATTACAATTTCACGGCACATTACATATGAATTATATTAATACCTGTAAGGTCACTGCAAATTTTGTATCAATTGGGTTATTTGCCAATACACTTCCTGTACATACATACATGAACTTCACGGCTTCTTCTCATGGAGGTAGGCAGGAACTACAGACCCCCACCTGCTACGATCCTTACATACTCCATTTGACGTTTACGTTTCGTTTACGTTCATACATCTGGTCATACACGCACGCCGGTTACAAGTACTACGCACCTGAGCTTTCTGAAGAACATCACCAATAAGGTCACTATATGTCCTTCTAGGGTTTACTATAACCACAGTTATGTAAAAGTTACAACTTGTTGCTTTTTAGAAATCATGGAATAGTCTTGAACCGTAGAGTCTACGACAGGAGCAGATTAACTCTTATCTGCTAGTCTGTAGGTTACAAAATCTGCTACTGTCGAGAGAAATAATATTCATCATCATCATCTGCCTGGTCCTTTCCCAACTATGCTGGGGTCAGCTTCCACTCTAACCGGATGCAGCTGAATATCAGTATTTTACATGGAGGGACTGCCTATCTGACCTCCACTACCCACTAATTATTATTATCCACTTATTTATTCGTGAGAAATAATAGTAACGTGATTATATTAAAACGATTGATCTAAGGATCATTGAAGATTCCACTATCAGCTATTGATCATTCCATTTTTTATTATTATTTATTAATAATGAGATTGTACACGAATAGATTGGACGGTGACCCCCAAACTAGGCACTTGCCAGTATTTGGGGGTCATTTATAAACCAAATGTGTTAGGTAACCTGATGATAAGCTTTACGATTTATTAGATCTAAATCATAGAGCTCTGTCCCCATAAAACAATCTTTAGGAACCAAGATTCTATCAATATTATTTCAGTAATTTTATCCATGAAAATCAGTTCTGTAACTCAGCCGTACTTGATAACGCATTAAACAGACATATTAATTGACCCATTTCCACATTTATAACGTTAGTGTGTATTATTAGATAGTGATAACGCAAATTACAATATTTTAAGTACCTGGTTATCGTGTACAAAGGTAATTCAAACGTCCGCGACATTGGGTCATGGGTTACGCTCATAAATACACCTCTTTATGGCTTGCCTGACGATATTAGCGAGGAACTGTTTATTTATTCATAACGGACTGTTTTATATATATGTTATCATCTGCCTAGCCTTTTCCCAACTATGTTGGGGTCAGCTTCCAGTCTAACTAGATGCAGCTGAATATCAGTATTTTACATGGAGCGACTGGCTATCTAAAAATAAGTAAAGCCACGTTCAAACACTAGTAGGTAGGTACGTAATCGCGAAACAAACAAGATGGCGATATAATTAGGTACCTAATTAGCCAAAGTGACGCGCATGCCGCGCGGCTATCAATCAGATCACATGTTCCCAACTAATATGTTATGCTAATTGACTTTTAAAGGTTTTTTGGGGCGTTTTGTTGAAGATTGTAGGTACCTAAACACATAGGTAATGAAATTATAGGAGTGCTTTTTAGGGTTCCGTACCTCAAAAGGAAAAACGGAATCCTTATAAGATTACTTCGCTGTCCGTCTGTCGGCCCATCAGTCAAGACCCTTTTTCTCAGGAATGCTTAGAGTTATCAAGTTGAAATTAATATCAAATACTCAAGGCTGCAATCCCTTGAAGCAGTGAAAAAACCAAACTTCTAAGTCAACGCAATCAAAAGATACGGGGCATATGTACTCGTATAGGGTACTTCCCGTTGACATGAAATTTGGCAAAGCAGTGTCATATAGCAAAAGTAAAGGAAAAAATCAGAAGACAGTAGTTACATTGCAAAAAAAATAATTTAGAGGAAAGTGTGCCTCACGGCTGCGCCAAAAAGACCCAGTTCAGCAAAAATGCCAGACAACTAGTGCCTGATGCTGGTTTTCAACTTACTACCAAATACTGCCACAAAAGCCTGCTATGATTGTTTATTCTTATATATATATTTGAGATCACTCAAAATAAATATCATATTTTATCTGTTTAATGAGTGGCAATGGGCCGGCCATATTAACCGTAGAACCGATGACCGTTGGGGTAGACGTGTTTTTGAGTGGAGACCGCAAATCGGTAAACGTAAGGTGGAACGCTCTCAGGCTAGGGGTTAGGGTTCGCAGGATGGCTGGTAGCAGCTGGATGAGAGTTGCCGAAAATCGAGTTGAATGGCGTGCAATAGGAGAGGCCAACGGACTGCTACAGGCTGATGATGAAGATTCATAATTTTATTCGTAATCATTTATTTGCCAATAATGTAGGTCTAGAGATAAGATGTTTTTATGTCAATAGTCCCGATACATTTTACCTTCCGGCGTGCAAATGCTTTCAAACAATTATTATTATAGATAGATGATCAGTTTAATATTGATTTAACTAAGGAACTAGCCGTGTGCCCGATGAGATTTTTCATCAGCAAAAATGACGAACTTTCATTTCTTATCCTCTATCCTCCTCAGTGCTCACCTTCTGTATATAAGGAAATCCTGTGTCAAATTCCATGCTTCTAGACCTCGATCGAGAGAATGAGCAGTGGCATCTTCAACTTGATAAAAATCTTAAATTCATTGACAGAAAACGCACAGACTAAACCGCTATACCCTGTCCATTAGGTAAACCGTTTTCTGACAGCTGTCTTAGAACGTACATATTCCAGATTACGTAAAAGTTAACTTTAAAATGCGCAATAAAATAAATATATAAATTGCCTTATCTTATTGAATTATGGCTTATGGCTTTTTACAGACATTATAATACCGTACGTGTATCAATCAATGTAGTGTGTTGCTGCAATCACTAGTTCCATCTGTCAAAAAACGGTTTACCTAATGGATAGGGAGCTATAGGTCTAGAAGCCTGGAATTTCACATAGTATTTCCTTAGCAACCATGTTCGTTTAGTTTCTTAACAACCATCTTTGTTTAGACGAAACACAGTGATGTTAAAACTAGGCTTAAATGGGCTAATATAAATAAAAGTGACAAACACACACACACACACACACTGTAGTTTGTTATTTTTTGTAACTCGCAGCTAATTAGACTACGCATAATATTTAGGGCAAACATACAAACACTTTCTGTTTTAATGCCCGCTAAGTAGGGTAATGTGCAGAGTAACTTGACTGTGGTGCGTACAATTTAAAATCATGTTTTCAGACTTTAAAGTGACTTATTTTATATCTAACTAAACATCTTTATCGTCATGTTACCCAGGCTTAGGTTTGGTATATAAATGACTAGCAGCGATCCCGTGGAAATATCAGGATAAAAAGTATTCTATATGTTATTTTAATGTATAAGCTGTATTACTGTAAAGTTTCATCAAAATCCGTTCAGTAGTTTTTGCGTGAAAGAATAACAAACATCCATCCATCCAGCCCTCCTCACAAACCTTCGCGTTTATAATATTATAGTAGGATTAATAAATAATTTCGAGCATCTGATTGCTGGAGTAGTTTGAAATGTAATCCAATCCGATACGACACGAAACTCAAAATTGCATTTATCTTTCTTAAGCTGCATTATATGTAGTTTCATTCAAAAAGGTGCGTTTTAAGAATCAAACATATTTCAATACTCAACAAAAAAGTTGCACTACTTTTAAGTTCAAAAAGTATTCCCAAGCCACAAACCATGTTATGACAACAAACTAAGCATGTTTTACGTAAACTTTTAATTAAAAACTTAAAACGCAAACAGGCACAGGCGTTGTAAAAAGCTAATCGATATAAAGTATCGGTTTCACATCGATTACGCGTCACTGATTCGAGAACACCCGGCGTTGTTTGTGATTTTATCTTTAGTATTTTGTTACTGGCAACACAATGTGGTTGTTGGTTGTAAAACAATCATTTGAGGGTAAGATTCGCGCAGCTAATAAATGCGGCTTATTTATAAACGTTGCTTAAAGTTAAGAGACGTTTAAACGTCAAAAATGTATAGTACAGTCGGCAATCAGCACTTAATTGTCCTACTAATATTATAAACCGCGAAAGATTGTGGGGCTGAATGGATGGATGGATGTTTGTTACTCTTTCACGCAAAGACTACAATACGGATTTGGAAGAAATTTGGCACATAAATAGTTTATAATTAATATTAACACATAGGATACTTTTTATCCCGATATTCCCACGGGATTGGCCCTTATGTGGGTGAAACCGCGGGGCACTGCTAGTAACTTATATGCCACAAAAATCCCGCAACTTTTAATTATGATTAAGGGTTGATTTTTCCAACGCCAGATAATTTTATCGAAGGAAAAATTTCGAATTTTTGACAGTTCTTCCAAACAAAAATTGTCAGACGTCAATATTATTCCACGAATAAACATTATCGATCGATTGAAAAATCAGCCCTAAAACAGCCAATGAATTTACTATTGGACATCTCAAATGCTGCTATCATAAAACCTAACATTTAGCGTATTTTCAACAACATTTTACCAAAACTTAGGTAACAAGATTGCAAGCAGATGGTCATTTGTAGATACAATCTTTTGTAAAGTTTAGTGTGTACTAAAGCTAACCCTTTGCATGCTAATCGCGGGACAGTGTTAATTCGGGCGGCTTACACACCGTGGCGATCAGACGGTTAGATTAGAATTTTGTTTTCTAATTTCTAATGTCATTGTGGCGTTTTGAAATTGGAATGTTTAATTTGTGGGGTCACAAACGAAGCGACCCTGCATTACATGGTTTTTATAACTTGCAAAAACGTTAAGATTTCTGTAGTTCTGTGTTCTGGATTTTTTTCTCTAAATGATGGTGTAAACTGCATTAAAATCTGTTGCATAGTTTAGAGGTTTGTGTGTTTATCTGTGTGACCGCGTTGTTGCGGGCACGGTCACACAGACATACACAAAAACCCACTTTACCTTATTATATGTATAGATGTATCATGCGACGGGTCAACGGTATTTTAGCGCTAGTCGATGTTTTTCATACAAACTGTTTCTAAATAGAAGTTCCATTTTCATTTACGGTTTCACAAAAAATACCGCCTACTAAATTGATTAGGCAAGGTCAACCTCAAAAATTGAACTATCAATAGGCATTGGCACGCAAATAATACCGCGCTTACCAACTTAGCCTTCATTCTGGGAAGGTGAACAACTATTTACTATTACAAGTATTCCGAAATAAAGGCTCTCTCCTACTTTGTAAACGTAGAAGTGAAAGTACTTCCACCGGGTGCCCACTTCCTTCATTGCCCGGTTTTAAAAGGTGTTCAAGATAAAGAACACGGCACATGAGACCAGCACTCTAATTACATAACACTGAACACACTATCAACTTCAAATCTAAATCATTTTGAAGGATATAGCTAATCCATTGCTTCATATGTTCGAAAAATGTGTCTGCTCAATTACGTAAATAACGTAATGAATGTTGTTGAACTGTCAAATTGATACTGACAGTGTGTTACGCAAGTACTCCGCTGTATAATATTACTGTAACAATGTCAAAATTACGAAGTTAACCTATTTACAAGATCAGCCTTCGAATTAACACGAAGTCAAGACAGAAAAGAAGGAAAAAATAACGTATTCTGCACAAATAAGGCAAAGGATATACTTATTTTAAAAAAAAAAACATAAAATACACTAACGAACGAGAACGAAGATTCGTTCATAGTTAAGTTAAAGAACTACAATTCAACAGTTCTAAAAAAAAACACGTTACGCTACGGTGTAATAGACACCCGGTGACGTTCACAACGCATCTTAGCTAAAGGGTTATTAAAATTATACTTTGTAATGTATTTTATGGCTTCAGCGGGCGGCTGTTAAAAACTCATTTATAAATTAAAAATACTGTGTTAGTTGAGGTATCCTTAATAGGTGAACACTTACAATTAGCTGTGGGTACAACTTAATTATCATTTGTTGTGTCTTCCGTCGAACCTTAACGTACAGGATAGTCTACAAATCGTACGTTAGTATAATCAGCCTTTAATGTTCCCACTGCTGGGACAAAGGCCTCCTCTCTTCGAGAGGGAGTGGGCTGTAACTTCTACTTTGTGTAAATAATTTCATCACCACTGCTCTCAAAACGGTGAAAGAAAACATCGTGAGGGACAAGGCATGTCCTAGAACCAAAAATTCGAAGTCATGTGACATCTATCAACGTTTTGGGGAGAGGAGGCCTATTTCCCAGCAGTGGGAACATTAGAGACTTATTATGCTGAAGTTGTCAATCGTTACAACTGTTGTGATTTTTTTTAAACCAATGGGCTGACATAACCTATGCTTTATTCTAATGGAGCCATAGGTACTCTCCTATTGATACTTTCTAACACTGTATTATTTTTAGTTTACCGACGCGACTCTTTAATCGTCTACTTATACAAAACCGCGAAAAAGAGCGTAATGCCCTTTGTACACAAACGTTTTTCTTACCGTGAAAAACTACGGTTTATTCGCCGTATGTAGGCACGGTCGTCAGTGTTGTATGGATTACTATGGAAGCTTGTTAACGGACATGTTTTTCTAAGGCGCGGTTTATACGCTGTGCCGTAAAGAAACCGTGCCGTGCACGAGCCTTAAACGATGATGCAGTCAACGAAAATGGACGCTAAGCCTAAAACTAACCGATGAATCACTCGTAACTTAATTTATGATAACATAACTCAAGTTATTTTCCATTTCTATCTACTACGTAGAAACACGTAACGTCCTTGCTTCCCAACAATAAAAAAACATAAATAGAAGTCACATAGATAATTTATTTGAAACTAAACGCAAGTCTCTATGGACGCAATATTACCGTCATTTGCCACCGTCCGTGACACTTGTCACTCGTTTAATATACCACTTTCTAATTAACACTTTCCTAATTAATATTTTATGTAGTTCGCTTTTTTATTGCCTGACAAATTGGTTTTATAATTAGACTTTTTAAAACGGAAAATTAGGGTGTAGCTAACTAATTGTCGTAGATAAGTAACTTAAATTCGGTAACTTACATAAACATGTTGCTGGGTAGTCGACATTTTTTTTTTTTTACGCCACCAAATTCTAGGTAACTCTCATTTATACAGGGTGGCAGGGACGTCGACGCGCAAGCTGTTACCGTAGATTCAGTACATGATTCGGAACTGTACATTTTTTTTTTATAACCGTCAAATTATTGCGTCGGTTATTAAAAAAAAAGATCTGTTCCATACATTTTGACCGCCTATGTAAATGCAATACCTAGGCGTCAAAATGTATGGAACATGAAGCGGTATTTTTTTTTTTTATAATCCACGAAATATTTTTAGTATCATGTGCAGAAGTTACAGTTTTCGCGTTAATGGCCCTGCCACCCTGTATAAGAATTAACAAAACTTTTCTAAAATACATACCTAGTACCTATCTTGGTAGGTTTCGTCATGTAAACTGTTTCTTGTTTCCGTTCTTCTCCATAGGCACCTACCTACTTTGCTTTGGAATGGGTCATTCCAAAGTGCCAGCAATTGGTTTATTTGAAATAAATGCCTTGAGTTTGAGTTTTTTTGTAAAAGGACAAATCCGTATAAAAAAGAATAAGCTAACTTTTACAATCCCGACGGGAAATGCAAATGTATAATATTTACTGAAACGGATTAAAAGCACCTACCATGAACAAAATAAATCTTTAATCCATCACTATTCTGTTATCTATGGTCATATACTTATACCTGACCCAAAAATAAAATAACACAATAATTATTCATTTAATAAAATACTTACCTAAAATATAACACTAATGTAATAACCTAATCAAACTAGTGAAAAATACTTAATAAAAGATCTTTAGGTTGCAATATCTTAGCCTAGCTATCAAGTGCTACGAATGTGCTACGCGACGCTACGAAAGAGCTACGAACATTATCACAAATAATCACAATTATATCACGATTCATTCCGATTCAAACTTTTTATATTTTATGAATGTGAACACGTTGCAGGCCTTGTAGACTGTAGATTTGTAGACCATTTTCCATTTAACTAAGTACCTGGTACTTGTTGACAGGCCTACACTGTCCTCCCATACCGATTAATACTGTAATTTGAAAACATTACAAAAGCCAATTTATTTTTAAAATAGTAACCGTGGAGTTTCTTGCCGGCTCTTTTCCTTAAGAAACGACCAATTGGACCCGTACACGTAGCTTCTGACGTTTCATAAGTGCCCATGTAGGTTTATGTGAAATACTCGTAAAATATTTTTCCTTACTGTTAAATTAGATTTAATTAATTAAATCCGTTTTCTCAAAATGTTTTCCGTCGCCATTTAGTAAGTATCAACCTAAACATACCTATTTACTTAGATTCCTATAAATGTATCTTGAAACACGCCCAAAACTGTGATAGATTTATGGTTTATTGTGGCAAAATTATTTGATACTAATAAATTCTTAAATTTCGTTCATCGTACTAAAATATGAAAAAAATAAACTGTGATCCCTATTCTATTAATTTACCTACTCACTAATATGATTTTGACTGATTCCTAACTACAATAAGTTACTTAAAATCTTAACTATTATAAATAGTAAGTGATCTACATTTACTTGTCAAAAGCGCGTCGAAAAGATCTAAACGCGTCGTATTTTACTTATAACACATTCCGACTTAGCACGAAATTACAAATGGTTATCAAATCTTCCTTTAAATAAATAGTTTATAGTCTCTGAAGCTAACCCGATCTTAACAACATACAGACTTCAGTATAGTTCTAGAGATTAACTTACACGAACAGGTACCTTTCTATTAGTCTTAAATCCACCCAAAACCAACACAAAAATAACAAATTCTAACCTGTCTAAATATCAGCTTTTTTCCTCCGTTCATTAACACAGGCACAATACTCTATAAAACATAACTTTTATCGAATAAAAACACAGCACAAAAAAGTCCTTTAAATACACTGTCTTCTTAAAAATCGAGTTAACAAAAATTGTTTTATTACAACATGTCCGTGTGATGTGGGCTCGCGCGCCACCGCGGTTACTGTACCACGGCTACTGGCAACACTACCCTTAGATTTTGGGGCGTCGCTCTTCACAAGTTCCACCCCTTATATCAACCAACCGTGCACCTTATACCCATCCTTTTCCTACTAAAATACCAAGATATATACCCGCACAATTCGTTACATTTTCGATCTTATGTGGGATTGTTAAGGTCGATGCAAAGTGGGTCATAACTTTGTTTTATTTAAGGTGGAATCATCGATCGTAAAAGTGGCTGTGCCGAGCCGAGTCTAACACAATTAAGGGTCCACACTTAGCTTTTAAATCGCTGAAACTGTTCCCGTGTTTTTGTTAAATTTGGTGGACTCTGGTTTATAATGGTAAATGGTTAATGTGGCGGTACGCTACTTGTTTCAGACTGTTTTCGGTAATATAAATAAAACTATTTAAGTTTAAATGGTATGCGAATGGGATTCTCTTGTCGGTTACGATTTTGTTGCGTTTATTATGAGCATCGGAGTTGTGATTGTCGTTAGAATTTGAAAGGGCAATTAAAGGGTTGGTAACTTAATCATAATTTAAACCGAGGTCTCGTGATATAAGATCTTGGTTACCTATTATAAATAATATAAAAATTGTATTTATTTGTATAATATTATCTTCATATTATTATCATAGTGACATTATTTCATATGAAGTATCCTACTAAACTAAACATATATATTATATGTTTGTATGGATGTATGGATGGATGTTTGTTACTCTTTCACGCCAAAACTACTGAACGGATTTGCATGAAATTTGGCACACAGGTAGTTTATAACCAGGATTAACATATAGGATAATTTTATGCCGATATTCCTATGGGCCCGAAACTTATGCGGGTGAAACCGCGGGGCGCAGCTAGTACTTCTATAATTAACTCAACTAACTATTTACACTAGATACTATATTAAATGACTAACTACATTCAATATAGTATCTAGTGTAAATACATAGTTAGTTGAGTTAATGCATGTTTACCCCCAACTTGTTTTTTTGTGTGTTATGTCCTTTTTTCATGCGTCATGTTTGCCGCAAATAAATGCATTTTCTTTCTTTCTTTCTTTAATTATAGAAGTATACTTAGTATGACATAATGTCACTACGATAATAATATGAAGATAATAATATTAGTATAATTAAAGTTCATGACGTAAGTTCATTTAAAAATAATACATTCAGTTATATAGTAACCCAATTCTTGAGGAAGGCTATAGATCGATTGAATATCACGCTAGAATTCCTAGGAGCCGAGCAAAAAGTAAGAAAGAACGCAAGAACGATCTAAAGGGGGCAAGCGATGCGATGCGATAGAGTGGGTCGGAGGAACAATAAATTTTATGGGACGAAGACGCAGCCTGAAGCTAGTTAATAATAAAGCGGTGGTAGGCGGGCTGTTGAATGAGACACTTATGATCCTGAGTATTGTTTGTGCAATAGTTGGTACTTAGTGAGTATGAACTTTTTTCGTAAATTTATACGTAAGTTTTTCTAAGAATAGAGCCTTTCCCCTTGGGTGTCGTAAAATATGACTAGGTATGCCAAGAATAAGAAAGGCATCTTCTGACACTGAACTTATTGCAGTTTTTAGGTCTTCAATTTAATGTTTTGAATCCAGAGGCGCAATTCTCATAATTTTATGAACGTTCACAGTCTGAAGGCCAATTCTCGTAATTTAAAACGTTCATAATCTAGTTGCAGTCTCATCTCGGCGACAAACAAATGTCAAAAACTTGTCAAAATGTAGGGAAATTAGAGGTATTTTTGACAGATTGGGACTGACATCAGACTGTGAACGTTCTTAAAATTACGAGAATTGCCCCCCAGATCTCAGTCTCAATCTGTCAAAAGTACCTCTAATTTCCCTACATATTTGACAAGTTTTTGACATTGATTATCGCTGATTGATTGAGCGATTGACGTACTTAACAATTTTTTATTTATTTATCATTCATGAAATATGTTTCCCTTCGTTTCCATTTAACTATAGATAGGTACTCTTGTCACCAACTGTGTGTGGACTGCAGGATAAATGCGTAACACCTTATAACTAGCAATGGCTTTCATTTTGACAGTTCAACAACATTCATTGCGTTATTTACGTTGTTGAGCAGATAAATTTTTCGAACATATGAAGCAATGGATTAGCTAACCTAATTAAAAATTAACCATCAAAATGATTCAGATGGTGATTGAAAGGTGTGTTACGTAATTAGGTCTGGTAACTTACCTATGTCATCGTAGTCACGTAAAAACCGTCGGGTTTAAAGATGTAGGTATTTACAGATGTAGGTTTACAGGTGTAGCTACTCCCCCGTGATCACCTCTATAAAAAGTGTAAACATGTTAAGTGGCGGTTTACCTAATCTCTTTGTTTTACTTCACCGTTGCACCGAACATACAGTGCCCTCCAAAAGTTAGTTTAAATCTTTCCACTTCAACTGTAATGCCACATTATAATTTAAAACTAGCTGCGCCGCCCGGTTTCACCCGCATAAGTTTAAATATCAAGATAAAAAGTATCCTATATGTTAATCCTGGTTATAAACCATCTGTGTGCTAAATTTCATCCAAACCGTTCAGTAGTTTTTGCGTGAAAGAGTAACAAATATTCATCCATACATCCATCCATCCATACAAACTTTCACGTTTATAATATTAGTAGGATTCTAGTTTCAAATGATTGAACCCTAAATTTTTTAGTAATTTATGCGGTCTACCCTTTCCCTTCTTTGATGTTTTGAGTTGAGCTGCATGATTATTGATTACTAACAAATGCGTACACTGACTAGACAGGTTCACTCAATCTGTGTGGTTCTTTTCTCAAAAAACCATTTCAGACACCAATCTACATGGTCTTCACATGATCTGACCAAGATTATGTCTGGACTTTAAAAGAGACTGTGACCTCTGAGTTTGTTTCGGCCTTTCTTCTCAGAGTAGTCAGATAGGAAACGCCGACCTCATGTAGTTTAAAAAATTATTTGACGTGTAAAAATGTTTGAACAAACCAGCTTACAGAAATAAAATGATTTATCATTTACACTATAACGTTTTTACTGTCTTAGGGCAGATTTTTTCAATAGTCAGCTAACTTTTATCTGAAGAATGACAGTTTGACATATTTTTTACACAAAAACTGTCAAACCGCAATATTTATTCCTCAGACAAAAGTTATCTGACTATTGAAAAATCAGCGCTAATTCAACTACCTATGTTAACGGAATAACTGTTTTTTAGGGTTCCGTACCTCGAAAGGAAAAACGGAACCCTTATAGGATCACTTTGTTGTCCGTCCGTCCGTCCGTCTGTCTGTCTGTCAAGACCCTTTTTCTCAGGAACGCGTGGAGGTATCAAGCTGGAATTTATATCAAATACTCAGTTCTACTGACCCTTGGAGCTGTGAAAAAATCTAACTTCTAAGCCAACGCAATCAAAAGATACATCCGTTTATACCGCAAATTTTCGACACTCGAAAAGGAACCAAAACCTACAGGGTACTTCCCGTGAACTCAGAATCTTGAAATTTGGTACGAAGCAACGTCTTATAGCAGAGATAAAGGAAAAACTGCGAAAACCGTAAATTTTGAGTTACATACCTACAAATTTGCAAGGAACCCTCGGTGCGCGAGTCCGACTCGCACTTGACCGGTTTTTTTTTTACAACCTACTTTTATCGGTTAAATACTTGAATACAGCCACCAAGTTATTTGACATTTATAATTTCTGTGATTTTAGAATATTTAAATTTTTTGTAAAATATCAGTATTTTTCAAATTAGATTTAGTCATTGCCAGGGCTTTTGACTTTATCCAGAAAAATAATGGCTTCATAAATAATGGAAAGGTGAAAATGTACATAGAAGAAATAACAAAAGTTATGTGTGAACAAAAAAACTTTTAAAAAAATATGTGTAAAAAAAATGTTTCAAATACAAAACCTTTCTGAATACATAAGAGTCTGACGTCCGACGCACCCAGGGTTGTATACCAACCTTACTGGCCAGGTATAGCGCGTAGCCAAAATCGAAACCATCGCCGCCATCTTGTTTTCTTAAATACATGTCACAAAACAATTGCACAAATGTTTACCAACAGCGCCTCCTGTCAACGTAATTCAAGCGCCAAAAGATATTTGTAGCAGTGTAACTTTTTCACTCGGCAAGAGTTACTCTCGTAAAGCTCATTATTGACAAAATAATATATGAGACTGTAGGTACTTTCGCTCTACAACGCAAGTTCTTAGGATTATCATTGTTTCTCAAATATAGCACAGTTACCTATAGCTACAATTTACATTTTAGGCATACGGCTTCTCACGGCCAAAACGCTTTATTTTATCGAGACGAGAAAGAGAAGGTAGGTATGCACGTTACTCTTTTCTCAAACCCCATCGTAACACCCTCCTGCCCTGCCCCCATGCCAATTTACTTGTGTTTGGCGCTGCAAGTCTTCTTCTTATGTACTTAAATCTATAAACTATTTGCCAGGATCCTGCCGTTTTTCCGAAAAGAATTTGCCAAAATTTCACTACCCAAACAAATTTTAGTAACCTTTTTTTATACCAATGCAATGTTTGGAATAATTTTAGCACGCACATTTTCATTTTGGTAAAATTTTTACTTGGCAGAATATTATCAACGATAATGTCATCTAAGCATTTAGTCTTTAAGGAAATGATTTATTACAGCAAACAATCTTTAGACAATAAACGTTTCGTCAAATGATTTGTTATGGCAAAAAATATAATGGCAAAAATAAGATTTTTTGGGAATTTTACTCGTATAATTAAAAAATGCAATTTTATTTTAACATAATCATTTAATTAATACAAATAAGGAAAAAAGTGGTAATTGTTAGCAGGCTATCAAGAACCAAACTAGTTAGACGAGGTTAATTTTTATTTTAAATGGTTAGGTCAGGTTAAAATTAGAAACGACTAGATTGGAAAAAAAGAGATTAATTTTAGCAGGCTGTCGAGAACCGAACTAGATAAACATATATCGTTCGTTAGACGTTCGTTCGTTCAAGTAAATAATTTAATGTCTTTGGTTCGTTCATATCGTTCGTTCGTTTCGTCATTTCGCAATAAGTACACAGCAATGTAATCTATTTACCATATTTACATTAAAAAAATAACTTTTAAGTGGAGTAATTTCAACAATATTACACAATAACTGTTGTTATTGCCACTAATGTTACTAATGCCATAATAAATCAAGTAAAGGTACTCAAAAATCGACAAAATTCCAAAAGTAGTTCAAAATTAACTTAACTACACCAACTGCAAAACGAAAGACTATCATTACAACCGAAGATATAATTCAAAACCGTATTTTTTTCCGCCAATTTCACCCCAAGTACCTACCTACTTCACCCAAAGTGAACTCCTTCGTTATAAATAGCCCGGCCCTTAGGCAGCAGCTACACTAAATAGCCCCGGCCTTAAGGCAACAGCTACACTGTCTAAATTAGTGTGGTGCCCGCGAGCAATTCCGGCGCGTCCCTGTCAGTGTGATGCCGCCCTAATGACTAATTTGCGCTTATAATTGCCCTTGTAGGTACATTTGGGGTGGCATAAGCTAGATGGTGGAGGGTTTTAGTTTGTTTAAGAGTAAATGGCGATTAAGGGGGAAAATATTGGGGTAGTTGGCTTTTTTTGTGAAGCCTTTACGCTCTTCTATGTTTATTTATTTTCTCTAAGTGTTTTGTGTGTAGGTACATACATAAATGCACATAGTTTTGTTTATCCTAACTAATATTATAAATGCGAAAGTAAGTTTATTTGTTTCTTACGCTTGCAGGCTAAAACGGCTGAAAGGATTTGAATGAAATTTGGCACACAGATAAACCATAACCAGCACCCTAATTACGTAACATACGTTCAATTAAAATCTGAATCAATTTGAAGCATATTGCTAATCCATTGCCTCATATGTTCGAAAAAGTTGTCTGCTCAACAACGTAAATCACGCAATGAATGTTGTTGAACTGTCAAAATCGAAGCCATTTGCGTAACACACTATCAGTGACTGATAGTGTCTTACGCAATTAACCCGCTGGGTAAGGACATAGGCTACTTTTCATCCTGGACTGCAGACGAAGTCGCGGACAACAGCTAGTTCAGTTATAAACATACAAAACAGCGCGCCTGTTTGCCAGAAGAGAGGGCAACTGTGTACCTATAGTACACCTGCATTTTGGCAATTATTGTTCAGTTACCTGACGAATTAATGGTTGCCCGTACCGTAAATCAGGAGATAGTGATAATAATATCTATTCAATTGTATTTCTTATTTATATAGATATAGATCATAGGTAAAGCTGGGTTAAGACGCCAGCATACCAAGCTACTACAATCTGTCAAATTTCTTTAACAGATTTTCAACTTTATCGCTAAAGCATTAGGTTCAAAGTTTATTGGAAAAATTACCCGCAGGTCAAACTACCCGAAACTGGTAGCATGACCTGCTGGCATCTGGCATGGGTGGCCTTTAAAAACAAGGATAAAGGACTCGATGGTCTTGTCACTGGCCTATTCTAACTGTATCTGAATCGGTAAACGTAAGGTGGGACGCCCTCAGGCTAGGTGGAGCGACGATCTTCGCAGGATGGCTGGTGTTTAATGGCGTGGAATAGGAGAGTATGTCCAGCAGTGGACTGGTATTAATAGACTGATGATGATGATGATTCTAACTGTGCAATGCTTTTTTTAAGACAGTCGCAATGTTACCCTCAAAAGGAGTTTTAAAAGTCAAATTTTTATTTTATGGTAGAGAACCGACGGAGTTCAATCCTTCTCAACAAATTCTTTATAGTTATAGACGGTCACAAGTAGCGCCATCTTTATATTTTATGCAACTTTGTTACAACAGCATCTATCGAGTACTAAATCATGAAGCAGCGCCATCTGTGGGGTGGTAGAACGAACCTGATACGTAGTTTGCGATTCATTACATCTTGAACCAACGCCATCTATCGAGTGGTAGCGAAGATGTGACTGCATTTTCTACAGTAGAACAACAATGAATTATTATAGAAAGGGTTCGAACTGTTTCTGTCATGTTCGTGAACGGGCGCCGTCAGTAGGGACCGGTCATCTCTTTGCTGCCATGGCTTATTTTAATTTAATTTAATATTTGAAGTGTTCTTATTTTTTATTTTTCATTACGGACGCTTTTAACGTTCTGCATCGTTCTCACATGCATGGTTTCTAACATGAATGATGTAACCAATGCTTTGTAACCATATTATATTAATTTAAAAGTGTCCATGGAATTTCTTGCCCGTTCTTCTCCATAGGTACCTACGCTTTGGAATGGGTAACTAGCTTCATTTTTCTGACTGAGCGACCCCTTGACAATTCAAAAGTGCGTGTGATTGGTTTAATTGAAATAAATACTTTGAGTTTGAGTTCAATGTCTTCTTTGAATGGCTTTAGCCATGAAGAAAGCTAGTTGCAGTGGATCGTTAAAATACCCTGTCCATTAGGTAAGCCGTTTTTGGCAGATGGAACTAGTGATTGCAGCAACACACAGTACATTGATTGATACACGTACGGTATACCTATAATATCTGTAAGAAGCCATAAATAAAATAATTCAATAAGACATATTATAAGGCATTTTAGATATTTATTTTAGTACACATTTTAAAATTAACTTTTACGGAATCTGGAATATGTACGTTCTAAGACAACTGTCAAAAACGGTTAACCTAATGGACAGGGTATATTCGATTACGGGTAATGGATTGATGGAACAACAAATAAAAATACGTAAAATTATGTCCAAAATACTTTTATTTATCAACAGCTTTATGTATAAAACATTCTCACTATGTACTATCAACACTATGTTGGACTTTCAATATGTACTACAACCCCGTAATGTATGAATCTGTACGAATTTCAACTCTATTCACAGGCGCATAAGATTCAAGCCAAGCGAATTATGTATACCCGCATTTAAAAACATAATTACTTTAATTAAGCTACCGACGATTTTAAATACAGAACCTTGTATAACGGTTTTTTTCTTATATTTTCAAATACGGGTATAGTTCCAATCTATTTATTCAATGTCCATAATCTTGGATAACAAGTCATTAAAAAGAAAATTAGGAACCATCAGTTCCGAACACGTCATGATTGTCTATGGCGCTACTGTGCGCTTTTTCTCCATTTTCATTTAATTCTTTAACATTCAAAATTAGTTTTTATTTTTTGACAAACAGCGCCATAGATTATATGAATGTATTTAAGGTCAATTTTCACATACTTTTAAATCTTAAGAGCTAACAATTAAGATTTATAAAACCGAAATGTATAAAATCCTTATACAAAACTTCTGTTCTTTTGAATATTAGTCACATCACAAACGAAATCAAGATGGACACTACGACATCATGTAAATTTCATATTTTCTATTAACATAATCTTAACAATTCCTAAATGCTACGAAGCCATAATCTTATTTTTAAAGAGTATTGATTTTATGTTCGTAATGACTTGTTTAACTGATTAAATTTAAAAATACGTACAAAATTATGTACTATGTAGTCTTTTCATTCACGTTATCGTTCCTTAGAGCTTACGTTTAAGTTTAGAAAAAAAAAATTGTTATCTGTGCATGCTGTTATGACAGCTGTCAAAATTTGGCGGGAATTTGCCGTCAGATGTTGATGCAAACCCTATGATGGATAATACAAATTGTTACATAGAGTCCGCGCAAACTAATCGGTTGCCGCCATCTCGAAGTTTATATCAAGTGTCAAGAGAGTGTGCTGTGTTCCGTGTTTTCCAAAGTAAATATTCGCCATCATTATGCAGAATGTGATTACAAATGTTTGCAGGGCTATAGTCTTGAAGCTCAAACACGCGCGCAGACCTAGCTTGCGCGCACTCTACGGTTTACATTATCATAATAAATCTATATTTACAATAAGTATGTCAATGTACATTGATGAGAAAATAATGTACAGAATATCGAGAAATGTCTGTAAATAAATTGCCTAGTGTATGGTTAACTTTATACACAAAGCGGTAGAATGCTAACCTTACGACATACAACAATAAAGTTGATTATACACTGTCGGTGGAACAAAATTCGGAAATAAATTACAAAACTAGTGGAAATTAAAACGTATTTAGTTACAAACAAAACTTTGTATTAATCGAAGACCAATTTTAATAACAAACAAGAAAACTGATTATCCGCAATATTTTTTTAAGTTTTAGTCGCCATTTTTATTGTATCTTTACCTCTCTGCCGATAGAAAACTACAAAATAAAATCTTTAAACTTAAAACCATTATAATAAGCTTAACTTTACGTTTAAATAAATTATCACCACAAAGATAAAACAAAAAATATCATCTAGTAACATTGACTAGATTTAAAAATCAATCTAATTGCTGTTTTTCTACACTGGCAACTCTAAGCAAGCTTATGAAATGTTGCAGTCTACAAAATCTGGTATTATGTGTTTTGTGGAATAAAAAACAGAATTATATTAAAGTTTTATGTCAAGTATTTATTACAATTCCTTTGGCAGTATATATTTTAAAGTCGAGTTAAGTTTCAGCATTATTCTACTTTAAATTGAAAATAAATGTGACTTAAAAGTACAAGCTACAGTGGCGCCATCGTTGCTTACAGTTTGTACACTTACAATAGAATTGGTCTAGACAAATATATGCAAAACGAGTCTATAGTTAGAACCTAAATTGGTTATATTATTATAAATGAACTGTACAATAATTTAATTATAAGAGTTAAAGAGAAAGTCTTATAAAATTCGGGCTAACATTCATGTAAACATAGACTATGTATCAAAGACTTATTATTTTTATTTGACTTACTTTCTGCGTGAGTCCGTTGTTTAAATCGTAAATAAGGTACAAGCTTTGAAAGGCTCAACTATTTTATTTAAGAATTAAGGGAATATTATCTTTTACGCGAAAATCCCCAGCAGTGTACCAGCAGTGGGAACGCAATATTATGATATAATACGTTAACTGCTGTGTATTTAATTCCGGTTTAGTTTAACCATTATTCAGTATCAATGTTTGCAGAGCCATACCTCACCAGGACGATATAGCGACGTCGCCAGCTCGCGCTGCCAACTAAATGTATACAGCTAGTGGGTGGTTCACCTGGCGTCCACTTGGCTACGCAGCCTACCATACATTTTGTTGGCGACGCAACTTGACTTCGCTGCTGGCATCCTGCCCCAGCAGTCTCCTCTGCCGGGGCTAGTGAGCTATAGCTCTTAGCCACCAAGAGTTTTATAAGACTGGACTTTCTAACGGAATCTATTCTTAGATGAACTTCATGCTTTATGCAAGAAAAGTGTAAAACTATTGGCTAGTCAATTTGGTGATTTGTATAATAGGAACAGTGTTTTTTTTTCTAATTTTGGCACTTACAATCTCAACGGAAGCTTCTTTTATTTTAATATTATGGTAATCGTAAAAGTATATTCATTCAAGATTTTTATTTTAACAAGGTAAAAAGCTTTGGCCCCGATACAGACCACACTAAAAGCTAAAATACACATGCTATTTATCTATCAAAACAAAATGTTTTATTCCACATAAACCTACATGGGCATTTATGAAATGTCAGAAGCTAGGTGCACAGTTCCAATTGGTTGTTTCCTATGGAGAAGAGCCGGCAAGAAACTCCACGGTTACTCTTTTAAAAAATAATAGGCTTTTACAATGTTTTCAAATTACAGTGTTAATATGTATGGAAGGACAGTGTAGTCCTGTCAACAAGTACTATTCATTTAAAATGCATGCTTGTTTACTAGTAAGTAGTATGCTTATTTATAGCATACTCTCAGAGAGTGTGCGAGAATTTTGTGCTAATAGCACAGCTCGTATTAGCTCGAAATTAGCATGCTTTTGTGCTAAAAAATACTACATAACATGTGTATTCCAGACTTAACTCTTGCAATTTTTTCTACAGATGAATTAAAGAAAAGATGGCGAAAATGACAGCTGTCAGATTAGACTGCCGCCTAAAAGCATGCTAAAACAAAGCACACAAACTTGACATTTGCAATATCTATCATCTCTTTCTAACTTAGCTTGTTGGTAAAAGATAACCAAAAGTTAGGTCAATCAATGCCAATTTCAATCCTTATTAGTCTTTTTTAGCTGTCTTAATATTTTATATTTAGTATACGTAAATTAAAATTGTGTTTATACATAGAAATATCATCGGTTTTAGATATTTACTAGTAGGTAATACATATAAGATTATAACATAAAGTAGTGGTAAGAATAGTTATATGAATAGTAATATGTACAATGTACATACATACATACTATACATACAATTTCATGTAAACAAAATGAAAAGAATATTTACATAATGTGTTACTCTAGTGTATATATCACACTAACGATTGTTCAGCGCGGACCTCAAGCCGAGTTTAGATTTCAACAACAACCGTGCCAGAAATTGTGCAAATTTTGTATGTTGTGCAAAGATTGTACTGAATGCTACTGATAGCCTTGTTGTGCAGATACTTATAAATTCAAATTCATTTATTGGTGTATATGCATTGGCAACACTAGCCTATTCCCATTTCTAAGATACTATGACAACTCCAAAACATTAGAATGATATCTTGCCTAATGTGGTGAACATTAGGCAAGATATCATTCTAATGTTTTGGAGTAATTTTGAAGTGAATTATTTAAATGTATAAGCAAGAGATTATTTCTCCTAATGGTCCCAGCATCTTCTTTTCCTGTAAGCACAGACTACCTAAATATGTTTAACTCCATACAACTGTACGAAAAATCAGGGGAAAACTAGTTTTATTAGCAGAGCAGCTTAGATTCGGAGATACCAAAGTAAAGTAGAAGTAGTAAAGTGTAGTTAGTAAAAAGATATGATAAACTTTTGGTCTAATAAGGCAGTTCTTTGCTCGCTGGTTGATTGAAGAAAGCTATGAAGAAAGCTATATAATAGTTAAAACACAACCTATTTACAGAACAAATGATTTAACCGTAATAAGACATGCGGGAATTGGGCAAAACTTATATCCAGCTGAAAACTATAAAAGGGTACCCTATGTGGATTAAAAGACCCTGTTTTTAAGTGGTTCAACCCACAAAATAGTAAGAAAAGAATGACTGAACGAAATTTGCACAAACACAAAGCGCTTGTCAAGACAACCAATTGGAAATAAGGATTATGACGCGACGCCGGGATAGTCCATCAGAACAAAGGGCTTCACCAAATATTTGTCCACTGATGAACATGCTGCATTATCATTTTCAAATATTCTTCTACCATTTTTTGCTTTGTGCATGGCTTAAGAAAAAATGTCTCCTCCATCTTGCTACTCTATGGTCTAATTTTCGGAAGATTAAAAGACCCTAATTCAAAAGAAGAGGTAGCGCCGAAAACTTATGATATTATTTACAGAGCAAAAAAAACAAATAATATTTACATCCATGAGGTAATTCAACGAGATTTTAAAACTAATTAACTACAACAAAACGGTAATGAAGAAGGCGTGACATCTTGTAATTTTAAACCATTATGGAATTAGATAAAATAACTTCAAAAATCATAATGATAGATGTGCCACACCACTAGATGTCACAAACCATGAGCAAATTTTGTTCGCAACACAACACTGTCTTTTAAATTGCACATCTAGGTAACTGTCACTTTGACAGCTGTCATCCTTGACAGAAGCTGTCATTGCACACACCCGCAGGAACCAGATGTTGAAACAGAGACCAACCATTTATAACATGACTGGCCCAAATGTAATAAGAATTTCATTAATAATTCGGTTGTAAATCCTAATTCATATAATCTCACTCTTTTTTTTTTACATTTTGACCTGACACAATTTAAATAAATTGACAAGGTGTACATAGTCGGGATAGTATAAATGTCAATCAGTACGTAATATCATCTTGTATACATTTTTAAATCATTTTAGTCATACTAAATTGCTTACCTACTATGACTAAAAGTTCTACCGAGGTACGTGTTAATATACTAAAGTATAATGCTTACCGAAAAACCGTTTTTAATCAGAAGCCAGCATCTAGTATATGTATAACACAAAAGTCCACAGTCTTATGAAACTACACCACTGTCACTGTCACAATCACTGAAGCTGAATCTGATTCATGCCTTTGCCACTAGATTAAGCCAACTGTCACTTTGACAGCGAATGTCAGTGTCATGATGATTGCCCGGCCAAGTGTAAGTAACTGTCAAGGCTTGGGATCATCAGGGCGTTTCATCTCGTTCTTGCGTTGGATGAGTTTCGTCTTCATTTCTTGGAGCATCTGTTCGAAGGACATGTCATTGTCTCTTCTGATTGGAGGCGGCGCTGTTTGGCCGTGGAAGGCGTTTTCCGTGTATTTGGCTTCGAGACCATCTGAAATGGAGAAGTCAAACTATTAGTTTTGATATATTATACTCGTAAACATTGTATAGACTTATACAGGCAAAAATAAAAACGGGATCCTAGAGGTGGCGGTCTGTAGTTACTGCCTACCCCCAGATAGGTGGAAGGGGAGTAGGGAGGCTTTTGCCCAGCAGTGGGACCTTAATGGCTAATAAAAAAATAAACAATAAATATTTAATGAACTCACCGAGATCAGCGTAACTTTGCCTGCAGAAGGCGCGCCTCCCTCCGAACCCGACATCATACTGCGGGAACGTGCTGGAAGCTTCCACCGCCGACCAGGCGTCGCGGGCGCGCTGGTACGTTACAAAACCGTAACGGGTACTGTAGAATATAAAAAAGATTTGTAGTTTCAAAAAAAAAATTCGTTTTGGTGATTCCTATCACCAAAAAATTTGCATAGTTTAACATACACATAATGTAACGCTTAACACATATATAAATAAAAACATTGCAATTAGGAGCCTTCTCCATTTTAACCGACTTCAAAAAAAGGAAGAGGTTCTCAATTCAGTTGATATTTTTTAAATGTTTTTTTTTCCACGGATCTCCGTTATTTATAAGCCGATTTGCAATATTATTTTTTTATGTGATAGTCAGTGTGAGTGTGTGTTCAGATTGGTCCCATAGAAACATCAAAATCGGTTCAATAGTTTGGTTTTTAAAATAAAATTACGGGTAAAAATTCAAGTAAACCAAATTGCGTCGTTTGCCTCCGAAATTAAAGCTATTTTTCACTTTGTAGTGTTTTTTTGGAAGTCAGTTTTTTTTTTTTTTTGTAAAAAGTTTTTCTTTGATTACAATGAAACAGTCCACCAGTGAAAGTTTGAAGCATGTTGTAGAAGATGATTATGCACCATAATTAAGCAAGCCGACAGCCGCCACAGACGGCACATCAAGCTACTACAATCTGTCAAATTTCTTGAATAGATTTTCAACTTTATCGCTAAAGCATTAAGGTTCAAGGTTGATCCGGAAAACTTGATTTTCGTTGATTTGGTTTAGTTCGGTTGATGAAGTAAGGAAAAATGAGGTTCAAAATCTTACCCATCCTCCTTGCTATGAAGTCGCACCTCCAACACATGTCCAAACTTGGAGAACTGGTTCTTCAACGTGAGCTTGGTGACGTCCTTCTCCAGACGTCCCACGAACACTATCCGACGCTCCTCGACTGGCGTGTTGCTTTCTCTGTAAGTAGACACATGGTTAATGCTGGTGCTAAATACCCACTACCCCTCTCCTTAAATATATACAGGCTGATTTTTTAAAGACCAGCCAAATTTAAGGATGTGGTACAGACCATCAAACTGAACAACTTTCTCCATGTTTCATGATTAGTATTATACGAGTATCTACAGTGGCCTCCAAAAGTTAGTTGACATTTTTCCACATCAGCTATGATACAACACAGTCATTATGATTTAAAATTTTGGTTCCAGGCGCGATTGGTCCTATTCACCTTATTCGCGATTGGTCCAATTCGCGGTTAGTCTAATTCGCGATTGGTCCAATTCGCGGTTGGCCCAAGTATTTCCAAAATTATTTATTTTTTTATTGTTCATTATTTGTTCCGTCCATTTGTCCGTCCTAATGCCACAATCTCAAAATCACACAATATATGACAGATTTTTTGTAACTAACACCCTCAATTCAGGTTATATTCCTATGCGTTTTGTAACCTATGACTTATTATAAAAAATAATCAAGTAATCCCTTAATTTTAACCTGTTAATTTTTTTTATTTCAAATCTTAATGTGGCATCACAGCTAAAGTGGTAAAATGTTAACTAACTTATGGAGGCCACTGTATATAGTATTAAGTATATGCTTTAAGTAATTGTAATCTAATCTACATTCGCGACATATTCGCCAAAAATGTAAACAAATATGAGTTCATGGAAATATAACTTTAATTTCTACACAATATTGTTCAGTTTACGTTACAACTTCAAACATTTTTATAAATTTTTCAGTAGTGCTGTGCTAGTCACTCTGAAATCAACTTCATTACCAATAAAATCTGGGTCTGGCTGTTTGTGTATGTGAGTTTAAATGTTTGTAAACGCACCCACGATACAGGAGTAATTCCTAGTGTGGGGCAAAAGGGAAAAAAACACAAGTAAATTTTTGGTATCACTACTACTGCTGCAGTGCCCATAGAAATCCGACCATTTTAGTTACGTGAAAACTTTGTGCACAAGTTAGAAAAGCCTTTGTCGCGAGCTTAAACTTAAGGTGTACGTAAAAAATAAATCATAGCTCGAAGGGCGGGCATAAGAAAGTGACAGAGTCAATTCCACATGCGAAAAAAGAGGGCGCAACAATGCGCTGGAACCAAAATAAAACAAACGTAAGCGGCAAACCAAATAAAAATCGTTTAAAAATAAATTAGGCTGTGTATCAAAAATATTTTCAGCCAGGGTGTTCAAATACCTATTACGCACATTTTGTATGCAATTTTGCAATAAAATTACTTAGGATTTTAGAATGACGGAAAAAAATATAAAAAAGTAGTGGTAAATTCTATCGAGGTTTTACCCAACTGCGTTTACTTTCAGTCAGAGCATTAATAAAATAGTCAATAAACATATAAAAAAAAACTAAATCCATACATGCTGTAATGGTGAAATAAATAGTTACGAAAAAAACACCAATTCATTTTGGTATCGCCTTAAGACGAAGAACTCACCTGTCCTCCGAGCTATAACTCCTATACCCCTTCTGATTATAGATCTCATCTCGTTGGTATGGGCTGCAGGATCCTCTCGACTTCCTGGAGCTGGTGGATGATGAACTGGATCCAGACGACGATGAAGAGGAAGAGGTTGATGAGCTGGAACAGTCAGGTGGAGATTAAATGGTGATCAAAACAAACACGGGTTTTGAAACATTATTTTTACTCTTCCCCCCAAAGATTACTTTAATAAAATAATGATTTGATTAATATACTCTATTGTCGAATGCCATAATAGCATGTAACAATAGATTTGCCGACAAAAAAATCAAATAAGTCATCATTAGTTATGTATTTATATACATAATCAGCCTTAATGTTCCCACTGCTGGGACACAGGCGTCCTCTCTGCGAGAGGGAGTGGCCGAGTTGGTAGATGTCACATGTATTCGAATTTTTGGCTCTAGGACATGCCGGTTTCCTCACGATGTTTTCCTTCACCGTTTTGAGAGTAGTGGTGATGAAATAATTTAAACATAGTAAAGCGCCTGCCTGGGTACCGAACCCACGACCTACAACTTGTAACTCGCGGCCGTTGTCATTGGGACACCACTGCTGCATTTATTTATATACTTATACTTTATTGTACACCACAAAAATACACATCTTCTGCCTAGGCAGACCAGCTTACAGTCTTACCAGATGCAGCTAAATACAAGTATTTTATATGAAGCGACTGCCTATCTGACCTCCACAACCCAGTTCCTGGGTAATACGATACGCGATACCCCTTGGTAAGACTGGTTGGCAGACTTTTTTCGCCTTCTAACAAAGAGGCACGGAGGCACGGAGGGGTGTCGATATGTAATGGATGGTCACCCAACCACGAACCAACCGCGACAAACATTGCTTAACCTTCGATCGACCCGTGCGGCTGTATTTAGCCACGAGCGACTAGAAATCGATGAAAGAATAAAAGTATAAAATAATATGGAGACCTTTTCTTAGTTGCAGGATAGCCACTAAAGTTGTCAAAAAATAAACGGCCTGTTTTGACATATACAGTTCTAGTTGTTAATAAAGGTCAAATTCGCAAAACACGTATTCGTTTGTATGGAACTGACAAGGTAAAGAACACATTCTCAAATGTCAAAACGGGCCTTTTATTTTTTGACAAGTGTATATTTTTTTTTTTATCGAAGAGAATTTTTATATTATAATTTGCCGTTGTCTCTTAATGGCAAGCGACATCGCGACAGGCCCAGACGGAGATAGCTGAACTCCTTCAACAAGAACTGCCGGTCTATTCTGTAAAAATCTCACCGTGAAAACTTAGGTGAAGAGAGTTTGAAATGAAGTGTAATTCCTCCTGATAAAAGGGATGTACACTATTGACAGCTCACTTTAGGCTCACTTCACCTCGTTGTCACGATGAGATTTTTACAGAATCGATCGGCTAGTCCTTGGCCTTTAAACAGAGAGAAGTTGAAAGAGAGTAGGGAGGCCTTTGTCCTGCAGCATCAAAGGCTTTTCATAATAATAAAAATCTACCCTTTTTTAAAACGCTAACGTAACCAGAGAATTTCTCAGATTGTGCAACAGGAAAACACGTAAACCTTTCATTTATATAAGTCACATTCATCCCCATTTACAAAAGTATATTTCTAAAGTTTGAAAGAAGTCGTTTAACAATTACATTTCGCCACGACCCATAGCTCAACGAAGCCAAATGAACTCTCCACACACTATTGTTCGATCCTGCTAACCACGTGTACGTCCACGAGTCGCGCCAGTCGACCCGCACCCTAATTGCGTAATACTGTCACAATAGGAAACTTTATGCGTACTTTTTTAACGTTCGAAGCTTTTTTGTACAGGACATACTTAATTAGGTATTTCGACCCGCCCCTACTTCGCACAGTTTTTACGACTTGACAAAATATCGAGATTATTTCTTTTATATAGCATAATCAGCCTATGTTCCCACTGCTGGGACACAGGCCTCCTCTCTGTGAGAGGGAGTGGGCCGCGGGCCCAATGCGGGTTAGTAGATGTCACCTGTCTTCGATTTTTTGGCTCCAAGACATGCCGGTTTCTCACGAATCCTTCACCGGTTTGAGAGCAGTGGTGATGATATATTTTAAACAAATTAAAGCATCTGACTGGGTTCTAACCTACGACCTAAAACTTATAAGTCGCGGCCGTTTCCACTGGGTCACCACTGCTCTAGTTTGATTTTAATGTATTACACGTAAACCTTCCGTCATGAATTCTCTGAATGATGGTGAAAACCGCATCGTAAAAATCAAATCAAAAATCAAAAATGTTTATTTGTCAGAATATGGTACAATAGATGTTACAATTTTATCGCATCGTATCGCATCGTACTTGAAATACCTCACCGTACATATTTATATTTAGCTACAAAACCATTATAAGGAAAACTATGCGATTATAACCTGTATATAAACTGTAATAATTTACCTAAACATTTTCTTAACTGTCCTGTATTCAGACGAGTGAAGCACTCGGTTCTTGTTGAAACGCGTAATAGGTTCTGTTTTTTTTTTTAAATATATTTTTATGATTAGACTGGAAGCCGACCCCAAGATATTTGGGAAAAAGCTAAATGATATATTTTTATGATTGTGTTAAGGTTAATTTGTGATCTTGTTCTGCGAGTCACAATCTATTTCTTTTTTTTTTTCTTTATGTCTAGAGATTTCGGTAGTTAGAATGCTTTTTGGTAAGGGGACAGGTACATTCCTATTTCTTACTTTTTTACGAAAATATTTTTTGATACAACATATTTCGTCCCTTAGAGAGACGCATATAAAAGTAACCACCGGGGTAATTGCATAACACACTATCAGTAGGAATGGCTTTCATTTTGACAGTTCAACAATATTCATTGCGTTATTACTTATTATATTTCCACTATCGGGCAAATAAATATTAGCATTATTAACATAGCCTAAAAATACGACTGATAGTAACCACATGTGGTTTGAATAATCACTAAAATAAAATGATGACAGAACTCGCCAGGAGTTCTAGTAATTAGCACGAGTGAACACGCGTTTCATTTTCTTTTTATACTCAAACCTATTTATGTATTAAGGGGCTCGTGGCTAAGTAATAACAACCGCACGGGTCGATCAATCACGTTAAGCTACGCTTGCCGCAGTTGGTCCGTGGATGGGTGACCATCTTTACATACTGAGACGGAAACGGCTTAACGTGCTTTCCGAGACACGGAGGGGCCGTGTCTCGGAAAGCACGTTAAGCCGTTTGGTCCTGGCTGTCATTCGTAGATCTTTGACAGTCGTTACGGGTCGTCAGAAACCCGAAAGTCTGACAACCAGTCTTACCAGGGGGTATCGTGTTACAAAGTAATTGGGTTGTGGAGGTCAGATAGGCAGTCGCTCCACGTAAAATACTGGTATTCAGCTGCATCCGTTTAGACTGGAAGCCGACCCCAACGTAGTTGGGAACGTACGTTTCATGCAATGTGCAGGTCAGTGTCCGGTTGTATGTTTATTAAAATATGATTCGCGACCGTAACAAATATCATTTTACAGAATTATAATCATTAGAATCAGGAATACAACTCCTTAAAGTAGAATTGCCCTAAAATGTCATGATTTCATGACATAATCATTCAATAAGGTAATATGAACTTAGAGAGACGAATTGATGATTTTTATGAATTTAATTCTATCAATAAATATTTGTTACGACCGCAAATCATATTTACAACATACGACCTGATACTGACCTGCAAATTGCAAAAAACGTAAGAAAATTCCAATTTCGCGGACTACCCTGACGCTTTGGTTTCCATATGGCGTTCCAGTGTGAGGATAAATAAATAAATATATAAATAAATAAATAAATAGTGACCCGTTATATTATTACCCTATCTCAAAATTGCTCCCTGTATGAAAATCGCTGAAGCAAGACGCTTACCTAGAAGAGGAATCGGAGCTCTCAGAAACTGTGGGTTTCCTCAGCGGCGGGGTCATTGACTTCGCAATTTTCCTTTCATTCCTATCATTGCCATTCATATGCGGAGTTGGCTTCGTCTTCTTGGCAGCAGGACTCTTCGACCGAGTCTCTGTCGGCCTTGAACGAGATCTAGAGCGGTTCGAACGATCGCGTCTAACCGAGGGTGAACGTCTTTTGTGGTATGGAGATCTGGACCTACGTTTCCTTTTGTAAGGAGAGTTTGATCGTCTGTATCTCCTGTAGCGACCACGTGACCTTGAGGGACTGCGACTGCGGCTGCGACTACGACTGCGACTACGCGACCGTCTTCTGCGACCGCGCGACAACGACCGTGACCGTCTTCTGTACTTAGAATCGTATCGGTCCTTCGATCTGGACCTTTTCTCTTTCGTTTCCAACCGTTCTGTTCTAACTTCTTTAGGTTTAGATACTCTATCATCTGGTTTCGTCTGCTTTACTTGACGTTCTTCGTTTATACGCGATGGGCTTTCATCGCTTGATAAAGACATGTCACTGTCGTTTCTCTTTCTGCTCATTGGGCTTGCTCTTTCTTTAGGCATTGAGGCTAAAATTGGCAGATCAGCGAATTCAGGCAATGGATCAGTTTGCACGACCATGCTGGAGAATCCTGGTTTACTTCGGTGCTTTCCTAGATGCAGGATGACTTTGTCTTCTCCGTGTTCAGCCTTAGGATCGTATTCTCTAACTATGGTAGTCTTTACAAATCTGAAATCGCGTTTCTCGTGTGGGGATTTAGGTTTACAGTGCCTGTCGTCATGTTTTGCAGCCTCTTCCGGCGCTTTCTTCATGACTACATCTTGGATACTGGAGAATAGAGAATTGCTCAGTATTTTAGTCTCAACTTGTTTCCCCACACTTTTCAATGTTGCTGTTATATCTTTGTATCGTTCTTTGTCTATTTTTACGTCTGAATGCTTTTTCTCGTCAATCGGACTCCTCTTGTCTCTTTTCACATTATCAAATACGTTCTGTTTCAATACGTGATCAGATTTTTTGATTTTGAAATTAATCACCGATTTGGATTCAGTTGTTGGAGATGTAGGTTTTATTATTTTCTCAACGGGTTCTTCAACAACGTGACTGAACATATTTTCTTCAGTATTTGTTCCTATACTGACGAGAATAATTTCTTCGTAATCAGCTGACAGTTGAGGCTTTTCCATAGGTACTGGCAGAGCTTCTGGTCGACTCATTCCTACAATTTTCATCATTTCGGCATCACTTATCAAAGGTTGCAATTGCAAATTCTCTACTTTAGGTATCTTACTCATTACGATATCTTCATCTCTCTTCCTCATAGCCTCAGCCTTTTGTTTCTTAGTATTCATCAATATTTTCCTAGAAGCCTCTTTGATTGGGTCGAAGAATGTTTGTTCGTTGTTCACTTTGCCAGTTATGTTCAGTAAGCCATTGGGAGGGGTCTGTATTATTGGACATTTGACCACTTTGTCCAGTAAGGGACTAGGCATGTCTGGGAATATCGCCTCTGGACTCACGGTCGCAGAGCTGTTATTCGAACAGACGCCTCTTCTCAATTTATATTCTTGTAGATTAAGTTTCTTTCTCTTCAGAGGTTGTTCAGCCTCTTTTTTAATAGCAACCTCAAGCATATTTAGTTCGTCGTCAAACGGCCTCTTTTCCGTTTTGGGTTGCAACGCCTGTGGTATCTGAACGTCGTGCTTATTACTAAACAAGGCTGTATAAAAGTTTTCATTTTTCGGACGGGGTTCTTCCTTTACAGTAACAGTCTCTACGTTATTTACAACTTTACCTTTGCTCCTATCTAATTCTTTAATATTTTTCTCCTGTTTTTCTACATTGTTCGTTTTATCACTAACACTATTTTTACACTTGTCTATATGTTTATCTTTCTGAGAGTCTACGTGATCACAGTTTAGTATAACTTCAGATTTATTTTTAATAGTTAACTTAATGCTACCATTAGAATTTTGACTACAATTATCACTCGCTTTAGAAGCACTTTTGATCATCACAGAACTGTTAGATTTATCTTTAAAACTATCGGGTGCACTGTGGGGTGGGGACAGTTTTTTACGACAGTTCGACTGTACTGGCGGTTTTACACTCGGCTTTACACTAGTCTTCTTTTTAGCGTCTATATCGTCTGGTTTAGTCACTTTTTTGTTTTTAGCATTATTGTCAGTCTCCTCGTCACTACTGAGATGGTACACTACTTTTTTGCTCTTACACGACCGATGTCTTGAGTTCAATATTCGGCTATTGCTAGACAACACTTCCGGTTTGAGAAGGCTCTGCCCGCCCTTGAGGTTGGGCAGACTGTGCCGCTTTTTCGACGAACAGTAGTCGTGGTCCGAGTGGACGGGACTTTGTGACCGCCTGACGGTAGTGTTAATTGGCGTCGGCATCTGTAATAATATATTAGTTACGATGTTAATTGACGTCGACATCTGTAATAATATATTAATTACGATAGAAGGTGTCCTTTAACTTGACCTGAGAACCAAACAGGACGTTAAGATACTTACCAGTATTTGACGCATTTTATTCTTGTTTAGCTGCACGCCCGCATCTTGAAGCCTCATACCGTTAGTCAAAGCGTTCTTATTGAAACTCTTCATCTTTAGGTCTTCAGTTTTAACTACTGGTATTACCTTTTTCTTAGTGTTAAGTTTTTCAGTAGCTTCAAACTGTTCCAGTAAAGAGTTCAAGTTGTTCGCTTCGAGAACAGGTATGATGGTATCGTTGCAAGACTCTACGTCCACAAAGTCTTCCAATTCGCCCTTTGAATCTGCTGTATTTTCCTTCTTTGTAGCTGCTTTCTCTATGCAGAAATCTAAGACAGTTGGTATTGGGGTAGATGTTCGTTTTAGCGGAGGTAACTCTACTACTGGTGGTGCAGTTTCGATACTAGCTTCAAGTGGCCTTTCAATTTCCATATCTTGATGACTCAAATCATCTTCTTCGGGTTGAGCCTTGTGTGTTTTGTTGTTGGTTATTAGAAAGCTGTTAACATCTTCATCTGTCAATGTTCGTGGCATGTCATCACTTTTATTAGCATTCTCTGATTTATCCTTATCATTGTCAAAAGCAAGGTCAGAGAGATCTAAGTTCAAGTCTTCAAAGCTCATGCACGTTTTTACGTCATCGATGTCCATGCAAATATTCGGCATGGGCGACTGAGGAACCGAGCACGACTTTTGTATGTGTCTGAATTTGGTGTATGTCATGTCCTCTAATAGATACCGTTTAAGTTCTTCGATATTAGGCAGAACTTCTAAATCAGACTCGTTTATGGCATCTGCATTATCTGCGCTATCCTCGTTATCGTTATCTTCGTCATTATCGGGTTCATTTTCAGTTTCAGTGTTTTCTTCTACATTTTTTTTAACATCACTAACAAGAAATTCTTCTACATTAGGTATAGGAACTGGTATATGAAACTGTGTGCTCTCTTCTTCAGGTAACTTGTGTTTTATGAAAAAATCGTCGATATTTGGCACTGGTATCGTTTCCTTACCCTTGTCCTTTATAAAATATTCGTCTACGTCTTTCACAACTGGACCGTCTGTATCCAATATGTGTTCGTTGTTATTATTTTTAATAAAATACTCGTCGACATTTGAAACTACTGGAGTGTCTAAATTAATATCTAGACTATCCTGACTTGTATTCCGTTCTTGATAATTGACTTCTCTGTAGCTACTATCGTCACCATTTATGCACTCTGCCTCCATGTCTTTTTCACTGATTGCATAATCAACGGTATCTATATCGTCATCCGAAGAAGCTTCGATTAAGTCTAAATCAGGGTTGACCGTGTAAACAGTGATGACATCATAATCATGGCCTTCCACTAAAGAATTGTCTTCTATACTGTTGGATCCGGTCATACTGTGGTGTGAATTTGGATGCATAACATCATGGTCATCATCGACTTCTATAGTTTCGTCGTCATCATCGTCCACGTTAACTTCGTGTACTACTATAGCTTCTTCGAGTTCCTCGCCGCTGTCGTCTCCATTCTCTTGCACTCCATTTTCGTCCAAGTCTTCCATACTCTCTTCTAGACCGGAACTTTCGTCGTCCGAACTAAAGTCTTGACTTGATTGTGTTATATTCATCTGAAATGAACGAACCAAAGTTTATGCTTGAACCTTACTTTGAAATTGTTCTACAAATATACTGCAAGCATAAACCCTTGAATATAGAAAATGATTGAATACTCACAGTCTGATTCTGGCCCCAATCGCCATTACTGCTGCCCACAGAATGCCTCGGCTGGGGCACGCTGATCTGAGGGTATTCGGGGCTATTCTGGTTGCAGCTGCTTTCAGAAGACAGGGAGTCGCTCTTCACACGGAGGATCTTGTGGCCGATGGGACGGTAACGCGCCTGGTGATACGTATTTAGGATGTGCGACTCCATGTCTGTGGAAGATGGAGATAAGGGTTTAGTATTTGTTGTACAATTTTGGCTATATTTACAGCAGGACGTTTACAGGATGTATTTGTATCGAAGACGTATAGCCTACTTTAAACTAAAGACGCATTGGATTTTGTGCCCCGCTAAGTATAATATTAATTCTACTAATCCTACTAATATTGTCAACGTGGAAGTTTGTTAGAATAGATAGATGAATGTTTGTTACTCTTTAGATTTGGATGAAATTTGGCACACAGATGGTTTATAACCAGGATTAACATATAGGATACTTTTTATCCCGATCTTCCCACGGGATCAAAACTTATGCGGGTGAAACCGCAGGGCGCAGCTAGTAATATTATAAAGGTGAAAGTCTGTATGGATGGATGTTTGTTACTCTTTCACGCGAAAACTACTTTAGCAGCTTCATCAGCTTTAGTGCTAAATCAGAGAACACATGTTTAAGGGTTAATAAGTAAATACATATTGACGGTATGGAGACATTTTAGGATAGAGACGGTAAATTATTAGTCAGAGATAGAGTTAGATAAATATTAGTTATCAACTAATTAAACAATAAGATATTGTTCACTTATCAACTAATATTTATCTAACTCTTACTGTTTAATTATTAACTAATATTTATCTAACTCTATCTCTAACTAATAATTACCGTCTCTATCCTAAAATGTTATTTCCGAGTTTATGTCAATAAGAGACTTTTTCAATTTAACAAATCGCTCTAGCATGTCTTGCATTACAATAATTACTGTAATAAAATTGTAAATGCAAAAATTTGTGTACATTGTAAAAAGGTCAAAACTTTTAATAAATTAATAATTTACTAAAAGTTAGTAAGTATAGAAAAATAAAAAACGAAAACTCGGTGATCGCTAAACTGAAACCCGGTTTCTAAAAAAAATATAAACATCCGAATTGAGAACCTCCTCCTTTTCTGAAGTCAGTTAAACATGATGTTAAACCCGGTATGGCCGGTTTTCTCGATTTCAGTGGAAACGGTTTTGTAACCCCTAATCATCATATTAGTGCAAAACATGTGTTATAGTTTAATGTTAATGACGATGATTATGTTACTTTATCACTATGTTACAATACCCTAATAAAGTGCTTCGGAATTGTGTAAAAGTGCAAATTGACACCATTCTTAGATATAACATAATCTATCACGTAAAATATTAAGCTAAGTCTTTTAGGCTATATTGTAAGCAATTATTATGAACTTTAAGTTTTTACTAGCAGCGTCCCGCAGTTTCACCTGCATAAGTTTCGATCCCGTGAGAATATTGGAATAAAAAATATTCTGTGTTAGTCCTGGTTATAAACTACTTGTGTACCAAATTTCATCCAAACCCGTTCAGCAGTTTTCGCGTGAAAGAGTAACAAACATCCATCCATCCATACTCACAAACTTTCGCGTTTATAATATTAGTAGGATTAATACAAGGGAAAAAAAGCAGTAGATGGTCTAGGACAGCTCTCCGCAACCTTTTTAAATGGCGTACCCTTGGCGTATCTTCCTCAAGGAGCCCACAGCATAAATGCGGCGTTAGCGTCGCTATTGCGCAGTCTACCCTGCCTAGAGACATTCGACGAACGCCTTCTCTGGACTAACGCCAGATACGAAGGAACTTGAGGTTGGAACTCGACGTTCTGCACAATATAAAAGACAAAATGGCAAACAAAATCTCGATAACGAATTCGATAGCTGAAGAGAGATGGATTAACAATAAATTGAGGGCATCTGAAAGACAAAATGATCTCCCAGAATAAAGATCATTGGGCGTAATCTGACCCGGTTTGTGAAAACTTGTGTACAAAAACAAAACTAGATTTAACTTGTTAAGTTTATACCCCACTTTTAATTTCATGTACTTTTTTTTGTTACACTATGGGAGTAAAAATTAAGAGGTCAATAAAAAATCGATGTTTATACCGGCCGTAACGCATATCAGGAAACTCTGATACGGGACCTACAGCGGCCGTAACGGCACGGACAAGCAAACTCTGTCAGAAGCTTACCGCGTTGAACGCTTGCGGTCTGTTAGGACCGATTTCTATATTGTACTAATCTCATAATGAACAAAAACTCAAAATCACCTTCATCATCAAATAAAATAAAAAAGGGGAAAATAGAATAGTGTAGGTACACTAATACCTATACTAAGGCAACCCATGCTATCGTAAACTAGAGACATCAATTAGTATTTTCCACCCTATTTTATTTCTGTGCAGCGTGGGTATAGTTTCCATACAGTGGTGCCCAGTGATCTTTTAACTAAGAAACCTGTCCTTTATCGTGCCCGTAGCATGCTTCAGTAGAAAGAACCAATGAATTCCGGGTAAAACCTTTGTCCGAGTTCGATATAATTTCGGCTACTTGATGACGCAATATCCACAACATTTGTTTGGGTAAATGTAATCTCTTAATTACAAGATCGAAGTACGTATCTGAACCATTGTTTTCCCCAAAGATAAGAGGTTGATACAATAATTATTTATCAACAAAATACTAGAACTTATTCCGTTGTCAGATAAAAACATTGTGTTAATTCAGATCATATTTCATAGAAGCCATTTTCAGAGAGGCAGCCATTTCGTCGGAGTCGTGACAAAGTAATTTTCGAACATAAAACACTTTGTTTATAGCATGTGTCAAAAATATGTTACAAAACAGTCTTCTGTCGAAATATGACGAAATATAGATGACGCTATTCTTTAGGGCATCATTACAGGTTGCCCTACTTAAAATGGAACTGGGGAGGGGCAGGACATTATTGTCTGACATATGCCGAACAATTTATAGGCTAAACTAGCACGAAACTGGGGAGACGGTAAAAGGGGTGTGCGGTAGGACTCGAAGGAGGCAGCGGGATGAAATGTAAAGATTTATTAATTATTAAGCAAATTTAAAAAATCAACTTAAATCGTATACAATGTGCCAATAACCATCCTACTAATATTATAAACGCAAATGTTTGTGAGGATGGATAGATGGATGGACGTTTGTTACTATTTCACGCAAAAACTCCTAAACGGATTTGGATGAAATTTGGCACAAGGATAGTTTATAACTAGGATTAACACATAGGATACTTTTTATACCGATATTCCCACGGGATCGAAACTTGTGCAAGTAAAACCGCGGGAGACTGCTTAGTCATAATATAAAAATACTAGCTTTAGCAATGGTTCATGCAAACAAACAAAATAAAAGATCTTATTTGTCAGTACGCTGCCATGAATGCCACATCTAATTTTACTTTAGATCATTGTTTACTCGGTTAATGATTAGTGGATATTTACTGTTTTAATCACTATCTTCCTATTCATTATTGTAAATCTACTTTTAATGGCGTAATTGTACGCTCGTAAACATTTTATGGAAATTTAGTTTCTAAGTAAGTGAATTATTGTTCATTCTTAATCCTACTAATATTATAAACGCGAAAGTCTGTATGGATGGATGGATGGATGGATGTTAGTTACTCTTTCACGCAAAAAGTACTGAACGGATTAGGATGAAATTTGACACACAGATCGTTTATAACCAGGATTAAAACAGGATTTTTATCCCGATATTCCCACGGGATCGAAACTTATGCGGGTGAAACCGCGGGGCGCAGCTAGTGAGAAATAATAATGTTCTTAAAACCATTACACAACTTAAACTGTCCGTATGTTCAAATCACAACTGTTATTCTGTAACAGTTGTATGAAATGGGTATAACACGGCAAATTGACGTAGGATGTAAATTTTTTTAACAATGAATTTCCCTGACTGTATGAACTATACTCGACGCGTGGGATCGCAAGGAATAGAAAATATATAGTGGATACATTTCCTTAGAAGTGGATCATAGTAAGCCACAGAGTAAACGATCTCGCGACCCATAAATACCCTCAACAAAAGGAATCCGTGATGCGTGACCGCCTATTTTTGTGTTGCTGGACAATTTAAAAAAGCAAACTTTAACATCCTACTTTCAGATTACGACATTCAGAGAAGCCAAATAGCTAAGATCACGAGATGTCTAAACACGCGCCCGGCTTCAGATCACGGAAAAAGTTTGCTCTCCTAGGTGGAGAGCAAAACCTACCTAAGGTCTATTCAGATGTTTCAAATTGATGTTACTTCAAGTCAAACAAATATCAACCTTATTTTCATGGTAATTAAGTTGATTTCAGAGTGACTAGCACTATTGAAAAAGTCATAAAAATGTTTGAAGTTATAGCGTAAACTGAACTTTATTGTGTAGGAACTAAAGTAATTTTTCCTTAAACTCACATTTGTTTACATTTTTGGCAACTAAATCGTGAACGCAGTTTAGATGTGCGGGATCGCCACGAATAGAAGATATAGTGGAGACCTTTCCTTGGAAATAGATCAGAATAAGCTAAAAAGTAAACTATCTCGCGACTCATATATACCCTCAACAAAAGGAATCCGTGATGCGTGACCGCCCTATTTTTGTGTTGCTGGACTATTTAAAAATGCAAACTTTAACATCTTGCTTTGAGATAACGACATTCAGAGAAGCTAAATAGCTAAGATCACGAGGTGTCTAAACACGCGCCCGGCTTCAGATCACGGGAAAAGTTTGCGCTCCACCTACCTACCTAGGGAAGTGTACGGAGCGCGTGGCAATTGCGTATGAAAACATTATACAACATTCAAACGATAAATAATTTACTGCAAACATCAGGAGTCAAAGTTACTCAGTCAGGGATCTCGGGATCCCGATATAAGATACTTTTTTTTTCCAAAATTATTTTTTTTAATTAAATTTTCAGCACAAAACAAAAAAAAATTAAATATAAAACCACTTTTTTAAAAGAACTTCAAGCATCCTACGGAAAATTCACCCAAAATATTTTTAAAGTATACAAAACTGTATCTCGAATTTTATTGGACTTACAGAGCTTTGGCAGCGCTCAAATTTGGTATAGCTTAAAAATGTCCTGGGGCTGCAGTCTCGACATTCATAGCGATCGCTTTACGACCGAATGTGGTCGCAAAGTCCTGTCACTCCATACATTACACCTGTCAATCCGGGACTTTGCGACCGAATTCGGTCGTAAAGCGATAGCTATGAATGTCGAGACAGCAGCCCTTGGGTGACTTTTCCGTTGGATGCACCTTATAGCGCGTGGGAGTATCCACGCCGCCATTCTCCCACCTTTCTTATCACCTCAGGAATTTCAGAATAGTACTTCTATTGTTATATTACACCTTTTTTTAAATCCCATTCTTTACCTGCGCAAGTACTAGTAAAATAAAAAGTATTTAACTGTCTAAATAAACTACAAGATAATTAAAATACGCAGTTTTTTAAACGTACCCAGATAAAAGATTGGTTGGAAATAGAATGTGCAATAGAACGAAATTGTGTCACTGTAGTTTCTACTGAAAATAAAATAATATCACCAATACCGGAATTGAATATTTCAATACCGGTATTGAAAAATGACAAAAATGTCCGGGATCCCGGTATTAGCGAATACCGGGATTCCGGTATTGGAAGCCCTAATTGAGTCTGAGATCAGACTGTGAACATACTTAAAATTACGAGAATTGCCCCTCTGATTTCAGAACTTCAAACCAGGTCTAAAAAATATTTCACTTCTTATTCTTATGAACCCATTTCCAATTAGCAAACAATAAAAACATATTTTCAGACTTGATTTTACTATCGACCTGAGTTGGATAAGTTGTTATCATAAAAAGCTCTTCTAAGTTATCAGTGAAGTTTTTTTTTGTTCAAATCATCAAAAAAAAATCATTCAAACTGTGGCTAACTTACAGTTGTATTTAATTTTAACAGCTAGGTATCACCATACCATATACGATCTGTTTACAGACGAATGGAAGAACATTTTGTCGGCATGTCAGAAATACTTGAGTAGGTAAGTGAGAAATATTTACGAATGTTGCTAACGTTTTATTGAACTTGAAGATTTTATATTTTCTCTTTTATGTACATGGTATATATACAAACTGTCTTTAATTATTATAATTGGTTTTAAATCGTCTTAGGGCTGATTTTTCAATCCAACGACAATTTTTATTCGTGAAATAAAATTGACGTCTGACAGTGTTTGTATGGAAGAACTGTCAAAAATTCAAAATTATTCGATAAAGTCATCTGGCGTTGGAAAAATCCGCCCGATATTAAATAAATTAAAAAAATAAACCGTAGACAAGTTTTATTTACTAGTTGGTCCGCCAAGTGACACGGAATTGAAATTATGTCCCACCTTCAAAATTGGCTGGGCAGCCTTGCTGTTGAGTATTGTCTCTGTCAGTCATACCTTTTTTTTTTTTTTTTTTTGAGGATGGAAAATCATCAAATGATCCCTCCCGCTCTGGGTGGAGCAGAAGGGAGTGTCAGACTCTTACTGACTAAAACCCACCCGTGTTCCTTCCCTAGCCCTTTATGTACCAGGGCAGCGGTAACCCTTTCGGACGATCCCGCTACCCCGGCAGGCTTCGGCCCTGTCGGGCCCCGTCAACTACGTACCTGCGGGAGTAATTGCGTAACACACTAACAGAAGCAATGGCTTTAATTTTGACAGTTCAACAACATTCATTTCGTTATTTACGTTGTTGAGCAGACAAATGTTTCGAACATATGAAGCAATGGATTAGCAATATCTGTCAAAATGATTCAGATTAGTATTGATAGCGTATTACGCAATTAGGGTGCTTTACGATAGCTTGTGTCATATTCACGGGTACTGAGCGATCACTCTGGAGACACAAATGTCAATTTATCGTGCATGACGATACTTAGATGTCCTTATAAATTACATGCCATATTTATTCAACCAATACGTTTCGTGTTTATTACGCAGACACACGACGTATCCTATCACGGGTTGATAAACTTTTCAAGATCAACATTAGTGACGTTAAGTGATAAAATGCATTGCTCGTAATATTAGTAGTTTAATGATAAATGAGACGTCACCAAGTGCCACGTTAGACAAGGCCAATTCTCGTACAAAAAAAAAGTTCCACAATCTCAGCGACAATCAATGTCAAAAACTTATCAGAAATATAGGTAAACTAGCTTCGCCCACGTGAATGTCAGAAATTATCATACGGGAAGGCGCTACCTGGTCAGAAAGGATATGTCCTTCCCCGGATGCCATCTCTCCCCTTGCCAAATTTTATCGAAATCCGTTCATGAAAGGGTAACACAGACAGAACTACTTTCGAATTTATAATATTAGTATGGATTATAGGTTTTTAGACAGATAAAGACTGAGAAAAAAATGCGAAAGCTCCTGAAAATACAGGAATTGCCCTTCAGATGTATTGAGCTGGATTTCCGAGGGCGAACTTGTGCCCAAATAGGATTAGGCTGTCTCGCAACCGTCGAGACTCGAGAGGCGCTAATACTGTTGCGAAAATCGTAGTGAAAATCGCTAGACGAGAAATTGCACTATGTTTACTGTTATCGTGTAAATGCTTATGACGGGTCTCGCTGCTAGAATTGGTATAGAGAAAATAGAGTTTCTTGCCCATTCTTCTCTATAGAAGACTTCGACGCTTTAGAATGGGCAACTAGCTTCATCTTGCTGACAGACCGACCCCTTGACAATTCAAAAGTGCCTGTAATTGGTTTATTTGAAATAAATGCTTTGAGTTGGAAAACGGACATTCACACCTTTGATGGTCGTGTTTTATGGTATAGTTTCGAAGGGACATGAGATGACCACATCCAAACTCTTTGCCAGCGTCTGTGTTCCGTTCCACATTTAACCAGTCTGCCTTCAAAGCAAGAGTGAACAGGCATCTTCTGGGCACACTCGTTTCATCATAGACCTCTTCAAGGAGAGGAGGTGAAGAGCAGGCCCATTCAGAAATACAAAAATAAAACAAATTGTATCGGAGTGAGTGCAAATGTGTACCAGTTTGTACGGAGCGCACGCATCTGCGACCTACAACTTTCGCCCACTCACACAGATGCAGCAAGACACGTGTCACGCTTCGAGAACTGAATTATATCAAAGTTTTTTTTTTTATTTTGAAACCATAGAAATGTTTCAATGTTTCTTACTGGTTACCATAGTCATAGTAACAATAGAATTTATTGATTCAAGTGTACGAAAAGTTTGCTTGCATTGTGTAAAGTTTCTGCCTTATAAAGGACTTGAAAGAAACACGTGGTGTTATGTTAAGACAGCTTTGAATGGGTGAAAAAATTGAATGTTACATTTCAGTCAGTTTTCACTAACACTAGGCGACACCTAAAGAAATGCCCATCACAGGTAGCTGTTGGATTTTCAGCACCAAAAGTTACAGTACGTTTTTATTTTGGCATTCATTTATTTAGGAAAACGGGCATATTGTCCTGTTCTATGCCCAATACATTTTAATTTTCGTGTTTGTTTTAAATAATGATGAAAGAACGGGCGACACACATTCTGTCCAAAGTTTTTGTGGGATGTAGGTACCTATTAGCTGCCCTTATCGCACTAAATGGATATTTTACGCAGTGGTGTAAAATTTGTTGTGGCGTCATCCCTCAGTATGCCGTCATGCTGGTACGGATGCCAGCAGGTCAAGCTACCCGTAACTGTCAAATTTTCCCAATCAACCTTGAACCTCAGTGCTTTAGCGATAAAGTTGAAAATCTATTAAAGAAATTTGACAGATTATAGTAGCTTGATGTGATGGCGTCTGTACCACGGTACAAGGACCTTTTGGCGGGTGCCAAAATCGGAACTAACGCCGCCATCTTATTTTGTCTATACAATTTCTGTGACAATTTCATTTTTTACCAAAACAACCCCCCCTCGATGTCATTCAGGCACCAAAAGATCCTTTTAACCCTATGTTTAGTATAACGTAATTAATTGTAATAATTAGAATCATATAAATTATATTTTTAAATATTAGAATATAAAAAAAAAAATATTTTTAAATATAAAAAACAGTAGCTGGTGGGCTACTATAAAATTTGCAGTGCCCTTGCATGTCTGTCGCAAAATGATCACTTCTCAAAATGACTACTGGTAGCAAAATGACATGAAATTTTAATGTATGCCTACTGTAGCGGTATCTACAACGCCACATGCGAACAACGCGTCATACTGACGTCACGCAAATCCTGCATCTCGCAAGCAGAGTTTAGCGCGCAATTAGCATAGATACAATTTCCCAACATCAATTGTTGGGCAGTTGCCCGCCAGACACAACACCCGTCTGGTCGGAGGATCCTCCCTTTTCTATGGAGGATGAGTGAACTTTACACCCTGTTTCTCATACCTCTATACTACTAAACAATGTTTCGTACATGTAATCAAATAAATATGCAATATATTTTATGTAGAGCGATTATAATGGATGGCTACGGGTGAACCAAGGCTGAGAAAGCAGCAGTATAATGTCTGTGTACTTATTATGCTTGTGTACACTGACCCTTACAATCTATATGAAAAGCATATTGACCAAAATGATTGGTCAAAAACTTTCTATTTTAATTCACAACCAATTTGAATAACAGGATAAGATGTTTTTTAAGACCAGTAAAATACAAAAAAAAACAACATGAATCATAATATTAAATCAGGTTGTGCAACAGACCTCTTTCATGTTGAAATAAGTGTGAAATTGCTGGCTGCAAAGAAATGACCTTTGACACAACTCAGCTGATTTAACAGTCAAAAGTCAAACTGTCACTAATAAACGTCAACAAAATTGTCAAAAAACCACAAAAAAAATTACAAACTTATTAAAATTATATGAAAAAATATTGAAATTTACTATTTTACTTTAAGATATTATGCAGTTGATATGATACAAGGTATGGTATTCATTTGATGTGTAATATAACATGAAGTACCTAGCTAAGTGAAGTAAACTTGAAAAACACACTCCCAGAGACTCGGGCTGGTTGGAATAGCTACAGACGGCCGCCATTGCCCACATACAATGGTCCACCTGAAGGATTAAGTGCGGAAACCAAACCCTCTAATTTTCAACACTCCCAAATCATAATTTAAACTAGAGTGCTTATCACTATAAAAGAGAAAAGTAATTTTAAGACTGAATCCGAGATAAACCCACTGACAATGAACTACATACATATACCTTAACATAATGCTTTTTTTTCCAACGGGATAGGCAGAAACTACGTCACACCAGATTTATTATCCAATCCTAGAAAATACACGCACAAACACAAATATCTACATTTACATCTGTAATTTGTATGGTGTACTTAATTAAGAGTATTCTATTCATTTCTTGCATAATTTTTGTCTGTTAAATCAACACCTAAATTGTTAAATTATTATCAATGGTGTGAGCAGAAAATCTACTAATAACAATCAGTTATATTTTTCAGCACAACTTAAGACACCCCATTCATATAAATAAGCTCTTAGAAGCTAGCTACTGTCGCGACTTCGTCAGGGTGAAATTTCTTTTTTTAACATAAAATATATCCAATGACACTCAACAATACTGTAGCTTCCCATTACTGAAAGTATTTTCAGAATTCGATTGTAGATTACCCGTCTCAAACGCACAAATTGTATTTTTCCTCTTTATAATATTAGTAGTAGTCTCCTTCTCACAGAGAGGAGGCTTGTGTCCCAGCAATGGGACCTTATAGGTTGATTATGATAATACTAGCAGCGCCCAGCAGTTTCACCCGCATAAGTATAAATCCCGTAGGAATATCGGGATAAAGAGAAACAATCCTGGTTATAAACTATCTTCATCAACCAAATTTCATCCAAATCCATTCAGTAGTTTTCGCGTGAAACAGTAACAAACAAACAAACAAACAAACAAACAAACAAACAAACAAACAACCATCCATCCATCCATCCTCACAAACTTTCGCGTTTATAATATTACTAGCTGCGCCCCGCGGTTTCACCCGTGTAAGTTTCAATCCCGTGGGAATATCGAGATAAAAAGTATACTATGTGTTAATCCTGGTTATAAACCATCTATGTGCCAAATTTCATCCAAATCCGTTCAGTAGTTTTCGCGTGAAACAGTAACAAACAAACAAACAAACAACCATCCATCCAACCATCCTCACAAACTTTCGCGTTTATAATATTACTAGCTGCGCCCCACGGTTTCACCCGCGTAAGTTTCGATCCCGTGGGAATATCGAGATAAAAAGTATCCTATGTGTTAATCCTGGTTATAAACCATCTATGTGCCAAATTTCATCCAAATCCGTTCAGTAGTTTTTGCCATCCATACAAGCTTTCACGTTTATAATATTAGTAAGATAAGTATAGAAAACACTAGATAAAATTCTAGGCCTGTGACCCATTAATTGTCTTTATCATGATTTTTATCTAATAAAAGATAAAAGAAATCAAATCAACTTCTTTAAACTATTATACTCACTGCATAAAAACAAATTGAGATCAATGACAAATGGTGAATCGCTTTTGAGGTTGTATTGTAGGCCTTCCACCTTTTGTTATGCTTAACTATTTTGCAAACTTGTCAATGTCAATGCTTTTCTTTTTAGTTATTTTTTTGTTACAATAAAAAGAAGAATTGAAATAGATGTGACCTGTTTTAAATTTTTTATTAAAATAAACCTTATCCGGCTCCCCTTATGCCAATTTATTTGTGGTTGGCACAAAATTTTCTTCCGTACTTCTCCATTAGTTATCATCTCGGTAATCACCCCCTTTCTAGCCCATATCATCTTTCACACAGTCCATCAAATGTTTCTTTGGTCTTCACCTACTCTTATAACCATCCACATTCATACATTTTCCTCATAGTTTTGCATATTAAATCCTATTACCATAAATACTAGACAGGAAGGAAGGAAGTAAGTATAGGTATTTTTTTTAAATTATTATGACGTGCATAAGAGATTCCGATATTCTATCTAAAGAATAAACAAATTCATTTATTCCTAGTAAATATAGGAATATAGGAATAGGAAGTTAAATGAAAGAAAAAATGTAAATAAAACGCCTAAATGCACACAAATTAGCCTAAGTAGGTACAGTCAATAATATAAAACAATTACTCTATTAGGAACTGATAAGGTAAGCTAAACTAAAGGAAAATGTGTAAATTACATGTAAATACTGCTTTTTTGCATCCACATTTAAATGTCTTTAGTCTCCGTCCTTCTGATGAATCATTAGAATAAATTAACTGTTGTCCGTTTCTTTGTTTTTGTGTGCATACTTTAGATCATATTGGAAACTGCTAGACTTGTTTCGAAAAAACTTTTCTCATGCGGTAAGGTTGATGAACTTTATAAAAGAAAACGCACCATTTGTTTATGTTATTAAGGAGTTAGTATAGGAATTAGAGGGTGATTATTTAGAACACTTTAATGTATTATTTAGAACACTTTAATGTATTATTGAACTATACATCAAAAATAAAATCAATAAACGAGGCAAAAGGAGTATGTAAGAATCGTAGAGACTTAATGAGTTTAGTAGCATATTTTGGAAAATACGTCAATCGCTTCATCAATTCAGTCAATAGCTAATTACGACTATACATTCACGCCTTCTCCCCATGGGGGTACGCAGAACTAAGACTTCATTCTAGTAAATTAATCCAAACTTTCTATTATTTTTCAATAATAGTAAGTATGTGTCATAAATCAAGTATTTATTGAAATACCTTGAATAATAAATTACTGGCATGATCAGTGAGAAAGTACCCTTGTAATTATTTAACCACATTAAGTATTTTTATTTAAAAAATATTGAAAATGTGGATACGCTTCATTGACTAAAGTAAATAGGTATGTACATGAAGTACGTTTTTATTAACATGTGCTACCTAACCTAACATAAATTAACTTAACTTGATAAGGCGTTTTTGAGGAAGAATCAATCTTTGTGGTTTGTTTTCAAATCTTGCGTTTTACATAATTATCCTGAACTTGAATTAGCCATTTACTTCCAAGTTTTATTTTAAAAATCTTTTCATAGTGTGTTTCTTTGAATTAAAGCTAAATGACTGTTTAGTATTGAGGTAGGTTTTGAAGGTTTTGTGTATATTATGAGTGACACAGTATCTTCGCCATTTCTAAAAAATTTATAGATACGTGAACCTACAATGCAACACATAAATAACTGAATTTTATAATAAATAGGAAACTAAACAAGATCACCAGACCCTAAGGTCAAATGTGGCTATTTTAAGCAACATGGCATTTCAATGTTATCTGTTCTAAAATCAAAATCATTTACCTTAAAATTCTGGCATAAAATAAACATAACATGATTTTGCAAAATCACACAAATGTTTACATCTTAAACTACACAAATGTCAGTGAAACACTCTTTGCAGTTACAGCTTCGTACGATTTATCTTAAATCTGACGCCAAAAACTCTCCATACCGAATGCCGTCACCGATAAGGACCAAAATAATCTCGGTTCTGTCAAACCATGTGTGAATTTCGAAATAATTTCACGTGACCGCAACAATTTCAGCTCTAAATTATGTACTCTACTGCTTCACTTAGTTCCAATACCCGTAATAACACGCGCACCGGCCAGATAACGGTTAATCCATCGTATCGCTGTACTTACAAAAAAACTGCAAAATACAATCGCGTTTTTAGGTTAGGTTTACGGAACCAGATTTTTGCATTTGTATTCACATTTTAACGTACAAAACACCATAATTATGCATTTTTATTGCTTTTTTTCATGAAATATAACGAGTTTAACACCAAAATGGGACGAATAAACAATGATTAAGCGAGATGAATCGCCCGCGCGAACCTAACCTTGATCACGGCACTGTGGTAATTTCTAGTTCAAGGTCTTATGAAAGAACTGAAAAGTCACATGAAGGCGTTACACAAACAAAACTGAAATATCATTGCGACCCGCACAGAAATCTATTTTAAGACAAACAACAGATGAAAAAAGCACTAACCTTTACAACCTCAGGTGACGGCTTTATCCATGTAATTTTTGTTGCGATATTCAAACACTTTTAACACAACAAACACAGCACGTAAAGCACAAACGTATGTTTTTAACACTTTCAAGATGCACTACGGTTAATTAAAAAAGGTTTTTCGTAAAAAAATTAACACTTTTCACGAAACATCACATGTTACGAACTTCACGACAGCAGAACTGTGTGTTGCCATAATTTATTTTACTACTTGTCATTGTTGAGTAGACATGTTTGATGAAATGATGACACACCAGCAAAGTACCTAATAATAAATCGATTAGAAAATTTTTAGTTTGAATTATATATTTTAATTTGACGTTCAAAAAGTGCTAATTCTCAGCCTAATTTGAATAAAAGACTTTTGATTTGATTGATTTGATTTAGTTTAATTTTTTCCCATAAAATTTTACGTAATATACATGCTTAATTGTATTACAGACTAGGTTTTTCTGGAATATAATATAATCAATGCGATAGTCAACAAAAACGTTAGATCTCATAGCAAGCAATGTAAATAGTACACTCAACTGAATCAACACTGACAATATTCGTAGGTCATGGTATTCATGACGAAATTATGTACGTACATGTTTTAGTTTTCTAACGATTGGTGTTACAATACATTACAGATATGACTACGTTATTAGTCATTGTAGCGGGATCGTCCGAAAGGGTTACCCTGGTACATAAAGGGCACACGGGTGGGTTTTAGACAGTAAGAGTCTGATGATTTCCTATCCTCAAAAAAAAAAAAAAAATTAGTTATTTATATAAATTAGTTATTTATATTTATATTATATAGCACGTATTTTTGTGATAATTATGAATTTATTTATTTATTGTTCTGTCTTTATTTTTGCTTGAAAAAATACAATCAGATATTCGATCATTCATATTGTTACAACAACAAGCATTCTATAAACTATGCAAGTTACATATACATATGTGCAAAAGTCGTTGCTTTTAATAAGTGAAAAATGTTACAGATGTCTATCGTTCAGAATTATGTTTCAATTGAGAGCAAGGAAGGTTTAGAGGTCATCAACGAAGAACAAGGTTCGCCTCCATCAGCATCATCTTCTTCTGTTCGCATGATTACCTCCACAGAAGCCGCAGACGAACTTCAAAAAGATTTAATGAAATGCATTTGTAAACAGAATGACGAGGTAAACATTAGTTGTAGCTAACTTTAGTACCTACCTACATTTATATTAATACTGTTTAACTGTTTTTCAGACATTCAGAGCAACGTTTAGTAACACATAAATGGGTTTATTTATAAACGATAGTGAAAGTTAAGTGACGTTAAACGTCAAAATGTATGGTTAAAAGTCCCTAATCACTACTTAACTTTGAGTAACGTTTATGATTTCGTAATCATAAACGTAACTCAAAGTTAAGTTAAAGGAATTAATAATTAATTAAATTATCTGCTGTAAACATAACCAAAACCATCCACTTGTACACCAAATTATTGTTTGCTGCAGTATAACACCCATCTATGTATTTACGTATGCCACACGTATGTGATAACAGAGCCAGTATAAGCTGGCCTTGTATTGAATCTCTGTACTTCGGTAGGCCAGCTCCAGGTCAAAGTGTTACCACTGACTTGCGGCCTACTGTACAAGTTTAATTATGACAGGTTTTTTTTTGCTTTGACATAGGCTTCAAAAGTGAAAATAGCTCCTTCACACGTTGAAGAGATTTTAAGGGAAAAGGAAATAGAACTGCGTGAAGAATATGAGAAGATATTAGAAAGAGAAAAGGAACTTATTAAGGATAGATTTAACTTCATTTTATCGTGAGCTTAAAAAACATTCATTATTTTGTATAACCTAGATTGTCAACCTAGATTCCAAACCATGCGGCTATTGTAGTTCTAAAATTGGGAATCTAATTTAATATTTATTTATAGCACTAAGTATGTGACCTAACCCCGCAGTTAAGTCACGCTCTTCTGTGACATAAGTAGTTCATTTTTACACAGAAAAAGGTGACTTACGTAAGACTTAATTAAGCGTGACTTAACTAAGACTTAATTAATGCACGTCATTTGACACAATTTCACGCAGTGTAATAATGGACTACTTAAGTCACACTTATCGTAATGTACCATTTCATTATTATACAGCAATGAACAAACTCGCGCATCTTATATGCTTCGAGAAGCACACAGAGAAAGGCAAGAAAAAATACATGCGTTACAAACACAATTGCAATGTAAAAACTTAGCAGCTTTAATGTATGTCATGTGTACAGAAAGAAGAAGAAGTAGAATCGAAAAACTGAAGATTATAGAAGGTAAATTATAACATTTTAAAATTTCTATTTGTGGTTAAAATTTTAAGAAGCCTTTTAAATCATCTGTCGTCTTTATACATCCTTATACATCATTGAAAAATCCCAAGAAATAATATTTTATAATTATAAGCAAACTAGCGAGTCAACTGTAGTATATTTTAGATGAACTGAAATCTCGATACCAAAATCGATTTAACCCCTGGAACTAAGCCGACACATCCCTAACAGACGCCTAGTGGGATTTTAATTTATATGGCAACTCAGCCAGCAATGGAATCACCACGCAGGTTTATTTTGTGCGTGAAACGAAGCAAAATCTCGCGCACTATTTTCACCACGATGGAACTTGTGGCAAATATGTGCTGTCTCTACTTTATCATTAATTAAAACGAGATAGAAAAATATTCACGCGGTTATTGACACTTGCAAATTATTTTTGACAGAATAGAATACGCCTACATACCGGCTCTGGGCAATGATCTTCCAATTGTTGGTAAAAGCTACATAAAATGGTTTTCTCACAGATTATACGAATTATATAAACGTTTTACATGACATACTGTCTCGAGGGCAAGAACTGATTCTTCATTTATCCAGAGGATACAAGACAGCGGCTAGGGTGGATCACGAATGGCGCGAAAAAATGAAAAGAGTTGTTAGTGAGGTAACCTACCTTGCCTGTCATTATTTCCTTCTAATGTTCTACTGACTAACGAGCCGGGACAAGGACATCACACCTAATTTGCGTTGATGCTGAATTAACTCCAAAATATTTAACTCGGAGCACCATGTCATGCTGTGTTTCCTTTCTCGCGTTTCTGACGTAAACGGTAACACATTCGCCGACTGACCGCCCCTCACAGACTGATAGCATGTAATGTAACACTAGGGAAGGTACGTATTGCGCAGGTTTTTATACCAGTTATTTGCTTCCAAGTTCGCACACCAGGTACCGAACCGAAATACTTGCAAGACTTCAAAGTATTTTATACGGCTACTCGCTCAACTACGTAGGTACTCAACTGCGTTAGTTTTTGCAAATGCGATCATGCTCCTTATCGGTAAGAGTCTACGGAACAATTTCGTATGCAAGTATTTTTTTACTTTATTGGTTTGTAAGTATTTATTTAAAAACGGGATTGTGCTCCTTATTTATAGGAAGTCACGGATCAATTTCCTATGCAAGTATTTTTACTTCCAACAGGGCTTTTGAATACGCGATTGTACGTACTTCTTATTTGTATGAAGTCATGGATCAATTTTCGATGCAGATAGAAAATACTTGAAAGTATTTCGAGCCCTGGTTTTTTAAGGTGGACGTACTTGGAAGCCCTGGTACTCGATTCTGCAAGTACGACTCTTGTCTATGTAACACGTTGCGTAGGCAACGAAACAGTTTTAGGAAAGTATTATTATTTTTATTATGTAATGGACGCGCGAATCTCGGAATTTGAGATAAGTAAGATTTAATAGATAAGTTGTAGTAGGTACACATAAAGCATTTTTATCTAAAATTGGTATCAAGACAATTCAAGGTTGCTCAGTCAAGAAACAACTAGAGTTAGATACAGAACTACAAGGATCATAGTGAATCGAAAAATTGTGAATTAGGTACCTACAACTAACCAATTACTTACAATATACCTAACGCATTATTTTTCTATAATATTTTTATCTGTCCATGACAAACCGACAATTATTGTGAGCTGCACCTTAATTGCGTAACACTATTATAAATCTCAATCTGAATCATTTTGAAGGATATTGCTAATCCATATGTCCGAAAAATGTGTCTGCTCAACAACGAAAATAACGCAGTGAATGTTGTTCAACTGTCAAAATGAAACCAATTGCTACTGGTAGTGAGTTACGTACTTAATTACCCCGCTGGTATCTTTGCATGCGACAGATCGGAGCTTGCGCTAATACTAAATAACTGCGGCAAATAACTGACCAACTTGGAAGTAGCGCTCGCAGGCCGGTGAGGCGGCACCGCTCGCTTCGCTCGCTCGGCTTGCGTGCGGTTGCTCGCGGTTCTACCCAAACCTAACCCATTTGGTCCGTGTGCCTTTACTTAGTTACTGGGACCAATTCAGCTACCGCCAAGAGCGACAAATCAGGCACGGTTCATAATTTTACGGGTAATAAAATCGGACAGTTTGTGAGTGAACCCTGTCGGTAAAGTGTAGATTCGTTCACAATTTGACGGTTTGACTTGCATATATTATAAACTATAGTAAATTAATACGTTTTATTGTAAACAGTATGATACAGTTCACAATTTATCGAGAGTTTACAATCTCACGAGATAGACAAGCTAACGGTGTTCACAATCATACGGTGACATCTTTTTGAGGCTACCTACTGCAACTCTGACTACCCCACAATAATTAAAATGAATAACCTCCATCCACCAGTTCATGGCTTTTATTTACCACTTCGCGGGAGGCGATCCCGAGACGAACCAGTACTTGATAGACCTGCCAAAGTTACTGAAGACCAAAGCACCCACAGAAATCAACCCCGACGAAGACCCCTGTGATTGTTATGATGACGAAAAGGATATACTACTCGAAGACAAAGGTTGCTATTGATTTTTGAAGTGAAAACTTCTTTCGCGGCGTTGTGCACTTTTGCTGTGATGGGTAAAAAAATGTTAAACTCGCGTCAGGACACGTGACCTGATCGAAAATTCGTAAGACGGAGCTCGCGTCAGGACACTTGACCTGATCGAAGATTCGTAAGACGGAGGGCGAGTACAAATGAATATTGTATTTTACCACATAAATGATAGTACTTTTATACTGATAATTAAAGCAATTCGTGCAAAAAATATTCCCTAACCATTCCAAAATATATAAATAAATATATAAAAATATTAAAAATTCACAACGTTAATATTCAAGTTTTCACTTCTGCCGGCACTCCCGGAGTGCAACCCGTTGATTTTTTTTTTATGTTTTCACTGTATTGTTGTATATTTTGTGAATTTTAGTGGAGCGACTAGCGACAGACCAACAGCCGGAGGGGTAATTGTGTAACACACTGACAGTAACAGTGGATTTAATTTTGACAGTTCAACAACATTCGTTGCGTTATTTATGCTGTTGAGCAGTTTTTTTTTTAATATATGAAGAAATGGATTCGTAATATCCTTCAAAATATCTCGGTGAGAGGCAGTGGGCTGTACTCCACCACGCTTGAACCCTAGTACACTAGACTAAATTTGTTGCGTATGACCTCTAGTATAACGCCTTTCAAGGAATACGTCGAGTTTCCCTGTCACCCTGTATATTAGAAGCATATCTTTATGTTTCCTTATTTAGATTTATTACTCTTGTGGCTCTATGGCTATGCGTACTTAGCCTTATGGAGCTTAAACACGCTCCGCGTTCCTACCATAATGAAGTTCCTACACTCCAACAGCTGCTACAGTTAAAGAATGGTGGGAAGATTTGGGCGCTGAAAATAGTCCATTCGTGGTGTTTGGTGACATGTGTGACTTTAACCCTGACCGACGGCGAGAAACCCTTAAACAAATTAGGGAGGCCTCGAGAATTAGGGCTCAGAAAACTGCGCCCACAGAGTGGAAGGAATTATGTATGTTGGTGACAGCTTTCTATCAGTATTACAGCCTGTAAATGTCCATTCGTGTGCATGCACGAGTGACACGCGCCGACGATAGAGGTAACAGCAGCGCGATTCTGTAACCATCTCACCGTGAAAACTTAGCGTGAAGTGAGCGTGGAGTGAGCTGTCATTCCAAATAATGGGGATTGACACTACTGACAACTCACATCAAGCTCACTTCACTTGAGTTTTCACGGTGAGATTTTCGCAGAATCGACCGGCTGCAACCGTCGACGCGTGTCGGTGCAATGGCAACAACATGCCGCTCGTGTATTTGAGCACCGTACTCAAATACACGAGCAACACGTCGACGGCAGCCGCCGCTTTAAGGACTAACCACACTTTTTCAGCTCTGTTCAGTTTTTGTCCATAGAAAACAACGATTTAGTATGGAATGAGTACGCATCCGTTCTGCTTTACGGATGCGTGCGCATTCCATTATTCTGATGTATAAGCTATTTTATTACTGTAAAGTTTCATCAAAATCCGTTCAGTGGTTTTTGCGTAAAAGAGTAACACAAAAACTACTGAACGGATTTGGATGAAATTTAGCACACAGATGGCTTATAACCAGGATTAACATATAGGATACTTTTTGTCCCGAAATTCCTACGGGATCGAAACTTATGCGGGTGAAACCGCGGGCCGGAGCTAGTTATTAATAATTAGTTCAGTAGGATATGCATTTTCAGGCTGATAAAGAAATAGTCAAATCCATTATAGCTTGGAAGAGTTTTAAACCACAATTAACTGTTTTTTTTTTCAGCCTTCAGGGATACGTACTACAAATCAAAGTGTATCCATTTGGATTCAATCAAGAATGTGTACCCAGATAAGCTTCCTGTGGCTGTAAAGTGGGAATGTACACATTCACCAGGAGACGGTGATTTCAGAACAAATTCTAAAATGGTATTTTAAAGCTTTTTAGTAAAGAGACAAGAGCAGTATTGGCCCAGTGGTAACGGCAGCGGGTTACGAGTTATAGCGAGGTTCGAACCGAGACAGGCGCTTTACTTTGTGTAAATTATTTCATCACCACTGCACTCAAAATGGTGTAGGAAAACCTCGTGAGGAAACCGACATATCCTAGAACCTAATAATACGAAGACATGTGACATCTACTAACCCGCACTGGGCTTGTGTGGTCGTTTACGGCCCACACCCTCCCCCCGAGAGGAGGCCTATGTCCCAGCAGTGGGAACATTATAGGCTGATTATGTATGTATAGAGACTTCGCAGCTAACATGTAAACCTCTCCGTGCACATCCTACGTAGAACTAGACGGACGACTTAATTGCTTATACACACTAGCGAAACGCGTCGACTACATAGACAACTGCATCCGTCGACACCCTTCGACGTGACGACGCCCACCGTCGACGCGGCGGCTGTTCTCGACAACGTGTTGGTCGTGTATTTGAGTACGGAGCTCAAATACACGAACGACATGCGACGTCGACGGCTGCATTTGTCTCTGTCATCAACGCGTGTCGCTCGTGTATATGTACACTGAAACGTTATGGGAATACGCTTATTGTGCGTACAGCTAAGGAGTTCTGGAGTGGTACCTACTTCCTGCCGGAGTCTGTGTATTCTGATAGTTGCGCCTCTGTAGTCAATTCACAGTTATTTGACCTCTGATTTTGCGTTAGTGTCAGAATCACAGTGATCTTTATTTGTCATGGTAATTAGGTCGCTATTGGGTTACTGCCATTGCCAAGTCTGTCAAAATTATTGTAATCTTCATTATCGTTACAATAAGCTTGGTGTTAGATTGCTGCTGTCAGAGGTAAAATAACTGTGAAAGCAAAACTAGGCAAGCTTGGTCTTGAAAATCTGTCAATTTGACAAATGTCTAGTAGATACGACCTGTTCTGGGTGAACCCAGGGTGAACCTGTCGCTAAATTGGCACTAAATGGACGCTAAATTACTCTAAAGAGTATTTTTAGATCATAATGATACTCAAGAGAGTTCTACTTAAAAGAGGAATAAGTTCGTAGCTTAATTTCATATTTATACATGTTATAGTCGAGTATGAGAGAGATGGACAAAGATCGTCACTCACTGGACGCCTGAAGGAGGACGTCGCCGTCGAGGTAGACCATGGCGAAGGTGGTGTGACGATCTGGATAACGCTTGCAGGACCAACATGGCAAAAGATCACATAGATATACAGTGCGGCGCTTTAATGGTGACATTAATTTAACACACGGGTAGGCCACCCGTGTGTTAAATTAATGTCACCATTGTAGCAGCACGTTGTATTTACTATTATTACATACCTTGCACTTATGTATAGTATCGTTGTGTAACGCCAGCAGTCCTTTGAGCGCGTGAGAGAGCGCGCGGCCGCAGCCGCTCGGGTGGCGACGAGCCCAGACCGGTGGCCGCGTCTGTAGACTCTTTACGGTCCTGTGATAAATAAACATGTTTAGATTACTCCATAACTCAAGTAGCGTATTTGGAAAAAAACAGCCAGGCTGAAGTGGGAGTGGGCCGGACACGTCTCACGAATGCACCCGGAGAGATGGGCAAAGATCGTCACCCACTGGACACCTGAGGGAGGACGTCGCCGTCAAGGTAGACAATGGCGAAGGTGGTGTGACGATCTGATAACGTTTGCAGGGCCAACATAGCCAGAGATCGCACAAGACAGGGAGATTTGGAAGAAAAAAGAGGAGGCTTTTGCCCAGCAGCAGCAACATAGAGTGCAATTAGCTTATAATGTAGAGCGAAGTTTATACTGATCAACAAAAGAGGCGTCTGCGTCGGTTGTTTTTCATATGTTGGAACATTTTCTCCTCAGGAACTCAACAAAAAAGTCCCATTGGAACTCCGCCGACCAGTGAGTAAAAACTTCGTTCCATTTGTCGAGTATTTTTTAACCGTGTTTTGTCTTGTCTCTTTCTAGTCAATCCCGCCCTATAATCGACAAGCAAGTATGGACTACCGTGGCAATATGGGCTCTATTCTCAAGATCATGTGAGTCCTTCTTACTAGCTTATCTCGTGTATCGTCCTGCCCTCATCCCATTAAGGGGGATGCGCTAAGTTAGCTCGCTAAACTCAAAGGACATCATCATTGGCGTAGTAGGGATTTTGTCAAAGGGGGGCAACCTTCAAGCTGAATTAACCAGTCATTTAAAAAAAGGGTCTTGAACTCTTGACAGGGAGACAGATGGGCGGACAGACAACGAAGTGATCCTATAAGGGTTCCGTATTTTTCCTTTTGAGGTACGGAACCCTAATAAAAAGCGGTTAAACAGTTAGTAATTATTCAATGCTGTTGATTTTTCTAGGATGGGTAAAGAAGTTTCTAGAGTGGGCATTGTCCACCCCCTAGCTACGCCCATGGACATCATTCATTTCGTACCCAAAATATAAAGTACCCGCCAGAAATAAAGAACAGAAGGCCAATTTTCGTAAGAAAGAAAGAAAAAACATTTATTTAGCACAGACTAAAAAACACACAAAACACCAGTAATTTAAAACGTTCAAAATCTAGTCGCAGTCTCATCTCGGCGACACACAAATGTCAAAAACTTGTCAAAATGTAGGGAAATTAGAAGTATTTTTTGACAGATTGAGACAGATCAGACTGTGAACGTTCTTTTAATTACGAGAATTGCCCCTCTGTTTTCTTATGGGAAACTAGCCTTTGCCCACGACTTCGTCCGCGTGGAATTTTGACCCATCGCGTCGCGTCCCATCGCTCACACGTGCGACGCGCGACGCGACGGTGCGACTACTTCGTTTTCGCTTAATGTTCATTCTGACTTGTTTTAATTTTGCTCGGCTCCTCCTAGTAGCGTGATGTTGGATAGCTTATAAAGAATTGAGCTACCAAATGCAATAAGAATTTTTTAAATCCGACTGGTAGTTCTGGAGATTACCTTCTACATAAATACAATAAACAAACAAACATACTTCTTTATAATATTATATTATATTATGTATATTATATTATATTACGAGTAGTATAGATAAAATCATGAACATTCTTCTAATATTACCACGAAAGTCTACAAAACCTGGGCTCTGGCTGCTATTTGAGTTTGAAAGTACCAAAATAAAGTACTTACCAAAAACATATCACTAACGTTTGGTTGATTTTTGTTCGCAAGTAATTACAAGGCTGCATTACTAACTAGTTGCGTGGGCCAATATAACCACCACGTGGAGCCCTGACACAGTTAGAAGGCGTCGCGGCAGACCCCGTGAAAGATGGCGGGACGAGCTGAACAAAACAAACGAGCAGTGGTCTATTTTAGCCCTGGATCGAAAGAGCTGGAAGTCATGGGGAGAGGCCTTTGCCCAGCAGTGGGATGATGGAGGCTAACAGTAACAAATGGCGAGTAATAATTCGGTTCTCTCCAGAGTGGCGTGCCACCCTAGGTGTCACGTCTTGGTTGTAGTTGTCTATAGTCCGTTAGTGGTGTACGCCCATAGAAGGACCTTCCCCGAGACCCTATGACCAAACGCAAATATGGGATACCTCGATTTAGTCAATGGCGCCGATTCCCTTGCTCACAAACTAAACTAAATTTAAGATCAGTGCATATTTTTCTTTCTATTTAATTAAGAAAAGGACAGAAGATAAATATTAGTTTAGTTCTGTCAAATTAAGATACTCCATAGACAGTTTTGACGTGATTAAAAACATGGCGACTGAAAATACGTCAATTTACGTCAGCGCTGACTAATTTGACAGGACTAAACTAATATTTATCTTCTGTCCTTATCTTATTGAAATAGAAAGAAAAAGATGCACTGAACTTAAATTTAGTTTAGTTTGTGAACAAGGCAATCGGCGCCATTGAAAGGAAGCGGATATGAATATTACCACACGATTTTTGAGGTCATCAGATAATTTAAAGCTTAAAATGCCAATGAATTCCACTACATTCTTCGACAAATCCTTTTCTACGCTCGTTTATGGATGCATTACCTTCAAGGCTTCAAATAAAACGCGGGCAATCGTTAGCTGTATTTAAGAGACTCGTGAAGGAACACTACTCTTGTTGTTGTGATCTGGTTTCCGTAGCTGCAATCATCTGTAGTCGTCATTTATTTCCGTTTCTTATGTATAGGTATTTATTTATGTATCTATTTATATATGTAATTTAATTCGATTCTTGATGTGTGTTTTAAATCGCTACAGTTGCTTTGTTATTGCATTATTTTTATCATCCATAATTCTCAATTAATTGCAGTGATAAAAATGTAAAATCTAAATATTGCATGTGTTCTTAGCCTGTAAGTAATTGTTGCACTATAAATGTATATCGTGTACTTCTAAATGAAATGAAATGTGTAAACTTGTAGGCTGACCTATTAATTAATAAATATTTAAAGTATTTTCTGGTATACAATAGAGTATATATATATATAAATAAATTACATTAAGGGCTGATTTTTCAATCATCTGGTAACATTATTTATGGAATAATTTTGAAATTTTGACAATTTTTTTACTTACACAAAAACTGTCAAACGTCAATTTTATTCCTCGAATAAAAGTTATCTGGCGATGGAATAATCAGCCCTAATACTAGTAGGTACAGACCACATCAAGTTACTACAATCTGTCAAATTTCTTTAATAGATTTTCAACTTTATCGCTAAAGCATTAAGGTTCAAGGTTGATTGAGAAAATTTGTCAGTTTCGGGTAGGTTGGCCTGCTGGCGTCTGTACATACAATACAAAACTTACTTAGACCAAAACCCTAAAATTAGCTATAGTTAATCAACACACTAAATACGTTCCTGTGGTTTCGCCAGATACTGTAATAATTCAACCAAGGAACAATACGAAAGAAATACATTTATTTCATTTAAAAGCTGATTTTTCCATCGCCAGATATATTCGAGGAATAAAATTGGCGTTTGATAATTTTTGTATCGAAGAACAGGCGATGGAAAAATCAGCCTTATAAGGCACACAATATAATATATATCAGATTAAAAAAATCAAATAAAAAGTGTTAACTGCGATGTAATAAATTAGCACGAACAACACATAAAACGATATATGATTTTGAGTACACTATGAAATTATATAAATTGATTAAAGTGGTCACTTACCAAATATCGCCGAAAAGAGATTTAGATCACTTATCACAAGAATATCACCGCGTAAATTATTGATTTCGCCTCCGACAACGTTCTGTCACTCTCCCTGTCCGCTGTCACACTGTCTTCCTCCAAGTCCCACAACAAACTGCCCTTGTTATATCCCCACATCCTAAAATCACCACAGCCGCAGCCCCTTCCCGAGTTTCTTAGAAAATCGACTTAAAACGCCTTTTGTTTATTTGTTCATCGTTTCTCAATTGATTGTACGAATCGGTCCTGCCGCCTCATTTACGATAGGTAGCCACTTTACTTTGTGTAAATAACATTAAATTTCATTGCCACTGAAAAATGCTTTCTCGGCCGGGCATGGCGCACGTAGCCGTTTCATTAAATTCCTATTTCGATCTACTTTTTAACCCCCGACGCAAAAACGACGGGGTGTTATAAGTTTGACGTTTCGAGGTGTGTGTGTGTGTGTGTGTGTATATGTCTGTCTGTGGCATCGTAGCCCCCGAACGGATGCACCGATTTTAATTTTTTGGTTTGAAAGGTGAATTTGTCGGGAGTGTTCTTAGCTATGTTTGATGAACATCTGTCCAAGATGGCCGCCGCCACAAAATGGCGGATTACATATGTTATCACAACTCCCTCAATATGGGTATCAAATGAAAGGGCTTAACTAGTAGAATAATATACACTATGATAAATTTCAGATCCAAGATGGCCGCCACCACAAAATGGCGAATTACATTTTTTTTTCACAACTCCCTCTATAAGAGTATCAAATGAAAGGGCTTGACTAGTAGAATACTATACACTGTGATAAATTTCAAATCCAAGATGGCCGCCATCACAAAATGGTTAATTACATTTTTTTATCACAACTCCCTTTAAATGGGTATCAAATGAAAGGGCTTGACTAGTAGAATACTATACACTTTGACAAATTTCAAATCCAAGATGGCCACTACCACAAAATGGCGAATTACAAACAACCTGATTAATTAATACCAAATTACTTGAATCTTAAAACGCAAGAAAATAAAAGAAATGAAATAAGTAACAAGGAGTCCCTACAAAAAGCATGAAATAAAAAATTAAATTAAATATTTAAAAAACCCCCGACAACGTAAAACCCTATAAAAAGAAAAAAATAACCTTGAAATTATGACCCTACGTAAGTACGTATGAAATTTTTTGATTAAATTTTGTCCTGTCGGGGGACCGCTACTATTACACTTAAACAGAACGTTTGGCTAATAATTAGAGCGGGTTAATTTTTTCGAGTCAATTCACCATTGAAATATATTCAATGGTGAATTGACTATAGACTGGTTGTGTTCTGAATTTCCGAAGGGAAGCCGGTGGGAAGCGGCTTGTGAGAGCGCCACGCGCCTGGCCTATACGTAGTCTAGCAATTTATCCCCTTGTATCATCATCATTTACCGGTAAGATGACCACTGCTAGACATAGATCTCCCCAAGCATTAAATTCATTTATTTGCATCACCACCGCTCCTAAAACGGTGAAGGAAAACATCGTGAGGAAACCGGCATGTTCTAGAACCAAAAATTCGAAGACATGTGACATCTACCAACCCGCACTAGGCTTGGTATATTACAGCCCACTCCCTCTCGAAGAGAGAAGGCCTGTGTCCCAGCAGTGGGAACATTAAAGGCTGATAATGCGGTCTATAAAGCTCGCCCCCAATTATACGGGACTCGAACATAACTGGCGATAGCGTCACCATGAAAATCTGCACCATAATTGCGAAACACACAATCAATCTCAATCTGAATCATTTTGAAGGATATTGCTAGTCCATTGCTTCATAAGTTTGAAAAAGGTTACCTTCATAAAGTCTGCTCAACACGTAAATAACGCAATGAATGTTGTTGAACTGTCAAAATGAAACCGATTCTGATTGATTGTGTGTTACGCAATTAGGGTGCGGGTTAATATATTTTTTGTGTAGAAAACCTTGTAGAGATTACCCCGTACATACAAACAAATTATAGCTTGCTTAAACTATGCGATCGGCATAGTTTAAGCAAGCAAAAGATCGACAGCCGATCGCATAGTTTAAGCTTGAATCACAAAATAGGTATAGGCACTTATTATTATGACAGTGTTTATCTTAGGGCAACAAATAGGTACATACCATAATAAAGATAATAACCATTTCTAGAAAGCGGCCAGATGTGTAGGCTTACGGCGCTCGGGAATTTTGGGTCACGTATTGTATAAAATTTGCTTATTGCCGAGCTTCGTAGTAAAATTAATTGTTTTATTACTTAGTTTCTTTTGTTAGTCGTAACAAACAAGATTATTACCTGCGCCTATTCATAGAAATATCCATTTCTGAATAACCTTTTTAGGGCAGATTTTTTAATCCTCTGATAACTTTATTCGAGGAATAATTTTGAAATTTTGTCAGTCATTTAATACAAAAACCGTCAAACGTCAATTGTATTCCTCGAATAAAAGTTATCTGGCGATGGAAAAATCAGCCCTAAATAGATTAAAGTTTGTAGTTTTGACTATTAGTTATTCTGTGGTTTTGTGCCGACATTTTTATCCGCACCAAATGTGTTTACACTGTTTTTTTAATAAACAATAGCGTAGTAGTGGTAAACTGAGGGAGAAACTGACGCTACTGGGGCATACACAATTTTACTTTTAATTATGCTTGTCCAAGTATAGTAAGCAAGCCCGGTTAAGCAGACGACAACCTCATAGGTTGCACTGCGAGATGCAATTCCCAAAAAAAAAACAATTATAGTTAGTTCCTATTCAGATTTAAGGGGCAATTCTCGTAATTTTAAGACCGCTAACTCTTTGATCTCAGTCTCAATCTGTCAAAAAGACCTCTAATTTCGCAGTCATTAGTTTATCGCCGAGATGAGACTGCGACTAGATTTTGAACGTTTTACATTATTATATCATTGCCCCACACTAGGAATTTCTCCTGTATCGTGGGTGCGTTTACAAACATTTAAACTCACATACACAAACAGCCAGACCCGGAACAACTACTTGTAGGCCATACAAATACTTTTTTTATATGTCCGTTTGGATTGAGGAGCCACTTCAGATTTTAAAAGGAAACTCTCCCCCTTATTTAGTTGTAAAAAAAATATATTTGTATGCCAAATTCTGAAATTTGTAGTAAAATTAAAAGTGGCTCCTCAACCTAAACATCTGAATTGAGGAGCCATCTGGAACACGGAAAGTGTTTAATAAATATTTTTGAAAATTATGGATTATTAGTACTAATTGTGTATAGTGCCTGCTAAAAATCTGAGTCCAGTACTGTTGATATTCAAGAATATACAATGCTTTTAATGTGGATCCTCAATCTATACATAAGAGTGTGAATTTCCATGAAAGTAATTGGTCAATTTATATTCCATTCCCAAAAACATTTAGAAGTGTGTTCGAATTTGTAGCATATGAACAAAGTAGTAAAACTGAGTGAATTTAGTAAATAAACGCATTTTATTTGGCTCCTCAATCCTGACGTTACTGTACCTACCTGAGATCACAACGGAAACAAAAACCAGAGACACTATCATTATTTTAACATGTCTACTAAATATACAGGGTGACAGGGAAACTCGACGTATTCCTTGAAAGGCGTTATACTAGAGGTCATTAGCAATAAATTAAGTGCAGTCAACTAGGGGTCAAAACTGGATGGTTACCGAGCTGTGTCGGTTCTTCGATTTTTTTGAAATTTTCTGACTTGTTACCAAAAACAATAAATTATAAGAAAAAACTACTCCACTCCAAACATTTAATTGATACTTTTCTGAAGGTTGAAAAACGGGTGATCATTTAAAAAAACTGCTTGTAAAACTTACATAATCTTAGAAATAAAAGGTCTTTAATAGCAAAATTTTAATTTTTTACCATCCAGTTTTGACCCCTAGTTCACTAGACTAAATTTGTTGCTAATGACCTCTAGCATAACCCCTTTCAAGGAATACGTCGAGTTTCCCTGTCATTCTGTATATGTGCAGATCAACATTGTATACACATCTATTCGGTATCTGAAAAACAAATTACTTTTCGATATTCCTTAAGAAGTCGCTATTAAGGGTGACCATGTTATATGAATGAAACCAGGACGACTAGTCTTTGGAATTTAATTTTTAACAAATCGACAATATCGAAATATAGGCATGTACAGAGGTTCTTCATGTATGTTTTAGGTATTTAGTAGTCAATTTCGACATAAGTTAAAGAATGAATTAATATTGGTTGGTTGGTACTTTTGCGAATTTTACAGTGAGAATCATAGTCGTCGTAACAAAACTTCTTATCCTTCGTTGGGTAGTAACATTTGTAGTGGCCTACAGCGTCGCTAATTGCAGGATAAATTAACACATATTAATGTATAATTATGATATGTACTTGAAATCATTATAGATTCTGGTACCTCGTTTACTCGAAACTTCGTACAAAAATTTAGTTCAAATGAAACTGTGTTTGATAGAGTATATTTGCACACTGTTTGGTGGTTACAAGACGTACAAACATTTTTTTCTTCTGCAATACAAATTGTATCTTATAAACTTTGGATTACCCCCAAAGCTACCCCCAAATAATGAGATGAAATAAAATAAAATATATTTGTGTTTTTAAAAGCCACGAAACGATTTTTTTTAAACATAAGTTGTTCATGGACACCCTTTTTTTTTTTTCTGGGTGGGGAATCATCAAATGACTCCTCCCGCTCTGGGCGGAGCAGAAGGGAGTGTCAGACTTTTACTGACTAAAACCCACCCGTGTTCCTTCAGTTGCCTGTGCCAGGGGCCACGGTATCTCTTTCGAACAACCCGCAGCCCCGGCGGCTTCATGGACACCCTTCAAAACAATTTGTCAGGAAATTAAAGGATAGCTAGTAACTTTGTAGATATTTACTTTTTTATGGCAGGATTATGATTAGAGGATTAGATATGATTATTATATTATACGTTCAATTAGTATAAATTTATACAAAATGAGATGTTTTATGTTCCAAATTTCGTCACAAGTATAAGTAAGTAGATTAGAGGCAAATCTATTTCCCGAAGTATCTCAATTGAGGAGCCAGTTAAAAAGTGTCATATCTCCCAGTTCACTCATTTTTAATTACTAAATCTTGTCCTACAAATTTAATATACTAACTACTAAATGACGAAGAAATTGCGCATTAATTGAACTACTGCTTCTTTGAAAAATGACGAGCCGTATGTATGGTCGGAGGAGCCACATATAATGTATGGTAACTTACTTAATTTGAATACAACCGAGCTCAGATTTTGTCTACTAACTATATACTCTCAAATGCTACAAAATGATACCAAATTATGAAAAATTTTAATCCATGATGTTCCTAGTTCTGACGTGGCTCCTCAATACAAACATTTAGATTGAGGTGCCACTTTTATGTTCATATAACTTTGATGTATTATAAGTAAGTACTACAAAATCGAGGATCGATCCAACAAAATTTTTAAAGTTATATACTACTAAATAAGAATACAGTGCAACCTCTATAAAAAATCTGATGGGAACAAGTAAATATTCGTTATATATCAAGTAATTCGTTAAACTGAGGTTTGTTATATTGAGGTTAGGTTAGTCTAAAATTTGTTATAAAGAGGTAAAACCGTGTCGAAACCATCGCGACTGAATCACATACTATTGGGAACGTTATATGTATAAAGGTTTTAGGTTTCCAAAATACGTTAATTATAGGTTTACACTTTTTTTTAATACCTAGTTGAAAATTCGTTATAAGGAGGTTGTTCGCAAAAAATTCTTCGCAATGCAAGGGTATATTTTACATTGACTCTTATGGACAATCCAAGGGGATTACGAAGTATTCGTTAAATCGAGGAATTCGTTATATTGATGTACGATACATTAAGGTTGCACTGTAGTATTAATTTCATTAAAATACAACAAGTGGCTCCTCAATCCTTACGGATATAAATTATTGCCCGTCTGGTACCTACAAGACAGTAGGCTGAGTAGACTTCAGTACTCGCTACCTTTGACAGTGTATTTTCATTGAAGTACTTCCACCGTGGTCCACCGTCCATCTTCACAGTGACTAGTGTCCCGTCGTAGTGTACTGTCCACTCTCCAATCCAGCGCACTGTGCGACCCATCGCACAAAATAATAAGTTTAGATGCGCCTTTTTTTAACCGACTTAAAAAAAAGGAGGAGGTTCTCAAATCGAATGTATTTTTTTTATGTTTGTTACCTCAGAACTCCGTTATTTATAAGCCGATTAGCAAAATTCTTTTTTTATTTGTAAGGATATACCTACAGATTGGTCCCATAGAAATTTCATCAAAAACGGTTCAATTCAGTAGTTTGTTTTTTAAACCAAAATTACTGGTAAAAAATTACAACTTATAACTTCTTTGCAAAAATAAAACAACCGACTTCCAAAAAAGACACTACTTACAAAGTGAAAAATAACTTTAATTTCGGAAGTTGGTGTCGTTGGGGTCGCATTTTCGTTGTTTGCCACCGACTTCCGAAATTAAAGTTATTTTTCACTTTGTAGTGTCTTTTTTGGAAGTCGGTTGTTATGATACTCTAGTTGCTAATCTCTAGTGAAATAAACTAATTATCCTTATACGTGGACTTATTGTAACCAGTGATCTAACACACGAGATTTCACTGCATGGCGACCCTATAATAGGTGTGATTGAGACGCGTGATCCCACACAAGGCTAAAATAGTAGTAAAGACACCTTCCAAGATATAAATATAAAAGGATAATAAACGTATTATATAAATCCTTATAACAGCCTTTCCTTTGGTGTTCCTCCATTAACCCTAACCGGATTACACATCAGAAGGCCGATTGCCATAATTAAAAACCTTCAAAATCTAGTCACAATCTCATCTCAGCGACAATCAATGTCCAAAACTTGTCAAAAATGTAGGGAAATTAGAGGTATTTCTGACAGACTGAGACTGAGATCAGACTGTGAACGTTCTTAAAATTACGAGAATTGCCCCTCTGGTTTCCGCTTCGGGGAATAAAGCCAATACATGCGTGGTGTTATGTGATTGCAGCACTTCTGGACCGAGTACAGCTCCTGTGCCGGCTAAGATGAAGCTCCTCGGCGCCAGGGATTCCATGGAGATCACTTCAGCCACCAAATTGGTAAGATTTTTTATTATAATTTTGAAAAATAAAACACGTAACTACTGCAATCTGTCAAATTTCTTTAATAGATTTTCAACTTTATCGTTGAAGCATTAAGGTGCAATGTGGATTGGGAAATTTTACAGTTTCGGGTGGCTTGATGTGCGGGGGTCTGTAGGTAATATAGCACGGTGTGAAATTAGCGAAGGTGCTAAACGCCGGAGGGTGTTAAAGTCACACGTATTGGATACTATTTTATAACTCGTGTGACCTAAACCCGCACTTACATAAGTCACACATTTCAGTTTAAAAGTTTAAAAATGGACTAAGTACTTAAGTCACAGCAAAGAGTGACTTAGATCACACAGTGCTATAAAAGTTGTTCTTTGTTTAAAATGTAATCATCACTACAAGGTTCTTTTGACGCGTGGCCAAAATAGGAACTAATGCCGCCATCTTGTTTTGTCAATGCAATTTCTGTGACAGCACAAAAAATGTTTACCAACAATGCCCTCTTGTCAATATCATTCAGGCGCCAAAAGATCCTTGTACACTTTCACAGTTATTTTACCTCTGATTTTGCATCTTGATCTTTTTTCTCAATTCAATAAAGTCTCGGTTAGGTTGCAGCCATTGACAAGTCTGTCAAAATCGTTGTGATCTTTATAATCGTCACAATAACGTTGCTGTTAGGTTGCTACTGTCAGAGTCAGAGGTAATATAACTGTGAAAGTAATGTAGCACTTTATTTGGTATACAGGCAGGTAACTTACAACAACTTTAAGGCTGAGTACGCACTGACAGATGGCTTGCTTATCGCCTAGAAGCTAGCGAGTCACCTTGCGAGAAGCGAAGTGGAACGAGCTCTCTAGAATTTTCGCAACTGGCTCAACTGCGCGTTTGGCGCTTGCGCTAGTCGCCTAGCATTTATCGAAGGACGTTAAGTCACTTGGATCTAGACGCTAAAAAGCCACCTGTCAGTGCGTAGCGTACGGAGCCCTAGGAAATGTTATGAATTGTGCTGAGTTGTCAATAGTTTTACATCACAGTATGTCACAAGCTTAAAAAGTTATGAAGTGCGCACACAATAAAAACCGGTTAAGTGCGAGTCGGACTCGCACACAAAGGGTTCCGTACCACAAGGCAAAAAAAGTCGAAAAAAACACGACGACTGTAAATTAGAACTGTCTACCTATTACCGTACGTCGTGTCTACCTATTACGGTTCATGAGATACAGCCCGCTAACAGACAGACGGACGCACAGACTGACGGACGGAAAGACAGAGGAAGCTTGGTAATAGGGAGCACACTAAAAATGAATATGAAATATTACCAGTGTAGTAGAAATACTCGTATATCCATATTTGCCTGTATACCAAACAGCTTGTACGACTGTAGACAATGTTTTCAGCGGAGCTCGCTTAAACCCCAGGACCATGAGAGCGTTCCACCGGAAAGTGTGGTCCTTAACATCGGGAGGAAACGAGTTAGTTCCGTTTTAAAATAATCACACCTATTGCACGAATAACTGCTTACTGAAAACAACGTAACAGAATGATCTAGTTCACAAAATTAATTTTCTTGTGTAGCGTTTCATAGCGCTGTATCCGACGGATGCGGGGAGCACTGAACCGATCGAAGTAGAGGTGCTTGGGAGAGGCCTATGGCCAGCAGTGGATGCCTTTCAGCTGAAATGATGATAATGATAGCGCTTTTGGTTGCTTTTGTACCAGAGATGTGCTATGCAGCTATGCTGCGAGGATGTGAAAGCTAAGCTACGAAACTGTGCGACCGTTTCCACTAATGCTAAGCTGTGTAGCGGAGCGGCAAGATGTGCTATGAAGATGCGCCGCCATGGGGTAGGGATGCGCCGCCTCGAGCTATGCAATGCACCGATAGTAGGGAAGGCACAGGGAGTACTCTCAAAGTCAAAGTCAAAGTCAAATCATTTATTTCAAATAGGCACATAAAAGGCACTTTTGAACGTCAAAAATAAAATTGATTCTAGTCGCCCCTTCCAAAAGGTAGTTTTCGTATGGAGAAGAATGGGCAAGAAACTCCACCGTTACTCTTTTAAAATGTTTTATTATATATTGCATACATTATTTATATAATTATATGTGAAGACGAAGCACCCAAAAATAAAATTACTATACCACAATAGGTAAAAGAATTAAAATGGATAAATGTAACCATGACATATAGATCAACTATGTGATAGATACATGGTGCTCACATATTCACAAACATTCCAAACGTAGACGATTTTCATAAATAAATAAGGAGTAATAAGTCCGGGTGTGACCCCAAGTAATTACAGAATGTAAATCAATGTCAAAGAAAAAAAAAGAATAAATTATACAATTACATTAGCAACCAGTTTGATTTTGTCTAGACTCTAGAGATTGTCCTATGGAGCAAGACCAGCATGTTTCCAAGCATTCTTATCTTGGATATAATCCTCTAATTTGTAATATCCTTGCTTACAAAGTGTAATTTTAATATAAGTTTTAAATTTTCTTTCATTTAATTGCAATATTTCACAAGGTATTTTGTTGTAACATTTAACACATTGCTCTGCGCATAGCTACACCACTTGCGGCCATCCATAGCACGCATCCATAGCACGCATCCATAGCACACATCCATAGCACGCATCCATAGCACGCATCCTTCCATATAAAAAGCATATCTTAGTTAAATCCGTTTCCACCAGTGCTAAACTATGTGCACCAATGAATATGATTATAAAAAGCATATCTTAGTTGAATCCGTTTCCACCAGTGCTAAGCTATGTGCACCAATGAATATGATTGGTGGATATCAAACGCATCCATAGCAACGTAGCATAGCACATCTCTGGCGGAAAAGCACCCTTAAGGGCGGGTTGTTTCATGTCCACTTGACGCACGCGTATACGTCAAAAATGGCGCTAACTATCGTCAAACCAAAAAAAGCGTTGTTTCAAATTACAATTACAAAATTATTGCCTTGCCGTACGTCAAATAATAAAGCGTACGTAATCGTTATCATTTGACGTACGTATGTTACGTTAACCAAACGTTTAAAACAACCGGCCCTAAACAAGGTTATTTTAACGCGTGGCCAAAATCGGAACTAACGCCGCCATTTTGTTTTTTTTCAAGTGATATTTGACAAAACAATTGCACAAATGTTTACCAACAGCGCCGCCCTGTCAACGTCATTCGAGCGCGAAAATATCCTTGTTTTAGAAGACCAGCTCCCTAATTGCGTAACACATTATCAATCTCAATCCGAATCATTTTGAAGCATATTGCTAATCCATTGCTTCCTATGTTCAAAAATTTGTCTGCTCAACATCGTAAATAACGCAATGAATGTTGTTAAACTGTCAAAATGAAAGCTATTGCTACTGTTAGTATGTTTCGCAATTACCCCGCAGCCGCATTAGGTACAATGAACCTCAAAAAATATAAAATTTTACTTTCGTTGCGACCGAAGTTGTTCCAGACATGTTTAGATAACTATCTATTATTTTCATTTACCGTTTACTGACACAAAAACAAGTTGTAAAGACGAGTTATCAATAACCATTTTTATCTGTAACAAGAACAACGTCGGACGCAACGCGCCACGATGCAACGTCGTATCGTGTGTGAACAGATTATTAATGAGGTATTAGCTACTGCACCCTAATTGCGTAACACACAATCACAATCTGAATCATTTTGAAGAATATTGCTAATCCATTGCTTTAGATGTTCGAAAAATTCGTCTGCTCAACAACGCAAATAACGCAATGAATAGTGTTGAACTGTCAAAATGAAAGCTATTGGTACTGATAGTGTGCTAAGCAATTACACCGCGGGTACAGCTCGATTCAAATTTTATGGCGGCTCTGAAGTGCGCTACTCGCTGCGCAGTACCTCACCCCTCACCCCCGCTGACACGTGAATTTGTTACTGCGCAGCGACTCGCCTCATGTTCCGAACCGCCGTAAAGTTTGAATCAGGCTGTAGTACGTAGGTACTCTCATACAGCCTTAATATCCTCTTTTTAATGCTTATTTTGTTCCTAACAGCCATCGGTATTCGTTGAAATCGATGATCCAGATGATGAATTTGAGCGGACGACGTAATTATTTTACTTTATAATAAAGTTTAGCACAGGGAGAGAACTTTCTCTCTTCTGTGGTTTAGCGTACTTAAGTACTACCTCTACCCACTCTAGAATTCCGAAAAAAAACATTACTAAGTGAAAAATTACTTTAATTTCGGAAGTCGGTGGCAAAAAACGAAAATAAAATAATAAAAGACAAAGACACCCCGTTTACTGTTTCTATTGGAAGCCAGAAGTTTTTTTTTTTAAAGTTTTTAAGAATACTGTTCAGCCAAGCTTAATTTACTTAGCAAAGTATTATCTTGCCCTTACTATTGTAGTGTCGTAAGCAGTAAGTACCTATCTAATCTGTATTTGCGAAATATTCGCCAAAAATGTAAACAAATATGAGTTTATGGAAAAATAACTTTAATCCCTACATAATAATGTTCAGTTTACGCTACAACTTCAAACATTTTTATAACTTTTTGAATAGTGCTAGTCACTCTGAAATCAACTTAATGACCATTAAAATAAAGTTGATATTGGTTTAACTTGAAATAACGTCAATTTGAAACAAATAAAATTTGAATAAACGTGTTAGCCCTTTGTAAAGGTTGTCGTTCAAAGATTGCTCTTAGCGATAAGACCGCCCATTGTATCACCCTTTGTAAAATGTCAATTTTTCAATTTTTTTTGTCTGTAATTCAAGTATATGGTGTAGGTACTTAATAAAGAGGATTCTATTCTATTCTATTCTTTGTGTCTTTTGTCTTCCTACCATTATTCTAATTGCAGGCCACCCTTTTCCGCACCAGCGTCCAGACATGATGATAAAACTAATGACGAGTCCACATCAATACTTGGGTTTGTACCTTTTTAATCGACTTTAAAAGGAGGAGGTAATGCATACGGCGAGGTTTTTTCTTCTGTATTGTATTCCAGTGCTGGACATATTTAACTTGTCCCATGAATTAGTTTAGATGTCTTGGCCAAGATTTGTTTCTGTACAGCTTTATGTGAGCCCTAAACAAGGTTATTTTAACGCGTGGCTAAAATCGGAACTAAAGCCGCCATCTTGTTTTTTGTATACATTTCAAGTGATATTTGACAAAACAATTGCACAAATGTTTACCAACAGCGCCGCCCTGTCAACGTCATTCGAGCGCCAAAATATCCTTGTTTTAGAAGACCAGCTCCCTAATTGCATAACACACTATCAATCTCAATCTGAATCATTTTGAAGGATATTGCTAATCCATTGCTTCATACGTTCGAAAAATGTGTCTGCTCAACAACGTAAATAACGCAATGAATGTTGTTGAACTGTCAAAACGAAAGCCATTGCAACTGATAGTGTATTACGCAATTAGCCCGCGGAGCAGCTGCACCCGGTTAGACTGAATAACAATATTTTATATCAATGGAGTGACTGCCTATGTATCTGACCTCCACAGCCCCTGATATTTATTACGTATGGTTCATATTCCATGTCTTATAAACATTTTGCTTTTTATGCGCAGGAGCATCCATAACGACAGTCTCCAAATGGTACAGCCTCGCAACCCAGAAGAAGATCATAAGATTAACTATGAGAGGGTACGAATATTTCTAACTTTCTAAACCAAATCAAATGTTAAAGTTGTATGTTGTTGTGTTGAGTTTAAATGTTTGTAAACGCACCCACGATACAGGAGAAATTCCTAGTGTGAGACAAAGTTTAAAAAAAAATAATTAAATAGTTTATTTGCATAAATGTAATGGTTGGGGTTCCAATGATGCTTAATGTAAAATAGAAAGAAAGAAAAGAAAAATATGTTTATTTGTCATAGAAACACGTGTAGGTGAACAGAAAAATAAAAGAAATACTATAAGTATTACTGCTTCTTAAATGATTTCGGCGCCTGATAAAATATACTGAGCAACCCGTTAACTTAAAAATTGTAGCATACTGACAATTTGCTGACATTTTTTTTACAGGCGCGACAACACTATTTACAGTCCTGTAATAAAATTCTCTTCTACTAGTTTTGGACTTCAGAAAATTTTGAAAAATCTGAATAAAGATATGAAAACAATGCAACATTCTATTTAAATATTGATTCGACAGAGCTGAAGGTCGTGGCTCATCGAGTTTTAGGATACCCCAGTGCATCGGAAAGCACGTAAATCAGTTTGTCCTGCGTCAAATTTCTCCCCGGCCGTGTCGGGTTGCCGTCCCAACGGACTACGGGAGTAAAGGAACAAATAGTGCACCTGTGTTTGCGCACACAATTGTGCACTATAAGATAGGAGATCCTATAGCCAGGCTAATCTCCGTTGAGATTGGCCGCCATCTTTTTCTTAGCGTGTCGATGTCAAAAATAGAAAAAATAAACATAGCTTTTTTTGGTTTGCCCAAAATTCAGCAACGCGGATACCATTCGCTGACGAGGCCATTAGGTCCTCACGTGTGCAGGTGACAGGGCATGTGGTGCAAGATGGGAGGATGCCGCCGTGACCCAGATTCGGTGGCGTGGATTAATATTATTTAAATCTTCGTCTGTGCAGGTGTGTCCCATGGACAAGTGTCAACGTTTGCAGGTGGACTCCTTCATGAGGACCTTGCCACCTTATATGAGAGCCAGTCCTTTCACGCACTTCGAGCAGACCTTCGAACAGTATGAGACGTGCACCCCAGGTATACCATCCATCAGTACCATATTTTCTTACCATCATCTGGCTACCCCCTTTTCCCAACTATTTACTGCATTCTGGACTATTAACATACCTTTATTTATTATATGTATATATATATATTTTCCGTACCCAATTTCAATTAAACAATTACTAATAAGATTTGTTTATAGAAGTATTTGTTTTTGTTAAACACTTCATGATTTTTTTTTTCATTTCATAGCCTTATCAAACATAGGCAACCTATAAATGAGGCTACATAATTATGGCGGATCACAACGTGTCACGCGGCGGCGCGCGGGAAACGGAGCCAAATTCCGCGCATGTGAACGTATTTTATTTAATTTGGATGTAAAAAATCACGCGCGGGGGCACTTATCTGTGCCCCGTCGCGTGGCGTGTTGTAGTAGGGGTTGCGAACACCAGACTTTTTCAATAGGTACCGGTATTAATACAGCATAGAAAATTTCTAATACCTACTGGGATCCCGGTATAAGACATAATTTTTTTTCCCAAATTCTTTTTTTAATTAAATAACTACCAAGTTTCACCACTAACAATAAAATATGGTTTTTTAAATATAAATAAAAATACCAATAGTGTAAAACCAAGTTATTAGTTCCGAAAGACCTGTGATAACTGCGTGGTGCCCGAAAAACCTCCATGTTTTCGAACTTGCTTCAGTTTCTGGAGTTTTATTGGACCTACAGAGATTTGGCAGCGCTCAAATTTGATATCGTTTAAAAATATGTTGGGTGACTTTTTCGTAGGATGCACAAGGTGCATCCTATGGAAAAGTGCGTGGGAGCAGCCCCTTCGCCATTCTCGCACCTTTCTTATCACCTCAGGAATCTCAGAATTAAAAAATTGTAATATTGTTTTATTCCACTTTTTTTTTTAAATCCCATTCTTTACCTGCGTAAGTAGTAGCAAAATAAAAAGTAACTAACTGTCTAAATAAACCCCGAGATAATTTAAATACGCAGTTTTTGAAACATTCCCAGATAAAAAATTGGTTGGAAATAGAATGTGCCATAGAACGAAATTGTGTCACTGTAGTTTCTATTAAAATAAAATAAAATCACCAATTTACCGGAATTCCAAAACAAAAAATGTCTGGAATCCCGGTATTAGCTAATACCCGGATCCCGGTATTGGAAGCCCTAGTCCCGACCTCAATCATTGGGCAGTTGCCCACCAGACACAACACCCGTCTGGTCGGAGGATCCTCCCTTTTCTGTAGAGGATGAGCGAACTTTACACCCTGTTCCTCATATCTCTATAAGCGTGATGCTAAAGTTACTTCAACCAACAGAACAACTCAAGATGCTACAAGAACGCATTGAACACAAGATGCACAGGAAGTCTTTAGAAATAGACGAGGAAAGTGATACACAGAGCCCTCTCGTCGAATGGATGAGCACCGGCGTCGGGGTGCAGACCTCGGATCTCAATCTTCAGCCACCGTGCACTTGCCATCCGGACGCCCCGGAGCGGTCGCAACCCTCTAGCGACTTCATATTTAATCGTAAGTAGACATTGCTAGACTGAGGGATATAATCCGAAATTAGATGATCCGGCAGAGAACCAAAGTTGTCGACATAGCATACAGAATAAGCAAGCCGAAGTGGTAAGGGGCCGGTCATATTAGCCGTAGAACCGATGGTTAAGGTAGACGTATTCTTGAGTGGAGACCGCGAATCGGCAAACGTAAGGTAGGACGCCCCCAGGCTAGGTGGAGCGACGATCTTGGACGAGGGTGGCTGGTAGTAGCTGGATGAAAGTTGCCGAGAATCGAGCTAAATGCTATGAGGAAAGGCCTATGTCCAGCAGTCGACTGCTGTAGGCTGATGCCATCATCAGCCTACTGAGATGAGAGATTACAATACTTAAATTCTCTTGACTGTAATAATTTTAATTAAATCAATATTATTTAAGTAAATGTAATTCTATAATATGTTCTTGTATTATGCATGCTTAACTTAAATATTAGCACGACTGAGAGGTAGCTACGCTCTAGCTCGGCTAGTGAAACTGTCTGTTATTGCTGGTTGCTGCTGTTATAGCCATGTGGTATTTATTTATTCAAGTATCCCAAGAGGTTTTTACAGCTATATGTATTGTAAACCGCCCGCTGCAAGCATGACTCTCCCAAATACCTCGTGCTTTACGGTAATTTGGCTATGAAATCTGAAATCTATGGAATCACTGCGAGACTTATCACCAGCAGTGGTAAAAAAGCGAGTTAAGAAAAAGAAGTAAGAAGATGTGGGGGTGAGGGGAGATACAAAATGCTTCCGCCGAGAGCAGAGCTCTCAAGGAGATCATAATTCAGTTTGGAAATATTTATTAGAGGACCAAACATTGACCCCTGCGGGACACCTGCTTTATCTCTTTAATTTGACACTATGCCCAATTTACTTGTATCCCCTTCTGTATTTCTTTTGCCTCTGAGAAACTGTTTAGCATTTTGCGTGACGAAAACGCGCTAAAATTCAAGGTAAAAATTGCCCTCATCGCAATATTTTCATCAAAGATTATACGCTTCAATCACTCGAAGGCTTGGCAGAGATCTTGCTTCCTACAGCTATAGTTTAAGAACTAATTAGTTTCAGATAGATGAATGGTACTTATTTTACTACGGTATTAAGAAATCTATGTAAATACTGGTATAAAGAAAAACACTAGTTCATAGTTCTACAAGTAATTCTTTCATTTTTATGTATAGTCGCAGACCTGGAGCCTGTGAAGCTAGCTATGGACGCTGTTCACCGTGAATGTCTATTCGACGACAGAATAGAATTCGACAGGTTCAAACTAATCGGCCAGGAAATAGACAGCTGGAAGCAGAAGTAAGATTATTTTATCACTAATATTAAGCTTTGGCATCTTTCGTCTATGAGCACACGTTCGCATGAACGTAAAAATATTGTGACGGGATTTTATCATGTGCATTTGGATTGAGTGATCTTTTTTTATTTCGTGACAAAATGTGATTGTACATTTAGTAAAAAATTGACAAAACTAATAGCGCAAAGTAAAAAAATTGTCACTCTCGAGGGTCTTCAGTTATTGCCCAAAGTGTGGGTCACTCAATTCAGACATTTTGCAAAAACGGCTATGAGCCAAATCTCAATTAAAACGTACTCTACTGACTAAATTTATGTCTCAAAAATTTGTTAACATATTATCACAATTTTTTTTTTTAAACCATCAAGGCATTTAAAACTGATTCCAGGTGTCTATGACAGTATCATTGGATCACTCAGTACAGACACCATTTTGTCTGAGAGATCGTTGTAATAAGGTTTCGGATGACTTTTTCAATATCTACATCTATTTTTTATCCTAAAATGTATGTTCCGAATATATTTGTACATACAATAAATATCTTAACACAAATACCTTTTGTTAAAAAGTTATGAATAGTTCAATGTTTTTAAATTTGCTGAACTGAGTGATCCCTATAGGTAACTAAATGTTTCGTATTGATTTACACAAACTACGATTAATTTTTGTACAACTCAGACTGAAGTTTTACATAAAAATCATTTATAACACATTTGCTCGTAAAGGGTCTCATAGTTCACCAATTTCAATATCGTATTGTATTTGTATCTCATTACGTACTTGTGCGTTAATGTAAAACGCACGAGTTTCTTTTTAATAAGGTGAAACGCACGGTTTATCAAGATGCTCCGTCTAAAACGAACGGTACTCTTTTAAATCTTAGCAAAGAGTTTTTATGTTAGATGTGATCAACATTTTATGAATAAAATTAACTTTGGGAGATAAAATATAATAAATAAACATTTAATTATTTAATTTAATTAATTTTGACAAACACAAAAATATTAATTTACTTTATTAGTAATACTTGCTGTTTTTTTTGCCTTTGCCTTAAAAAAAAGCGCTGATCGCTGACGCATCGCTAATTTGTGAACAAGTAAAAATTATTCTGCCTGCTTTTTCTTTTAGCTGTATTGTTTTTATTTGAAAATGTCATCAAATAATGATGAATTTATTAATTCGACACCGCCAGAAGTCTCAGAGGCAGCGAAAAAGGCTACTCTAAGCCTCTTGCCTGAAAAAAATCGACCGATAGATACTTACAAGCGTATCAAAATTTCATCTTAAGGAAAACAAGCAAAGATGCAAATTCATTTTCAGAAAGTGTGTTTTTAGCCTATTTCATGGAACTTTCTCAAAAATATAAGTCAAGCTCATTGTGGTGCTACTATTCAATGCTAAAAAGCACTTTGAAAACAAAACCTGGTATTGATATCAAGTCGTACTCCAACTTGCTGGCATTTCTAAAAAGACGCTCAAGTGGCCATGTGAGTAAAAAGTCGAAAGTAATTTCGGCTGAAAATGTCAAGAAATTCCTAAAAGAAGCTCCGGATTGCCGATATTTGGCAACAAAGGTCAGTTAAAACTAAATTATTGTTATTAACTTCTTTCACTTTCGTATTTCTTTACAATATGGGTGTTTTGTACGCTGTTTTTATCTCTTTTCAGGTTGTATTAATATTCGGTATAAATGGTGCATGTAGACGTCAAGAGTCAAGAGTTGGCAAAAATCACAATAAATGATGTCGAGAACCATGGGCGGGTTCTTCTTGTCCAGGTCAAAAAAACAAAAATAAAATTCCAAGATCGTTCACAACACAGGGGCCTTTTCACGACATAGTGAAGAAATACGAAGCGCTTCATTCAACAAAAGCGATGTCACAACAGATTTTTTTAAAATGACTGTAATGGGAAATGCTCTAGCCAACCCATTGGCATTTAAATAAATTTGGAGCAATGCCGAAACAAATTGCCACTTTCTTAAATTTGGATGATCCACATGAATACACAGGGCACAGTTTCAGAAGGTCCTCGGCTACATTGCTCGCCGATTCAGGTGCGAACTTATTGACTAAAACGCCACGGAGGGTGGCGGTCGAACAGTGTAGCCGAGGGCTACATAGATGACTCGATGAGAAATAAAGAAGAAATTAGCTCCCGCATTACAAGGAATATAAATTTGGAGCCAAGTGTTGACTCTCGACCATCTACGACCACACACGCGTACATTCCACCATCGTCGCCGCCGCCGCAGCCGCCTCTGTCGCCGCCACGGGCTGCAAAACTCTGTGGTCTCGTTTCTCCTACTTTCACTAAGAGAGTGAGAGAGAGACCGGTGAAATTGTAACTAATAATAATAACTTGACAACATTAAAAATGCCAACTGGCAACGTAATAATCAATTTTGCAAATTGTTTAATTTTTTTTAACTGTTTTGACAAGTGATTAAAGATTTATTCGTTCAAGAAAGTCCGAGTTTTATTTATTTCCTCGCAAATATGTTATAAAACGTCGTATGACATACGTGCGCTTTGATAATTACAGCCTCTGCTTTGTTGTAGCCCGAGCCGTAGGCGAGGGCTAGCAATATCGCCTGGGCCTCAAGTCTGCTATTACAATAGTGTCGAATGGTCTATCATTGATTTCATAATTGTTGATTTTGACAAGTTTGGTAATCTACTAATATAATGGCGTCATTATGACTTTCCAGTGGTCAACCACTGACACCCCATTGAAAGAAATGGCAGAGAATGGTAATCTCGTACATAATGACAAATGAATGACTGACTTAGGCGGTAATCTGCTAAAATTTTGACAGTTCCTTTGATCAGTGACCCTTTTTTTTTTTTTTCTGGGTGGGAAATCATCAAATGACTCCTCCCGCTCTGGGCGGAGCAGAAGGGAGTGTCAGACTTTTACTGACTAAAACCCACCCGTGTTCCTTCAGTTGCCTGTGCCAGGGGCCACGGTATCTCTTTCGAACAACCCGCAGCCCCGGCGGCATCGGTCCTAGAGGACCCCGTCAGTTCGTGCTAACAGCTCTTTGAGGCGCGCGTGGAACACAACGCGCCGTCGACCCGGGCCTGGTCCTTACCGGGCGGCGAGCTGCCCATAGCTCGCCGCCTGCAGGCCCGCGCCTACGGTGGCCGGGAGTCGGCTGTTGACTCCCGGCTCCCTGACGTCCAGGGCGTCTCCTGCGGCGGCTAGGCGCGCGAGGGTGCAGCGATTGCCTCTCCCTCACGCGCTCCGCCTCCTCCTTCGCGAGCATTACTGCTTCGTAGAAGGAGGTGACGGCCTCCCATTCACTCTCGCTCCGTACCATGGCCTGTATGAGGGCCGGACGCGAGAGGTCGCCGCCGCCGATCGCCGCCCAGCGATCAGCGACCCTGGGCTGTAATTTTCAACTTACCGCACTTATTATCATAATGTACTATTACATATACAACTTAATTTACGATATATTAGATTTTTATTTTTTTTAAGAAAATGAGTGTTGTACTGTACATATGATTTTAACTTTTAATGTACATTTTTCACGATTTTTTTACACTGAGATCTTACGAGATTGAAGTGTAAAAAGAATATGATAAAACTAAGTGTTTTTACCTCTAGTGTTTTTACACCCCTAAAAAATTTCACAAGTACTTAAAATGATAATGTGTATCTAGTGATAATAAAATCAACATTAGTTCCATTATTTTCAGATTCCCTTAAAATGGAACTAGTGATTAAAATGGCAACCAAGCAAAAAATCGTGAAAAATGCTTTTTGTTAAAATATTGAAGCGTTATACGAGTACGTAGCGCTTCACAGACTGGCCACGAAAAACAGTCGATTGTGTCTGTAACGTAACGTACATTTTCGAGTCAATTTTAATAAATAGCTGTTCAAGATTTTGCGCGGCACCTGAAATAACTAGAAATGTTGTATTTCTGCCATTGAATCTACAAATAATATGTGTTTGGAATTAACAGTCTAGAAGAAGCAATTTCTTTTGGCTACGAGGGGACTTGTCTTTCATGTAATGGTAATGCTATCTATGGTTATAAACTTAAGTGTTATTTTCATGGATTTGAATAGAACAAAACAGGTAAAGTTACACGATCTGCCTGAAATCATTTTAATAAACAGTAGATCGTACAGGTTACTTGGAGGTATTGAATTTGTTCCTTCTCAACATCCTGACGGCATCGGTCATTATTGAGCGTATTGTTGGCTATGTAAAATGTAAATGGACGAATAGTTTGCTCTGACGATAATTTGGCTAAAACTTGTGATAGTAAAAATGAACCACTTCATTTACTACACTTATTTACGCAGCTTATGATTTGTAAATAACATTGTATTTATGTATATTTCCTTTCTAAATAAAAGAGACGAGCTTATAATATGTACTGTATCATCTTTATATGGTCAACCTACTGCGCTTTTCCCTACCAATAAAATAAAAATCCAATATCTAGTGTATCAGTGATTTAATTCTATGTAAAACTTTAGTCATAAAGTTGTAAAAAAAATAATTATAGTTTGTGTAAATCAATACGAAACAGGTAACGGTAAAACGGGGTGAATAGGAATGCAGGGGTAAATCGGGCCGAAACTTTAAAATGGATTTGTACTTTAAAATAATATAGTTTGCTGCAAACAAGGACACTTAATCTTTAATTAAGAAACAGTAAACACATTACAGTCTTTTCTGGCAACAAACTATATTATTTCAACGTTGAAATCCATTTTAAATTTTCGGCCCGATTCACCCCGTTTTACGTAGTTACCTACATATATTGTATTCATAATGATCACTCAGTTCTAAATGGTGTCTGTACTGAGTGATCCAATGATACTGTCATAGATACCTGGATTTAGCTTTAAATGCCTTGATGGTTTTAAAAACTATTGTGACAATAGATATAAATTTAGTCAGTAGAGTAAGTTTTTGTCGAGATTTGGCTCATAGCCGTTTTTGCAAAATGTCTGAATCCACACTTGGGCAATAACTGAAGACCCTTGAGAGTGAAATTTTTTTTCCTTTGAGCTATAATTTTTGTCAATTTTTGACTAAATGTACAATCACATTTAGTCACAAAATAAAAAAATATTACTCAATCCAAATCCATATGATTTTATCGCGGACTAGTTTTCAACTCTCGGTGTTGAGCCGAGCGTTGAGAATCCAACAGAGCGGATCCTAAAGCGTCAAAAAAACTGTAGGATTTTAACACTTGGCCATAAGCAGTAAGTTGAAAATCAAGTGCTCGAAAAAAAAATCACCATCGACCCACCTACATGAAAGACAAGCAACATCGTGTTAAAATCAACATTAAACTGAAACTTTATTTCAGGAAAGAGCAGCAAGAAACAGACTTCAACCAATCCAGATACCAAGAAATTTCGGAAATATTGGAGAAGCATCCCAGCTTGCTAGACATATTCCAAGCAAACGCAAAGTAATGAAAGAAACATCTAGTGTAAACTTTTTATTTCTAAATCAATAGTAACAATTAACAAACAAACTAAAACCTAATACAAACATTGAAATATATCAGACGTATTTTATTTATTATATATTTAAATAGCTACTATTAGTAGTGTGACTGGCACAATTTAGAACATCCAAAAATATTTTAAATATGACAAACACGATTACTAAATATTCAAAAATTTTCAACTCTTTTTACATACAATTCGAAAATAAACTTTAGACTTATTTTGATGGCTTCATTTTTCGTTACGTTTAATATTTTGTTGGATTTTCTATATAATTATTTTTGCTAGCCGACACGAAACTGCATAATCCTAGTGGTTGGAGCACACGGAATTGAGCTTAATTTAACATACTAGTCCGACCATCTTGATATTCTACTGGTCTGCAAGAAGTATCATTAACTTCTGTCTGCATTGTCTCTTGAATCGTACTTAAGTCTTGCTTCATTACACTGTCTTTAAAATCTTCGAAAATTTCTGGATAACATTCCGTTTTCTCTTCTAATCCGCCGCCCAACTCGATTTCTTTGAAGACATCAGATTTGATTCTATCAACTGTATCGTTCAGCTCTGTTATGGCAACATCGGTTAGACTAGGAATGGATATAGTTTTAAACGAGTCTTTGGCGACAGGAAGTTTTGAGTTGTCCATCTTACTTCTTGATCCTACAATTTTGAGGGAGTTCGTATTGACTGGCAATAGTATGCATTCTTGTTTCACGTTCAGGTTTGATGTGGTACTGTCAGAATTCATTGTCATATTGCTTGTCAGGACTTCTACCTCCTTCCGCCACGTTTGTTTTCTTTCTAGTTGCTTCTGCAGCTCATTTATTCTTTCTTCCTTTAGGTGTAATAGGCTGTCTAGATGATCAACCTGTATTATGAAAAATAAGATTTTGTAAGTCTATGTTATTATCGTCCAAAACTTTTTATTGGAACGAAGTTCTTTGACTGAGCTCGCGGTAGGTATAAACTGGAAAAAACGTCATGTAACGAAAAAGCGTTATGCGCCGTCCATGCGACTTTTTATTACATACATATAATAGAAAAAGTCAGACAGAGAGAGAGAGAGAGAGATAAATAATTTTTATGGTTTTCGAGGGTGCTGAAGCTGACAGTGAGGTCAAAATAAAAATCCAAAATTTCTGCGAAAATTTCCAAATGTTATTCATGGATGTGGTTGCATGTCGTTGCGTCTTTCAATTCTGTACAAGGCCAGATAAGAACGCAAGGGTGTGAAACTAATCGAGTATGGATTGGAAATCTCTTTTTTACTAAGGTCTTCCAATCTATACAAGAGTAGTACGCAAATACTCGCGTATACTTCGTAGTGACCCAACTAACTACCTTATTCCATAACATATGTACAGTGCCAGTACGCATTGTACTAATTTTCGTAATAATTTACAGGCAAGTACTGAAGTTCTTTAAACCTACTCAAGGATTTTTTACTATAATCTAGTCGTTTCTGGCACTCGCCGGCCGCTGCCGCGGCACACCGCTCGCTTCGCTCGCTCGGCTCGTGCGTAGGGGGTCACGGTTTTCACCTAACCTAACCATTTTTTTTTTGTCAGGCGTACCTAAGTGATGTAGTATAAGTTTGGAACCACGACGCGCGCATACACGCTACAAACTATACAAGAGGAGTACATACGCAAAAATCGTGTATACATTTAAATTGTAATCGCAGATTAAAAAATAGCAATACAAAGTAGGTATATAAATAATTATTTTATTGTTATTATTTTAAATTTTAAGGTGTTGGCCATATTGGTTAATTGAGATGTCGAAGTAATATTGAAGAAATGATTATTTTTAAATTGTTGATATAATTTATGAAATTCCAATTTAATTTATATTAGTGTGTATACTGTGATTGTGTAATTTTGTGTGTAAATTCAGATACAAGTTACTTGTTTATGTATATGACTATGACGCGAGCAGTTTCCTATGGCTGCGTTCTGGCCTTGTATAGAATGGAAAGACGCGGTGTCGTTTTCATCATTTTAGAGGGTGCTGAAGCCAATAGTGAGGTCAAAATTCAATTCGATCCAGCCTGTCCCTTTGCTGCCCTAAGCCGAGGTTCGTACTCCATAGGGGGTGCCCTTAGCGTGCAGTCGCTTAACTTCTAATTAGTTTTAAGCCCTGGCTGGAGGCTTTAAGTTTCTTAAAGCAACCACAGGATAGTCCGGTTAAGTACTCACGACCTCTCAAGGTCAACTACGAGATGCCATTTATAAAAAAAATAAAAAAAGAGGTTAAAATGAAAATCCAAGATGGCGGCTGCGAATATTTAAAAAATCGCGACATTTTCCAGTATTCGCAGCCGCCATCTTGGATTTTAATTTTGAACTTCGTTCCTACCGGCGGTCCCCCGACCCCACCACACGTTTTTGTTTTCTTTGGTATCCTGAACGTTTCTACTCACTTTTTGTCTTAACACATCGCCAGCTTCTTTGGCGTCTTTCAGCTCTTCTTTGAGGGCGCAATACGTGTCGTAGCTGATCACCTTCTGCTGCATCGTCTCCAGCGTGCCGTTGACCCTTATTTTAATCGGCACCATCAGTACGTTTTCTGTAACATTATTTGTAATTGTTTATTTCCCTACAACCAACGCTAGTACTTGTAGCTACATCGTATTTTATATTACTGATGATAGCCAAGTAGTTATTAAGGATTGCACTTGATTGGCGCTACTTTTCGTCCTCTAAATATTTGTATAAAAAATTATGAAGTCGCGGGCAACAACTACGTACATACATACATACATAGACTCACAGCTTCTTCCCATGGAAGAAACTATAGAACGACACCAGCTACGATCCTTACATACTCCCTTTGCCTCGTTTACGTTCATACATGAATGTCATGTGTGGCGTCCTCTACCAACGTTTCCACTCACATCTACCTTGTAAATACCTTTTGTTAGTTGCCTTTCGTTCATCCTCTCAACATGACCAAACAATCTAAGCATAGTCTTTGAAATTTTTGTCATTACATCTTTTAAACTGCACCGTTGCCTTATCACATCATTCAACAACTAGTACAAAAATAAACTAGTTAGTACCATCACCACCGCAGGCTTCGTAATAGCTACCACCGCTGGACATGTTCTGTTCAGCGTCCTTCATAGTCTTGTTCAGATCCTCATCGCGTCGAATTTTGTCTCGAACTGTAACGATGAAACAACATTTTTGTATATATTTGAATGAAGATTGTGAGATAATTTTCAAGTTATGGAAACAAACTGAATGTATTACATGTCATTGCAACCATAAAAGTATTAGAACCTTTTTGTAAATTATCTGAAATAACGAACACTGCTATTTGTTTAGTCTGTTCCAACAATATCTGATGAAAGTGTATACAAAATCTGATCAGGTTAAATTCTTACACAATTCGTCACTAGGCTAGTTAGTAACAGGTTCATCCGTATTAAGAAGCTTGCAACTCTATATCTCACCACTTTTTCCAACAATTATTGTTCAAATAACATGATTAAATTGTAATTAAATTAATTGTAATCGATAAAAATTATGTGTAACCATAATTTTTATCGATTACAATTAATTTAATTACAATTTTATCATGTTAGCAAGCAAGTTAACCTCAACTGTCAAATGGAAAACATTTTTTAAAGTGATTTAAAATTAGAATTTCATCAAAGCCCAAAATGTGTAAGTGGTAATACTACCAATTGACATCCACATACAGGGTGACCTCCCAGCGTAGAAAGTTTATGTCGGTTATCAAAAAATATCTGCTGTTTCATAGAAAAGTACCTACCAATATCATAGTACCATGCGGTCAAAATGCTGCATTATTTTTTTAATTATACCGACGAAAATTTTCAACGCAGGGGGGTCAGAATCATTACTGAATTCATGGTAACAGGTTGTACGTCGATGTCCCAGATCAGATGTCAGATACTTTAAAGCACCAACGCCTTGCAAACCTCTCGTTCGTTTAGCTTTAGCATCTTCTCCCATTTCAAATCCAACTCACCCATAACCAGGACTCTCTCAATGACTCCTGGTGTACAATTGGCAAGCTGTTCCATGGTGCTGCAGCACAGGCTCAGCTTGATCTTCTTCAGCACCTTTCTGTTAAGCGTCATCCAGTTGTTCAGCTTCAGCGAGTGGCTGTTCCGGGGTGGGTAGTTGTGCATCTCCACCAGCTTTGGGTAGTGGATGGCCAGTATTTCTGCTAGGAGGACTGGTAAAGGAAATGGTAGTATGTTATAAAGCATTATCTGCCTGTAATGTTCCCGCTGCTAGGACACAAGCCACCTCCCTGTGAGAGGGACTGGACTGACCCAGAGTGGATGGATCTATGAATGGCTTCGAATTTTTGGTTCTAAGACCAGTTTCATCACGGTGTTTTCCTTCACCGTTTTGAGAGTAATGGTGATGAAAATAAATGATGAAATTAATTTATGCTTGGGGAGGCCAGCAATGGAAGTTTTTGATGATGATTGAACCTTGATACATTCTAATCGGTATAACATGCAGCTACCTAGATAGTTGAGAAAAGAAGTGAAGTTTCTTGAAGATGAAGGTTCTAGGACATGCCAGTTTCCTCACGACGTTTCCCTTCGCCGTTTTGAGAGCAGTGGTGAATTTACACAAACAAAAGCGCCTCATTGGATTCGAACTTACGGCCTACAAGCCGTCACCATTGGGTCATAGCACAGGAGTTAGAGCAGATGACAGACGCAATCGAAGATCAATAATTATGAGAACCTTACCAGCATCAGAAAAGTCCCGATTAATTTTTTTCGTGGGTCTCGATAGTTTAAAAGTATCGACCCAAGCCAGCACTGATTCGATTTCCGATAGTGGTATAGGAGAATCGATGTTAGCCATCTTGTACCATTTAATATTATAAATAATCAATAAATTATTATATTTATACTTTATTTTAATTAGTATTTATTGCTTGACAGTATGAATTTCGTGTTTGTTAAATGTTGAAGGTTGTCAGACTACATTTGTGTAAGGTTTTATTGGCGGTGTGCCTTTTTTGGCCAGTCTTTCTTAGGTCACTGTATAAAGGTTTGGATTGTTAGTAGAATCGCTTTTGTGGGATATGTAGCTAAAGAGTTTCTATTTATTCTAAGGATTAATAGTAGGTATGTTGATCATCTTTGAACACTTCTTGTAACAGACACGGAGTGCAGTTGTCGATTATTTGTATGGGGCAATTGCGTAACACACTAAAAGTAGCAATAGCTTTCATTTTGACAGTTCAACAACATTCATTGCGTTTTTTACGCTGTTGAGCAAATAATTTTTTCGAACGATTTTGCAACAAGATCAAAGTGAATGTGAGTGATGTGTATTCGAGGCAATTGTCGGACATTGGTACCTAATGGGAAAGGCGCAGTGGACACCTCCGGCTCCACCGGATTCATCACATTACCCACAGATTCCTCTCAGTTAACAGAATCGAACGAGGAGCTCATTCAGTGTGTTTTTTCGGACGTAGCAATTAGGTACCTAGTCAGAGCCATTTCGGTGTACACTCACAGAAATCATTACGTAGGTATCTGTTCTCCTACAAACAGTTAGAGACACAGCCTTTTATTTCACCGCACCTCGTTAAATCAATCATTTCAGATTTTCTCCAGCTCCATTAGAAAGCGCCATTTTGCGGCTCACGTCCATCACATAAAGTGCATCGCATTAACTATGATAAATGCAATGCACCTGTCTAACCTGACCTCTCTCCTCTCAGCATTCCTTAAAGTTTGTGCGGAAAGATGCAGTTAGGCGGGTCAGTCTAGGCTGGTTCTAACGGTATTGTAGCAGAACATTTTCTATAGAAATCCAGCTTTCTATAGTTTGTGAACGAATGACAATAAGTATACCGTTCGAGGCAAGTGTTTGGAATATTCATGGTTAAGTAATTGAGAGCAGTGATGGCCCAGTGGTAACAGCCGTGACTTTCAAGTTGTAGGTCGTAGGTTCGAACCTTGACAGGCACTTTCCTGTGTAAATATCACCACTGCTCTCAAAACGGTGAAGGAAAACATCGTGAGGAAATCGGCGTGTTCTAGAACCAAAAATTCGAAGACATGTGACATCTACCAACCTGCACTGGGCCCCCCGGTGGATTATAGCCCACTCGCCTCAAAGAGAGGAGGCCTGTGTCCCAGCAGTGGGAACATTATAGGCTGATTGATGTTATGTAAGTAATTGAAAGAGGAACAAAGAAAGGTCATAGTTAATATTTTTACCAACCTGCAAGCAAGGATCGAACCTGTGCCTTTGAATTTAAGCGCAGAACCAATCGAATGAACCACTGCGTCTATGGAACCTACATTTGTTTTAATATAATTAGGTAGTTGTCGACTCTTCACGTGACCAGAAGGCCAATTCCCGTAATTAAAAACGCTCAAAATCTAGTCGCAATCTCATCTCAGCGACAATCAATGTCAAAACCTAGTCAAAAATATAGGCAAATTAAAGGTATTTTTGACAGATTGAGACTGAGATGAAGCTGTGAACGCTGGCCTGTTTTTTGGCCAAAGAATTAGCATTGCCATACGACGTATCAATGCTGCCAACCTTTTGGGCACTTTTCCAGTTGACATCGATGCGGATGAATTCTTTAAATAATAATAATATTCGTATAAAAAAAATAATTAAATAATAATTTTATTTATATTTGTACATATTATTGTTTTAAGACTGTTAAGTTGTCAAGCAGGCCGACAGCCCATTTCATAGAAAGTGGTAAGTAACAAACAACACCCTCTTCAACACCATAGGAGAAATGATTTTTATTTATTTGGAGTTTTCCTATTGGCAAAAACTTGAAAACAAAGTAGAAATATCTTAAGTGCCTTTTTTATCAGGCTCAGCGGGGTAATTCGCTACAAAAAAAAACAACATTCATTGCGTTATTTACGTTGTTGAGCAGACCAATTTTTCGAACATATGAAGCAATGGATTAGCAATATCCTTCAAAATGATTTGTGATTGATTGTGTGTTGTGCAATTAAGGTGCAGGACTCATATCATACCAATTAGAATACTGCAACGCTCTAATTAGGTACCAGATATTAAAAAAAACTTTGGGCGCATGCAATACTACCTGCAAATAATACCTACTTCTATCATAGTTTTCATAGTATCCATTGGAATGTGGATACTATGAGAAAGCATGAAAGAGAAGAAACCTTCATAACAACAATTACACAAATATTGGCAAAAGCATCAAGAAGTACCTACCACTACATGACAGGACATGTCAGCCATCTTGGATCCAAAACGTCACTTTCTACAACTATTTGCGTTTTCACAATGCTCTAGCGACAGTGAGATGACAAGTTTCGTTTTGTACAGTCGAGCGCAAAAGTTTTTATGCTCACGATTTTCTTTGTTGTGGCCCGAAGAGTTCGTGTGGGAAACTAGCACTAACACTGCTGAGGTCAAGTTTTATGAACATTACATAATCACGTGCTTCGGCTAAGCGTCATTTCTGTTACTGTCATACAACTGTCAAACTACAAGTGCAAGATAAAGATGGAAACATATCTAAGCCAAAGTACGTGCTTAGTAAAATATACTTACCGGCTGGGACATCAACGCACAACCTGTTACAATGGATTCAGCCATGATGCAGCACTATGATTCTAAGCCCCTCAGCGCAGATATTGATCGTCGGTTATAAAAAAAAAATCAGCTGTTTCATAGAAAAGTGCAATACCTACACGATCAAAATGTACTGATAAGCAAATTTTTTTTTTAATAGATATCCGACGAAAAATTTCAGCGCCCCTGCGTTGCATCTAGAATTATGTACAGACGCCAACAGGTCAGGCTACCCGAAACTGTCAAAATTTTCCAATTAACCTTGAACCTAATGCTTTAGCGATAAAGTTGAAAATATATTAAAGAAATTTGACAGATTGTAGTAGCTTAGCTGTACTTGCAAAAACCATACCAGTACTTAGGCTCTGTGAGCCCCTCTTGTATTTACTAGAATCAGTAGTTAGGGCTTTAGGTTTGGAGCAAAGCCACTGAATTATCAGCACCCTAAATAAGTAACACACTATCACAAGCTGAATCATTTTGAAGCATATTGCTAATCCATTGCTTCTTAAGTTCGAAAAATGTATCTGCTCAACAACGTAAATAACGCAATGAATATTATTGAACTGTCAAAATGAAAGCCATTGCTGCTGATAGTGTGTTACGGAATTACCCTGTTTTAATAGTAGGTATATCCAGACCCGTTTGCGATATAAATCCATAATCAATACTCTTAATTATTAGTTTCTATCCTATTTGGATATAGAAAGTATTAATTAAGAGACGACTTTCCTCCATGCCTGTACAAGTCGTCACGTTAAAGCTGACTCAACGTTGTTAAGTCAACAATTTGAGCAACAAAGTGTATTGATATTTACATAGACATCGAGGTGCATTTAAGTCATTATTGACTCTTTAGCATAACCCTTTGTGTCCTGTAGCGTAGCGTCCTGCTAACACACAATTATTCATCTAGCATTTTTTTAAGTTGACAGAAACGTGGTTTGGTAAAAAAACAAACTAAAGTTCAAGACAAGCTTACTTGTCACGCAGTCTTATGCCAGTTTTTTAACCTTTTATCGCGGCGGATCGAAAGATACTGTGCGCTGTTATTTATTTAAACTTTTCGCACACAAAATACAAAGGCGGACTTAATGCCTTAGCAATTCTCTACCAGTCTAACAGTCCAGTGCTTTGGTTGAGAGGAACAATGATAAAAAAACTATTGAATTATAAATAAAATAGGTATGTACACAAATACATAAATAGGTTATGAACCTATAATACCTACACACCTACTAACACATCTACTAATATTATAAAAGCGAAAGTTTGTATGAATGGATGGATGGATGGATGGATGTTTGTTACTCTTTCACGCCAAAACTACTGAACGGATTTGGATGAAATTTGGCACACAGATAGTTTATAACCCGGATTTATATATAGGATAGGTACTTTTTATCCCGATATTCCCACGGGATCGAAACATATGCGGGTGAAACCGCGGGCCGCAGCTAGTACATACTATTTACTAAAAATATAACAAGCTATTCAAATAAGACTTAGTTTTTTTAAGCATTCTGCTGACTAGATACGCCAAATTCGTTTTCAATGTAAGTCGACTAATGAAGTATGTTAATACCTATTTGACATAATATACAACATGTCCCGGAATTAATGCACACCACGAAACGCCCCAATTATAATTAGATTATGTTACACTACTTTTTTTCCTGTAATGTATAAAACATTGTTTATTTATTAAATTAGTTACACTGATTGTAGGAAAAAAATTGTTGTCATATTGCAAATCTACGTACCTACGCACGCAGTCGGTCAAGTATAAGGGTCTAGCTAGCCTGGTGGGTACTTTGTCCATTTTTGTTTGTTTTGACTGTACAGCGTACTGTAATTACCTGTATTAATAATGTCAGAAATCGATTCAGTAAACGATTTTGAACAAGCTACTTTCATAATGTGCATTAATTCAGTTACACATTGTATACAGCAGTGTCCTCAACACAATTTGTCTTTCAAGTGTGGTAAGTTGTCGAAATCCCTAAAACTATTGCAGAACGGTTGTTCGGTAGGTAACTAACTTCGGAACTGCCTGATGTATTCTATATAAATCTCACCGTGAACACTTAGGTGAAGTAAGCTTGAAGTGAGCTGTCAATGGAATTACTTTATAGAAAAGATCGTCTGGTCATTCGACTGTTTGACCACCTAACTACTCGTATAGTCGCGTCCACTAACTCGCACTGTGATATCTACATACGTTAGCAAGCTCTCTAGTCTCTAACGAGAGTCGAAAGCCACAGCCTGTCAGTGCTATCTCGACATCCGTCCGGCTCACACGCGAGTATCAAGTGCAGTGCTTACGGGAATACTGGCCTGAAATATTTATTAAAGAAAAAGGTGAGTTTGTGCTGATAATACGCTGGTGGTTTAGAACTTCTCGCCGTATTTCTTTGGTAAACTTCGCGCTACGGATTTTCGTGAAAATAAAATTACCTTATTATGTAGTTTTCTTTTGTTACAATTTTTTTTTTTTTTTCAAATATATTGTAAGTATCTAATATGTACAAACTTTTAATAGTAAATAAACTGCAAATTATTTAAATCAAAATATAATATCCTAATCTAACTAAAACTATTAAAAAACTTTATTTTTACAAGCTTTTATTCAACTTGCGATGTATGTATGTATGTACCTATGCTCTATTGCAACTCAATTTTGAAGCAGATATCTTCAACCGTTTGAGCTGAAATTTTTATTAATAACAATGGATTTTTTTTACTTCTAACATATTATTTAACACAAGACTCAACATTTTAAACTACTTTGTCTGACCTGATTGATTGATTGAACCTGAGACGGTAAACAGTCGTAGGTATATTGCGGCCATTGGGCCAAGGTGGCAAACGTGAAATTATAGGCATTTCATTATCCGACTTTTTTGGACGAAAGGATATTATACTTTCAGATTGGTCCTATGGAAATTTCATAAAAATCGGTTCAGTAGTTTGGTTTTTAAACCAAAATTACTGGTAAAAATTCAAGTAAACGAAATTGCGTCGTTTGCACATTCCTATGACTTTTCAATGGTGACTTAGTGGAATTGTCATGGGATGCATTGTGGCGTATCTTTTAACCGACTTCAAACAAGAGGAGGTTCTAAATTCGACTGGTTTTTTTTTGTACTTATGTTAACTTGTTAAGCGATACCTCCGGCAATTGTAAATCTATTTTTTTTTTAAATATTGGAAGGATATAGCTCAGGGGTGGTCCCATAAAAACTTTATTAACTTTGCTTGGGTAGTTTTTGAGTTAGCTTCAATAATACGCATTCGTATATATCGGGCTGTGAATGACGATGACGTAGCAGGACTCTGACTACCGACGATCATTTAGGTACTAGGGGCAGTTAGACCAGCAGTGCGATTCTGTAACCATCTCACCGTGAAAACTTAGGTGAAGTGAGCGTGGAGTGAGCTGTCATTCCAAATAATGCTAGGGATTGACACTACTGACAACTCACATCAAGCTCACTTCACTTGAGTTATCATGGTGAAATTTTTACAGAATCGACCGGCTGCACCTGGCGAGAAAGTTTACTAAGCAACACTTTTCATCAATGATCATGTTTGCGTAGTTTTTTTCTCTTATGGCTATTTACTTCAACCGCAGGCCCGCAGTTACCGTAAACATATTCGTCTATTTTTTTTTCCAGTTTTTTGCTAATTTCTCCAAAATGTGAAAGATTCTATGCGCCACTGATTTTGAAGAATCGCACATCGCACTTTCCCTTGTAATAATGAATGTAATTAATTACATTGCAATTAGTTATTGTTTTAATGCGTCAATGATCATTGTGTAATGTACTTTTTAATGGTTATTATATTGTTAAAGTTGGGAATCATAGTACAAAACTGTTAGGGAGGTAGCCCACGGCGACTTTTCGCAGCGATACAATAGCGCGTTTCGTCAACGCGCGTCAGTATCGCTTCGTTTGGCTGTTTGTCGCATTTGCAACGCGCGGCAGAAGCGATTCAGGGCCCTAATTCACTATGACCACTCAATGATTCCTTACTTCGAAACCACGTCAATTCCTTAGCTAACCCTACCAGCCTCGCGTTCATTTCGTGCGGTTTCGTTCATTGTGTCATAGAGAATACGGCGCCTGTAGTAATACGCAGAATATCTCTTCAGCATCGCTACTAACGCGTGACCGTTTCGGGCGACATTTGGGTAAAAAGAGCGAAATGTTTGAATATGACATTCCAGAACATTTTCTAAATATTTCCCTGTACTTTATTAGTTTTTGAAAAGATGTTACATAACAGCCACCACGTAACCTTCCTTTATTATATGGGTGCATCCAATATTAACGTTACCCAAGCCTACGCTGTGGCTGCTGCTTCCGTAAAAGCAGCAAAGACAACGCGACCAAGTTGTCTCTTGTCATCTTACAACTGTATAGCGTCCCGCATACCGGAAGCCGTAGCGTTGGAAGGCCTGCCACGAGGTGGACCGACGAGCTTTTGAAGGCCGCAGGAACCCGTTGGATGCGAGAAGCACAGAACCGGTCGAAGTGCAGGTGCTCGGGGGAGGCCTATGTCCAGCAGCGGACGTCTTTCGGCTGAAATGATGATGATGATAGGCATTCACAGGTAGGTCACTACAGCGCACGACTGTATGATGCTGAATCGATACTGAATTGCGACTGTACCGCGGTCTTTTTGCGACTATATCGCTACTGAATCGCGCGACCTCCTTTAGGCTACTTTTGCAAGCTTGTTTCAGCTTCCCTTGTTGGATCTTGAAACTTAAAGGATTATTTTGGACTACTTCCTCTTCTCTTTCATACTAGCCTATTAGGTTGGGACTTTATATAGCCTACCTACTCGTTTGTTCCAATTCTAATAGCATGGAAATTACCTGGTTCTGCAGCTAGACTCAAGGGTCTTCAGAATTTCTTTTCATTTCGCCATCTTGTTGCAGTGGAAGGTGAATTTGGTGCCGTTTCCATAATTACTGGATTTCATCACAACGTGAATACCCCATAAATGCGACAAGTACAACCATGTAGAAGTTACGTCATCTTTTGTCGGCTTTATTTGACATCTCATGGCAACATTCCACAACATGGTGAAAGAGAAAGTTATCAAAGAAACCATTTTGTGTGAGTAAGTAGGTCTACTACGCATTGTATAATAGAAAAGAATAGAGTACTCTTTATTATGTCATCATCATCATCATCATTTCAACCGAAAGACGTCCACTGCTGGACATAGGCCTCCCCAAGCATCTCCACTTAGACCGGATTTTGTGATCCTCGCATCCAGCGAATTCCTGCGGCCTTCACCAGAATATATATTATTATTATATTATTTCCACCATATGAATCTTTATTATGTACACCATATAAATTACATACATATATGTACGAATTTTACATAGGGTGACGGGCGGTGCACGTTGGGGGTATTATTAGGAACCTTTCAAATTTTGTTTCAAATTGGCGTTATTTCAAGTTAAACAAATATCAACCTTATTTTAATGGTGATTAAGTTGATTTCAGAGTGACTAGCACTATTTAATTGCAAAAGTTATAAAAATGTTTGAAGTTGTAGCGTAAACTGAACTTTATTAAGCAGGTGATAAAGTTATTTTTATATATTTTTTTAAAAGTTATTTCATAAACTCGTATTTGTTTACATTTATGGCGAATATGTCGCGAATGCAGATTAGATAGTTTATTTTAGTTAAAACTTTACAGACGAGAATGGTTTCGACATCTAAATACGATAAACCAAAATAAACGTCGAAATAACGTCAATTTGAAACATGAATATACACTAACTGCGGTCGATGACCCTAGAAACAAAAACCATCAAATTAATGTATTTCATAGTTGGATATCGAGACCCATCACGACTGCGGAGTTTCGCTAGCTAATTTGATTTGACCCCGTATATTGTGAACCTAGCCTGCGAAGGGCACCATTTAGAAATAATGATGACCAAAAAAATCGCGAACTTGTAAGGTATGTTGCGTCAGTCATTCATGACTTGAATATCAAATAACAATACATTCAGCTATGTAGCAGTTTATGTATCAAAATTGCGACATTTCACAGAAAACTACGCTCGTAATTTGTATTCATTGGCCATTGACCTTGTACAGGTGGGTCGATGACCTCAATTCTCTAGTTAAACTGCAAACTATAATGGATAACTAGGTACTTACCTTCTCTACTAATCCATTTAGCATTTTAGCACGCATTTTTTTTTTTTTTTGGGTGGGAAATCTTCAAATGTCTCCTCCCGCTCTGGGCGAGCAGAAGGGAGTGTCAGACTTTTACTGACTAAAACCCACCCGTGTTCCTTCAGTTGCCTGTGCCAGGGGCCACGGTATCTCTTTCGAACAACCCGCAGCCCCGGCGGCATCGGCCCTAGCGGACCCCGTCAGTTCGTGCTGACAGCTCTTTGAGGCGTATTTTAGCACCCTTATTGCGTAACATGATCAATCACAATCTGAACAATTTTGCTAGTCCATTGCTTCATATGTTTGAGAGGTTCAACAACATTCATATGTTTCATAGCTTGCCGCGGTTGGTCCGTGGACGTGCGTCGGAAAGCACGATAAGCCGTTGGTCCCGGCTGCCATTCGTAGATCTTTGTCAGTCGTTACGGGTCGTCAGTAGCCCGAAAGTTTGACAGCCGGTCTTACCAAGGGGTATCGTATTACCCAGTAAATGTGTTGTGGAGGTCAGATAGGCAGTACCCCAATATACTCGTAGCTAGGAAAAGGCAGGCAGATGATGATGCTTCATATGCTCGAAAAATTTGTCTGCTCAACAACGTAAATAACGCAATGAATGTTGTTGAACTGTCAAAACGAAAGCCATTGCTACTGTTAGTGTGTTACGCAATTACCCCGCTGGTCCCACTTGGTCGTACATTTAGCCTATTGATCGTTTGACACGCGGCAGAAGTGTCCAGCTCTTTCCGAGTGACGAGATTAGCTGGACTCCTTTAATAAAGATTGGGCCTTGGCAGCTATGGACAGAGAGAGGTGGAAAGAGAGTAGGGAGGCCTTTACCCAACAGTGGGACATTAACGGCTTATAATAATAAGTAGCAACCAATGCCCTTGCCGGTTAGACAGTCGAATAAAAAAAATTTACGCATCGGCCAAGCTAGCACAGGCCTTCTGACTTTGCTAAAGTTGCTGAAGTCAAAAGACCTTTCTACGGATTACATAAGCCACCATTTCTTACATAATACCACGCCTGCAATCCCCGAAGAGTTAGGCAGAGCTGTCCCAAGTACAGGGGGCCTAAAAAGGCCACTTTGGCAGAATCGTAATAGGAAAACAATATAAAAAAAAAATCATAATAGTTCATAATATGATCTGTGTGCAATTCATATCACAATGAAATAACATTTAAACTGTAGAAATTAAAATAAAAAACCAATTTGAATAATAAAAACTTACGAAAAATTTACCGATAAAACTAAGGTTTTTATTTTTTTCATGCGGCAATGTTTACACCAAATATGAAATGAAACTTTACGAATATTAGGGGAATTGCTAATGATGTGCTGGGAATTCAGGTAATGAATAGCTTTTAGAGGTATTGCTTAAAGTGGTCTTTTTAGGCCCCCTGAACACATAACATGACACTTGTAATCCCCGAAGTGTTAGGCAGAGGTGTACGTAGATATAGTACACCCACATTTCGCCAGTTACGATTAAGCCCCATGTGATAGTGGGAGAATTTATCATCTATTGCCGTCTACCGGGCACGAATCCAGACACCGGGCTGCTACTGAGGATATCCTAATGGAAAAACCCAATATCAGTTTACCCGACCTGGGAATCTAACCCAGGACCTCATGCTAAGCAGTAGCGCTTGCGACCACTAGACCAATGACGCAGTCAATCCATAAAGCCACAACAGAATTCTACGAATAGGGTAGTTGCCTGGGTAAAAAAATAATAATTATATTTAGGCCGTCAGTTAGATTATCGAAAAATAATGGACAGGTATTTTTTCTTTTGTCAATCAAACAAAAAATGACAAAGATAAAGCGCGTCAAAATTTGGGAGTGGGGGTCGTGACGTCACTTGCTTGCAAAAGTGTCGCAAGCAAGTGACGTCACGCGGACGGGCGATATCTTCATCATTTTTTATATAATTGACAAAAGAAAAAATACGGTTCAGCATTTCCTACGATGGCTGTGATATTGATGAAGCTACTAATGCTAAGTTCTTAGGCATTATAATTGATAGCCAACTTACATGGAAACCACATGTTGAAGAACTATGTAAGAAACTTGGCAAATCCGCTTATGCTCTTTTTCAACTCTCAAGGAAAGTAAACAGTCAGGCGCTTTTAACAGCGTACCATGGACTGCCCCAGCAGTCTCGACATTCATAGCGATCGCTTTACGACCGAATTCGGTCGCAAAGTCCCGAATTGACAGGATGAGGACAGGATTGAGGAGGATGTATGGAGTGACAGGAATGTCGAGACTGCTGGGGCTGGTCGCCTCTGTTTTGCGGTATGGCATTATCTTTTGGGGGCAGTCCACCGATAGGGAGCTGGTATTTAGGCTGCAGAAGCGATGCATCAGGTCAATGTGCGCTCTTAAGACAACTGATAGCTGTGTTCCCTATTTCAAATCGTTAAATTTTTTAACTTTTCCTTGTTTATATATAATGGAAACGGCTTTGTTTGTGAAATGTAACCCACATCTTTTTAAAAAACTATCAGAGGTCAGAAAAAATCCAATACGGACTCAATACATTAATCATTTGTGTCAAGTAAAATGTAAAACCGCACTAACGAAAAAAAGTTTTTTTGGTATTGCCCCACTCATATATAATAGAGTACCTACTATTATAAAAAATATGACTACATTAAAGTTTAAAAGGGCGCTAAACGAATTTTTGATTATGAAAACTTATTACACGATTGACGATTTTCTTAATGATCATTCACTATCTGATTGACATACTTATTGTGATTGGCTTAATTATTCTTATTTATTTTATTTTTTTTATTACTGTAACCACGCTGACATTATTATTTTTTATTTTATTTTATCTATATTGTAATTCCAATGATCTGAATGTGATTTTTTTTATTTGGAATTATTGTAAACCTTTGCATGCCCATGTGACGGTAAAATATGGAGAACTTTATTAAAAAAACACCTATGTATTGTACCTACCCATGTTGGCAAAGAAATAAATGATTTGATTAGATTTGATTTGAATATTTTTTGATAATCTAACTGACGGGCTAATTAGATTTTTTTAGGAAAATAGCCTATTACATAAGCCTCATTTTCGTATTGATTATCAAACAAGTTTTGTTTAGCCGGAAGCGCCAAGATTGACCCACACTAAACAAACAGAAACTCTTATAGGTACTTACAGCGTGTACAGAAATGTCATCATTTGCCTACCCTTTACCCAACTATGTTGGGGTCGGTTTCCACTCTAACCAGATACAACTGAATACCAGTATTTTACATGGAGCGACTGCCTATCTGACCTCCACAACCCAGTTACTGGGTAATACGATACCCCTTGGTAAGACTGGTTGTCAGACCTTTGGGCTTCTGACGACTGTCAAAGACCCACGAATGACAGTCGGGACCGATGGCTTAACGTGTTTTCCGAGGCACGGAGGGGTCCTGGTATATGAAGATGGTCACCCATCCGAGGAACAACCGCAGCAAGCGTAGCTTAACCTGATCGACCGACACGTGTGGCTGTTATTACTTAGCCACAAGCCCTTCACAAATCAGAAATGTGTGGTCATATTTAAAGATTCGGTACAGACCATCCAGACAGGCACATTACTTCGTGTAAATAATTTCATCACCATTGCTCTCAAAACGGTGAAGGGAAACATCGTGAGGAAACCGGCATGTCCTAGAACCAAAAATGCGAAGATATGTGACGTCTACCAACCCGCACTGGGCCTGCGTGGTGAATTCCGGCCCACTCCCTCTCACCGAGTGGGAACATTATAGGCTGACCATGATGTTGATGACAGACCATCAACACAGGAAGGGTAGCAGGGAAATCGACGCGCAGCCTATTACCATGGAGTCAGTCGATACATGATTCCATCTACCCTAACCATTTACATCTAAACCCCTACGCGTTGAAATTTTTCGTCAATTAGTTAATAATAAAAAAAATCCTTTTCCATACATTTTGTAGCAAACAGCAGATTTTTTTTTTAATAACTGAAAATTTCTACTATGGGGTAGTTCAAATATAATACCGTTAAAACGGTGAGACTATAGCACTATGCAATTATGAACACCTATTATCATACCATGTTTCAGGTAAATAAATAAATAAAGTGCTGCAAAGTTTTCGTCGGTTCGTTCGGTTATAAAAAAAAAATCTGCATGGTCCAGAACCATGTACTGAATCCATGGTCACAGGTTCAAGTACGTCGATGTCCCTGCCACCCTGTATTTGACCACACCTTTTTGAAACACGCTGTATAACTGTAAGGTAGATATCCGAGCCTATACCGCTTTATAGACATCGGACAATTATTGACATACTTCGATCAACATAATATTTATTTTTTAATAATATGTTTGATTACCCTTACAAATGAATAAAAAGTCAGTCGTCAAAACATCAAATTCTTGAATAACTTATCAATTAGCATATTCTACAGAACAATGTTTATCCGAATTCTGTTTACCTGTACTTACTTAAAATAATATTTTTTATTTTATAACCTCGATTATGCAAAATTATTGTGTTATACTTTGAACCTTGAGTTCGCTTCTAATTTGTAGGTACCTACATAATGTAGATGCATATAAAGCCTAGTTCATATTGGTGAAGTAACTAGTCCAGCGGGGTAATTGAGTAACAGAATAACAGTGACAATGGCTGTCATTTTGACAGTTCAACAACATCCATTGCGTTATTTACGTTGGTGAGCTACATACTTTTCGAACATATGAAGCAATGGAGCAGCACTATCCATAGATATTGCTGCTCCGTAATTCTTGCCTATATCCATGAGCAATATCCTTCAAAATGATTTAGATTATGATAGATAGTGTGTGACGCAATTCGGGTGCTATGCTCCACCTTCCCTTCCTGCATCCCATCCTTACTCTAGTACCATGCCTTAATCTTATCTATAGAGTACATACCTATATACAGACGCCAACACATCAAGCTACTACAATCTGTCAAATTTCTTTAATAGATTTTCAACTTTATCGCTAATGCATTAAGGTTTAAGGTTGATTGGGAAAATTTGACAGTTTCGGGTAGCTTGACCTGCTAGCGTAGGTACCTATAGATAAGATGTACCTTAAGATAAATAATTAAATAACCACTATTTTATAATTTATCTTCAAGTTCATAAGCGAATAAAAAAAATCAAAGTTCTACTCTAAATGATAAGTTACTTTATAGAGGTATGAGGAACAGGGTGTAAATTTCACTCATCCTCCATAGAAAAGGGAGAATCCTTCGACCAGATGGGTGTTGTGTCTGGCGGGCAACTGCCCAACTATTAATGTTGGGAAATTGTATCTATGCTAATTGCGCGGTAAACTCTGCTTGCGAGATGCAGGATTTGCGTGACGTCAGTATGACGCGTTGTTCGCATGTGGCGATGTAGATACCGCTACAACTTCATCAATGTGAACCAGGCTTAATGATTTTTTCAAGCCATTATGTTATTGAGATAAAATTAAGTTTAAATATTCATCAGTGTGCTACGGATAGTGTGATAGACAACGTCTTCAGTTAGTTTTATTATAATTGGCTTCCTTGGCAGTTTGTTGGTGAACGGTGTTCTTGAAAAACATTACTATATAATTTATACACAACTTTATACTTAATGGTTTTTTTAATGTTTGGATGCGGTTCGATTGGATAGTTGTGAGTATTTTTATTCGATAACTTAAGATTTTACCAAAATATGGACCTTTATCTAGAAGCCCTACTTGTTTCCGTGACAGTATTCAGCGGGTTGCAATTGCGTAGGTAACACAGTATTCGTAGTAATGGGTTTCATTTTGACAGTTCAACAACATTCATTGCGTTATTTAAGTTGTTGAGCAGACATTATTTTCGAACATATGAAGCAATGGATTAACAATATCCTTCAAAATGATTCAGATTGTGATTGTAGTGTGTTACGCAAATTTTATGATTTACATACACACAAATATCTAGGTACTTAGTTGTCGAAAGAATAGTGGTCGTCTATTTGAATTAAACGATCAAAAGTTTCGAGTTTAGAATTTGTGAACAACGTTTAGAGAACTCCTAAAACATTGATTGATTGGCGTTCTATTCGGCCCGAAAGCGTACCGAATCACAACTATTAGAAAGTATCAAACACAAAGATCTACGCCTTCAACTTGCCGAACTTCCCAGCAGTGTTAGAAGCCAAGACAACCCTGGAGGTAGACCCTAAGATGTTGATCCATCTACACAATAAATGTCTCTTTTTAACCGACTGCGGAAAAGTAAAAACGCGGTTACCTTTTTCATATTCATGTTCATTTATTGCATTCCATATTGACAAGAAGATGTTACAAAACTCTTAAAGCTAGACTTTTTCGTGTTGAATCCTTGACCATGGTGAGCACACATTGACCCACTAATTGATTGCAGTAACATATATTAGTATTTGCAAGACAATGCATTAGCGACCTTCGCTTGTGATACTAACAATACTGAACGATGTTACGAAATTAATTTGATTACACATCACGTGTTATAGATTCTTGCTGAATTTGGGTCATTCGAATTAATTACTAGTGTATTTGATACACTTGACACAAAATACTAATCGGGGTACCTATTATTTGTAGTGGATCTTTCCTTTAGGAATTTCTGAGTAACAGCCCGGAGTTTAGATGTTGGCAGTATCCCGTGCCGCGGAAATCACGTTAAGCCGTTGGTCCTGCGCCTGATCCCTGTCCGGAGTTCGTTCGTATCGGATAGCCATCCTATCGGACTTTGAGAGTGAGGAATGTGAGTGTCTTCGCACACACTTGTGCACTATAATATCTCCGGCGTCGAAGGTCTCTATTAGTAGTCTCCCTTGAGATTGGCTGCCATGGCCTAAATACGGTCTGGAGGGGGGACTATTATTATTACAATAATCCCCCCTTACTAATCGAAATAGGTCAGCTATACGATAGATACACATTATTTTTCCTATAATAATATTCGTCCGTATAACCGTCTGTATAAACCGCGCCGTAGATGAAACGTGTCCGTCAACAAGGTTACTAGTGATCCATACAACACTGAAGACCGTGCATACACACGGCGAATAAACCGTAGTTTATCACGACAAGAAAAACGTGTGTGTATACAGGGCTTTACAGTAACGGCAAGGGTCAATGTTCTTAGGTAATAAGATGTCACGGCAGGTAGAGTTGCGTACGCCCTCTTCCAGCCCCCCTAAATGGGTCCAGGGGCGACGGACTCGGGGACGTCCGTTGCCCCCCACACATCAGGACCCGAGGTGGCGGCGCGTAGTGTTCCACGCGCGCCCCTCTTAGGCGTCGCGGGGGGAGTCTAACACCTCACTCCCCCCCTGACCCGAGGAGGCCCGCGGTGGCGGGCCGGCACTAGTCGGGGGTTGCGGAAGGATCGTACGTTCCCGTGACCCCCGGCGTAGGTGTAACATGGAACACCGGGGTGGTTTTTAGTCAGTAAGAGTCTGACAGACCCCGTCGCCCGCCCCAGGGCGGCGGACATCCATGAAGATTTTCCACCCCGGAAACAAAAAAAAAAAAAAAAGGTAGAGTTGCGTGTGTTAATCTCATGGTCAAAGGCCATGATAGTTAGGTAAACAGATGTGAGAACTGCTTAGGATTGATTGCTGAAGAGTTGAGAAGGTTATTCCTGCTCTTGGATGTTATTCCAGTAGGCGGTCAGTTATTGCAGGTACCTACCTACAAAATTCGGAACATGTGGACTTTACCTTATATCACGCGCTAATTTAGGTTTTCGCTCAAGGGTAGGGTACCAATTTTCGTAAACTCAAGAAAGTGCCCCCCTTTTCGAGGATGACTACCTGCTATGTATTTACCCATATCTTAGTAATATAAACAAATTAATTATACAGGTTAATAAACTATGTTTATGACTAAGAAGAATGCTCAGGCTCCATAGAAAAAAAATCTAGTTCCGGGGGAAAAGAGTTGTATCTCAAACCATCAATAATAATAAGTAATAAAATAATAACCGGTTATGATCGCGATCCTTACTGGCGAACATAAAAATTGCTAGTTTTATTATTCAGGCGTCCATTTAAAAAAGTAGTTTTATTAATTATTTTTAATTACTTTATTCAAAAACAGGATGTTAAAATGCGAGCTTGGCTCATTTTATATTTTTTACAATGCCTAAACTCCTTGAAAATACTATCAATATCATAGTATCGCTGTTAATAATAGTATTGTCACGTGACGATGTTTTTACTATTTATGAGGTCAAACTCTCGAAGTTTCAGTTACAATAAATGTATACTTACATAGTATTTTCAAGGAGTTTAGGCATTGTAAAAAATATAAAATGAGCCAAGCTCGCATTTTAACATCCTGTTTTTGAATAAAGTAATTAAAAATAATTAATAAAACTACTTTTTTAAATGGGCGCCTGAATAATAAAACTAGCAATTTTTATGTTTGCCAGTAAGCATCACGATCATAAACGGCTATTATTTTGTTACTTATTATTATTGATAATTTGAGAGACATCTCTTTTACCCAGGAGCTGGGTTTTTTTTTTGCATTCTCCTTTAGAGTTTTAGACTCAGTTTGGTCGAAGCCGGGGGGGAGGGGGCAACTGCACCCGATGCCCCCCACCGCTTCTGTATCCGCGTCTGCCGCTTTTTGGACGGTTGATAGCAGACCTCTATTATCAGGAAACTTTACTGACTCCCTTTCCCTCTCTTTCCAGACATGATCGTCGCCGAAGCTTGGAAAGCAAGTTACCTCTACTGGGTCTTCCCGGTACTCATCATCGCCTCAGTCTTCGCAGTCCTTGGTCTTTTCGGCGTTATTTTCGCGATCAGACTCTTCGCCAAGTACACTTGTGGACAGTACCGGAATCCCACGAGGATGGATGGGAAAACCGTGATTGTGACCGGATGTACCGGTGGGATTGGGAAGGAAACTGCGAGGGAACTAGCTAAGAGAGGAGCCCGGGTCATCATGGCTTGCAGGAATTTGGAGGTTGCTGAGAAAGTTAAAGGTAATTGTATTATTTAAATTCTGTGCTTGGGGACAAATTTAACGGGGCGTTTGGGTAACCAGTTACCTATACAGTTAGGCCTTTACCACCTTTTCCATTACCTTTTCCATTGTTGGGCGCAATTTAGGAGTGCCTCTGAGTCTGTGAGAGGTGACCCATGTATGTGAATGCGAATAGGTCGAATGTTCAATAGTTACAATTTGACAGTGCCTATACAAGTTCAAATGTAATAGAAGCCATTACTTTGAAAAATATTTATTTATTTTATTGATTTATCCATTTATTTCAAGCATCAAGGCCCATATAAATACATACAATACAATATTAATATAACTTAAAAATACTATAAATACATACAGCATTATAATTTATTACACTAAAAACTAACTAACGCACACGAAGTGTCTGCGTCGTGTTTCGCTGACTGGTGTCATGTAGCCGGCCACGAAACCGGCGGTACACAACACCCTTCGGCCAGAACTCTTCCTTGAGGAACATATTGGTTTTGCTTTTGTGATTACCTGGCCCGACAACCAAAGACTTGTTACCGTGTTATTATTTAATGGATTTTTTCCCGGACTGAGTTTTAATGCTATGTGCAAAAGAGCAGCATAATCAGCCTACAATGTTCCCACTGCATGGGACGAAAGCCTTCTCTCTGTGACAGTCAGTGGGCCAGTAGCCAGTAGAAGCGGAGTGTTCACCTCGCGGGGCCAGAGCGAGTTGGTAGATGTCACTTGTCTTCGAATTTTTGAATCTATGATATACCGGTTTCTTCACTATGTTTTCCATCCCCGTTTTGAGAGCAATGGTGATGAAATTTAAAATAATCTACACAAAGTAAGGTGCCTGTCACTTGTCAGGGTTCGAACCTACGATCTACAACTTGTTAGTCGCGGCCGTTACCACCACTGCTCAAAAGCAAAGAGTACAATATGTACCTACTTACCTATTAACACCAACAATTTAATTTTCCAGCCGACATCATCGACACAACCAAGAACACGAAAGTCGTAGTCAAGAAACTGGACCTCAGTTCCTTCGCATCCATCAGAGAATTTGCCGAAGACATCAACAAAACTGAGACAAAACTAGACGTGTTGGTGCACAACGCTGGTTACGCAAACACCTTCCAGAAGAGGAAGACTGTTGACGACCTTGAGATGACCATGGAGACCAATCATTATGGACCATTTTTGCTTACACATCTTTTGATTGATCTGCTGAAGAAAAGTGCCCCATCGAGAATAGTGGTAGTCGCTTCGTCTTTTTACCGCCTTGCAGCATTTAATATTGGAAATCCAAATCCCGTTGACACATTACCAGGGTACCTCTACTACGCTTCTAAGGAAGCCAACATACTTTTCACAAGAGAACTAGCCCGAAGATTGGAGGGTACAGGAGTAACAGTGAACTGTCTACATCCCGGCTTGATTGAAACGGGAATTTGGAGCTCCGTGCCTCCCCCATTGAATTGGATGCTGTTCCCGATAAGCAAATGCTTCTTCAAGAACCCTGAACAAGGTTGCCAGACCACAGTCATGTTGGCGGTTGATGAAAAACTAGAAAAGGTTTCCGGAAAATACTTTTCTGATTGCAGAGAAAGTTCTTTGTCGAGTTCTGTGAGTAATATGACCAGAGCCAAAAAAGTTTGGGAGATTTCGGAAAAAATGGTCAAATTAGGCGAAGATGATCCTAGGATTTAGTTGTATTTTAATGAAACGAGAACGTAGTATCTATTTATTACAGGCGTACAAAATTAATCATGCTCATCGTTGTAAGAGCTATTGTAAAAGAAAATGTTTTATGTTGCACTGTATTCCACTTCTGTCTGTTAGCATACCCGCGAATTCTTCATCTTTTTGTTGAGGAGAGTTATCATTAAGCAATGTACAGACGCTAGCAGTTCAAGCTACCCGAAACTGTCAAATTTTCCCAGTCGAACCTTGAACCTTAACGCTTTAGCGATAAAGTTGAAAAACTATTAAAGAAATTTGACAGATTGTAGAAGCTTGATGTCTGTACCTAACATTATATTGGGTTGCTTTTTGTTTTTCTTATAACTATTTAAACGCAAAAGTGCAACAACGTATACGATGTATTTATAAATCTTAATATTTAGTTATTAAAGTTTTTTTTTAATGTGAGTTAATTTTTTTTTAACCATCACAATAATTGCAAAAATAAAAAGATGTAAGTATCAATTAATATTCATTTTATTAGTAAAGCTAGTTAGTTACATAATGGATAACAGTTAACAGCTAATGAACGAAATTATCTATTAGATCATACTTTATGTAAATATGATCGTAAAGCTTTTAAAAGTACCTAATCAGTTACACGTTTTGGCTATTAGGCGATTACCACACTTCACCGGACAACGCTCCGATGTGCGGTGCTGCGGTTTTTAACTATGACTGCAGAATTTTGATTTGTATACAAAAACCGCAGGGACACACTGACACCGCATCTCCGTGCGGCTACACTCAAAGATTCACAGCTCTGCACACCGGAACGCTGTCCAGTGGGGTAATTGCGTAAAATACTATCAGTAGCAATAGCTTTCATTTTGACAGTTCAACAACATTCATTGCGTTATTTACGTTGTTGAGCGGACACATCTTACGAACAAATGAAGCAATGGACTAGCAATATCCTCCAAAATGAACCAGATTTTGATTGATAGTGTATTACGCAATTTTATTACGCAATTAGGCGCAGTGTAGTGTGATAACCACCTTACACAATGACGAATGATGGCCGATTTTAAGGTCATGATTGACTTGCATTTGTTCGTCTGGCTAGACCTTTAAGATACCCGCAAAAGTAGCCAGAGTAGACTTTGATAGTGCCTTCCTTTCAGTCATTTTACTTCTGATTGTGCATCACTCTCCAAATCACAGTGATCTTTATTCTCATTTTAATAAGGTAGCTGTTGGGTTGCTGCCACTGACAAATCTGTTAAAATCATTGTAATCTTTATTCTGATCGAAAATCTGCCTTTCATAGGCCACTGTGTATTAGCCATTAGATTATACAATATAAAAATAAATATATTCATCTAGACCCCATCTAGGGTTAGTAGACACTTAGACATTCATCTCATACATACATACAACTTTAGTCTTTATTAAAACGGAACTTTTTCATGGAAGTTACTATCGTAACACATAGCATAACACCATACCTGTAATCCCCTGGGGAGTACTGTAGTACACCCACATTTCGCAAATTATTATTAGTTATCGATAAAATGTGCACATCACTATAAATAGCAATTAATAGGATCCAGGATAGGTTGTAGAGAGCTTCAAATATGTATTTCTCATCAATATTTATTTTAATTTAGTGTTAAATAAGATAAAATATTATTTTCTTATGCAAACTTCAGAAATACTGGACTTTAAATATTTATTTAATACTCCTTACTTTTGACTTATTTTTTATTACTCTATCAAATCAAACTGGTCTAGGAACGTGTGGTCTACACCTAACGCGGTCCCGAGGCTTTCCCGCGGTTTTCTACAAGGAGGCTCGTCGTCAAAACAGATGGGATCGGAATAGTCCGAAGACTTCTTTGGAATCACACTGAAACTTGGACTTAAAAGATCAGGTAATAAGACCCTATTTGCGGTGAAAACATCTACATTAACGGTATTCAGGTTTTCTTTTTCTTCTAGAATAGTTTTGAATTCGTTCCCATCTTCGCAGCTATTGTCACATGGCAAGACGCTAGCTCTGACTTTCTTAAACCTATTGATAATTTTCTCTAAAGAACTTGTTTTCCTTATCAATTGAGAATTACTTTTGGGAGTTTCAGTCTTAGTTTCATCATTTTCCAGAATATCTTCTTGTAGTTTCGGCACATTCAGATCAGCGAAATGCACCTTATTGGAGTCGTCCTGAATATTTGTTGGAATTTTATCTGGTTCAGGAGTTATAGATATAGTGGGCAGACTAGTAGCATCAAATATCTTCCTGTTAGTTTCAAGTTGCATTACACCATCAGGGGTTCCATAAGTATTATCATTTTCTAGGGCCAAGATGCCAGATACTTCAAGGAGTGGACAGTCTTCTGGCATAACAGATAATTTCCTCGGGATAGGAATCTTAGAATTAGATCTCTTTTCTCGGTTATCAAAAAGATTCGGTGAAGAATGACTTCTGAACAAAACGTTGCTATCAATAGAAACCACTGACTCATTAAATAATCCCCCCTTCTTAACATTTACATTTGCAGGTCTTTCTGTTTTATATTTAAACTTTTTAGAGCTGCTAGACTTTTTTGTTGATAGCAACCTCATTATCTGTTGTTTTGTGAAGCCTGAGGAGCATTCCGAGATGGTTTCATTGTTTCTATAGTTAGTCTGGGATAGTATTGACAAGTTAAAGTTCTGTGTAGTGTTTGGACGGTCATAGGAACTGATACGGCATGATATGAGGCTCTTTAAGAAGTCATCTCTTGGTCCTTGGTAGAACGGAGCACTGAGTAATGACCGTGATTGCGGTTTGGCAAAAGCGCTGGCTCGTCTGCGTAAGTTGAATTGATGTTTGGATATGTTGAGCGGCGTGAACGTGTCAAATATAAGTTGAGACTGTAAGTCTTTGCCCATCTTCAAGTCCGCCAGGTCAGGTAACGGTGGTATTTCTGAGAATTCCTTCAGTGATAACGACTGGTTGTATGATGTTTGTGTTCGCTAGAAAATAACAGTAAATAGTAAGAATAATGTACAAGAACCAAATATAAATCTAGCAGCATAAATCCTCATAGTTATTAAGAGTTTTTTTTAAATTCTCATTCATTATTATTCAAATTCATTTTGCAAACATTAGTAGCTTCTACCTGCGACTTCGGCCGCGTGAAATTTCGGCAACGTTCAGACAGATGCGGCAGGGGGACTGTGTTTAATGTATAATAGTATTTGATAATAATAATAGTAGTTGTTTTATAATGTAGTGATATAAGTAACAAATCTGTTTAAAGTAAATACACTTTAGAAGAGTTTAAAATAATAATTATAATAACTAGAACTCACCTGAAGTTTAGCTTCGGCATTCATCACCCTATCCAAAAGTATTCGCATAGCGGACGTAATCTCGGTAATGTTCTGTCTCCCACTATCCAAGTACTCATTGAATTTGTATATTTCATTGCCAATTTCAGCATTTTTTAGTATAAAACCTATTGATATAAGAAATGCTCTTATAAGGTTCGGAAAACTCAATTTATCTTCTTTTGTAATATTCTTGAGGATGTATTTCTGTTCGCTGTTAACTTGGCTTTGTAATTCTTTTGTGCATATTTCGTCCATTTTTGGGTTATACTCTAATGTGTACGAACTTTTTTCAGCTTCACCTGTTTGTCGGGCGATTAACATCTCAGTGGACTGACGAGTTTCTCTGCAACTTTGAAGGAACGGTTTTATTTTTGTATCCCATTCCTTTTCCAGTTCTGTGATTCTGTTATCTACTTCAGCTAACCAATCATCGAAAAATGTGGATGATTTGTGGACATCTTTTATTTTTAAGATCTCCGCTTTCACTGTTTCGTCTACATCATGTCTTTTTAAGAAGCCATCAACGATTTCGTCTAAGTATCCTTGTGGGTTTAAATCAGTCATTTTATTCTCCATATCAGTTATTTTCTTGCGGAACAACTCAGCTATCTTCTCCATAGCTGCTCTTTTACTTAAATATTTAGAAAATTTACTTGATATTGTCACAGTTTCCTTTTCAATGTTGTCAATAAAACCTTCTTTTTTTGTCTTGTAATCCTCAGTCATGGTGTTATACAGCTTCTTCTGGGTATCTTTGACCATTTTCGACATTAATACTCTTTGGACAGCAAGTTGTGACATTTGGAATATCAACATGGTGACTTTATAGCAGCTTGGGTTGACCAGATATGAGGACATGACTGGTGCCAACAAACCTTTGTTGGTGTACTCGCTGATGAAGTCAGACAACTCGATTCTGTACACTCGTTCAGTTTTCGTATCATATAGTGGCCATGGCAATGAACTTGAAGCCTGAGTATCGATTATTGATACCAAATAGTAAGAAAGGTGATTAAAGAAGTTCTGTGTCGGTTTTTCTAAAGCATTCTCCTTGAATATCTGCCTGCTAAGCTCAGACGGCATTTGCTGCAGCTTACTCAGTATACCCAAGTTCAAAATCGTTTCTTTCTTGAATGAGACGACTAGGTCTCTTTGCATTGCTATTGTAGCCATTTTATCACTTTATTTTCACATAGGTAGATGCACTTTTTAAAACAAAATCGATTATTTTACACCACTTTGTACACCATTGTCCAGTTTCAAACAATAATTCAGAGTTTTTATAATATTTCAAAAATAACTACAAGCCCCATACGCATTTTCTGGGTTGAATTCAAATTGAAATGTCAATCTTTTCCGTTGATGCCACGTAGTGTTGTCCCTTTGGAATAAAACAATAATCGACTATTTGACGCGACCACAATAGTTTTAAGGTTGCTAGACCTCATTCATCGCTTTCTAACCGGCGAGATCGAGGTAGAGCCATTTTTAAATTAAAATGAAAAAATATGTAAAATCATAAGAAAAATAAATGCTGGGGAGGGTGATTTGTAAAAGTTCATGGAATGTATGTCATTGAATGGCGAAGGTTGTTTCGGTATTCTTTGATGGATTTTATTTATGTTTTAATGCAATATAATTTCCGTTGAAGGACACTGAAGGAGAGTTGTTATTACGCCCATGGGCGTTTAGAGTTCAAAGTGTTACCAAAATAACATATAACTCTTATAACATGTTATTTGTAAATAACATTAAAATGTACAATCAACTAAAAAACTATTTATTTATTATTGCTCAACGCTGAAAATTTGGTTCCGTTCGGGAACCATGGAAAATATTTGTCAGTACTAAATAAATATTGTTAGGAAAATAGACATAAACACAGTGGACATGTTATACGCAGAAAGAATGATTAAGGGCTGTTTTTCAATCGAGAGATCATTTTTATTCGTGAAATAAAATTGACGCCTGACAGATTTTGTATGGAAGAACTGTCAAAAATTCAAAATTATTCCTCAGATAAAATTATCTGGCGTTGGAAAAATAGGCCCTTAGTGTAGTTCAATTATGGACTAATACAGAAAACAGGAGAGCCATTGAAAAAACCGTAGTAGAACTACTGTTTCAAATACACTCCATAGTTTCAAAGCAATAAGATTGACAACACTGGAATGAAGTAATCGATGGCAACGTTCCGTTACAAATTTTAAAGCTGAATAACAGCGCAGAAAATAAATAAATAAATTATATATTTATTTTCTGAGCCGTTATTGTAATTCTGTTACAAATTTTTACTTTCTGCATATTTACTTCACAACAATAATCACATTATAATAAAATTAAATGAAAGGGATAACTTAAAAAAAAAATGAGACAACAGTCAATTTGTTTTTATACGTGACACGAAACGCTCTAACCTCAAAACATTTCGTTACCGGGGGAGCAAGCAAACAAAGTTCACGTGTTTGTTTCTCCCAGAAAAATGAAAATAAATTGAAGTAAATCAAGTAAAAATGGTGCGTAACATCCTTATTTAGTTTAATTACAATGCAAGGCGCGAAATGGTGATAAAGTTATGTGTTATTTCAGAGTAAGTTGTATGTTTTATACGAACATAGCGCGGGCTTCGCGCTGTTCAAAGTCACCGAGTTCGAGGAGCTTGCAGCCTTCTTGCCTCAAGTTGAAGAGTCTGTGACTGACTTGCAGCGATTCAACTCCGTTGTGACGCTAAATGGGTTCCAGCCTTTCAAATCGGCGGTGGTTGCTTTGGAAAATATCAATGCGGTGTCCGAAGGTTAGTTTCCGCGTGTATGTTGAGTATGTCCACATAGACCATGCTTGCTAGGTAAATTGTAGAGATGTTATATTATGGTAATTTTTAGGTAATCCTAATATTGAATATATTAGTTATCGCATATTATGATATCATACCTATTACTGGATATTAGTCAAATATTAGTGAACAGATTCATTATAGCTACTCAATCTAATATGTATATCTGCGTAATATCGGTAATAGTCTCCATAATAATTAATATGAAATACGAGATTCTGCACGTTTATTATTCACGTATGCCTTATAGAAGTGAAGTGGTGATTAAATTTTGCTTGGACCCAAACCTCCAACAAAAATAAATATTTCAACCCAATCATTAAACACTAGCAAAATAATGAATAGTTATTACTATTTATTAGTTATCAATCACTGCGTGCAGCAATAATATGGAGTCGCTGTGAGCTTTGGTCACTGGTCACTATAGGGCTAGAGTTCGAAGCGCGCAAGCCCCACCACGACGTCAACATAGAGATACGGCGGTGGGGTTATTATTATTATAAATCATAAACACAGGATCAGTCACAAGAAATTTGTCAATGGTATAATAGCATTTGGTTATTAAAAAAATTATTTAGGGTGCGTTTAAATTGAGTGAAGTTTAAATCTTTTATATCATTTGGTATCTTATTAAAAATTTTTGGAGCCATGCAAATTATGCTCTTGTACATAAGGGCGGTTTTTGATCTTAGGCATCATTCATGTCGGTATGTTGGTCTTACAGATCGATAACTTTGCTCTGAAGCTTTTTAAATAAATCAACGTTTTTTTTTTACGAACAAGGCGGTCTCGTAAAAGACAAGGCAGTGCTAGTATTTTGAGGGAAGTAAAATGTGGTTTGCAAATTTCTATTGATTTAGGATTGCATATAGACCTAATGCACCTCTTTTGTGCTTTAAAGATATCATGCTTTTCGCATGAATTTGTCCAGAAAATGATTTCGTAACGTAGTACGGAGTCTACATAGCCATAATACGTGGTTACAACAGCTGCCTGATTTACAATTTTTTTTAACTTGTGGAGAGCAAAGGCAAACATGCTTAATTTTTTAATTAGGATGGATGCATGTTTTTTCCACGTCAGTAGAGTCTATTGTCAATCTTAAAAATTTTACATGACCTACTTCTTCAATTATATTATTATTAAAAGATATATTAATGTCAGGAGTAGTAATTCTTTGTCTAAACTGCATAATTTTAGTTTTATTTAGATTCAATCTTTTGTTCTAGCCAGTTTATTTATTGTTGTAATGCGTCTTTAATGTCACATTTATAGTTTCTATTTTTATTATGTTTTATAATTAAAGTGCTATTATCGGCAAAAAGAACCATAGAAAAAGTGACTTTTTCGGAAAGTTCATTTATGTAGACTAAAAATAATAGCGGGCCCAATACACTGCCTTGTGGCACGCCAAATGTGATTTTACGTTTTTCTGAAATGTATTTATATTCCACTAGTTATTTTTATAGTGTGACATTGTACGGTATTCTGTTGTGAGGAAATGCCGTCGACATTCACACGATATTTGTTTTACAAATAAAGGCAATTTCTTCAATGTACATATCCATATGCCATCATCTAGTTGATTTTTATGTAGGGGTGATTATTTAGTTATAACAAACACTAAACTTGCATATTTACAAACAATTAACAATAGGTACTATTTTTTTATAAACACTTAGTATTAAAAATATACAAGGTCATTTAAATCAAAATGATCTTTTCTGTATTTACATATTCATGATTTTCAAACAGGTATCCTCCCGGATGACTTGAACCTTTTCCTGGAAGGGGCGCTTCCAAAACGCAAGAAGCGTAGCAAATGCACTCTGGGTGTGTTGGACCCCAAGTTGGGAGCAGCCATCAGCGAGGCGCTGGAGATTCCCTGCTCACACACTGGGGCTGTTCCAGAGATTCTACGAGGTTAGTCCTCTGTGTTTACCTTGAAAAAAATAATCTACAGGTTGCTATTCAGATAGTGCATGTTTCAACCTCATTTAATTTTATCTGCAATGTGCTATACTACCTACACGGTTAAAATGTATGGAACAGCAAATTATTTGTCGGGGTTCAGAATCTTGTACTGTATCCATGGCGACAGATTGCGCATTGATATCCCTGCCAACGTGTATACATGATAAGACCAAAATTTGTAATTTTCTGTTTTTACATCAACCATACAAAATTTTTTTGAACTACACTACAAAACAATAGAACTACAAAATTTCTCTCCATTAAAGTTTTTCGTCAGGTAGTATTAAAATATTGTGTAAATATTTAAACAAATATGAACAAATAAACTACTGTTAGGTGTTGGTTGCTCCCTTTTTTCACTTTTTAATTTGATTTTCTTTCTCCTAGGTATACGCCACCATTTCCATGCTCTCATCAAGGGTCTAACCCTCAAAGCATGCAGTGTGGCACAGCTCGGTCTTGGCCACTCTTATTCCCGAGCTCGCGTGAAGTTCAACGTGCACCGAGTTGACAACATGATTATCCAGTCTATAGCCCTGCTGGATCAATTGGACAAGGATATCAATACGTTTTCTATGCGTATAAGGTTAATATCAGTCTTTTGTAATATTTATTTATTTCTAAAACTTCAGTACACATTACATCACACTTAGTATATATAACATCAATTAGCATATCACTTAGCCACAAGCCGTCCACTAGGTTAATGGTTTTTTGACAGCTGCCTTAGAACATTACTATTCCAGATCATGTAAAAGTTAACTTTAAAAAATCACTAAATTGTATTTAGTCTAAACCTTCTCATACTGATCCATGTAAATATAGAAACTTTTCAACGTCTTTGCTGCTTACTAGGTATAATTAAGATCTGGGCTGCCAATTTTAACTATACACTATACAGAGCTCTTACAACCACACCAACACAACAATTTTCATATAAATATTCAACTGAAAACCCATCTTTACAGAGAATGGTACTCCTACCACTTCCCAGAGCTGATCAGCATCGTCCCAGAGAACCAGCTTTACACCAAGTGTGCAGAATACATCAAGGACCGGAAGACGTTAAGCGCTGAGTCGGTGGAGCCTCTAACTGAGATCATCGGGGACTCCGAGAAGGCCCAGGCTATTATTGACGCATCTAAGATGTCAATGGGAATGGATATCTCGCCAGTGGATTTGATTAATATACAGATGTTTGCGGGAAGAGTTGTTGCGCTCAGTAATTATAGGTAAGGTTAAAAAATATATTGTAAAACTTCAAAATTTACAATCTATTCACAGTTACTTTACCTCTGATTTTGCATCACTGTCAAAATTACTAGTATAAGGGCCGATTGTTTCAACGCCAGTTAATTTTATTCAAGGAATAATTTTGAAATATTGACAGATATATCATACAAAAACTGTCAAACGTCAATTTTATTGCTCGAATAAAGGTTATCTGGCAATGGAAAAATCAGCCCTAAATTAATTATTAGTATAAGGTTGCTGTTGGGCTGCTGCTGTCAGAGGTCAAAAACTGTGAAACAACTAGTTGAAATCTTTTAAAAAAAAAATTAAATTACAAGTATTTTTGAAAGATAGAGACTGATTAGAATGCGAACTTTCATAATAGCATAATAAATTACCCCTTGATATGTCCTTTCTGGGCTTATTTCACTTGACCTTTTGGGAGCCATAATTCCATATTAATATTAAAAAAAAAAAACTGGTTGTGCCATAACTTTTTGAGCATAAGTTGCTTCTTTTTCACATAACTATTATATCAAGTTACTTATTTAAACTTTCCACATACAGGAAGCAGATAGCAGGATACCTTCACACAAAGATGGAGTCGGTGGCTCCGAACCTGACCACATTGATTGGCGACCAGGTCGGCGCAAGACTTATATCTAAAGCCGGTTCGCTCACCAATCTGGCCAAGTACCCTGCATCTACGCTACAGATTTTGGGTATGTACTAAATGATAAATTATATTTATTTTTGTAAAAATTGGTTCAAAAACGACTTCAAAAGTTACTATGGATATGTAACTCCGAATGGTGTTTTGATTAACTTGTGAAAAAAAAAAATCTGAGCCGGCTTCTATTCATTCAACTTTGTCCAGATGGTTAAAAAAAGTCAGCCTGTATTTGTTTTGTTTTAGTTCATTTTTCTTTTTTTATGTCCAGTCATGTTTCTGTGACAGTAAAACAGTTTATCTTTCTTTATATTATTCTAAAAGACACATCCTTATGATAAGCTTTCCCCTATTATTATAATTTATCACTAGTTTTAGGAAAGTTGAAAAATTGTCTGTGTCAAGGAATGTCGATTGGTTAACAACAATTTATGTTCATCAAATTACACATTTTCATATTTTACCGCCTAGACATGCAGGTACTCGAAAAAAAGGGGTATTTAATCCTAAACCTTGTAAGTCATCATCTGCCTGTACTTCGACTTTTAATTGTATTCAGTAACTTGATAGTTGAAGGGTTACCAGATTTTGAAAAAAAAAAAAAAGATAGTGTGGTGGTGCAAGAATGAATGATATTGAATGAACTTAAATAATGTACTTAAATGCAAACTTATAATTTTTTTAATAACTTGTCTTAAAAACACATAATTATACACTATTAAAAATTGTAGAATTTGTTATATACTTACATATTTTGTTTCTCAGTATTACAACTTAGTTAGAATGTATTGATTATTATTATTATTCAGCTACTCTTGAATGTCTTTTTTCTTCCAGGACATCTTGGGAATTGTTTAAATTTTCCGAATATTCGACGAATTACGAAAATATTACGAATATTTAAAGTTTCATTTAAATTAAACCATTTTTATCATTCGTTCTTTACGCAAAATCGTTCACTACCCCAACACACAAAGATGGTGTTGTCTTGTGGTAACAGTATGGTAACATTATTTTTCTTTGAACTGTCAAGTTACTGAATACAATTAAAAGTCAAAGTATAGCCTTTTCCAACTATGTTGGGAACAGCCTCCAGTCTAACCGGATGTGTCTGACCTCTATAGCCCAGTTACTGGGCAATACGATACCCTTGCAAATACATAAAACTGTTAACCTTGTAAATACATAAGTAAATCAAAACTCGTTTTTCCAAAGTTTGTTAAAATTTGTCAGATTTGAACATCATAACACTAAATATTACTTACAACTGCTTACTCAGGTGCCGAGAAAGCGCTGTTCCGTGCGCTAAAGACCCGTTCAAACACGCCTAAGTACGGCCTCCTGTACCACTCGACATTCATCGGTCGCGCGGGGCTCAAGAACAAGGGCCGCATCAGTCGGTACCTCGCCAACAAGTGCTCCATCGCATCCAGGATTGATTGCTTCTCTGGTAAGAAAAACTTTAGATGACTTTCATTTGTAAGGACTGATTTATCCAACGTCAGATAACTTTCCAGACAGCATCTAACAGTTTATGTATGGAGAAACTGGAAACTTCAAAATTATTGAAGTGAAAACTTCTTTAGCAGCGTTGTGCATTTTTTGTGATGTGTAAAAAATGTTAAACTCGCGTCAGGACACGTGACCTGATCGAAAATTCGTAAGACGGAGCTCGCGTCAGGACACGTGACCTGATCGAAAATTCGTAAGACGGAGCTCGTGTCAGGACACGTGACCTGATCGAAAATTCGTAAGACTGAGGGAGATTAGACCGCATTTCAAAATATCAAAGATGCACAACGTTAATATTCAAGTTTTCACTTCTGCCGGCACTCCAGGAGTGCAACCCGTTTTTTTATTACTCAGTAAAGATATTGGTGTTGGAAAAAATCAGCCCAGTCTTGTAATTTTAGCATGTTTGGTGTCTAGTTTGGTGGATAGTATACCATAATAGCCTGTCCATCCTGCCCATCCTGCCTGCATCTGTTTAGCCTTTTCGCAACCACTTTGGGAACGGCTTCTTTATTCGACCCAATTGTATGTTCAGGCGCCAGGTCATCAAGCTACCCGAAACTGTCAAATTTTCCCAAACAACCCTGAACCTAATGCTTTAGCTATAAAGTTAAAAATCTATTAAAGAAATTTGACAGATTGTAGTAGCTTGACGTGCTGGGGTCTGTACGAGCGCGATTATCTCAAAAACTACAGAGTTTTGATGATGTTTTTAATTGCTAAAAAAATATGCATACCTGCATCATGTTTTGATTATGCAATATGCACACTTTGATCTATTGCAAGTGTAACCTGCATTTGTGGTAATAATAGTAGTGCTATAGTAAATGCGGTTATATCCATACGTGAACGCCAACATGCGTATCATGTACTAATTTTACTGCTACAATCTTATTTCTATCACATTTTTTATAAAAATTCAGTGTATACTACGATTTTTGAAGTTTCTATGGCAGTCTACGACTAGCTTTATGCCTAGTTGCGTCATAACTTCGTTATTCTCTAAATAGCGATTTTCTATTGTGAGTTATAAAAACACACATGAAATGGGATTTTTGCTATTGTCGTTGCAAATCACGCGCGTTTAAATCACGAACGAAACTTTTATGCCATTGGCATAAAGATTAAATTGCAATGATAGAAATTAACTAAATATTTGTTCCTTTTCCAGAAATTCAATCAACAGTTTTCGGCGAGAAGTTACGCCAGCAAGTAGAAGACCGTTTGAAGTTCTATGAAACCGGTGACATTCCCAAGAAGAATATAGAAGTCATGAAAGAAGCCTTGGATGAACTCCAACAGGCTGCAGATGTCGAAGCCAGTGCCAAGAAGAAGAAAAAAAAGAAGAAGAAGAAGGACGAAGCTATGGAAGAAGATTAACTGTCAAAGTGACAGTTTATATGTCAAAGTGACAGTTTTTTAGTTTAAGTTATAGTAACTAGAGTGTGATGCGGATGATAATGAACATAGCGAATTAGGAACTAACCTTCGCAATATTCCTTCGCAAGCATTCACGTTTGTTGCGATCCGTGGCGCGCTATACTATTTTCAGATAATTCTATTGATGTGACCCCTTTTGCAGTTAATACATTAATTTTAAGGTATGAATTTGTTTTATTTGTGGTTCCAGCGGTTCTATAAACACAGATTATGACTATCACATTATTACACTGCAAAATACTTACGGTAACCGATAAGCCATTGGCAAAGGGTTTGTGCCAATGAATTGCACCCTTGATTATTGCTAGAACGTTAGCCCACTCTAGTTTTTTTTTCTACTGTCGACCTGGTGAATGCTACCATCGCAGAATTAGAAACACATATAGTGTGTCTGCCTAACTCTTCGAGGATTGCAGGCGTGGTGTTATGTTAGAAATGGTGGCTTATGTAATCCGTAGAAAGACCTTTTCACTTTGCTGTGGCATCTTAGATTGGATGGTATGTACTAGCTTGGCCGATGCGTAATTTTTTTATATTCGATTGTCTAACGGGCAACGGCATTGGTTGCTACTTATTATTATTAATAGTTAATGTCCCACTGTTGGGCAAAGGCCTTCCTACTCTCTTTCCACCTCTCTCTGTCCAAAGCTGCCAAAGACCAATCTTTATTAAAGGAGTCCAGCTCATCTCGTCACTCGGAAAGCTGCCGCGCTTAAACGGAATAGAGCTGGGCACTTCTGCCGCGTGTCAGACGATCAATAGGCTAAATGTACGAGCAAGTGGGTCCAGCGGGGTAATTGCGTAAAACACTATCAGTAGCAATGGCTTTCATTTTGACAGTTCAACAACATTCATTGCGTTATTTACGTTGTTGAGCAGACAAATTTTTCGAGCATATGAAGCATCATCATCTGCCCGCCTTTTCCTAGCTATGTTGGGGTCGGCTTCCAGTCTAACCGGATGCAGCTGAATACCTGTATTTTACATGGAGCGACTGCCTACCTGACCTCTACAACCTAGTTACTGGGTAACACGATACCCCTTGGTTAGACTGGTTGTCAGACATTCGGGCTTTTGACTACCCGTACCTAACGACTGTCAAATATCCACGAATGACTGCCGGGACCAACAGCATAACATGCTTTCCGAGGCAAGGAAATGGGGTGTGTATGTCAAGATGGTCACCCATCCGTGGATCAACCGCGGCAAGCGTAGCTTATCCTGATCGATCGTCCCGTGCGGCTGTTATTACTTAGCCACAAGCCCCTTCCATACTAGAGTGATGTATGGAATGCATAATTTTATTCATTAAACTTTGTGGTATAAAGGTACAAAGGCGGACTCAATTCACTAGGCATTCTCTAGCAGTCAACAACCAAGGGTAGTGGAGTGGGAACATGGCATGTGCATAATTGAATATTCGTCCAATCATCATCAGGGGTGTAATGGAAGATGCTGTAATGAAAGTTCGAGACGTGTAGGTGAAAATAATAATAATAATATATTTATTCAAAAAATTATAAGGCATGAAAATTAGTACAGTTTTGCTTAAATGTAAATTATATTCCTAAGACTTACGTGCCTGAACTAGGTAATCCTGCGTTTCAGGCGAAAAGAGCTAAAATAGTCTTTAAAAATAAATAAATAATCAAAAGTTGACAATAGAAAAATAATTATATGTTGAGTAGTAATTATATGTTGCTTGAACGAAAGTGTTTCATCTATTATAACACCAAGGTATTTTGTTGTATTTGCCTTTTTAATGTTACGACAAACACATTGGTTATTTGTGGGAATTGTGCAATAATGAGCATATAATGTCGAGGTAGTGCCAGTTGATGTTTGCATGCGTATCGAAAACTTAATATAATTTGTCTTGTCTGCATTTAGTGTTAGTGAATTATGTTGAAGCCATTTATTAACAATATTGAATCCGAAATCAAAATTAACAATATAGATATTTTTTTCTGAGTCAGCCGAAAATAGAAGGGCAGTGTCGTCAGCATAAGAAACAATTTGACCATGATCTAGACTTAGATTACAAAGATCGTTTATGTATATCAAAAATAGTGTAGGCCCTAAAATACTTCCTTGGGGAACTCCAAAGGATGTGTATTTTTTATCCTCGCTGAGAACATCTCCAATCCTTACACATTGGGTACGATCTTCTATATAACTCTTAAATAGTTTCAGCTGAGTGCCTCTGATACCTATGGTTTCAAGCTTGTGCAACAGAATAGGAATAGAAACCGTGTCAAAAGCTTTGGCGAGGTCCAGAAAGATTTCTACTGTGTGGTTACCATTATCAAGTTCTTGTGCTAGATAGTCAGTCAGATAGTGTACGGCATCGTCTGTTAACATTTTAGGACTAAATCCGAACTGCCGCTGAGACAAAATTAATTTATCATCCAAGTATTTGTAAAGCCTTTTATTTATATTTTTTCTAAGATTTTAGACATAGAAGGCAGTAACGAAATAGGTATATAATTTGTGACTTGATCTTTACTGCTTGATTTATAAACGGGGACAACAACAGCTTCTTTTAGGCACTCGGGAAAAACACCTGCAGATAAACATTTTTGGAAAATATAAGTTAATGGCGGTACCAAAATGTGCCTGAACTGTTTAATAACTTTATTTGATATGTTATCCCAGCCAACTGCACAGTCGTCTTTCAAACTCGTAATTATCGTTTCTACCTCGGCCTCATCAGTGTCTAGCAATGCAAAGGATGAAATAATGCTACACGTAAATGGTGTGCTTGTTAAATATTGTGATTGGCCCCGAACTTTTTAAGCCAAACACTTTCCCACATTAACAAAGAAATTATTTGCAATGTTTGCAGTTGTTAACTGTGATGATTGTGCTTGTAATAAAACTGAAGATGGCTGATTTAGTTCCGAGTTATACGTTGCACTTTTAATAAAATTCCAGATTTTTTTTATATTTGTACCAGCCAATTCTAGTGCAGTTTTATCGTAGTTGTTTTTTACTTTTTTGAGAAGATCATTACAAAAGTTACGATATCGTTTATACGACAGTTGCAAAATTAAATTATCTGGATTGGATGCAGCTTTCATATGCAGTTTATCTCTATTTTTCATACAACGAATGAGTCCTGTCGTGATCCATGGTTTTATATTGTTGTTTTTGTTTGTTAGCCGTGATGTGACAGTGTTCTTCTGAATTGCATGTTGTACATTTTTTATTAAGTATAACATACAAAACTGCGGATCAGCGGAATCGTAAACTGGGTCAAATTCGATATTGCGTAAGTCTTCTTCAAGTTTATTTACATTTAAACGCGACATTGTGCGAGTGACTATTTTTGGTAATTTGCAATTTAAAATAAGTAGGGTAGCACTGTGATCGGTTATTGTTGAATTAGTTACAAGGGCAAGTGCGGGGAAATTCGACTTAAATATTATATGGTCCAAACAGGAGCCACTTTGATGTGTGGAAAGCGTGTGAGCAGGAAGCAAACCATGGAAAGCAAATAGGTTAAGGTATTCCTCAGCGGATGCGTCAGTACTTTCTGGAAGAATATTGATATTAATATCTCCAATTAAAATGGTGTTTTTGAAAGATGATAGGTTCTGCAAGGCGTCGTTTAGAGAGTCTGTGAAATTGTTTATATTTCTAAAAGAGGGAGGTTGATATAAGGCAAGTATCGCTAATTCTGAACCAATTTTAATTAACAATCTGTTACAGTCGTGCATATTTGGTTCTTAGACAGACACATTGAGATGATTTCTTGCATGAACTATCACCCCATCGTTCTGATTGTAATTTATATTACTTTTATACATATTATACCCCGGAATTAGTGGTATGTTATATTGTTTGGAAAGCCAACATTCACAGTTTATGTCTAGACGTTGTAGAAAAATGCAAAAATTTACAAAATTCTTAAAAATACTGCGCATATTTTGGGTTAGTATGGTTAGTGGACTAGTATAGGAGGAGAGATAGAAAATGTAAGTGTTTTGGCATCATATCAGTGTTCTACCTAGTAACTACAGTCTCCGCAAGTCAGGTAGTCTGCCTAGCCTTTTCCCAACTATGTTGGGGTCGGCTTCCAGTCTAACCGGATGCAGCTGAATACTAGTATTTTACATGGAGCGACTGCCTACCTGACCTCCACAACCTACTAACTGGGTAATACCATACGACTGTCAAAGATCCACGAATGACAGCCGAGACCAAGGTAAGGACAAGGGCTTAACGTGCTTTCCGAGTCACGGAGGAGTCTCTGTATGTAAAGATGGTCACCCATCCACAGACCAACCAGCAAACGTAGTTTAACCTGATCTATCGACCTGTGCAGCTGTTATTACTTAGCCACGAGGGGCATGTGGCACTAAATAAATAATCATCTCCATTTCAGCCGAAAGACGTCCACTGCCGGACATACTGGTCTCCCCCAAATACCTCCACTTCGACCGGTTTTGTACTTCTCGCATACAACGGGTTCCTGCGGCCTTCACAATGTCGTCGTTCGCCCACAAGGTAAACAATTTTTTTTTTTTAACAAAAGAAATGTTCAAATGTTCTGTTCTGTTTTTCATTGTCTGTTTATATGTGTGTGTACATAAATTGTAAAATAAATAAAAACGTTGCCCCACACTAGGAATTTCTCCTATATCGTGGGTGCGTTTACAAACATTTAAACTCACATACACAAACAGCCAGACCCGGAACAACTACTTGTAGGCCTTACAAATATTTGTTCCGTGCGGGAATCGAACCCGCGAGACGCAGCGCAGCAGTCAATCGCTTAACCACTGCGCCAACCGTGCCGTCAAAAATAAATAATAACCAATAATTTTTCAGATAAAGCTCGGAAAATCCATAAGTTATTTATTTGACTCGTGCTAATATTCTTCCCAAACCAGCGCTTGGGCTCTGTCTCGTATAGGGTCTTAGCATTATGCTGAGCGATGGCCGTTTTGCGTGAATGTGACGCATGTTTACCCCCAACTTGTCTTTGTGTGTTTATGTTTTTTTTTATGCGTCATTTTTGCCGCAAATAAATGCATTTTATTTCTTTCTTTCTTTTCTTTCAATCTAAAATTAAAACAACTTCAAACGATTTCCATATGTTTATACATATCTTTCTCTTAAACTTAAGGCAGTATCATCCCGTAATAGCGAGATGCTCGCTACAGTTGATCTTAACGTTAATGTTGACGCAAGCGAGCTGCGTCACGAAGAACTTGAAGATGTAGGGGATGGCTATGGACACCAGGCTGCCGTCTCCACAGAGGCGGCAGGTTTCCTTGCTGGTTTCGCTTCTGCCGATTATAGGGCCCAGGAGGGTACCGCATTTTGAACAGAGGATTGCCTGAAAGAGAACAAAATCATATAAACAAAAATAATAAAGTTAAGTCTACAAAAAGCAGCAAGAGCAGTGGCAACGGCTCCGATTTACGAGTTGTAGGTCGTGGGCTCGAATCCAGCCAGGCGCTTTACTTTGCGTAAATTATTTCACCACCTGCTCTCAAAACGGTGAAGGAAAACATGGTGAGGAAACCAGCATGTCCTAGGATAAAAATTCGAAGACATGTGACATCTATCAACCCGCACTGGCAGTGGCGTAACTATACCCTTTGGGGCCCTCCCTCAATGTAAAGAAGCTCAACCGACGTTATATTTTTTTTTTTTCACTGGCACTTTTCCGCGATTTCGTCCACGTAGATTTCGTCATTTACCTACAAAACTAAATACCTGACCGCTTCCTTGGTCAAGTGGTCGAATAAAGTTTGCATTTCTATACTTAGGTATGTTAGGATCCTCCTGTGCTCATAGCTCTCTCGGGCCGGGCCCCCTCCGGCTGGGCCCCGTGACATTTGGCCACTCCTGCCACTCTATTGTTACGCCACTGCGCACTGGGCCCGCGTGGCCACTCCCTCTCACAGAGAGGAGGCATGTGTCCCAGCAGTGGGAATATTATAGGTTGATTAAGTAATTCTACAAAAGGGAAGGTGTATACTTTTGTAAATAAATATTTCTTTACTAAAGTGTTATGTTTTCAGTGATGTCTTTCTAAAATATAGAAAGGTAGTGGAAAATACGAAAGCTAAAATTTGTCAGTATTAAGTTTAGTTTTCGTATTTCCATACATTTAGGGCTGATTTCTCAATCGACAGATCATTTTTAATCGTGCAATAAAATTGACGTCTGACAGATTTTGTGTAGAAGAACTGTCAAAAATTCAAAATTATTCCTCCGATAAAATTATCTGGCGTTGGAATAATCAGCCTTTAGGGGAATCATTTTGTATAACTGTTTTTGAATATTGGTAGTTAGCAACTGGATAATTGCGGTAATAGCCGGAGGACATGTTAACCGCGAATGACAGCAAAGCAATCAAGATCGCTTCACAGATTGTTGCCCTAGAACACAAATGTTACTTTGGCTGAGAGAGGCCATCCGGCGGGCACACTAAAGATGGCGTGCGATTCACAACGAGTGTAAAATAAAAAAGACACCGAATTAAGCCGTGAGTCACTTGTACTCTCCGTCATTGTAATAATTTCTGGAAAACTTCTGGTTGTGGAGATATTGAAGGTCAAAATTACAACTTTTACTGACGTTTTGTTACGAAATAGTTTGATGTACAGACTTCGTAGGTAATATGTGATGAGTCTTTTTACACCCTGTATTATGTGTTAAGTGGAGAATTGTAATGCTACATACCTCAGTCTTGTCGCTGCAGTGGAACAGTCGGTCGTGCAGTAAGAAGGCCGCCCCGTGCGAGGCCAGCGCGTCGCGCTCCATCTCGCCCAGCCGCACGCCGCCGCCGCGCCGCCGCCCCTTCACCGGCTGGCGCGTCAGGGCGTCCACCGCGCCCGTCGTGCGGACCTGGCGGGGAATATATGTATTATGATATATTATAATTTATAAGAGGAGTGTTGATTCGGAATATTCCGAAATCCAAAATGGCGACCACGAAAAATTTCTACTTCATGTTCACTTCAATGTTTTTTGAGCTAGAAATGCTGAAAGTGTGACCTTTTGTTAAACCTAAAGAAGCGAAACCAAAATTATGATGCAGAAAATGAACATTTTTAAATCCAACGTCGTCATGGGCGCCGTTTTCATGGTTGTCTTTACAAATCCAATATGGCGCCTATGCCAACTCATCATGATCATCAATCTTTTTCTCTCACCTTCAATTAATTTGAGAACCAAAATTGCATTTTTTAGGGTGAGTTGCATCAACTAACTATAGCGATAACCAATGTTTTGACAGCCTTCAAATCTCCGGTTAAGCGAAATTCGGGTTGCATCATTTGTTATAATGACGTCATAAATAACCATAACAAGCAATTATAACGATAATCATTGCTTTGACAGCCGTCAAATCTCCGATTAAGCGAAATTCGGGTTGCATCATTTTAACAATTGTCACAAATGTCAAAATAACGTCACAAATAACTATAACATTAAGCGCCCAACTTCAGGCGGTTAAGGGCTTTTTTTTTTTTTTTTTTCAGGATGGGAAATCATCAAATGACTCCTCCCGCTCTGGGTGGAGCAGAAGGGAGTGTCAGACTCTTACTGACTAAAACCCACCCGTGTTCCTTCCTTAGCCCTTTACATACCAGGGCAGCGGTAACCCTTTCGGACAATCCCGCTACCCCGGCAGGCTTCGGCCCTGTCGGGCCCCGTCAACTACGCTGACATCTCTTTGAGGCGCGCGTGGAACACATACACGCCGTCCGGCACGGGCCTGGTCCTGATCGGACGGAGAGCTACCCATTGCTCTCCGCCCGCAGGCCCGCGCCTACGGTGGCCGGGAGTCGTCACGCGGCTCCCGACGCCCGGAGCGTCTCCCTCGGCGGCTGAGGCGTGAGGATCTTTCCCTCGCCCATCCCGCCACCTCCTTCGCTAGCATGACTGCTTCGCAGAAGGAGGTGACCGCCTCCCACTCCCTCTCGCCCCGGACCATGGCTTGCACCAGGGCCGGGCGCGAGAGGTCGCCGCCGCTGCCGATCGCCTCTACGAGGACACGGCGGTGCTCTGCCCAAGCGGGGCAGACCTCCACCGTATGCTCCACCGTGTCCTCTGGGCGATCCTCGCAGTGGTGACACCCGGGCGTCTCCTCCCGCCTGATGATGTGCAGGAACCTCCCGAAACATCCGTGTCCGGAGAGGACCTGCGTCAGGCGGTAGGTGAGAGCGCCGTGACGCCTCCCTAGCCACTCCTCAAAGAGGGGTCTTACCGCCGCTATCGTGGCGTGCCCTGCGCTGGGTTGCGATAGTCGCGCCTTCCATTCCACCATGAGACCGCGCCGGAGGTCCGTCCGCTCCGCAGCGATTTGCCGCGGGTGCAGAGTTTCCCCCCGACGTAGTGCCTCCGCGCGCCAGTCATACAGGCGCGCGAGGACTATCGCCTCCAGATCCCATGGTGGCAGTCCGGCAAGGAGGCTTGCTGCCTCGCCCGAGATCGTGCGGTATCCCCGGATAAGCCTTATGGCTACCACCTTTTGGGGCGCGTTCAGGTAGTGTGCGGCTCGAAGCCGCAGTGAACGCGCCCATACCGGGGCCCCATAAAGGGCCATGGACCGCACGACCCCCGCGTAAAGCCTCCGGCAGGAGGCGTTTGGCCCCCTAAGGTTGGGCAGGAGCCGCTTTAAGGCGGCCCCGGCCCGTTCCAGTTTGGGGGCCAAACGTCGGAAATGCTCGACGAAGTTCCACCGGCTGTCGAGGACGAGACCCAGGTATCTCATCGTTGTCTCGACGCCGATGTGAACCCCTCCTACCATCAGTTGGGATCCCGAAGGCGGCCCGTACCGGGGCCCATGAAAGGACATGGCCTCGGACTTGTGCAATGCCACCTCGAGACCCAACTGCCGGATCCTTTCCACGCGGTTAAGGGCTTAGTTACGGTTTGTGTCAACATTTTTTTGGAGTTTGGCATTGAATTTCTTTTCAGTGTTGTCCCATGCTTGTTTTTTTATATGTTTTGTGCTAGTCTCGTCTGTTCTTTGCACAGCAAAAATGTGTTTTTCTGCAAAGATTTGTAATATAGTAACTTCTACGTTGCTAAAATTAACACCTCAGTGCAATCATCATATTTGTTCTTTAAGCACAATCAGCCTTTATTGTTTCCACTGCTGTGACACAGGCTTCTTCTTGATGAGAGGGAGTGGGCCGTAACGTAATCCACCACGCGGGCCCAGTGCGGGTTGGTAGATATCACATGTCTTCGATTTTTAGCTCTAGGACATGCCGGTTTCCTCACAATGTTTTCCTTCACCGTTTTGAGAGCAGTGGTGATGAAACAATTTACACAAAGTAAAGTGCTTCTCTGGGTTTGAACCTACGATCTACAAGCTGTATGTAAGTAGCAGTTATTACAACGGAGCCGCCAGTGCTCAGAGATAAATAGTAGGATTAAAGGGTGTTTTGAACGGTCTAAAATCAAACATCACATAGTGTACATAACAAAGCATTTTTATTACTGTAAGTATTTATATTAATTTCAACGTCAGACGAGTTAGAAGTAGGTAATATTTCATCTAAAAAAGATGGAGGTCGCTCCACCGATAAAAACTTAAATACCGCACGCTCCACGTTACATGTGCACAACAGCCAACAGTTCCAACGTCTGTCCACCAAACAGTTACCCAGCAAGAGCAGCTTGCTGTTAGAAATTGATGTTCTAGGTACTTAAATAATGTACCTAAAAAGACATGGAAGATTTGTGTTAGACAATAAACGTATTCTAACTAATATTATTATTGTTCTTTTTGGTGTGCTGGAATCCACTGCAAAATAATGTTCTTTCCCGCAGTCATCAGGCACGGTATACGTTTGTTGTGAAAATCGACATAGAATACAGGGTGGCAGGGACATCGACGCGCAAACTGTAACCATGGATTCAGCACATGAGTTTAGACCCCATCATAGCTTCGAAATTTTTCGTCGATTATTAAAAAAAAATATTGCTGTTTCATACATTTTGACCGCGTAGGTATTGCACTTTTCAAGGAAACAGAAGATTTTTTTTTTCATAACCGACGATAAATGTTGATGCTATGGGGTCTAAACTCATGTGCTGAATCCATGGTTACAGTTTGCACGTCGATGTCCCTGCCACCCTGTATAATATTCCTGTATCCAAATCTCCATAATGTATAAACAGTTTCAATACTTTCTTGCATCGTTTAAGCGCACTTTCGTTCAACTGCATTAGAGATGGTTTGACTTGTGTTCGTGAATCCTTGCGTTCACAAGTTACCGCACATCTGCAGCAGTCTCGGGCAATGTCTTCGCACATTGCGTTGAAATCTTACTGAACAATTAACACAACATCCTTCTGGAGTAAATGCTCTTATGCTATAATGCATCTTCCAATAACGCAATCCTTTAATTACATACAGGATAACAGAAATATCAATTTCAAGCAATTCGAAAGAAACGGAAAAATAAAATGAATGTTATTGTCACTTGACACGTGTTGTCTTTCTGACAGTGTCAGATAGTGATGTGGCTCGATTTTATTTAACTCGTTACTCGAGTAAATATACGTCCATTTTCTCTAAGGTGCCACTCGATGTAGTCGCGATTAGATAAACATCACCAACACTGCCACACTAGTTAACTGTCATTCTTGGACAATAAACCAGGGAATAGATATATTTCGTGTAATAAACCGTCAAAATACTGTGATGTTATGTTTTCATATTTGAAAACACGTTGCGTTTAATGAATAATACCACCGAAAAAATAAGTTTCATCTTGGTTATTTTTGAAAGTGTGATGGTTCCTGTCAAAAAAATTACCCACGAACATTTTGGGGAAATAAGACGTCTTATCACTTGTCACCCTTTTAACTTTAAACTTTTTACATTTTACATGATGCTGCAACAACAGATAGTTAGATTTTATGGTCATACTTATTGTTAAAATTAAAATTAACTTTGATGTAACTATAACGGAGCTTTTGATGCAACTCACCCTTAGTCATACATTTAAATTATTTTTGTGGACTAGATTAGATCGGAAGGAAATATTTTTGTAAATCCAAGATGGCGACTATTAAGACATTTTTCGTAATGGTCACTCACCTGCCACTTATCAGAAACCATATGCCTGAGCCTCTGATAGTGAATAACTCCGTAGAATATGTCGGCGTCCATCTCCCGGCCGTCCACCCCGCTGTACATACGCTCGGTGCCATAATAGTTGTACCCGGACGCTTCCAGGAGGCGCCCGAAATAGTTTATAGCTGTGTCTTTCTCGTTGAAGCGGAATGGCGTCGCATCGTGGACCTTTGGAAGAGAATTTTATTCAGTTTGATTACGATAGACTTGTGACTAATACAGCCGCACGGGTCGATCGATCAGGTTAAGCTACGCTTGCCACGGTTGGGCCGTGGATTTTTGCTCGGCTTTTAAGAGTCCTACCGTCATATTTAATAGCCTGTAGCCTTCCTCAAAAATTGGGCTATCAAATTCAAAAATACTTTTTCAAATCCGACTGGTAGTTCTAGAGATTAGCAAAATCTTCAGCTTTATTATTAGCATAGATTCATTTAATACTTCAAGCACACAATATTGTGCACCTCGTTATACTTATGAACGGCCTCTCTCTTATCAACTTTTTTTTATTAATAGCCGTTAATGTCCCACTGCTGGGCAAAGGCCTCCCTACTCTCTTTCCACCTCTCTCTGTCCAGAGCTGCCAAGGACCAATCTTTATGAAAGGAGTCCAGCTCACCCCGCCATCTCCATCTGGGCCTGCCGCGATGTCGTTTGCCATTGAGCGGGACCCACTTATCAACTCATCATAGTAATTTGATTTAGTGTGGAAAGTACAGAATCAGTAGAAAATTACTCACATGTCCATGAATGCTAGCAGCCTTCCCCGCCATGCATTCGATCATCATAGCGATGGTCATTCTCGAAGGGAAGCCGTGAGGGTTGAACATAACATCGGGTACCAACCCTGACTCCGTGAAGGGAAGGTCTTCGGCTGCCCACTTCTGAGAGCAGATTCCCTTTTGACCAGCACGGGAGGCGAACTTGTCACCTACTGTTGGGTTACGCTGTAACAAATTAAAGATAAAGGTCAGGTGCGTATTAAGAAAGAATAAAGAAAGAAAATACATTTATTTAGCAGAGACTAAAAGACACAAAATACCAGATAAAAACAAAAAAAAAAACAAAACAAAAAGTGTAAAGTCCCATGTAAGAAACTAGCAGGAAAGTGTGCCTCACGGCTGCGCCAAAAAGGCCCAGCTCAGGAATCAAAGTCAAAGTCAAATCATTTATTTCAAATAGGCACGTAAAAGGCACTTTTGAACATCAAAAATAAAATTAAAATAAAATTGATTCTAGTCGCCCCTTCCACAATGTAGTTTTCGTATGGAGAAGAATGGGCAAGAAACTCCACCGTTACTCTTTTAAAATGTTTTACAATATTTTGCATACATTAATTATATAATTATATGTGAAGACGATGCACCTAAAAATAAAATTACTATACCACAATAGGTAAAAAAATTAAAATGAATTAATGAATCCATAACATATAAATTAACTATGTGATAGATACATGGGCGTGCGTCTATGACAAGATATGTAAACGTATACGAAGCAAAAGGAGGTTTTTAAGGATAGCAGCATTAACTTGTCGGCTGCCACAGGTACGTGCGAGACAAACGAGCCAACAAACAAAATCGCGGGCTTAGCGCGGAGGTGTAACTGACTTCCGAGTTGATTGGCTAAATCACGCGGGAAAGAGATAGAATCATAATCAAATCTGTGCGTTAGAACAGGCGGTTTCGCTTGTCGTACAACGGACAAGTCATGGCGGAACTGCTATGGTTTTGCGGCGCAGATGTGACGCCCGCCTTTATCAGAACATGATTCGTGAACGTAACAAATATGTGTTTGCAGAATTATAGTCATCAGAATCATCAATACTAAGTTCAAATTACCCTATTTCATGAAATCATGACATTTTCTAATGATTCATCCATTCTCCTGCTGCCCTTATCTCAATTTCTGTCTTCTCTATTAGGGACTAATCACACTAATTCAGCTCTCTTCAGCTTTTGTCCATAGAAAACAACGATTTTGTTTGGAATACGTACGCATCCGTAAAAAGCTGAACAGAGCTGAATAAGTGTGGTTAGTCTCTTAGGGGCCGTCTCCACGAGCGAGAGTGGCGGCGATATTATCGTCGTGCCACGTATTTCTATACACTCTCTTAGAACTTGTCTCCACACGGCGATATCATCGCGGCGAGAATTGGATGGCACGACGATAATATCGCCGCGATTCTCTCACTCGTGGAGACGGTCCCTTAGTTCTGTAGGTGAAAGCTAAAGGACCTTAAGTCACATTTTATAAATTATTCAGTAGAGCTCATTAAAGATGTCTATACCCGAAATTAGATATTAAAATCGACCGTGTATTAAAAGTAAATAGTGTATCGTTTTAGAATAAAAAGTATGATTATGAAGTTTTATTAAGCTATTGAAAATGTAAAACTATCATTGAAAATATAAAAATGACAAAAAATGGACTTAAGGTCCTTTAACTTTCACCTACAGAGTTGTCATCTCGGTAGCCACACTAGTCTTCCCCTTTCTAACCATATCATCATTCACACAGTCCATCAATCGTTTCTTTGGTCTTCCCCTCAGCCATCGACATTCATACTCAAATTATTTTAATGATTATATGAATTTATTCGGTGTATTATTTCCCACAAGGTGGACCGACGACCTTGTGAAGGCCGCAGGAAGCCGTTAGTTGCGAGAAGCATAGAACAGGTTGAGGTGAAGGTGCTTGGGGGAGGCCTATGTCCAGCAGTGGACGTCTTTCGACTGAAATGATGATGATTATGTACCTGTAACCTCAGCATGACGCAGGCCTTCTTGAGCGGTCGTGAGCTGAAGTCTCCACACAGCCGCACGCTGTCCACGAACACTTCCTCCTTGCCGTGGTACTTGCTTACTATGAACGTACTCTTTTCGCCATCGTAATAGCTGTGGACAAGATTATAAAAGATAGAAGGGATCCCTCCCTTCTTTTCGCATAATATTATTTTTCCTAATACACTTTGGCATAACGATTTTGGTATAATTTGTTTTGCCATAATAATATTTTGCCATAATTTTTTTTGGCATACAGTTTATTTTGGCATAATTATCATTAGAGCAATATTGTATAAAACTGTGTATTAGTGTCTAACATTTTAGGAGTTAATTATTATGCTTATTTGTTATGCCTATAAAAAATATGTTTTAATATCATTATGCGTAAATAAATTTATGCTTTAGAATGTTATGCGTAATCATTATTATGATTATAGAAATTATGCTTAAAAAAATTATGCGTAAGCAGTTAAGCGTAAATAATGTTAAGCGAAAATATTAATAGGAGAAACAAAAGTATGCCAAGTTATATTAGGTCTTACAATTTTATGCAAATGGATAGGGAACCGAGAGAGAAACGTGAAGAGGATTGATTTGTAGTGTTAGTGTAGGGTAGGTATAACATATTTGACTAGCATCTGCCCGCAACTTCGTCCACGTGAAATGTCTTGTCACGTGTTACCCAGTAACTGGGCTGTGGAGGTCAGGTAGGCAGTCGCTCCATGTAAAACACTTGTATCAGGCTGCATCCAGTTAGACTGGAAGCCGACCCCAACGTTGGGAACAGGTTAAGCAGATGATGAATGTGAATTTGAATTTGATGACCCCGCCGTGATGTGATGAAATCTAAATAAAGGGAAATTTAGGCGTGCTTTTATTTGTTACGAAATACGATCTTACCAATAGAAAGGATCTTCTGGTTTAACCCTCGCCCCGACAGCGGGCAGCCCATCATCATCGATATGTTCCGCTAGCTCCGGTTTAGAGGGGTCCCTACAGAAGTAAGACGCGGCATGGGCGAGCTCTATGAAGTCCGCTTTGTAGACGGAGCCGGCCGCGAAACCTCTTTCGTACGCCGATTTGTTGATTATCATAGCGTCTTCCATGTCGTAGCCCTGGAAACATTCAGAAAGTAGTTTTAAATTATTTTGTATCATCGTGGTGTAGAATAGGTATTCACTTATCCAGTAATAACAATGAAAACAAAATATATATAGATACTAGCGGACCCGGCAGACGTCGTCCTGCCCGGAAAAGCAGCGCCACCTACCGGGTCCCATTGTGTTTTCAAACCAACCAGGAACCCATTGAAATATACACACAAAATTTCATCCAAATCGGTCCAGTCGTTTAGGAGGAGTAAGGTGACAAACACACGTACAGAAGAATTATATACAATGTGTGTGAATTAATGCACTCTATGAAAGTAGTTTGTTGAGAATCCTTTACTGAATCGATTTCTGTCATTTTTAATATAGGTAATTTTTTATCCCAAAAATAATTATAACCGCGTAAATTACTGTCACACGTCCGCTGTACAGTCAAAACAAACCGAAATGGATGAAACACCTACTACGCTAGACCCTTATACGTGTGCGACTGTGTGCATGCGCAGATTTGTAAATTGACCACAATTTTCTGCACAATCAGGATAACTTATGTAATAAAAAAACCATGTTTTATACACAATAATAAAAAATCAGTGTATGTATTATGATTATAACATAATGTTCTAATTGGGGTGTTTGGTGGTGTGTGCTAATTCCGGGATATGTTGTATATTAAGATAGCTAGTGCCTTGTTGGTCTGGTGATCGCAAGCGCTACTGCTGAGCATGAGGTCCTGGGTTCGATTCCTGGGTAGGGCTAAGTGTTATTAGGCTTTTACATTTCGAATTTCTCAGTAGAAGCCCGGAGTCTGGATTTGTGCCCGGTTGATGAGAATAGACTCGCCAGGGGACTCAAACATAACTGACGAAATTTGGGTGTAGAAAGAAAGAAAGAAAGAAAGAATAAAGTTTATTTGGACACAGTTCGTGAATCACAAAATACAAAATTAATAAAATAAAAAAAAATGTTTCAGACAACAGTAGTATGTGCCTCACGCCTCTGCGCCAAAAAGATTCATTTCAGCATTAATGTCAGACAGATGCTGTGCTATGTAGGTGCTATATGTACAGTCACGAGCACCAATATGTCAACACTTGGCAACTTCCAAATGCGATTTTTTCGTGAAATAACGAATCCAAAGTTGAAATACGACACATTACATAAACCTATGCGTTCGAAAATGCTATGTTTGTTCGCTCGTGACTGTACACAACGCCCAATGTTACGTTGTGTAGAATCTAAAGAAGTAACGAAGCAAAAATACGCATATAATTTGGAGGCCACAGTTAGCCGTATGAAAAGTGATTACCACACCCGTTGATAAAATAAACAAAACCATTCGGTATCATGCCATTTTCTTCTCGGTGTATACAGGGTGGCCAGGGACATCGACGCGCAAACTGTAATCATGAATTTAGCCTGCCACCCTGTATACTTGAGAGATATATAAGGTATAACTTGTACTCACAGTATAAGATATAACAGCGACAATAGCATTAGTGCCACACGGGTAGTCGTCCAGCCCAATGTTATCATAGTGTGTAGCTCTGAACAGCGGGGTGGCGGGTGTCTGCAGACGGTACAGCTTGGTCTCCGCGTTGGTCAGCCATGTGTGGATCGGGGTTCCCATGGTTTGTTTACCCATCTGACATTGGTACATGTTACTGAAACAAAATTGGTTACATTTAGTTTATAGTCATCAGCTGTTGAGGGACAAAAAATACATATGATTAAAAATGGCTGCCTAGAGACTGAAAATCACTGCTATGTTATTCAAAGTGACTAGATTTATTTGCTTTAAAACATGGTACATTAAGGTCTTATAAATAGAATTATGATCTTACATGTTTCGCCAAGGACTGGCATAAAAATATTTAATATATAAATGAATGAAATAAAATTATGTTTATTTATCTCCACAAATTACATTCTTATACATATTAATTTGACAGGTATTTATTTTACAGGTAGGCCTGTATTTTAGAACTCCAGGCCCCCCATTGTATCACATAGTAAAGGTTGTCAACATGGTACAATTACAAGTGATCGATGGTGTGTATGAGTGTATGTGTGTGTCCTTATTTATTTATTTACTTAGGGCCAACAAACAGCAGTGTAATAATAATTAAACAAAGGTTAGAACTTAATAATAGAAGTAACAAATACACTACTCACAACATTATCCACATATTACTATTTGTTAGAAGAACAATATAAAAGTAAGAAATATAAAAGTAAGAAAAATAAAAGTAAACACAATATTACTTAAGTATTAGGGTTCTGATCACTTAAAATAGTAACAATTAAACATGTTACATGTAAAAAAAGACACATTGAAAATGACTGCCAAGCGACTGATAATGACTACACACAGACGGTTTGTAAACGTTCATAGGTCAGCGGGGTAATTGTGTAACACACATTTGTATGTGTGTTACACTATTACCCTGCTGTCAAAATTAAAGGCGCTATTGTTAGCGCCTTTAATTTTGACAGTTCAACCACATTCATTGCGTTATTTACGTAGTCGAGCAGAAGAATTTTTAAACTTATGAAGCAATGGATTAGGAATTTCTTTCAAAATATTTCAGATTGTGATTGAAAGTTTGTTACGCAATTGCTCCGCAGGTCTAAAGTAAACTCACCGTGGCGACTGGTTACAATCAGGCATCGGTACTAGTTGAGCCAGGTTGCTCATGAACGCAGTCTGTGACAGCTCCACGTGGGTCGTTTTACCTGAAATCAGAAATACAGTATTTACCGAAGTATACATACCTGTATGTAACAAAATCCATCACATAGACGTTATTTACGCATTCTGTACGTCTGTACAGAATGCGTAAATAGAAGACGCAGCAATCAATCAATCAATCAATTCATCAATCAATCAATCGCCAGCACATCAAGCTACCCGAAACTGTCAAATTTTCCCAATCAACCTTGAACCTAATTCAATTCATTTAATTTATTTCAGACAATGTCCATAGTCCTAAACTATTGCAAATTAAAATCAAATACAACATTCAAAATAAATCAAGAAACAAACTAATGCTTTAGCGATAAAGTTGAAAATCTATTAAAGAGATTTGACAGATTGTAATAGCTTGATGTGATGGCGTCTGTACATCAAATTAACATTGAGCAAAAAGTATGTCTGGGTAACGACTTTATTGTTGGTGTGTTAAAATCGCTAATTACAGTAATTATAATGGGCAATGTGCAAAGTAACGCACGCAAAACATTGTGCTTATGGGTGCAGGCAACGGTACAGGAGTTGTAGGGCTATTTTAAAACTGGTTCTCATGAAAAAAAGTTGGAACTTCCACCTTCAATATAAAATTCAAAATAATGTAACCAGAAAGTTCCCAGGTTTAGTCCAATACAAAAAAATGTTCCCAATAACGGGGAGTAGTTTCTCTCGGCTTCGTTAAGCGTCTTTTTACACCCATTATTTGTCAATGCCGACTAATGTATTTCGTTTGCGTTATGTGCGAACAAATAGTGCATTGACTGTTTAGTTAGGTTACACTTAACTTACTAATACAAGTATATTTCTTACTTAAATGGAAATTCCTTAAAGACCTAATCTAATGTAAACGTATTTTTATTGAAATAAACAGTTATTTTAATTTTTTTTTTTTGTTGTATTTATTTGTTTGTGTCTATTGTCTCTGGCATAGGTATCTTCTACCAACCACAAATAGCGGATCAGATCGGCAAAAATCGATTACAAAATTTTACAAAAATCGGAACAGTCAAATTGATTTTTTAACCGACTTCAAAAAAGGAAGTGTTTAAAAAAAATATTTGTTACCTCAGAACTCGATTATTTATAAGCCGATTTGCAAAATTCTTGTTTTATGTGAAAGGATTTACTTTCAGATTGGTCCCATAGAAATTTTATCAAAATCGGTTCAGTAGTTTAGTTTAAACCAAAATTACGGATAAAAATTCAAGTAAATAAAATTGCGTCGTTTGCTTTTTCATAACTAAAAAGTGAAAAATAAAAGAAGTCGGTGGTGAAAAACGAAATACACAAAACCAAAGACACCGACTTCCGAAATTAAAATTATTTTTTACTTTGTAGTGTTTTTATTTTTTATGGAAGTCGGTTGTTTTTTTTTTTTTTTGTAAAATAGTTCTTTACGTTAGTTGTCCGGTGAAAGGTTAATGGCCGGACGCTATACCTTTAAGGATTTCATTGTGTGTGACGGCTATGTCGAGGTACAGTTGCTCCATGGTACCGATGAGCTCGAGTTGTCCGGTGGAGAGGTTGATGACCGGACGCATCATGCGTGCTTCACTCGTCATTAGGAATACGCCCGCGTATTGGGAGCATATCTGTAAAAACGTTATTATATGTTTAGATCACAAGAATCGACAGTAACTTAAAAGCGGAATTGTATGTATCGTTTACAATGCTGCATTTCTTTGTACACCCAATGTAAATTGGTTATACAAAGGAAACATGGATTGATTGTGTGGAACATGAAAGCAAAATATAATTATGTATATTTCTTTGACCTCAAATATGTCTCGCATAGGGTCGTAGCATTATGCTGTGCGATGGCCGTTTTGCGTGGATGTGACGCATATATTAATCCAGAAGACCTACTTATTGTCTGCAAATAAAACTGCTAACACGCTATTTTACTTTTATTTAGCTATGTATTAATTTAGTTTTTACGTTATACGCATTGCTAATTTACTATATTAAGTATGTATGCACTTCTTAGCCTGAGGAACAGGTTCAACCTAGTTCAGGCAAATTAGCAACTGTGCGCTATTTTTAATTGTTAAGGTAATCAACAGTGATAGGAATAGGTAGTGCCTATTTGCCTAAACTTCGAAGAACAGAGACAAGAAACGGAGACTTCCTTAGGACTAAATTTTTTACGATTATTTTTTCCGTAAGTACATTTTGTTTCATGCTTTCCAATTACGTCATATTTAAAAAATAATATAAATATACATATACAGGCTGATTTTTTAAAGACCAGCCAAATTTAAGGATGTGGTACAGACCATCAAACTGAACAACTTTCTCCATGGGACCAACATCGTATTCGCGAATAAAAATTCAGCCGTCCCATACATTTAGGTCGAGTAGGTATAGAAGTTTTCTATGGGACAGTTGATAAAATTTTCGCGATTACACTATTAGTCCCATGGAGAAAGTTGTTCAGTTTGATGGTCTGTACCACATCCTTAAATTTGGCTGGTCTTTAAAAAATCAGCCTGTATTTGTTACAACAATATTCTATGTGTTTTATTTTTCCTTTAGAGCCCATAGAGGATCATCATCATCTGCCTAGCCTTTTCCCAACTATGTTGGGGTCGGCTTCCAGTCTAACCGGATGCAGCTGAATACCAGTATTTTACATGAAGCGAATGCCTATCTGACCTCCACAACCCAGTTACTGGGTAATACGATACCCCTTGGTAAGACTGGTAAGGATAAGGATAAGTTATTATTATGGAGTTATAAATTATAAATGTTATGTCTAGTCGCAAACTTTAGGTAAATATAGACGAATTACTTATTCCAAATAATATATTTTTTTAATGTATTTAAAAGTGTTGTCCCGAATTTCGAGACAGATGTCCCGGAAAAAAATAGTCCTAAGGAAGTCTCCGTTTCTTGTCTCTGTTCTTCGAAGTTTAGGCAAATAGGCACTACCTATTCCTATCTCTGGTAATCAATGTAAAATGTGTTCCTTTTTTATAAATAAACGATTTATTATTATTATTATATTCCCTCAACTTGTTGTTGTTTTTTTGTGTTTGTTTTCTTTCTCTGTATCTTGTTTACCGCAAATAAATAAATAACCCACCTGCTTCTTTGGCACGACAACAATCTCCGTGGTGATAGGCACCTCCTCGCCCTTGATCTTTAGGGTGCGAAGATAAGCAGCGGACTTGTCCACCGTGTCCTCCGCGAAGTAGCCCACCAGCCTGCCGTCCACGAACACTGGGTACTTGTACACGTCGCGAGCGAGCGGGGTCTGGACTACTGAGCTTATGGCTTCCATTCCTGGGGATACCATAATGAATTAACTTTTATCCGCGGCTAAGCTCCCGTGGCCCTAATAGGGATAATAATGATGTTTTTTTTTTAATATTTCGATCTCTAAACTCAATCTAATTCTCTCTCTCTCTCTCAGTCGTTACGGCTCGTCAGTAGCCCGAAAGTTTGACAACCAGTCTTACCAAGGGGTATCGTATTACCAAGTAACTGGGTTGTGGAGGTCAGATAAGCAGTCACTCTATGTAGAGTACTGGTATTCCCCTGCACCCAGTTAGACTGGAAGCCAAGCCGAACATAGGTATAGCGTGGCAGGGACATCGACGCGCAAACTGTAACCATGGATTCAGCAAATGAGCTTAGACCCCATAGCGTCGAAATTTTTCGTCGGTTATTAAAAAAAGATATTGCTGTTCCATACATTTTTACCGCGTAGGTATTGCACTTTTCTATGAAACAGAAGATTTTTTTTTTTTGATAACCTACGATAAATTACGACGCTATGGGGTCTAGTATCATGTGCTGAATCCATGGTTACAGTTTGCGCGTCGATGTATCTGCCACCCTGTATATGATTGAAAAAAGCCTAAACGGGTGTATTGAATTTATAACTCGATTTAAACCACTGACCTATTTTATTATACAAGTACGCTGGACTAAATATACTATACGCCCCGCGCGGGCGTCTGAGGAACTAAAATTGACACATTTCCGCAAATGGCCGTCGTTTTGTTTTGGTACGTCTCTGATGATTTAGGTCTAAATCGTGGAATAAGACTTTTTTGTGTTTACTACGAGATATAGAACATTTTTATCATGAGAGTATGCGCATTTTGTAAAACATCAAAAATATTAGTTCCACGGACGCTCACGTTGCTATCAGCGGTAAAATGGCGAAAATCAAATGTCTTTATTTTGTCATCGATAGTATGAAATCCAGCGTACTTGTTTATTACAGGTGTGTATATTTGTAGTAAGATAGTGAACTTACCGCATCTTTCTAAGACTTGTGGTAATGTTGCAATTTGTTTCGGGTCAGCAGGTTGTGTTACCTATTAAAAAAAAAAGTTAAAAAGATTTATTTTGTCTCTTTCAGAAATCCATTCGTCTTTTCTTTGGTATAGCTCTTTTCTAATAGCCATCTGTAGCAGAGACAATGAAGAAATCAAGATTTAAGATTTTTGAAAGTGTCGCGGACGAGGAGTTTGTATGTGCGTGCGCCTTGAGCACGTGACGTTACGACTCCCAAATTTTGACGCGCTTTATCTTAGTCATTTTTTGTTTGATTGACAAAAGAAAAAATACGTGTCCATTATTTTTTGATAATCTAACTGACGGACTAAATATAATTATTATTTTTTTACCCAGGCAACTACTCTATTCTCTAACACAAAATTAGACACTAACAACCCATGGTGATAAAAAGTAGGTACTTTTATGGTTGGAACAGCTCTTTGTCAGATTTCTTCATCGCGCATTAGTATTTCCGAAGATAGGCGATGATTTTTTTATTTTTTATAAAAACGTTGCCCCTCACTAGGAATTTCTTCAGTATCGTGGGTGCGTTTACAAACATTTAAACTCACATACACAAACAGCCAGACCCGGAACAACTACTTGTTTGTAGGCCATACAAATATTTGTACCGTGCGGGAATCAAACCCGCGACACGCAGCGCAGCAGTCAATCGCTTAACCACTGCGCCAACCGTGCCGTCGATTCGTGCGTCGATTGCCGAAGTGCACATTCAGATTTAGCCGTTTTCTTGTCAATATTGTTTTTAGGGATTGCTGTAAGCTGATGATGATGATATTATCCTATTACCTGCGCCGTCATAGTGAGATGGTTGAGCAGTCCGCAGGGCGCGCCGTCGGGAGTGTGCACGGGACACACGAAGCCCCACGCGTCGGGCAGCAGCTGGCGCGCCTCGGTCGTGCGCATCTCCATGAAGAATGAGCCGCGGTGGATGGACCTGCACGGGAATATAATTTAACAATTTGCTTTTATTTTCTCGCGTTCTTAGTTAAGCAGAGTTGAATAGGTAGAAGACGCTAGTCATGTTATAAATCCCATTTAAAAGGGGAGATTATATACAATGCGGAGATGGCAATCAACAATAAATGGAAACAAAAAAATTGATAATTTGAATTTCGCGGGTTATCCTGACGTTTTCGCCTTAAATATTATTTTCTTGGGCTAATTATGATAGTATTTATGAACTAACTTGAAATGCGACATGTATCGCATCCTGTTGATGTTCTCGGCCACTATAGTCAGACCCTTGTACTGCGCCAGGTTCACATTGTTCGACGGCGCGTTGCCTGTCGCGAGGAACGTCTCCATCTTCTGCTCCAAGTTGCCTGAACTGCGAAGGATTTGTTGGAGCTCGTGCTGAAGGAGATAAGGGGTTTTTAAATGACCTCACCTTGAAAGTATCAGAAACCATAACTTTAATGAAGACTTTAAAAAAATATGGGTATACAAACGGGCATTTTTTTTTTTTGTTGATAATATACTGTCTCACTTCTGGGCAAAGGCTTCCCCTAAATCCTTCAAGAAACGGGCATTTAACTTAAATAAATCAAGAGAAATGTTGGGCCGACCCCAAATAAATTGTGATATGGACAGAAGAACAGTGATGAAGAGAAATATTATGCATACCATCAACTATTTATATTCTAATCGGTTGGCAGGGGAGAATGGAAGAAGAAAACCTGTTGTAAATAACTCCAGTAACATGGCACAAGGGCAGGAAGATGGTATAATTTCTCAAACACAAGAGTAAGTGCTATCTTCTAAACTGCAGATAAAGAATTTAATAGGTCATAGGTATGATCAATTGTTGATCGCATGAAAACAGGTACAGTCTGATTCAAAGTTTATGGCGGCTCGGAACTTGAGCCGGGTACTGCGCATCCAGTTGCGCACTTCGCAGTCGTCACAAAGTTTGGTTCGAAATATGGAAATCTCAATCTTAAAATGTAAAACCCAACCCATCCACAGACCGATTTCACCAAGCACAGCTTAACCTCACCTATTACACAATATAACAAAATAAATATTTTCTTTCATAATGGATTTGAACTGACCTGTCCAATAACCAGTTTCTTGGTAGTCTTGGCTTTCCTCATGATCTGTATCCTGACGATGGAGATCAGCTGCTGTAGTCTCTCCTTCAAGACCTGAAGGTACAGGTGGCCGCCCACCAGGAGTTCCTGCACCATTACAGCATCTGCACCTTCCACCTGGTAATCAGAAAGTAGAATCAGAATAAATATAATGGTTTCTAATGAATCAATAATACAATTATTGTGACAATCCATTACATACCAAGACCACTCCATGCCTCCGAAAACATGTTAAGCCGTTGGTTTCGGCTGTCATTCGTAGATCTTTGATAGTCTTTATAGGTAAGCAGTAGCCCGTTAGTCTGACAATCAGTCTTGCCAAGGGGCATCATTACCCAGTAGATGGGTTGTGGAGGTCAGACAGGCAGTCGCTCCATGCAAAATGCTGGTGCTCAGGTGCATCTGGTTAGAATGGAAGCCGAACCCAACATAGCCATTGATCGTCTGACATGCGGCAGATGTGTCGAGCCCAATTCAATTTTAGCCAAGGACATCGGAAGGCATTGGACAGACAGACAGCGACTAGATTTTGAACGTTTTAAATTACGAGAATTGTCTCGTAATTTAAAACGTTCAAAATCTAGTCGCTGTCTCATCTTAACGACAAACAAATGTCAAAAACTTGTCAAAATGTGGGGAAATTAGAAGTATTTTTTGACAGATTGAGACTGAGATCAGACTGTGAACGGTCTTAAAAATAACGAGAATTGCCTCTCAGTTATCTTTATGAAGGAACGGATGGTCGTGTTCCTAACCCGGTCTGTTAGTTTGATACCCAGAATACTCCGTTCCATAGTCCTCTGGCAAACCTCGAGCGTTGACCTCTGCTGATTTGTCAAAAACCATGTTTGACGATCATATGCGAGGATGGGAAAGTCTAACAATCAGTCTTGCCAAGGGGCATCGTTTTACCCAATAACTGGGCTGTGGTGGTCAGAGCAGCTGCATCCGGTTGAACTGGATGCCGACCTCAACGTAGTTGGGAAGGGGCTAGGCAGATGATGTGAGGATGGGAAGTATTACCTTACACTTATTTTGCACCAAATCATAAAGTTTCTGCGCTATGAACACCAGCGCATTAAACTTGTCCTTGTGCTCCTTCAGATGTATCATGACGCAGCGGTTGAGCAGGAAGTCGGTCGCGTCCAGGTCACTGGCCCAGGGCGGCAGCTCGTACAGCTTGGGGCGGAACATGCGGCCCAGGTAGGCGCGGCAGTCGTGCGACGAGTGCAGGCCTTCTTCGTGTAGCTCGCGGAGCATGTTTTGGATGCAACTGTTGAGAGATACATATCGTTAAAGACCTTTTGAATCACTATCTTTTTGAAGTGAAACTTCTTAAGCGGTGATTCGATAATTGAACGAGAATTTAAAGGACGCGTCACGTTAGACACATTTCGTTACATGAGAAAAAAGAAAGATAAAACTCTCTCTGTCTCTCACACTAAATCTATCTTATTCTTTATTTTTTAACAAGTTTCACTTCATCACGTGTACGGTGCTGCACGCGCAATTTTTTTTTTTTAGTTCCCTGGTCGGTTAAACTGTTGTTAGGTTTTTCCATCAGGAATTACTCAATAGCAGCTCGGAGTCTGAGGGGCAATTCTCGTAACATTAAGAACGTTCACAGTCTGATCTCAGTCTCAATCTGTTAAAAATACGTCTAATTTTTGTTTTCCCCTACATTTTGACAAGTTTTTGACATTTGTTTGTCGCCGAGATGAGACTGCGACTGGATTTTGAACGGTTTTAATTACGGGAATTTGGCCTTCTGAATTTGTGCCTGGTTGGTTGCAATAGGCTTGGAACTTAAACATAGCTGGCTAAATGTGGGTGTACAGACGCCAACACATCAAACTACTACAATCTGTCAAAATTCTTTAGTAGATTTTGCCTTTATCGCTAAAGCATAAGGTTCAAAGTTGATTGGCAAAATTTGACAGTTTCGGGTACCTTTATGTGGTGGCGTCTGTACTAGGTACACATCTGGCTAATCCTTCGGGGAAAGCCAGCGTGATGTTATGTTATCCGGACTTACTTAACATAGTACAGGTCGTTCTTCTTCCCGTGCAGCAGCAACCTGTAGATGTAGTGGTCGGGCCAGTCCACGAGGCACTTCATGATGAGCAGCAGAGGCGCGTAGTACATCATCTTACGATACGAGAACATCAGCTTGCATGAGCCGTTGTTCAGAAAGTGGAGGACGTTGTTCTGTAACAAGTTATTTAGTTTTTTTTTATGTTTCTGGAAGGCAAACAAGTTAGAGCAGAGGTGGCCCAGTCAGCGGGGTAATAGGGTAGTTGTCTGGGTAAAAAAAAAAAAAAAAATTTAGTACGTCAGTTAGATTATCGAAAAATAATGGACACATATTTTTTCTTCTGTCAATCAAACAAAAAATTACAAAGATAAAGCGCGTCAAATTTTGGGAGTGGGGGGGTCGTGACGTCACGTGCTTGCAAAAGTGTCGCAAGCAAGTAACGTTACGCGGAACTTTAACGGGCGATATCTTCATATTTTTTTATATAATTGACAAAAGAAAAAATACGGGTTCAATATTTTTTGATAATCTAACTGACGAACTAATTAGATTTTTTAGGAAAATAGCCTATTGCGTAACACAATATCAGTAACAATGGGTTTAATTTTGACAGTTCAACAACATTCATTGCATTATTTATTTTGTTGAGCAGACACATTTCTCGAACTTATGAAGCAATGGATTAGCAATATCCTTCAAAATGATTCAGATTCTGATTGATAGTGTGTTACGCAATTAGGGTGCAGGTAACGGACCTGATTTAAGGCGAGGGTAGCCCACGACATTCAAAATTTTCTTACGTTTTTTTTTAATTTACAGGTCATTGTCAAGTTGCATGTTGATAATAATATGATTCGCGGCCGCAACAATTTTAAGAATTATAATCATTAAAATCATCAGTCGTCAAAGTCAAATACATAATTTATTTCAAATAGGCACATAAAAGGCACGTTTGAACGTCAAAAATAAAATTAAAATAAAATTGATTCTAGTCGCCCCTTCCAAAAGGTAGTTTCCGTTTGGAGAAGAATGGGCAAGAAACTCCACCGTTACTCTTTTAAAATGTTTTACAATATTTTGCATACATTAATTATATAATTATATGTGAAGACGATGCACCTAAAAATAAAATTACTATACCACAATAGGCAAAATAATTAAAATGGCTTAATGAAATCATGACATACAAATTAACTATGTGATAGATACATGGTGCTCACATATTTACAAACATTCTAAAAGTAGACGATTTTCATAAATAAATAAAGAGTAATTAGTCCGGATGTGACTTTAAGTACCTAATTACAGAATGTAAATCAATGTAAAAAAAAAAAATTAACTATGTCATCTCACTAACAGCTCTACTATTACTAAAAGTCCCTGTGTTGTCCCACTGCAGAGCTATGCCTCCCTACCCTCTTTCCACTTTTCCAGGTCTACTGCGATTGTGCGCCAATCCTTTAAAAAGGAGTCCAGCTCATCCTGCCATCTCTTTTTGGGCCTGCCGCGTAGTCGTTAGCTAAAAAACAAATTCATCTGAAATTGTTAACTGATTAATTTACGTACCGTGCTTGTCTGGTCCAAAGTCACACAGCGGACCATGACTCCGTAATCAGAGAACAGGTTGCCCCTCATCCTCCACCCTGACCGCTTGATGGCAACTGGGTAGTTACGTCTGGTGACCAGCAGCATACGGGCTAAACGCTCATGGCCCTGTAAACAGAAAACAGGAAAAATATTTCACAAATCAATTTAATACCACTTGAAATCATAGCATAATCAGCCTATAGAGTTCTCACTGCTGGGACGCTCCCCTCTGTTGGAGGGAGTTGGCCGTCACATGTCTTCGAATTTTCGGTTCTAGGACATGTCGGTTTCCTCAGGATGTTGAGCAGTGACGATGAAATAAACTATACACGTAACGTGCCTGCTTGGGTTCGAAACCACGACCTATAACTGGTAAGTCAGGGCTGTTGCCACTGACTCATCTTGCACATGACATCTTGTGCAATAAGGTTTTTATAAAAACAGTGATTTATCACCCAAACTATTTACAATTTTTTTTCAGGAGCCTAGGGAACGCAAGAGTCTCGTTCGTGATTATTGAGCGCGCGCGTCTTGGCAAACGGCGCTTCTTGAGAAGCCACTTTACACATCACATAAGACAAAATTTGTTTGTTTTTACTATACCCATTCCTCTAGTAATAAAGATTTTTTTTATTATTTTTAATATATTTTTTTCTAAATAAACAAGTTAATTATATTTAATACAATAATATAAGGACAAGAACAACATGTCAGCCTAGTCAAATAACTAACTAATAATGGATTTATAGTGTATGTGAAGAATGTGAGCTGATTTGTTTTGTTTTGTATGCATAATGCAGATGATTATTATTTAGGCGCCATCTCCACGGGCGAGCAAATCGCAGCGATAGCCGTACCATCAAATTCTCGCCGCGTGGAGATGCTTCATAGACTTCGATAGCTAACGAGCTAGATTCCACAGCGGGACTATCGCCGCGATTGTCTCGCCCGTGGAGATGGCGCCTTAAATAAACATTCTTTGTTTTATTCGAAATGAGTATTTCTTTATTTATCTTCTTTATAAAAATGTTAAATTCACTGATAAATTTTTTTTTTGTTTTATTTGGGGAAACAAACAATCGTTAACGCACAGGTGGGCACTAAGGAAAGATTTATGATGTTAGTCACTAGACTTTGTAGGATAATTAAAATGGTCAGCAGTAACATTAATATTGCAATGCAGGTTGACTGACAGAATTCGTCAAATGTTTTTAAGATCTTTTAACGCTGTGGGTTGTTAGATGAGTTGCCAGGGTACGTCATGCAAAAATTGAGATAAATTACATAATAATTACCTTCACAATAAAATATCCGCCCCACTCATCAAAATGTTCATTATGTTGTACTAACTCTTCAGGAGATAAATCCGCTAAGTGACACATTTTTGACTGAAAAAAAAAAGAAAAAAAACAATGTATTTTTTAAAACTTGTATTCTAAATTAGTTCTGCCTGCGAGCTGCGGTTCGCCCGGGTGGTATGTCAATAAAAAGTAGCCTATTTTTCTTTCGCCAGGGTTCAATGTACCCATATCAAATTTCATCAATATAGGTCCAGCCGTTTCGGAGATTTGCCAGAACAAACAGAAAGACGAAATTTTTAAAAATAGTTTTTTTTTTAATAAGTACTCGTACAGTATAACTATTTAAATAATAAAGCTGAAGAGTTTGTTTATTTGTTTGGACACATTAATCTCTGGATCTACCGGCTTCTATAAGGCTATAGGCTTATATTATATTTAACATCACACTATGGCCATTAGGAGCTAAGAAAAAAAAAATAGGAAATAATGCTAAGCGAAAACGAAGTGCTAGCATGAACAGGCGATGCAAGGAGACGGGGAAGGAGGGACAAGAAATTGCACGTGGACAAAGTCCAGAAGCTCGTAATTTCATATGTTTTTAGTAAAAAGCTGTTATTTTAATATTACTATCAGACCCTTCAACTTTATTCATTTGTGAAGATCATTCATTATTTTTGAAATCTTTAACATGGGCTTATTAAATTCTAGCTTTTATAAATAGTCAACAATTTACTTGCACTGAAAAACATAGAAATGTATAACACAAATGTACAAAATACAATAACAATATTGTGTAAATGAGCAATTTGTACTTTGACTTTGCACAATGCACTATGACCATATTTTTATCTAAAATAAAAAGCCTCACCTTCACCATAATAGGTAGAGATCCCAGAGACCTGTCCACAGTAACAGACTTGTCATCAATAGTCACTGTCATTCGGATCTTAAAGTCTCCTTTATAAGTAGCAGCCCGTTGTCTGCACTCCGTTGGGAGTACCGTTTGATTTTTTACACCAATGGCCTCCATAGGGACACTAGGCTTAGCGAATCCCGCCTCATCTATTGTTATTTTAACCCTTTCTCCGTTCGGTAACTCAAACTCAGCGGGTACAAGGTCCGAAATAGCTGCTTGCAAACCATCTTGCAACATATAGTTAAAGGAATCTATGTGAGGTGCTCCAAGACATTGCAGATGCTAAAAACATAGAATAAGTTATTTTCAATCGTTAATATAAAATTTCTGATTATCAAAACAGCGTAAAATCAAGAAAAAAACAATTTCATAGGTTACAAACCGGATTTGCGATTTTAGGTGGTTTTCGATAGTCCGGGTGGCTTGTGTAAGCTAAAGAAGGGTTTTTGGCGATTTTCTTTGAATTCATTTTGCTGTTTTTCAATCACATTTAGTATTTTATTGTAAAATTACAATAAAATTCATTGTCCGGAAATACACACTACACACACGTGCGTGCGTGTTTTGAAATGTCAAATAATGTCATGTCAACTAAACTTCAAAATCAATTGACATCATTTTGGCAGGATTGCAGGAAAGACAGCTTTCTATACGTAGATAGAGTTGCGTGTTCTTCATCTTCTCATTGATAGTCTATTTGTATGGTAAGACCCTTCTACTCGTGATTGATATTTATACACCAAATCATCTATTTTTTATATTTCATTTTTTGTTATAAATTGCATGATGTTGATGATGGATATAGTTTCTATGGAATAAATCCCGTAGAAACTATAATTAATCTGCCAAATAAGTGACGATGGCATAATAAATTATTTTGCAATCGTGAGTTTTCTAGTTTAGCACCGCTTCTGCGGCTCTTGTTTGGTGGCGATGGCACCAAAGTTAATATAATTATAGTTTGAATGTATATACAAAATAACAAAACTTATTTAGTTCTACTCTACTTTTTGTGATTTGTCTGTGGTTTACAACTTTCGTATTCAACGAATTCTCTACGGGCGGGAATTTACCACGTCATCTAAGTAGGTATTATGACTACAGTTCTAGAAAAGGACACGAAAGGACTTGTCCAGTTGACGATCGTGCATTCGCGTGGCACTGCACTTCACCGCGAGTCTTTGTTAGCAGCAGTAACGCTGGTCCAGCCTGCATTTGTTTTCTAAAGTGCTAAAAACGATAAACTAATTCAGACGAGGTGGAAAAAGTAAGTATAGTCTTCATCATTCTTTCGTTTTATCCCTAGATATTTCTGAAATAGTGAAGACGATCGTCCTTGTATTCTTCATTGATGGACATCCCCATAATCACTGGTTGCATATCAGTTGCTGATTGCAGTAGTTGCAGTGTATTTAGGGCTGCCATCAGGCAAAGCATGACATTGTTAAAAATTTTGCGCGGGCAAATATAACCGCGTGCTAGTGACCCCGCCTAGCCGCTGCTTTGTATCCAGGTAATATGGGTTGGTGTCCGCATCTCCACGTTAATGCGCGTATTTTGCGTACGGGTGGGAAAATGGATTATTCGATCCACCCCAGCTCCGCCAGCAACGCCTTGATGTCACTGACCGCATCACGTAGGGTACCTGGGTTACCGAAGTACTTTGCCCTGTACGTGGCGACCACCGGGCAGTTTAGAAGTACATGTGCCGCCGTCTCGTCATCCTCCATGTACCTAGACCCTGCAGTGCGGACTGTCCGGGGCCCGTAATTTAGGTGATTGCAGTCCTAAGTATATTGAATATAAGCTTAAATAATGTTGAGGTTTTGCTGTATAAATTGTGTAGGCTTGAACTTTGTACCATACCTCCATATAGGTTCCATAAAACACATACTCCGGAAATCGCATTCCATGTTTACAATATTATTTAAGCACCATTTCGCACGATCGTATCAAGTAGCAGTTTCAATGTATGTATGCTGGCGTTTCAACCCACTAGTTAAAATGCTGACCAGACTGTAGCGGCCTTATTACAAAACAAGGTTTATCTTTAGACCCAGTTAAATTACAATAACTGGCACTAAGGTTTAGGCTAGGTGACGTTAGAACCTGTTTTGTGATTAGACTAGGGCTCTAGGCATGTATTTTCCAATATCAAAGCTTCTTTAAACAATGATGGCTGTATAAAAATACATTTATGCATCAGAATGATTAATCTGATTGCAGGCATGACAAACTTGCCTACCTAGATTTTAAAGAATAACATGATAACTTGATTAGGGTATTACCATGAATTTAAATGCCCTTAAAACTCAAACTCAAACTATTTATTTCAATAAACCAATTACAGGCACTTTTGAATTGTCAAGGTCGGTCAGTCAAAAAGATGAAGCTAGTTGGCCATTCCAAAGCGTAGTAGGTACCTATGGAGAAGAACGGGCAAGAAACTCCATGGACACTCTTTTAAATCATAATAATATTGTTACAAAATATTGGTTACATCATTCATGTTCCAAATTGTGCATGTGGGAACGATGCAGAACGTTAAAAGTGTCCGTAATGAAAAGATTAAAAAAAAACAATTCAAATATTAAATTAAATCAAAATAAGCCATGGCAGCAAAGAGTTTACCAGTCTCTTCTGACGGCACCCGTTCACGTTCATGACGCATAGATTAGCACCATTCAGCTCAACCATTTTGAAGGGAGCTAAATGATCCAACACATGTGCCACCATCAGCGAGACATTAGAGTGAGCATGACATACTCTCATCCGCCAAAGCACATTCAAGCAATGAAAGACGTACCCAGTAAATGGTAGTTTTATAGTATGTAACATAGTACTCACATACGTTCTATGCAATTATACAATACTAGGAGATTGAATTTATATAATGCAAACATAGTATTTTAGAATCTTCAGCAGCTCCAACAGTATGTAGGTAGGGTAGGCGTGTGTGAAGTATTTTCAAATGTTAATAAATTTATTTATGCATCCTGTGGAGCAGGACCAGCATTTAGCCAAGCATTTTTGTCAGCGATGTAATCCCCCAACTGATAATATGCTTGGCTGCATAGTGTGCGTTTTATGCAAGATTTGAATTTCGTTTCATTGAGTTGGAATATGTGCGGAGGTATTTTATTGTAACATTTTAAACAGTACCCCATGAAGGAAGAGTCTACTTTAGCCAGTCTGAAACCTGGTTGAACTAATTGGTCCCTATTTCTGGTTCTATAGGTGTGTCTGTCACCTCTTTTACTGAAAAGATTTAAATTTTTCCTTATGTACATGATGTTTTCATAGATATATTGACAAGGTACTGTCATCAGTTGTCTTATCAGTTGGAAGGGCAGTTATTAAATAAACCAATTGAAGTGTGAGTTGTATTCGGCCTGTCAGGGTTCTGTTCCTGTATTCCAAACAAAGTCTAAAAGCAAGTGTTTAAGCTTTGTTACTAGTGATAAGAAAAGTAAACTTGTACTCGTTATATTTTTATATAATGAGTACAACAATGTCTAAATAATAACAATAATTACATAATAGCAATCTTTGACAAAATTAAGTAATTATTTTTTTCAGCCAAAAGGCTGAAGCCTGTTTAAGGCTTTTTAAATATTTGTTTTTTTTACGTTGACCTAAAAAAAAAAAATAAGCTTAAAAATGAAAAAAAAACTCAAATTATTTGCAGGATTATTTTTATGCTTTTTATTTTTGAGTAGAGACACATTATTTTCACTAGGTACTTATAGTTAAATAATATCATTAAATTGTCATTATACATTGCTTAATTTTTGGACTGATGGGCTCTGGACATGAAACCCAGCACATCAAGCTACTACCATCTGTCAAATTTCTTTAATAGATTTTCAACTTTATTGCTAAAGCATTAGTTAGAAAATTTGACAGTTTCGGGTAGCTCGATGTGCTTTACCTCTTTTTAAGAGATTTAGGGAAATGGAATTATAGTCAGAAATTTAGAACCCATATCTTGAGGTATTATTAATTTTTTTACCTATTATATTTCATTTGACTCGGTGCAACTGCTTAAAAATTATTACAATTTGAAGTTATAAAATAACTTAGCTAATATGTAGGTAATACATGGTAAATATTTAATTTGGAATCCTCTAGCACCGCGCTAGAGGATTCCAAATTAATCATCATCATCTGCCCACCCTTTTCTCAACTTTATTGGGGTCGGCTTCCAGTCTAACCGGATGCAGCTGAATACCAGGATTCCAAATTAATATGATCAATCTATATCTATAAAAATCAATTGCTCTTCGTTTGTCTCCCTAAAACTCGAGAACGGCTGGGCCGATTTAGCTGATTTTGATTTTGAAATGTTTGTAGTAGCCCAGGGAAGGTTTAATTGGTGAGAAAATATGTAACAATTGCGGAAGATAGTAAAAACAACAATTTTATTTACCCATATAAACTGTTCTACCTACTTTCCTGTCAAACATTTGACGTTCGTCCCTTCGGTACGGTAGACTCGGGTCCACTCGAATTGAAGCACATATTAAATTAAGGGTTTTGAATCGACAACATACATAAATATCCACATTACTCGGATTATCTAAGATTAGAAGGTTAGGAGTAGGGTAGGAGTAGGGTAGAAGTAGGGTAGGGGGTAGGACGGACACCAGTGACACCACGCGAACGAAGTAGCGCCGGGCAGCTAGAAATAATTTATATGGCAAAAGTTTCAATCCCGTGGGAATACCGGGTTAAAAAGTATCCTATGTGTTAATCCTGGTTGTAAACTATCTGTGTGCCAAATTTCATGCAAATCCTTTCAGTAGTTTATGCGTGAAAGAGTAACAAACATCCAAGTTTGTATGGATGGATGGATCCATCCATCCATCCATACAAACTTTTACGTTTATAATATTAGTAGGGTAGTAGGATTATTTTTTATTAGTCTGTCTGTTACCTTTGCACGCTTTAACGAATTAATAAATTTGGATGATAAGATACTATTTATTTCGGTAACACGTTCCCGTGGGATAATTTCTGACTTCCACGCGGACGAAGTCTTGGGCAGAAGGCTAGTACTGCATATTTTTGTTATCAAAGACATATGATGTCACGTCCTACATATTATAAGCAGTGTTTATAATCTCAGATAATTTACATTCCAACGCCACATAGTCAGTTATCTACTTTAGTGAAATGTATTCTATGTTGATTTTTAAGTGGCCATTTCTGACAAAAAGGTCCTAATAAGTTTTTGGTTACAATTGAATTTGAACTTTGTTATGTAAGACATTCAGTTTGCTGTTCCATAACGTGAAAATTATCTCAAATTATTTATTCACATATAGTTACAGTGGATGGGTACAGTACGGTCAGCAACCAAAGTCGATTATTATTTATATTATAACAACTACCTAGTCTTGCCATAAATATTGTCACGAAGAAAAAAAAAACTTTTTTTATTGCAAATAATATTTATTACCTACTTTTACAGTGTGTTTAATACATAAATATAAAACAATTTAAAATATAAAAAGCTTATTCGAAGTGGTCTCCATTGGCTGCAATACAGACCTTTAAACGTTGAGGCCAATTATCAATAGAAGCACGCACTCTTTCCATGGGAAAATTCTTCACTGCCAATCGTATGGTTTGTTTTAGGGACTCCAAATTATCATGGCGTTTAGAGCAAGCCGTACTCTCTAAAACTGACCATAAATCATAATCCAGCGGATTAACATCGGGACTAGACGACGGCCAGTCTTCAGCTCTGATGAAGTCCGAAACGTTCACTTCCAACCAAGACTGCGTGGACCGAGCTTTATGACCCGGGGCTGAGTCTTGTTGGAAGGACCATACTTGGTTATTGAACATGGTGTTGTTAAGGGGCTTTTTTTTTTTTTTTTTTTTCATGTTGGGAAATCATCAAATGACCCCTCCCGCTCTGGGTGGAGCAGAAGAGAGTGTCACTCTTACTGACTAAAACCCACCCGTGTTCCTTCCTTAGCCCTTTATGTACCAGGGCAGCGGTAACCCTTTCGGACGATCCCGCTACCCCGGCAGGCTTCGGCCCTGTCGGGCCCCGTCAACTACGCTGACATCTCTTTGAGGCGCGCGTGGAACACATACGCGCCGTCCGGCACGGGCCTGGTCCTGATCGGACGGAGAGCTACCCATTGCTCTCCGACCGCAGGCCCGCGCCTACGGTGGCCGGGAGTCGTCACGCGGCTCCCGACGCCCGGAGCGTCTCCCTCGGCGGCTGAGGCGTGAGGATCTCTCCCTCGCCCATCCCGCCACCTCCTTCGCTAACATGACTGCTTCGCAGAAGGAGGTGACCGCCTCCCACTCCCTCTCGCCCCGGACCATGGCTTGAACCAGGGCCGGATGCGAGAGGTCGCCGCCGCTGCCGATCGCCTCTACGAGGACACGGCGGTGCTCTGCCCAAGCGGGGCTGACCTCCACCGTGTCCTCTGGGCGATCCTCGCAGTGGTGACACCCGGGCGTCTCCTCCCGCCTGATTATGTGCAGGAACCTCCTGAAACATCCGTGTCCGGAGAGGACCTGCGTCAGGCGGTAGGTGAGAACGCCGTGACGCCTCTCTAGCCACTCCTCAAAGAGGGGTCTTACCGCCGCTATCGTGGCGTGCCCTGCGCTGGGTTGCGATAGTCGCGCCTTCCATTCCACCATGAGACTGCGCCGGAGGTCCGTCCGCTCCGCCGCGATTTGCCGCGGGTGCGGAGTTTCCCCCCGACGTAGTGCCTCCGCGCGCCAGTCATACAGGCGCGCGAGGACTATCGCCTCCAGATCCCATGATGGCAGTCCGGCAAGGAGGCTTGCTGCCTCGCCCGAGATCGTGCGGTACCCCCGGATTAGCCTTACGGCTACCACCTTTTGGGGCGCGTTTAGGTAGTGTGCGGCTCGCAGCCGCAGTGAACGCGCCCACACCGGGGCCCCATATGGGGCCATGGACCGCACGACCCCCGCGTAAAGCCTCCGGCAGGAGGCGTTTGGCCCCCTCAGGTTGGGCAGGAGCCGCTTTAAGGCGGCCCCGGCCCGTTCCAATTTGGGGGCCAAACGTCGGAAATGCTCGACGAAATTCCACCGGCTGTCGAGGACGAGACCCAGGTATCTCATCGTTGTCTCGACGCCGATGTGAACCCCTCCTACCATCAGTTGGGATCCCGAAGGTGGCCCGTACCGGGGCCCATGAAAGGACATGGCCTCGGACTTGTGCAATGCCACCTCGAGACCCAACTGCCGGATCCTTTCTACGACTATCGCAACCCCACGTGTCATCGCGTCGGCCGCCGCCTGCTACCTCCCCTGCGCCAGGACCAGCGTGTCGTCAGCGTAGCAAACTACGCTGACGCCATCAGGGAGGTCGGCCCGCAGCACCCAGTCGTAACCGATGTCCCACAGGAGCGGCCCCAGAACCGATCCCTGTGGGACACCGCACGACATCTCTCGCCGGTTCCAATTCCCGTCGCGACCGGGGTAGATGACGGCTCTGTCCGTCAAATACGCCCCGACTATTCGACGGAGGTAAGTCGGCGACCGGTGATACCGGAGTCTCCACGTGTGCCTGGGGACTGGAGTTCCCTTCTGGATACGTCCGGGGGGAAGACCAGTTTTCGGGCCGGTGCATCCTGGGGTGCGGGCAGCTAGTTCTCATTGGGATTATTTCCCAATGAGATCTCGCTGCCCGCATGCTAATGTTCTGCCAAGAGGAACGCTCCACACAAGTCGCTATGAGGAGCAGAGCGGCAACTGTGTTGGAGTAAGAGCGGGCCTGGTGTGCACTTACCCTGCCGCCGGGCGGGCAGGAGGGGTAACCCCCCCCCCCTGCCACCGTTAATATCGTAGCCCCGAAGACTGTCAAGGTCATGTCTCTGACTTTTGACGGGGGTCGAGGGTCTTGCTTAACCGCCCGGACCGCGAGGAAGACTAACCTCTTGTTAAGGGGCTTAACTACCATTCTCAAGAATGGTATCTTGATACACTTGTGCCGATGTTTTGATACCTTTTTCACAAAAATATGGCTCAGTCACTCCTTCATAGCTAACACCCGACCAAACCATCACTGAAGTCGGATAATGCCCACGTTGCACTCTGTCGACTAATTGGGAAGCTTCCTTAGAGCTTTGAGTATAGATACGGTCATTTTGTTTGTTAAAATGTTGCTCAATTGTAAAGATTTTCTCACCTGTAAACAACATTTTTCTGTGACCTCCCTTTGCGTACCGCTGCAGTAGTTGTTTCGATTTTACCACCCTATTCTTTTTTAAATTATCAGTTAAAAAATGACCAGTGTGTCCCTTATAGGCTGCAAGTCATCTTTTAAAATACGCGACATGGTTCTGGGTGCTATCTTCATCTCCTGATAAAATCTTTTGCTTTCGTACAGGATTTCTTCGAATTCTTTCCCTTACTGCTTGGACCACCTTTTTCGTACGAATACTACGTGGACGGCCAGATCTTTTTCTGTCACAAACAATGGAGGTGTCATTGTACCTATTAATAGCCCGGTACACAAACATTTGACTAATACCAAGCGTATGGAGAGTTTTAAAAATTGCTTTGCTTTTGGCTCCATACCAACTTTGTGTAATGCAATCACAGCGATTCGGTTCTCTTTATCACCCCACTCCATTTTAATATCGCAAAATATTGTACAATGTATTGGCGCCAAAATTAGAAAACTCAATGAACAATCGTATAAAAATAACAGATTCCCAATTAAAATGTAATATCTTTCTTATTTTTAATTGTTACAGTATTTATAGCCAGACTGTTTTGTGTATTTTTTTTTTTTTCTGGCTGGGAATCATCAAATGACTCCTCCCGCTCTGGGCGGAGCAGAAGGGAGTGTCAGACTTTTACTGACTAAAACCCACCCGTGTTCCTTCAGTTGCCTGTGCCAGGGACCACGGTATCTCTTTCGAACAACCCGCAGCCCCGGCGGCATCGGCCCTAGCGGACCCCGTCAGTTCGTGCTGACAGCTCTTTGAGGCGCGCGTGGAACACAACGCGCCGTCGACCCGGGCCTGGTCCTTACCGGGCGGCGAGCTGCCCATAGCTCGCCGCCCGCAAGCCCGCGCCTACGGTGGCCGGGAGTCGGCTGTTGGCTCCCGTCCAGGGCGTCTCCTGCGGCGGCTATGCGCGCGAGGGTGCAGCGATTGCCTCTCCCTCACGCGCTCCGCCTCCTCCTTCGCGAACATTACTGCTTCGCAGAAGGAGGTGACGGCCTCCCATTCACTCTCGCTCCGTACCATGGCCTGTATGAGGGCCGGATGCGAGAGGTCGCCGCCGCCGATCGCCGCCACGAGGACACGGCGGGGCCCCGCCCAAGCCGGGCAGACCTCCACCGTATGCTCCACCGTGTCCTCCGGGCGATCCCCACAGTGGTGACACCCTGGCGTTTCCTCCCGCTTTATCCTGAACAGGAACCTCCCGAAACAATGTGTCCGGTGAGGACCTGCGTCAGGCGGAAGGTGAGGGCGCCGTGGCGCCTCTCTAGCCACTCCTCAAAGAGGGGACTTATCGCCGCAATTGTGGCGTGCCCAGCGCTGGGTTGCGACAATCGCACTCTCCATGCCGCTATGAGATCCCGCCGGAGCTCTGTCCGCTGTGCCGTGATTTCTCGCGGCAATGGAGCAAGGCCCCGGAGTTTTGCCTCCTCTCGCCACTCCCATATGTGGACTCTGGCCTCCAGATCCCATGGCCGCAATCCGGCAAGGAGGCTCGCCGCCTCAGCGGAGACCGTGCGGTATTCTCGGATGAGCCGGACAGCCATGACCCTTTGGGACGCGATCAACCGGCGCGGCGGGCTGGTCGCCGCCTCAAGGAACGCGCCCATACCGGTGCCCCGTAAAGGGCCATGGACCGCACTGTATTGTGTACCCTTATTTGCAATAAATAAAATTCTATTCTATTAGCACTTTTCTTTAGCCTATAATGTGTCCCACTGCTGGGCAAAAGCCTCCCCTTTTTCCTTCCAAACTTCCCTGTCTTGAGCGGTCTCTGGTCATGTTGACCCTGCAAACCTCGTTAGATCGTCACACCGCCTTCGCCGTGCCCCCCATGCATACCCCTTCCCCCTCCATATCCCCTATCCCACCCATAAACATTGCATCCCCCTTTATAAACTTTCAAACCACGACTCTTTAATCTATAAAAAAAAACCTGAGCATTTACTACTTTACCTCTCTCTCTCTACCTTTGTGTATACGTGACTTAAGGCTAGAAACAGACTTTTAGCACGCAGCGTCGCGCGGCTAAATTGTGTCCATTAGCCCGTGATGATCATGTATAGGAGTGTGTGTATAGTAATGAGTAGTCAGATAGGAAACGCCGACCTCATCTAGTTTAAAAAAAAATCGACTTGTAAAAGTGTTTGTACTAACCTACTTACAGAAACAAAACCATTGACCATTTATAGTATTATTGGTATTGTGTATCCCACACAGGGTTCGTAAAAATCCGATAAATATATGTACATATAATAAATATCGGATATATATGTATTGTCGGTCTTATTCATAAAAAGTTAAAATAGGTTTATTAGCTTGTTATAATGAGAATCCCGAAAAGCATTATTCATAAACGTTCAATAACGCTAAAGCTTTGTAAGTATTCAATACCGGCTTCGTAACTTATAAACAGGGTGGACCCTACTATAAACCTTTAATAAACAGAAATATGGCCGACAAATGTGCAACAGCTGTTTTTTTTCGAACCGTCCGGTTTATGGATAGTTGGTTAAGGAGCTGGGAAGTAGATATACATTTTTTTTTTTTGTGAAATCGTGTTTTGCGTTAGTTATGCAAGCTCCTGCAAGCATTACATGCTATTGAACGAGCAGATAGTTCCACGTCGTCGAAAGATTTACCAGGAGAGATGTGATCCATTTTCTTTGCCCGATGTAGAGTTCAAAGGTCGATACCGTTTCAACAAAAATACTATGGCTTTTATAATTGATCTCGTCAGGCAAGACTTGCAACTGGACTCAAGAGGTTGTTGAACGTCACCAGAGTTACAGGTGCTTACCGCTATAAGATGTTGGGGTCGTCGTGAGTAAAAATAATCGTAAGTCGTGTATATAAAAAGATGCGATTGTCATTCAGTAAGCAGTTTTTATGTGTTGTACAATAAAAGTTTGTGTTTGATTATTTGACGTTTTGGTTATAAAAATAACAAAAATTAAGTCTGATGAATAATAATCAGTCTTAATTAATCGTCTTACCGTACTTGCACGTTATTGGTGAATCCCCGAAACTAATGATAAGATTGCCACTTCGGGAAAGGTACCTATTTTAAAATGTAGTTGTTTGTCAAAGTGTTGCTAGGGTAATTTTTGAATCTGAAAAATTATCAATTATTGATATAATTTATTATATCCACATAAATAGCAGCGAACCCTTTTCCTAGATATACTTCACGTACTAGTGCTACCTAATAGGATAGGCAGAGGTGCGCTGTTTCTTATGGTTTCTGGGAAATGGATAAAAATGAATAACATTTTTGAAGTGAAACTTCTTAGGCGGCGATTCGATAATTGGACGAGAATTGAGAGAGAAATTTCAAGGACGCGTCACATTTAGGCACATTTTGTTACATGAGGGAGAAAAAAGATATAACTCTGTCTCTCACACTAAATCTCTCTTATTCTTTATTTTGTAAGAAGTTTCACATTTATCATGTGTACGCAGTGCTGCAGTTTTTAACACTGCGGGACACTAAACTCCCCCAGACGTAATAACAATGGAACTTCTGTGTCTCGTTCAGTGTCCTTCAATGGGTTAAAGTACCTACTTCTTTTTTTACCAAGTACAGACAAACAGTTTCGTTTAGTTGCGTAACACACTAAGCTAATAGCAATGGCTTTCATTTTGACGGTTCAACAACATTCATTGCGCTATGTAAGTTATTGAGCTGACACATTTTTTCTGACATATAAAGCAATAGACTAGCAATATCCTTAAAATCATCCACATTGTGATTAATCGTGTGTTACGCAATTAGGGTGGGCTGTATTTTTAATGTACTTAGGCTAATTTCCTTAATTTTTCTTTTCAGAATGGCGTCTATATTTTCTAAAAACGGTATTCTGTCGGGTCGTATAGACCAATATTGCCTGATATGCGCGGAGAAATTTACGAACGAAGAGGATGCTCTTGCGCATATCGCTGATACACAGCATAAGGAGAACTTAAAGACTTGTGGTTATTTTGAGAAATATAAAGAAGATTTTATAAGAAAGGTATTTATCATTAGGTAGCCCGAAGAATTGCCAAACTTCAGTGGCAGAGGGCAGCGCACATTGCTCGCAGAACAGATAGCCGATGGGGCCGAAAGGTTCTGGAGGAGCAACAGCGTACCGGAAGATGTAGCGTTGGTAGGCCTCCCTCCCGTAAGGTGGACCTTGTGAAGGCCGCAGGAATCCACTCAGAACCGGACGAAGTGGCGGTGCTTGGAAAGGCCTGTCCAGCCGTGGACGGCTTTCTGCTGAAATGATGATTATGATGATATCATGAACAAGCCATGTTAACCGATGCGATTTAGCATCGGCAAAAATTACAACCTGTTATCCCCTAAAGGGGTTAAGTGGGGGATGAAAGTTTACATGGAAGTTCAAAAATCTTCGATTTAGTAGTGCTCACCTTCGTTATACATATAAAGGAACTCTTGGGCGAAATTCCATGCTTCTAGAGTCTACTAGTTTAGGCTGATCTTAAGATTTATATTAGGTATACCTTGTCCATTAGGTAAACCGTTTTTTGACAGATGGAACTAGTTATTGCCGCAACACACAATACATTGATTGATACACGTAAGTTAACTTTTACGTAATCTGAAATAGTTACGTTCTAAGACAGCTGTCAAAAAACGGTTAACCGAATGGATAAGGTATTATATAATAAGTTTCTTTTTTCCATAGTAAATTACCAATATAGGTACCTCAGCTTAACGTTTAAACAGCCGGCCTGGCTGTCGAGAGGTTCTATGTACGAAAAAAAAAACGATTTGAAAAGTTTTTTCTCTGAAGGCCAATTCTCGTAATTTAAACCGTTCATAATCTAGTCGCAGTCTCATCTCGGCGACAAACAAATGTCAAAATGTAGGGAAATTAGAGGTATTTTTGACAGATTGAGACTGAGATCAGAGGGGCAATTCTCGTAATTATAAGAACGTTCACAGTCTGATCAGAAATACCTCTAATTTCCCTACATTTTTGACATTTGTTTGTTGCCGAGATGAGACTGCGACTAGAATTGAACGTTTTAAATTACGAGAATTGATCTTCAGACTGAACGTTCTTAAAATTACGAGAATTACCCTCTGGTCTTCATGTTTCCGTGACAATATACAAAAGTTTATTACTCCACAAATTCTCTGATCAAAGTAATTTTTTCCTTTACAGGCTAAAGGCATATACTTCTGCGAGCCATGCAGCCTGACATTCCCAACCGCCACGAAGGTTGAATTACACATAGACGAACCAGCACATATTAAAGAAAAAAACAAAACCTCTCCATGGCTCACACGTGTGGAGAATGATATTATAGCTTTTAACCAGTTCATCATATCTGATGATGCTTGGAACGGCTGCGTTGAAGACACTTGTGTCCTTTGTAATACCGAGTTTGACGACAGCTCTTCCCATAAGGTCATCAGAAGCCATGTCCTCAACTTAATCAAAAGTGTAGTGATTTTCGACAACGTTGAGAATAAGGTTTATAGAACGGTAAGATTGAAGATCTTTTTATTAATATTTGTCATGCTACTGCCAATGTGAATAAGTTGAATGATTCCCTATGGTAAAAGTTGTTTCAGTAATAAAAGTTGAATTAATATTGTTTATCTTTACACTGTTTTGTATGTTTATTTACAGATTGATGCTACATCCAAGCAGTGCCTAACTTGCAATGTGGTCATCGGAAACGAATCAACAAGTCATTTTAAAACAGTCTACCATAAAGAAGCGTATAAACTGTATGATCACAACGTTCAAAAGAACGATACGAAAAATACTATACCACCAAAAACTACCAAAAAGGCGGAAGAAACCCAAAATGTGAAGGTTCCAATTGAAAAAACAAATAAAAATGATGGTAATAAAGTGTTTAATGGAAATGTCAATGAAAACATAAAAAAAGAAGCAGGTATAGACGTTAATAAAGAAGTAAAAAAAGATACCAAAAAAGATGCCAATACAGGTATCAAAAAAGAAGCTACTAAACCTGTTGAAAAAGAAAAAGTTAAAGGAAAGCCTAAACTATCAGCTAAGAAAAAAAATGCTGAAGAACTTGACCAAGTTTTCTGTAAAAATTTGGGCGCGAAGAACTACGTAACAGACGCAACAGGGATTGGGGACAGATGGTGCGTTTTATGCGAATGGCTATTAGACGAGTCTCCTGAAGACCACATCCGTAGCGTTCACCACCAAAACTTGCTAAAACTCCACAAGGAAAGATTAGCAAAAAACAATAACAATATTACAAGCAAAGACGAAGAACCGAGTCTATATGAATCTGTAGACAGATACCAGAAGAACAACATTAATATCGACTTAGTTACCGAAACTGCATCTTGCAAGAAGTGTTCGAAAACCATTGACTTTAATACTGATGCCATCGAAAAACATATTGAAGAACATAAGAAAAATGCTAATAAAAAGTCGCCAGAGACGCTTTCTTCGGGTATCAAGTCGAATGGGACAGATAAAACTAAGTTGTATACAAAGCCAGTGTTGCTTGCTAAGAAAAAACGCTCGCAAAAGACTGTGTCAGTAGAAGAGTATGCAAAGCAGCATGGATTCACTCACAATCGTGCCGACTACAGCTATTACTGCCACCCATGCTGCAGAAGACTCTCTACTACACTTGAAGACCTACAAAAGCACGTGGCAAGTAGAATTCACACAGAAAACACGAAACAAACACCTAAAAGTGATGCGAAACAGGCACCAGTAAAAAAACCAATTACCAAAAGTATTACGGCATTTGAAATAGTCGATGACGGATTTGCCATAATACTAAACGATAAGTATTGGCTCAATAGTTTTGGTTTCTTCTTGATTGCCAGAAAGAATGAAACAATCTTCTGTCATGGGTGCCATATTGATCTGACCCCTAAAAATGTTATGATGCATATGTTATTCAATGCTAATCACAGAGGAATCCTCGACAGTTGCGCTGTGATAACTTCATTGGAAAATGAATTCATTAGAGAGGTAGGTTAAATAATCATTTATTTAAATTACAATTATGACAAACTATTTACACTAAGCACTAAATGAAGAGACTAACTAACGATGTATACACTGTGACTTTTTAGTCGTCTGACAACGGCAGCCCACTTCATGTATCCAATGACTACTATACTTTCATAACAAAAAAATTGGTATTTAAGAGAAAAAAAAAGAAAAAATAAATCAGTATTATGATGCATAACGTAGTTTAAACATTCTGTTGCGAGCGAAGATCTATCTACTCGACTCGTGCGATGGTTAGGTATGTTCTACTGTTTGATACGTAAACATTATTAACAGGATGTTTCATAATTCTAATGTATTATTTATTTTTCTTTGTAGCTATTATCTTAATTATTGGTAAAAAAACACGCCTAGAGGTATTTTATGTCGCATACATTAAGTGGACCACCTTTGTCAGACTACTAAAAAATCACGGTGTATAAATACAAAAACAAAAGGATATTTAGGCGTCGAAGTACTCGTCCTCATCGCTGTCATCCGGAAACGTGCCCAGAAGACTGGCAGCATTGCCACGTTGAATGGCAATGCTAATTCTTTGGTCAAAGAACAACCCAGCCATCTGGTCACGTGAAATCTCGATCAGCCGGCGAGAAATTTCTTTAAAAAGGAGACGCGCGCTCGGGCCCCGTTAATATTATACAGAATTAGTATTCTATAATGTCTGTCTGTTTTTCACCTTCAATGTTGAAAACGAATTTGATGGTTGTAATTAATTATCCTCCTCGCTAGTTGTGAGCTCGAACTCACTGATGGGGTGGGCATGACCAAAAAGCACGCTATATCACTTGGAATCGTGGTCTCCTGGTATAGTGATGAGCAGTTAGACGCTAGTCTACACACACAACGCCTAGTTCGCACACAAACAAACACCGTTCCAAACTGAAACGCGCGTAAAAAAATACGAAAAGTCCTTTGGAAAATCGAGTTTTATGAAAAAACCACTGCATAAATCAATTATAAATTAAGTTTATTGAACTCTTCGATAATTGAGTTTTGTCGATGCCAACTTAGTTTTAAAGATTTTACACTTTTTTTATTAGTTATTTAAATCCAAAGTTACGTTAAAATTGCAAGAAAAGTGAATCTTTGTTGGGTCACAACTTTTCAATGGCTTTTTATTTTACTATTCTGTTTCCGCAGACACAATATTAATAATGAGACAAAACGATAGCATGTTTAACTTTGGATGTTAAATATCAAACAGTGGAGTAATACCTTCCCGAAATTTGTATGCAAAAAATATCGACTAGTGCCTCCTTAAGTTTCCAATTGTATGTGATTTTGGGAAAATAACTTTAATACCTACATATTATAAAGTTTAGTTTTCGCTACCATTTTAGTTTATATATTTACGTAATAAATACTTAATAGTACAGCCATCCTAAAATAAATTAAACAATAAAGTTATATCTTTTAAAAGTACTAAATGCAAGGATTTTTAATAAAGACTACGCTATTTGTTTTCAGATAAAGATGGACGTTTACCATTGTGGGTACTGCAACGATACGGTGAATGATTGGGAAGATATTTTAGATCATATAGCGACTGCGGAACATAAAAGAGAAAAGTCAAAGGCAGAACAAAGTCTCCGCGAGCACCAAACGAACTTTTTGTACCGGTTTGACCAGTCGAAATTTGACGAAATGATCAACCACTTAGCGCAACGCAACAGAAGGTGGTTTTAGCGGAATTATGTGTGGTGGCAAGATTAATGTTCGTTCACAAAGGAGGTAATTTAGGCGTCAACCCTTAATCGCGTGAATTGTTATAAGTTTATAAGCGTGTTACTGCATGAGAAGAGGCTTTGCCCTGCAGTGGGACAAACATAGGCTGGTATTGGCGCCAATTCCATCGTTCACAAACTAAACTAAATTTAAGTTTAGTCCATCTTTTTCTTTCTATTTCATTAAGGAAAGGACAGAAGATAAATATTAGTTTAGTCCTGTCAAATTAAGATACTCCATAGACAGACGAGATAAACATGGCTACTAAAAATACGTCAATTTACGTCAGACTAAATTGACAGGACTAAACTAATATGTATCTTCTGTCTTTTTCTTAATGAAATATAAAGAAAAAGATGCACTGAACTTAAATTTAGTTTAGTTTGTGAACAAAGGAATATGCGCCATTATATTATTGTAAACATTATAATTATATTGATCTAATTGCGACTTTAAATTAGTTGACAACCAAGAAAGCCTAACTTTTCATTTTTTTTTTTCAATTGTTTTTAGTGGCTAAGTTTTGTTTAGGTTTAATTTGATTTTTGTTTCACTCAACTTCACTGATATTATTACATAAACGTAGTAAATAAGCATTCATTTAATCATTTTAAAATGGTGTGTTTTTATTATCCCTTCTATTATTCGTCATTGAACGGATGCACTGTGTCAATGATGATATTTTTATTTATTTATTATAATTTCGAATTACTGTCATTACAGGTGTATGTATACCTAATGCGATAGCGTGGTCTTAAAATTAACTTGCTTACAATTTAAAACTATGAAAAACGTAAAAAACTAGTAGTACTTATAATACATCTAAATATAATAACTACTCAAACCATTTATTTCAATTAAACCATTTCAGGTACTTTTGAATTGTCAAAATTAAATAGTCTGTCAGTTAGTCAGAAAGCTGGTCGCCCATTCCAAAACGTAGATCTCTATGGAGAAGAACGGGCAAGAAACTCCAAGGACACTCTTTTAATCAGGATATTATTACAAAAACCTGGGTACATTATTCTTAATGCTTCTACTTTACTAAGTTCCCTATATAAAATAAAATAAAAACACAAAATATAGCCTAGGTACTCTAATCTACACAGACTACGCTATAACAAAAATAACATCGGTATTCTTGCGAATTCACTCAAATGGCATGTAAATACTTCGATCTTCACGTGAAGATCGTTACACATGTAGCGGTCTGGGTCTGGTACACATACACTCAGGCGCTGCAGTACTCCTGTGTTATGCTCATATATATGTATGGTTAGAAATGGGGTGCCTACCGAGATGAAGACTAATAGAGAAGTATGGAAGAAAAAATTAAATACATGGTGCGCTAACCCCTAATAACTTATGTGACTCAGGCGTGTGCGTGACCCTGGCAAAATGTTGTGCATTTGAGAGGTGAGACCATAACAAGTAATAGTGTATCATGAGGGGCAATTTGTTTACGACTTTTTGCATATCAACGGGCGTCCAATAAATTTGTAACAGGCATCGAGCTAAAAGTTTTGTGATACGTACAGCGGTTTAGTAGAAAAATGCAAAAATCTGTGTCCAGCCAGCTTAAATTTACGTAAGTTTGACTGCCTATCTGACCTCCACAACCCAATTACTGGGTAATACGATACCCCTTGGTAACACTGGTTGTCGACGACCCGTAACGACTGTCAAAGATCGACGAATAACAGCCGGGACCAACGGCTTAACGTGCTTTCCGAGGCACGGAGGGGTATTGGTATGTAAAGATGGTGACCCATCCACGGACCAACCGCGGCAAGCGTAGCTTAATCTGATCGATCGACCCGTGCGGCTGTTATTACTTAGCCATAAGCCCTTCTTAATCTCTTTAAGATGGTCTCTTTCATATGAAACCTAATATACATCAATAAATACCTGACGAACAACATATTGCTAAAGATTAATTGCAGGCGTTTCGGAGATAGTATGAGGAGTATCATAATGGAATGCAAACTATTTGCGTATTCGTAAAGTTGGTGAGTTACCTATTTTGTCTTCTATATTTTCTGATAACCTTTGCAGGCAATACCCATGCTTTATGGTTTGGAAGGAAAAAGGGCACATTGCCCAGAAGTGGGACAGGGCTAACAAAACAAAAATACTTCGTTGACATCATCGTTCAGAATGGAGCCAGTTTACTAAGTATTTGTCGGAGATGGTATATCTGTCTCTCGTTAGCATCAGGCATATTTTAATTACTGTGGGCGTACTATGGGTAATGTTGGTTATAGCACAATAGAAAAACTGTTTACAGTTCAAATCAGATTAGAACTTATGAACTAGTTAGTCACACTAGCGAATCACACATTACACAACTCATGCCCGGTTTCTGAAGTCCCCAGTTAAGTTCTCGTTAGCTATTGATTCAATAAAGTTATGCATAAGATAAACGCCGTTTAACTGTCAATGCGTAGTATGTACTACATGAAAAATTTGCTGTGTTATTCTAGGTAGGGCTTTGTATAAAAGTAAAACTTTACCAACCTAAAATATTGTTCCAATAATAACCGACGAAACTGGTTTCCTTCAGAGGAAAGGGGTTGTTGCATAGATTCTGCAAATATCTTCTTCAGGAGCAGAATCGACTATGACAGTATCATTTTGCTGTAGAGCTATATTATATAACACAGCTGTTGCAACAATTACAGCTAAAGTGAGATCTAATTTTAGCCTTAATTTTAGAGAAAGGCAGGCAAATCTTCTTTTCCACACACCAAATGTCCTTTCAACTGTATTTCTGGTCTTGATTTGTGCTTCGTTGTTACGTTTTTCTGCGTTTGTAGATGGATTTAAAAATGGCGTCATAATGAATCTTCCACAAGGATAAGCACTGTCACCCAAGAGGTGACCATCTATCTCGTTGTTATCCAGGCGCGCTTTCAGGAATGAGTTATGATACACAGTACTGTCATGTGTTGATCCATGCCAGCGAGCATCTATATCACGGATGTGTAACTTTGCATCACACACAACTTGTACATTAATAGAAAATAAACCTTTTCTATTTCTATATAGTTCTGCTTGCTCACCTCCAGGAGATTGAATTGGTATGTGAGATCCATCAACACAACCAATTACATTTGGGAACCCCGCTAAATTAAAAAAAAATTGCCACTTATATAATTTGTAGCCAGCTTTGCTATTTCCCTGCTAACTTTATAAACCACTCTTGACACGGTGGTTTTATGAACATTAATGTCATCACCAATTACTACCTGGAAAGTACCTGTAGCGTAAAATCGTAATGCTATAAAAATTTGTTCCAAAACAGACAAGGGATATTTGCGATGCGTAACGGGAGCTAGAACAGGGCTGATGATATCACTTAGATGTATCACAGTGTTTTTATCAAAACGATATCTCAATTTAAATTCTTCATCCGAAAGGATTTCTCCTACGTCTTAAGTTTCTGGGTACTGATATATTGTAAATAAACTCCAGTACTTCCAAATCAAACTCTGAAGAGCTAGTCGTGTTCATCACATCACTCATTGTTTTCACTTTTGAATAAGTTTATTAGCTTTCACTGGCAATTTAATTAAATAATACACGATAAAAGCACATATAACCTAAAAGCTGATGTACGAGTAGTTTTCTATGAAATGAATCGTCAGATAAAGTTATGGAACCGATAAGCGGCGCAAATTGGTCAGTTAAGTTAACTTAAGTTTAAACGGAGTTTATCTTTCATTGCCGTGTTCGGAAACGCACTTTCACAAGTTATCGAACCAATAGCGCTAACGAATAGATAAACTACCGATAAAAGTGCCTCAGAAACCGGGCATCAATGATTCGGGACGCAATTGACAGTTTCTGAGCACATGTTGTTCGTACGATGTCCAATGTTTCGATCCTCTCGAGAGCTCTGCTCACACGGCTTTTGTAGCTGTTACTCTCGTCCCACCACGAACTCAGGCTAGACTCTGTCTAGCGCCACGAGATGGCGCTAACGTTCCGAATAGTCAAACGAATGACTCCGACATATTTATTATTTTATTTATTATTAAAGAATGTTATAAACATATGATTTCCTAGCCGATGTCTAACATAACATGATCCTTTGCGTATTATTGAAAAAAAAAAAAAAACAATTGACAGGCGGCAGCCAGTACATACCTAAACGCTCACAAAGTGAAACTTAATTAAAAATAAAGTCGTGTGTAATAAAGTGGTGTCCGTGACACTGAACAATACCCGCATGCCATGATCGAATTTACATTTTAAATAGATGCTTATTATCTCTGGTGGCCTGAATGTCAGCAAGTACCGAGCAAATGCTGGCTGGATAACAGCACGGCGATAATGGGTCACCGTCAGGTTGGCTGGACCAAACGAGATATATATGTGACCATGTGCACTATTTACTACCTACTTGCTACTATTTACTACCTATAATGAAATATTTGCTACCTTTGCGTTAAGAAATATATCAAAGAAATAAAGTGGCCAGCCATTCTGACGTCAGATGACCACTTTCAAGTTCTCATAGTTATAGCGTTGTATTAATCGCATGGTTAACATATATTTTTTACACAACTTTAAGAAGCTCCTATAAATAAAGTTATTAATTAAAGCCATTATAGCGCCTGTAAATTAATTATTTAGGTCTTTTCTCCTCAGAATAATTGCTAACAATAAATAGGTAGTAAATATTTTATATTAACAATGCGGTTAATACAACGCTATAACTATGAGAACTTGAAAGTGGTCAGCCAACCTGACGTCAGAATGGCTGGCCACTTTATTTCTTTGATATATTTCTTAACGCAAAGGTAGCAAATATTATTTCATTATAGGTAGTAAATAGTAGCAAATAGGTAGTAAATAGTGCACATGGTCCCATGTATATATCTCGTTTGGTCCAGCCAACCTGACGGTGACGATAATGGGGCCTGTTTTTATAACGCTGTTCTTCAAAGTTAATCCTAGCATCTGGCCTAAAACTAATCTGAAAAGAAAATCGCCAATTTGTGTGTTAGCCGTTCTTATAGTGGCATGAACCTTTACCAGCCTATTAATATGATGCGACCCTTACTCATTTAATATTTGTGACGAATAAATATAGCCACAACTTATTTCCACTCAACCTTTTAATAAAAATAGTAATTCTATTCCAGAGAAAAACAGTGTGTCAGGTAGGCAGGCAGGTTCATATGCAGGGTGACGTTGACGCTGACAGACCTACCTAACCTCAAACGTAAGTATTTCAGCCTGTGGACTTTCCTGTGTGCCTCACCCGCGCCACGCCTCCATTTACGTCACACGAAAAACGGGAAACGCTGCCTATAAATGCTGAAGTCAAAATCAATACCGGATATTCGTAATTTGAGTTTTATGAGAAAAGGTCGAAGTTAAAATCGGGAATAAGAAAATTTAACTTTTTTTTTAAATAAATGAATGTTGCATAACATATTTAGTACCCACGCACGTTCGCGCACAAACACCGTCCGTACTTTTTTTAATTCGGCCAGTGCTCCAAAATCGTGTGGACGCTGCGCGCGTTTGGCTGTTCGATAGTGTCCCGCGCCAACTCTCGTTACATAATAAAAAAAAAAACGCGCTGTCTGGTTACGCTCGTGTTCAGTGGTTTTGTGTTTTGTTGTTAATTTTTATTAGTTTGACATTTTATTTATAATTTGGTGAGTACTTTTTTTTTATAAATGACTAACTTTAAAAAAGATTTGCACTTATACGTTTGATTTATATTTTATTTAGAAGCTTTTAAATTATTCCGAATAATATTTATTCAAAAATATTTTAAAAAAATGTTGAACTATTCATGCAGTAATGAGCCAATATAAAGTATTTTTTCCTTGTGAAGGTAAGGTTAGGGTGTAATATTTTTTATTCATGTAATATAACATATCTGTCTGTAATTTGAGTAGACACAACTTTACTTATAGACAGCCCACATTTTCCTAGAATTTTGCCAAATGAAGCACGAGAAAAATTTTGGAGGGAAAATCGAATGAGACTTACTCGTACCTTCACTGTCAATTTAAAAATCCTCGTCTTTATTTTTTCATCATAATTGTAAAAGTCAATGCGTTCTTATCTACCTAAATATAATTAAGATATATTAGGTAACTAATATGTTTACTAATAGATAGATAATCTCTAAAATCGACGCAATGCGGTTAAAAATATTTCTCCAGCCAACATGTCATTTAGTGTAGTGTTAGTCTTTTGTTTTTTTTTTTGTTTTTCTGAAGTGTCAAACACTGCCAATGGCTGTAAAAAATTGGCAGAAACACAAAAAAGCGTTTCTGAAAAGAGATGATTACCTACCTACTTTTGAAATTAGTGGTTATTTATCTTGTAAGTTTAATGAGAATTATTTTTCAGGCTACGTGGTTTATATTTTACCGTGCCATGGGTCCTAGACAAAAGGCAATCACTATCAAAGCGATTCGAATTTCTTCATCGACTTTCATCAGGACAGCTTGTTGTTGTCAGTCCCATTGCATTTATGACTCCTCCATCACCTTCTTCCATAACGGTTTTCTTATTCTAATTTCTAAAGGGTAACGATAAATTGCAATATTGTCAATTTTTACGTGATTGTTGATACACATTGATGCGCGAATTGATCGTCTACCAAATGCAATTGAAGCGATTGTTAATAAACACACAAAAAATTGACGCTACCAATTGAAATTGATCGTTACTTAAAACAGAATTTTCTACTTGTAAGTAAGTAGGTGGATTTAACATCATTGACCTAGTTTTAAACTTCGAAATACCTACTGTCTCTGAAAACGTCTAGAAACAATGTTATGACTCGTGTGGGTACTGGGTACCTCGTATTTAAAAATATTTGAGATATTATCACTGACAAGAATAATATCGAATATTTAACAGTTCGGTTCTGGGGGTCTCTCTAAGTTAAGTTAACGAAGACATGGGCCCGTCCGAAGATAGTTGATCCGTCAAAACAAGTGAAACATTTGCCTGACTACCACAAAACAGTGTTTATCAGTTATTTAGGCTAAACAACTTTTAAAGACGACATAATTATATGGACTTTGACATAACGCTGACATTAGACACACGTTCAACAAGTGTTTAAGTTTTTGTAGTAAGACCCTAAGTTTTTCGGACGGCCAAAAACACATTGGTTTTAGGGCCTGCTATCAAATCATGTTATCATTCATCCTTAGTTTGGGCCCCGAACTAATCTTATGTCCGTAAGTGATAGGTATGGAGTAAGAAGCGCCCGGCCGGAACTACGAATTTCGTGCTTGTCCCCCTGGTTTGATCCATAGCTATAGTAGTTGATATAATTATTTGAATTTAGGTACCTACGTAGTGCGAAAGTAGGTGCCTTCCTACACCCGTCCACCACCCACATATCCTTTTGAAGCAAATGAAAACCATCTAATTTTAACTAACGAAATATCCACTTTAATTCGTTTGTGCGATAAGTATTTGTTAGCAAGGTTTGCTGTAAGTTAACCACTTTATTCATAAACATTGCGTAAAGTTAAGTAGTGATTAATTAGCGACAATTAAGCATACATTTTTGACGTTTGAACGTCACTTAACTTTAGGCATCTATCATAAATAAACCCCCGTAGATTCCTTCAATACTGTAGAAGAAACCTTATTTCGTTACGTTTACCTAGGTAGGTAGGTATTTTATTATTGGCAGCCATTTCGAAAATCCGATAATAGATAGCATCGGAAATGAAATCGATAGATATTTTTGATTGATTTGATTAATGCATGTCGAAAATTATCGACTATAGCAACGTCATAATTAGATTTGTAACCAACGGTTTGTTTCAATATTATTGATACCTACATTGCAGACAAAACCTGCTACTTCTTCGACCCTTTTTTGTAGTCGGGTAAAAATAAAGGCAATTTTCAGGCCGAAGTTTAATTTGGCTTGTCGCTTCAGTTAGGGATCCTCAAATCAATCAAGTTTTGTCATTTTTACACTACCCTCATATTCATTAAGTACCAAAGCACGTAGCTTTCAACACTAAAACAGTTTGTCATAATCACGAGCCCTGATTATGTAAAAGTCAAAACTACACGTTTTTTTGAATTCTAGGGTAGATCGACCATAATGCATTTTTTTATACAATACTTATATTAGTTAATAATTTGTGTTTGCTGTGTTACCGCGTTGTTCTTCTAAACTACGCAACGGATATTGATGTGGTTTTAAACCATCATTTAGAGCATTGTTTTTCAACGTGTAGGTCGCGACCCCCTAGGGGGTCGCCAAGCCTCTTTCATGGGGCCGCCGTTTCTTTAAAATTATAGGAGGTTCCAAATGGAATCAAACACTTCAAAGCTTCAGTGGTTGATTGTGGGAATTATATTTTTCTGTTTAACCAAAAGGTACCCAAGGTGATAGACTTGTATTCCAAGTTAGAAGCAGCGGAGGGAAGGGGGTCGCGAAATATTTTCCGTACTAAGGGGGCCACGCCATGAAAAAGGTTTAAAAACACTGATTTAGAGAATGTATTCTGAAAGGTACGTGTATAATATTAAATAATATTAATATCTATTAAACTTACATAATTATCAGATAAAGAAATCTATCTATAAAGAAATCTCGATACTCGCTGGTATTTAAATAAATTGAAAAACATGCAGGAATTGAAATGAATATTTGATATATTCAAATTAATTACGACGATCATGCGGACAGACACCTACATGGCGTAGGTAGGTACAGTACGTAATAAAATATTATACAGTAAATAGGTATTTGCCAAAGTTCAATGCGTGATAGGAATTCTTAAAACAACCAGTAGGTAGAGGGTAAAAAAGTATTTGCATTTATACCTGAAACACTAACACTATCCTAATATGTATAAAGTCTGAAATCGTCAACCCGTCTTGAACAAGTGTGGTGATCAATACTAGTGCCTGCTCTGTATTAAAAGACTCCTTTGCCCAGCAGTGGGACAATAATAGGCTGGAATTATGGCGGCTTAAATCTAAGTACCACCAATCATTGCATGTTTTAAATAAAAGTGAACAAAAAAGATTACTTACGTAAGACAATGTTTTGATACAGGGCTTTATTTATAAACGTGACTTAAGTTAAGAGTCGTTTAAACGTCAAAAAAGTATGTTTAAACAGCCGCTAATCATTACTTAACTTTAAGTAACGTTTATAAATAAACTTCTAAATGTTTTATGTGGGGTAAATAGGTAAAATAATAAAATAAAAATCAAATAAGTAAACAAACAGAAACATTATGCATACAAAATACATCCAGGTCCAACCGTTAAATTATGAAGTCAAAGTCAGTCAGCATTTAAATTAGTCGTGCACCATTTTGAACTGTCTAAAGTCATGCTAGAAACAAGATGAATAAAATTGCTGCAACAAAGTTAAATTGACATAATTATAATCAGTTATTAACTAAACATAAACGTTTATTTAACTTTATTGAAACTATTAATTTAGCTGTCACTGTCACGAGCGATAAATAATATATATCGTGTTCATGTATTTTATATTAAAATCACGATGTTTTGTATGACTCAGTAATTTATCAGGCGAGATTTATATTTCTATAGTTAACAAGTTGCTGTGTTATAGTTATAAAGTTATAATTTTCATCTGTTTGTAAGTCTTGTTGTTTTGTGTAGATCACAGTATTATATGGTCGTATCCAGTACCTGCACCCTAATTGCGTATCACAATATCAATCACAATCTGAATCATTTGGAAGGATATTGCTAATCCATTGCTTCATATGTTCGAAAAAATTGACTGCTCCTCAACGTAAATAACGCAATGAATGTTGTTGAGCTGTCAAAATGAAAGCCGAAATTCCTACTGTTAGTGTGTTACGCAATTACCCCTTTGTACACTCAACGAAAGAGTTCGGCAAGCAGGCAAGAAATAAAATATCTCTGCAGTACTCTGCACTACTTACTCAGTCAGGGCACACTCAAACGAACAATGTAACAGATTTGGCAGTGCATTCGACATGAGGATATTGAGCATAAGCATAGGACCATTATCTACAACTAACAAGGTAAAAATATCTACTATATAGCCGTTATCTGTCTTCAAACAGAAAAAACCACTTTTAACCCGGGTTCGCACACGCGCGTTTTTCCCGCGGCGATTATTTTTGGTGTACGGATTTATAACGCACGCTTAGCGCTAAGAGTTGAAAATCCAACAGTGCTTTTTTGGACATGTTGGAATGCATGTTGTGTGAAAAATCGCTGTTTACGGCAGCACGCAATTAAGCCACTCAACCGTCCAAGGATATTATAGTATCAAAACAAAAATTCGCTTCGTACGTCCCGGGTACGGATACTAGAACCATCCAAAGCGACGGGTCATCATTAGTTCGGGTCGACGGGTCGTCCTGTACGAGTCGCAATGAATACTTTTTCTTTCTTTCCATCAAATTTTAATGTAAATTATCTATTGCATTTAGATAGGTATCGATTGTATAAGCACTTACCACGTAGTTTGTACGTATACAGGAGGATACAATGGCTGCGAGCTAAACATCCATGATCGATTCTCGAGGGATCTGAATACATTGATTGTCTGGACTTACTTATTATAATTAGACATACTTACAAAAAAAAAACAGTTTATAGGTATGTATACTAGGGAGGGGCTTGTGGCTAAGTAATAACAGCCGCACGAGTCGATCGATCAGGTTAAGCTACGCTTGTCACGGTTGAGCGTGGACGGGTGAGCATCTTTACATACCAAGACCCCTTCAAAAAGCACGATAAGCCGTTGCGTTTGTGCCGGCTGTCATTCGTGGATCTTTGACAGTTGTTACTGGTAGTCAGAAGCCCGAAAGTCTGACAACCAGTCATACCAAGGGGTATCGTATTACCCAGTAACCGTTGTGGAGGTCAGATAGGCAGTCGCTCCATGTAAAATACTGGTATCAGCTGGATCCGGTTAGACTGGAAGCCAACCCCAACATAGTTGGGGAAAGAATAGCATATACATATGTATACTAAATCTGAAACAGTTACCGATATCGAGTGTCAACACTGCTTAATTTCTAGGCCAATAACTTTTGAAATAGAGTATGTCGGGGTTAGTTCGGCGCTGAGATAATACAGGACGGATCTACCGGTTCATTTGGCAATATTTTTTAATGCTGACAACACTGTGTTCTGCGTCATGTTATTAGGCGCCGACAGTATGTCCAAAAATGCGCAAAATTTAAAAGTTTAAAAGTAAAAATCGTTTATTTCAAAATTAAAATTACCATATGGAGATACCATTGGTCCCAGCCTGTATCTTGGACACTATTAAATAAATCAATCAAGTAAAGAAAGAAAAACTATTTATCGCGACGCGTATTGCAGGAAGATCATAAACTAAAGTAAACACAGTCAAAAACAAAAATTCCAAATTACTTATATTGTATATAAAAAAAAGGTTAGCAAAAAGAAAAACGAAACAGCAAGACCTACATATACGAGGCCAAAAGGCTTCTATCTCAGCATGATATTGCGGCATTTAAAAAATAAATAGGCCCGCTGTGATGTTACGGTAGTAAAATATTTGATTAAAAATTGAAATTGGCGACAGTTGAAACTAGTTAGCCTCTTCGAGACTGCATTTGCTTGGTAAGTTGGCCCAAATTCCTACACAACCTGTCCTTGGCCATGTGTTAAATACCCAAGTGTGATCTTTAACCCTATGACCCTGCATTCAATAATGTTGGCGCCGTGTATAGTTCTAGTCAACCTTTTAACCGTACGATAGGATTCCATTGCCAGGCGCTGGCGTTTGGCACAGCCGCTGGACTTTGACAGCTGTCATTCATGGTACTTAATTTATTACTGTTGAGAAGATCCTCTCTTGTTACGAGTAATTTTAGGTAGGTAATGCTTGTTGAAAAACAATTGGGTTACAGGCTAACATTAAAACATATACCTTATGTACTGTATGAAGGTACACTGTTTAGTAAAACAAAAGAGAAGAGCTTATGGGGCATAAAAAATTCGTTCGCATCGCTGTTAATTTCTATGCGAATGTTAATGTCTAGAAGCATGTGCTCAATTCATGGTTATAGTTTGCGTGTCGATGTCCCTGCCACCCTGTATACGAATTCAGTCTGGTTATGCAATGTTCATAGTGTTTTATTCTAAAGCAAAAAAAATACCCATAGTATATTATTCTTTAATTAAATGGCAGTATAAAATCGGCTATCGTAATTTTGACGGAACTCTGTTAAACATAGAAGCGCCAGTGATCAGTATCTTATTTGGCTGTTTGTTAATGTTAAAGTGATTAATACCATTAAATCATAAAGTAACCAATCTGATAATGTCAAACTCTTTTTGTTATTTGGTTTTGGCCAAGATAGATAGTATACACGACGACATTATCAAGCTATACCTATATTTCCAGTGTAAGCAGACGAAAATCCTCTTAAATGCGAGGTCAGCTAAAACAGGAAATTTATAGCTTGATATGTCGTCGTATATTACGTACGTTTTTACCCTGACTTGGTAATTCTTATCTGTGGTAACGTAATATTTTAGATAAAAACCCATGATAAAATATGACCCAATATAATTTAATAATGTTATTTGTAATCATTATGAAGTGGTTTAGAATCAGTTTAATTCTATAAAAAGTTCCACTTATCCATAGCCACCAATTTTATTTTTATGAAGGTAGTGTACTTGTCATAAAAAAAAAAATAAGTACGTAGGCCGCGACTTACGACTTGTAGTTCTTAGGTTAGTTCTTAGGTTTGATCCCAGGCAGGCACTTTACTTTGGGTAAATTATTCCATCACCACTGCTCTCAAAACGGTGAAGGGAAACATCGTGAGGAAGCCGGTATGTCCTAGAACCAAATGTTCAAAGACGATAGATGATAGATTACGGGTTACTCCCTCTCACAGAGAGAAGGCCTGTGTCCCAGCAGTGGGAACATTATAGGCTGATTATGCATTGCTTTTTTATTTTTTTAGGCAAGTGCAGTCACGAGCACCAATATATCAACACTTGGCAAATTTCAATTGCGATTTTTTCGGAAATAACGAATGTAACGTTGAAATAAGACACATTACATAAACCTATGGGTTCGAAAATGCTATGTTCGTAACAACATAAATTTTCATTAAAAAATAAAGGGGCAAGTCGCTTTTGAATAAAGCCTAGTGCATACATACTTTTGCTCGTGACTGTACCTACCTAACCAACAATGACTGTTCATAACGTGTATACAAAAAGTTGTGTTCTAGACAATTTGACAAAAACTACTTAAATTAAGTGGTCATCCTATCATGTACCTACCTAGGTTCACTTGTAGAACATGACTAGCGCTGTTTTACCCGACTGTTAGGTGCCGTATTTTTAGATGTACATAAAAAAACGGACTGTTCTTTTTTTCATATACACACAAACACAATCAATCAACCTGCCTAGCCTTTGTCCAACGATGTTGGAGTCAGCTTCCAGTCTAACCGGATGCAGCTGAATACCAGTATTTTACATGGAGCGACTGCCTATCTGACTCCACAACCCAGTTACTGGATAACACGAAACCCCTTGGTGAGATTGTATGTCAGACTTTCGGGCTTCTGACGACCCGTAACGACTGTTAAAGATCCAAGAATGACAGCCGGGACCAACGGCTTAACTTGCTTTATACACACACACATAAATACCTCAGCATCATCACTCTTCTGCCTTTATCCCAATTTTTTGGGGTTGGCGCAACATAATTATATCTTTTTCTTGCTTACTTCTTTTTTAGTCGTCATCTCGGTAGTTACTCCCGCGCCGCGGAGTAATTGCTTAGTACACTCTAACAGTAGGAATGGCTTTCATTTTGACAGTTCTACAACATTCATTGCGTTATTTGTTTACGTTGTTGAGCAGACAAATTTTTCGAACATTTATAGTAATGGATTAGTAATATCCTTCAAAATGATTCAGGTACCGTTCTAGCCCTAATTATCATCGTACGGTAGTACTGTGGTAGGGTAGACCGGGTACAATAGTAACACGGGTTAATAGTACCATCATCGATATTTCTACTACTGAGCTCAATTTTGCATGTGTGAGTGCGCCAGCATACGCGCTACTTGAGCCCCGAGGCGCCCCTCAGTCACCGGCGCGCGCGCTGTGAAACGGACGTATTAGTGGAGAATTTTTGATTTTCGGCAAGCCGCGGTAAGTTTTTACGTAAAATATTATTGGCTGTAACTCGTATCACCAGAGTCTTTTCGACAAGTAATTGTTGTTGCTAGTTTAGACGGTTATTAAACTTTTGATTTATGATAAAAATGGAAACTATAAGTTTAGAATTATGTGACTATTAGATGTTTTTTCTAAACTAGTTACTTTGGTGCAATTGTACCAACATTGTCGGGGTCAATAGTACTGGTACAATTCACCCCATGGTAGAAATAACCCCGTGGTAATAATAACAGAGTAAAAAGATAAATAGGTACTTAAAATATACAATTACTTATTAGATATGTTTTTGTTTTAGATGTCACGAAATAGAATAAAAAAGACGGACCGTGGGTCAAGAGATACTTTGTTGTATGAACAAGCATATGATGAGATCTTAAAAGGGCGTAGCATACGCGCCGCTGCGAATATGTTCAACGTTTGCCACGTGTCTCTCATAAGATATAAACGTAAAAGAGAAGGTAATCCTAACGAATTTATTTCAATGGGGTATAATCCAGCAACGAAAGTATTAACCGAAGAGCAAGAACAAAGCATAGCGAAATATTTAGTGAGAACAGCAGATATTTATTATGGTTTAACGCCAAAAGAAGTAAGACGCTTGGCACTTGATTTGGCTATTAAATTTGATCTGAAAAGACCACAGTCCTGGGATCAAAACGGAATGGCAGGGCCTAATTGGTTTTCATCTTTTATGAAAAGAAACTGTGAACTTTCGGTAAGGTGTGCTCAAGCCACTAGCCTTGCTCGTGCTACGAGTTTCAATAAGACAAATGTCAACGCATTTTTTGATAACCTGACCAAAGTAATGGATCGCTATAATTTTGATGCTAAAGATATATACAACATGGATGAGACTGGCATAACGACCGTCCAAAAACCGAATCGCATTATTGCTAGGAGAGGACAACGGCAAGTAGGAGCATTGACGTCAGCGGAGCGCGGTACACTTGTTACTGTGGCTATGGCTGTAAATGCCGTTGGTAATGCTTTGCCTCCGATGTTCGTGTTTCCACGCCAGAGATACCAAGATCATTTCATCAGAGATGGTCCAATGGGTTGTGTAGGTGCTGGTAATGCGTCAGGTTGGATGGAAGCGACCCAATTCCTGAAGTTTTTGAAACATTTCCAATCATTTACCAGGGTGTCTCTTGATAACAAAGTGCTGTTACTTCTTGATAATCATCCATCGCATATAACAATAGATGCTTTAGACTTTTGTAAAGAAAATGGAATAATAGTTTTATCGTTTCCACCGCACTGCTCGCATAAGTTGCAGCCACTTGATCGTTCTGTACATGGTCCTCTGAAAAAACATGTAAACACCGCTTGTGATGCATGGATGAGGAACAATCCTGGTCAAACCATGACTATTTACCATATTCCATCAATTGTTGCTACTTCCTTTCCTCTAGCTTTTACCCCTCGAAATATTCAGTCTGGCTTTCGTTGCACAGGCATCTGTCCCTACAATAGAGATATTTTTGATGATGCCGATTTTGGTCCTTCTTATGTGACAGACCGACCTTTGCTTGCTGTAAATAGCATCCAAGAGCCTCCTCCCGAATCAGGAAATGAAAGTCTTCCCCTTGAGTCAGATCTTGTGCCTGTAATTCCACAAATTTCATCTCCACGTGAAGATCAAGAGACGCCAAACGAAATCCGTGCCGTACCAAGGCCATCGTCAGGAGCAGCCACTTTAGTGCCTGAAATCATGCCTGGAGACACTTTGGCATCAGTTGATCCTTTGGATATAGGACAGGAATCCCAGCAAAATACATACTACATGGAATCTATGGAAACACCTACAAGGTTAAGATTTGGCACACCATTACGTGAAATAACAAATGTTTCTTCCGATTCAACTCCTGTACTCGACCCCAAACCGTCTACATCTAAAGGAACTAAACCCTTTATTTTCTCTCCTGAAGTAGTTCGCCCTCTGCCAAAGGCACCGCCACGTAAAACCACCAACCGCGGAAGAAAAAAACGACAAACGGCTATATATACCGATACCCCGGAAAAAGATGCTATACAAAAAGAAGCGGAGGAAGCTGAAAAAAGAAAGAAAGCTAAACAAATTAAAAAGAATCTACAGCACCCGGGAAAATCTAAAGGGATAAAATGTGATTCCAGCCAGAAAAAGAAGACTGCAGCAAAAAATTACTCTGAAAGCAGTGAAGAAGAAGAAGAAGAAGAAGAATGGTTTTGTGTTGTATGTATGGAACCTTATAGTGCCAGTCGCCCTAGTGAAATGTGGATTCAATGCGCTCAATGCAGATTATGGGCACATGAGGAATGTACACCTCAGGAGTCAATTTATGTTTGTCACAATTGCGAATCTGACTAATATTTTTTTATCAGTAATTAATATTCTATGAGGGTCAATTGTACCAGGGGTCAATCGTACCTCCATACTAACATATTTTTGTTGATTACTTCTATTTTATAATTGTTATAAAGCTAGATAATAGCTAATATGCAAAGTGTGAACCAAAGTTGATTATATGTTAATAAAAACTTATTTTATTTTTGTTCGAAGTGAAGAATTGTCATGTTAATGTTATTACTTTACATTTGTGTTGATTTAAAACACTGATCTCACAATATTTTTGTTCCTAATTTTTAAGAATGATTATAAGCCCATAAGACTTCAAATAAATGACTAAGAAAATGTGATTAATACCTTTATTCGAGTTTTATTACCCTATGCAGTTTTGGTACAATTAACCCTTAAAAGGGGTCATTTGTAGCACTAGCCATCATTTCATTCAAAGTCAATTTCGACCAAGTTTTGTTCAATCTAGGCCAACTTTAGATATTTTCTTCAGTAGATAATAAACTAAGGCTGTAAAATAATAATATTTAAAACAAAAAGCGACAGTTGAATTTGTATAATCAACCGATGTTTAGAAAATGGTACTATTGTCCCCGGTCTACCCTACTCAAAACTTCATAACTACTTACGCAATATACCTAAATATTCTTTTGAGCAATGACTAACTTAGCCTTTTTCATGCTCTTCCGGTGACATTCTGAGCTATCGAACAACTATTCATAATAATAGTTGTAACTAAAAGTCGTATTGGGTTACAATTACAATCGTATCCAGTGCACTTTGTTCGGGCGATAAGTTAATGAACATTTTTATCACACAGTACACGTACTACCTACTTCCATAACTAGAGCTAATAATTAATTATTGATAAAATTAATAATACTTAACACCCTGGAGCCAAAATTGGTGCTCTGTTGGTGGCAATAGTCTCGCCTCCATGGGACTTAAACATAGCTGGTGTTGTTCGATTTGCTGTCACTGTGGCGAAGTTGTCAACAGCCTCGGACAACACGGCCTGTCTTGCAGCCGAAGTGCGGGTCGCTTAGGGCGGCACGCGAACATTAATGACACCATCCGACGAGCTCTTGTCACCCTCGGCGTTCCAGCTGTATTAGAACCCAATGGCTAGATCATGATGGATGCATGGCAAGGATCAGACGGCATGTCTTTATTTCCATGGAAGGTGGGTAGGCATTTAGTGTGGGCCTTTACTCTTGCACCATCCCATCTCCATGTCTCGGCATGCTGTGGTGGCGCCGCTGCTGCGGCTGAGGAATAGGTACCTCAAGCGGCGAATATAATAACCTTATCGGTAATTATATTTCGAGCCGTTTGGGGTTGAAACCATGAGCACTCGAACCTCCCGGCCGAGAGCTCATGGTTTGTTCGACGAAATCTCCAAACGGCTGGTTGACAGACTTCTCGTGACCATTATGAGTTTCGTGTTTTGACACACGTCGTATAAAATCCATTATACAGAGTGTCAGGGACATCGACGCGTATCCTGTTACTATGGATTCAGTACATGATGACATTTTTCGTTGTTTATTAGAAGCAGAAGTAGCTGTTCCATACATTTTGACTGTGTAGGTATTGTACTTTTCTATGAAACAGCTGATTTTTTTTTTATAACGGAAAATGGTTATTCGCTAGGTCTAGAATCATGTGTTGAATTCATGGTTACAGTTTGCGAAGAAAAATTGCACGTTGGCCACATTGGCCACAATAAACTATAAACGGATTTACGGTTAGGTATAACAGACATTATCACATTTTTGAAACGGATTACTTTCGTTGTACGTTTATTGAATACTGCACCCTAATTGCGTAACACACTATTAATCACAATCTGAATAATTTTGAAGGATGTTGCCAATCCATTGCTTCATATGTTCGATAAATTTGTCTGCTCAGCAATGTAAATAACGCAATGAATGTTGTTGAACTGTTAAAATGAAACCTATTGCTGCTGATAGAGTGTGGATTATCTTAAAGCCTGTAGTATCACAAGTCATCTTCTGATATGGCGGGGGAAGATAGAGGGTTACCTCCTTGCTATTAGATTCTATGAATGTAGTAATAAGGTCGAATTTTGATATTGAAAACAAAAGAAGTACATGTGAACATTACGTGATTTTTTGCCGATATTTTTTACGACTGCCTCGTTGGTTTTGCAAATGCGTTTACTGCGCGTGAGTTCTTGGGTTCGATTCTCAGGTTGGGGCAAGTGTGTGTGTTATCACATATTTTGTGCTCGCTTAGTGACAAATAGGTAGCGGCCCCGTCCGAAAGTGTCCTTCAAAACAAGCGGCAAATAAAAAAAATCGGACGGGCGAAAACCTATTAGAGACACCTGTCAAATCGTGTTGTCATTAATTCTTTGTTCGGGCCCCGATCTAATTTTATGTCCGTAAGTAATACTGACCAAGAATCGTCCGTAAATTCGGCCAAAACTACGGCTTTCATACTTAGATTGTAGACCCCCAGACACCTGTCAGTGCAACAATTCTAGTAGCTACCTAATAAAGATCAAATACACAAAACATGTATTCGTTTGTATGAAACTGACAGGTGTCAAAAACGCATTCTCTCGACGGCCGAACTGTAGGCTCCTAAGCTCTGGTTACCCCTTTCGGAATACAAGAGTGATGTTATGTTTTGTATTGGTGGGACATTTTAAAATGTGAACTTCATTACTGAAATCCCGTATTTCAGTGATGAAGTTCACATTTTACCTTCTGCGGTGAACGAAAAAAAACCTCGTAGGTATTTAGCTGTATTTTCACACTAAGATAATAAGATCGAAGACGTTTCCATTTTCCTCTGCCTGCCCTAAGAATATAGTAACGCAAATGTTAGGTCACTGAAACCGGTTTTACAATAATACGTATTAAGTATGTACATATTCAATTAACATATACGTGTCTGGGAGTTTCGGCCCACGAACGAAAGCGGGCCCGTCAGTGTTGCCACCCTACCAATAATTTAGTAGAAATAGCGAATTGGATAAATAACGCCAGTTGTTGCCTAGACGGCTAGAAGATTTTATTTGTTACATCTAAATGAACGGAGTATTAATTTTCTTCTGAAAAAACGAAGCGGTGGGTAGGTATAGCTATTATCGGTTGTGAGTGTAGATACTTAATATTGATGAAACTTTTTCTACTGCACTCATGTTCACAGAACAGATAATTTAACTGTTCTTGCTATGCTATCCGCTTTCAATGAGGGATGTTGGTCTCTAAATGCCTCAATATAGATAGATATATTTATTTGGCGCACACAAAAGACAGCACAACACACAAAAGTATATCAAACGTGTAATATCAAACGAAAGTAGATACATGAAAGTACAGCCTGTCAATAGTGTCAATCCCTAAAATCAGGTAGAATGATAGCTCACTTCACCTAAGTTTTCAAGGAGAGAATTTCTGAATAGATCGGCGCCGGCAGGTATTGCTCTTTTGATACCAGTGCAAAGCAAATAAATATTTTCCTGTTTACATAACTAGGCATAATTTTACATAACATATATATATATATATATATATATTATAAATAAAACGTCGCTCCACACTAGGAATTACTCCTGTATCGTGGGTGCGTTTACAAACATTTAAACTCACATACATAAACAGCCAGACCCGGAACAACTACCTACATCCGCATTCCGCTTGTTATGTTTAAAATAAGTCCCATATAATAGTTGGGGAGTCTATTTCCATCAACTGGGCACAATTCCAGACTCCGGGCACTCCAGGCTGCTACTGAGAAAGGGATAGCATACATTCTTACTACTTACAAATCTATCTATTGCATTGCAAGTGACATTTTCTACCAATTTTACAATTTGTGACTTGGCAACACCGTCGCGTCGTAACATAAACTTTAGCTATTTTAGTCCCGAATTAATTTATTATGCTTGAATATCAAATGCATGTGATATTACCTTTATCCTTGGTCAGCTCGTATACCTGTCTGCGGTTTATTGAGGGTAAACGAGTCATATTATTCATAATTAATTTAATACCGACCTTGGTTACATTAGTTTCATTATGTAAAGTAGTTTTGCATTATGAAACTACTGTCGTGACACAGTAGCTTAACAGTTCAGGTCTACTCCCACGAATTCCGTAGTTTCTGTCGAAATTACGGGTGTTTCCTAGACATCTACTGACAACATCGCTACTGTCACGAAATTAGTTCGGGACTCGAACTAAGAATGAAAGATAACATACGTTGACAATTGCCCCTAATCCCATATGTTTTTGCCCGTCGGAATTTTTTTAGTTGTCACTTGTTTCTACCGGTCAACTACTTTCAGACGGGCCCGTATCTTCGTAAAAAAAATAACATGTAATAAGTCAGGGTGTGAGTTAATGTTATGTTATTATTCTATGGTTACTATCATAATTTATTTTTAAACATGTCTGTTTAGAAGAAAGTTAAATAAAGGAAAAACGCATCTAACGACTCTTGCCAAGTTACCTGCCTGCGACTTTACCCCATCTACTTAAAATAAATATATCAGTAAATCAGTAACAATATTTAATTTTATCACTTACTTTTTTTAATTATTTGATAAAAAGTAAGTGATAAATATTGTTACTGATTTACTGATATATTTCACTGTAAAAAGTATTACCTATGTGCCATTATGTAATTTAGATTTAAAATATTTCAGAGGGGAACTCCTTCTAAAATATTTAATAATATGTTAATAATATATTTTCAGGTATGGTTAAAATTTGTAACTACTGTGATATACCGCATATACTCGTACAGTGAGTGGCCTCCAAAAGTTAGTTGAGGTTTGTCCACTTCAGCTGTGACACCACATTATGATTTAAAATGCTAGTGATCCTAATGTTTGAACTGTTTGAACTGCTATAACGTTCGTTATATTGACTCATTCAAATACCTTTGGCTTATCATAAAAAATAACCAAGTAATCCCTTGGGAGTACCTGATAATTTTTTTATTCTATATCATAATGTGGTATCACAGCTCAAACTCAAACTCAAACTCAAACTATTTATTTCAAATAAACCAATTACAGGCACTTTTGAATTGTCAAGGAGAGAGCTGAAGTGGAAAACGGTCAACTAACTTTTGGAGGCCACTGTAGGTCTAAATCATGTTTTCTGTACCAAAAAGACTTAATTTAATGTTCGTAGAGTTATCCCAGAGCAGAAGACCAAGCCTGATTACCAAAAAAACATATCCGTGGTAAGCAGTAAGAGCAACTGCTTCACTCGCGGTACATTTTAATAATCGTTAAAATATTGGTATTCAGCTGCATCCGGTGAGACTGGAAGCCGACCCCAACATGTTGGGAAAAGGGTTGGCAGATGATGATGATGGCGATGATTACTATCAGCACCCTAATTGCGTAACACACGATCAATCGGAATCGGTTTTATTTTGGCAGTTCAACAACATTCATTGCGTTATTTACGTGTTGAGCAGACAAATTTTTCTAACTTATGAAGCAATGGATTAGCAATTGGCTTCAAAATGATTCTGATTCCGATTGATCGTGTGTTACGCAATTAGGGTGCAGTTCTCCCTGGCTCATATAAATTAATATTTTACACACGCAGTGCGTAAAAATAATCTCGCGACTGCCGTTATCACAAAAATAATGTTGATTAGGTACACATTTTGACTATGATAGTGCGACATAAAAACTAATTGCGATAAGTAATAATAATAATAAATCGGTGATATCGTCATGTTTACCAGAGATGAAACTATTTAGATAACTTAACAAGCACCTGGCTATGGGGCTTGTGGCTCCGGCTGAAATAGGACTCATGGCTCGTGATGGTTAAGTGAAAAGCTTGTACCTTACTTGGTCATCTACCGTGCAAAAGGCTTCAAACTTGAATATCTAATAATAATATTTTTTTACCTACTAACACTAGCTATTATATGACATTAAGTATATCGGTATGAGGAACGGAGTGTAAAGTTCACTCATCCTCCATAGAAAAGGGAGGATCTTCCGACCAGACGGGTGTTGTGTCTGGGGGTCAAGTGCCCAACGATTGATGTTCGGAAATTGTATACATGCTAATTGCGCGGTATACTCTGCTTGCGAGCTGCAGGATTTGCGTGACGTCAGTATGACGCATTGTTCGCATGTGGCGAGATATACCGCTACAATATTACTAACGTTATGGATCTGTTTAAAAAAATAAATAAGGGCTTCGTTTCTCTTGTTAGAAAAAAAGTTTGTGGATTCTGTTGACAGAGGGTCTAGTGGCTCAAAGCCAGCAAAAGGGGCTCCTTTTGGAATATTCAAGACAGGGTTTGTGGTTCCTAGTGAAATATGGCTACATGGACTCGGACTGTCGAGTGTCGATAAGGCTTGCTCGAATAGAATAGACATTTATTTTGCTCGCTAGCACTTTTTAAGTCCAAGCTTTTAATAATCAGCCTATAATGTCCCCACTGCTGGGACACAGGCCTTCTCACTGTGAGAGAGAGTGGGTCGTAATCGACCACGCGGGCCCAGCGCCGGATGTCCTCCGCTTTGAAACGGGCAGAGGAAGGGGTCTCTCAGACTGTTATTGTTATTTCCCCAAAACTTCTTCTGCCTTGGGGGCTGGAACGCACTCGTAGTCATCTTTACTTCTAGCTGACCATAGGAACCCGTCACCCTCTGAGGCTGTTTTTCTTTATTTTAAGGGCTTTATCGCTGGGCGATAACATCACCCTGTAACATCAGCACAATCAACTAAACCTACAAAATACACCAATAAGTTAACTACATAATTATATTTAGTTAATTTATTTGTTTGGATAAACACCCGATTATTGTCGCCTCAGAATTCATACCGACCGATGATGCAATGTATGAAGCCTACCTCCCATGATAATCTGGTAGGACGAAGGAGACTAGTCTCCATGACACAGGGAATCCTAGTGTGGAGGCTAGTGTTATTCAAATATTGTAATGTTTTTTCTGAACAATAAAGTTTTTATTATTTTATTATTATTACCTAAAAACAGATAACACTGCATACCAAAAAATGCCAGTTTGTAATGTTAAGTATCCTACCTTGTTCTGATAAAGGACAAGCTACCCCGAAAAAATAAGCAAAAGAATCATAGGGCATCAAAAAATTCGTCCGCATCGCTGTCAACAGGAACAGTGCCCAAAAGGCTGGCAGCATTGCCACGTTATATGGCGATGCTAATTCTTTGGCCAAGAAACAGGCCAGCCCTCTGGTCACGTGAAGAGTCGACTAACCGCTTGGCGATATCTCGAAAAACCAAGTGGGCCCTCGGACCCCATGGGCCTAGTGTTTCAACCCCAAACGGCTTGAACATATAACTTCCAATCAGGTTCGAATATTTTCGCCGTTTGAGGTTTTCTGCACCAGCACAGCCCACCGTGCTAGGAAGATGGGACCGTCTACCCCCTAAGTTGGTCGACTTACATTCACAGTCCCTTCTAAGAAGACATGGCGACGCCTTCTCGGACCTGCGCGGTATATTGCGTAACACGCTATCAGACTCATTGGTTTTCATTTTAACAGTTCAACAACATTCATTGCGTTATTTACGTTGTTGAGCAGACACATTTTTCGAACATATAAAGCAATGGATTAGCAATGTCCTTCAAAATGATTCAGATTGAGATTGGTAGTGTGTTACGCAATAAGGGTGCTGTGTCTATTCTGCCGTCTGAGCGTGGTTACAATACCAACTATTTACTGCAGCTGCCATTTGTCATGCCACCAAATCAATAGAAGTCAAAATCGGTTGAACGGACTGTAAAAAAGGTTTGTTTTAATGTCTAATCTTATTCCGAATGGAGTATAGGTATAATGCCCTTCTAATGCTGGCGTCTTCCTCTCTCTTCAAGTTCTAATTCGAGTGTTAGGTGTAGTGGATAAGAAAGCCACGATTTACGGGCTGATACGTATAACAATAAACATGAAGTACAAATACGTACAGTCTACACAGGCAGTCTAAGTGTTCTTTGTTAGAGATTGCTCAAGTGAACCTGCAGATACTTGCAGGTTTTTCAGATATAACCGTATTTGTTGGTATGTAAAATTAAATACTGCCATATTCACAGCTTTGCACTGCAATTATGAAAAAAAAAATCTTCATTCAAAATATGTCCACACGAACCATCTAGGTAGGTACTAGTAGTAGAATTAAAATAATGTTATATCTAGACAACGTACCACGTAGAAACGTCAGTTTTTATCAAGTTATTAACGCTTTAAAGGAAGCTACCCACTCTTATCACAGGATAGATATAATTGTTACTGACTGCTGATCAGTTCATATCGCAGAAAGTCAAATAGTTTCAAATAGGCACATAAAATTCACTTTTGAGCGTCAAAATGACTATTAAACTTGTGGCTGATTTTTCCATCGCCAGATAACTTTATTCGAGGAATAATATTGAAATTTTGACAGTTATTTCATACAAAAACTGTCAAACGTCAATTTTATTCCTCGAATAAAAGTTATCTGGTGATAGAAAAATCAGCCCTAAATTGTATACTGGTATTTGCATATTACACAACGTACCTGTTGCATCTATGTACACAGGGTTTACAGGTAAACCCGTACTGTTAATCCTACGCAGGGTTTAAGAAAGGTACCTATACCCGTTAATCCTACGCAGGGATTGAGAAAGGTATACCCGCATGGTTTGCAGGTATACCAGTTTAGTAACTGTCCCCGTTAATACTACACAGGGTTTACAGGTATACCTGTTAATCCTACACACGAATTACGCCGCGAAATTGAGAAAAACAAGTGTTATTTCTATTAAAATGGCTTACACGATATGACGATACCTTTTAAGGCGAAGTTGGTACGTAAATCCTTCACAGCCTCACAGGGTTTGCAGGTATACCAGTTAATCCTACACAGGGCTTACAGGTATTGCATTTCGTGTCACCCTATCTTTATGTATCCAAGGTTGAACTACTTGAGCCAGGCTTCCGTCGTTCGATACGATGACACTTCACAAGCCCTGATGAATTGCCTGATAAAGTGATAACTGATAAGAGATAACGTACAGATTTGGCGCCGATTGAGTGCGCACAAGCAACCTTCTTGGAATAACACAAATACGTTCAGAGGCACGTGTTTGATAATTATACGAATAAATAGTAATTGTGAAATATTTATGATAATGTTTATTTGTAATGGTATTTATTCTGATACATACAAATTGACCGCACCCTAATTTATAATTACGTAACACACAATCTGAATGATTTTGAAGGATATTCAAATGTTTGAAAATTTTGTCTGCTCAACAACGTAAATAATGCAATGTATGTTTTTGAACTATCAAAATTAAAGCCACTGTTAGTGTGTTACGATTACCCCTCAGACGTAATCTACGACTACGACTAAGTTTCTTATATTCGACTAAGTATACTGTCTCATAAACCCGTTTCTACCACTGTTTGTCTGTGTATCACCCAAAGGTTGACTGATAGAAAATGCCTATTGCATTTGTGCAGTCCGCCTCGGCACATTAGTGTGCTTGAACTTTTGAACTACCTATTCAGAAAATTAATAATTCACTACTGCTACGCAGTTTAAACTTGCAAGTTGCATTGAAATTTCTTGCAGATTTGTCTCGTGTAGAAATGCAGTTTAAGTCACTTCTAAATCTGTTGGATCGTGAAAAACTGTGTTATCATTGTTAATATAAACATGCTCAGTAGTATTAAATCAGTGCTTTTCTGTAAATCGTACAATTTACATTTACATTTATTTAATACTTTAAGCACACATGTAAAGAGGTGGACTTAATACCATTTTCTACCAGTCAAACTTTTGGTGATGCAGAGACAAACAGTTCTAGGTGCAATTACGAACAATTGAGGAATAAATATTTATTTAAATATAAAGATACACACATACATATACCTATTACAAACTATAAATATAATATTTAAACCTAATTATATAAAAACATAAGCACAAATAAATAAAACACGAAAATATTAAAACAAATAGGAGAAATAATAGGAAAACATTAACATTGTGATGCGTGTTCTTGAGTGGAGACCGCGATCGGTAAATGTAAGGTCAGACGCCCTCAGGCTAGGTGGAGCGACGATCTTCGGAGGATGGCTGGTAGCAGCTGGATGAGAGTTGCCGAAAATCGAGTTGAATGGCGTGCAATAGGAGAGGCCTATGTCCAGCAGTGGTCTGCTATAGGGTGATGATGATGATGATGAACGTTGTGATGGTAGCCAGCTTCTTACGAATGTGCTCGCGAACTTTAACTAGTAATATTACGATAGGAAATACTTTAAATACTGTCAATTATATTAATTTACTGCCAATACTATCGTCTCTCGTGATATTCTAGTGAAGGTAAGAGGCACTTCAGCATATCTTTACCAGTAGACTTACTAACTCAAGGGTCTTAATCTTACAGTCTTCCTTGCAAATATTCTGATAACATTCTTCAAGTATACATATATACTCAGCCTATATTGTTCCCACTGCTGGGACACAGGCCTCCTCTCTGTGAGAGGGAGTGGGCTGTAATCCACCACGCGGGACCAGTGGTTGGTAGATGTCATATGTCTTCGAATTTGTGTTCTAGGACATGCCGGTTTCCTCACAAATTCACGATGTTTTCATTAGCGTTTTGAGAGCAGTCGTGATGATATAATTTACACAAAGTAAAGCGCCTATCAGGGTTCGAACCTACTATTTCTTACACCGGAGTTTACACTTTCTACTTATCTGATTTTTATCTGTTGCTGTCTGATGTATACATGTACATATCTGGTGTATGGTGTGTCTTTTAGACTGTGCTTAATAAATTTATTTTCTTTCTTTCAAAGTATAGTTATTCATTATCATTCTATTTTACTTTAAAATAATATTATGCTGGGTCGGCGATTACACCACACTTACATTGTGGCTTCTAGGGAGTTTGTTGCGCCTCTTCTTCCCAGCTAAAGCACTAGGAAGTGATAAAGGGCGGGCGTTTTGGGGGAATGTCTCATGTAATTTTGACGTTCAACAAGTCTTGATTCTCAATCTAGTTTGAATAAATGACTTTTTATTTTAGGCAGATCTACAAAATGCAAGAGTAAGAATATCTTCAAATAAAGAAAGGTTTCATTCAGTAGGTAATTAATGAAAATAAATGTAACTACACTTTTTTGTCGTAAAGTAGTAATAACAATAAGATTGATTTGTCCAATGCAAAGTTTCAGCCGCAAATCAAAATCAGAATCAAAATATTTTATGTCACATAAACCTACATAGGCTCTTATCAAACTTCAGAAGCTAGGTGCACGGTTCCAATTAATCATTTCCTATGGAGAAGAGCCAGCAAGAAATTCCACGGCCATCTTTAGTTCAGAACTTCAGTAGGGTAATCGCGTAACACACTAACAGTAGCAATGGCTTTCATTTTGACAGTTCAACAACATTCATTGCGTTATCTACGTTGTTGGGCAGACACATTTTTCGAACATATGAAGCAATGGATTAGCAATATCCTTCAAAATGATTCAGATTGTGATTGGTAGTGTGTTACGCAATTAGGGTGCAGGTGCAGTTACAATTAGCTTTTTTTTTTTTTAAGAAACGTTCGTGGGTGCGTTTACAAACATTTAAACTCACATACACAAACAGTCAGACCCGGAACAACTACTTGCAGGTCATACAAATATTTGTTCCGTGCGGGAATCGAACCCGCGACACGCAACGCAGCAGTCAATCGCTTAACCACTGCGCCAACCGTGCCGTCATTTTGATCGCATTGTAAAGAACATACAAGAATAAACTTCAACCTACAACCAAAGTTTTTGGTTTATAAATAACTAGGTCAACACAATAAGCGACGACTTCCTTTTGTAGAATGGGATTAGATTAAATAATCTGTCTTACGTTGTGTTGCGTCGCTTGTTTGATAAATCTGGAGGCGTCCGCCTAGCTCATAACAACAATATGATTGCAAAGTGATTCTTAGAATGTCTCCTGATCTGCTCACTGAAGAACGAGATTATTTTTAAAGAGACCCCTTGATTTTTACGGTACCGTAACTCAAAAAGGAAAAAACGGAACCCTTATACAACCAAGTGATCTTATTATAAGGGTTCCGTTTTTCCTTCTGAGGTACGGAACCCTAAAAAGATGATTTTTGCGGTCATCGACCATAGGAATGTATTAATTTACTGAGCCTTTTTTTGCAACTCTTCATTAAAAAAAAACATATTCAGACAATAAAATAATATTTCCAACACAATAATAATTACGCCTGTAGGATGATTACAAGAATTTATTAGATTTTTTTTCTGAAAAGTTAAACTTTAAACAGAGGGGCTATTCTCGTAATTTTAAGAACGTTCACAGTCTGATCTCGGTCTCGAACTGTAAAAATATCTCTAATTTCCCTTCATTTTGTACAAGTTTTTGACATTGATGGTCGCTGAGATGAGATTGTGTCTAGATTTTGAACGTTTTTAATTACGGGAATTGACCTACAGATCTCCTGTAAAGTTAGCGCCATGTCGCTTAGTCAATTTTGCCTTTCAAACATCGAAATCAATTCGTTTTTTGCTTTGTTATGTTTGAATATCGATACCTATCACATCTTTGGAGTTTCGGCAACTAATTTAACTTAACCTATACTCTATACAGTACACAATACAGCTTACCATTATAACAGGAAAGTTAACGAAATTAATACAATAGTGAATAGACAATTACACCTCTAATTCAGGGTCGTAAGTCTATTGCCCTGACGTAACAAATATTTGCTTTGTCTATTAATTCAACCCACGGAATGCTAAAGAACACAGATCGTCTGTTGGCTATGTTTGTCTTGTTTGTTCGTAGTTTTTGTGTGTTAAGACTCAGACAGGAAGTTATGTAAAAATGTATAAATAACGGATTCCTAATGTTGGATACTTTTTTTTAATATTAATGAACATTTTAAATTTTTTGCGCTTCTAATGATGCATACAGTTTTGATGATTGATCCTTTTTTAATTTTCTGACCTTTTCTCACAGTTGGTCACAGTAAATAAGCTAGAGTACCCTGATCAATGGAATAGGTTAGGTTAGAACTGTGACCAACCGCGAGCAAGCAGAGCGAGCGAAACGAGCGGTGCCGCAGTAGTGAATGACGAACGCTACGTCCAAGTTGGTCGCAGTTACTTGGCTCCTCAGTATTTTTAGGACCGTAAAATAAGAATTATTTGGGGTTCACAAAATGAGGCGCAATCATTATATTAGACAGTTCAACCATATTTATAGGAAAGCAAAATAGGAATTTGAGGTTTGATTAAATACATGCCAAGTGTATGCGGGCTAGCCTAGAACGTATGAATGCCGACTGTTAACCTATTATAAAAATCCTTGGAATACAAAGAGTCATTCTTATGCATTCATTATTCTCAAGTAGGGTTGCTGGATGACTTTATTATGGGAATGTTAGCGTTTCTAATGTCTGTAGATTTCCGTATGAAGATTTCAGTATGACATGTATTGAATCATCATCAGCATCTGCCTAGCCTTTTCCCAACCATGTTGAGGTCGGCTTCCAGCCTAACCGGTTGCAGCTAAATTGTCAGCATTTTACATGGAGCGACTGCCTATCTGACCTCCGCAAACCAGTAGGTACGTAACGGTGGAATCTCAACGCAGATACCTGCAAGACAGTCTCATTGGTTGATCATGTTTCTTTTTTTTCCCTGGCCCAAGCTGTCTGGACTGGAAAAAGATCTCGCCCAAAAGAGTGCCTTGACGGACAGGCAGTCTTTTGATCACATGAGGATTACTGGATCTTTTCCAAAAGACCATAATTTGGGCCAACACAAAGTCCAGATTTATTATAATTTCGCCTAACGAAACTGCGAAGCTGAGACCATGAATCAAGGTAAAAAAAAGGCATTGTTTTTGTTCAAAATATCAAAGTTACTAAGACATAACAAAGAATGTAAGGTACCAACAGTGCTACGAGGTCGTAGCCAAAATCGGAACTAACGCCGCCATCTTGTTTGGTCAACACAATTTCTGTGATAATTTCACAATATTTTTCAACAACGCCCCCCTGTCGATAACATTCAGGCGCCTAAAGATCCATGTTTCAGGCTCGTACAGGAAGATCAAGATCAGAAACTACACTAAATCAAAAATAAAATAAAATAAAATTATTTAAAGAAAAAAAGTACATAACAAAAAGAAAAATGAAACGGAAAGTCCTATACGAGGCCAAAATGCTCCTATCTCAGCATGATGCTGCGACATTTAAAAAATAAATGTCACAGCGTGCAGTGCTGGTATTCTGAAAGGGCGATGATGATGTCACGAGCAGTTACAGAAATAAATAAATAATTTAGCGCGTTCACTACCCACAAGAAGTATCCAAGCCTAATAATATTTCTGGCCAGCCCTACCGATCCCTACAGCGCGGAAATAAGTATACAATACAGTTTTATGGATCTGTCGATCGGGACCATGACTGGAGATCACCTCGTTCGCTCCATTGAGCCTCGTTAACGCAGTAATGTACTAGCTATGCGCTTGATTTGACCCCTGTTAGGAACTGCATCTGTTTACAGCATCCGGAGCTAGAATGTACCAGAAAATCTCGGAATTGAAGAAGGAGCTAGTATTTTTTAAGGCCTAAATACAGATTTCTGCGTCTGGGTATGTGTTCATAGGGTAAAAAAAAAATTAATTGCTATACTAGCACCCTAACTGCGTAACACGCTATCAATCAAAATTTGAATCATTTTGAAGGATATTGCTAGTCCATTGCTTCATATGTTCGAAAAATTTGTCTGCTCAACAACGTAAATAACGCAATGAATGTTGTTGAACTGTCAAAATGAAAGCCATTGCTACTGTTAGTGTGTTACGCAATTACCCCGTAGGTTTTCTTTCAAGGACTAGATACTGACGAATTTCGCGAAATTACAGATTAAAAAAGAGATGAAGAAAACAACTTTATAATCTTTAACACTATCAGATTATGATATCAATATATACTTTCTAGATTAGATCATGAGTTTTCTGTCTTTAGATATATTGTTTTCAAGACCTTAGACCAATATTACTACAATGAGGGTAAATGGACATCGTTATAACCCTTCGTATCGATCGAACCACGCGAGACACAATTACTTTTTAATTATTTCTGAAACTGCATTCAAAAGTTTAAGCAAAATGGACGGCAATATAACGAATCTCATAAGTTTTCTCTCCTACTTTTTTTAATCACTACTGATATTAGATACGATTTAACAGAACCATAGCGGTACTTGTAAAGAGATATTTGCTGTACAAATTAGCACAATTAAGCATATTATTAGCACAGCCCACAGCGGTCACACCAAGGACGCCGTACTTGTTAATATCCGAGATAATCTTAATTAAATACCAATGGAACTCGTTTCTGATAGAATCTCCGACTATTTATGTACCTATTGCTAATTTTAACCTAAATAGCGGCAGTAAATGTTGTTTTTGTCGTAAATTTTGTATAATCTGTTATTAAATTATAAAAGTGACTGTTTTATTTAAATTACATATCTAGTAAGTAGCTAGGTAACCTTTAAACTTAGATTTTCTGCGTGCATGTGCAACGTATCTACCGGAGAGTATCCTAACAAGAAAATAATGGACCTTCTCACTTAAAAGTAGTTGAAGCACATCAAAAATCATCATCAGTCCAAAAAGTTTTTCTGCTGGACATAGGGCTCTGCCAAGGATTGCCACAACGACGGCTCCATAGCTTCCCACTTCCAGTGGGGTAATCGTATAACACACATAAAGTGACAATCGATCGCAACCTCTTTCATTTTGACAGTTCAGACACGTTCTTTGCGTTTTTTACGTAGTTTAGTAGACGAATTATTCAAACCTATGAAGCAATGGATTAGGAATATCCTTCAAAACTCTCGGATTGTTATTGAAACTGTGCTGGGCTGGTGTCCGTCCATGGTGAAGGATCCGCCCTTCACCAGGCCCCAGTTTACCTTGTGAGAGATAACAATAATGAACTGTTTTTCTTTCTTGTTCCAGAATGCGAGTACCAGGCTACCATAACTAAACAAAGATGGATAAGCCAACGATGCATATGCTGGATGTCCAGGAGAAGGGCGGACAGACCAGGAAAGCCAACCAGTATATCGCTGCTGTTGCAGGTATGTCTCTGACCCACAGATATAGGTCACCTAAGTTTTCACAAATAGACCGGCTGTATTCCGCCACGTTTTCGTCCACGTTGATCAATTCTTTCAGGAATTGTATGCAGCACAATATGATATGGCAGATACGGCATTGTGTGTACACTATACTTACGTAGGGATATGTACAACTTTTGTTTAGCTAGCCTATTCTGTCTCACACCTGGGCAAAGGCCTCATTCCCACTCCTTCCATCTTTCGCGATTCTCTGCTTCCGTCATCCAGTTTTACGAAATCTATCCAGTTCGTCCCACTCCTTCGTGGCTTTCCGCAGCCCCGTCTCGCTGTCTCAGGGTACCTCTGAAATGGGCTCACAGTATGTCCTACAAGCGGCAGACATGTCCTTCCCAGTCCCATCTAAGTTGGGCAGTCTTTTGAGCCTGTTGAACACATATTACGCCTACATTGAGTATCTATTTTAATTATGTTAATATCTCCATTCTCGCCAGCTGTCGCTGAAAATCAGCGCTGTCATGTGGCTCTGTCTCGTATAGTGTCATAGTATTATGTTGAGCGATGGCCGTTTTGCGTGGATGTGACTTATATTTTCCCCCAACTTGTTTTTTCTGCGTCTTGTTTACCGCCGCAAATAAATGTATTTTCTTTCTTTTGGGCGCCGTATGTTAGCTGATATGAACAGACACGACTCTTGCGCACGATCTAACTATAGAATTACGTAAGTAACAATACACAGACACATAGGCTGTCCATTGTTATGTACATATTCCTGCTGTTATTTACATATCGCTGTTACTTGTTAGGTAAATGGCAGCCATTGTTTTAATTGACAAAGTAATGATTATGCATTGAGTTGACGTTGCTTACAATAAGCAGTGCAAGTATGACCTCTGCTTACCTCTTCTTGTAAAGGCACCTTCAGTGCATTGACTTTTAAATGGCAATGTAAGTTATATACTTAATATAGCATAACATCACGGTTGTTTCCCCAGAAGGGTTAGCTGGAGGTGTACCTATAGTACCTACCTACACCCATATTTGACCTGAAGGCCAATTCTCGTAATTTAAACATCGTTCAAAATCTAGTCGCAGTGTCATCTCGGCGACAAACAAAGGTCAAAAACTTGTCAAAATGTAGGGAAATTTGAGGTATATTTTTGAGATCAGACTGTGAACGTTCTTAAAATTACGAGAATTGCTCCTCTGTTATGTTTAATTTCCATGTGATAGGGTAGTCAATATTGTTGCAAACCATTAAACATCTTTAATAGTTTACAACAATATTAACTATAGTCATGATCATGACGACTAGATCCATACCTACTGTTGTGAATTCATGATGAATGGTTAAGATTCTATCAATGATGTTTCTCAGTAGCAGCCAGAAGTTCGGTTCGGAATTTTATGAATATAATAGAATAGTCTTTAGACTTTAGAGGGGCTTGTGGCTAAGCGATAACAGCCGTACGGATCGATCGATCAGGTTAAGCTACGCTTGCCGCGGTTGGTTCGTGGATGAGTTCCACGAACCAACCGCGGCAAGCGACCATCTTCATATACCAATACCCCTTCGTGTCTGGGAAAGCACGTTAAGCCGTTGATCCCGGCTGTCATTAGTAGATCTTACAGACTTAACAGTCGTTACGGGTCGTCAGAAGCCCGAAAGTCTAACAACAACCAGTCTTACCAAGGGGTATCGTATTCCCCAGTAACTGGGTTGTGGAGGCCAGATAGGCAGTCGCTCCATGTAAAATACTGGTATTCAGCTGCATCTGGTTAAACTGGAAGCCGACCCCAACGCAGTTGGAAAAAGGCAGGTAGATGATGAATAGAATTCTTTATTATGTACTCCATATAAAGTACAGATAGCCGGTACTGCCAATAGATTCGCATCCCTATCACACGGGATTTAAATATAATTGGCATGTGTACATATTTAAGTATATATACCCTTCTGGAAATAGAGACGTGATGTCTATCAATGAAACATCAGGCAACATTACAAAATATATTTTATAATAGGTAGACTTATGATTATGTTCTGAATAAATTATGAGGACCTACTTAACTAATGTAATAAACATTGGCGCCGATTCCCTTGTTCACAAACTAAACTAAATTTAAGTTCAGTACATCTTTTTATTTCTATTATATTAAGAAAAGGACAGAAGATAAATATTAGTTTAGTCCTGTCAGATGAGTCAGCGCTGACGTAAATTGACGTATTTTTAGTCGCCATGTTTGTAATCACGTCTAAACTGTCTATGGAGTAAGTATCTTAATTTGACAGGACTAAACTAATATTTATCTTCTGTCCTTTTCTTAATGAAATAGATAAAAAAGGTGCACTGAACTTAAATTTAGTTTAATTTGTGAGGAAGGGAATCGGTGCCATTGCCTAACCGCATTATGTAAAATAATGCCAATCACACATCGTTACTATCGTCATAAACAAAAATAAACGTTACATTGACAACTCTATTAGCGAACCAATATTGGCTACAACGAACACTCTATTTTTACGATGACCACAATATCTTGGCATGTCAGGGTGGCGCCACTTACTGTGACAAATGTCAAAGAGATGTTTAAAATCCAGTACATTTAACAATTTAGTTCCATTTTTATCCGCGGGCCAAGTTTAAATGGAGTCCTTGTAACCCGAAGCTTGACCTCATTTTCCATTTCGAGTGCATTAAGATCATGAATGAATTTTGATATCATTATTTATATTTACTAGATGAATCATGGATGTTGCTCTACAAAGGGACCTGTAAATTAATTTAATTGTTTCAAGTTTAATGGTTTGTAATGGGGTGGGCGTTGCCAAAGATAATTTGTGATAACACCTGGCTGATTAATAAGTAATACCTTAGAGGCAGTTTAGGTAGAAAATCACTACACATTATCATCTATCAACTAGTCCCATAACATAATGTTCCCACTACTAGGACACAGGCCTCCTCTCTTTTGAGAGAGAGTGAGCCGTAAGCTACCACGCGGGCCCAGTGCGGGTTGGTATGATACTAATCTTCAATATTTTGGTTCTAGGACATGCCGGTTTCCTTACAATGTTTTCCTTCACCGTTTTGAGAGCAGTCATGGTGATGAAATAAATTACATAAAGTAACGCGCCTGACTTGGTTTGAACCCCAGACGTAGAACTCGTAAGTTGGGGTCGTAACTACTGGGCCACCATTGCCCTCACCAGTCCTATAAAATGCCGGTCAGTCAGAAAATATGAAGCTAGTTGACCATTCCAAAGCGTAGTAGGTTCCTATGGAAAAGAACGGGAAAAAAATTCCATGGACACTCTTTTTAAATTATATTATAATACAACAATATTAGGTTACCTTTTCATTAAACTATCATCTTATTTACAGCGGCAATCGCTGCAGTGGCGGGCGGCACAATCCTTGCGTGGACATCTCCAGCGTTGCCTCAACTGGAGCCGTTCAAGAACGTGACAGTCGTCAACGGCACAGCTGCCAATGCCACGGCAATCAACTCGACAGCCGGACACTTCTACATCAACTCGTTGGGACAACCTGCTGACTTCTTGCTGGACACTAAACAAAGTAAGCGAAGATGAGCATTTAACTCCTTAACCTTGCGTCAAACTTATACGACGACGACAACTAATAGAGACAGACCCCAAATATATTGGGATATTTATTTATTTAATACTTCAAGCACATAAAAGTAAACTGCCCACGAAGGCGTCGTGGCAGACCCCGTAGAATATGGCGGGACGAGCTGGACAAAACAAACGACCAGTGGTCTACTTTAACCCTGGATCGAAAGAGCTGGAAGTCATGGGGAGACGCCTTTGCCCAGCAGTGCGATGATGCCTGCTAACAGTAACAGCCCACGACTTAGAACTCGTAAGTCATGGGCAGTTACTGGGTCACCACTGCTCTTAGCCAATAATGTTGCCACTGCTGTGACACAATCCTTTTTTTTTTTTTTTGGGTGGGACATCATCAAATGACCTCTCCCGCTCTGGGCTGAGCGGAAGGGCGTGTCAGACTTTTACTGACTAAAACTCACCCGTGTTCCTTCAGTTGCCTGTGCCAGGGGCCACGGTATCTCTTTCGAACAACCCGCAGCCCCGGCGGCCTGTGACACAATCCTTGTCTCTCGACACTTTCATAAAATTAGGTACTAAGCGTTTACCCTTTTCATTATCTAAATCTTTCACTACATCACCCACCCATGTATGGTTTTAGGATCAGTTAAATCTTATCATGTTGATTCCCAGGGGGCTTACCACCAGTTCTTATAGCAGGGCAGAAGTTGAACTGCACTGCTTTTTTGTACTTAGTCATAGAACAAAAAAACAGTGCAGTTCAACTTCTGCCTTGCTATAAGAGCTGGTGGTAAGCCCCCTGGACTGTTGATGCGCCCCAAAGTTCTAAAACCAATTGTAATGATGACTTGCAATTTAAAATCAATAATTCAGACAGAACTGACGCACGCACAATATATTATGTACCTGCTTACAATATTATAAAATGTATACTTTCATGCGTATTTCACGCAACGAGGAAAGCCTACAATCTTCCTATTTGTGTGAAAAATCGAAGTTTGTAATAAAAACATCATCGGAACTTCCTTAACACATTGTGCTGTACGTAACTGAGGTGGGCAGACGACATTGTTACCATCGCGGGCAAAACCTAGATGAGGCTGGCACAGGAGCGTGGGGATTGGCACAGGAACAGAGAGGTCTATGCTCAGCTGTGGGTGAATTGAGGATGATGACATGAACTGTGGTCATTTTGTCATCGCCATCACCGTCATAGGATAGAATACTCTTTATTATGCACACCATATAAATTACAGACATAAATATAGGTACAAAGGGTGACACAATCTTTTAAAGACTAGAGCGATCTTTTAAAGACAACCTTTGAATGGATTAAAAAAGGGAAGGAGAGACAAATACTGTAGGTAGTCTGCGGTGTACCATATCCGTCATGTTTGACGGATGATGAGCATTGAAGACGAAGGTTAAGAAGGAAGGCTTCGTCGCCAACAAGACTCGTAATAGGACAAACCCTTTTCTCTGCAGTAAGGATTGGTCATTTTATTTCAGGAAATTATTTTATTTATTCATTTTGTTTAACTGTGGTCGTAGGTGTAGATTCAGAAGTAGTCGTAGGTGAGAACTTTGGGAACAATTATAATGAATATTATCTTATCATATGATATGATCTCTACAGCAGTGGTATCGGCCCCGACTTAAGAGTTTTAGATCGTGAGTTCTAACTCACGACACACAATACACGCAATAAAGCCAGCCTGGGTTCTAACCCAGGCTGGCTTTATTGCGTGTATTTAATTTCATGACAACTACTCTCAAAACGATGAAGGACATCGTGAGGAAACCGGCATGTCCTAAAACCAAAAGTTCGAAGACATGTGACATCTACCAACCCGCACTGGGCACGCGTGGTGGTTATGGCCCACTCCTTCTCATTGAGAGCAGGCCTGTGTCCCAGCAGTGGGTACATTATAGGCTGGTTATGACTGATTATCTTTTACAATCATTATCATTATTTTCTTTCCAATCTATTTGGTTCAGCACATTGTCTTAGATTTTCCATAAAATTAAGAAGTAGGGTCAAAAACCTTCTGTTAGAGAAAGCCTGTTACATCACTGACGAATTACTGACAGACAAATTATTCTGACGTGTGTGAAATATGTAGATTTTTTTCCTATAGACTTTGACATTTAATTGGCTATTTTATTTTCTTTTGACAACACAGCTATGCTGTACTTAGTAAATTTTATTTTTTAATTACTAATTTGTAATGTTAATTGCTTTGAATAATGGATAAATTTATAATTATTTGATGTTTGACCATTGTGTGTACGCCGTTGAGGCGAAACTGTTGCTATGTGCGTATACTCATGGTTTGGACAAAAAAAAAATCTTGTTATCTTATTTCATACATCTTTATAATTCGTCATTTCAATACACATATTGTAGAGGGTCTTGGGGCTAAGTAATAACAGACGCACGATTCGATTGATCAGGTTAAGCAACACTTGCCGCGGTTGGTCCATGGATGGGTGACCATCTTCACATATCAAAACCCCCCCGTGTCTTGGAAAGCACGTTAAACCGTTGGTCGCGTCATTCGTAAATCTTTGACAGTCGTTACAGATTTTCAGAAGTCCGAAAGTCTGACAACCAGTCTAACCAAAGGATATCGTATTACCCAGTAACTGGGTTGTGGAGGTCAGAGTCGCTTCATGTAAAATACTGGTATACAGCTGCATCAGGTTGGACTGAAGCGGACCCCAATATAGTTGGAAAAAAGGCTAGGCAGATGATGATGATGAACCCTGGGCTTCTGAGTAGCCTACCGAAAGGTAGCCGTGGCTAGGCCCCGCAAGGTGGTCCTATGACCTTGTGAAGGTCGCGGGAATCTGCTGGCTGCGAGTAGGCTTATGTCCTGACCAAAGCAAGAGTCTAAAGTATTGACTGTTTTGAATATTGAAATATTAGTGTGTTTTAAACTTCATTTGTTTCGCTTAATTTGGTTGTGAATGTTGGGACGTCACAGTATTGTTGTAGGTATTTTATCTCCATATTTTTATTTTATTTTGTTTATTTGTAAAGGTACACCAACAGCTTCTGTATATAATATACCACACCTTATCTTATACAGGGTGATTTTTTAAAGACCAGCCAAATTTAAGGATGTGGTACAGACCATCAAACTGAACAACTTTCTCCATAGGACCAACATCGTAATCGCGAATAAAAATTCAGCCGTCCCATACATTTAGGTCGAGTAGGTATTGAAGTTTTCTATGGGACAGTTGATAAAATTTTCGCGATTACGCTATTTGTCCCATGGAGAAAGTTGTTCAGTTTGATGGTCTGTACCACATCCTTAAATTTGACTGGTCTTTAAAAAATAACCCTGTATAATACACCTTTATTCTGGCCCCGAACCCTATTGTTTATAACATATTATGTATATCATTGTGTGTATCATTGTATATTAAAATCTTAAGTAATATACTATTGGCAACAATAGCCTCGGACTTACACAGTATCCAGTGACAGGTTAACCAGCATTTTCAGAAATAGGTGTAGCTAATATTAATTGAACGAGCTTGACGCCTACAGACAAGATTGGCCAACACTAGCTCAACATAGAGAGGAATCGAAAGGAGAAAGAAAGGGCAAACGCCTCCTCCCCATATGCCCTGCACTGCACTGGCCAGTGACACAACATCCTACTAATATTATAAACGCGAAAGTTTGTATGGATGGATGGATGTTTGTTAACTCTTTCACGCCAAAACTACTGAACAGATTTAAATGAAATTTGGCACACAGGTAGTTTATAACCAGGATTAACACATAGGATATTTAATTTTATCTTGCGCTTTTTATCTCGATATTCCCACGGGATCGAAACTTATGCGGGTGAAACTGCGGGGCATATGTCTGCCGCGCTAATTAGAAACGCAGTAAAGAAGGTTTTTTGGAAAATTGAGTTACTTATTGATTCTGAATCCTCGTAATAAGCTTTATATGGTGATTTGATCCTTATTTTGATAGCTGTTCGGGAAGTGGTATTTTTAATAAGCAAAAACGCAGCATGTTTTTGCTGAGAACTAAATGACTCCACAACTGCAGTAAGACACATTACTGCGCTTTGCCTTACAGTATTTTTTTAAACTTATTTTTTTTACTAGTATGAAACGCAGTAAGAAACACTTGCTGCTGTTATGATTTGTTAATTATGTTTAATGAATAATTTAAGGATACTACTTATAAATGCAGTAATATTGGATACTGGTCTTTTTCTAAGCACTCCATTTTAATTGAAAGAAGAGAAAATACTTATTTAAAATGCATTAAGATAATTTCAATATTATGTTTTATTTGCTATTTAAAATAACGTAATTCATTAAATATACGTTGTTTTATTTAATTAAGAAGTGGTTAGGATGAATATAACCAAGTAATTCACATTAAAATACTATTTTTAACAGCTATAAGTCACTATTGCACTGCGCTTATAGTTTGTAGTCGGAGTGACAACAATAATTGAATAAAATAAAATAAATGCAGTAAACTGCGTTTGCTAGTAGAAAGCGCAGTAACTCCAAACTTTCTGCTGTTACAGCTTTTAATACTGGAGTTAGTTTTGAAGACCCTGCTAAGCATAAATAGTTTTTTTTTTGTTTTAAATTAGTTGTATTAAACATATAGAGAACTGGGTTATTTCATAAGAAACAGTGCATATTCAGCTATACATGTAAATCAAAACATATTTGCAAAACTTCAAAATTACATCTAAAACAACAAATTATAAGTAAACATTTTTAGGCGCCATTTACTCGAAACTACGAATAACCTCCTTATTGCACTTCTAACTAGCGCGGCAGATGTAGTAGGGTATAAATAAATAGTATGAATAACTTAGGTATTACATGGGCTTTTTGATAATTACATTTGAAGCATTTTCCCTCTTCTTATCCCTGAGTTGCCTACAATTCCTAATTAGTTTTACCTTTTGGCTTTTGTGTAATTTTAACAACAGGAAAATTAAACTGGCCCGTGGGAATTTGTTCTAATTTCGTGTTTAAGTAATAAACAGGAAACAATTCATGTTTTCCTTAAAATGTATCAATTAACTGGCTGCCTAAAATTATGAAATAAAAAAAAATAAAAAAAATGCTGTTCCATAGTTTTTGACCGCGTAGGTATTGCACTTTTCTATGAAACTATGAAGATTTTTTTTTGATAACCGACGAAAAATTTCGACCGTATGGGGTCTAAACTCATGTGCTGAATTCATGGTTACAGTTTGCGCGTCGATGTCCCTGCCACCCTGTAGAATGTAGATATGTAGATTATTATTGAGCTGCTCGTTGGTCTCGTGATTGCAAGCGCGACTGGTGAGAGTGGGGTCCTGGGTTCCATTTCCAGGTCGGACAAAGTGTCATTGAGTTTTCAATTAGGAATTTCTTAGTAACAGTCCGGAGTTTGGAAGTTGGCGATTTAATACACCCGTGTCTCGGAAAGCACATAAAGTCGTTGGGCCAGCGCCTGATCTCTCCCCGGTCGTGTCAGATTGCCGTTCCATCGGACTATCTCGTACAAAATACAAAAATTCTCGAGAAAGGTTTTTAACATGACGCTACAACCCTTAGGAGCTGAGCAAACAGAAAAAAAAGAAAACGGGTTGCAGTCCGGGAGTGCCGGCAGAAGTGAAAACTTGAATATTAACGTTGTGCATTTTTTATATTTTGGAATGCGGTCTACTTTCCCTCCGTCTTACGAATTTTCGATCAGGTCACGTGTCCTGACGCGAGTTTAACATTTTTAACCCATCACAAAAAAAGTGCAGAACGCCGCTACAGAAGTTTTCACTTCAAAAATCAGAAAGAATGCTAAGTGAAAACGAAATCGGATAGCGTGGAATGTGCCTGTTATTTTTAAGTACATTGTGGTGTCTTACGATGTTACGTATAAAGTTCAGATACGATGTTCAAAGAAAAAAAAAAAAAAAAAGGTTCAGTTTTTAAAGCAGTTTTTTCCGAATTTAAGATATAAGCTCAACTGTCACTAATGAGACATGGGTTACATACTGTCTTACCAAGGGGTTTCTTACTACCCAGTTGCTGCGTTATGGAGGTCAGATAGGCAGTCGCTCCATGTAAAATATTGGTACTCAACTGCATCCGGTTATACTGGAAGCAGACCCAACATACATAGATGGGAAAAGGCTAGGCAGATCATGATGATGTATAATGAGACACAATTACTTTTTCTATTGTTACCGAACTTAATAAGCTTGCCTAACAAACGAGGGGATCGTTTTTTAACAATAATCAGCTTTTTTCCTAGCCGTCTCACATCTGCCAAGATTATACAACATGTCCCGGAATTAACGCACACCACCAAACACCCCAATTAGAATATTATGTTATAATCATAATACATACACCGATTTTTTTATTATTATGTATAAAACATTGTTTTTTTATTACATAAGTTATCCTGATTGTGGCAGAAAATTGTGGTAAATTTACAAATCTGCGCATGCACACAGTCGCACACGTATAAGGGTCTAGCGTAGTAGGTATTTCATCCATTTTGGTTTGTTTTTACTGTACAGCGGACGTGTGACAGTAATTTACGTGGTTATACTTATTTTTGGGATACAAAATTACCTATATTAAAAATGACAGAAATCGATTCAGTAAAGGATTCTCAACCAACTACTTTCATAAAGTGCATTAATTCAGTTACACATTGTATAAACGACTCGTTCCGAATCCTCGCAAACACTTGTTTATCCGGTAAAATGTGGTGAAAATATTTGCTAAAACATTTTATAGCGACGAACACAGCGGTGGGCGTTTGGCATACCATCTGCGATCTATTTTAGTTGCTACACAACAAGCACACACCTCCCATTAAGAATTGAACGATCTTTATAATTGTAAACATGTGGGTATGGCAAATAATTCATAAACATGTTACAACTAAGAAGAAGTCTAACTACTTATAACATACTTACATATCTACCCTATTTTTTTATGTTTGGGAAATCATCAAATAACTTCTCCCTAAAAAACTTTTACTGACTAAAACCCACCCGTGTTCCTTCAGTTGCCTGTTCCAGAGGCCACGGTAACTCTTTCGAACAACCCGCGAACCTGGCAGGATAGTTATCTACCCTCTGTTTTATAAATTAAATTGATGTCAAAAGTTGGGAGAAAGTTGATAACTTTTAGCCCTTTCCCAACTATGCTGGCTAATATGTGGCCAAATTTGTGGCTATAAAACGGCATAAATATTATGTTTATATTTACGCCACACACATTGATTTGTGGTGCAAGCGGGCCAAAGTCTCTGATTGGTCACAACACATCATGCTACAGCATTTAAAATAAATATTATGCTTTTCCGAAGTATACTGAGAATTCCTTTCTGAAGTCTGTCATCAACAGTCATCATCTGCCTAGCCTTTTCCCAACTATGTCGGGGTCCGCTTCCAGTCTAACCTGATGCAGCTGAATACCAGTATTTGGTATGGTGCGACTGCCTATCTGACCTACAAAACCCATTCACTGAAGTCCGACACTGTCAGTCAGTACATTCTGAAGTCTGTATCCTCCTAAATACTCCTAAAGTGCTTACAAACTTACGGTCTTCAAGACACAAGCGAAAAGGTTACGTCCAAGCACCCGTGCTCCTTCGTCGATCGCATCATCGCCTCATTTCAAAAGTATCCGGTGTTTGGTGATAAATGTCTTCAATCCACACGAAACACATGTTTACGATCAAAAAATTTTTCTTGGCAGCCGATTCTGTGACGTAGCCATCACGCGACCAAACCACTGACACGCCCCCGGAAAAATAAACAGTGTTAATAGAACAAACAAATGTTACTGATCTCGTGATAATCTTATCGTTTCATAAACAAGCTGCTGCATGCTTCTTATCTTATGAGGAACTTGGAAACTGGCATTATTTTTTTATAATAATACCAGCCTATTATTGTCCCACTGCAGGTCAAATGCCTCTTCTCATACACAGAAGGCACGAGCATTGATCACCACGCTTGCTCAAGACGGCCTGGCGATTTCAGACTTATACAATATTAATATCTATATGCGTGCCGCGGTTTCATCCGCATAAGACTCGATCCCGTGGGAAAATCGGGATAAAAAATATCCTGTGTCCTAATCCAGGTCATGGTCTACCTATATGCCAAATTTCATTTAAATCCGTTCAACCGTTTTAGCGTAACTAAAATCAAATCTTTTATCTTTATAATATTGGTTTAGATTGCAATGTCTAACCGGAATACGCTATAGATTAGAGAGACCAACTAGCTGTACCTACCTCTGGTTCATCTCAAACTACTCAATCGAGTCTCCTTAAGGTGGATGCCCCAAGCTAGCCCGCGAAATTCAAATTTTCTTACGTTTTTTGCAATTTTCTGATCAATACTAAGTTGTACGTTGATTAAAATATGATTCGCGGCCATAACAAATATGTATTTACAGAATAATAATCATTAAAGTCATCAACACAACTCTCTAAGATCAAGTAATCCTACTGAATGACTATTTCATGAAATCTTGACATTTTAGGATTATGCTAACTTAACAAGTTGTATTACTGATTCTAATGATTATAATTCTGTAAATACATATTTGCTACGGCCGCGAATCATATTTTAAGCAACGTACAACTTAGTACTGACCAGTAAATTGCAAAAAACGTAAGAAAGTTTGAATTTCGCGGGCTACCTTGGAGCATCCACCTTATTCTGTAGTGTCCATGAAACCCCGTTTATCCGTTTTTAAGCGGTCCATGACAAACAAATTGAGAGGAATGCAGACGAACAGTTTAAGTCAAAGTCAAATTATTTATTTCAAATAGCAAAGATACTTTTGAACGTCAAAAATTACTTACAATAAAATAGAATTGATTCTAGTCGTCCAAAAGGTAGTCGTATGGAGAAGAATGGGTAAGAAACTCTAGTATTACTCTTTTACGAGGTTTTGTATACATTCATTATAATTATAAATGTGAATCATCGCATGAATTTTGCACGATCATCGACACATGGGATTTATAGGATAACTGTTGAAATGTGGATGTACTATACACCACTGCTAACCTCTTCGGGAATGCAGGTGTAATGTAATTTCTGTCATCATTGATTTATTTTCGACAGTGTTTGGTTAGAGTGATTGTCTGGATTTATTTCGATTTGGGACAAGCCAACAACATTCTTTTTTTTTTAAAGTGGCAACTCAAATAGTTTTTAGTTTCTAGTATTAAAGAAATTGCGAACAATTTAAGTTGGCAGTCACAATTACCAAAACAAACAATTTCTGTGTCTCAATTTGGTAAACGATAAATTTTCCTGGCTCTACCTGCAGTGCTGAATTGCAAAATCAAAATATTTTATTTCACATAAACCTACATGGGCACTTATGAAACGTCTGAAGCTAAGTGCACGGTTCCAATTGGTTGTTTCTTAAGGAGAAGAGCCAGCAAGAAACTCCTTGTGTGGTTACTCTTTTAAAAATAAATCGCTTTTACAAAGTTTTCAAATTACATGAGGTATGGGAGGACAGCGATGATAGAGCGACAGAATAGGGTACTTATAGTGACGAATTTGCGAAAATATAAAAACGTATCTTAGCCTGCGTACACACCAAACGCATAGTCAGCTGCGGACTGTGAAAATGTATGAAAAACAAAACTGACCGTGTTTTGTTTATCGGCAGCTGAAGGTGTTTTTTTATAAATCTTTAACTAGACGCTCACAGTCCGTGGCTGACTATACGTTTTGGTGTGAACGCAGACTTATTCTCAATGCTGAATGTATCTAATAAAACTATTCTCGTGGGATAACTAGAACAGATAGCTAGAATGTAATGCAAATAAATTCAACGTGGCAGACAGAAAATGGAGAATGTAGTCTGTTTTCTTGTTTTGTTTAACATACAAGGCGTGAAGGCCAAATTAAAGAATGTAACTCCGTATGTAATGATACAAGAATACGTAAATATAAAAGGCTTTTGCTCTGCAGTAGGACAGTAATAGGTTGGAGCTCATATACGGTTTAAGATATCATTTATTTCTCAAAGATTTACATAATCACTTAATGGGAAAGAAAGTTTTAACATGCAGGTAATTGTTAAAATAGTCCAGAGCGCTCGTTGTGCAGTTAGGAAGTACCTACATAATTAGTTACTTTAATAAATTTGGTGAGTGAAAATTACTCGAACGCGCGCGTCGTTGTAAACATCGAGCGCGCTATTCTTATCAGCATATACAGGCTGATTTTTTAAAGACCAGCCAAATTTAAGGATGTGGTACAGACCATCAAACTGAACAACTTTCTCCATGGGACAAATAGCGTAATCGCGAAAATTTTATCAACTGTCCCATAGAAAACTTCAATACCTACTCGACCTAAATGTATGGGACGGCTGAATTTTTATTCGCGATTGAACCCTAGGGAAGGACATAGGCTACTTTTATCGATATACCATGCGGGCAAATCCGCGGGCGAAAGTTTTGGCCAAAGTTACGACATATAATATATTATGTCAGCTTTGAGAAATGGTAAAAAACTATTTCAAATATATACATGTATGTACGAGTACTACCTAGTGCCAATGCTTATGACGTCACAGACAAAGTTCACGTATAACAAGAGATGTTTTATAGGTTAGTAACCCTTTTAAATAAAGAGTAGAATCATCAACACATCTACATCTATACTAAAAATAAAGTTTAAGAGTTTGTTTGTTTGAACGCGCTAATCTCTGGAACTAATGGACGGACATTAGTTCCACTTCCAGAGATTAGCGCGTTCAAACAAACAAACTCTTCAGCTTTGAACAATTCTATTTGCCTTTGATAGCCTAATTGTTGAGGAAGGCTATAGGCTATTTAACATCACGCAAGAACCTCTAGGAGCTGAGCAAAATGAAAAAAAGTCAGAAAGAAAACTCAAACCGAAAACGAATTATTAGTGCAGTCAGGCGATGCGATGCGATGCGATGCGAAGCGGTGGATCGGGGGAACATGCGGACGAAGTCTTGGACAGAAGCTAGTCTTGTGATAAAGAGCACTCTACTGACGCTATCTGGCAGGCCCCCAGCTTACGTAATAGTAATGTGCGTGGCCGTAAGTCACGATACGACTTTGTGTGTTTACGATGATACGTCATCCGAATGTGTAGTAAAAATAGAAATGTAGAAGGCAGCGCTGACGTTCATATTAGGGGTCACCAGTATAGATATGAGGAACAGGGTGTAAAGTTCACTCATACTCTATAGATGTCATAAAGGGAGGATCCTCCGACCAGACGGGTGTTGTGTCTGGCGGGCAACTGCTCAACGATTGTTGTTTGGAAGTTTGTATGTATGCTAGTTGCGCGGTAAACTCTGCTTGCGAGATGCAGGATTTGCGTGACGTCAGTATGGCGCGTTGTTCGCATGTGGCGTTTGTAGATACCGCTACACATGTATTCTGCAAACTAAGTTATCTTGTACTAGCTCCTGCTCGCGACTTCGTCCGCGTGAACGTTCTTGTTCCCCGACCCACCGCATCGCATCGCATCACCTGCCGGCGCTGTTGATTTATTTTCACTTAGCGTTCTTTCTGAATTTTTTTCGTTTGGCTCGTCCGGGCATGAGGGCCCGGGTTCGATTCCCAGGTCGGTCAAAGTGTTATTCAGTTTTTCCATCCTAAAAAAAAAACCTAAAAAGGTCACTTTGGCAGAATCATAATAGGATAACAATATGAATCATATTACAAATCGTAAAATGGTCACAAACTGACAATTCATAATATGATCTGTGTGCAATTCATATCACAATGAAATAACATTTAAACTGTAGAAATAAAAAATAAAAAACCAATTTCATTAATAAATACTGTAATGAAAAATTTACCGATAAAATTACGGTTTTTATTTTTTTCATGCGACAATGTTTACACCAAATATGAAATGAAATTTTACGAAAATTAGAGGAATTGCTAATGATCTGCTGGGAATTCAGGAAATGAATAGCTTTTAGAGGTATTGCTTAAAGTGACCTTTTTAGGCCCCCAGGACATTGAGCTTTTCCATCAGGACATTCTCAGTAGCAGCCCCAAGTCTGTATTTTTGACAGACAACAGCTACGGCCCCTATTACATGGAACATAGCCATACCTGGCGAAATGTGGGTGTGCTCAACACCTCTACCTACTCTTTCGGGGATAACAGGCGATATCATGCGGCTTAGAAGACAGGAGGACGCTGCAGATCACCGATATTGGCAAAGATCCCTTAAAGTCGCCATTTAAATACGTCAGGGAATTACGTCGCCGGAAATCACATTCCCAGTACTAAATATTCATTCATATCTTCTTGTTTCCAGGTTCCTTAGTATCTTCAATCCTTGCCATCGGGGCGGCGGTCAGTGCTCTCCCCGTGGGTATGCTAGCTAACAAGATTGGCAGAAGACCTACTGTGCTCATACTGTCCGTGCCGTTCTTGCTCAACTGGCTGCTGACCATCTTCGCCACTGGCGCTGGCATGCTGATTGCTGCGAGATTCTTCGCTGGACTGGCTACTGGTGAGTCTTTACTTTCTTCATTAAGTCGCAAAATAACATTATGGTATGTTTACTTGTGGTACAAGTGTACAAACACGCTGTGAATGTGTGTGTAAGCGCAGAAGCTCTTGGTGCCGTCCGTACTCACAGCGTGTTTGTACACTTGGTTACCACAAGTAAAGCGCGACTACAACGTGGGATAAAAGCACTGTAATTGACTTACGCTGACAGACAACGCACAGCCTAAATATTTGGGTCTAGAAATTGAAATTTTACACAAGAGTTCCTTATACAACGAAAGTTTGCCCTAAGAAAATTTTGAATATTCATGCCTTAACGTGGTTAAACGATGTGGGAATTTTTCGGATAGGAAATCCCTTCTACTAATAAGTAATGTAATGACATAGAATAAGTATTGATGACTATACAATAGTCACAATGAGAAAAGTTGCGATCGTCACTGTATGAAGGTTGTCATCGCTCAGTATAATGCTGTGCCCATATGCGAGACAGAGCCACAGAGCTGATTTTCAGCGACAGCCAGCGTTGATGCGATGACATCAACCGGTGCAGCACGACGAGAGCGACGACGACGAACGACGAGTAACTCCTGACTTCTGCAGCTCCACCTAACAAGTTCCCTTCGGTTTCTAGGTGGTGCCTGCGTAGCAGCCCCCATGTACATCGGCGAGATAGCAGAGACTTCCATCCGAGGGTCTTTGGGCGCCTTCTTCCAGCTGTTCCTGACTGTTGGCATCCTGTTCACCTTCGTGGTCGGAGGCTGGACGCATTGGAGAACCTTGTCCATCATATCTGCTGTCTTCCCTGTTCTACTGGTGGCTGTGTTTTGGTGAGTAACCTTAATGAAATAGCATATATATGCACTATAATGTTGAACTAAATGTAAAAAAGGGATGGTGCTATTTATCCTGTATAACTCCATCTCTACATCTCTCGCACTGGAATCCTGAACCGCAGTTAGGTGTTGTCTGGGCCTTCGACTAACTGTGTCGTTTCCTCTAGCGCGACTGCTGAGCTTAGGTTCCTGGGTTCGATCCCTGGGACGGTTAAACATAAGTATAATCAGCCCACTGCTGGGCCACAGGCCTTCTCTCTTCGAGAGGAAGTGGGCAGTAATCCACCACGCGGACCCAGTGCGGGTTGGTAGATGTCACATGTCTCCGAATTTTTGGTTCTAGAACGTGCCGGTTTCCTCATGATGTTTTTCTTTACCGTTTTTGAGACGGGACGGTTGAGGGTTCGAGTTTTTCCATTAGGAAATCTTTAATAGACAGAGTTTTTATTAATTTATTGGATTCACTTTCTCAACTAGTTGTAATTGCTTGGTTCAACAAAATGTCTGATTCCTAGGTTCTTACATTTTATTAATAGTATTAAGTATGATTACAGCATTGATTAGAAAGTAGATACTTCCTTAGTTTGTAGTATTTTCAGCTAAAAGTCGCGTGGAAACAACTCTTGATTTATATGCACTTTGTCTCTGCCACAATAATATCCTGAATTCTCCGTGCTTTAGGTAGTTTCGTATGGAATTCGTTTAGCGTTAGAATGCACTTTCCTATTTAAATACTTCTCTTCTTTAAGTTCTTCTCCATAGGTACCTACTACGCTTTGGAATGGGCAACTAGCATCATCTTTTTGACTGACCGACCTTGACAATTCAAAAATGCCTGTAATTGGTTTATTTGAAATAAATAGTTTGAGTTTGAGTTTGAAATCTCAGTTGGTCTCAGGCTGGCAGGGACATCGACGCACAAACTGTAACCATGAATTCAGTACATGAACTAAACCTAGCGTAGAAATGTTACGTAGGTTATCAAAAAAAAAAATTGCTGTTTCAGAGAAATACGCGGTCAAAATTTATGGAACACCAAATTTTTTTCAATAACCGTCGAAATATTTCAGTGCAGGGACTTTTGGAATTATGTACTGAATCCATGATAATAGCTTGCGCGTAGATGTCCCTGCCACCCTGTATATGCATAACGTTATTTAAATGAAAAATTAAATAGACAATATTCATGATAATTATGATAATACAGTTGCAGAGTTCACTTACGTTGTTGTGTAGTTAAAAACAACTATCGGGTGGCCTTTTCCTTTGCATTGTTTTATCAACAATGTGTGGATAAACTAAATTTAAATCGGGCTTATCCTGAATTAACAACTATTAATATGAGTTGGTAGAAAAATAACATATGTGAACATAATAGGTAAATATCTATTCTTAAATCATGCAATAGGACAATAGTGCTCTCATGATAGAACTGTTGAAAATAACGTAAAGAAAGGTAGTTAGTGATGATAAATGATGATTAATGATAAATAATTTTATTTTTTGTAAGTAGGTTTGTACAAACACTTCTACACGTTAATCATATTTAGATGAGGTCGGCGTTTCCTATCTGACTACTCTGAGAAGAAAGGCCGAAACAAACTCAGAGGTCACAGTCTCTTTTAAAGTCCAGACATAATCTTGGTCAGATCATGTGAAGACCATGTAGGTCGATGTCTGAGATGGTCTTTTGAGGAAAGAATCACACAGATTGAGAGGACTTGTCTAGTCAGTGCACGCATTTGTCAGAAATCGTGCAGCTCAACTCAAAACTTAAGGAGCTCAACGATTCGACGAACAATACCAACGAAAGGACATTTGGGGAGGCCACATTAATTACTCAAACTGCCAGACCATGACAAAAACTAAGAGAACAGAGAGAAAAATAATATAAATAAAAAGACCCACATAGTCTTCACATTCACAATAATTAAAATAATAAAATACTTTACAAAGTAAGCAAATGTCATAGTATATCATAAAATTCATTAATCTCAAAGTGTATATAAAAAAAAACAACAAAACAGAAAAAAAATAAAAACATCCAATATGTAAAAAATTGGAAGCAGCTCACTCCCAAGCCTTTTTGTCCTCGATATAATCCTTAACGGTATAAAAGGCTTTCTGGCACAACTTACGTTTAATGAATGATTTAAATTTATCAAGGCTTAGATCTTGAAGTATACAAAACCAGTAACTAACTAGTAGTATACAAAACCAGTAACTAACCAGTAAGTAACTAGTAGTTTATAAAACCAGCCTATAATGTTCCCACTGCTGGGACTCAGGCCTCCTCTCGGTGAGAGGTAGTGGGCCGTACGTAATACACTACGCGGGCCCTGTGCGGGTTGGCTAGTAGTCATCAGTATCATCTGGCTAGCCATTTCCCAACTATGTTAGGGTCGGCTTCCAGTCTAACCCCATGCAGCTGAGTACCACACTGAGACTGCCTATCCAACCTATCTGACCTCCACAACCCAGTTACGGCTAGCTGGTAGCCAGCCGTAGTTGGCTAGCAGTATAAAAAAAAAGTAATTTGAATGTTATTTGTCACTAATAAATACCGGTGAAAGAAAACATCTTGAGGAAACCGGCATGTCCTAGAACCATAAATTCGAAGACATGTGACATCTACCAACCCACACTGGGCCCGTGTGGTAGATTACGGCACACTACCTCTCACAGAGAGAAGGCCTGTGGCGCAGCAGGGGGAACATTATAGGCTGATTATGCACTTATAAACGCAAGCGTCAGACTCAATGGAAATATTTGAAACTAGCTGTTGCCGGCGACTTCGTCTGCACCATCATTTTTAATACAAATATCCTAGCACATGTCCATCTTCAGGTCCCAGGCTATCTATTTGTCAAATTGCATAATGATCGGGTCAGTAACTTCAGTGGTTTAGGCGTAAAAACGTAACAGACAGACAGACTTTCCAAATATATAATATTAAGCATGGATCTTTAAAACAAATGCAGTATGAAATATTGCCCGAAAAGTAATTTTCAAATGGATATGTAGCTGAGTTGGTCTGTATTCCAGGTGGATGCCCGAAACTCCCCAGTATCTTCTCGGCAAGAACCGCAGACGTGATGCTGAGAAGTCCCTCCGTTGGCTGCGAGGACCCGACGCAGACCTGTCGTCAGAACTTGAGGATATGCAGAAAGATGTAAGACTTTTATATTATAACAAGCCTGACGTGATTTCCCACCAGCAAAAGTGACCCCCCAGCGTGACGTCAGTATATTGCGCAGTTCGCATGTGGCAGTGTAGGTGGCGCCGCAGTGTTCCACGCGCGCCTCTCGCGAGTGGGGCGCCCGGTATGTGACTAGAGTTATGTCTTAAATAAATAAATTTAAAAAATCTCATTTTGAGTGGAACCACGAACAAACAAACTACCATAGTATTTGTGATATGTATTAGTATATGAGACCTCCTCTGTGTGTGACAGAAAAAGATCTGGCCGTCCACGTAGTGTTCGTACGAAAAAGGTGGTCAAAGCAGTAAGGGAAAGAATTCGAAGAAATCCTGTCCGAAAGCAAAAGATTTTATCTCGGGAGATGAAGATAGCACCCAGAACCATGTCGCGTATTTTAAAAGATGACTTAGGACTTGCAGCCTATAAGAGACGCACTGGTCATTTTATAACTGATAATTTAAAAAAGAATAGGGTGGTAAAATCGAAACAACTACTGAAGCGGTACGCAAAGGGAGGTCACAGAAAAATTATGTTTACGGATGAGAAAATCTTTACAATTGAGCAACATTTTAACAAACAAATGACCGTATTTGTGCTCAAAGCTCTAAGGAAGCTTCCCAATTAGTCGACAGAGTGCAACGTGGGCATTATCCGACTTCAGTGATGGTTTGGTGGGGTGTTAGCTATGAAGGAGTGACTGAGCCATATTTTTGTGTAAAAGGTATCAAAACATCGGCACAAGTGTATCAAGATACCATTCTTGAGGAGGTGGTTAAGCCCCTTAACAACACCATGTTCAATAACCAAGTATGGTCCTTCCAACAAGACTCAGCCCCGGGTCATAAAGCTCGGTCCACGCAGTCTTGGTTGGAAGTGAACGTTTCGACTTCATCAGAGCCGAAGACTGGCCGTCGTCTAGTCCCGATCTTAATCCGCTGGATTATGATTTATGGTCAGTTTTAGAGAGTACGGCTTGCTCTAAACGCCATGATAATTTGGAGTCCCTAAAACAATCCATACGATTGGCAGTGAAGAATTTTCCCATGGAAAGAGTGCGTGCTTCTATTGATAACTGGCCTCAACGTTTCAAGGACTGTATTGCAGCCAATGGAGACCACTTCGAATAAGCTTTTTATATTTTAAATTGTTTTATATTTATGTATTAAACTAACACACTGTAAAAGTAATAAATATTATTTGCAATAAAAAAAAAGTTTTTTCTTCGTGACAATATTTATGGCAAGACTAGGTATATGTGTGTACATAAATGGTAAAATAAATAAATAAAGAACACGTCTTTATAAGAATAATTTTTCCCAGGTGGACGACGCAGCCAGACAGCGCGCCGGCATGATGAGCATGGTCACCAACAAAGCGTCCCGCATGGCTCTCATCTGCGGCCTCGGCCTCATGTTCTTCCAGCAGTTCAGCGGCATCAACGCTGTCATCTTCTACACCAACAACATCTTCCAGTCCGCCGGCTCTGACATCCCTCCCGTCATTGCCACCATCATCGTCGGCGTTGTACAGACCATTGCCACGTATCTCTCATCAGTCTTCGTCGATAAAGCTGGTCGTAGGATCCTCCTCCTCCAGAGTACTGCTATTATGGGGTTGTGCCTCATCATTCTCGGTGTCTACTTCAAGTTACAACAGGACCACTATAATGTCGCCTCCGTTGGCTGGATTCCGTTAGTCTGCTTGATTCTGTTCATCATTTCCTTTTCCATGGGTTTCGGGCCTATACCTTGGATGATGATGGCTGAGTTATTCCCGGTTGAGTTCCGTGGTGCGGCTACCGGAGTTACTGTTATTGTTAACTGGATATTGGTGTTTGTGGTCACCCTCTGCTTCCCTATCATGAAGGATGCTATAGGAATCTACAGTTGCTTTTGGTTCTTCGCTGCTTTCATGGTCATTGGCACGATCTTCGTGTTCTTCTTGATCCCGGAGACTAAAGGTAAGACTGTTTCGCAAATCCAAGCCATTTTGGCTGGTAAGAAGGTTTAAATGTAGGAAGGATTGAGGGTTGCCATGATTGAAAGAGAGTCCATTAAAAACGTTCACGTTTAAGCGAAGCAACTACACATGGAGCTTCCATGGAATAATATGGTGAAGCCCTCATACAAATGTTGTGATACTATTTTGAATGATTTAAGGCATATGAAATAATTTACCGTAGGAAATCGTAATGGATACTGCCGAGTTGAAACGAAATAAATGTACAGTAGGTAACACATGACATAAAAAAAATCTAAAATAATGATTCAAATTAATCTCCATAGTAATTTTTTATTATAAACTTGGAACTTTATATCAAATGTTGTAAATATAAATTATTTTTATATCAATTTCATGTAGTTCCACCGATTTCTGTTGCAATATTTATAATTTAGGACACAACAAATTATTTTGTGATGAATCACAGTTAAATTATGTTAAACAATTTTGATTATTATTATTTTTGTGTTGTCATTGTAATTATTATATGAAATTGATGAATTTATGTGAATGTCTATAATTTAATTTACAAATAGTTTTTAGCTTTAATAATTTTAGACTCTTAGCTGGCCTAATAGTTTATTTTTTTCTTTAGTCTTTTCTGCTTCTTAATACTTTTTGTTTTGTAATTCCCTGTATATTTAGAAATTAAGACTAAATGCCGTCTAATTTCAGTGCCAAAAAATATAAAATCGTTGAGAATTGATTATCAAAAAGTGTTAAGGCATCTGGCATTCATTTAATAAGGAATAAGTATTTAATTAGTGAAAAGAGATTGTATGAGTGCATGAGTCCAATTTATTGTGATATAATACTCATATAATGGCGAGAGACTGTTTCATATAAAAAAAAAAACTATAAAAGCGATCATATTATTGTTATACGTAATGATTATGGCATTTTTGTCGGTAAGTTGCTGTGTGTATTGATAACCAAGAAATGAAAGAAATAATAAAAAATGCTTTTTAAATAAGTAAGTACCTAAGTAATTAATTCACGGGCTGATTTTTCCCTTCCTTCCTCGTGGTCAAACTTAATGGTCAATCTATCATCTGATAACTTTATTCGGGGAATAATTTTGACAGTTGTTTCATATACAAAAACTATCAAAAGTCAATTTTATTCCTCGAATTAAAAGTTATCTGGCGATGAAAAAATCAGCCCTTAGAGAGAAAGAATAAAAGTATTTTTCACTCGTCACTAAGCTGTTCTGCTAATTATTATTATTATTTTAGCAGAAAAAGATTCAGTTAACGATAATTAAAATCTTTATGTGATGAAAACAATAAACAAATTATAGATTGAATTTAATTTAGAGCTGTCTAAATGACAGGGGACCTTTTAGCCTCGCCTTTTGCAAAAATAGCGAATTCATGCAAATTGGGTTTTTAGAAAATGCAGTGTCTTTAAAAAAAGTGTCAGCAAAAGTGCCTGAGAAAAATAAATAGCAAAATGTATTATGGTCTCCAGTCTACATAGTTCCAAAAAATAATGTTAGGTACTTAAAAATAAGAAGAAATGTGCCAAATGTTTACAATTGTCTGTTTTAGGTATTTTTATACAGTGGTCGTTGTTAATGTTATAACTTAATGTTAATGTTAAATTTAAGCAATATAGTTAATAAATAATAAGCTGTTACTTCTGGGTTTTATTATTTTTCTCGATCCCCTCTAGTCGTTGTGCTCCTTAAGTCCCGAGTTGAGCTACACGATTTGCTTGCACTGACTGGACATGTCCACTCAAATATGTGTGGTTCTTTCCTCAATAGACCATTTCAGAGACACTAATCTACATGATCCACACCTGATAAGGGAGTGTCAGACCTTTACTGACTAAAACTCACCCGTGTTCCTTCCTTAGCCCTTTATGTACCAGGGCAGCGGTAACCCTTTCGGACGATCCCGCTACCCCGGCAGGCTTCGGTCCTGTCGGGCCCCGTCAACTACGCTGACATCTCTTTGAGGCGCGCGTGGAACACAAACACGCCGTCCGGCACGGGCCTGGTCCTGATCGGACGGAGAGCTACCCATTGCTCTCCGCCCGCAGGCCCGCGCCTACGGTGGCCGGGAGTCGTCACGCGGCTCCCGACGCCCGGAGCGTCTCCCTCGGCGGCTGAGGCGTGAGGATCTCTCCCTCGCCCATCCCGCCACCTCCTTCGCTAGCATGACTGCTTCGCAGAAGGAGGTGACCGCTTCCCACTCCCTCTCGCCCCGGACCATGGCTTGAACCAGGGCCGGACCTTCACCGTTTTGAGAGCAGTTGCGATGGACTTATTTACAAAGTAAAGTGCCTGGCTGGGTTCGACTTACGATTGACAAATCGTAATGTGGGGGGGGGGGGGGGGGGGGCTGTTAACAACTGGGCGTTTATTGCCCGCGGTTCGACCGCGTAGTTCTACTAGTAGGACCAAGGGCCGTCACTACACCAAAGCTTGGTTACCGTCAAGGTAGCGAATAGTACATTTACAGTACCTATTAAACTTTACGTAAGCTTATTTGAAATCCAAGCCTTGGTCTCTCCATCTTGACGGTAACTCTTTCTGGTGTTTAGAGCATCGAAGATACACTGCTCAGTAGGTACCAATAGTCCAGCTGAGAATCTTGTCTAGTTGCGAATCTGTCCAGTTGCTCCGGAGGGCAATACCTATATCTGTATCCTCTAAGGATATAACGCTACCACTCGCTCGAGCGAGTGGTAGCGTTAATTATTATTATTAATTATTTAGTTAATTGGCTCGTGAGGTACCAATATATACACATATAAGTTATAAGTTTAAGGGCATCGGCCCTTAAACTTATTTTGGCTCAGGACTGTCCAGAGAATGTCCTGTAGTTCTAAAGCTAGGTTACGTAAAATAGCCCAGTTTCTAGTGGAGCCTCCAGAAGTAAATCTTGCCTTTCGGAGGCTGGAAAGGCCTTTGTGCTTCGTGGCCATCTTGCAAACTATCGAAAAGGTACCTTCCTATCCAAAAATGAAAACCAACCATCTCATGACACAAAATTTAATAAGAACTCAATACAAAGAAGAAGTCAGCGACGGGCACTCTCTACAAATGGTCCTCTTCTCAATGTCATCGACCCTCGAGCACAGCACGGCGATCTGAAAAAAGAAAAAAAAAATATTTTAACCAGGTCTTCTTCTTAGCCGATGGCAAATTAAATGGAGTTCGCCCAGAATTTACCAACAAGTTTGGCGCCATCAGTCGCGTCCATGAGTTCCTGTAACGTGCAGATGACAGGACACGCAAGACATGCAAGTTTCCCATCGTTTGAGGAACAGCACATTATAATCCGATCCAGCCTGTCCCTTGCTGCCCTAACCCAAGCGGCGTCCTAAGCCGAGGTCCGTAGCCCACAGGGGGTGCCCTGGCGTGTAGTTGCTTAGTTTTTAAGATTTTTAAGCCCTAGCTAGAGGCCTTAAATTATTGAGGCACCCACAGATTAAGATTGGTTAAGCAGACGACAATCTCCTAGGACGACGTGTGAGGTGCCATAAAAAAAATTGAGGAACTGCACCACATTTACACTCTAGAGCGGAATCATCTATGAATCACTACCTGAACAGGTTTCCTTGCTTCGGCCAACCTGGGTCCAGAGTCTATTTAAAGCCTTCTAAGTTAGCTAAAGCAGTTGCTTTAACTAACCTGGTTGAGGCACACAAAAAAAAACCAACCTGCTTCTCAATAGCCTTGACATCAGTCCTGAACCCAGTGACAGTAGCATCCAACTCCGTCAGGTATTGTATCTTGTTACAAAGCTCGTCATATTTCTGGGAGATGTAGTCTCTTGCATTCTGAGAATCAACCAACTCCTTGTCGATCTTATTGATCACCTCGTACTTGAGCTCGTCGAATTTGGACTCCACACTCGGCCCAAATAAATGGGCACCCTTGATCGCCAGATCTTCCTCTTTCATTTTGTTGACAATAATTTTCGTGTGGCAAGCCATTTTTTTAATGTTTGGGAATGTTTACACGGAATAATTTGATGTTTTGGAAACTTAAGTGCATTTTTGTGTAATATAAAGTAGATTCCGAAAACTGCAGCTAAAAAAGATACTTTAAAAATTCTGAGTGACACTCGATGCAAAAATGGAAGCGTCAAAATCCCGTTGTTTTTTTCTGTTTGACAGTTTTTGGTGTTTGCGTCATGTAATTGTCTCAGGTGCCTGTATTTTTTGTTTTGGTATGTAATCTTTTTGACGACTTAATTTGAAAAGCCACATAAACTGTAAACTTGAAGTCAGAGACGGTTATTTTTATATTTTTTAGACTGGAAAGCCATCTCATTATTATCCATATGGGCTATAGGGTAAGTATAGTCATGTGGTGTCGATGAATGAGAAAAAAACGGCAGTTGGCTGTATGAACATAGAAAGTCGAAAGATGCGATGATGAAGATGTGTGAAAGAAAAAAAAAATATCCACCACACCCTGTCTCTGAAAACCAGCGCTGGGGCTCTGTCTCGGTAGGTTACCATTATGCTGAACGATAGCCGTTATGCATGGATGTTTAGCTCGAGTAGGAAATGTACGGACGAACAAGAAATAAAAGTAAATGTAGAATTTATGAAACATATATAATGTCTGTATACAGCACGATATATATATAAATATAGACACAGATGGAGTAAGGCAGAAGAAACACAATAGATAGGACGCGGTCACAAATCCACAATAACAATAAAATACGGAAATAAAATTAGCACATGTACAGTCACGAGCAAAAGTATGTATACACTCGGCTGTATTCAAAAGCGATTTACTCCTTTATTTTTTAATGAGATTTTATGTTGTTACGAACATAGCATTTTCGAATCCATAGGTTTATGTAATGTGTCATATTTCAACGATGCATTCGTTATTTAACGAAAAAATCGCAATTGACAGTTGCCAAGTGTTGACATATTGGTGCTCGTGACTGTATGTCTCGGCCATGACAGATAGTTGACCACTAAGAAGCGCTACTAGTGGCGTATTTCTGAACTAGTAGGAGTGAACCATACAGATGTGATGCATGTTTTTCTGCGTCAAGTTTACCGCAAATAAACGTATTTTCTTTCTTGTTTCTTTTCTTTCTTTCTATATCTAGTAATTAGTAATATGACATCTGAAAGAAGAAGGCAAGCCACTCATCCTTTAGACAAGGGATAGAGGTAACTATCATCATCCTAAAGACAAGGGCACGAGCCCTTATCTTTAGATGATGAAGGTTTGTCAATTTATTAAATAACAAATTATGATAAGACCTTAAAGATAATCACGGGTTAGTGAGTAAGAAGGCGATAAAGTAATCCAATGTTGTTGTTGTGTCCCTTGGATATTGACCCCTCCTCAAGTCCCCACGGTGTTACTGCATGAGTGTTTGATACTTTCCGATGCACTTCACCCTGGTGACCTGCTTACGACACAGGGGGAAGGACGCAATGATAAGATAAGGGAACGATTAGATAAAATTTACATTCAACTATTGCGAAAAGGGTAAGAAGTCAATACTAAAAGTGTTACGTAGGAAAACATTACGTTTGTTAGGACTGACATGCATTGGTTATAACAATAAGATAATTTCGGATCGTTTTTCTATCTAAAGAAAGAAACAAAAGAAAATGCATTTATTTGCGGCAAACATGACGCATGAAAAAAGGACATAAACACACAAAAAAAACAAGTTGGGGGTAAACATGTGTCACATTCACGCAAAACGGCCATCGCTCAGCTATCTGTTCGAAAGTACACTGCTTTAGGGATCTTTTGGCGTACGAATGACTAATGATGATATTTTTCCTTAAATGGGTCGTTGGGTCTTCGGTATTTTGTGTCACCATTCTCCTGGGATTTAATTGTAGGAGAATGATGACACGTTTCGGCAAAACCAAAATAACTTATTGGAAGTTTGTCCTTATTAAATATCGATAATACCGGTTTAATAATCCTTATTAAACCGGTATTATCGATATCGACAACATACAAAGTTCATCGACCCCTATCCACGGGGTCACCACACTATTACTAGTTAAGTACTGGATAAGATAAATAGATTGTGACTTCATTACGTACATATTATGTACAGAAACATCAATACCTCGCTGGAGGTACTAAACTGATGGACCCAGGTCAGGAAAGAGAAGCAGTGAAATATTTAATTGCTAGACTATATTTATAGCATAATCAACCTATATTGTTCCCACTGCTGGGACACAGGCCTCCTCTCTTCAAGAGGGAGTGGGCCGTAATTTACCAGACGGGCCCAGTGCGGGTTGGTAGATGTCACATGTCTTCGAATTTTTGGTCTAGGACATGCTGGTTTCCTCACGATGTTTTCCTTCACCGTTTTGAGAGCAGTGGTAATGAGATTATTTTACACAAAGAAAAGCGCCTGGCTGGGTTCGAACCCACGACCTACAACTCGTAAGTCGGCGCCGTTAGGACCCGGCCACCACTGATCCCAACTACTACTCATGTCGTACTATAATACTGCTCCCTAATTGCGTAACACGCTACCAATCACAATCTGAATCATTTTGAAGGATATTGCCAATCCATTGCTTCATATGTTCGAAAAATGTGTCTGCTCAAAAACGTAAATAACGCAATGAATGTTGTTGAACTGTCAAAGCCATTGCTGCTGACAGTATGTTACGTAATCACCCCGCTGGTTTGAAAATATTTGAAAATTTTAGTAGGAAATCCACATCTTTACGATCATCATATTCATCTTTCCGTCCCATTTATCCACATTCCCATTTAAAAGAATGTCCATGGAGTTTCTTGCCCGTTCTTCTTCTTAGAAACCTACTATGGAGAAGAGCAGAGTGCCTGTAAATGCTTTGAATTTTAGTTTGAGAAGATCCCAGAAACGCAATTACATGGATTTGATGAAGTCGTTGCTGCCGACGTTGCCCAGGCCTATGGGTAGCTATTAATGTAATTATGATAAGCAAACTTGAACCATACGCAATGATGATGACTGCCACTACGTCATTGAGAATCTTAGTGTGGATCATCTTCATCCAATGATACTAACCTAAATTCTAAAATTTAAACTATTTAAACTAGGTATTAAATTACATGACAAAAAAAAATTAATAATAATTAGATGCGCAAAACCGAACTGACGGCTTCCACGCAGTCATTCGCAAGAAAGCCGCGTCGCTGTTTTCAAGGTTGTGATCAAGTGGTAGAACAGCATTCTAAAAACTATAGCGGAAAGTATCGACTCTCCGATTATTAAAAGTTTTGTAAGAATGGACAATTACTACACATTAATTATTTGGGGATGTCCTTTTCACAATACTGTCTAGTCTGTGTATGTTCTTCTGTATTGTAGTTTAAGTACTAACATTAGTAATAAGTTATTTTATTGTTTACTAACACGCTGGATCATTGTTGTCCGAAAATAAAGAATATAATAATAATAATAATAAGGGCTGATTTAACAAAAGTCGTATTCTTTTATCCGTGGAATAAAATTGACGTCTGACAGTTCTAATATGGAAGAACAGTCAATAATTCAAATTTATTCTTCGGATAAAATTATCTGGCGTTGGAGAAATCAGCCCTAACTAAATAACTATACAAAACAAAAGAACACTTAGGCGTCGAAGTACTCGTCGCATCGCTGTCATCCGGTAACGTGCCCAGAAGACTAGCAGCATTACTACGTGGAATGGCAATGTTAGGACGACCCAGCCCTCTGGCCACTTCAAGTGTCAACCAGTCGGCGAGAAATTACTAAAGCGCCTGAAGCCACAAGCCTGACTCCCATTGTCCCACAGCCAGCAGACTACTCTCAACAGTATTACGTGGCGTATTTACCAGGGTATTCCGTACAATACTGCAGAGCGGCACGTGCAGTGGGACGTGGACGTCGTTATTGGGCACAACCGTATTGTAAATTCTCAAATTACTTTGAACCACCATCACCTCTCTGTGCCTCGGAAAGCACAGGATCTTTGACAGTCGTTACGGGTAGTCAGAAGCCCCGAAAGTCTGACAATCAGTCTTACCAAGGGGTATCGTATTACCCAGTAACTGCGCTGTGGAGGTCAGATTGGCAGTCGCTCGATGTAAAATACTGGTATTCAGGCAGCTAAATACCAGTATTTACCGGATGCAGATCCGGTTAGACTGTAAGCCGACCCCAACATAGTTGGAAAAGGCTAGGCAGGTTATGATGACTTTGAACCACTTGCGGCGTCAACAGTCTCTTCAGTGTCCGCACACTGATCCCTCGTGGCGCTACAAACATGAACCAACAGATTCCTATAACCAACATAGGTAATGAAAATTCCTCGTACAATTATCAACCACTTCACTTATCTGGCACTCCACTACCGCATAATCATTAGACTTATCATCGACACTTTCATAATTGTAATTTTCCTACACCTGAACAAAGTGACACATTTTTATATACGCATGCCACATACGCTACGAGCATAATGTATTATATTCCCAGTATAAGTCGACCTATTACCGTATGGAAAGCCAATAGGGCCTCTAGGGCCACTAGGGCCCATGGGCTGTGGGGTTATTACGTAAAAGTAGCAATGGCTTTTATTTTGACAGTTCAACAACATTCATTGCATTATTTACGTTGTTGAGCAGACAAATTTTTCGAACATAGGAAGCAATGTTTTAGCAATATCCTTCAAAAACATTCGGATGTGGATTGATCGAATGTTACGCAATTACGGTGCTGCTTATACTGGAAATACGTATAGCTTAAAGTATCGTTGTATTTACAGTGGTCTACACGTCGTCACCTTGAGCTGGTCTAGCGTAGTCATCATCTACCTGGCCTGTTCCCAAATATGTTGCGGTCCACTTCCAGTCTTACCAGGTGGAGCTGAATACCAGTATTTTACATGGAGCCACTACTTATCTGACCTCCCTCCACAACCCAGTTACTGCCTTACCCCTTAGTAAGACCCTGGTAGTACGGCTACGGTATTTCAATAGAATAAGAGGTCAGCTTACACTGGTTTTGTAACCACTGACGTATGAAATACTCTACGAGATACGAGACCGAATCACAATTCTTACTATGACATAATAAACGTGACTGAGATTTGAGACTGAATTTTACTGCTACTATCATATGTACTTGAAGTACGATTTGTTTTGCCACGTGATTCTAAATAGGTAGCACTCAACTGCGCGACGTGTATCGTTTACCCAGAAAACCAGGCTCTGTGAGACCACTCATTGCGGAATTCACTTAATGTTCCGATTAAGAACAAACTCATCACAAGCGTACGTGACTTCATTAAAATCCACCCCGATGACGGCCGTTTGAACACACAGTGCATTGGTTTACCCGGTGATCGCCGCCCAGTACATGTTGGCGAATACCTCCCCGCTAGCTCCAGAAAACCCTTCGATGTAGCATGGGAATTTGCAAAACAAAAAGAGTACAAGTTCTGTTGGACGGCAAACGGAAATATATTCTTACGGAAAATTTTAGTAGCAAAACCAATTCTTATTAGATCGGAACAAACTCTACGCAATCTACTATTGGATACGAACCAATGACTGTTTATTATATTAATTACTCTTTTGTAACTTTTTCACGTATAGTACATACATATCACTCACATATTTGTTATACCTATAAAGATAATACCTACACCCTACAATTATTAATAGTTTCCCTCAGTGTGCCCCATACCTTATACGCGAGTATAAGGTATGGGGCACACTGAGGTTTATAAAGTGTGTTCAACTGCAAAGTTGTACACGCTTTATAAACCTCAGTACGTAATACACATTATTATTATTACAACTTGTTTACACACCTTGCACTCAACTGATACCATAATTAATACACCACATCAATACCGCTTCCGAATATACTTAGCTTCTTTGTGTTGCAGCCAACATAACTCATCGAGACATTTAGCACAAGTTATTGACGAAATCGACAAATCGGCCTTTACAACTAGTCTAAAACTATATTCTGTAGATGAGTGTAGGTTGCAGCTAGGCAATACAGGATGTCAGTACTCGGTTGTAGTTCAAAATATACGCAGTATCAAAAAGAATTTTGATAATTTCGCTGTTCTCATGAGCCGGCTGCTTTTTGTGCCCGATATAATTATTCTAACAGAGTGTTGGCTTAACGACGGTCACGCCCATTTCGAAATTAATACCTAACTACGACTATCACTGTTCCAAAACTTACCTTAACCAAAACGATGGAATAGTTGTTTATACAACATCATCTCTCCAGGCTTCTGTCTTAGAACCATCCTGCAAAGACCCGAACTGTTTGGTGGCCAATGTCAGTAACGAACTATCTCTGATAGCCATATACAGGTCACCATGATTTTATAATATAAATAACTTCTGTGAATCCTTAACAGAACTGATGGAGACATGTACGGCAAACACCTGTGCTATTGTAGGGGATTTGAACATTCATATAAAAACGGGTGGCACTGACAGACACGTCTCTGACTCCTTAGACTTAACTGGTCACTATGGATTTTTTCCAGGACATACTTTTCCGACGCGTGGAGGCAACTGTTTGGATCATGTCATGATCAAAATGTAATGTAATTGTATGTGATACTGGCATAACAGATCATGAGACGGTTATCTTTGGCATTCACCGAGAATTAGCTAGGACCAGGGTAGAGAAACGACATATGCGAATCGACTACAAACATTTAAAAAAAGATATTGAAAAAGTAAACTGGGATTGGCTTCTTGAATATTCAGATGTTTCTAATGCATTCCAAAAAATTGTCGAAACACTTTCTAGTAAAATTAATCAGCACACCACTACTCGTGTATGTCGCAGCTCTGACGTCATTATCAAGCCATGGATTACTAAAAACCTTCTGAAGTGCATAAGATGACGTGACTGAATGCACACGAATGCGAAGATAGAGGAAAATCGCGTTAGCCCCGTCATTCAGCAAGAGTATAGGAAATATCGAAACTACTGCAATAATATACTATCAAATCTGAAACAAGATCATGACCGTAAACTACTAATGGAAACTAACGGCGACTGTAAAAAATTATGGTATGAAATTAAGAAAATCTGCAATATCAAAAATAAAAACCTGGAAAGTCTGAGCTAGTAACTGATTGTGATAACCCAGTCCCCACACTAAATAACATTAATAATTACTTCTTAACCTTGCAGCCAAAACTCTTAGACAACTTGAAATGACTGAAACTGAACTGAAATTGTTAGAGGCCAACAATGAGCAATATAGTACGCTACACACTAGTCCAAACTCTTTCTTTCTTGCTCCGACTGACGAAAAAGAGATATCTACAATTACTACTCATCTTAAAACTACGTCAGCATCGGGTTATGATAAGATTAATAACGCATTCCTTAAGCAGTGCGCACATGTTAGTGGGGCCGATTGCCTTCCTATGCAATCTAAGCTTAAGCACAGGTGTAGTACCGGTGTCGCGCGTCGACGCACGCCTTGCGTAGCGCCCCAACCTCCTGCGACCACCAGTACACCTGACGTCGGGCGCATCCTGGCCGGACTCGGGGCATTGCCACGTCACAGATCTCGGACATGGCCTCCCGGAACCACTCCACCTCATCGTCAATATCAGCAGGCCTGTCCGGTGAAAACACCCAGGCCTGCACGATCGAGGCTTCCAGGAGAAGCTCCCGGTCCAGCTGCTTCAGCGCCCACCGCGGACCACTCGGGGCCTGTTGGACCAGCGCACTAGAGGGCTGGGTGGAGACCTCAAACCGGATATACCGATGATCGGAGTAGGTCTCCACCTCCTCCATGACGCGCCAGTCAATGACACGCTGTGACAGAGCGGGGCTGGCGAACGAGATGTCCACCACCGACTCGCCCCGCATCCGCACACACGTAGGAACAGAACCCCGATTTAGGACGACCAGGCCTGTTTCCAGAGCCCAGTCCTCCACCATCCTGCCCCGCACATCCGTGCAACGGGAACCCCAGGCCAAATTCTTGGCGTTGAAGTCCCCGAGCACTAGCACGGAGAAGGCGTGGTTTCTGGCGACGACGACACTCAACTCTGTTAAAGAGTTCTGGAACTCGGCGAGAGTTCGGCTCGGAGAGAAGTATACTCCCACTACTACAATCTCTCCGAACCGTGCTGCTACGCACCCCTGTCCCCTCGTGACACCTTCGAGGGACGGGGTACCGGCGGCGGCCGACGAAATTATGGCCACTGAGCCGTTTAGGTCCTCCACCCAGTCATCCCTGGGCGGGACAAAGTACGGCTCAGCGACCACGGCGACGTTAATCGACCACTGCGCCATGCTCTGGAGCAACAGGTCCTGAGCGCAGGCGCAGTGGTTGATGTTCGCCTGGAGAAGGCGTAGTGGAGGAGTTATTACTCCTCCATTTCAGCCCCCTCCCGGGCCCTATCGGCAGTGGTGGCGGCGGTGGCGGCGGCGGCGGCGGCGGCGGCGGCGGCGGTGGTGGCGGCGGCGGCGGCGGCGGCGGCGGTGGCGGTGGCGGCGACAGTGGCGGCGACGGTGGTGGTGGCGACGACGGCGGAGGGCCTGCCCTTCCTCCTGGCTTCGGCGGGTGGAGCGCAGGACTTGCTCCCCGCCCGGTGATCGGCCGGCTTGCCAGCAGCCGCACATACGACGCAGTGCGGCGCGGCGTTGCACGAGCCGGCCGTATGTCCGGGCTTGCCGCAGCGGAAGCACAGAGTGCTGCGGTCCTCTAAGGTGCACTGGACGCCCACGTGGTGCCCCACGAGGCATCGATAGCACCTTAGAGGTCTGGGCTCCATCAGCTTGACCTGCGCTGACACCCAGCCCACCAGGAGCCTTCCACCCTCCACAATTTTCCTCGCCGCCGTCACGGGACAGCTTACCGTTATGGTTCGCATACCCGTGAAGTCAGGACGTAGGGTGCCCGCCTTCACCTGGTCGGCCAGACACCCGCCCGTCCTGACGACGGCGGCTACCACCTCTGCCCCCGTCACCGAGTCATCCAGGCCCACAATGCGGATATCCGCGCACTTGACGGGCCTGGAGACTCGAGCCTCGTCCGCATTGAGGGACGCCCTTAGCTTTTCAGCCAGGGCGTCTGCGGTGGGGCCACTCGTCGCACCGGGGACCTCCAGCATGCGGGCACCAGTGGCGGTCACCCTATGCCGGAGGCCTCCGGTGATCCCCAGCTCCTGGAGATCCACTGTCGCTCTCGCTTTGGCGAGCACGTCGCCGTAGGTCACCCCCCTCTTGACCGCGTCCGGCTGTAGTGTGATGACTACAGCCGCGGTCTTGGGGGAGCGAAGCCTAGCCGCAACGGCTCGCTCCTTGCGGCGCCTCCTCTGCGCCTTTTTTCTGGCCGCCTTGGCCGCCTTCTTTTTCTCCCCGACCACCTGCCACTCGGTGTTGGTCGTGGGAGATTTGTTCTGGGGAGGCGTAGGCTCTGGGGCCTTCCCCTCCCCAGCCGTTCTGCCCTTTTTCCGGGCTGGCACCGCGGGTTTGGCGGCAGGCGCCGATTTCGCCGGCGCCGAGGCTCCACCAGCCGACGTCGGTTTCGCCGGCGCCGGGGCTCCTCTTGACGACGCCGGTTTGGCCGGCGCCTGGGCCCGGCCAGACGGCCCGGGTTTAGGGGCGGCAGCGGCCGCGTACGAGGCCGCCTTAGGCCCTGGGGCCGTCCTACCCGCCAAGGGAGGGCGCAGAACGATACCCTCCAGGACGGCGAACCGCGCCTGGAAGGTCGCCAGCTCCTGCCGAACCAGGTTCAGGACCTGGTTCTCCACCGGCACGGGCTGGCTTGGTGGTGGGATTGTCTGCGCTCTGGCGGCCGCTCGCATCCCGGCCAGGTCCGCTCGGAGCTCCTCATTCTCCTTTCGGAGGAGCTCCATGGCAGCCGTCAAGCGGGCCACCTCCGCCCGCATATCGGACGTTACGTCCGGCGGGGGCCCGATGTGGATGGCTTCCGCCGCCGCCATGATGGAGGCCTTGGCCGAGACTATGGCCCTGTTTTTAGAAGTCTGTAACTTCTTCAGGGCCACATCCCGGATCGCGGCCTCCACGACCGCCGCAAACCTCTCTTTGCGGTCCGCATCAGGGCCGCCTACCTCAGCCGCCTCGTCGCTTGAGGTCTCTGATGCGGACACGCGACCAGAACCCCCCTCCTTTGCGGGCTCCTCCGCTTTTTCTGCGGCCTCCCGAGCAGTGAGCCCCCTCCCTGCGCCTCGCTCTCGGGCTCCTCCCCGCCTGCTGGTGGGGATTTTTCTGGCCGAAGCCAGCTCCCCGTCAGAGGACGACCCCTGGCCGTCCACTGACCTTGGCCGCTTGCTATGGGCCTTTCTTTTAGCAGCGGCCGTCTTCTGGTCACGGCGAGGGCTCACTGAGCCTCCCGTGCTCGCTCCTCCCGATGCAGCATCGGACTCCGACACCGCATCACTCCTCCTTTCGTCTGTTGGGTTTTGGGTTTTTTTTAAAAATTTATCCATTTTGTTCCCACGAGTATAAAACTTTAGGTACCTGCTCAAATTATGTGGTTCGCACTAGTGACTAAATCAAGCTACCCATTAGCCAAGCTTACTACCTCCCTCACGGTGCGCCGCCGCTTGGAGGTTTGGGGAATTTTTTATAGAGGTTAATCTTCCTCGCGGTCCGGGCGGTTAAGCCAAGACCCTCGACCCCCGTCAAAAGTCAGAGACATGACCTTGACAATCTTCGGGGCTACGATATTAACGGTGGCAGGAGAGGGGGTTATCCCCTCCTGCCTGCCCGGCGGCAGGGTAAGTGCACACCAGGCCCGCTCTTACTCCACACAGTAGCCGCTCTGCTCCTCATAGCGGCTTGTGTGGAGCGTTCCTCTTGGCAGAACATTAGCATGCGGGCAGCGATATCTCATTGGGAAAAAATCCCACTGAGAAATAGCTGCCCGCACCCCAGGATGCACCGGCCCGAAAACTGGTCTTCCCCCCGGACGTATCCAGAAGGGAACTCCAGTCCCCAGGCACACGTGGAGGTTTTCTGCCCTGGCACCCCTTTGAAGAGACTTTAGATGTTTTTATTTTTAGGGTGACATTATTTTGGTAGCCTAGTTCGTGTTATGTGACCTAAGCTTATAGCTTGGGTGGGGTGGTCGTGGCGGTGTCACTCGACATCGCCAACGCGTTCAACACCCTGCCCTGGAGCTGCATAGGGGAGGCACTCCGGTATCACCGGGTGCCGACTTACCTCCGTCGAATAGTCGGGGCGTATTTGACGGACAGAGCCGTCATCTACCCCGGTCGCGACGGGAATTGGAACCGGCGAGAGATGTCGTGCGGTGTCCCGCAGGGATCGGTTCTGGGGCCGCTCCTGTGGGACATCGGTTACGACTGGGTGCTGCGGGCCGACCTCCCTGATGGCGTCAGCGTAGTTTGCTACGCTGACGACACGCTGGTCCTGGCGCAGGGGAGGTCGCATCAGGCGGCGGCCGACGCGATGACACGCGGGGTTGCGATAGTCGTGGAAAGGATCCGGCAGTTGGGTCTCGAGGTGGCATTGCACAAGTCCGAGGCCATGTCCTTTCATGGGCCCCGGTACGGGCCACCTTCGGGATCCCAACTGATGGTAGGAGGGGTTCACATCGGCGTCGAGACAACGATGAGATACCTGGGTCTCGTCCTCGACAGCCGGTGGAACTTCGTCGAGCATTTCCGACGTTTGGCCCCCAAACTGGAACGGGCCGGGGCCGCCTTAAAGCGGCTCCTGCCCAACCTTAGGGGGCCAAACGCCTCCTGCCGGAGGCTTTACGCGGGGGTCGTGCGGTCCATGGCCCTTTATGGGGCCCCGGTATGGGCGCGTTCACTGCGGCTTCGAGCCGCACACTACCTGAACGCGCCCCAAAAGGTGGTAGCCATAAGGCTTATCCGGGGATACCGCACGATCTCGGGCGAGGCAGCAAGCCTCCTTGCCGGACTGCCACCATGGGATCTGGAGGCGATAGTCCTCGCGCGCCTGTATGACTGGCGCGCGGAGGCACTACGTCGGGGGGAAACTCTGCACCCGCGGCAAATCGCTGCGGAGCGGACGGACCTCCGGCGCGGTCTCATGGTGGAATGGAAGGCGCGACTATCGCAACCCAGCGCAGGGCACGCCACGATAGCGGCGGTAAGACCCCTCTTTGAGGAGTGGCTAGGGAGGCGTCACGGCGCTCTCACCTACCGCCTGACGCAGGTCCTCTCCGGACACGGATGTTTCGGGAGGTTCCTGCACATAATCAGGCGGGAGGAGACGCCCGGGTGTCATCACTGCGAGGATCGCCCAGAGGACACGGTGGAGCACACGGTGGAGGTCTGCCCCGCTTGGGCAGAGCACCGCCGTGTCCTCGTAGAGGCGATCGGCCTCTCGCGCCCGGCCCTGGTGCAAGCCATGGTCCGGGGCGAGAGGGAGTGGGAGGCGGTCATCTCCTTCTGCGAAGCAGTCATGCTAGCGAAGGAGGTGGCGGGATGGGCGAGGGAAAGATCCTCACGCCTCAGCCGCCGAGGGAGACGCTCCGGGCGTCGGGAGCCGCATGACGACTCCCGGCCACCGTAGGCGCGGGCCTGCGGGCGGAGAGCAATGGGTAGCTCTCCGTCCGATCAGGACCAGGCCCGTGCCGGACGGCGTGTATGTGTTCCACGCGCGCCTCAAAGAGATGTCAGCGTAGTTGACGGGGCCCGACAGGGCCGAAGCCTGCCGGGGTAGCGGGATCGTCCGAAAGGGTTACCGCTGCCCTGGTACGTAAAGGGCTAAGGAAGGAACACGGGTGGGTTTTAGTCAGTAAGAGTCTGACACTCCCTTCTGCTCCACCCAGAGCGGGAGGAGTCATTTGATGATTTCCCATCCTGAAAAAAAAAAAAAAAAAAAAAAAAAGCACAGGTGTAGTACCCGACTGCATAAAAATTGCAAATATTTGTCCATTATTCAAAAGTGGAGATCCAAAAACTCCCGCAAACTATCGCCCAATTTCTCTGCTGACAGCTCTCTCAAAAATCCTTCAGAAAGTTGTCAACAAGAGACTACTGGCTGGCATACTTAGAGAAAAATAAGTTACTATCGGATAATCAGTTTGGCTTTCGGGTTGACAGGTCCACGGAAGATGCAGTAACTATGCAAAAATCTTCAATACTATATCCAGAAAAATCCTTATTAAGAAAATTTCACTTCTAGGAATTCGTGGCGTTGCTTTGGACTGGTTTACCTCATACCTTTGTGATAGAACGCAAAGAGTTGTGTGGGGGAACATTGTAATGACTCAACCACCGTACATGTTGGTGTTCCCCAGGGAAGCGTGCTGGGTCCCACCCTTTTTATTATTTACATAAATGGATTATGCAGCATGGACCTTCCACAGGCAAAAATTTTCACCTAAGCTGATGACACCGCCATAGTTTTTTTATGGGAAAACATGGGATGAAGTGCAACGCGCGATTAAAGACGGGGTTAAGGCTGTTGCGAACTGGTTCCAATATAATCTTTTGACGTTGAACATTGAAAAAACCAAGGCAATCAACTTAGCTATTTCCGAACGTTCATCACCTAAGTTAGTATCTTGCTTACGGCTGCACTCTTCCATTAGTTCCGACCAGTGTTCTTGTCCTAACATTGAACAAACTGACTCTATTAAATACCTAAGAGTCATTGTAGACAACAGATTGACGTGGTCCGCACACTAGTGCGCTTTAAAGGGCAAGATTAGAACGATGTTGCGTATATTTAAACAACTAGGCAAGATTGCTAATGATTCTGTCCTGAAGATGATTTACTTCTCGCTTTGTCAATCCATTCTCAATTACTTCATAGTGGCGTGGGGCGGTGCGGGCAAGACCTCGCTAATTAAAGTAGAATGAGCTCAACGTGCTCTACTAAAAGTTCCCTATAGAGGACCGTACCGGTACCCCACGAATATAAACTCTATACTGAAGTGGGAGTACTAAGGGTCAGACAGCTTTACATACTGTCTATCACCTTACGATTTCATAAAACTGCCTTGAGCACTTGTGTCATCTCAAGTCGAAGGGTAAATTGGGATAAAATCCGATGTCGTAAAACCATCGGCAGAAGGTCTTACGGCTTTATGGGACCTCACATATACATATACAAAACTCAATAATCTACACAGAATACTAAAACTAACACAAAAAAAAATGTAGGGTGACGGTAACAAATTGGCTTCTAACACTGGACTACGATATGACAAAAAGTCTCGTAGTATAAGTAAAACTTACACAGATTGACAATTCACTAATACATAAGTGCACTCGCTTACATACGTACCTATAGCATAAAGACACTCTATTACAACACTAACACCACTGACACAAATTACACCTCCATGTATACATAACTCCTTATATGCCTATTTTAAGTTTAAAAATGTATCATATCACATAAACTTGTTAACGGAACAAAGGAGCCTGGATCTCACAACACAGGGAATCCTAGTGTGAGGTCTAGGAATTCAATCCACTCTTATGTAAACTTAGCTAAATAAATGTATTATTTTATTATATTTTTAAACATTTTTTTAAATATAAAAATTAGGCATGACAAAAAAAACATTTAAAAATATATAAAAAATAGTGATCCACCGATGTCGGGAGCAGGGTCCAAGCTACCGGTGGTTAGGGCTCCAGAGACAGGAACCTCCTCAAAATGCGAGCCGTATCGAGGAGTACTGCCTTTTGAATCAGGTCCTTGATCCAACCGCCTAACGAGAGCCTCGATAGATGTTGATCGAGGCTTTACGCCATCAGACCATTGGCTGATACGACAATCGGCCCAATGACAGCAGAGCTCACATTCCACATGTCAACAACCTTAGCTTTCACGAGGTTCCCGTCATGTGGAATGGTAATATCGACAATCATTGTGCGGCGCGCTAATCGATCTATCACCACTATATCAGGCTTATTGGCGACAATAGTCCTGTCAGTAATGATAGACCGATCCCGGTACAACGTGACATGGTCATTTTCAAGAACTGGGTCGGGCACATACTTGTAATACGAATAATCGATAAGTTTATATTTCAAAGCAAGTTGCTGGTGAATAATCCTAGCTACTTGGTTATGCCTGTGCAGGTACTCGCTGTTAGCCAGACGAGAACAACCAGAGATAATATGTCTGATGGACTCACTCGGACGGTGGCATGCCCGACACACGTCAACCATGCCGTCCTTCATAGTATGTCTCCGGTAGGTATTCGTCAAGACAACTTCGTCCATAATTGCACATACGAAACCTTTTGTTTCTCCGAAAAGGTCCCCAAAACGTAGCCAGGATACGGACGCTAAGAAGTCTACACCGGGCTCATGAAGAGCCCGATATAAGCGCCCGTGAAACTCCTTGCTTTGCCATACCTCCTTGCGGTCATCGGTAGTAAGTATTACGGGTTTGCGCCAGTTCTCTTTAGCCATGGAGAGCGGCGTGAGCCCCTTGTCCACTGCAACCACATCACGGTACATACCCACTTCGGCTTTTAAAAAATATTCTTTGAGATTGCACACCTCTCGGTTGTGGAGGGTCTTCGCGTTTAAAAAGCCTGGACCCTCCGCATTTCCGCGGGATGTGCAATCGCATCACTGGTGATCGTGGGTGATGCGGTTTGCGGTCAGTAGTGTACGGACCCTTCTATCCAGGGCATCGAGTTCGGTCTGAGTCTATTTGAGTATGCCGAAAGAGTAAATCAAAACCGGCATGACCCAACTGTAGAAGGCGCGCACCTTGTTTCCGCCTGAAAGAAGGCTAGTTAACACCTTCTTCAAGCGACCAAAGAAGCGCTCCCTCAACGCTTGCTTCATGTCAGCAACGTTGATGCCTAACGCTTCCGACATACCCAAGTACTAATGGATTTCGGATGAGGAGAGGGATCTATGGTGTATTAATTACACCATAGGTTGCATGCATTTCATTTTTTGATTAATAGTTGTCCCGTCAGGGGACCGCTCTCATTATTAGCCAAACGTTCTGTTAAAGTTTCAAATAGTAGCGGTCCCCCGACAGGACAATATTTAATCAAAAATTTCATACGTACTTACGTAGGGTCATGATTTCAAGGTTATTTTTTTCTTTTTACAGGATTTTACGTTGTCGGGGGTTTTTTTAAATTTTTTATTTCATGCTTTTTGTAGGGACTCCTTGTTATTTCATTTCTTTTATTTTCTTGTGTTTTAAGATTCAGGTAATTTGGTATTTAATCAGGTTTTTTGTAATTCGCCATTTTGTGGTAGTGGCCACCTTGGATTTGAAATTTGTCATAGTGTATAGTATTCTACTAGTCAAGCCCTTTCATTTGATACCCATATAGAGGGAGTTATGAAAAAAGAAATGTAATTCGCCATTTTGTGGTGGCGGCCATCTTGGATTTGAAATTTATCATAGTGTATAGTATTCTACTAGTCAAGCCCTTTCATTTGATACCCATATTGAGGGAGTTGTGAAAAAATATGTTATCCGCCATTTTGTGGCGGCGGCCTTCTTGGTCCGATTTTCATCAAACATAGCTAAGAACACACCCGACAAATTCACCTTTCAAACAAAAACAAACAAAATTAAAATCGGTTCATCCGTTCGGGAGCTACGATGCCACAGACAGACATACACACACACACACACACACACACACCCTCACACACACAGACATGTTAAACTTATAACACCCCGTCGTTTTTGCGTCGGGGGTTAATGACACTGAAGTGCTTTCTAAATTAAAATATCAATTAAGAAAACGGGCATTAAAATGTATTGAACAAGGTGGTGGACATTTTGAAAGTGTATTAAAAATACAACGTCGTATGAGTGTTTAGGCAATTAGTAAGAAAAGTATTAGATTTTTTAAATTATTGTAAATAACTTGATGCACATTGTAGCGGTATCTACAACGCCACATGCGAGCAACGCCTCATACTGACGTTCATTATTATTTACATTAGCATAACATTTTGTAACAAATATTGCCTAAGTATTGGAATTGTATCATAATCAATAAACAAAATTATTCAGAGTCGACAGTCCAAAGCCTGAAAAGTGTTATGGAAAGATGCAATCAAATGTTTACTAGACATAAATAAACAACTTGATGCTCAGAGTTCGGACATCGGTTATGTTCATATCTCTTTAACTAATAAACTCCCAGTCACATATCACGTAACATCTTTCACCGGTCCGTGTGTGTTGTTGACCCTGCTCACAAAAAAACGTAAAGAATCGTGTATGTCGGCTTTTTTCGGCACTAATACCTACAGTTGGGTCGAGCGGCGTTAACTCGTCTCGAACGCGAGCGAATACCTACTAGGCTAGCAAGACTCTCTTATATACGTGTGCGACTGTGTGCGTTCGTGGATTTGTACTATGACCACAACATTCTTCCGGAATTAGTATAACTAATTTAATAAATAAAATCAATCAATCAATTATACATGTTTAACAAAAAATTCAGTTTATGTATTATGATGTAGGTATGTATTGTGATTATAACATAATATACTAATTGGGGTGTTTGAGGGTGTGCGTTAATTGCGTTACATGTTGTATACGTGAAACCATATCAGGCAAAACCAAAATTATTAAAACATACCTAATTTTAAATAAATACAATGAACAACATAGACTTGCATCAAAAACTGGCACAAGCGTCAACTATTGATGCCACCCCGCCGCGGTCCAATCATGTTGAAGAAAATGATGATAGGGTTGACACAGTAAGTAGCCAGTGCAACGTCCGACTGAGAAGCGCACTGGAGGATGCGTTTCGCGACTATAGGTCCACTCCAACCGAACTTAGACTCCGAATACCACGGCTACCTATGCACAAAAAAAAATAGGGCGCTGGTGTGTGCCTTGGACTCGTAGCTCAAGAATTTCTTCGAGAGCAGCGAGGATCTCGTTGATACACACTCGATATTACGCGGCTATTGCGCGGCTGTGGCGGCTTGTCGTTTAGCTAACGTCAAGTTTCCAAATTGTGACGGAGCTACTCGACCAAAACCAGTCGTGCCAGCCTGGCAGTACAGGATCGAGCGTCGTATCGATGGGGCCAAGGTACTCATCGGTAAACTACACAGCTTCAGGGAGAGCAATACACGACCACGAGTGATGCGCTTTGTAAGACAGGCATTTTCGGGGACTGGAATCAGCCCTCGGGAATACATGTCCAAAGTCACAGAGCGCATCGAGTTTCTGAAGCAGAAAGTTTTTGCATGGGCGAACCGTATTCGGCGGTATACCGGTGGGATCAACCCACCGCTATACCGCCGAATACGGCTCGCCCATGTACCGTACCCATACGGTACACGCAGAATCGCATGTTCCAGAGCGATGAGAGGTGGGTATATAGAGCTTGGGAGCGACCTGAACAAAACGTGACGGACGTGTGCCGCCCGGATGATGCCACCACGAATGCATTCTGGCGCAGCATCTGGTCGGTGCCCGTCTGTCACGCTGAGGGTGGCCGAATGCAGGATATCGAACGAGATTGTGGAACTATACCAGAAATGGAACCAGTCGTAATTAAGCCATTAGACGTAACCAGAGCAGTCCGTCCGTTACCGAATTGGGAATCACTGGGACCTGACGGACTGCATAACTTTTGGTTAAAATGGCTAATTAGTTCACATAGTTCTTTGGCATCTCAATTCCAGTCATTCTTAGAGTCTGGGTCGCAACCGCAGTTTCTAACAACAGGCTTTACCCACCTGCTCCATAAGTCGCGGAACCCAAGAATTATAGACCGACCACATGTTTGTCGACGGTTTATAAACTTCTTACATCCATTTTGAGACCAAAAGTCTTTCTGACAGTGTCAGATAGTGATGCGGCTCAAATTTATTTAACTCGTACCTCAAGTAAATAAAATAAAGACTTGAATCCATTTTCTCTCTCTAGGTGCCCCTTGATGTAGCCGCGATTAGATAAATATCACCAACACTGCCACACCTTATAATATTAAATTAACTGTCATACTTTATTCTATAATTCAATACGAAGGTAGTTAATAAACCAGAAAATAGATATATTTCGTGTAATAAACCGACAAAATACATATTCTGTGGCTTAGTGCTGTCAGTTGGTTAATCACGTGGAATTTGGCATTAAAATCGTCATCGTATCGTTATTGATTATTTATCAGATTGATAGTGGAATGTGATTAGGAGAAGGCGCTCTCTAAAAGCCGAACAGGGCCGATCTAAGCAGAATGTCACTGACTGAAACCTCAACTACCAACATTTAATGGTTGCTGTATTTTGGAGCTTGCTATAATTATTTTCTTTAAGTTTTTTTGTATGCGTTTCAAACGTACGACGCTGCTGGCATCTTCGTTATCGAATGACATAATCCAGACAATCGAATGCCTGAATGTTAATGAATGACCGAGTAACATCACTAGAGTCAAACTGACAAGCAAAAAAATAACCTTGAAATTATGACCCTACGTAAGTACGTATGAAATTTTTTGATTAAATTTTGTCCCGTCGGGGGACCGCTCTCATTATTAGCCAAACGTTCTGTTAAAGTTTAAAATAGTAGCGGTCCCCCGACAGGACAATATTTAATCAAAAAATTTCATACGTACTTACGTAGGGTCATAATTTCAAGGTTATTTTTTTCTTTTTATAGGGTTTCACGTTGTCGGGGGTTTTTCAATTTTTAATTTAATTTTTTATTTCATGCTTTTTGTAGGGACTCCTTGTCATTTCATTTCTTTAATTTTCTTGTGTTTTAAGATTCAGGTAATTTGGTATCTAATCACGTTTTTTGTAATTCGCCATTTTCTGGTAGTGGCCATCTTGGATTTGAAATTTTTCATAGTGTATAGTATTTTACTGGTCAAGCCCTTTCATTTGATACCCATATAGAGGGAATTGTGAAAAAAAAAATGTAATTCGCCATTTTGTGGTGGCGGCCATCTTGGATTTGAAATTTATCATAGTGTATAGTATTCTACTAGTCAAGCCCTTTCATTTCATACCCATATTGAGGGAGTTGTGAAAAAATATGTAATCCGCCATTTTGTGGCGGCGGCCATCTTGGACCGATTTTCATCAAACATAGCTAAGAACACTCCCGACAAATTCACCTTTCAAACAAAAAATACAAAATTAAAATCGGTTCATCCGTTCGGGAGCTACGATGCCACAGACAGACATACACACACACACACACACACAGAGAGAGAGAGAGAGAGAGAGAGACGTCAAACTTATAACACCCCGTCGTTTTTGCGTCGGGGGTTAAAAACTACAATCCGTTTCATGTTGATTTTTAAACCACTAGAGCAAGCAAACTTAAAAAGGGGATTATTAAACACAGGATAACCTGCTGCAGCGTCAATCGTGCATTTTTACTTAATGAAACAGATTCGGTTATCATCTCGAATTTTATTTAGGTTTATATTATGTTTTATTTTCTTAAAATCATTATAAACGGTTCAATACAAGCATTTATGACATTGACGACCTTATCTGGAATTGAATCAATTGAGAGCTTTATCAAAACATTTTCTTTTTATTACGATTTTGTGATTCCGGTAAGACTTTATTGAAAAAATCAACCATATTAAATGATAAATCGGTTACATTTTTTAAGTATAATACGATTAATAGACGTTACAAGACAGTGGGCCCAAAAAAAGACTATCTCCTTTCATCCTAACGGTTCGCGTTCGCATCCGTTAAGCCTTTACGGCGTGAGAAGGTATTAGACGGAGAGACAGTTACTGTCATATTTATATTATTGCAAGTATGGATGTTGAGGCTCTTCAAAATGACGAAGTTCTGAGGTATCAAACATAAAAATATACAACCGAATTAAGAACCTCCTCCTTTTTTTAAGTCGGGTAAAAATCGGTTAGCAGCATTCAAAATTCTTTTTTTATTGTCAATGCCATCTCGCAGGTCAACCTAGGTTGTCTGGGAGGTTGTCAGCTGCTTATCCGGTCTATCCTGTGAATGCCTTAATAAAATAAGACCTCCAGCCAGGGCATTAAACTTATAAATTAAGCGACTACACGCTAAGGGCACCCCCTGTGGGGTACAAATTGAGAATCTTCTAGAAGAGAACTGAATATATTTCACTTTATTTTCAAATGCCGCTGTTTACATGAAACCTTAGGTAATATTTAGGTATGTAAATAAAATATTGACTTAGGTATGCATGAATGGCACAGAGTACCTACCAAGTTCAACGACCAGAACTAAATAAAGTACCTCTCCTCTTCTCGAAGATATAATAAAAAGTATTAATATATATATATTTTTAATTCTTTATTTTAAGGGACTTTTGAACACAGTTCACGTCAGTCCCATCATAAACGAATCTAAAGTTACGTAACAGAAACTACTAATTAATAAATCATTTTAGCCTCACGGGACATAGGCTGGGCCAGAAAATGATTAAATATGCCTAAATCTAACCTATTTATTTTTAATTCTCTAATAATTCTATTTCTCTCAGATTCATTCAAGTATTAATATGTAGTTAAACATTTGTAGACTGCGGGCTGATTGTTCAATCGACAGATAATTTTTATTCGTGGAATAAAATTGACGTCTGACAGATTTTGTATGGAAGAACTGTTGCGACACGAGGGTATTAACTATGGGAAAAAAATGTCGCGTTCGTCAACACTATTAACCAGTAGAACGCATCATTCTCAGTAGTTAATAGTGTTAACCACGGAGTATTAACCAGCGGGAATGACTCTTAAAAATTCAAAATTATTTCTCGGCTATAATTCGCCTTGCTAAAACTAACAAAAGTTTTCTCGACATTGCTATATCAATATATAATTTCGGATGGAGATGTGAAAAGTGAATAAACAGGTAGCAACGATGTTATTTTTATGACTCATAAACAGTTGCTAGCAACAGCAGAGGGGCACGGGTCGGTGGATGTGTGACCATCTTTAGATACCAAGACCCCTCCGTGCCTCGAAAAGCACGCTAAGCCGTTGGTCCCGCCTGTTATTCGTAGATCTTTGACAACCAGTATTACCCAGTAACTAGGTTGTGGAGATCAGATAGACAGTAGCTCTATGTAAAATACTGGTATATATATTCAGCTGCATCCGGTCAGAATTGTTTTTAAAGTTTTGTAAAAAAGAATCCTTTTTTCTAGTTCCAATATGTGACCATCACAAAACAGTCCAGCACATCCACTGTTATACACGAACCTCCTGAAAGACTTCGTTACTATTAGGAAATACTTTACGAACCGTCATCAATACTGTAACGTTCAACCACTTATTGCAAGTCCAAGAGGAGTTTAAGCATTCCTAAACGATCACGGTGTGATTTGATGTTCATATGCATCACCCAAGGTCGCTAGGAATAACACAGGTGCTTCGGCATTCACGTGCCGTATCGTTTTTCTAAAGAAACCCGGCGACATTTATCATTTGCTCAAGGAGTATGCTATTGACTGCTTGCTTGATAAAATGCACTTCATTATTAGGGTTCTGCGTTAAGAATTTAGGAATTATATTGTAAGGTCCTTGATCGATATAATTTGTAAATATATACATAGATGAGAGCTGTGGTGACCCAGTAGTAATTGCCCGGACTTACGAGTTTGTAGGTCGTGGGTTCGAACCGAGGCAGGCACTTTACTTTGTAAGTAATTTCAACACCACTGCTCTCAAAACGGTGAAGAAAAACATAGTGAGTTAATCGGCATATCCTAGAACGAAAAATTCGAAGACATGTGTCATCTACCAACCCGCACTGTGCACGCGTGGTTGATTACGGACCATTCCCTCTCATCGAGAGAACGTCTGGGTCCCAGCAGTGAGAACATTATAGGCTGATTATGTATGTATGTAGATACGTTTTATATTGTCAGCACGAGCTAGGCAGAACCAATCCCTATAAATTGACAGTGACTACGAGCCTTACATGAGCAACTACAACGTAGTTCCACTACAAGCGGGATAATTGCGTACAGTAGCAATGGCTTTCATTTTGACAGTTCAACAACATTCATGGCGTTATTTACGTCATCAAAAATTTATAAGCGATATATGCGAGTCATACTACTGTCCTTCGTATTTATCAACATCATCACCTACCTCGCATAAGCTACTTTTCCCAACTATGTTGGGGTCGGCTTCCAGTCTTACCGGATGCAGCTGAATACCAGTATTTTAAATGGAGCGACTGCCTATCTGATCTCCAATAACCAGTCACTGGGTAATACTATATCCCTTTATAAGACTGGTTGTCAGACTTTCGAGCTTCTGACGACACGTAACGACTGTCAAAGATCCACGAATAATAGGCGGGACAAACGGCTTAACATGCCATCCGAGACACGGAGGGGTCTTCATATGTAAAGATGGTCACCCATCCACGAACCAACCGCGGCAAGCGTAGCTTAGCTTGATCGATCGACCCATGCGGCTGTTATTACTTAGCCATAAGCCCCTCTTTCGTATTTATCAAAAGTATACTACTACTATAAATAAATTCTCTACAGAACCCCTGAACAGAATCCTGACTCACGCCTGGTGTTACACCCTTCATATCAATATTTAGTTGTATATTACTGAATTTGGGTCTAGTTGTGCTTGGTGCGTTTCTGTGGTCGGTACACTCCTCATTAATAATCAGTAAGTACTTACTTATCTCTTTTATAGTTTTATTAAGGGTAAATAAAAATGTAATTTTATCGATTTATGAATCAATCCAAGTGTCGAATTATAAATGAACAAACACTTTTCATTTCTTTTTTCATTTTTATTAGCTGCGTTTTATCAATTCACACGCAGTCTACCTTATAAGTTAATTAAGTTTATTGTGAAAAGTGTTTGCAAAGTTTAAAACCTGGATTGTCAATCTTAAAGGTACTTACAATTTTAGACATAAATATCTTGATATAAGATAAATTGAATTGACTTTTTGTAAAAATAATATGCATCATGTCCTAACTACGAGAGCCGGGTGATCAGGGGACTTACCACCAGCTCTTATAATAGGGCAGAAGTTGAACTGCACCACTTTTTTGTACTTAGTCAGAACAAAAAAGCAGTGCAGTTCAACTTCTGCTCTGCTATAAGAGCTGGTGGTAAGCCCCCAGGACCCTCCTACCTCAGACACCTTTCTCTATTTAAGACTGTGCTTTATATTTAACTAATAATAGAATATTCCAAGATAATTAAAGATTTATGATTATGGTTATGTTCGAAACAAAACAGGTCAAAGGAAGAAACATTGACACGGGCACCTTTAACACAGGCGAAACAAATATTAATACAAGCTTATGACGCACGTGCACCGCGGTTGCTATTTTTTGCGATTGATGAGTAAAGTTTTCCAAACAAACTGTAACTCGGAACGCAAATCGTGGATCGTAGACCGCGGAACGCGGAACGCGTGACTCCAATATTAGGCAGTATGTGACGCAAAGCCGTTATGGTTGCAGGAAATAATCTCTGTTTACAATAAATCAGGTATTTCTGCTTGTCGGTTAAATTGGAGCGGTTCCAATATTTGAACGATGGTTCTGCGAGACATTTCGACAGGACGCTATAGATTTCCATTGTTTAAATAGTCGAGTTACCGTTCTGCATCCAATATACAAGGCTATTTTGGAAATAATTTGCGAAATAGAGAGAAACTGTAGTTTCAGTTTTAGATACTATTTTACTGAAAATATAAACGTGAACCTGGGATTAATGAGGGATGAAATAAAGTGTAGATTATTACTAGATTAGCCCGCGAGGAGGTTGGAATAAATAAACCTCATTGTAACAATACGCATATATGCCAACTTTCATGGTGACCGGTCGAACGGTGTTAGAGTTTATCCGTTTCCTAATAAATATATAAATAAAAAAGCCTTTTAATTCCTATAGCTGTTAAAATTACATTCTGATTGATTGTGTGTTACGCAATTAGGGTGCTGTATACCGACATCCATTTTTTTATACTTCCTCTTGACTGACAAATGACATTGGTGACATCAGTTACCCCACTTGTGTGAATGAGACAGTGTTTACAAAAATCCATAGGTAGAGGTATAGATTTTATTTGACAAACGATGTTCGCATTTAGTAGTTAAAATGAATTCAGGAGGGTCATTCTGAGCAGAATTTTTCCTAACTGCATCATAACTACATTTTCAAGTGGATCGGCATCCTCTTGACTAAACTTTTTAGTCATCTGCTACGTCACCGTTGAAAAGTAGGAGGATAGGAGTGGCCAGTTGTCTATCTATCCGGTTGCACATACTAGGCAGTATGTGCCGGTACTTACTTGTGAAACAATTTATTAATTACGAATATCTCATTCCGTAAATAAATAGCGACCTGTCCATGCTTCGCACGGCTAAACAACGAGATTTCTTGATAATAAATTTATTTATTTATATCATCCTTACAACTATCATTACAGGCCCTACCCTAATTAAAAATGATGTTAGTTTAATAACATAAACATTCGTGAATTAATTCTCTAAATGATGGTGAAACAACACGGCCAACAGTCGAACAATAATAAAAGTGCAACAGAGATTAGTAGGAAAATTCTTAAATTAGTTAATTATGGTTCTACAAAAGTACACTTTCAAAGCTCCTAGTTTAAGTTTAGTACGTACCAGCAACTCAATATATATTTTTTGCCTACCAAACCCGCACTGGGCCCGTGCACGAATTACAGCCCACTCCCTCTCACAGCGATGAGGCCCGAGTCCCGTTCCACCAGTAGGAACATGATAGGTTGATTATGTTTTTACTCGGTCTCAAAAAGATTTTCTGCCAAAAATGGGTAGGAATAGTTAGTAATATTAGTCAGTCAGCAGTTCTTCTAAAATCACTTTATCGACTCTCCAACATGAGTGTGCGCTGCATCAAAATACTCATACGTTTTATTGTTTATCTATCGCCGTTGGAGTCTGTCCGTTTATGATAGTGGCCGGATTACGCTATCATTTCGTCGCAAGCGCCGATGCGAACACTAGCGGTCCAAGCCATAAAAAAGTTATGTGCCTAAATGTTGTTTAGTTAATTTAAATTTGTGTAAACAGGATTTTGGTTAAAAAGTGAGTAGATTTTTTTTTTTGTTATTTTTCTCCGATTATTATTTTTACATTTTTTTTTAAGTTTAGGATGCAGGATTTGTTTTAAATTGCTAAATGGGCCTGCTCTTGACCTCGATCACGCCTGATGGACGGCGATGGAATGGGATTTTTTTAGTTATAATTAATTTTCCGTTCGCGTGGCACATTTAACTAAGTGTTTTAAATGTTTCCTTTCGCTATTAACACTTATATTGTTATTATTAAAATACAAAAGTCATCGTAAACACCATAATGGCAGAAACACTTGCACAAACCATAAACAAAAGACGAGATTTCCATTATAATTGCACAAAGCCGTAAATGAATAAAAACAGTTGTTAATATTACAATTTAAATAGAAAACATTTACAAGATTATTGGTAGCTAGTACAGAAACTGTTGTACCGAGGTTATTTTTGTTTTGACATTGCTGAAGAAGAGACGAAAATAGTCGTTGAATCGCAGTTAATGACAGCTTTTGATCCAAGATCACTAAACTACGTAAATTTGAGTTGATTCGAGCTGTGATTCACCAATACTAAACTACACTACTCTACTCTATCTCTCACCACGATACACTACATGCCAAAGAAAAAGCTTTTTGAAACAATTTATTAATTTATTCTTCAGAAAGCTTATATCTAGGTAAGTAATGTACAATTGGCGCTTACAGTTGCCATTTTTACAAGCTTCCACAAATTAAAACTAAACTATTTAAGAATCTGGGATTTTGAGGATCTGGTATTTTGAGAATTTGATATTTTGAAAATCTAGTATTTTGAGAATCTGATATTTTGAAAATCTGGTATTTTGAGAATCTGATATTCTGAGATGAAAGGGATTCAGCGGCGTACAACGTTGTAACTTTTCCGGTATGGAAAGCGCCTTCCCTGTTCTTCGTAATACTAATCAAAATTAGTCCAACAAAATTAATTCGGTAGCGCATTGAAATCACTACTGCGTAACACACTAACAATCTGAATCATTTTAAAAGATATTGCTAATTCATTGCTTCATATGTTCGAAAAATGTGTCTGCTCAACAACGTTAATAACGCAATGAATGTGGTTGAACCATCGATCACTAGTTCTTTATTAGTGATCGATGTGTTGAACTGTCAAAATGAAACCCATTGCTACGGATATTGTTTTACGCAATAACCCCGCTGTATCTGTATGTATAAACATAACTGGCGTACTGTGGGTGAACTAAAAGCAATGGTGAACCAGTGGTGACAACCGTGTCTTACGACTTGTAGGTCCTAGGTTCGAACCCTGACAGGCGCTTTACTTTGTGCAAATTCATCACCACTGCTCTTAAAACGGTGAAGGTCGTGATCGTGAGAAAACCGGCATGCCCTAGAACCAAAAATTCAAAGTAATGTGACATCCACCAACCCGCACTGGGCTCGCGTGGTGGATTGTTAGCCCACTCCCTCTCGAAGAGAGGAGGCCTGTGTCTCAGCAGTGGGAACATTATAGGCTGATTATGTATGTATGTATCTTCCTGCTCTTGTCTCATGTTGCTTGGGATCGGCACATGTTTTCTTCTTCCATTCAAATGAGAATATCACATTCATACATAATCACACGCCTTCTTCCCATGGGGAAAGGCAGAAACTACAGAACGCCACCTGATACAATCCTTACTCGTACTCCTTTTGCCTCGTTTACGGTTGAGAATATTAATATGTTACAAAAATCTATGTAAATATCTTGGGTCCTACACCTGGCTACGACTGCTACGGGCGCTCGGCGTAGGCAAGGGGTTACGAAAAAATCAGCATTATTTTTGTATAGTTCTATTTTTGCTTTAATTTTGGTTTAGATGGTTAGTTGATTCCTGTAAAGTGTATTATCGTGTTTTTTATGTCAAGGATTAACTCTACTGTCCTACTTTGCTAGACATAGACAAGACGTCCACTGCTGGACATAGGGCTCCCCCAAGCACCCCCACTTCGACCGGTTCTGTGCTTCTCGCATCCAACGGGTTCCTTCTGTATGCTTATAACATAATACAGATTACCAACCTTATAATACCTAATCTTGAGTGGCCTATTTTAAAATACGTAGTGTCTGAGTAGCATAGCACAGTTTTCTTAGCGATGCGTAGCCTTCGTAGTGCAGGGTAGCTTCCGTAGCGCAGCGTATAACCTCCAAAGCGCAGCGTAGCCACCGTAGCGCAGTGTAGCTTCCGTAGCGCAGCGTATAACCTCCAAAGCGCAGCGTAGCCGCCGTAACGCAGTGTAGCTTCCGTAGCGCACTTAATCTAATAAACAATTATTAAAATAACCGGCATCAATCGACTATCAGTCTCAATCTGAATCATTTTGAAGGATAGTGCTAATCCATTCCTTCATAAGTTCGAAAAATGTGTCTGTTAAACAATGTGAACAAAGCAATGAATGTTGTTGAACTGCCAAAATGAAACCCATTGCTACTGATAGTGGTTACGCAATTACCCCGCAGTTTGACGCATATTTTGGCACTTAAGATAAAATAACTAATTTAATAGATAGATAGATATCAATATTTAATCTTAAAATAAATCAGTAATTAGTGATAATTGTATCTTATTTGTAGTCAATTATCTAACGCCAAGGAAAATTACAGTAGTTTTGATAACAATTTAATTTTCACTCAGATTTTTTGTTAATCGTTTATTTTTCTAATGTTCATTGTTATAGGTAGATAGGCCGGCAATTTAGGCACTAGGTATTGACACTATCTTAGCTAAGTACGGTGGCTATCTGAATTTAATTGAGTTTCATTTTTATTAATAGTAAAGACGCCAGCACATTTAGCCCGAAACTGTCAAATGTTCCTAATCAACCTTGAACCTAATGCTTTGGCGATAAAGTTGAAAATTGACTGAAGAAATTTGACAGATTGCAGTAGCATGATGTACTGGCGTCTGTACGTTTATTAAACTAATCATTCGTGGTTTTAGGGTGAATTTCACCATTCAAACTGAACGCCATCGGCACATCTAAGAATGCATACACACAAGAGACACACGTTAACGACAGAGCCTTTTTTTTGGTTATGTCATCTCATAGTTCAACCTATGAGGTAGTCGTCCGCTTAACCGGGCTTGCCTATGGACGCCTCAATAAATTAAGGCCTCCAGCCAGGACTTACAAAACTTAAAAAATAAGCGACTACACGCTAAGGGCACCCCTTGTGGGGTACGGACCTCGACTTAGGACGTCGCTGGGAGAGGGCAGTAGTCGACACTCATCGACGGCTGCAGTTACCTTTGTCGAATTCAAATTCAATTGTTTATTGCTCAACACAGTACATAATATACATTTCTAGATGTCAAGTGAACTCGCAGTCCACTGTGTTGCACGAATTCAGGCATGCAAAATTATCATTAAAATTACACTATGTCATATAATTATTCAGATTAATACGTTATACAATTTCATTAATTCAAAATAACACCACAAGCAATGTCATAGATTGAAATAACACCACAAGCAATGTCATAGATTGAAATCAATAAGTTATGTATACAATGTCATAAATACAAATAAATAATTAAGTAATTTCATAAATTCAAATTAATAAGAATGAATGAATAAGTAATTAATTTCAGAGTATATAATGTCATAATAATTAAGTAATGTCTAATACAATCAACACATAATTAACAATACAAATAAAATCATTTTAATAAAATAAATCGAACCCAAGTATTCACCATAATTATATTATGTATTATTATTATACACACAAATTTCTATCTGGCAGGTATTCATTAATTGTGTAGTATGTCTTACTTATCAGTAGATTATTGAGTTGTTTATTAAATACATTGATATCTGTTATACATAACAAAGTATTAGGTAATTTATTATAAATATGTGGTGCCATTCCTAAGAAGTTTTTTTGGAATACTACTTTTTGTGTTGCCCGCTGGTTATTTTATTTCTATGTCGCAAACTGTGCAGTTTTTCAAATAGGTGGAAGTTTGTTTTGACAAATACAGCCACCTCACATATGTATAGGCAGGGTACTGTTAAAATACGGAAATTCACAAAGAACGGTTTGCAGGTTTCCGTGCTTTGAATACCGCATATCACCCTAACAAACCTCTTTTGCGCTCTAAATACTGTCTCCATGTTGGTGGAGTGACCCCAATATATGATCCCGTATCGTAATGCAGACATAACATGTGCAATATACGCCATAACTAAAACCTATTGATTTACCCCCTTTGCAAGATTACGTAAAGCATATGAATGTTGACTCAGGCGTTTACAAACACTGTCAGTATGAGTTTTCCACGACGTCTCTATCCAACTCAAGCCCTAAAAATTTTGTAGTTGTCGTTTCTGAAATTGTCTTGTTTCCATATTTTATGTCAGGTTTTTTATGATTTGTCCTTTGCTCAAAAGTCATTATTTTTGGTTTGTCAATATTAATTTTTAAATTATTCGCGCTCATCCATTCTAGTAATAATTGGAGACAGTGGTATATCTCTCCCTCAAGTGTAGTCGCATCATCCTTACTACTAAAAATGACCGTGCTATCATCAGCAAACAAAACCATCGGATGACGTGTTTCTCTGGGCATGTCATTAATGTAAATAATAAATAATAATGATCCTACAATACTTCCTTGGGGTACACCGTAGTTATTACCTCTCTGACTGGATACATACATACGTACGCTCGGTTTTTGACGTGATGCACACGTTACCCACTTTAGTAACTTGTTTTCTGTCGGACAAGTACGATTTCAAAAGGTTCAAAGCATTGCCTCTAACTCCATACCTTTCCAGCTTCTTCAACAGTACGGTTCTATCCACAAAATCAAACGCCTTGCTCATGTCCATGAATAAAGCAGCTACCTGACTTCTGTTATCAATGCCAGTTATGATTTTTTCAAAGAGATTGAAAATTGCCATATTTATATTCTTTTTTCTTCTAAAACCGTATTGCTCATCAGCATAAAGATTGTTACGTTCAAAAAATGTATATAATGTATTATATATCACTTTTTCTACAATTTTAGAGAATATGGGTAGTAAAGCAATAGTTTAGTAGAGTTAAAGGTAGTTGGCTGGATCTTGTTTGCTACCTCGTCGTTAACGCATGTAGTTCGTGTGTATGAACACTATAAACCGTATTCAAGCTGTCAGTGACATCATTATTGGGAATTATTGACACTGACAGCTCTTAAATCCTATTAAACAGATGTGGTGATCGCGTTCAGTTTCATTATTGGAATCAGCCCTAACTTTGGACGTTTAGTTTGTTTGAAACGATGAACTTTTACAATCATTTCTCTCTAACTGACTAAACCTAAGAGGCGATTCTACCCGTTTATTCATAAACATCGCTTAAAGTTAGATAGTGATTTACCCATAAATTTTTGACGTTTAAACGTCACTTAACTTTAATCATAACTTATAAATAAACCACATATAAAATGGTAATAAAACAATAAAAAAAATCCATAGAAAACTCCATCAATTATATTCATGCTAATTATCTAGACTCTTAGACATTCGTACTCAAATCTGCATAGCGCTTTCCTGAAAGCTCATTCCAGAGATTACCCAACCATGTTCTCGCACAATTTCATCCTTTTATATCTAGACTTCAAAGCAAATTCGACCTTAATTCTGGGATCTCAAAGTTCGTAAGTCAACCGGACTTACCCAGTTTTTCTAACTGAACAGACTAAGTATGTGCTGCTGGGGAGTTTGTTGTGCCTCTTCCTTCCAGCTAAAGCACTTGAAAGTAATGAAGCGCGGGCGTTTTGGTAGACTGTCTTATGTAATTCTAACGTTCGAAAAGTGCTGATTCTCAGCCTTATATGAATAAATAACTTTTGATTTTGAATAAAAAAGTCACTTTTCGTGTTTGTGTGACCGCGTTGTTTTTCTAAACTGCGCAACAGGTTTTAATGCGGTTTTCACCATCATTGAGAGAATTTATTCCAAAAGGTTTATGTGTATCGTCATTATTTCAGCCGAAAGACGTCCACTGCTGGACATAGGCCTCCCCCAAACACCTCCACTTCGACCTGTGCTTCGCGCATCCAACGGGTTCCTGTATTAATGTATTATGCACCTTTAAACTTGCTCAGAGAAGGAATCTCCATGTCTTCTCATGTCGTAAAAACCGGGCGACGCAGCGCAAGGTTTTTACGACTTGACGAAACATGCAAGGGTCGCTAGTTGCATATAAAAGAAGTTACAGCTCAATTAAAACCCTCAATTAATGCAGTGTGAATTAAGTAGATAAAATGGCAAAGTAATAGCAAATAGATCCGCGTCAACATGTTGATTATTTCTTTAGTTTTCTTTCTTTACTCTGTTAATAAGACAACATTCTTAGTTGCTTATACTTTATAGCCACCAGTCATAATTTTATTTGCATGTTTTGTCTATTAATAAACTCATACATGAGTGTGTTGCAGTCAAACCATAAACGGAGACAAATGACAATCTACTAATCTCTGAAAAGTCAAACTTTTCTTTTGTCTTTAATATTTAAGCTTGAGAGTGTCCATGGAGTTTCTAGCCCGTTCTTCTCCATAGGTACCTACTACGCTTTGGAATGAGCAACTGGTTTCATCTTTCTGACTGACCGACCCCTTGACAATTCAAAAGTGCCTGTAATTGGTTTAATTGAAATAAATACTATGAGTTTGAGTTTTCTTAACTATAAGTAATAAGTACTTACCTAAAATTCTGCAGACGCTAGCACAACAACCATAATACTCCACCTACTATAATCTGTCAAATTTCTTTAATAGATTTTCAGCTTTATCGCTAAAACATAAGGCTCAATGTTTATTGGGAAAATTTGACAGTTGTACCTTTTCAATTTAAATACTTCTTAGTAGTCCGTTCGCCTGTTTTATACTTATCCTAGTTATACAGGGAAACTTATTATTAGTCATACAATAGTGTAATACAGGGTGATTTTTTAAAGACCAGCCAAATTTAAGGATGTGGTACAGACCATCAAACTGAACAACTTTCTCCATGGGACAAATAGCGTAATCGCGAAAATTTTATCAACTGTCCCATAGAAAAGTTCAATACCTACTCGACCTAAATGTATGGGACGGCTGAATTTTTATTCGCGATTACGATGTTGGTCCCATGGAGAAAGTTGTACAGTTTGATGGTCTGTACCACATCCTTAAATTTGGCTGGTCTTTAAAAAATCACCCTGTATACATACTCTGTAACATCCTGTATGTATCGCTGTTGGTTACCTGAATAAAGAAAATAAAAATAAAACAAACAGTCTATTGTGCTTATATGAGAAAAGTGTAAAATTACTGACGTTGGTCTTGTGGTCGTAAGCGCTACTACTGAGCATGAGGTCCTAGGTTCAATTCCCAGGTCGTGCAAAGTATTACTGGGTTTCTCCATCAGGAATTTCTCAGTATCAGACCGGAGTCTAGATTTGTGCCCGGTTCCTGAACTAGCTTAAACATAACTGGCGAAATGCTGTACACCAGCACTCTCGTAACACACTACCAGATCAGTCACAATCATTTAGAAGGATATTGCTAATCCATTGCTTCATATGTTCGAAAAACTTGTCTGCTCAACCACGTAAATAACGCAATGAATGATGATGAACTGTCAAAATGAAAACCATTGTTACTGATAGTGTGTTACGCTATTACCACTCAGGACATACTACAATAGGTACACCTCTGCTTACCCTTCGGAGATTACAAGCGTGTGAATGTGTATTTTTGCCATCGTGCCACGATCTATTTATCAACACAGATTTGTTTTTCGATAAAAAGATGGATGGCTATATCGACAAGTAACTATCGCTGTTATATTATATGAACGACGAGGAAAACAGATTTATCGAGACAAGAGACAATAATTTTCTTTATCTAGATATAGAGGGTGGCAGGGACATAGACGCGCAGACTGTAACCATGGATTCAGCACATGAGCTTAGACCCTATAGCGTCGAAATTTTTCGTCGGTTATCGGAAGGAGTAGGCCGTCTGGCGACTGCCTACTGCCGTGCGTGTTAGTATGAAGATTTTGTTTTTTGTTAGGTATGATAATTTAGTGAGTTTCTTAATTGTGGGGCACACACACTAAATTGAAATTGACAGGCTTATGGTGATTTATCGAGGTAGGCACTGCTTATATGCCTTTATGCAATGCACGCCACTGCTACCTACATACATATACTCACGCCGTCTTTCAATGGGGGTAGGCAGAAACTACAGAAACACCTGCTATGATCTTTACATACTCCTTTAGCCTCGTTTACCTTCAAACGCCTAGCTAAACACACACGCCGGTTGTACTACGCACCTGACCTTTCTGAAGAGCGTCCTTTTCCTTTTAAATAAGGTTACCAAATCGCAGACTATTTTTCCTAAAGGCTGGTACAGAAGTTGGTGACAACCAATGGGTTAATAGCCAAGAGCCTCGACCAACAACTGAGAAGGCTCTCGTTGGGCAGCCGGATCAAGGTCATGATTCAGAAAGCGGTACTTCTGGACACGGCTCGCATTGTTTGAGGTTCCTCTCTCTCTGGAGCCCTGACCGCCGGTAGCTTGGACTCTGTTCCCGATACCGGCGGGCTACTATTTTTAAATGTTTTTATATTCTAATATTTAAAACTATAATTTATATGTATTTACAAAAGCCTACAACGCCTTTTGCGTCCAGTATAATAATGTGTTCAGGGCTTTGTTTCGGCTCCCTCGATATTGCAGTGCATCCAGCATGTTTGCTGACGCCAGCGTAGATGACTTCTACGCAGTTATGCGTAAAAAAGTTGCGTCGGTGGTGCGACGGGTATCGGGGAGCCCGAATAGCGTCCTAAGGGTGATTGGCGAGAGAACCGATACTGTTCTGCTCAGTAGGTTCACTGAACTCCATGTGTTGCATAAAACATACATACAATCAAATTGTTTAACTTCATTAGAAAATGGAAATTGCCTTATCGTTAGTGTTAGGTTATTACGGATGATGCAATAACTCTCGTGTTGATGATGCAGTGCTTTTTATTTAAATACTAGTTTTTGCTTGTTAAGTTACATCTCAATGTGTTTTTGATTTTGATGGCATAAAAAACTTAGAATAGACTAGAATAGGTATCCTTTATTATTTAGCTGCATCTGGTCAGACTGGAAGCCGACCCCAACATAGTTGGGAAAACGCTAGGCAGATGATGATGACTCTTATATTATGTACACCATATAAATGACAGATAATGTAGAAATTTTATACCGGGTTCACAAAAGGCGGTCCTATCGCTAAGGGCGACCTTTTAAGACAACCTTTGGATGGATTAAAAAGTTCAGCCGCATCCGGTCAGACTGGAAGCCGACCCAAACATAGGTGGGAAAAAGTTAGGCAGATTGACTCGTCAACATCTTAAAAGCCACCATTTTTTTGTCGTTTCTGTTATAGAGGTATGAGGAACAGGGTATAAAGTTCACTTATACTCTATAGAAAAAGGAGGATTCCCCGGCAAGACGGGTGTTGTGTCTGGCGGGCAATTGCCCCACGACTGATGTTGGGAAGTTTGTATATATGCTAATTACGCGGTAAACTCTGCTTGCGAGATGCAGGATTGGCGTGACGTCAGTATGACGCATTGTTCGCATGTGGCGTAATAGATACCGCTACACTGTCTTCAATACCTAGAGATTTGACTGTGCGTTTTTCGTCTAGAATAGCATAAATATGTCAGAATCCAATTCTACACTCTGCCTACAGCACAGCTCAAACAGGTTCACATTAATTGCAATATTATGTTTTGTGACTAATAAACAAATATGCAGTAGGTACTGAGCACTAACAGGTTACGAGAAAACTGTAGGAAACCATTACATTTGTTTATCTACCTGTCCCCATATTATGTGTTTGTTATTTAAAGTGTTATGTCATCATTTACATACGTGTTTAAGACTAGAGAAGTGCCCAGCAGTGTTGCTTATGCTCTTTCGAATAGAGTACCTACACCACCTTTTTTTTTTATTGGTTGGCAAATTAACAGCTGGCCAACTGTTTAACCTGCTTTCCGAGGCACAGAGGGGTCTCGATGTGTAATGGTTGGTCCACCCTATCAACTATCTTTAAGGGCTGATTTTTCCATCGCCAGATAACTTTTATCGAGGAATAAAAATTACGTTTGACAGTTTTTGTATGAAACAAATTGTCAAAAGGATGTCACTAAAATACACTAGATTACACTGAATAATATTGCATTTATATATTTTTCTTATGGTTACCCGGAGACAAGAATAAAATAACTTTTAACGTAATAAAAAGCTCGCCATTTTGGGCACAATTATACTACCTTGGTCCATTACCATACCTATTAAAAAAAAACTGTCAAGTTGACAGTTGTCTGCTGTCGGCTTTATATTATTTATTTTAATAGTATAATTCAATCTGAATTCAATAATAACTCTCATTGTATAATCGATTTTCGTTAGGCAAAGTTATGTATCTACCTAAGTCCTAACTTAAGAAAGGATGCTTATACCCAAAAGCAGTAGTAAATACAAGGTGTGAATGTTGATGAACAGTACCTATTTAATATTAGAAGCAGTGTTAGAAGTCTATCAGAGCCATTAACTCGATAAATAAATGAGTTCCTTAGCATCGACATGCAAGGGTTCCAACTTGATGGGACTCAGAAGGGCAATTCTCGTAATTTAAAACGTTCAAAATCTAGTCGCAGTATCATCTCGGCGACAAACAAATGTCAAAAACTTGTCAAAATGTAGGGAAATTTGAGATATTTTTGACAGATTGAGACTGAGATCATACTGTGAACGTGCTTAAATTTAAAATTACGAGAATTTCCCCTCTGATCTCCGTCATATCCCAGCATAACATAGATCAACCATCAAGCCAGGAACTAACGGAATGACATGTGAATGACATTTACCCACGAAATAATGTCCACAGAACACATGTCATATACTCCTAATGTCAACGCGTACATGCAAAGTTGCCACATGATTTAATTGTGTTACAGGTTATTAAAACTTTAAATAATTTATTATGTAGTTTTAATTGATTTATGGATAAAAACACAATTATTTTCGAATTCCTCAATTTTTTGTCTACGATTTGGTGCACGTACCTCGTGGTACATGTTTGGGCAAAGTTGTATGGGCTTTTGCTGACCTCCTTTAAGTTGAAGTTGATCGCAGGGTCGGTTATTAAAAAAAAATTTGCTGTTCCATACATTTGGATCGCGTATATATTGCGCTTTTCTATGACACAACAGTTGTTTTTTATACGATGTAAAATTCCTACGCTAGGAGTCTAGGATCATTTCATGGTTACAGTTTGCGCGTCGAAGTCCCTGCCGCTCTGTATTTAAGTACAGTAATACATTTTGATATTAAAGTAAGATTACTCATGGCAAGCTGCCCTGCGGAGTAATTGGGTAACATCCAATGGCTTTCATTTTGACAGTTCAATAACATTCATTGCTTTATTTACGTTGTTAAGCAGACAAATTTTTCGAATAATTGAAGCAATGGATTAGCAATATCCTTCAAAATGATTCAGGTTGTGATTGATTGTGTGTTTCGTAATTAGGGTGGTCTATCCACAATGGGTGAACACATCTTAGCAGACCTACGGCTAGACCACAAAGTGTGTTACGCAATTAGGGTGCTGAATAATCATACTATATTTCACACGTGCCAATTAAAATCGTTTGATTATAAACGTTGAATTACTAGCATCGGTAGGTATAATCACTGAGTAATTAATTTAATTTTTTTTATCCACACAGATAAACATACAATTATTATTAAACTTATATCAAGATTAATCGGGTTTTCTTTGAATAAGGGCTGATTTTTCCAACGCTAGATAATTTTATCCGAGGAATAAATTTTTATTTTTGACAGTTCTTCCATACAAAATCTGTCAGACGTCAATTTTATTCCACGAATAAAAATAATATATCGATTGAGATATCAGCTTTCAACTACATTATCATTTATATAGTTCTCATTAACTGTGGCCCCCGTTGCTAGGTGGTTATAATAATTTTCGTAACGACATTCACTTTGACACACATATTCAGCCTATAATGTTCCCACTGCTGGGACACCGGTCTCCTCTCTTCGAGAAGTAGTGGGCTATACTATAATCCATCATGCGGGCCCAATGCGGGTTGGCAGATGCCGCATGTCTTCGATTTTTTGGTTCTAGGACATGCCGGTTTCTTCACGATGTTTTCCTTCACCGTTTTAAGAGCAGTGGTGATGAAATTATTTACACAAAGTATAGTGCCTGTCTGGGTTCGAACCCATGACCTAAAACTTGTAAGTCGGAGTCGTTGCCACTGGGCCACAACTACTTTGACGTGACGTTGACACGATTTCCTTATTGTAATGCTATCTAGTTAGAGCTTACACGTCGTTTTTAATCGATTACTTCATAATTAATTACTTGCTTGAACAGCACATTATATTATCACTGAAAACCTAATCTAGATTTCTATCAGATCGTCGTAGATTTAGATAATTATATAATAATAAGTTTAATAATAAGGGGCAGCTGGATCAAGGGCTTGATTCAGAAAGCGGTACTTCTGGACATGGCTCGCATTGTCAGGAGGTTCCTCTCTCTGGAGCCCTGACCGCCGGTAGCTTGGACCCTGTTCCCGATACCGGTGGGCTACTATTTTTTATATTTTTAAATGTTTTTTTTTATCTTTTTGTTTATAAAAATATTTAAAAATGTAATTTATAAGTATTTAAATGAAATAAAGGAAATAATAATAAGTTTATTGATTTCAAAATAACAAGTGATACATATAGGTTTGGCACTGGATCCCGCACTAGGATACTCTGTGTCGCAGGATCCAGTCTCTCTCCACAGGTACACATTCACCCAATACATGAATAGATTTCTAGCATAACATTGATTATTATTGAGCCATGTTATTGTTAATTATTATGTTCAAGATGTCAAAACGTCAAATCTATGTATAGCATTGTGACAGCTGCGAACGCGCACAGATAACCTATATCCGGCGCGGCGCGAGATTCGTTGCCCGGAATGTTACCATATATATTTCATGTTTCACCATCTTTTCTTTTTTTTATGTAAGTATGTTTATATTTATTTTATTTCATGTTTTGTTTTTTTTTTTTGTTTTGTGTCGAATCATAATTATGTTGAATGGTTTATTTTATTTTCTTTTTGATTGTTGTTTATATTTATTTCTGTATAATTGCATGCTGCACTTGTTAACGTCATCACGTCAACGCCGGCTGCCGCTGAAAACCAGCGCTTGGGCTCTGTCTCGTATAGGGTCTTAGCATTATGCTGAGCGATGGCCGTTTTGCGTGAATGTGACGCATGTTTACCCTCAACTTGTTTTTTTGTGTGTTATGTCCTTTTTTCATGCGTCATGTTTGCCGCAAATAAATGCATTTTCTTTCTTTCTTTCTTTACTTTCTTTCGACAAATAGTGTGACTTAAAAAAGTTAACAAATGTAACGGTTTCAGTATAAAAATTATACTTAGATCTAAAAGGTAACCAAATGTATGTGTATGCCTACATAAATTTAGGGTTTATCTTACGTAATGTCCGTGGTTTCACAAATATTAGGGCGATTATTGCTTTATACAACACTTTGGTGAGGAGCCAATTAGAATGTAACGCAGTCATCTGGGCCCCACATGAGACTAAATATAGTCTCCTGTTGGAGCGAATACAAAATAAATTTGTCAGATTTTTATACTATTTGAGGCTCTATGGAGTATATCCTTTTTTACCCGCTCATGTATCCAACCCTGTTTATATTAGGCATGGTTGGATACAACGAGCTGAGAGTTAGGCGTGAGTTTGCGCTTGTCTCATATTTATTTAAATTAATTAGAGGCAAGATACATAACGGCAAAATTGGCCTAAGAATATTAGTCAAATGAGGGCAAGTCCCTCATTTGACTAATATTCTTGGCCTAGTTTTGCCGGTGTGCGGTGCTTCGACGCGATTTTATTGTTGTAGTTCAGTGAGTTCATACGGTACCCACATTCCAAGCTTTTATATCTTTCCAATTTGAGGTAAAAAGGTACTGACGCGAGGATTTAAGACATTTAAGACATAGATTCAAATATGCGAATACATACAAACTCGCGATTGCTATAATAAAGTCAGCCTGAAGTAATTGAATAGGCTAGAATAAGTAAGTGTCGGTGAAATTACATGCAAATTACAAGAAAGGGACCTTTCAAGTGGTCTCCCGAGACAGGCATTGACCATGCCAGTGGCAGTCCTGACCTACAAAGCAAATAATAATTCACAGAGCGAAAATAACTTTGTCTGTCGGTTTGTTACATTTTGGATTTGGATGAAAGGACAGTGGGAAACAAATGTATGGGGTCTGGGCCCACCCTTCAATAGTAATGTTACGAGCTTCGGGTTCGTGACAATAAAAACTGCCGATAAAAATTACCAAAAGTTACACTTTATTTAATCAACACTAATAACAACTCAAACACACTAATTATAAAACACAATCGCTCTTAAGTCGCACTTGAAGATCGCTTTCGATGTATTCGCTTCTATCGCAGAACCAAGTCTGATTAGTCGCGGCTAGTCCCGGCCTTATATAGTGCCGCAGATAATTCCAGAATCTTCTATTGTAGAAACATCTAGAATGTTCGAGTACTTACCGGCCCCGACTGACCAGATGTCGATAGTTCTAGTAAGTTCAGCCAATCGATAATAGATGGCGCTAGTGAAGAACTAATAAGTTCTTCTACTAGAAACTAGATGGCGCTAGTGGTAACTAATGTCACCATCATCAGGCATTAATTTTGGCGCGCAACACTGCCCCCTCCTAAGACATGCTCGTCCCGAGCATTATCGGCTCCATAATAACGCGCCAATCGATCCACATGGACGATCTTAAGAGTACCTCTTGCACCTTTCTGTATCCGGTAGGTTACGTCATTGATCTTTGTCACAATCCGGTACGGTCCATCCCATTTAGCTTGAAGCTTAGGAGATTTCCCCTTGCTGCGGACTGGATTGTGCAACCATACAAGTGAACCTTCGTCGAACCCTTTACTGTTCATTTTGCGGTCATAACGGGTTTTCATCTTTTCAGACATTTGCTGGCCCGATTGTCTGACGTGCTCATAAATGTTTGTTTGTTTGTTTTTCATTTTGTTCCGCAAGTTATTCGCATAATCGGTTATACTGCGTGGGGCATCAGGTGGTATTCCGGTGATCAGGTCTGCAGGCAGCCGTAATTCTCTTCCAAAGTTTGCGAAAGCTGGTGTCACCGATGTACTTTCGTGAACAGCGCTTCTATATGACAACAAAAACGGTTGTATGTGCTTGTCCCAATCTCGTTGCCGATTTTCCACAACTTTTGCTAGGTACCTCTCCAATGTCTGATTGAATCGTTCCACCATTCCATCCGATTGTGGGTGGTAAGAAGTTCTTCTTGTTTTATGAGTACCCATAACTCGACAAGTTTCCTGGAATATTTGGGACTCAAAATTCCTTCCTTGATCACTGTGAATCTCTAAAGGTACTCCAAACCGACAGAAGACTTCATAAACTAATTTATCTGCAACTGTCGAAGCTTCTTGATTTGGGATGGCGAAGACTTCCGGCCACTTAGTAAAGTAATCCATCACAACCATGAAATACTTGTTACCACTTTCACTTTCCGGAAACGGCCCCGCTACGTCAAGGGCTATCCTCTCCCATGGTGCGCCAACATTGTACAATTTCAGTGCACCTCTACTACGAGTCTGAGGTCCCTTTACAGCTGCACAACTTGTACACTTGCGACACCAGTCCTCGACATCGTCTCGGCAGTGGACCCAGTAAAACCGTTCTCGTATCTTCAGTAGAGTCCGTTTTACTCCCAGATGACCTCCTGAACAACTATTATGGTACAGCTGTAGAACATCCGGTACTTGAGCTTTAGGGACAACCATTTGCAAATGACAGCTGTCTCCCCGAGCATTTTCCCATTTACGGCACAGGACTCCATCCTGAATCACCAAGCTGTCCCATTGGGCCCAATATCTTTTTGTGATCGAACTCATTGCTGAGACGTCGCTCCATCTGGGCTTAGGAGCTCTGGCCTTCATCCACTCCAGAATCGGCTTGATGTCCGAATCTTCCTGCTGTGCACGTTGTAGGCTTTCCTTCCACTCGTTGCTGAGGTCTGTCTTGAGCATCTTCACAGGTACGACTTCTTTACTTTCTTGCCTAGTACAATGCTTGCAGTCTTTAGGACAAGGTCTTCTTGACAACGCATCTGCGTTGCCATGAGATTTTCCGCTGCGATGTTCGACCACGAAGTCGTATTCCTGCAGTAGTTCAATCCATCTCGCAACTTGACCTTCTGGATTTTTGAACTGCAATAGCCATTTCAGTGCAGCATGGTCAGTTCGTATGTGGAATTTCCGCCCCAGAAGATATTTGCTAAAGTGCTGCAATGACTTTACCACAGCAAGCAGTTCCCGTCTCGTAACACAATAGTTCCTTTCAGGTTTCGACAATGACTTGCTGAAGTACGCTATCACAAATTCATGATCGCCATTCCGCTGGGACAAAACACCGCCAAGTCCTATGTCGCTTGCGTCTGTATCAACTATAAATTCCTTGCCCGCATCAGGGTACCCCAAAATAGGTGTTTTGCACAGACGGTCCTTTAGCTCCTGGAATGCGATGTCACAACTTCTATCCCAGCAGAAATGTCGCTTCTCCTCGGTTAGCCTATGCAGGGGTTTGGCTATATCTGCAAAGTTCTTGACAAATCGCCGATAATAGGAGCACAAACCCAGAAATGCTCTGACCTGCGTCTTGTCTTTTGGAATTGGCCAATCCTTGACAGCGGCGATTTTCTCTGGATCCGTGCGGATACCTTCTTCAGACACTACATATCCCAAAAAGCTAACTTGTCGTTTGAATAGTGAACACTTCTTCGGACTTAACTTGAGGTTGGCACTCTGGATCTTCATGAGCACGCGTTCCAGGTTTTGAAGATGTTCTTCAAACGTACGGCCTACGATGATGATGTCATCCAAGTAGACCAGGCAAGCATCGCCAATAAGCCCGGTAAGTACAAGTTCCATCAACCTTTCAAACGTTGCCGGAGCATTGCATAATCCAAACGGCATAACTTTAAATTGCCACAGACCCTTTCCTGTCGAGAATGCAGTTTTCTCCTTGTCCTTAGGATCAATTTCAACTTGCCAGTAGCCACTTTTCAGGTCCAGTGTGCTAAACCACTTTACTCCAGTAAGCATGTCCAGCGTGTCATCAATTCTTGGCAAAGGATAGCTGTCCTTCTTCGTAACGTCGTTCAGACGACGATAGTCAACACAAAACCTCATGCTGCCGTCCTTCTTTCTTACCAGCACTACAGGTGAACACCATGGACTAGATGAAGGTTCAATAACACCATCCTTCACCATTCCCTCAATCATGGTTTCCACTTCCTTTTCGCGTGCTACCGGCAATCTCCTTGGCCGCTGACGGATAGGCAATTCTTCTCCTGTGTTTATTTTGTGTTGAACTAAGCCAGTCCTCCCGATGTCAGCATCGTTTGACGAGAAAACATCGGCATACTTAAGTAACATTTTCTTCGCCTTGACCATTTCATTTTGGGACAGAGCGCTGCGGCAGTCTTCTAAAAGTGTGGTCACTCTCGTTTGTGCATCCTTGCTGAGGGTCCCAGTCGATGGATATTGGCATCGACGCAACCAATCCACTTCCTCGCAAGTACCAACTAGTGTGCCTTTTTCTATAACCTGTTCCTGATCACAAAGGTTCAGCACACGTACCCCTGAGATGTCGGTGGTTCTGACCAAAGTTCGTGCCACTTTCCATGGTAGGTCATTGTCTACCCTTTCCACGAGTACACAACGATGAGTTTGCCCAGGATTCCGAGGAAGACTAACCGGCACAATCGTTTCCGATCTCGGCGGAAGAACAATCTTCTTAAGGCTGTACACGTTCCCTGGTAACGCTCCTTCCACGAAAAGTTCCTCTTGTCCACATTTCAAAACACCCTGCTTGACGTCAATTTCGCAACAATTCTTCCTCATAAAGTCAAGGCCCAGGATGCAATCGTCCATTATATCAGCCACGATGACATTATGCAGGTAGATTCTATTGCCTAGCTTCAACCCCATCTTCTTCTCTCCATGGACGGGTATGCGCTGACCGGTGGCTGTTACCAAATTAATGTGTTCCCGGTTGTATGCGGAGTCCCCAAGGGACCGTCTTATGAGTTGGGAACTGACAACCGTGCGAGAGGCTCCAGTGTCTATGGTCAGCTTACACGGCGTTCCGTTGACCTCGCCCTTGATGATTAGGCTGTTCCCGTCTTGGGTTTGTGTGATCGAAACCCTTGGGGCTCTTTGAACATCAGCCAGCACCCGCCCCGCAGTCCTGGCTATTACTCGTTTCCCTGCTGCTGGTGCTGGGCGGTGCTGTTAGCTGCACTGCCCTCTGGAGATCGGCCGTCTTCTCTTTCTGCAGTTCGCTTGGGGCAACTGGATCTAAGGTGGCCCCTTTCCCCACAGCCGTAGCACCTAGGGCTGTACCCTTTATTGCGGTCGCGAACTGTAGCCGCTGCAACCTCCCTGACGCGATGGGAGCGATGATCCTGTCGCACGGCTTCCACCTCCAGTGCATGGGCCAAGGCGTCCTTAAGCGTCCCGTGGTGCCCGAGCCTCACAGCAGCTCTAACTTCAAGGTCGCGGATGCCGTCGATGAATGCCTGCACCAGGTTCCCATCAATAAGCGCAGGTACGGACTGGTAAGCTTTACGCACCAGCTTCTCCACTTCAAGGGCCCACTGCTGCAGGTTTTCATTACTGCGTTGCACGCGATCCTTGAGCTGCGCACGAAACACGTGTTCCAGGTGAGCGTCGCCATACCGAGCCTCCAATGCCTCAAGGAGCTGCTCGTAAGTCACTTCCTTACCGAGAGCTTCCAGAACAGTTAAGGCCTGGTCGCGCAAGCCTAGGGTGAGGGCAGTCATGGCCTGACTTTTACTCCAAGCGTTCGCCTTCGTGACGGCCTCAAACTGGATTTTGTAGGCCGACCAGGAAGAAGTTCCGTCGAACGGTGGCACTTTGAATCCACGTAGCGAAGGTGTTGTAGCTACGGGAGCTGCGATTCCATCCTCAAGTTTAAGGTAATCCAGCGTTTTCTTTACATCAGCCATCACGGTTTTCTTTACGTCAGCCACCACGTTGTCAACCCGATTATACACTTGGTCGATCCGGATTTCAGCTTCCGACAGGCGGTTGTCATGTTGATCAACCTTATCCTTCACCTCCTTCATGTCTTTCCCGAAGGTAGCGTGAAGGTCCTTCATAAGGAGCATCTGCTCTTCCTGGCGGCGCGTTTGCTCCTCCTTATCACGTTGGAGCTGTTCTTCCAACCGACGAGCTTGTTCCTCCTGTCGGCGAGCCTGTTCCTCTTGTCGGCGGGCTTGTTCCTCCTGTCGGCGGGCCTGTTCCTCCTTGTCCCGCTGGAGCTGTTCTTCCAACCGACGAGCCTGTTCCTCCTGTCGGCGAGCCTGTTCTTCCTGACGGCGGGACTGCTCCTGCAGCATCATCATCAGGGCAGCAAAGTCTGGTGCTGCTGATGCTGGAGCTGCTGCGGACGGTTCGGCCTCCGTGGTTGGTAGCTGGCCCTCCGACCTCTGCGGCATAGCTTCACCAAAACGTCTCTGGTCCGTCTCCTGTTGGCGTTGACTCCGGGTACGGATACCCTCCGTGTCGTCTTTAGGTAAAATCGGCATGATTTTAATCCTTGCTTCTGACACCAATTGTTACGAGCTTCGGGTTCGTGACAATAAAAACTGCCGATAAAAATTACCAAAAGTTACACTTTATTTAATCAACACTAATAACAACTCAAACACACTAATTATAAAACACAATCGCTCTTAAGTCGCACTTGAAGATCGCTTTCGATGTATTCGCTTCTATCGCAGAACCAAGTCTGATTAGTCGCGGCTAGTCCCGGCCTTATATAGTGCCGCAGATAATTCCAGAATCTTCTATTGTAGAAACATCTAGAATGTTCGAGTACTTACCGGCCCCGACTGACCAGATGTCGATAGTTCTAGTAAGTTCAGCCAATCGATAATAGATGGCGCTAGTGAAGAACTAATAAGTTCTTCTACTAGAAACTAGATGGCGCTAGTGGTAACTAATGTCACCATCATCAGGCATTAATTTTGGCGCGCAACAGTAACATTTGATATACCGTGGCAAAGGGCTTTTTAAGCGGAACATTGGTTACTAATAAAACTATGGTCAAATGTTAGTACTTTCGGAGATACGACGTCTTAAAGTTGTCTCAGTCTAACATGTTCTTTATGGATATTTATAAGGTAGAATAATAATAATAATACACGTATGTCACTTTAAAACAAAATAAGATTTATTTTTCGTCCTGGAAATAATAGAATTCGGGCAGAGAGGGGAGCAGGTTTTTTTTTAAGACTTTGGCCCTCACTAGGAATTTCTCCTGTATCGTGGGTGCGTTTAAAAACATTTAAACTCACATACACAAACAGCCAGACCCGGAACAATTACTTGTAGGTCATACAAATATATTTTGTTCCGTGCGAGAATCGATCCTGCGACACGCAGCGCAGCAGTCAATCGCTTAATCACTGCGCCAACAGTGCCGTCCGGTTTGAGTCTGGGTAATGTTTATAATGTTTATCTTATAAGTAAATTACGATCATTGATTGCTTAGATTTCAATCACTTTTATGGCGGTATAATGGGTAGTATAACTCCGAAACTAGGTACTGTCCTATTCATTCATGAGTATCTTATTTCTATTGAGAGGTTGGCCCAACATTAATCATTGTCCTTTCACATGGATAGACCATGACCTGGTATAGGACATAGAAAGAAAGAAAGAAAATACGTTTATTTGCGGTAAATACAAAGCAAAACAGACCATAAAACACAAAAAAAGTAAGAAGGGTTGGGGGATACATGCGTCACATCCACGCAAAACGGCTATCGCTCAGCATTATGCTCCGACCCTATGCAAGACAGAGCCCCAGCGCTGGTTTTCAGCGACAGCCGGCGCCGACGTAATGACGCCATAGGATACTTTTTATCTCGATAGTAGGTTCGTTTCCATGGGCTAGTTTCTAATCTCCACGCGAGCGAATTCGCGGGCAAACGCTAGTACTAAACAAAACCTTTACACAGTAGCTGACGGATACCTCTGGGTGCCTTTAAAAAATATTTTATTTAAAAAAAAAATACTTATAACTAACTTATACAAAAAATATCAAGTTTATAAGTCTCTAAAGATCATTGGGCTCCATTGTATGGAAACTGTACAGAAATAAAATAGGGTGGAATAGACAAATTAATGTTTCTAGTTTACGATAGTATGGGTTGCATTAGTGTGGGTACTGTCTGTTAACTAAACATTTTTGTATTGTGAAAAAAGAAAAATAATTTTTCTCACGTTCAACGCGGCAAGGTTCTGACAGAGTTTGCTCGTCTGTCCGCTACGGCTGCTGTATATCCGCTACCAGAGTTTCCTGATATGTGTTACGGCCGGTATAAACATCGTTTTTTATTGACCTGTTAATTTTTACTCCCATAGTTTAACAAAACACCACCACCACCACCACTACCACCACCCACTATCGCACACACCACTACACCGCATCACCTCTGTACCGATTTTTTCTGTTCTGTTTTTCATTGTCTGTTTATATATGTGTGTACATATATGGTAAAATAAATAAATAAAAAAAAAGTACATGAAATTAAAAGTGAGGTATAACTTAACAAGTTAAATCTAGTTTGGTTTTTGTACGCAAGTTTTCACAGACCGGATCAAATTACGCCAAAAATTAATTAAACGCTAATTAATTTTACCTTTGTAAATAAGTAATTTAGTTATCTGCATCCTAATTACGTAACACACAATCAATCAGAATCGGTTTCATTTTGACAGTTCAACAACATTCATTGAGTTATTTACGTGTTGAGCAGACTTTATGAAGGTAACCTTTTGCGAACTTATGAAGCAATGGATTAGCAATATCCTTCAAAATGATTCAGATTGAGATTGATTGTGTGTTTCGCAATTAGGGTGCGGGTCTATCCACAATGGGTGACCATATCTTAGCAGACCTACGGCTAGACCACAAAGCCGATATTAAAAGCCACCTATTGCTATTCCTACTAAGATTATCATTATTTAGCTTATCATTATAAGCTGATAACACACCACTAGGCTCTTATCATAATACGTCAGAAGGTGGTATAACAATCAATTAAATTAAGTCCTAGCGGTAATAAATTATTTAAAGTCCAGTATACCTACAGCACAAATTAATCGTCCTTTCTTATCGAATAGGTAGTAATTGATCTTATAGTCGTAATTATAATAATAAGTCAGCTTGTGTCCTAGTAAGCCTTCAAGCTGATTGCGTGCGTAAGAGTGGATTATATTTATTTTATTTGTATTTCCCCAGAATTTACTACCTAAAGATTAGATATCTACTTTAGCGCATTTTCAAAAGAAAAGTCATGATTTCAAAAGAAAAGAGTAGATTTAAATTAAAGCTGTCATAAATGTAAAGGTACTGAAAGAAAGAAAGAAAGAAAAAACATTTATTTAGGTACTGCCCGCGCTATTACTTCGTTTTCGCATAGCGTCTTACTTTTTTAGGGTTCCGTAGCCAAATGGCAAAAAACGGAACCCTTATGGATTCGTCATGTCTGTCTGTCTGTCCGTCCGTATGTTACAGCCACTTTTTTTCCGAAACTATAAGAACCATACTGTTGAAACTTGGTAAGTAGATGTATTCTGTGAACCGCATTAAGATTTTCACACAAAAATAGAAAAAAAAACAATAGTTTTTTGGGGTTTCGCATACTTAGACCTGAAACTCAAAACTTTTTTTCCTTTTCATCAAACCCTATTTATAGATAGGTCTCCAAAAATCATAATTATTGAGGTTTCTAATATCATTTTTTTCTAAACTGAATAATTTGCGCGAGAGACACTTCCAAAGTTTTTTACCACTTTGGAAGTGTCTCTCGCGCAAACTATGCCTTTCCGCCCAAATGTAAATTATAAAATAAGAGAATAAAAACCACCACCGAAAATTGGTTTGAACGAAATCTAGTAAGTAGTTTTCTTTTAACACGTCATAAATCGTAAACCGCAATTCACCTTTCATTCAATCAACTCAACGGTGCCCTTCATGGGCAAGTCCAACTCGCACTTAGTCGCTTTTTTTTCTTTTTCCACTTTTTTTCCTCATGAATTGGTCTATCAAACGCAAAAAGAATTTTTCGGCTTCAGAACGTTGCTAGTCGGACAACGTTTTTTTAAGGAGGTTGCAATTAAAAGCCCGCGAAAATCAAAGGGGATTAAAGATTTTTAGACCTACCCGTCCGCCATTTTATTTTATTTTCAAAATGGCGACCACGATTGATGCCACATAAATCGATAGCTGACATCAATGCAAACAGGAAACATATAAGCAGCATTTGAATTTCGCGGACTACCCTGACGCTTCCCCCTTAAAATGAGCCCGGTGGCGGCGGTTAAGCCGGGCCAAGATCTTGGCATAGAAAACTCTTCTTGGCGTTAAAAGTGTAAGTCTCTTTGTGTGTCTTTGTTCTCAAATTCCCCTTAAAAGTATTCAGTTCACGCCTGAAAACTTACCAAAATCAAAATCAAAATAAACCACATAAACCTACATGGGCACTTATGAAACGTCAGAAGCTACATGGGCACTTATGAAACGTCAGAAGCACGGTTCCAATTGGTCGTTTCCTATGGAGAAGAGCCGGCAAGAAACTCCACGGTTACTCTTTTAAAAATAATTGGCTGTTACAATGTTTTCTAATTACAGTAGTTATGGGAGGACAGTATAGGCCTGTCAACAAGTACCAGGTACTTGATTAAAAAAAAGATGGTCGGCAAGATCTACAGTCTACAAGGCCTAGAACGTCCTCACATTTACAAAATATAAATGAATCTAGCAAAAGGATAAATCACATCACACTAATATTATAATGGCGAAAGTTTGTGAGTGTGTGTGAGGGTGTGTTTGTATGTTTGTTACTTCTTCACGCTCAAGCGGCTGGACCAATTTTGATGAATTTTGGTATGGACGTAGCTGACACCCTGGATTTACACATCGGCTACTTTATATCCCGATATTCCCACGGGATCGAAACTTATGCGGGTGAAACCGCGGGGCATAGCTAGTAAAACTTAAAATATAAAAGCCTATTAAAACCAAGGGATATGATTGCCATCCGATACATTCTGACTCTAACTAATTCATGATCCATTTTGACTTTGTCTTTGAAGAGATTGGTAGACTTCTCATAGATACAATTTGATAATCGGCTTCGTAACTACTTTCGCGAATGGCCTTTCTGATAACCGCAATCATCCGTTTTATGTAATCCAAAATATGATTTGATAAGGTGTAAAGTTCATTAATAATTATGTACGTTACCTACTTTTTATTTCATTGGACAGAAGGACAGAATGGCTGCCAACTTCCTCAGCAATCAGCTTATCAAGACTTGAAAATTGGTGATCACACCAATTTTTAATCATCGATGGTCAGGAGTTATTGTACTAATTTTTTGAGACAACTCATATTCAGCCTATATTGTTCCCACTGCTGGCACACAGGCCTTCTCTCGGTGAAAGGGAATGGGACATAATCCACCACGCGGGCCCAATGCGGGTTGGTAGATATCACATGTCTTCGAATTTTTGGTTCTAGGACATGTCGGTTTCCTCACGATGTTTCCCTTCAACGTTTTGAGAGCAGTAGTGATGAAATAGATAACTATAAACTCTTATTTCTAAGAACTGCTTTTTTAGTCTAGAGTGGTCATAAGCGAACTTCTATAAGCGCTGATGAACGAGCGTAAATTATACTGTGACCAGAATAGGTACTTACATAGCTGACTGTAGCATATATACAGAACAGATATATTTATCTGCAATGAATGTAGGTACAGACGACAGCAAATCAAGCTACCCGAAACTGTAAAATTTTCCCAATCAACCTTGAACTTTAGCTGGCTTTAGCGATAAAGTTGAAAATCTATTAAAGAAATTTGACAGATTGTAGTAGCTTGATGTGATGGCGTCTTTTGTACAATAATCTGTTGTCACAGTTTGTGAGGGATCCATGTAACATTTGTAGATAACCTATTTCTAAGTAAAAATCCAGCTACCTTGATTACCCAGATTTCACAATTCTACGCACAATTAAAGGCAAACACTTGTGACAAGTGCCCTTGAAATGATAATGCATAATAATATGAAAAGCCAAAGACACTCCACAGTGGACATGATAATTTATAATGTACTCCACTTTTAAATGGACTGCATTAGTTGGTACATAAGTTTCTCGAACGATAGGGAAATGTAGGTTAAATGCGTCATTCGTGACAAATGTAAAAGCTAACGTATCATGTCCTCGAGAACGATTGTCGTGGGTAGTATATTTGTTAAGTTTAATTTTAAGACAACGCTGTTTATACTTAATATACTACTGTTTGTTTTCCCAAATGTAATAAATAAATAAATAAAAATAAAAGAACAAATTTCGTCAAGAACGACTTTCTTTCGCTGACTCGTGCTTCCATAGGGATTCCCCTGTCTCTGCTTTCATAAGTTTCGAAGACGGCTAACGTGTCACGTTAATCTGACCTTCTCTTGCCCAGAAGGATCCCCATGAGAATACGGCATTCTATTATCTTAATAGCTACAGCTACACAGTCTTTGTAATATGTATTCCGTGCCTCGGAAAGCACGATAAGCCGTTGGTTATGCGCCTAATCTCTCTCCCTTCGTATCGGATTGCCGTCCCATCGGACTAAGAGAGTGAGAGGAAAAGGCGTGCACCTGTATCTACGCACACTCTTGAGCACTAAAATATCTCTCGCGCCGAAGGCTAGTCTCCATTGAGATTGATCGCCATTGCCGAAAAACGGTCTGGATGACTATATGTATTTAGTTTAGATACATTTGTTCTATTGCCCAAAAGTGAAGTTGTGTGAAGTTAAGAGCGCCTGTGCTTTAAATCTGAGAAAAAATTGTTGAAAAACTCATTGCTCGTATTTTGGAGGCAGGTTGAATTGGAATTCGTTGTGAATCCGGGGTTCTAACAGGCTTAAATCACTATGGAAGTAACCCACGATCCACAGCAGGATAAATCTCAGTAATACCCTATTCAAGTTCAGTTCTTTAAGATTCTCCATTAAACATGGCATTTAAAACCAAAAGCACTAATGTCTAAATGCTTGCCTCAATAAACAGTTTATTATGTTGGTTGTACATACATAATCCGGTACGTATTATTTTTCGAAATATAGTTATAACAGTGCAATTTATTTAAAAATTTAAATATATTGCACATAAGATGATAATTACAAAACGTACAACAAAGATCCATGTACCACGCCGCCTAAAAATTTTTCACAGACCTTAAATTGTTGGTAGACAAGAACAACAACAATTATTTGCCTCACCTCTGTCTAAGCTCATAATTTTTAATGAAGAATGAATAATAATGTTTCATTTCTTATAATTTATTTACGTGATTCACATTCGCTTCACGCTTTTGCTTACGTAAACCATTAATAGAAAACAAGTAGAGTAATTTAAATGACTTGGACAAATAAAATAATGAATGTTTAAAATAGATTTATTTACGGTCAGCTTCATCAGGTTGCGCATGACAGACTATGTCAATCACTGTAATTTAGGCAAACATAACAGAAATACTCAGCCACTATAACGCCTACCAATTATTTCATAGGAAAAATAGAACATTTAAAATTTGTTTTTTATTGCTATGAGAAAATTAGTAGGCGTACACATATACTAGTTTATGGCATGTTTTTGTCAAATCATTGGGAACTTTCTTATATATTTGCTTGATTTTGCAGCTTATGTATGGGATTTATGTTCATAAAAAATTTTTGGGCTTGCCTTGCTATGAAAAGTAACATCTTTTTCTGTAGTTGTGCAATGGTTTTTAGTTTCACACTTTTCAGTCAGAATAATGGTAGCAATCATCTATTATTACCTCTTCAGAGTATGGGTTATTATTTTACGTCAATTTAATATGAATTACCACCACAAATTATACGCAAGAGTTATGTTATTCCGAATGCATTCGCACATGCACCATAAACAAAATACTAGTATAAAATTGGTATAATATAAAGTATAAATCGTTCTTTTTTTAATTCTGAAGTACTATTTATTCAGTCGGTAATAAATCAAGAAAACCTATCCATCTGTTGATTTATCCACCACAAAAACTTTGAAAAACTGCTGGCACCAGTTAAAACTATAAATAGATTGTTTTCAAATGTATTCAGTAATAATTGTCCTGTTGACTTTTCGCACAAAAATGACTAAGATTCCTAGTCATCTTTGTCCTAGTCAGGTATCACGTATTAAGTAATACCTACTTAATACGTGATACCGACTCTAGTCAGATATTTTCCTCTGGTTTAGAGAAATATTTTACCTGTTGGCAGATGCTTAAGATTAAACCGATTCGCAAATATTTTGTTTTTTTCCTTAAGGATAGCTATTCTTAAATCAGATTACCATTAAGAGGAAAACTTACCTGCTTGACGTGTGCAGTGTGTCAAATTATTGTCATACAGGAAGCCGGAAAGCGGAAATGAGTTCGGCGCCATTATTCATCTTGCTTTCTGCCTGCTTCCGATATGCGTGCACGCTGCTTGCTGTGCACGGAATACTAACGAGTCTTTGATTAGTTTATTAATTATTTGTGACATTTTGTTTTCTGTTGAATGCTATGGCGACTATAACTAATAACGCTCAACTATTGCTTTTCACATCGGGAGACTGACTATGGAACCGCAAATTGACGATATCAACTCTTAACTTACTGGACCTAATATAACACTATGTCTATTTTCCCCAAAGGTTACGCAGAGGTGTACTTATAGAAATTAGAATACCTACATTTCGCTAGTTATGTTTAAGTCCTATGTGATATGGGACGAGCCTATATTGCCACCAACCAGGCACAAATCTGGACTCCGAGCTGCTGCTAAGAAATTCCTGATGGTACAACCCAACAACACTTTACCCGACCTGGGAGTGAGACCTGGGCGTGTGCTGCTAAGGACTTTGTTGCGCCACTTCTTCTTCCCAGTGAAAGCACTAGGAAGGTGTGAAGAGTGGGCGTTTTGGGGGACCGTCCTAGGTAATTTTGACATTCGAAAAAATTCTGATTCTCAGCCTAGTTTGAATAAATTACTTTTGATTTTGAATTTGGGAATCGAACCCAGAACTGCACTTGACTCATTTCTTTTAATATTTACTAGTTTCTTTCTCTAAATATTTCTTAAATTTTACCATAAGAAACTCTAATAGCTTCATCAAAAATCAGACAGGATTATTTAAATAGGTACACACTGCAAATAGAGTCGAGAATGCTTTGAAATAAACGCATTTTCTTTCTTTTTAAAATAGTAAATACATACATAGAAAACAACATATTATGTACATAGTATCCAAGCAATATTTTACTGTATCTGTAATATATCTGCGAGTTATCATAATAAATACACGTGCGATATCCTCGGTGTAATATTTTATCTAAATATACATATCTGTACATGCTATGTATAGATATGTATGTAGATATGCTGCACCGGTTAGAGCAATCTGTGGAAATAAACGTGTGTGTGATGAAATCACAGATTTATTGTACGAGGAAAATCGATACTTGAACATATGTTGTCGCTATATTCCCTAAAGGAGTAAGCAGATGCGTTAGTAGGTTTTAAACTTTGGAGTTAACGTAGTCAATATTAAAAAGTCGCGACGCGCCTGTCTGAACAGGCGCGACGCGACGGTGCGTCGTGGTTCTGGTAGAACAATTGCAATGAAGTTTTAATAGAAATTATTTTACTAGAGTGGCGTTGCGCAGTTGCGTCGCGCCTGTCTGCGGGAACCTTAATACTTCTGAGTAATCATCATCATTAGCCCACAGCAGTCCACTGCTGGACATAGGCCTCTCCTATTGCCTATTGCACGCCATTCAACTCGATTTCCGGCAACTCTCATCCAGCTGCTACCAGCAATCCTGCGAATACCATCGCTCCACCTAGCCTGAGGGCGTCCCACCTTACGTACCTTACTTCTGAGTATTTTACCTTAAAATACTAATGTATGTTACGTTTGGCTTTATTTGGGAATCAAACCTAGGACATGCAGCTTTCGAAAGATTAAAGATAATTTATTTCCCTCAAAAAGAATACAATTATTCACTCCTATGAGGAAAAACATAAAAATTAAGATAGGACATCAAGCTTATGATAGCATGAAAAAGCAACGCAATGAACCGCTGCACTATGTTTATATCGACGACTTAATAAAAAATGGTATTATCTGAATATGGACCATCAAATTGTATGTTCCTGTATTAAAAAATCTATTTAAAAAAAGAGTTCGTCGCACTAACATAGATAAGGTCAGTTGTAATCATAGATATCCGGTTGTAATCAATGCAGCCATACTTATCCAAACATTTCAAAAAAAGAATATGATAGTGATGGTGTTATTTTGTCCATTCGGTGTTTTTCTTATCGAAGACGGGTGTCCCATTTTTGTCAATGACAGTTATATGTTATTTTATACATCTGTTTGTTTAATATTGTGTATCTTGTGTTATGGATTCGTTTTTTTAATGATAAAGCTTCCCTGAAATTGACCCACTAAGCTTGGTTGTCTATGGTAAACGGGGCCTCATGTTTTCCAGTGGATGAAACGATTGCCTACTAATTCTACTGAATTGACATTTGAAGATATTATCAGCTTGCTTTTTTTAAATTTATTTTTTATGTGTCATTGATGTCCCACTGCTGGGCAAAGGCCTCCCTACTCTCTTTCCACCTCTCTCTGTCCAGAGCTGCCAAGGACTAATCTTTATTCTGTGTAGCCTGGGCTTTTTTTTTTGGTTTACGATAGAAATCCTCATGGACTTCCTCCATCGTGGGGGTGATAAGGAGTATGGCCGGACTCTTACCGGCTAAAGCCACCGCGGTGTTTCATCTCTACCTATGGCCGGGGGTGTGGCGGGTGCGGGAGTGTCTAGTCTGGGCCTGCCCCAATGTCGTTTGCTATTAAGCGGGACCCACTAGGTCGTAAGATTGGCCCATTGATCGTCTGACATGCGGCATTTGTGTCCAGCCCAATTCCATTTAAGCGTGGCAGCGAACGTTTGCTGTCGAATTTTGTGCTGTCAGAGAAACAAAGTCAATGAATGAGGAAATAGCTATGATGACCTCGTTGGCAAACGGATCCGTGATCGTAGTTTGTTGTTATTAGCAGACACGACGACACTAAAGCCATACTATTGTCACTTTCTTCATTCCTTAGTCACAGTTTAATAGCATGACTGAAAGCGTCATTCAGAAAGAGCCTTCCAATGCCAAAGAGGTTACCTATCCCTTGCCAACTTTCCGGATATTGATGATGCTCACAGTCAGCATGGGGTTGAACGGTCACATATGGGAAAAATCCCAAATTATCACACTATATTAACACGAGGTCTTCATCCACAGTCTTGGCGGCAGAACATCGGGTGTTTGCCAAACATCCACCCTCGAGCCCAGCTCAACGTAAACGCCGCAACGTAACACACTCGGGTGACGTCGTGTGACGTATGGAAGATAGGAGTAGTTACGCTTACGACCCGGTTGGTCAGACCGGTGCGCCAGTCAACCAGCAAGCGTACAGAATGGAGGCAGGACAACTGTGGCGGCAATATGCCATCGCCGGAATCGGTATGTCTATTTTTTTTTATGTTACAGTGGCTGTATGTTAAGAAAAATAAAGTTCCTTTGCGTTGAAAAAAAATAACAATGTGTCGAAATAAATGCGCGGGAAAATATTTGAACGTGGAACTTTGTTGTTGTTTGTCTATGAAGTCGTAAGTGCATCGTTTGTTGTTAAAATTAAATTCAAATAACGTGAATTCAAATGCGATTGAAGTAAATCGGAGTGAACATCTTTAAAGCAAAGTTGAAGTGTCAAACGTGATTGCTAAATTGTACCTAACTACATAGTTAAAACGGCATGAAGATTAAACTTGAAACAATTGTTTGTGCGACATTACTGGCGGAACGAATAGTAAAATAATCACACTTTAATAACATAATATCTTCACGCGATTTTTCGATCTAACCGAGCAAATAATAAGGAACGGAAGATTTTTTAAATTCAAGCGCGAAGTGTAACTTTTCCGGTACGCGATAATAATCATATTAAGGAAAATCGAACATATTTAGGTTATGTTTAAATACATTCCAATGTATTCCATCGCAGTAAAAATTAAATATAACGCGATTGTACAAGTGCGGAAATATACAAACAATTTGAATATGCAGTGTAACAAATTAATATTGTAACTAAATGTAACGCCTATCAAAATTTGTCGTATTACATTATGATTGGTTTACGGTGATATAAAATAGGAAAATAAGCGATAAGGTAAAGAAAAATGTATGACGGACATTGTCTTATAAAATATGTATGAAATGTGTGCGTGGGTCAAACAATTACAATAGGAGTCACTGTGTTACTTGAGGAAAAAACTAATAAACAATTGTCTGGAAACCGGATCGGTTTGATTATTTTCCCGCGTTTTTTTTTTTACTTGATTGCATATGGCGGTTGCATAATTTTTGGCATCGTCTCGAGGTGGGTTGAACGGACCTTTTTTATGTATTCTAATTTCGTTTAATAGTGTTGCTTTGTTGGATAAATAGCTGCGCTCCGCGTTTTCAACCGCATAAGTATCGATCCCGTAGAAATATCAGGATAAAAAGTATCTTACTTCCTAATCCAGGTCATGGCCTACCCATGTGCCAAATTTTATCCAAATCCGTTCAGCCGTTTTAGTGGAAAAGCGTAACAAACAAACAAAAATACGAATCTTTCTCTTTATAATATTAGTTTGGAAGATAACTTAATTCATTAATAGAGTAGGTGTTGCATGATTTTGATGATCTCTGCACTCAGACATAATTATCTTTCTTGTCGTGACGACAACAGTGTAAGAAGGTACAGAGTACCTACCTATGTTATTTATAAAAAACTGCTCTTTCATTAAAGACTAGGTAATGCGAATAGGTAGGTATATTATTTTAAATGAGGAAATGCATAGGTATTTACATAATTAAGACATTTTGTATATGTTCAGTACTTAAGACAACATACCTAAAGTCTATTCAAATGTATATTTCCAATTTCAAGTTAAACAAAATATCAACTTTATTTTAGTAGTAGTATATTATTATGTTAATTTCAGAGTGACTAGTACTAATTAAAAAGTTATAAAAATGTTGTAAGTTGTAGCGTAAACTGAACTTTATACTGTAGGAATTAAAGTTATTTCTCCAATAACTCATATTTGTTTACATGTTTGGCAAATAAATCGCGAACGGTAATACTTCATGTATGTATACAGGAAAAAAAATAACCAGTACGCAAACTGTAACCATGAATTCAGCATATGATTCTAGACCCAAAAAGTCACAAAAAATCGGTTTTAAAAGAAATATTAGTTGTTCCCATAGAAATGTAAAAAACTGCATGTGTCGTAGTGGCGCGTGGAAGAGGGACACTAGCGACATGAGTTCTGATACATTTCAACTACCGGGCATATCTCTTTCGTTCTTATACATATCTATTGTTGTTCCATACTAGAGTCTAGAATCATAAACTGAATTCATGATTACAGATTCAACTGACTGACTTGACTGGTTAAAAAAAATCCTGTATTATTAAAGTCCTGATGAACAGGGCTTCAAACACCAAACTTGTACTGACGCCAGCACACCAAGCTACTACAATCTGTCAAATTTCTTTAATAGATTTTCAACTTTATCACTAAAGCATCAAGGTTCAAGGTTGATTGGGAAAATTTGACAGTTTCGGGTAGCTTGACCTGCTGGCGTCTGTACAACAGGAATGGTTATTGCGAAAGATATGTCTTCTGCTGAAAATCTTGACTTTTTTAAATCCTCAGTCCAAGTCCGGGGTAGTTGCGTGACACATATAAATTGGCAATTGATCGCAATAAATAAATAAATAAATAAATATTCCACAACTATCACACACCGCCATCTAGTCCCAAGCTAAGCAGAGCTTGTGTTATGGGTACTAGACAACTGATAAACATACTTATATATTTCTAAATACATAAATATTATAGATAAATTACACCCAGACACAGAACAAATGATCGTGCTCATTACACAAACATTTGTCCGGGGTGGGAATCGAACCCACGACCTCCGGCATAGCAGTCAGGGTCACTAACCACTAGACCAACAGGCTTGGCAATGCCTTTCATTTTGACAGTTAAGTCACGTTCATTGCGTTATTGTCGTTGTTGAGCAGACACATTTTTAAAACCCATGAAGCAATGGATTTTGAATTTCCTTCAACCCTCGGATTGTGATTAAAAGTGTGTTACGCTAATAGGGTGCAGTTTCAGACTTAAAAATCTTATTTCAGACGTCTCACTTTTGTTGTTCAACACTGAGCATAGGCCTCTCTATTCTTGTGCCAATCCCCACGTTCCTGTGCCAGCGTCACCCAGGTTCTACCCGCAATGGCAAAAAAGTCGTCCACCCAGTTAAAACATACTTACTATAATATCCGTATTCATTGAGCAGACGACCCGCTCATAGGTTGAACGGCAAGATGAAATTCCCAAAAATAAAAATTCACAAACATTACTATAAGGTCTCACAGTGCGCAGACGCACAGGGTTCCAAAAACCTATTCATAGACAATACTTGAGTGACGACCGGCACTATGCGTCTCTTAATATTTATGAATTTAAAGGCTTGTCATATGGATTGCATTGAGAAATGCCTTACTTCGTATAGTTCACTCACGAGCAAAAGTATGTATACACTCGGCTTTATTCAAAAGCGATTTACTCCTTCATTTTTTAATGAAATTTTATAGTCCAGTCATTTAAGCTTAAATTAGGTAAGAATCTCGGAATTCGAGATACCCAGCTGTAAGTCTGTAAATACTTGTATATTGGACACCCTAAAAGTTGTCTCAAAACCTACATAATGGTAGGGTGTTCGCAACGATTAAATTTCAAGGTCAAAGGTCACAAAAATCGGTTTTTTGCGCTTTTTTTTGTAAATATTTCATTTCCTATGGGTTTTCTGCTATTTGTATTTATTATCAATATTGTAGAATACAAAATTCTCTACAGATTTTGTTTAAAATATTTTTTTATACGGTCAACCGTTTTCGAGATAGAGGGTGGAGAGCGCGCGGTCACAGCATCACTTCAGGTCAACCGGTGCCTCCGGTCGAAAACGCGCCATATATACTCGTAGTTGATGAACTATCGATAAATCAATTATTATAAATATTTGTCAATTTTTATATTATATTTTATCATTTTCTTCATGCATTAAATCTATATCTATGAATAGATATAGATTAGATAATACTGATAACCGTTTCCTAAAATTAAAAAATAATTAAGGGAAAAACTTAAATCATAATATAATTATATTCCCATTTACACTAATGACATTTTAAATAGAAAATAATGAAGTGCATCTTCTTTAAAATCTGTAAATTTGTCAATAAAAAAAAATTAAAAAAATAAAAATCTCGAATTCCGAGGTGAACTTACTATAATGACTGGACTTTTATGTTGTTACAAACATAGCATTTTCGAACCCATAGGTTTATGTAATGTGTCGTATTTCAACGTTGCATTCGTTATTTCACGAAAAAATCGCAATTGAAAGTTGCCAAGTGTTGACATATTGGTGCTCGTGACTGTACGTCTTGCTACTTTAACTGCCCCGTTGGTCTCGTGGTCGCAAGCTCGACTGCTGAGCGTGGGGTCCTTGGTTCGATTCCCGGGTCGGGCAAAGCTTTATTGAGTTTTACTACACACATCAACACTGTCTAGGGATATTTTGGATTTACTCAATTTACTCAAAATTTATTAAAAATAACATACAACATGCATATATGTTTATAAAGCCCATTTATCAGACTACACTCTAGAATAAAAGAAAACTATTTTTTTTGCGTAAACAAATTTTTATTCAAATAAAGAAAAAACGTGAAATAATGGTAAAACTAACAATCAATGTGTTTCTCAAGAAAAAGTGAAAAATAAGGAAAAATTTATCTGTTTTTATCAGTTATGTGAAAAATCAGTAGTCAGTAAAACCGCCCATGACGTTAATAACGGTCCTGCAATGGTTTTCATGCTTTGGATTAAGTTATCCAAGTCTTGCTGCGGTATATTGTCCCAGGTCCGGGTAAGATGCAAAAAAAGTTGCTCTTCCGTCGCAATGTTTGCAGGAAAATTCCTCAAAGCCCTTCTTTGGAGCATGTCCCACGCGTGTTCTATGGTGTTTAGGTCAGGCGATTGAGCGGGCCAGCCTAAGACCGATACGTCGTGCTCCTGTAACCAGCTCGTCACCACTCTCGCTGTGTGCGGACGGGCGTTATCGTGCATGAGCGTGAATTCTTGGCCCATTTGTAGTCGATGGGGGTAGATTATTGGTACTAGCACCTCGTTACGGTATTTTTCAGCCGTCATGGTGTTTCTGATCCAAACGAGGTCTGTTCTTCCACCAACACGAATTCCCGCCCAAACCATAATTGTCCCGCCGTGGTATAAATGGACTTCCTGAGGATGTTGTAGACGGCTCTCACGACCAGGAACTCGCCAAACACGTACTCTACGTGTATCGGGATGGAAACTGAACCGGGACTCATCGGTAAACAGCACTACAGACCTCTGGTTATCTTTCCAGTGCAAATGTTCACGAGCCCACTCTAGTCGTCGTCCACGATTTCCTCGGCGTAGTGCTGGAGTACGAAGCGGTCTACGAACATGAAGGTTAGCTTCATGCAGCCTTCTCCTTACAGTTTGGTCACTCACAAGCAACTGGTGCTCTGACTGGAGCCTCTGAACCAACTGCATGGCCGTAACATTTGGTTGTCTTCTTGCGGCAACTTGCAAAAATTGGTCTTGTCGTTGTGTGGTAATGCGCTTCTCGCTTGGGTGTCTTTCAGCCACATCACCAGAAGCACGATAACGTGACCATAACCTTGATATCACGTTTTGTCTTGTTCCAATCTCCTCAGCAATACTCCGTTGAGTAGCCCCAGCTTGGAGCAAGCCTACTGCCCTTAACATTTCCTCTCTCGTTAAATGGCGCCGCTGCATGATGCACACAATAACATTAATTCGAAATTAACCGATAACTTGTTGTAAAACTTAAATTTGACACAAAAAAATAGCCAAAAACTACTGTAGGTAAATGAAACCTTCGGAGTCCCCTACCATTATGCCGCGTAAGTCTTTTGTTTTTAATTTATTTTTCAAATTCAAATTTAGAATCGTTCAAACAGGTTTACAAAATAAGCTTTCTTCAAAAGAATTCAAAACTGGCCAGTAATTTTTGAATTTAAGAACTTTATACAAAATATCCCTAGACGGTGTTGATGTGTGTATTAGGAATTTCTTTGTAAAAGCCCGGAGTTTGGAAGTTGGCGATGTGATGCCTCGGAAAGCACGTTAAGTCATTGGTCCTGCGCCTGATCTCTCTCCGGTCGTGTCGGATTGCCGTCCCATCGGACTCTGAGAGTGAGGGAAGAGGGGGTGCACATGTGTCTGCGCGCACACTTGTGCACTATAATATCTCCCGCGCCGAAGGCTAGTCTCCGTTGAGATTGGCCGCCGTTGCCGAAATACGGCCTGGAGGACTTTATTGCTACATAGAGCTGATTTTTCCAACACCAAATAATTTTATTCGAGGAATAATTTTGAATTTTTGACAGCCCTTCCATACTGAATCTGTCACACGTCAATTTTATTCCACGAATAAGAATTATCTGTCGATTGAAAAATAAGCCCATGGACAAGTATTGTTTGTGAATACAGGTGTTAGATAATATTTTAATTTGTTATCTGCCCTTCAATCACTGTTAAAACAAATGTTGATGTCCCTGAAACATTGCTAGATAACTCCAGTTTCTATGCAAATCAAGTGATCAAACAACCTACAATGCAATCTGTCACTGTACCTACTAAATATTTGTGTTTGGCTTTAAACGCAATCCTCATTCTATTGTGTAGGGAACTGTGGAATCGTTGTGTAATTCAGGTATTACATAAGGTCGTAAATATGTCAACTCGCAAATATACATAAACTCGCGCCTTCTTCAAATGTAGGTAGGCAGAAACTACAGAACGCCACCAGCTCCAATCCTCTGTGTCGTCAGATTTTTTTACAATTATTGTATGGCATTTACAATTCAGGGAAACGACGGATTTCTAAACATGCTGAGCTGGAGGTGCTGCGTTCGACTCCCGGGTAGAGCAGTGGTATACATTTTATGCTCGGTTGATGACAATAGGCTCGCCCCCAATTACATGGGACTTAAACATAACTGGCAAAATGTACCTGTAGGTACTAAACTTTTAATTGTATTCAGTAACTTGACAGTTAAAAGGTTACCAGATTTTGACAAAAAAAAAAAAGATAGTGAGGTGGTGCAAGAATGAACGAATTGAATGAACTTAAATAATGTACTTAAATGCAAACTTTTTATTTTAAATTTAATAACTTGTCTGAAAAACACGATATACACTATTAAAAATTGTAGGATTTATTACATATCTTGTTTCTCAATTTGTACAACTTAGTTAGAATGTATTGATTATTATTATATTCAGCCACTCTTGAATATCTTTTTTTTCCAGGACATCTTGGGAATTGTTTAAATTTTTCGCATATTCGAATATTCGACGAATTACGAAAATATTACGAATATTTAAAGTTTTATTTAAATGACGCCATTTTTATCATTCGTTCTTTACGCAAAATCGTTCACTACCCCAACACTATTAGTTTTGGTATAGTAACATTATTTTTCTTTGAACTGTCAAGTTACTGAAGAGGTACCTACAATTAAAAGTCGAAGTATAAATACTTAAAATGCCTGTAAGCCAGTCTGGTACAGGCAGAGCTTATTCCCTAATCAAAAGCACCTAATTATTTTTTTAACTTTTTAAGTAGGTAGGAAACAGAGTTATTCTCAGGTACAGATAACCCCATTATGTAGATAGCGAATTCTTTAACACTATGCCAATATTACATTGACAAATTTGCGATATCAAATTATATGATCAGCTAATAAAACTATGTTTAAGAGGAATTTACGACACTTCCAATGTTAAAGTTTCATTGTAAATATATGGGTACATTAAATTTGATTAATTTGTTTTAATTAGTATTGCTATCTGAAGATCTCTTGCATGCTTGCATGTTTTCCCCCAACTTTTTTTTTTTTTTGTTTGTGTTCTTTTTCTGCGTCATGTTACCGCAGATAAACGTATTTTCTTTCTTCGTACTAAAAAACTTACACGTTCATTGTTATCACAAGAAGAACAGGCTGCTCAAAAAATGCTCTAATAAGATAAAAAAGTAAGGGCTGATTTTTCAATCGCCAGATATTTTTTATTCGTGGAATAAAATTGACGTCTGACAGATTTTGTATGGAAGAACTGTCAAAAATTCAAAATTATTCCTCCGATAAAATTATCTGGCGTTGGAAAAATTAGCTCTAAGTATACACAATAACTAATATCAACGACCAACTTCCCCTTCACTCAAAGCCGAAATATGTACTTACAAAAAGTACATAATACCACCCATTAAAAAGGTAAAAAAATACAAATAGGTAAGCTAGTCTATAGGTAATAAATATATAAATAATTATATTCAAAAACCTAATTTGGATATTTTTTCCGATATTAAGACCTAAGTAGTGTGGTGACCATAATTCTGTGTAAACAATGGATTTTCTATGACCAATTAAAAGCTTCTATACAGATATTGACAAAATACAGAAAGTATTTAAAAAAACTTAATGTAATTTAAAAAAATGTAAACTCTTTTATTATTAATAGAGTTACGGGTTTATATTAAAAGAATGACGGTGGAGTTTATTGCCCATTCTCCATACGAAAACTACCATTTGGCAGGGGTGACTAGAATCAATTTTATTTTAATTTAATTTTTGACGTTCAAAAGTGCCTTGTATGTGCCTATTTGAAATAAATTATTTGACTTTTTTTTCTCTCTTTTACATTTGTAAACCAACCTTCTAATGCATGCCATAATTATAACGAATCTCATTTTTGTCTACCGCGCTTCTTTATCATATTCTCTGTAAATTGAAAGGTCTGGCTCTTGTGATACAGGAACTCCTAGTACAAGAGCCAGGGCTACAGGGAAAATAAATAAATTATTATTTGAAATGGTATAGAATCCTAGAACCAAACATTCGAAGACATGTGACGTCTACCAACCCGTACCCGCGTGGTGGATCACGGCCCACGCCCTCTCATAGAGAGAAGGTAAGTGTCCCAGCAGTGGGAACGTTATAGGCTGATGATGATGAAATGGTATCGTAGGAAATGTAGGTTTAGTAGTAACAGTAATATAGGTTTGTTCTCAGTTGAAAAGCTAATAAGGAAGCATAAACAAATAAATAAAAGAACGTGCGCGTTGTCGATTGCACAGGATTAAGAAAAGCACTTCCCGTGGTTATCTAGATTCAAGTATCAGCGATAAAAACAATACATAACATTTATATTACGAGTATAAAGGCGAAACTTTGTGTGTGTGTGTGTGTGTGTGTTTGTAAGTTTGTTACTTCTTCACGCTCAAACGGCTGGACCAATTTTGATGACATTTGGTATGGACGTAGCTTACACCCTGGATTAACACATAGGATACTTTTTATCCCGATATTCCCACGGGATCGATATCTTATGCGAGTGAAACCGCGGGGCACGGCTAGTTCAAACAATATATTGTTGCCATTGCTTACCCCACCAACACTCACGATAACTTTTACGAAAAACTAGCAACCCGCCCCTGCTTCGTACGGTTTTTACCGTTTTACGCCTTGACCAAACTTCGAGAATTCTTTATTATACAGGGTTATTTTAAATTGACTCGCTAAACTCCGCAGACGCATCTAAACACGCAAAAATATTTTTTTTTTAGATTTGATTATCGTTTTTCAGAGAATGAGTTGAGAAAAACTGTTTTCTTATGTTTTATCGTATTTAGATATCGATATCCTTCGCATCTGCGGAGTTTAGCTAGCCAATTTAAAATAAACATGTACGGAAGTTTAATATTAATGTATATTGCTTATAAACCTTCCGGAATAAATTCTCTAAATAATGGGAGTTGGTACGGAGTTTAGAAGAACAATGCAGCCATACAGACAGACAGACACGAAAAGTGACTGTAATTTATAATAAGTTGTATAGAAGTAACATAACATGATGCCTCTAATCCCCAAAAGTAGTATTCAATGTTAATATTATTGTTATTTAAGTACAATTGTTGACTATCACGTTGTTTGATAAGGTGGTGATTAACTAAACGTGTTGGCTGAAGCACCATGCGTCAATGGAAGCTCTTCTGAAGTGCTTACGTAGGAATTACTAAAAATGCACCGAAACACATAACACATTACCCACTTTTTGGGAAATACTGATTTATTTTTAGACTAGATAGCAGAGAATAGTCTAATCTAACTAGCCTGTACTGTCCCACTGCAGGGCAAAGGCCTAGCTCTCTCTCCCTTTTCCACACAATTCTGTCTTTTGCGAGTGCCGGCCAGTCCTTACGGTAGAAGTCAAGCTCGTACCGCCATCTTCGTCTGGCGCCGTTGTGCGTTTAGTGGGACCCAATCGGTGGTTTTATTAGCCCAATTGTCATCTGACATGCGGCAAACATGTCCGGCCCAGTCCCACTTAAGTTTTGAACTAAACTTAAGAACTTAAGAGAAGAGTCTAGCACGAAAAAATACTTCTAGCAAATGTCCGGTTTTTTACAGCTTGAATTAAAACTCCACATTATACACACCACTGCCATTCCACCTCCAACCTTACCTTGTAAATAAATCTTTAATTTATTTCTACTTCCCTTTCATTAATTTAATTACCTTTGACTTTAAAGTTAAGCTTTTGTGGTCGCTACACGACATGTTACTTCGCTAGTCAATAATAATAAACACTAGATAAGGTTCAAACTTATTTCAACTCTTACTTTGTGGCTTTTGTGGAGGAGTCACCACATTTCGCCATAGTCACGTTATGTTGTACTAGCTTCACCCACGTGGATGTCGGAAATTATCCCACCAGGACATGCTACCGGGACAAAAAGTAGCCTATATCCGACCCCACGATGCCATCTATGTCCTTGCCAAATTTTATCGAAATCCTTTCAGTGGTCAAAGCGTGAAAAGGTAACATACAGACAGATAGAGTTACTTTCGAATTTATAATGTGTGGATAGTATGGATTATGATACAATGGCGCCGATTTCCTTCTTCACAAACTAAACTAAATATAAGTTCAGTGCATCTTTTTCTTTCTATTTCATTAAGAAAAGGACAGAAGATAAACATTAGTTTAGTCCTGTCAAATTAAGATACTCTATAGACAGTTTAGTCGTGATTAAAAAATGGGCAACTAAAAATACGTCAATTTACGTCAGGCGCTGACTAATTTGGCAGGACTAAACTAATATTTATCTTCTGTCCTTTTCTCAATGAAATAGAAAGAAAAAGATGCACTGAACTTAAATTTAGTTTAGTTTGTGAACAAGGGAATCGGCGCCGTTGTCGAACGCAGAAGTTGATTCTCAAACTATCTATCTCTTTCGGTCTAATCTAACTTAGAAAGGTCAACAATTTTAGTACTTCTCTACCCTATAACCCTACCCAGGCAAACAAGCTTGTATCTAAAACGTCACAAGCAAAGTAAAATTCCTTATTTAAATCGTTATATAATTTTGACCTCCAATAAAGTGTCGATAAGACAGGGCGACAAAGATTATCGTGCTCCGCGGATAGTTTGCTATAAAAAAGGTTATCAAAGCTATAAATACTGTAAAAAGGTCATGATTTATGATTACATATATTGAAAAAATCAACAACCCAACCAATATATATGTATATATATATATATGTATATGTGATATTAAAGAACAGCATTAGTGTGTTTTTTTTTTGTACAATTATGTAAGAAGTTCGTCAGAAGAGCGTTTAATGTGATCTATTAAAATGTAAAGGCCTAATTTTGCACCAGCCTAAGTCAAAACAATAAATTGCAAAATATAATAGATTCTTTAACATAATCATGAAAATTATTTGCAAATGACTATTATTTGATGAATGAATTTGCCCTGAAGTAAAATGAAATACATATTGTGACACATTGGCGCCGATTCCCTTGTTCACGAACTAAACTAAATTTAAGTTCAGTGTATCTGTATCTTTCTATTTCATTAATAAAAGGACAGAAGATAAATATTAATTTAGTCCTGTCCAATTAAGATACTCCATATACAAATTAGACATGATTAAAAACATCGCTACTAAAAATACGTCAATTTAGGTCAAGCGCTGACTAATTTGACAAGACTAAACTAATATTTATCTTAATGAAATAGAAAGAAAAAGATGCACTGAACTTACATTTAGTTTCAATCAACTCAGCTTATCGCAGTCCACTGCTAGACATAGGCCTCTCCCAGCCTGCGCCACAACACCATGTCCTCTCCTCCGCCTTCCGCATTCAGTCCGTCCCAGCAACCTTCTTCAGGTCGTCCGTCCATCTAGCTAGGGGACGTCCTACACTACGCTTGCTGATACGCGGTCTCCACTACAGAACTCGTCTGCTCCACCGGCCATCGGCTCCCGGGTCAAGAAAAAAATACTTTACGGAAAATAATAAGAAAATTAATTAGAAAAATCATATCTGAAGCAGTTCAACTGAATTTCATATCCAGTTTGGAATAATCTCCTCTTTCTTATCCAAGAAACGTGTCAGAGCAACATGGTAGATCACAAAACAAACTCTGCAGACATTAATTTTATTATGTTTTGATTTAAAGTGACCCCAACTGCGTCTTTATTGGGTATAAATACTATCTCAAGTTAAACTTATCTGTAGAAACCATTTGCAAAGTAAACAACTTGCACTGTGTATTTATATTTTTTTTTTTATATTTTCCTATTCTCCTTTTCGTGTCGATGGTACTCTTCTTCGATATTTTATATTGTTTGAGCTATTTTCCTTTTTGATACCGATATGATCACCCGATTGTACCCACTAGTTCGGATAAAATAAGGAGAGTTAGTACTTAGCTTTTTTTTTTGTTACTGGGCCGGCGTGGGTGTTTATAGCCTGTCCCTCTCGAAGAGGGGCCTGTGTCCCAGCAGTGGGAACAATATTACGACACAGTCTAAAATCATCATCTACCTGCCTTATCCCAACTATCTTGGGGTTGGCTTCCAGTCTAACCGGATGCAGCTGAGTACCGGTTTTACATGGAGCGACGGCCTATCTGATCTCCACAACCCGGTTACTGGGTAATACGATACCCCTTGGTAAGACTGGATACCTATCAGACTTTCGGGCTTCTGACGACCCGTAACGACTGTCAAAGATCCACGAATGACAGCCGGGACCAACGGCTTAACGTGCTTTCCGAGGCACGGAGGGTTCTTGGTATGTAAAGATGGTCACCCATCTACGAAAAAACCGCGGCAAGCGTACTGATCGATCGATCTGCGGGGTAATTGCTTCACTCACTATCAGTAGCAATGCGTTTCATTTTGACAGTTCAACAATATTCATTGCGTATTTACGTTGTTGAGCAGACACATTTTTCAAACATATGAAGCAATGGATCAGCACCGTCCTTTCAAATGATTCAGATTGAGATCGATAGCGAGTTGCGCAATTAGGGTGCCGTACGGCGGTTATTAATTAGCCACAAGACGAAAGTTTAAAATATGAATGAAATAAAATATTTACAGAAAATGTTTCTGGATACTAATGCCACCGTAAGTTACAGTCAAACAAGGAAATTAGTCATTAAAATCATTGTCATAAATAAGACTACCTCGTGGAATTCAGATATTAAAGTAATCTTTTGGTTTATGATGACTACCATGACGTAGTTTATACAAGTACTACCCGCGACTTCACCCGCTTGAAATTTCTTGTTCCCGCAACGCACCCCGTCGCGTCGCGTCGCATCGCATCGCCTGTCTGCGTAATTCTTTGTTTTCGCTTAGCGTTCTTTCTGACTTTTTTCTTTTTCCTCGGGTCCTTAGGGCCAGAGTGTGATGTTAAGTAGCCTATAGCCTTAAGAACTGGGCTATCAAATGAAAAAAGATTTTTTCTGATCCTTTTTTTTCCATTTCATCTATGCCGTTAATTTCCTACCATATTCCACTTTTATAGTATATTCACTGTAATACTGTTCCACTACACAGTCGTAATGTATACTGTATTTATTTATTTTCGGCGCGGTAATCCCTTTACTTGTCACAGTAATGCCACAGAGTGCTTCTGACATTTAGGGCATAGACAGGTAATGAGGTTACGTCTGGCGCGGATTAAAAATGAATTATTTATTTTATTTGTTAATATTTTACGTAATTATATCTATATTATTATTTATTTATTTAATTGCCCGTGACATCACAGCGGGCACTATCAGAATACCAGCGCTGCGACATTTATTTTTTAAATGTCGTAGCATCATGCGGATATAGGAGCCTTTTGGCCTTGTATAGGACTTTCTGTTTCATTTTTCCTTTTGTTACTTTTTTTAAATATAATTTGGTTTTTTTATTATGTTTAGTTTAGTTTTATGATCTTCCTGTACGAGTCGTAATAAATAACTTTTCTTTCTTTCTAATCCGACCGGTAGTTATACATAGAAAATTGCGCGTTCAAACGAACAAGCAAAAATGTTTGAAGTTGTAACGTAAACTGAACTTTATTGAGTAAGTATTGAAGTGGTTTTTGCATAAACTCATATTTGTTTACATTTTTGGCAAATAAATAGCGACCGTAGATTATATTCCAAGATTCATTGATGCTGGAAATCCTCAAAAATAGCATTTTTTCTTACAAAAAAACACGTACAACAAAAAAAAAACTATGTTATGTATTTTTATTTTATTTATTACATTTGGGAAAACAAACAGTAGTATAGTAAGTATAAACAGTGTTGTCTTAAAAATGCAGCTCCCTAGCCTATCAATAATGATACGTATATTGCGTGAATCCTATGGAGCCTACTGCCGATCCTTTAGAATTTTAAATAAATCGTTTCTAAATTTATATCTGCTTAGGAATAATATGTCTATCGCACCAAAACGCGTATTGTATGTGTCGACTAAGCGGTATAGCGGTGAGCGCATACCAGAATCTGTGATCATGCTGATAAAGATTATCTATAATAATATCCAAGACATGCTCGAAAGGGGGCGATATTCACAGAATAAGAGATAAAATCATATATAAATAAATTATACAATTCATCCGTGAGTTTTTTTCCTGTATCGTATCGAGCGAAATCTTTGATAGAGAATAGATACTTACCTACATGTTGTTGACATCGTAACCTTATCACCTGGACACCTAGATACCACAGATTGAGCATGTATTTTATTAATTCGACGATGGTACATTTGAAATATTTTGATGAGATAAGCATTTATCTCGTAACTTTACAATCTACTCGCATATCACGTTTACAACGTGGAGACAACATCATCATCTGCCTAGCCTTTTCCCATTATGTTGGGGTCAGCTTCCAGTCTAACCGGATGCAGCTGAATACCAGTATTTAACATGGAGCGACTGCCGCGGCCTCCACAACCCAGTTCCTGGGTAATACGATACCCCTTGGTAAGACTGGTTGTCAGGCTTTCGAGCTTCTGACTATCCGTAACGACTGTCAAAGATCCACGAATGACAGCCGGGACCAACGGCTTAACGTGCTTTCCAAAGCACGTAGGGGTCTTGGTATGTAAAGATGGTCACCCATCCACAGACCAACCGCGGCAAGCGTAGCTTAACCAGATCTATCGACCTGTGCGGCTGTTATTATTTAGCCACGGGCCCCTCAACGCGGAGACAACAATAAATGAAAACACTGGCAATACTAATGCATAAGAGTAGTTTGGAACTTTAAGTAAATCCTAACATCGAAATTAAAACTGTGATTTTTTCAAACCAACTAAATAGTGGTGATGAGTCGACTATGAGTTTTGCCAATCTTTGACTAGCTCATCACCATCATTCTCCTGCCCCGATCCCATTTTATTTGGGGTCGGTGCAACATGTCTTCTTCTTCCATACTTCTCTATTAGCCGTCATCTCGGTAGTCACCCCCTTTCTAGCCATATCATCATTCACACAGTCCATCCATCGTTTCTTTGGTCTTCCCCTACTCTTATAGCCATCGACATTCATACCCAAAACTCCTCACGACATTTTCCTCATTCTTCCGTATCACATGCATGACAACCGATTTCCCCACAACTTTTCAGTTACCGGTGCCACTTTCAGACTTCCGTATTCTTTCAGAATCTTTGGCTAGTTATAGTGACTTCAACTATTGGGTATAGTTGATTGAATTTTCATATGCAGACCGGGAATGGCATTAGATATACACTGTTTAATTTATTGTCGTATTATCGTCTCCACCTTGCATAGTAAATTATAAACATTTTGTAATCAGCTTGTACAGCGTTTTAAAAAGAGTCATTTATTTAAATGAGCATATAAATTAATCTAGGTGCCAACGCCCCATTGAAGGTCAGACATCGCTTCTGATTTCCGCACAAATTGAAAACAACTAGAAATGTACAAATGCCCTATTAGCTTTAAAGTATTCATTCGATGTACGTAGACGGGTTCTGTACCCAAAGGGTGCCAACAGGACCATATTACTAAGGCTCCTCTGTCAGTACGCATACCCACATGCCACAGGGCTGTATCTTTTGAACCGTGATAGGGTACTTAAAATTTTCACAGCGTGTGTACAATGGCCGCTATAACAACAAATAATAAAAATAAAATACATTTACCTTGAACTTACATACATCACATACCATACAAAAATCATATTTTAAAAAAAAACTCCATAGTGTGAAATGTTGTCGGTGGTACGGAACCCTTCGTGAGGGAGTCCGACTGGCACTTGACCGCTTTATACATTAGATTTATTTCTAGTAAAGTATAATCAACTTGCTAAAACGGTACCGTAAATGCACGGCCAACGTTTACGGGGTTACATAAGCTACATCTAGCCAAAAAAACTTAACTGCCCCATTGTTACGAATTAATACTCGTAAAAACATTTCCGCTATTTTCCACTGTCAAGGCTGCAGTAGTAATGGCGTGACAGATATGATTTTCAACATGTCTATAAACATCCAATTTGTATGCGCATGCGCACTACTGCTATCTAATTGCACTATTGTCAGCCGAACTAAACTGCTAAGTCCGCAGTAATGTATGTGTGTATGACTAACTTCTTAAAACAATTTTAATAATTATTATTTATTGGTAGACCGGTATTTAGTTCTTGACTTAGATAATGGCTTCGTGTCAAATACTGTTCTACAGAGTGTATCAGAAATATGTGGTCATATTTAAAGGTCATTTAAAGGGGCTTGTGGCTAAGTAATAGCAGTCGCAAGGATCGATCGATCAGGTTAAGCTACGCTTGCCGCGGTTGGTCCGTGGATGGGTGACCATCTTCACATACCAAGACCCCTCCGTGCCTCCGAAAGCACGTCATTAACCCGTTGGTCCCGGCTGTCATTCGTGGATCTTTGACAGTCGGTACGGGTTGTCAGAAGCCCAAAACTAACAACCCGTCTTACCAAGGGGTATCGTATTACCCAGTAACTGGGTTGTGGAGGTTAGATACGCAGTCACTCCATTTAAATACTGGTATTCAGCTGCATCCGGTGAGACTGGAAGCCGACCCCAACATAGTTGGGAGATGGTCTAGGCAGATACTTGTAGGTCAGTACTTAGTTCTTGACTCAGGTAATGGCTTCGTGTCAAATACTGATCTACAGAGTGCATCAGAAAAAAACATATTTAAGGCTATACATTTGGGTCGAGTAGGTATTGAAGTTTGGTATGGGACAGATTATTATTTTTTCGCGAAATATATCGCTTAGTTTTTTTTAAGAAAGTTTTATTTTTTATTGTTTCTCAAAAATTAACTAGAAAGACAACATAACAACTGCAGGGATGCTGAAGATTCAGCATCCCAGAAAAACAAACTAGCATTAAAAAAAAAAATTAGGTAAAATGTCCTGAAAAAATATAATGTATAGCATGGTGACTCTACCTAAAATTATGTGATGACGAATGACAGAATTTAATAAAAAATTATGTGCCTATGACAACACAATGTTATGATGGTAATGTGATGGTACAGACGCAGCACACCAAGCTACTACAATCTGTCAAATTTCTTTAGTAGATTTTCAACTTTATCGCTAAAGTATAAGGTTCAAAGTTGATTGGGAAAATTTGACAGTTTCGGGTATTTATTTATTGAGAGGGAGGCCTTTGCCCTGCGTGGGGACAATACTGGCTAGTTGGATTAGATTATGTAGATTAGATTATATTTATCAAGACCATTTAATTATAACCATTAAAGTTATTTTAATTGATTTTAGTCATGTTTCTATTTATCTAACTCCAAATAATGCATTCTTAACCCTTTCGCGTATTTCACTTGTCATAATGCAATCATCAACAGTATCAGTCATCATCAGGGTCATAATCAGCTTACGAACATCACGATTTTGGCAGTTGGACAAACATGCGTGACATTGCGAATTTATTAAAGAGATCAACAACCACTGAAGCTGACTCGTTGTATATCCATGCGGAAAGGCGTATTGTACTTCCGTTGTAGACCAGCAGGCAGCGTTGCCAGTTTTTTTTTTCGGGCAAAGCAGGATTTTGAAACCTTTTGAGTATAAAAAGCGGGATTCTTTCGTCGAAAGCGGGACAAGAGAAAAAAACGTAATTAATTGTCCGACCGTCGACAGAATGCGTTCCTGATACCTCTCATTGCGACAATTTTATTCTAGTAGGTCAAAGAAGAAGAACAAAACCAAGACCAACAAGATCAAATTCACAAAACACGTATTCGTTTGTATGAAACTGACCGGTGTCAAGAACGCATTCTCTTGACGGCCGCACTGTAGATTACTTATTTTTTACTACTTATTATTTTATTTAAGTTTCAAATTAAGTTTATAATGATGAATGATGATAGATAGTCTTAGAAAATCAATTTTAATGAAAACATGGTGCTTTACTATTCAAATAACAATAACTGTCTGGTTTACCCTGAAAGGCAGTTAAGTCTTCAGTCTTTATTTTACTCTGCCCAGAAAGCGGGACTGAGCCTGTCCCGCGCGGGATATTTAAATCGAGGCGTCCCACCTGGCAACGCTGCTTGTGGGTGGTATCCAGCACGGCTAATAGGTTTGGCTCCCTATATGCTTTACCTATATGTTCATAATGGCGCCGATTCCCTTGTTCACAAACTAAACTAAATTTAAGTTCAGCGCATCTTTGTCTTTCTATTTCATTAAGAAAAGGACAGAAGTTATATATTAGTTTAGTCTTGTCAAATAAACAGACTCCATAGACAGTTTAGACGTGATTAAAAACATGGCGACTTGAAATACGTCAATTTATGTCAGGCGCTGACTAATTGGACAGGACTAAACTAATATTTATCTTCTGTCCCTTTCTTAATGAAACAGAAAGAAAAAGATGCACTGAACTTATATTTAATTTAGTTTGTGAACAAGAGAATCGGCGCCATCTTAGGTGTGAGTTAAGATTTTAGGTTGATTAAGCTTACCTATATCCATTAGTGGACGTCTTTCTGTTGAAATGATGAAGATGAGTTAAGATTTTAACTCCTAGCAAAAGTTAATCAGTTACAAAATCCCATCGTAAGTCAATTCAACAGTATTTTCTAAATATAGAACAGTTTAGAAATAGAATCTTCGGATGTGAACTGTGTAAATGTGCGTTCATGTTAGACAATGATTGTTCAACGTGGTCACCTGTTTTTATGTCTGTTTGTTGTAGTGACACATTGATCAGTGAAACCATTTTGTTTTTTTTTTATGAAAAAAAAAATGAAAAATGGTTTATTATTTTAACAAGTGAACCTTAATAACTAGTGATTGGAGCCTCCTTTTAAGCAGATAAGCGTGTGTTAGGAGACTCCGCTTTTCCATAACTTAATAAGTAACGTTTAGGTATGTACTTGTTGTATGCAGATCTAAAAAGAATAATAAACAAAAAAAAAGAAAGAACTAAAGCTAAACATGCAGCACGCACGCAGGCATGCGAGTGTGTGAGTGAGAGTGAGTGAGGGTGTGTGTGTGAATGTAAATGCGAGGGTGTGTGAATTTGTTCACGAATGAATCCGAGTGTATGCATATGATTATGAATGGTGCAGGCATTAGGCAGGTGTAGCGTTATATTTTATCCTAGCAGCGCCTCCGTTTCATCATCAGGTTAGTTAGTGGTTTTATCAAATTAGTTACAATTTTTTTTAATTTTTTTTTTTTTCATAGTATATACGTAAATCTCTCTGATAAGTCTATTGTATAGCTCAGCTGAGCGTATTTTGAATTGTATACGGGCGAACTTGGTTTTGGTTTGAGGAACTTCCGCTATGATATCTTTCTTCTTTTCAAAGTTAAGCTAGGGTCAAAAGGAAGAGTTTTGTGTTTCTTTAGAACAGTTCTAATTATGTAAAGTTTTCGCACTGAGAGTAAATCGCTTATTTGGTAGAGGCTTTGTGTAGGATATCTAAGGTTTTTAAAGTAGATTAGTTTTATTAAAGCCCGTTGTCCCCGCTCAGGTCTATGAATTTAGTCTTAGCCGTACCCCCCCAAATAGGGATGCACCACACTAGGACCGACTGTACTAAAGCTACGTATATATAATAATTCGTTGAGTAGGTTTCTGGGGGTATTTGTGCTGGTGGGTATTGTTTTTGATACGATATACCTCAGCGTTTTGAATATGCAGCTCAATTTCCTGATTCTGTTAGTGACCTGTTCAAGATACCACGATACCACCCACGGGGGTACCACGATAATCTCTGGTCAACAATAACCCCAAGATATTTAGTTTGTGATACTTTGACTAGTATTGGACATTGACAGTTATCTGCATCACCGCACGTGTGTACTCTTATGATAAATTCCGTATTTGGTTGAGTTCTGTGTGATATACTGAAACATATGTAATTCGTTTTAGCTGTGTTAAGTGTGAGCAGGTTATTTTGAGCCATTCAGCTATTTGGGTCATACCAGCTTCAGCACTTCTGGCAACTTCGTGCCAAGAATTACAGAAAAAAACTACAGCAGTATCATCGGCATAAGAAAACACTCTAGCATTATTGATTTTAAGGTTGCAGAGGCCGTTGATGTAAAGCAGGAACAACGTAGGGCCTTGCACACTTCCCTGAGGGACTCCGAATATGACATTTGCATCATAACTAACGTGTTCTCCCACCTTAACCCTTTGCTTCCTGTTTGTGAGGTAGTCCTTAAACAGTTTGAGCGGAATTCCTCTCACACCTGACGATTCCAACTTATTTTATGGTCTCAATCTGCACCCTTATTGCATAACACTCGATCAATCAGAAGGTGAATCATTTTTCCCAATCCATTGCTTCATATATTATGTTCAAAAAAATTGTCTGCTCAACAACGTAAATAACGCAATGAATGTTGTTGAACTGTCAAAATGGAAGCCATTGCTTTAATATAGGCAAGCTTCTAGCTTAGTTCATTCACAAGATGCATCATACGTAATAGGGTCAAAGATCGCAATAAAATAATAAATGAATGAATAAGTAATTTCGTTCGCGACTTCACACGATTGTCGTTCAATGGACATTTTCTATTATGTTCGAATTTAAAGCGCAATGACCGCGACAGAACAATCTTCTCTCGGCATGAACTAAGTAATATTAAGAACTAGCTTATCTGCCCGCGACTTCGTCCGCGTAAAGCAACTTTCTTATTTTTTTCGTAAGAACCTTCTACAAAGTTTAAGAAAACTTTAAAAAAAAATGGTTGGAATCGGTAAAGTCGTTCTCAAGTTATGGCGTGACCAAGGGAAATAGGGATTCATTTTTATATATATGTATAGATAACGCATAAGGTAATCAAAATACTTTCCAGTCGGCAAGATGATTCCAGGGCCAACCGCCCAGTAGGGTAATTGCGTAACACTTTAACAGTAGGAAATGAATGGCTTAAATTTTGACAGTTCAACGACATTCATTGCGCTATTTACGTTTTTGAGCAGATATTTTTTTTCGAGCATATGAAGCAATGGACTAGCAGTATCCTTCAAAATGATTCAGATTGAGATTGATAGTGTATTACGCAATTAGGGTGCAGGATACATTATAAAATAATATCACCCCTCATGTAGGCTATTTTGAATGCTACAGTCAACTACACTACAGTCCGATCGTCGAGAGAATGCGTTTTTGACACCTGTCAATGCGACAATTCTAGTAGCTAATAAAGATCAAATTCGGAAAACATGTATTCGTTTATGTACGTAACTGACAGGTGTCAAGAACGCATTCTTTTCGACGGCCGGACTTTAGGAAATGAATTATTTAGCATATAAATAATTCATTTCCTAAAGTCCGGCCGTCAACTTTATTTGATTGGAAATTATGTTCATACAGAGTGACTAGCACTATTGAAAAAGTTATAAAAATGTTTGTAGTTGTAGAGGAAACTGAACTTTATTGTGTAGGAATTAAAGTTATTTTTCCATAAACTCATATTTGTTTACATTTTTTGCAAATAAGTCGCGAATGCAGTATTAGAGTGGCCTGGTTATTTGATAAACTAGGACCCGGCTACTGGATCTGATTTATCAAGCATTTAAAGTTACGAGGAAATACCTACTCACCTCCATAGAATACTAGTTTTGAGCATAAAGAAAGTTTAGCAAAACAAAGTCATTATAGTTAGTCGTATTTAATACCTTATAATAATATTACTTGTGTTATGTTTTCAGTGTTCGTGTTTATAAAATAAAGATAATTGTATTGCTAAGTATACCTAGGTAGGTATCAGAGTGATAATCATCCTCCATTGTGCTACAATGTTTATTAGAGAAATGGGTAACAAATTACCTAGTCGGAATTCGCGATTTATTTGCCAAAAATGTAAACAATTATAAGTTTATGGAAAAATAACTTTAATTCCTACAAAATAAAGTTCAGTTTACACTGTAACTTCAAACATTTTATAACTTTTTCAATAGCTAGTCCCTCTGAAATCAACTTAATTACCATTAAAATAAAATTGATATTTGTTTAACTTGAAATAAAATCAATCTGAAACCATAGTTTGAATAGCGGAAGTATCCTCCTTTTTGTCCCGATATTCCCACGGGATCGAAACTTATGCGGGTGAAAACGCGGGGCGCAGCTAGTCATTTATCATGCTTTCTCCAGATTTATGTAGGTACAGGCAATCAGGTTGTAGGCACAATCAGACATTATCGTATCTTTCAGCATCTTCAGATATCTTGCGACATCTAAACATCTTCAGATATCAGATATCAAGTTTTCAGTATCACTATGATACTGAAAACTTGATATTTGATACGTGGGTGGCCTGCGAGGTGGTATGACCAATTACGTAACACCTAAGTACTGTATTCCTTCTAACAAAATAATTACGAAAGGTTGCAGGGTGTTTACGCTCATCCTCTGGTCCTCGGAAGGTCCTGGGCGATAGTGCTGGCACCGCGTCAGCCTTTATTACCTACATGAGCCCTTATGAAACGTCAGCTAAGTGCACGGTCCCAATTGGTCTTTTTCCATGGAGAAGAGCTGGCAAGAAACTCCACGTTTGCTCTTTTAAAAATAATTGGCTTTTACAATGTTTCAAAATTACAGTGTAGACCTGTCCACAAGTATCAGGTAGAGGAAACTTAACAAAATAGAAAATGGTCTACAAATTGAATCATCACTGAGTCTACAAGTCGGCTGCCTTGTCTATGGTAGACTTGCTGTAGCCAACGATTAAATATTATCTGTGGGACGTCGACAAAGAAAAGCAAGGAGACAATTTAATTTTCCCACTCAAAATATAATTTTTGGTCAAACACATATTGTTTGACATTCAATATTTATTTTAATTAAGTACACCACACTTAAATTAAATACTTACAAGCACAAGTCATCATTATGATAATAATTAACCAGGGAAGCGTGACGCAAAGGGAGGAGGCAATGGACGGAATAAGGGTAATTCATGCCGAAGATGCCTCGCTGCGATACCTCGCGGTCGCGGTTCAGCTCGCTCCCTCGATGTCACCTCCACGTAAAACAAATGCATGCTAATAGACACGCACGCACATGCCAGGTATCGAGGTAAACTCCCAAGCATCCTTCAGCTGTCAATGACGATAATACTGACGTGTCTCTTGGGCACAGTCAATCATTAACCAGTAGGCCAATTCTCGTAATTTAAAATGTTCAAAATCTAGTCGCAGTCTCATCTCGGCGACAAACAAATGTCAAAAACTTGTCAAAATGTAGGGAAATTAGAAGTATTTTTTGACAGATTGAGACTGAGATCAGACTGTGAACGTTCTTAAAATACGAGAATTGATCAGCGTTTCCACACTTGCACTACAAAATTCTCCCTTACCTACTGTTTGCTCAATGTCAAATTGTGGGGATCCCGCCGTTGTGCCAAAAAAAAATTTGTCAAAATTTAATTATCCAAACTACCAAGTTTTTTTTATACCAATGCAATATTTGGAATGATTTTAGTACGCACATTTTCATTTGGCCAAATTTTTACTCGGCAGAATATTACCAAAGATAATGTCATTAATTTTCATTTGGTCTTTAATCAAATGATTTATTAGGTACAGTAAACAATCTTTAGACAATAAACATATAGTCAAATGATTTTCGGGAATGATATAATTCAAAAATGCAGTTTTATTTGATATCATTTGCGTTCTTCTTTGTAAGTAGGTTTATGTGCTTGAATTTGTTTGAAACAAGTCACATTTATGGTTACCTACGAACGACGAACGAAAAACGAACTGCTACCAGAACTGTAGGTTAGGTTAGAATCCATTTTAATATTATATAATAATGTATAGTTTATAATTTTCTTAGAGTTTAGTATAATTTGCAACGTAACACGCTTATATATTTTTTAAATTGAAACAGTTATGTTAGGGTAGAAAAGTGACCTATACTGCAGTAACTTATATGAGGAGGCTTTGTGTAAGGTTAGGGACCTAGAAGAGGAATTAATTCATGCAAATGTTCGAATTACTAAGTTACAGAAACTAAAATAATGTACACAGGCTGAAACTGATAACTTGTATACTGAATTATCTAATACTAATTGCAACTCTCATTCCTTAATAACAATAGACCTTACTGAAGATTCTATATTGAAATATAATAATAGCAGTTATAAAGTAAGTCAAAATAAAATTAAAAAATATGCAAAGCTAAATAAAATCATAAAAAGATGCAATAAATTTAGAAAACAACAAAAACACAATTCCAATAATATTAAATTATGGAAGGAAATATATTACTGTGTAACTGAAATATTTGACTACATTAAAATTGGTAAAAGTACTAGTTGGTAAGCAAGTTATTGTTTTAACTTGCCAAACATTAGGTTTGCTTTACAATTATTTGTGAAGAGTTTATTTGCTAAGTAATAATTTGGCAAATGAAATTATGCGGAAAATTGTTTGGGAAGTGATAATTTGTCAATTTTTTTTTAATGAAACATGGGAGATCCCAAATTGTGACTTCTGATGTGCAACTTATTGTAGCAAGAAGATAAAAAAAATATTAGATTTATCAGAATTTGAGACTGGTAATGATGATGTCTACATGTCGCCTACAGACCAGGCGGCATGTAGACAAATACGATCATCAGGTACCTATTAGCAAAGCCAGACCCGGAACAACTATCTGTTGGCAATACCATAATGTTTGTTCCGTACGGGAATCAAATCGCGATACGCAGCGCAACAGCCAATCGGTCAGCTACTGTGCCGATCTCAAATTCGACTAGCTTCAACTATCTGACTAACTGAGCGACTCTTTGACAATTCAGAAGTGCCTGTAAAAGGTTTAATTGAAATAAAATCAATTACCTATTGTCGTAGGTACCGTCAGATTTTAAATTCTACTGAATACTAAGACACGTACCTTCACTGCTTTTGAATGTTACCATGAAATTGTCGTAGGTGTCGTTATATTTAAATTATGCTGATTGCGCAAACACCGTTACACCATCTGCCTTGCTTTCCCAACTATGTTGGGGTCGGCTTCCAGTCTAACCGGATGCAGCTGAATAGCTGGTTGTCAGACTTTCGGGCTACTGATGACCGGTAACGACTGTAAAAGAATGGCAGCCGGGACCAACCGTTTAACGTGTTTTCCGAGGCACGGAGGGGTCTTGGTATACAGATGGTCACACGTCCACAGATCGATCTGTGCGGCTGTTATTATTTAGCCACGGACCTCCACAGCTTCTACAATTACTGGCAAGAAATACTGAACAATGAGGCCTCTTACAAATAAGGTTTACTTATAACACGATCGTAGTATGACAGATAATAAAATACTATAGTAGTAACTATCAAACTGACCGCAAAAGATAAGCCGACAATGAACACTGCAAGTGTCGTAATTAAAACAACAACAACAGCTTTGATATCTGAACTAGTGTATTGATTGTTTTGTTATTCAATGGACAATCTGATCACATCGATTTTTCACGGAAAATTCGTATGCAGCACTTGAAAAACCATTTTTTATTTATTTTATTGCTAAATAGGCCTGCTCTTGACCTCGATCACGCCTGATGGAAAGCGATGGATGAGGTCTATGATGGAACGAGCGTGCCCAGAAGATGTCTGTTCACTCTTACTTTGAAGCCCGGTGGATGGGTGCTACATACTTGTTCGGGTTGGACAGCCGGGCGCCAAACTCGAATTTATGTAGATACTAGCTGCACCCCGCGGTTTCACTCGCATATGTTTCGATCCCGTGGGAACATCGGGATAAAAAGTATCCTATATGTTAATCCTGGTTATAAACCATATGTGTGCCAAATTTCATCTAAATCCGTTCAGTAGTTTTTGCGTGAAAGAGTAATATAAACATCCATCCATCCATCCATACAAAATTTCACCGTAGTAGTTAGTTAAGCCGCTGGCTTTAGGATTGTCGTGTCAGGCGAAAATGCTACTGATTGCCCGTACTTATAAATAATATTTATTTATTTATTTCACCATCTATGTACACACATATAAACAGACAAGAAAAAAACAGAACAGAAAAATAGGTACAAGTGTGATGCTTATTTCATAAGAAATTTCTTCCAGCATACTCACGGTAGGGCAATAGAGAGATGTAGACAGCGAGATAGAGATGTGCACTAGCTACACAGTAAGATTTTGATGAGTGAAGAATCCATCAAAATCCAAGACAACAGTCGTAGCAGTTCGAATACTCGTATAAGCTAAGTTGCCATGAGCCCCTCCTCAGTTCTTTCTTAGCTACTTCTAAGTACTGAGCACACAAGTATAACTTATTTAACTACAAGCTAGTAAGTAGGTACACAAGTAGAAAGGGATTGGCTCCATAAACATACATCGGTCTATTGACAAAACTACAATGAGCGTCAGGTTTTAGTCGTAAATAACTTAGAATGAACTCGTAAACTTTTACATTATGGTGTATGTAATGTATGCTTACCTACTCATTTAAGTTAAGTGGTTTACTATAAGTACGTAGGTGCTTAGAATGCTGCGTAGACTGAAAAAGTTAGAAACTCATTGTTAGCTCGCTCTAAACACGCCTAGCTACTCTCTAAATCCGTCAATGAAAGTAACTCGAAACATCGAAATGAAATCTACGTCCGAATAATTAACTTTTTCGGACGGGTAAAAACATCGGGACTAGGGACAACTGCCAAATCGTTGTGTCATTCATTCTTAGGTCGGGCCCCAAACTAATCTTATGTCCGTAGGTGATGCGGAGTAGTTATCATCCGTAACTTCAGCCGAAACTACGGATTTTGTGCTTAGGGAGTAGATCGCCAGTAAACACATTCGTAACATAACACGTCACGATAGGTATCACGCTTGTTATCCCCGAAGGGTTACTGCTGAACATGAGGTCCTGGGTTTGACTCCCAGGTCGGGCAAAATGTTATTGGGTTTTCCCATAAGGAATTTGTAAGTAGCAGTTCGGAATCTGCACCCTAATTGCGTAACACACGATCAATCGGAATCTGAATCATTTTGAAGCAAATTGCTAATCCATTGCTTCATAAGTTCAAAAAATTTGTCCGCTCAACAAGTAAATAACGCAATGAATGTTGTTGAACTGTCAAATGAAACCGATTTCGATTGATCGTGTGTTACGCAATTAGGGTGCGGATTTGTGCCCGGTTGATGGCAATCCGTAAAAAGTAAGAAAAAATTCAGTTTCGCTAGTAGTCAAATAGCTAATCAAATAGGTACTACTTATATTTTTATGTTTATTGTGCCGATAAGGAAACCGTTCATCAAACATCAGCTTAAAAAATCTCGAAAAAAACGCAGCCACTAAAGAATCTGGCAACATTAAGATAATACCGGGGTTTATTGTGGCAACACTTATGTATATTTAAATAAAGATTTATCTTACTCCATGTCGTATTTATTATCAAGACAAAGTCTTATTATATCTCGTATCTTTATAACATCTTAAATCTTTACAATATCATGCAAATATCGACGTGGAACTTTTGACGTGGCCGTCATGTGGCTTCTGTATACATTGGCCCATCTTGTTGTAATAGAAAGATTTCAGGAGTGTTTTTGGTCTATAACAAATGTATATTGTAGATCAGTATAATGTGTCGCAAACCCCTTGTATCCGTTATCACACATATAATAAATATATAAATAGCGAAAGGAATTTTTCCAAAACCCTTTAAGAGGGCTTTGGTCCATCCGGTGTTTAAGGGCGGGAGCAGGGACTGTGTGAATAATTACAGACCGATCTCTGTTCTTTCGGCAATATCGAAGGTCATGGAAAGGTTAATAAATGATCGTCTACTCAACTTTCTATACAAACATCAAGTCATTGCGCGCAACCAATATGGTTTTAAAAAAGGGGTATCTACCGAAGATGCAATTGCTGACTTAACGGAAACTGTTGCTAAGAATCTACATGATCATCGTAAATGCCTTTCGATATTCTTGGACCTACAGAAAGCCTTTGACACAGTCTCTGTTTCTACTCTCCTGTCGAAATTGGAAGCCATAGGCATTCGGGGTACAGCGCATGAGCTTTTCAGGAGCTACCTCCAAAACAGAAAACTCCGTGTCAAGATTGATTTATACACTAGTGATGAAGACATCATCAAATACGGCGTTCCGCAAGGCAGTGTGTTAGGGCCTACGCCCTTCCTAATATATATAAATGACCTTTGCACATTGGCGCTCCCCAACACCAAGATTTTCACATATGCTGATGATACTGCGATCGTCGTATATGGGGATACATGGACAGACGTGAAATATCATGCAGAACAATCACTACAAACAGTTGGGAGGTGGCTGCAAAATAACCTTATATCTTCTTCTTATTTAATCTGGCTAAAACAACTACATTCCTTTCTCTATTAGTCATAGGACCAAAGCCCCATCTGATTTAAAGGTTTTTGCTCATACCTGCCTAGGCGCCTCCTCATGTTCATGTACACCACTATCTCGCGTAAGTCAAACCAGATACCTGGGTGTAGTGATTGATGACGGACTAAAGTGGTACTCTCAAGTTGAAAGCCTAACGTCAAGGGTAAGGAAACTTATTTATATCTTCAAGTCTCTAAGGCACTGCGTTGAACCCAAAACATTAAAAATGGTCTATCTTGCACTTTGCCAGTCTGTCATCAATTATTGCATTCCGGTTTGGGGTGGCACCGCGAAGACTAAACTCCTTGGGTTGGAGCGCGCCCAGAGGGCGGTGCTTAAGGTGATGCTCATCAAGCCGTATAGATTCCCCACTAGTGAATTGTATGCGGAATGCAGGCTACTTACTGTGCGGCAGCTCTTTGTGCTTAATGCCACCCTCAGAAAGCATAGTCAGGTTCCTCTATTAGATCCTACCACTCGTAAAGCCAAATCTGCATGCACATCTGTCCCTCACAAAACAACCTTCGCTAGCCGCCAGCTTTATGTAATAAGCTCGCTCATTTACAGAAGGGTGAATAAACATATCCAAATTAAACAAGTACGAAGTTAAAACCAAACTCCAAAACTGGTTGTATAATCAGGACTATTCCCGTACAGAAGATCTTATTTCTAAATTAATGTAGGCACGTAATAATAATCACTATTCTTCAAAACCGAATACCCACTGCCCATGCAACATCACAAGAACACTCCTCTCACGACCTCACACACCCCCACAAAACACAAACGCCCCTTTTCATACACCACACCACGCCACGCCACACCACAACACAACACAACACAACACACCATTCTACAACACAACACAACACACCACACCACACAACCACATCTCCCTCCTTTAAAACACATACCTGCTCATTCTTATTCGTAGTTAAACCAAGTCATTATAGATTCATCATGTTATCACACATAAATAAAGGATTTTTGTACACGAAGTTAAAGTAGAACACTCACTCCTAAGTCACAGGGTACCCCTAGTTTAGGAGGCAGGGTTTTTCACTATTTATGCAACCTTTTTCCCCAGAGTTTAATGTTCCTATTTGTGTATTATAAGAGCTTTGTATTCTAAGGTTTTTTGTGATAGTAAACTTATTTTTATTAGTATTTTACACGAATGATTATCCTGGATATCGCAAGTACCTTTAATAACAGGGAAAAATTTACTGACATCCAAAAGCCATAGGTCAGTTCTGGGTCTCAAACAGAGAATCATATATACAAGTAAACAAACCTTCAAATAGCATAAATAAAAGGATAATAAACGTAAAGTCTATTCTAATTTGTGTTTCAAATTGATGTTATTTCAAGTTAAACAAATAACAACTTTATTTTAATGGTTATTAAGTTGATTTCAGAGGAACTAGCACTATTGAAAAAGTCATAAAAATGTTTGTAGTTGTAGCGTAAACTGAACGTTAACGGTATTGTGTAGGAATTAAAGTTATTTTTCTATAAACTCATATTTTTTTGCATTTTTGGCAAATTACTCGCAAATGCAGTTTATTATATAAAATCCTTAGAACGGCCTTTCCTTTGGTGTTCCTCCTTTAGCCCTGTAATAGCACAGGTATCTTACCTACTTTTGAAATACGTTGTGCTACATCGGTGGGCCTAAGCACGAACGCATGGAGTACCTAAACGTAACCTAAAATAGAACGATTTAAAATTGAAAATACTCGTTTAGCACAATTCGCACTAAATATTTATTTAGTTTAAAGACTGTTTTTCATATATCTAGAGGACTAGGGTGGTGCTAATTGTGGCGCAAGGTTTAAACCAAACTGCAATTAAGTATAGAACAGTTGCTATATAGGGCCTCTGGTTGCCCTTTCCAAACATGGAACTGGGCAATCCAGTATTTTACATGGAGCGACTGCCTATCTGACCAGTTACTGGGTAAGACAAAACCCTTTGGTAAGACTAGTTGTCAGACTTTCGGGCTTCTGACGACCCGTACCGACTGTCAAAAATCCACGAATGACAGCATGGACCAACGGCTTAACGTGCTTTCCGAGGCACAGAGGGGTCTTGGTATGTAATGATGGTCACCCATCCACGGACCAACCGCGGCAAGCGTAGCTTAACCTAATCTATCGACCCGTGCGGCTGTTATTACTTAGCCACAAGCCCCAAACACAAATCAATTACATATGGAGTATTTGATTTGTGGTGTTTGGTAAGTTGTCTTCGAACAACGTTAAACTATAAACATGCCTAATGTTATATTACCCAATGCTCTACAGCCACTGCACCTGTAATCACGCCTTCTAGTTGTTTTACAGGGGTGGTAGGGACATGGACGCGCAACGTGCTACATGGATTCAATACATGATTCTGAACCCCTGGGTTGAAACTTATCGTCGGTTATTACAAAAAAATTGCTGTCCCTGTACATTTTGACCGCGAAGGTCTATGAAACAGCAGTTTTTTTTGACAACCGACGAAAAATGTCTGTTTGGAGGTTGTGAATCATGTGCTGAATTCATAGTTACAGGGGGCCTAAAAAGGCCACTTTAAGCAATACTTCTAAAAGCTGTTCATTTCCTGAATTCCCAGCAGATCATTAGCAATTCCTCTAATTTTCGTAAAATTTCATTTCATATTTGGTGCAAACATTACCGCATGAAAAAAAAAACCGTAATTAAACAATATAAACAATATTTATATTAGTTATATAATTTTATCGGTAAATTTTTCATTACAGTTTTTATTAATCAAATTGGTTTTTTATTTTTTATTTCTACAGTTTAAATGTTATTCCATTGTGATATGAATTGCACACAGATCATATTGTTGCGCGCCACAATTAATGCCTGATGCATGGTGACATTAGTTACCACTAGCGCCATCTAGTTTCTAGTAGCAAGAACTAATAGAGTCACTAGCGCCATCTATTATCGATTGGCTGAACTTACTAGAACTATCGACATCTGGTCAGTCGGGGCCGGTATGTACTCGAACATTCTAGATGTGTCTACAATAGAAGGTTCTGGAATTATCTGCGGCACTATATAAGGCCGGGACTAGCCGCGACCGATCAGACTTGGTTCTGCGATAGAAGCGAATACATCGAAAGCGATCTTCAAGTGCGACTTAAGAGCGATTGTGTTTTATAATTAGTGTGTTTGAGTTGTTATTAGAGTTGATTAATTAAAGTGTAACTTTTGGTAATTTTTATCGGCAGTTTTTATTGTCACGAACCCGAAGCTCGTAACAATTGGTGTCAGAAGCAAGGATTAAAATCATGCCGATTTTACCTAAAGACGACACGGAGGGTATCCGTACCCGGAGTCAACGCCAACAGGAGACGGACCAGAGACGTTTTGGTGAAGCTATGCCGCAGAGGTCGGAGGGCCAGCTACCAACCACGGAGGCCGAACCGTCCGCAGCAGCTCCAGCATCAGCAGCACCAGACTTTGCTGCCCTGATGATGATGCTGCAGGAGCAGTCCCGCCGTCAGGAAGAACAGGCTCGCCGACAAGAGGAACAGGCTCGTCGGTTGGAAGAACAGCTCCAGCGGGACAAGGAGGAACAGGCTCGCCGACAGGAGGAACAGGCTCGTCGGTTGGAAGAACAGCTCCAGCGGGACAAGGAGGAACAGGCCCGTCGGTTGGAAGAACAGCTGCTGCGCGACAGAGAGGAACAGGCCCGCCGACAGGAGGAACAAGCCCGCCGACAGGAGGAACAGGCTCGCCGACAGGAGGAACAAGCTCGTCGGTTGGAAGAACAGCTCCAACGTGATAAGGAGGAGCAAACGCGCCGCCAGGAAGAGCAGATGCTCCTTATGAAGGACCTTCACGCTACCTTCGGGAAAGACATGAAGGAGGTGAAGGATAAGGTTGATCAACATGACAACCGCCTGTCGGAAGCTGAAATCCGGATCGACCAAGTGTATAATCGGGTTGACAACGTGGTGGCTGACGTAAAGAAAACCGTGATGGCTGATGTAAAGAAAACGCTGGATTACCTTAAACTTGGGGATGGAATCGCAGCTCCCGTAGCTACAACACCTTCGCTACGTGGATTCAAAGTGCCACCGTTCGACGGAACTTCTTCCTGGTCGGCCTACAAAATCCAGTTTGAGGCCGTCATGAAGGCGAACGCTTGGAGTAAAAGTCAGGCCATGACTGCCCTCACCCTAGGCTTGCGCGACCAGGCCTTAACTGTTCTGGAAGCTCTCGGTAAGGAAGTGACTTACGAGCAGCTCCTTGAGGCATTGGAGGCTCGGTATGGCGACGCTCACCTGGAACACGTGTTTCGTGCGCAGCTCAAGGATCGCGTGCAACGCAGTAATGAAAACCTGCAGCAGTGGGCCCTTGAAGTGGAGAAGCTGGTGCGTAAAGCTTACCAGTCCGTACCTGCGCTTATTGATGGGAACCTGGTGCAGGCATTCATCGACGGCATCCGCGACCTTGAAGTTAGAGCTGCTGTGAGGCTCGGGCACCACGGGACGCTGAAGGACGCCTTGGCCCATGCACTGGAGGTGGAAGCCGCGCGACAGGATCATCGTTCCGATCGCGTCAGGGAGGTTGCAGCGGCTACAGTTCGCGACTGCAATAAAGGATACAGCCCTAGGTGCTACGGCTGTGGGGAAAGGGGCCACCTTCGATCCAGTTGCCCCAAGCGAACTGCAGGAAGGGTAGACAATGACCGTCCATGGAAAGTGGGACGAACTTTGGTCAGAGCCACCGACATCTCAGGGGTACGTGTGCCGAACCTTTGTGATCAGGAACAGATTATGGAAAAAGGCACACTAGTTGGTACTAGGCAAGAAAGTAAAGAAGTCGTGCCTGTGAGGATGCTCAAGACAGACCTCAGCAACGAGTGGAAGGAAAGGCTACAACGTGCACAGCAGGAAGATTCGGACATCAAGCCTATTCTGGAGTGGATGAAGGCCAGAGCTCCTAAGCCCAGGTGGAGCGACGTCTCAGCAATGAGTTCGATCACAAAAAGCTATTGGGCCCAATGGGACAGCTTGGTGATTCAGGATGGAGTCTTGTGCCGTAAATGGGAAAATGCTCGGGGAGACAGCTGTCATTTGCAAATGGTTGTCTCTAAAGCTCAAGTAACGGATGTTCTACAGCTATACCATAATGGTTGTTCAGGAGGTCATCTGGGAGTAAAACGGACTCTACTGAAGATACGAGAACGGTTTTACTGGGTCCACTGTCGGGATGATGTCGAGGACTGGTGTCGTAAATGTACAAGTTGTGCAGCTGTAAAGGGACCTCAGACTCGTAGTAGAGGTGCACTGAAATTGTACAATGTTGGCGCACCATGGGAGAGGATAGCCCTTGACGTAGCGGGGCCGTTTCCGGAAAGTGAAAGTGGTAACAAGTATTTCATGGTTGTGATGGATTACTTTACTAAGTGGCCGGAAGTGTTCGCCATCCCAAATCAAGAAGCTTCGACAGTTGCAGATAAATTAGTTTATGAAGTCTTCTGTCGGTTTGGAGTACCTTTAGAGATTCACAGTGATCAAGGAAGGAATTTTGAGTCCCAAATATTCCAGGAAACTTGTCGAGTTATGGGTACTCATAAAACAAGAACAACTTCTTACCACCCACAATCGGATGGAATGGTGGAACGATTCAATCAGACATTGGAGAGGTACCTAGCAAAAGTTGTGGAAAATCGGCAACGAGATTGGGACAAGCACATACAACCGTTTTTGTTGTCATATCGAAGCGCTGTTCACGAAAGTACATCGGTGACACCAGCTTTCGCAAACTTTGGAAGAGAATTACGGCTGCCTGCAGACCTGATCACCGGAATACCACCTGATGCCCCACGCAGTATAACCGATTATGCGAATCACTTGCGGAACAAAATGAATGACATTTATGAGCACGTCAGACAATCGGGCCAGCAAATGTCTGAAAAGATGAAAACCTAAAATGTAAATGTGAAAATGTTGCACAATCCAGTCCGAAGCAAGGGGAAATCTCCTAAGCTTCAAGCTAAATGGGATGGACCGTACCGGATTGTGACAAAGATCAATGACATAACCTACCGGATACAGAAAGGTGCAAGAGGTACTCCTAAGATCGTCCATGTGGATCGATTGGCGCGTTATTATGGAGCCGATAATGCTCGGGACGAGCATGTCTTAGGAGGGGGCAGTGTTGCGCGCCACAATTAATGCCTGATGCATGGTGACATTAGTTACCACTAGCGCCATCTAGTTTCTAGTAGCAAGAACTAATAGAGTCACTAGCGCCATCTATTATCGATTGGCTGAACTTACTAGAACTATCGACATCTGGTCAGTCGGGGCCGGTATGTACTCGAACATTCTAGATGTGTCTACAATAGAAGGTTCTGGAATTATCTGCGGCACTATATAAGGCCGGGACTAGCCGCGACCGATCAGACTTGGTTCTGCGATAGAAGCGAATACATCGAAAGCGATCTTCAAGTGCGACTTAAGAGCGATTGTGTTTTATAATTAGTGTGTTTGAGTTGTTATTAGAGTTGATTAATTAAAGTGTAACTTTTGGTAATTTTTATCGGCAGTTTTTATTGTCACGAACCCGAAGCTCGTAACAATATTATGAATTGTCAGTTTGTGACCATTTTACGATTTTTAATATGATTCATATTGTTAACCTATTATGATTCTGCCAAAGTGACCTTTTTCCCTACCACCATGTATCTGCGCAGCACGTACAATGAATTCTTCTAATTGTTAAATCTCTAACAATATATATATTTTCATCCCCAGCGAACATCGCGATTGCATCGACGGGTTACTGCATGGGATGGACGTCTCCCGTGAACCTGAAGCTGCAATCGAACTCCACGGAAAACCCCATCGGTGTACCCGTGACCACAGACCAGGAGGCTTGGATCGGTTCTCTGCTCACTATCGGCGCTATCTTCGGTAATTATAACTTAAATAAAACTTTTTGTGAATTAAATAACAATGTACAGCACATCAAGCTACCCGAAACTGTAAAATTTTCCAATCAACTTTGGACCTTAATGCTTTAGAGATAGGTAAAGTTGAAAATCTATTAAAGAAATTTGACAGATTGTAGTAGCTTGATGTGCTGGCGTCTGTAAAAATGAAACTCATATGACAAGGGTGAAGGATAACAGAAAAAATAGGGGAAAAATAGGGCAGTAGAATAATAATAGTGTGAGCAGTGGTGGTCCAATGATAACGGGTACACTCTTACAAGTATACACTCAAAACGGTACTAAGTTCGAACCCAGACAGGCGCTTTACTTTGTGTGAATTATTTCATCGCCACTGGTCTCAAAACGGTGAAGGAAAACATCGTGAGGAAACCGGCATGTCTTAGAACCAAAAACTCGGAGACATGTGACATCTACCAACAAGCATTGGGCCCGCGTGATCTTCTGATGTGTTCGGTGGTTCTATAGATATGCTAAGTAACATATCTTTTACCCAACATATAAAGGTTATATTATAAAGAACTGTTCTCCTTCCAGGACCATTCCTCGGTGGTTTCGCAGCATCAAAGATCGGTCGCAAATGGGGTCTCCTCAGTTCTTCCATCCCGCTATTCATCGGTTGGATCCTTATCGCTGCTACTCAGAACGTTGGCATGATCTATGGTGGCAGAATCTTCTGGGGTGTGGCCGTTGGAATGTTGTTCACGATCTCACCTATGTACTGTGCTGAAATTGCTACGGTAAGGTTCTTGTAGTGTATTTTATTTATTTTACCATTTATATACACACATATACAGGCTGATTTTTTAAAGACCAGCCAAGTTTAAGGATGTGGTACAGACCATCAAACTATACAATTTTCTCCATGGGACCAACATCGTAATCGCGAATAAAAATTCAGCCGTCCCATACATTTAGGTCGAGTAGGTATTGAAGTTTTCTATGGGACAGTTGATAAAATTTTCGCGATTACGCTATTTGTCCCATGGAGAAAGTTGTTCAGTTTGATGGTCTGTACCACATCCTTAAATTTGGCTGGTCTTCAAAAAAATCAGCCTGTATAAACAGACAAGAAAAAAAACAGAACAGAAAAATAGGTACAAAGGTGATGCTTATTTCATAAGAAATCTCCTCCAGCATACCTGCGATTGGACAATAGATAGAGATATGTAGACAGCGTGTGAAAGAGTAAAGGAGACAAAAAAAAACATAAAATCATAAACAATTCCCAGCAAATATTATGAGAATATAGTACACGCATACATACAACCCGCGACTATACTTTACATACATACATACAAATAAACATACCTACATACTCTTAAATCACTAGAATGTTAATAATTATAACGTAATCAAAATAATAAATACATACACAACTATGATGAAGTGGACAGATAGTGTTCTTTTACTCTTCTTTTAAAAACTGCAAAAGTTTGGCAGTCCCTAATGTCAGTGTTTTGGTGGTTGACAATACGGGCTTTCTTGTCCTGACCTCTCAAGGCTAACCTTGATCCTGACTCAGAGAATATAGTTCCAAATACAACACATTACTGTATTACCTTTTCCCAAAGACACTATCCATTGGCGCAGACGTGAATTGGCATTTATTTGCAATTTTAAACAGCACGCGGTGGGCTGAAACTATATGACTTAAAAATAGGTGATCCATTCCAGGAATGAATTCTTACACTCTTTATCGACTTAGGGTGAATTTCACCAAACGAATTTTATACCTAGAATAAGTCTTAACCTGAGAATAAATTTTGAATATTTGACCGTTTTTCTATTACTAGAACTTTCAAATGTCAATTTTATTTCACGGTTATAAGATATCTGAATTTGGTCAAAGAACTGAAGACTTCACAAAAGTAATACCTAAAAGGGAGACAACGGTAAGGAATTATATGACGTGCTGTTGTCCCCGTGACGGGGACACAGATTACGGGGACAACGGGAATACAGGAAAGAAACTTTGTTGTTTTTATGTAACTCAATTATTCCTACTGGTTTACAGTCGCCTTCGGATTGAATCCGAAACGAATTCTGAATAAAATTGTGCTAATCATCAGACATAGTATGGTCAAAGCTCAACCCTTACCCTCTATCTTCCAGGATGACTCCCGAGGTGCCCTGGGCTCGTTCCTGCAGGCATTCATCACGCTGGGTTTCCTGCTGGTCTACGGCATCGGTCCGTACGTCTCCTACATGGTCGTCGCGTACGTGGGCATCATCTTCACCGGAGTGTTCGTTGTTGGCTTCTTCTTCATGCCCGAGTCACCTTTCTACTATTTGAGTAAAGGTAAATATTGTTAACAAAACAATGTTGTTGTATTATTATTGTTTATTGTAAATTATCTATGGCAACTCAACTTTCAGCAACCGGGTAGATGATGATGATTTTAATCGGATTATACAAAGTGCTTTTGAGGCAAAAAAGGTCAGGTCAGTTCCATTAACGGTCATCAAAAATGCACACTGCTTCGACTCCTATCAATTTGGTCAACCTCGTACATATTTTAAAAATAGATAGTAGGGACATAACCAGTCATTATGAAACTGATCCTTAATCCTCACAATTTTTTTGGCCCAGGTGACCGCGAGTCTGCGACGGCCTGCCTGGCTCAGATCCGCGGACGCACGCACGAGGGCGTGCAGGCCGAGCTCGACCAGATGGCCGCCGACGTCAACGCCTCGATGGAGAAAACTGCTACGGTAAGTTATCTATGATAGATTTTGGAATGTGTGGTAATTGATTGTGGGTACCTTCAAGGATCGAAGGAACTGGCGTGCGATTCGAAAGGTCTTGGGTCAGCAGTGAGCAGCTTAAAACTAATGATGATTTTGGTGGATTCCCAAGTTATAGTATTAGCAGGGAAGAAACATCGTAGCCAAACTCTAGGTTTCAAAGCATAAGTAAAAACACAAAAAACAAAAAATGGAGTGTTTGTTTGTAATGTCAAAATAACAGCTTTTTACTAAATTCACATGAAAGATACAGACGATACCTACATATAAAAAAAAAACTCTGTCTGTCTGTCTGGTTATTCCGGCTAAAATCCCAAACAGCTGAACCGATTTTGACGGATTTTTGGACCTTTTCAGACAAACAAGTCCATAAATAAGTCCAGGTTTCTTTACGAAACATAAAGATCTCAACAAATAAGTTACCACCTAAGTACACATCGAGGAATGAATTATATGATTACCTACTAATAAAAATCTCATCTTCCATTCCAGGTCGCCGATGTATTCCGCGGCAGCAACTTCAAGGCGTTCTACATCTCCTGCGCGCTGGTGTTCTTCCAACAGTTCAGCGGTATCAACGCTGTGCTCTTCTACATGACCAACATCTTCGAGGCTGCCAAGTCCAGCCTGGACTCTGCTATTGCCACCATCATTATTGGTGTTGTACAGGTAACTAACTTCAACGTGTCCAGTGATATCATCAGCATTTTCAGTGGTATCAACATGTTCAGTGGTATCAATATGTTCAGTGCTATCAACATTTCCAGTGGTATCAACGTGTCCAGTGGTATCAACATATCCAGTGCTATCAAAATGTTCAGTGGTATCAACATGGTCCATGGTCCATATTTACGTAATATTGATACCACTGAACATGTTGATACTGTGGTATCAACATGTTCAGTGGTATCACAGTTAACCAGATGGTAGAGGGACTGACTGTTATTGAAAAAACATCTTTATTCATTCGTTAATTAATATGATATTTGTTTCGTTCCAGGTGATTGCATCGTTCATCACTCCGCTGGTAGTAGACCGTCTCGGTCGCAGGATTCTGCTACTCATCTCCTCATGTGGAACTGCTATTGGACTTGTAAGTATTCTTCGACGAAACAGCACTTTTCAAACGTAAAATTACATAAGACGGTCCTTGTGTAATTTTGACGTTCGAAAAGAGCTGATTCTCAGCCTAATTTGAATAAATGACTTTTGATTTTGGGTAATAAACGCGTCCCCCTATTACATGGGACTCGAAGAAATGTGGACGTGTGATGTTAAGGTCTTTGTCTGTTTCCAGGTTCTCCTAGGCATGTTCTTCATCCTAGATGAAAACGACAACCCAGTGGTAGAAAAGATCGGTTTCCTGCCCATCCTGTCCCTTGTCCTGTTCATCGTGACGTACTGCTGGGGTCTGGGCCCCTTGCCCTGGGCTGTCATGTCCGAGCTGTTCCCTATTGAAGTCAAGGCTATTGCGTCGCCTATTGCGACCGCTTTCTGCTGGGTGCTGTCCTTCTTGATTACCAGGTTAGTAACTTTTAGGTTTTTATGTCGGCAGGCTCGCGTTTGACTATTGTCTCATAATTGTGATGGTGAAAGAACATACGACGGTGGTGCTCTCTTGCCTAAGGTCTATTCAAATTTACGTTTCAAATCGATGATTTTTCAAATTAAACAAATATCAACTTTATTTCAATGGAAATTAAGTTGATTTCAGAGTGACTAGCACTCTTGAAAAAGTTCAAAAATGTTTGAAGTGGTAGCGTAAACCGAACTTTATTGTGTAGGAATTAAAGTTATTTTTCCATAAACTTATATTTGTTTACATTTTTGGCAAATAAGTCGCGAATGTAGATTAGATTTAATTTATTCGTTGGAGTCTTGAAGAGTCAGATTACAATTATTTGGAAACACAGTAGGTATGTTGTGCTGGATTTGACAAAAGATCTTAATCTATGACTAAGAGCCAGCGCACATCTGGCCAGGCGCAGCACAGCGGAGTTGGCACTGCCATACAAACGATGACTTGTTGAAATGTGGAACTTGAGAATAAATAAAATTCCATTAGCCCGAGACCGCATCGAAGCAGTCAGAGGTCAAATTTTTTGATTAAATGTTGTCCCGTCGGGGGACCGCTCTAATTATTAGCCTAACGTTCTGTTAAAGTTTAAAATAGTAGCGGTCCCCCGACGGGACAACATTTAATCAAAAAATTTCATAGGTACGTACTTATGTAGGGTCATAATTTCAAGGTTATTTTTTTTCTTTTTATAATGTTTCACGTTTATACCTTTTTTGTTCTATTTGTGGCTATTTTTTCAATAGGTTTTTAAAATGTTTTAGTATTTTTACATTCATACTATTTTTATTATTATTTTGTGTCGGGGTTTTTTAAATTTTTAATTTAATGTTTATTTTATGCTTTTTGTAGGGCCTCCTTATTATTTCATTTCTTTTATTTTCTTGCGTTTTAAGATTCAGGTAATTTGGTATTTGATCAGGTTTTTTGTAATTCGCCATTTTGTGGTGGCGGCCATCTTGGATTTGAAATTTATCACAGTGTATAGTATTCTACTAGTCAAGCCCTTTTATTTTATACCCGTTGTGAAAAAATATGTAATCCGCCATTTTGTGGCGGCGCCCATCTTGGACCGATTTTCATGAAACATAGCTAAGAACACTCCCGAAAAATTCACCTTTCAAACAAAAAAAAAAACAAAATCAGTTCATCCGCTCGGGAGCTACGATGCCACAGACAGACATACACTCGCACACACACACAGAGAGAGACACGTGAAACTTATAACACCCCGTCGTTTTTGCCTCGGGGGTTAAAAATCTACGAAATAAAAATTATGTTTAAAACAACATAGTGTGTGCCTCACGGTTGCGCCAAGAAGGTTCATTTCAGCATTAATGCCAGACAGATGCTGTCTGACGCTGGTTTTCTAATGAACCTTTAGGGACAAGTAACAGGGAGTACACACATTTTCAACATACCTAATACTTATAAATACATCCTAATCCGAACTAATATTATAAATGTGAAAGTAAGTTTGTTTGTTCGTTTGTTACCTTTTCACGCCTAAACCACTGAGCCGAAAATCCTGAAATTTTGCATATACGTTGTCAGGTGTACAGAAACGGACATAGGGTACCTTTCATCCCGAAAAAAAGTGCTGTTCCCGAGGAAAACAACGTTATTATTAGCATAATAAATGGTGCCATGTGTCTTTCGAATCATGATTGAATTGATTGTCAAATTCTAAATTAACGCGAGCGAAACCGCGGGCAAAAACCAGTAAATAAATAAACTAGTAATCAAATATATGTATATCATTACAAAATCATTTAAAAAAGTAGTTCATTACATTAATTCGGCTTAACCTAGCGTTGATAGTTTTCTCATTCTAATTTTCTGATAATTTTTCTCCAGATTCTGTCCTATATGTATATTAATTTTCTCTAAATATTATTTTCTCCCACAGATATTTCAGTGCGGTCGCCAATTCGCTTGGTATGGGCGGCACGTTCTTTATCTTCGGCGGGTGCTGCGTGGCCGCGTTCTTCTTTACGTTGTTCGTGGTGCCCGAGACCAAGGGCAAGAGCTTCCAGGAGATCCAGGATATCCTGTCTGGCAAGTGAGTATTCCGGAGCACTCATTTTACTAAGGTGGAGGGAATGTAGGCAAAAGTTACCGTTGACCGCAAGAAGTGTAAATGGCAGATATATTAAAATTTTATTTATGTTTCAAATTGACGTCAAAGGTCAAACAAATATCAACTTTATTTTAATAGCAATTGAGGTGATTTCAGAGTGACTATTGAAAAAGTTATAAAAATGTTTGAAGTTGTAGCGTAAACTGAATTTTATTGTGAAGGATTTAGTTATTTTTTCATAAACCCATATTTGTTTACATTTTTGGCGAATATGTGACGAATGCAGATTAGACGTACGGGGGAGGCCTTTGTAAAGTTGTAGGTCTTATGGCTGAAAAAAATACGCCTTGGAGGTATAATAAATATCCTTCTGTCAGACTTAAGTCCTACCCAATTTCTTAAAATTTTATCTTTTAGTAGTGGTTTTTCTGTGGAGGGGCCTGTGACTACTGTGGCTAAGTAATAACAGCCGCACGGGTCAATCGTTTAGGTTAAGCTACGCTTGCCGTGGTTGGTCCGTGGATGGGTGACCATCTTTACATACCAAGACCCCTCCGTGTCTCGGAAACCACGTTAAGCCGTTGATCCCGGCTGTCATTCGTAGATCTTTGACAGTCGTTACGGGTCGTCAGAAGCCCGAAAATCTGACAACCAGTCTTACCAAGGCGTATCGTATTACCCAGTAACTGGATTGAGGAGGTCAGATAAACAGTCGCTCCATGTAAAATACTGGTATTCAGCTGCATCCGGTTAGACTGGAAGCCAACCCGAGCATAGTTGGGAAACTAGGCAGATGATGACTGGCTTTTCTGTGGTTCGCAAAAAATAGTAAATTTAACTTAGGGGTTCTTCAACTACCTGCTTTTCTCTCTCTTCTTGTCTCTTCTGAGTAGCCCCAGTCAGCTATCAAGTTATCATTTAGACTTTTTACCTTTACGTCATTCGACTGCCCCGTTGGTCTCGTGGTCGTAAGCGCGATTTCTATGCAGGGGGCCCTGGGTTCGATTCCAAGGTCGGGCAGTGTTATTGGATTTTTCCATTAGGAATTTCTCAGCAGCAGCCTGGAGTTTGGAAGTTGGTGGTGTGGTACCCACGTGCCTCGCGCACGCGGCGCCGTGTGCCTGCGCCTGGCCTCCCCGCGACAGTCGGGCGGCCGTCCCTGAGGACTATGACAGTAAAGGATCAGAGACTGCACCTGTATTTGCGCACACACGCCTGCACTATAATATCTCCTGCGAACCTGGCTAATCTCCGTTGAGATTGGCCACCGTGACCGAAATCGGTCAGGGGATTAATATTACGTTATTATGATAATTATTAATATTTTTTCTCTTGTTCACAGGCCGTCCAAGCCAGAGAAGGCATAAAGTGATAGAGTAAACCGAATTTATAATGTGTGTTGATGTGTATATGAATAATCGTTAGATAATTAGTATTACCGGGGCAAGCCGTCGGGGCCAGGGGTTCCATATGACCTCATAAGTATTGGATTATTAGGGGATTCAATGGAGAAATTAATTTTAACAATAGATTTTTTTTACCAATCGAATACGAGAATCGATTTCAATCGAGTTTATTTAATATGAAATGATCGATTACTATCTTGACCGAGGATAGGAAAACACTCTACAAACGAAATAAGTAGGTATAGAGGCTACCAACGACCTCTGCATTTTAAAATTGTGTTGCAATACAAAAATAAACCTTATTTTTAATTAAATGGAGTGTATTTTGTATTGGCGACAAATTAAAATTGTTATATCTGTCCTGTAGGCTCTTTTTTTTACAATAGAAGTTAACTCATTCATTGAATCCCTAAGTTCCTAATGAGGCATATTCTTCACGTGTCATTGCTGACTGGAGATCAAAATCATGACTGTTTATTCGAGTGTAATCATATTTTTATATGTCTGGGCGTTTGTATATATGCTAGTTGCGCGGTAAACTATGCTTGCGAGATGCAGGATTTTGCGTGACGTCAGCGTAGTTCGCATATGGCATTGTAGATACCGGTACATTATGATTCATATTTTTATACGTACACTTTTGACCTCCAGTCAGCAAAAATATAGAAAAAATAATTATTTCAAAAAAAATATTGGACCAAGTTTTGTAATTTTATGAAGAGAATTTAACAGTTTGCCCTATAAGTATAATTTATTATTTGTGTTCCTTTTTCTATCTTTGGGGTCGAAAGTGACCCCAAAGCTGGCTAGCCCCTAAGATGTTAGGAGGTACTTTAAGCTAAGTTGCTAGAATACTTTAAGTACAAACTAGTGGAAGCCAGGACCGCGGCGGACGCAACTATTTGTGATAATAGTTAAATATTTATACTGTACATAATTATTTTTAACGTCTAATCATATTTTGTTACGAATAAATTGTTTTATACTACGTGTTATTTTGTGTTTTATTTCTTTTGATATTTCCTAATTTTTTTCGAAATACACGCAATCTTTAATTATTATTTTTTTGACGGAGCTCACAGTCAAGGTCATTGACCGTATGCTTCCACGTGTGCAGTTATTCACTAAAGTGAATAACTTGGAATCCCCGTTTTTCATCCGTTTGTTGGCGTCCCTAAAGGACGCAACTTACACTTGGCACAATTAGTGTCTAGGACAAGACTGATGAATGAATGTGACGCGCACATTGCCTCATATCGCGTGCTGCGTCAGCAATCAGCAACACACGTAACTATTAATAATAATAATAATGGTCCTTCGCTATCCCGGGTGTCGACAGATCCAGGGGAATGATGAGCCTGTATGGATTAAGCGGGGAATATTTCAGGGCGACAGTTTGAGTCCACTTTGGTTCTGCTTAGCCCTGAATCCTCTAAGCACACTGCTGGAGGACTCAGGTCTAGGCTACCGGTTGAAGAGAGGTGGTCAGGTCATATCTCACCTCCTCTACATGGATGATTTGAAACTCTTTGCCCCTAACAAATTGCATCTGATGGAGCTACTGAAGGTAACTGAAACTTTCAGTAGTGCCATCTGGATGGAATTTGGTGTGGACAAATGTGCAGTCATGCATGTAAAGGGGGGGGAGATTATGGAATCCGAGGGAATCCCACTTTCGGATTCCATACACCTTAGATCCCTCTCCTCATTCGAAAGCTATAAGTATTTGGGTATGTCGGAAGCGTTAGGCATCAACGATGCTGACATGAAGCAATCGTTGAAGGAGCGCTTCTTTTGTCGCCTGAAGAAGGTATTAATTAGTCTTCTTTCAGTCGGAAATAAGGTGCGCGCCTTCAATGGCTGGGTCATGCCGGTTTTGATGTACTCTTTCGGCATACTCAAATGGACTCAGACTGAACTCGATGCCCTAGATAGAAGGGTCCGTACACTGCTGACCGCAAACCGGATGCATCACCCACGATCATCGGTGATGAGACTGTATATCCCGCGGAAGTGTGGGGGTCGAGGATTTTTAAATGCGAAGACCCTGCACAACCGCGAGGTGTGCAGTCTCAGGGAATATTTTTTAAAAGCCGAAGTGGGTATGCACCGTGATGTGGTCGCAATGGACAAGGGGCTCACCCCGCTCTCCATGGCGAAAGAGAACTGGCGCAAACCTGTAGTACTTACTACCGATGACCGCAAGAAGGTATGGCAAAGCAAGGAGCTTCACGGGCGCTTCTATCGGGCTCTTCATGAGCCCGGTGTAGATTTCTTAGCGTCCGTATCCTGGCTGCGTTTCAGTAACCTCTTCGGGGAAACTGAAGGTTTTGTCTGTGCAATTATGGACGAAGTTATCTTGACGAATAACTACCGGAGACATATTATGAGGGACGGGACGGCTGACGTGTGTCGGGCATGCCACCGTCCGGGTAAGTCCATCAGACATATTATCTCTGGTTGTTCTCGTCTGGCTAACAGCGAGTACTTGCACAGGCATAACCAAGTAGCCAGGATTATTCACCAGCAACTTGCTTTGAAATATAAACTTGTCGACTCTGAGGTACCATATTACAAGTATGTGCCCGACTCAGTTCTCGAAAATGACCATGTCACGTTGTACTGGGATCGGTCTATCATCACTGACAGGACTGTTGTCGCCAACAAACCTGATATAGTGGTGATAGATCGATTAGTGCGCCGCGCAATGATTGTTGATGTTACCATTCCACATGACGGGAACCTCGTGAAAGCTGAGAAAGATAAACAAATCAAATATCTTGACTTAGCACGCGAGGTTGTTGACATGTGGAATGTGAGCTCGACTGTCATTGTGCCGATTGTCGTATCGGCCAATGGGCTGATGGCCGAAAGCCTCGATTAACATCTATCGAGGCTCTCGTTAGGCGGTTGGATCAAGGGCCTGATTCAGAAGGCAGTACTCCTCGATACGGCTCGCATTGTGAGGAGGTTTCTATCTCTGGAGCCCTAACTACCGGTAGCTTGGACCCTGCTCCCGACACCAGTGGATCACATTTTTTTTATATTTTTAAATGTTTTTTTATTTTTTTATTTATTCATACTCATTTTTAATAATGTAATAAAATAAGAAGACTAAATAAATAAACGACATAATAATAAGAGCTGGCAATAAGAGCTGGCAACACCAACGTCAACGTCCCGATATTTTAATATTTTTAGTCAAATAAATTTTTAGAAGCAGTTTTTATACCTAGTTATTGTGAATTACCAACCATAAAACGAATACTCCAACCAATTTTCCGTTTAAAAAAATACAATGAACAATAATACAATCAAAGACAGTAAATTATTCTATCTTAAATCTCTTTGAATACAATATCTAAGCTTTCACCAAAAACTGCTGAACCGGAGGTGACATTTGTCATGTTGCCTCCGGTAAAACACAAGAATTAACATAATATCGGCCGCGGTAGCTGCGTCGAGCTCGAGCGACGAGTATTTCTCTCCGCCCACGACGCCACCACCTGCTCGTCGACGGGGAGGACGCCAGCCGCCGGACGGCTTAGGACCTCGAGGCCCACTGGCCTCTGATAGGGTCTCAGCTCCCAGCGGAAGTGTGCACCGCATTAGATGGACACGATTCATCAATGAAAATGTCATGCGCTCATACTATGGAGCTACAGAGGGAGGAAACAATCTAACCGCGTACCGTGTTCGGATGCTCTCTCTTTTTCAGGTGCTTGAGCACAATGATGAAATTACTCCTCTACATGGATGACCTAAAACTCTTTGCCCCCAACAATTTGCAACTGATGAAGCTACTGGAAATTACTGAAATTTTCAATTGCGCCATCAGGATGGAATTTGGTGTGGACAAATGTGCGGTCATGCATGTAAAGCGAGGGGAGATTGTGGAATCCGTGGGAACCCAACTCTCGGATTCCACAAACCTTAAAACCCTCTCCGCAGCCGAAACCTATAAGTATTTGGGTATGTCGGAAGCGTTGGGCATCAATGTTACTGACATGAAGCAATCGTTGAAGGAGTGCTTCTTTGGCCGCCTGAAAAAAGTATTTAATAGTCTTTTATCAGACGGAAACAAGGTGCGCGCAATAGTTGGGTCATGCCGGTTTTGATGTACTCTTTCGGCATACTCAAATGGACTCAGACCGAACTCGAGGCCCTGGATAGGAGGGTCCGTACGCTGCTGACTACAAATCGAATGCATCACCCACGGTCATCGGTAATGAGGCTGTATATCCCGCGAAAATGTGGAGGTCGAGGCTTTTTAAACGCTAAGACCCTCCACAATCGCGAGATATGCAGTCTCAGGGAATATTTCCTAGAAACCGACGTGGGGATGCATCGAGATGTGCTCGCGGTGGACAAGGGCCTCACTCCGCTCTCCTTGGCTAAAGAGAACTGGCGCAAGCCAGTAGTGCTTGATACTAATGATCGCATGGAAGTATGGCAGAGTAAGGAGCTTCACAGACGCTTTTACCGGGCCCTACATGGACCCGATGTAGATTACTAGCGTCCGTAGCCTGGCTGCGTTTCGGTGACCTCTTTGGTGAAACCGAAGGTTTTGTCTGTGCAATTATGGACGAAGTTATGATGACGAACAATTACCGGAGATTTGTTGTGAAAGACGGCACGGTTGACATCTGTCGGGCATGCCACCGGCCGGGAGAATCAATCAGGCATGGGGTGTGGTGTGTGTGTGTGTGTATCTCCGGGTGTTCTCGTCTAGCTAACGGAGAGTACTTGCATAGACACAACCTTGTAGCCAGGATAATCCATCAGCAGCTTGCTCTGAAATACAGCCTTGTGGAATCTGAGGTGCCGTACTACAGGTATGTGCCCGACCCAGTTCTCGAAAATGGAAATATCACATTGTACTGGGATCGATCCATCGTCACTTACCACATAATAACAATGTTTATTTGCCAAAAACAGTTTACATTTCCTTAAAGTCTACTCTAATAGCTAGGTTTACAAAAAAAGAAAACAAACTAAGACGCAAAGGAAGGATGTTGCTCATGAACTCCACATTAGGTCGAGCCTGTCTCGTGGAGTCCATGGATGGTATAACCATAAATAAAGTGAACATGCGCATTACATTAACAAAGGATTTTTCAAAGGCATATGAAAAAGCGTTAATTTTTAGGGCAATTAAAACATTATCTAGGTTTAAAATTAAATTAAAACAGTTTTGAAAAAGAAGAACAATTAAAACAATAAACTAAGTTGACGGGTTATTAAGGCTACAATGTGCATTATGTGTAAGAATGTGTGTGTGTATGTGTGTGTGTGTGTGTGAGAGAGAGAGGGAGAGTAAATGTGTGTAGGTAGGTATATATTAATGTGTCTAGGCATGTGTTGGTGTGTTACGATATTACCTTTAAAAGAGATTCGGATTCACTATGTGATTGGGCTAATAGCCATTTGCGAACAATCTTTTTTACTTGGCTTGTTCCAGAGTTACTAACGCCACCCATTCTTACCGCTTTGTTGTAGATGTGGCTGAGCAAGAATTCTTGCATGTGTTGTGCGAAGGTTGAGCGCGTCCTTATCGAAGGACACCTGAAAACTCTTCGTTTGAGAAGCTGCGAGTATTCCGGGGTCCGAGCTATGATTTTATGTTGTTTCAGTACCATTTTGAAGATATATAACTGTTGGACATTGAGTAATACGGCTTCCTTGTACAAAAGGGCTGTGGGGTATCTGAATGATTTCCTGTGCATGACTTTCAAAACCGATCGTTGAGCTCGTTCGCATTGGATCATAGTGGTGATCCCAATTCCACCCCATACTATACAGTAACACAGAATTGACTCACATAGAGCCACATATACCATATTAAGAGTATTTTTATTGGCAGAGTTACGCAAGAGTTTCATTATGTGAATCAACTTTCTGGTGCGTTTGGCCACCAGGTCAATATGGGGCTTGAAAGAGAGCCACTGGTCTATTATAACACCCAGATATTTTATCCATTCCACCCTTTGTATTTCCTGGCAGTTGCACAGGAGAGGGTTACAGGTTGCAGAGTGGATAATGATGCCAAGTGGTAGTTACAGGTTGCAGAGTGGATAATGATGCCAAGTGGTAGTTTGGGTGCTGAGGCTTGGGTTTTGTGGAAACACAAGTAGTTCGTTTTGTCGGTATTTAACGAAAGAAGATTGTAACCGAGCCAACGTTTGATACTGGTCAAACAGTTTTGAGCCTCTTTATGCACTGTTTCCCAGGATTTGTCATGAAACAGAATTACCGTGTCATCAGCATAACATATGATATCTGCATCTTGATTTAATGTGCGATATATATCATTTATGTAGATGATGAAGAAGGTCGGGCCGAGAACACTACCCTGTGGAACTCCAGAGATCATATTTTTCTGACAGTTGGTGTTCTCACCCACTTTCATACACTGGCGTCTGTTAGTTAGATAGGTTTTAAACCAGTCTATTGACAGTCCTCTGATTCCAATGACCACAAGTTTATTTAGGAGTAGGGGTATTGCAACGGTGTCAAACGCCTTTGCAAGATCTAGAAACACTCCCAAGCATTTTTTATTGTTATCTAGATAAGACGTTACTAGTTGGGTCAGGCGGCTCACTGCATCTTCAGTAGATTTTCCACTCCTAAAACCAAATTGTCTATTGGAGATCAGCTTGTTCGAATCTAAGAAGGAAACCAAGCGTTTGTTCACTACCTTTTCTAGAATTTTGGAGAAGATTCCTAATAGCGATATAGGTCTATAGTTCGCAGGGTTATCTTTTGATCCGTTCTTGAATATAGGGACGACCCTAGGTTCTTTCCATTTATCAGGGAAAACACCAGTACTTAGACTAAGGTTGATGATGTAGGTTAGTGGAGTTAAAATTTCATTTATAATTTCTTTAATAATTTTAGGTGTAAAACCATCAACGCCGCCGGCACTGTCACCATTAAGGTTAACAATCAGTTTGTCAATCTCATAGACATCAGTAGGGTGCATAAAAAAAGTATGCCCTAGTGGTTCTCCTAATTTTTGTTTTGAAACCACTGACTCCTGAGTTTCATTTATGTCATTCAGAATTTGGCTTGCCAAATTTGTGCCAACAGACGAGAAATATTCGTTGCAGTAGTCAACTGAGTTTTGCGCCGTGGATTTACATTTAAGTAAGTCGCTAGAGCTGCTTCTGTTACTATGTTGCTCGGTAATTGTTTTTATAGTTTTCCATAATCCTTTAGTATCTGATTTGTTTTCTTCTAACTTTTTACTTTCGTGTTCATGTTTGAGCTTGTGCATTAGATTGGTGACAAAGTTTCTGTAGCGGGTGTAAACGAGTTTTCTTGTCTCTCACTGACAGGACTATTGTTGCCAATAAGCCTGATATAGTGGTGGTGGATCGATCAGAGCGGCGCGCAATGATTGTTGACATAACCGTCCCGCATGATGAGAACCTCGTGAAAGCCGAGAAAGATAAACAAATCAAGTATCTTGACTTGGCTCGCGAGGTTGTCGACATGTGGCATGTGGACTCAGCAATCATTGTGCCGATAGTCGTGACAGCCAATGGCTTAATAGCCAAGAGCCTCGACCAACACCTGAGGAGGCTCTCGTTGGGCAGCTGGATCAAGGGCTTGATTCAGAAAGCGATACTTCTGGACACAGCTCGTTTTGTCAGGAAGTTCCTCTCTCTGGAGCCCTGACCGCCGATAGCTTGGACCCTGTTCCCGATACCGGTGGGCTACTATATTTTATATTTTTATATGTTTTTTTTTATCCTTTTCTTTATAAAAATATTTAAAAATGTAATTTGTAAGTATTTAAATGAAATAAAGGAGATAATAATAAAATGGTCCGGTAGCTTGGACCCTGTTCCTGACACCAATGGGCTACTATTTTTTATATTTTTAAATGTTTTTATGCTTTTTATATTCTAATATTTAAAAATATAATTTATATGATTACATTAAAATAAAGGAAATAATAATAACTCTTTATTTCAGATTACAGGATCTATAATGTGTTAGAATTGCCTTAACCTATTGTTAGTGAAAAATTAATTAAAACAAAAGTGACATCACAATTAAAAAAACAATTAATTTGGCACATGTACGTCTGTACGCACATGTCTCCCAGCCCAGTGCCTAATAAACGGCCCATCTATTTTGACCGGCAGTGTACCCAAAATATTGTTCTAGAAAGAATTTTTTTTTTTTTTTAATATCTTTTTATATCTTTATTGGCAGAATAAAATTATCATAGATCTATAAAAATTATAACCTTTATCTTTACTACCCTACTACTTTACCCGACTACTTTCCTGGCGACGGATGTAACTACGGCCATAAGGCGTATCTCGAGTAGTAAGTCCCCGGGTCATGATGGACTTAGCATTGAGCACCTACAGCACGCCGGGCCACACATTGCTAGGGTCTTGGCTATGTTTTACTCGTTGTGCGTGAGCCATTCCTACCTGCCAGCCGACTTTATGAAAACAGTGGTAGTCCCTGTAGTGAAGAATAAAACTGGAAACCTTACTGATAAGAGTAACTACAGGCCTATTTCTCTTGCTACTGTAACGGCAAAAGTGTTTGACGGTTTGCTTAACACACAGTTAAATAGATCGATAACACTGCACTATAACCAGTTCGGATTTCGTCCCCGGCTGTCCACTGAAAGTGCGATAAGCTGTGTCTTAAGTATACCGTCAAATACTACACAGACCGTAAAACGCCGGTGTATACGTGCTTCCTTGATTTGTCCAAGGCTTTTGACCTTGTAGCGTATGACCTGCTGTGGAGCAAGCTGAGGAGCATAGATGTGCCGCCGGAACTTCTCAGCATGTTCCAGTACTGGTATGCGCACCAGTCTAATAGTGTTAGGTGGGCGGGGGCAATGTCCGATGCGTATCAGCTCGAATGCGGAGTCAGGCAGGGTGGCTTAACATCTCCAACCCTGTTTAATTTGTATGTGAACGGGCTGATCGTGGCGCTTAGCAGTCAGCATGTCGGCTGTCACATTGACGGTACCTGTGTCAATAATCTAAGCTATGCTGACGACATGGTGCTGCTGAGCGCTTCGGTCTGCAGCTTGAGGAAGCTATTACAAATTTGTGAGGAGTATGCTTGTGGTCACGGTTTATCGTATAATGTAAAGAAGAGCCAGTGTATGATCTTCGAGACCGCTAGTGCAAAAGTCCGGGGAGCATACCTCCAGTAAGTCTCAATGGGGTTCCTTTGCAGAGGGTCGATCAGTTTTCACACTTGGGGCATATTTTGACTGTCGATCTCAAGGATCACGCAGACATGGAACGGGAGCGGAGGGCGCTGTCTGTTAGAGCTAACATGATCGCCCGCAGATTTGCGCGGTGCTCAGATGGGGTGAAGGTTACGCTCTTTAGAGCGTACTGTACATCGCTGTACTCGTGCAGTCTGTGGGCTCACTACTCTAATAGAAGTTACAGCACCATCCGTGTCCAGTACAATAACGCGTTTAGAGCGGTGATGGGGCTACCCCGACACTGCAGTGCCTCGGGTATGTTCGCAGAGACGCGCACCGACTGCTTCCACGCGTCCATGCGCAGGCGCGCCGCGTCCTTGGTGCGCAGGGTACGGGTTAGCCCCAACATCGTCCTCATGATGACTGCGTGAAGGCTGGACTGCCCCTTCATCCGGCATTGTTCCAGCAGACATGTTGCTGTGTCAGAGAGAGGGTACTGATTTTATTTTGTGATTATTTATTTATTTTATTTTGGAATTATGTATCTATTAATTTTATTTTGTGATTATTTATTGTAATTTGATTTATTCTGTGTCCGTTTAATTTGATTTGTAATGGTTTTATTTAATTTAAATTTTATCTGATTTTATTTCATGTGAGTTTATACGTGTGGGTGTTATTTACCTGAAATAAATAAATTTATTATTATTATTATTTATTTAATTCAAGATTCAAATCATTTTCATTTTGTCACAGTCAACTATCTGCATCGTGTATTCTAAGTTGAATTTTGAGTGACCATTTGTTATAAAACACTATTAAAAGTTTGGTTGCAAAGGATTTTGAACTTTGTCCTGTATGACATTGAGTTCACTTTCCCAAAACTTGATTTACTATCTGAGATTATATGGAAATCCGATTGAAATTAAAATAAAACAACAATTATCATATAAAATACTGTATTTTACAGTAAAATAAAAAATAAATATCGCTATTCACATCAGTCTTGCACTCAAATTCATTCGAGACCGTCCTACACAGCGTGGTAATCTTAACTAATACCCTGCTTACCCCGCGTACTCAACATGATGGTGGATTTAGACCAAACGATCATTTTAGAACCAGAGAAAGAAAAATTCGCGGACATACAATCATACATACGGGTCGAATACAGAAGCTGCTTTTTTGAAGTCGGTTATAAAGAGCATTTTTTTCTTGACATTTTAAAATAACGATGAATTAAAAAAGGAGGTTATGCATTCGGTGAGATTTTTTATTAAGATAATATTTAACATAATGAACGCAGGACTTCATACACCCCAATTAGAGTATTGAGTTAAAAGCTTAATACAATGACCAAAACTATTTTTAAAGCTATTTATTTCCTTTATTTCAATATATATATATACAAGTATATAATACGAAAAAATATAGAAAAAGGCAGGAGCTCATTGGGCATCAAAAAATTCGTCTGCATCACTGTCAATGGGACAAGTGCCCAAAAGGCTGGCAGCATTACCAACCTTGGATGGCAATGCCGATTCTTTGGGCTAAAAAGGCCTTCTGGTCACGTGAAGAGTCAACCAACCGCTTGGCGATGTCCCGAAAAATTCGATGAGCACTCGGACCCCAAGGCCCTAGTGTTTCAACCCCAAACGGCTCAAACATATAGCTCCCAATAAGGTTGTTATATTTGCGCCGTTTGAGGTTTTCTGCTCCTGCAGCAGCCGCCCCAGCACAGCCCACCGTGCTAGGAAGATGGGTTGTCGCGAGGGTGTCGACACAGGTTGCATCCCACAACAAAGGCCTACCCAACTTCCAAGGCATTATGGTCATTCCATCGAGCCTCTTTCCATCGTCGTGTGCCAAACCATAGGGTTCTAAAACAGCTGGCACCCCGGCGGAGACAAGAGCCCGACGGATGATGTCGTTAATGCTGGCGTGCCTTGCCATCCGTCCAGCGCTCTTGCTGCAGGATAGGCCATGGTGTCCGAGGCAGTGTGTATAACTCCAGCTTCCTCATATGTGATAGAATAATTCTACCTATGCCAATATTTAAGGCATAATAGCTGCAATCAAAGTTCCTAGTCTTAATTTAGCTGCCACAAAAACTTCGTTAATATGAGTCGTTTAGTGTGTTAGCTGGAGTGACTTAACTCCAGCTTCCTCATTCGATACAGGCAAACCAGTGAGGTTAGGGTTTTAGACTATAGTCAGAAAAATAAGGCATAATAGCTGCACAAGGAAGGAAAAAACTGAACGATAATACTTAAAAAGTATTGAAACTACGATCAAAAACGTGTGTGTAAGCTGGAGTGACGTAACCCCAGCTGCTCATTCATATCTTCCAAACGAAAGAAGATATGATTATGTATTATAGCTTCAAAATAAGGCATAATAGCTGCCATTGGCAGCAAATTTTTCAAATCTCTGGTCAAAATACTCTATGAGTTATTAAACCGATAAATATGTGTAAGCCGGATTGACGGCACCCCAGTTGCTCATGTGATATCTTCCGAACGAAAGAAGATATGATTATGAGTTATAGCTCAAAAAATCAGGCATAATAGCTGCTATAGGCAACAATATTTTCAAATCTCTAGGTCTTGTAGTTTCCACGTAGTAATCAAAGTCAAGTCTGGCCTTTTGGCATGTAATCAATAAAAAGGATTCCTTCACTATCCCAGAACACTGAGGCCATAACTTTGCCACAACTTTTTCTTATTGGATGGAGAGGATGGTCGTTTCCAAGACATGCTTTGTCTTTTAGTTTCAGAATAATGGTGGACCCTCGTTTCATCCATGGTGACACGGCGACGGCAAAAATTATTCGAATCACGCTGGAACATTTCGAGATTACGCTTAGAAATTTCCAAACGTCGCTTTTTGTTTTCGTCGGTTACCATTCGTGGCACCCATCATGCCGACACTTTTTTGAACCCCAGTGAATCAATTAAAATGGATTGAACGCTACAAAATGATATCTTTAGGATCTCAGCTATATGTTTTATAGTTATTCTTCTGTCTTCCAAAACCAGATTCTCAACCTTTTTGACATTTTCTTCCGTAACGGAGGTTGAAAGCCGCCCAGAACGCGGGTCATCTTTACAGCTTGATCTACCTCTTTTAAATTCAGCCACCCAGTACGCAACCGTAGAATAGGGTACAGCATCATCCCCTAATGTCTGCTGAATGTCCGAAAAAATTTGCTTCGTAGACATTTTTTCAAACTGAGATATTTTATCACCGCACGTAACTCACTTTTATCCATAATTTTGGGTTTTTAGCAACTAGTTGCACAAAACAGTTTATTACGTGCGAACGAACAGACAAAAACAAGTGACAGTTTGCATAAATATTGTGTGATTGACAACCTTTAATTTGAATATCGTACTTCTCCCAAAAAGTTTTTATATATATGCAATTCTAAGAACTTTTTGATTCACCCTCTTATAAATTATATTTTTAAATATTAGAATATAAAAACATTTAAAAATATAAAAAATAGTAGCCCACCGGTATCGGGAACAGGGTCCAAGCTACCCGGCGGTCAGGGCTCCAGAGAGAGGAACCTCCTGACAATGCGAGCCGTGTCCAGAAGTACCGCTTTCTGAATCAAGCCCTTGATCCAGCTGCCCAACGAGAGCCTCCTCAGGTGGTGGTCAAGGCTCTTGGCTATTAACCCATTGGCTGTCACGACTATCGGCACAATGATTGCTGAGTCCACATGCCACATGTCGACAACCTCGCGAGCCAAGTCTAGATACTTGATTTGAAAGCTAACTATTATTATTAAGAAAATCGTATTGACCCTACCACGACTTTATTGATTTAAAATTGAGTCTTAATACCTATAAATAAGATTTAATTTTCTTTGGCTAAATTGGCGGTCAGTGTGGCAAAATACAAAATTTTTGAAAAAAAAAAATATATTTATTAAAAGTTACTGAAATCAATTCAGTTTTCAATTATGAACAAAATACTGTCAGGACTTGCGTTTATTCTGTTACACCTTGTATAGCTCAACAAAATAATGCTATCCCTGTTTTAGCTTAGAAAGAAAGAAAGGAAAATATGTTTATTTGCGGTAAGAGTTGGGACAAACTCAAACATCAGCCAGCATCAGCATTTATTTCAAATTACAGGCACTTTTGAATTGTCAAAGGGTCGGTCAGTCAGAAAGATGAAGCTAGTTACCCATTCCAAAGCGTAGTAGGTACCTATGAGTAAGAACGGGCAAGAAACTCCATGGACACTCTTTTAAATCATAAAATTGTTACAAAATATTGGTTAAATTATTCATGTTGATAGAATGTGCATTTGGTCTAAACCGACCCTAAGGCGTTCATGTAAATATTACAACGTGTGGAGGTTCGAACTCACGACCTCGCCAATCTTCTTTATCGTTGAGCTATTACCGCTTAAATTGTTTGATAGTTTATTAAAAGCTCCTGTTGACGTATTTCTATATTAATCTCCTTCCTTGTTAAATGATAAATGATTTTATTTTGTAAGTGGGTTTGTACAAACACTTGTACACGTCAATCATATTTTTAAAACTAGATGAGGTCGGCGTTTCCCATCTGAGTAGTCTGAGAAGAAAGGCCGAAACAAACTCAGAGGTCACAGTCTCGTCCAGACATAAAATTGGTTAATTAATGAATATACAAAACTCTTTACACAAAAGTTTAGACGCCAAATTATATTTGGACATATTATTTGTAGATAGTACCTCCCTACATACAAATTAATATAATAAACTTTTTTTTCAACGCATTTAAATCTGAGAATTTTTAGAGGAACTAACATTATTTTGAATTTCTTTTAAAATGCTGTGTGAGCTTTCCCTATAATTGTTACGACGCTAACGTTCACGGTGAAGGAAAACATCCAGAGGAAACCAGCATATTCTAGGACCAAAAAATCGAAGACATGTGACAACTACCAACCCGCACTGGGCCCGCGTGGTGGATTGCGGTCCACTCCCTCTCACCGAGGAGGCCTGTGTCCCAGCAGTGGGAAAATTATAGGCTGACTATGGTAGCGTTCACAAAATGCTTATTAATGGTAATTTAAGACATCGTCTGCCACCGCGGTCACCGGTGACCGCCAACAATAGGTGTTCTATTGTGTCTTTTGTCTGGCAGTTAACGTGTTAATTTATATAACTGGAACTGTCAGAGTAAACGTGAAACTACCAAGTCAATCGAGGCGAGCTATTTACAAAATTTTAGTTTAGTGATTAGGAAACGAACAGGGAATGCCCGTATAAAAACTTGTAGTCAGTAAGAAAGCTGTGTTAAAAGCAAAAAGTAGGTTTAAGAGTCCCAAAATTTCGGAAGACATTTTTTTATACCAAAGTGTAGAAAATTATTCAAGCGTAGACGGTGCTTGGAAGACTATTACTGTTTTATAATTAAGTGCCGTACTTAAACATACGAGCAGATCGTGGATCTTTGTCAGTCGTTACAGGTCGTCAGAAGCCCAAAAGTCTGAGAACCAGTCTTACCAAATGGTAGCGTATTACCCAGTAACTTGGTTTGTGGAGGTCAGATAGGCAGTCGCTCCATGTAAAATACGGGTATTCAGCTGCATCCGGTTAGGCTCGAAGCCGACCCCAACATAGTTGGGAAAAGGCAAGTCAGATAATGATGATAATTTCTTAAACACACGAGCGGCACGCTGTCGACGGCAGTCGTAGACGTGTCGACGACTGCAGTTGCCACTGTCGTTGACGCGTGCCAGTCGTATATGAACACTAAGATCTATTAAAGACATGTCCAAAAAATTCCAAAAATAAACTAACTACTAACACTAATACTTTTCATGCAGCCTTTACAACGCACAACTCGATGATAAAAATTGTCCTATTCAAATTCCTTATTAATTTCATCCATACTAACTAACACATCACAAATGCTCGCTGCATACAACCTAACATCCTCACTCTTTTTAATCTTAAGACTAGCACAGTACAATTTCTTGTGTAAATCAGTAATTTTCTCATAATCCTTATTAGATTTCGACCTACAGTACTGTATGATACTTTTTAGTATAAAATGCAGTCTATTCTCGTACAGGGACAGAAGACTATGATCGCTTTTCATGTTTTTCTCGTCACTGTCTTCTGGTTTGGCGACTTCTTTCTCTTCTGGGTCCTTCTCTGAGAGCAGTTTCATGATGGATTGGCATTGGCGGAGGAGTTGTATGGCTGACTGGAGGGATTTCAGCTTGAGGTTTGGTGAAGCTGTTGAAGAAAATTCTGAGTTATTGAGAGAAATAAATATTATATGCCGCAAACACGTGCATATCTACTTAAGGCGAAAGCGTCAGGGTCGCCCGGGAAATTCTAATTTTCTTACGTTTTTTGGTTGGTCGGTTTTTGGTTGTATGTTGATCTAAATATGATTGGCGGCCGTAACAAATATTTATTTATAGAATTATAATCATGAAAATCATCAACACAACTCTCTAAGTTCATATTACCTTATTAAATGACTATTTTATGAAATCATGACATTTGAGGCAAATTCTAACTCAAAGAGTTGTATTGCTGATTCAAATGATTATTATTCCAACACGATGACAAGTTCAAGCTGCACAACGAGGAACATGCTCGCGTACTCTAACAAAGCGAACATGTTCGATGTTCGTAGTTGTATATGTAACGTTACCTTCACACTGCGTCTCCAACATGGCGACATGTTCAAGCTGCACAGTGAGGAACATGCCCGCGTCCTCTAACAAAGCGAACATGTTCGATGCCTGTTCGTAGTTAGTTCGGGTCGAATTTAGTAGTGTGCGCCGTTTTGGTCCCTCTTCGTTGGTTATTCTAAAGAGAAAGACAAATGGTTTTATAATTTACATAATTATAAATATTTCAATTACGGTATTTGTAAAATTCTTTTAACTTTTTCAGAGTCCTTTAAAACTACGCTTTCACTATAAATCTTATTATTTTAAAGGTTCTAAGTTATTTTATTTTTCGCGTTTCATCGTCATCCGGTTTTTCATAATTGCGTAAGACACTCATAATTGAAAGGCCTTTCATTTTGACAACTCGACAACAAACGGCGAATTTTACAAACATATGAAGCAATGGTTGTAGGGCTTGTGGCTAAGTAATAACAGCCGCACGGGTCGATCGATCAGATTAAGCTACGCTTGCCGCGGTTAGTCCGTGGATGGGTGACCATTTTCACATAACAATACCTCTCCGTGCCTCGGAAACCACGTTAAGCCGTTGGTCCCGGCTGTCATTCGTGGATCTTTGACAGTCGTTATGGGTCGTCAGTAGCCCGAAAGTCTGACAACCAGTCTTACCAAGGGGTATCGTAATACCCAGTAACTGGGTTGTGGAGGTGAGATAGGCAGTCGCTCCATGAAAAATGCTGGTATTCAGCTGCATCTGGTTAGACTGGAAGCCGACCCCAACATAGTTGAAAAAAGGCAGGCAGATGATTAAGCAATGGTTTGGAAATTCTTCGGGTTGTGAAAGTATGTAACGCAATTGGAGAGCTGATTATCATTATTTTACTCACCGATACTGCGAGTGGTACAGCGAGCCCAGTCTGTGGTATATCATGGCTGCCCTGAACTGGTACAGGTACTGCCTAGGCCCAGGACTAAGCAGGCAGTATTTGAGAGCGTGTTTTAAGGCTTCTGCGACTTCTGTCACCCCCTGGTAATAAAGAATTAAAATAAATAGTGTTGCCGTTGGTGAATAGCCGTAATTACTCCAACGCGCATTAAGAGTAAGTGACCTTTGACAGTTTGGGTCTCCCTTGTTTCATCAAAAATCATTGACGATTTATCACTTCCTAAACAATTTTCCGCATAATTTCATTTGCCAAATTATTACTTAGCAAATAAACTCTTCACAAATAATTGTAAAGCAAACCTAATGTTTGGCAAGTGAACGGTTAAACAATAACTTGCTTACCAACTAGTACTTTTACCAATTTTAATGTAGTCAAATATTTCAGTTGGTATAACATAATTTTACGCAAAATTAAATAAGCCAAATAGTTATCGTCAGTTTTCAATTTACCATTTCTACGAGTAGTCAGTTAATTGCTTAGTCAATGATAAAATATTTGCATCTTTATGTCAGTTGCACAAAATATACAAATTAAATTACTGTGTTTTGTTGGTTTGGTTTTACATTCAAAGTCCTATGGCCCCGACGTGGGCTTATAAGGTTTTCGTCCAGTACCTGCATTTTTTCCTAACCCCGCGGTTTAATTGTTTTCAACAAGTCTTGTAAAAAACATTAACAAAACATGTCATGTATAAAACATGTATCATACCTGTATTGACCGAGAGATACGAGAGGGCTGACTATCGAGTGCTGTAGAGTTTCATACAGACTACACTCACGTTGTATACATCGGGCGCGTCCTGCAGTAGTACGGCGCGTGTGTACAGGTGGCAGGACAGCTCCCACGCCACGAGCTCCCACACCGAGCTGGCGCCACAAGTCTCTCTGGGGCCCAGCAGAGAGAGGGCCGACAGGTACAGTTCCTCCGCTTCGTTGTATAGGCGACGTTTTTCATTGCTGTGAGAAAAATATTACGGTTTATCTAAAACATAATTATCTATTTAACTTTGTGCACTATAAAGGTACAAAGGCGGACTCAATGCTTTGGGCAAAGTCCGCACCCTATACCTGTCAACGAACAGTGTCGGAAAAGTAACGTGGAAGGTGAATTGTTTACAAGTGGAAAAAAAAACTTCGGGTTTCTCATTTAAGTCGTCGTAAAGTCACATGTCTCTGTTACTTTAAAATGTATTGGCTTTTACGAAAATTTCTTTAAAGGTTTGTCCATCAAAATGAATCATCATCTAGTATACGACAACTTGAAACTAGACCATATATCTCGACCGTCACCTGCCCAGCCTTTTCCCAACAATGTTGGGGTCGGCTTCCAGTCTAACCGGATGCAGCTGAGTACCAGTGAGTATTTTACATGGAGAGAATGCCTATCTGACCTCCACAACCTAGTTACTGGGTAATACGAAACCCCTTGGTAAGACTGGATGTCAGACTTTTGGGCTTCTGACGACCCATAACGACTGTTAAAGATTCACGAATGACAGCCGAGACCAACGGCTTAACGTGCTTTCTGAGGTGCGTAAGGGTCTTGGTATTTCAAGATCCACGGACCAACCGCGGCAAGCATAGCTTAACCGTATCGATCAACCAGTGCGGCTGTTATTACTTAGCTATAAGCCCCTTCCATATATCTCGCCCGTATCCAAGATAATACGGACGGTATATCCAAAACAACTTTAATACATTATACTGAAAAAAAAAAAGAAGAATTTAACGAAAAGTTTATTACTTACCTAAATCCACCTTGATCGCAATGCGCCTTGAATCTCAAGTACCTCCCCTTATTACAGTACAAGAGAGCCAAGTTAGGCATATCATTCACTTGTTTGAAGATCTCTGTTGCTTCGTCCAAACACTCCAGAGATTTGCGTGACGTCACTGTGAACTGTTTTAGCAGGAGCTTGGCTTTCGAGCCTTTAGCATCCGGCTCTTCTATGTATTTCATGTAGATTTCTGTAGAGAATAAAAGTGTAGTGTAGAGAATCAGCCGTTTTGAGAAACTATAAGGGTTCAAAGTCAAAGTCAAATCATTTATTTCAAATAGGCACGTAAAAGGCACTTTTGAACGACAAAAATTAAATTAAAATAAAATTGATTCTAGTCGCCCCTTCCAAATGGTAGTTTTCGTATGGAGAAGAATGGGCAAGAAACTTAGTTAAAAACCTTATAGAAAATATATATATATACCTTATAAAAAAAAAAAAGTTTATTTTAATTACAATGGGCATTTAGGTACATGTTTTTTGGAGATCTCCTTTTAAGCAAGGAATTGCTTGTATTAGGAGAGCTTCTAAAGACTGGAGATGCGTTAAAAAATGTTTCTGACATCTTTAAACAAAGAAAGAACGAAAAATGTGTTTATTGGCATTACAGCAAAATACCTTAAAACTATAACAACAGAAAACAAGGATTATTATGCCAAAAGGGCCTCAGCTCAGCATAATGCCAGATGACAACACAAGTGTACCACCTGACGCTGATTTTTAGCTGCAACTCACGAGTGCCATACGCTGGAATAACAAACACATAGGAAAGTGTGTGTCCGTTATAATAAATTAAGAGAATTAATTCATACAACATAGAAAAGCTCATACAAAATCAAATAAAAGTCAAATCAAGTTAAGTTTGTCATTTTTAAACGCTGTGGATATACCCATGGCCATATCCATGGCGTTTAAAAATGTCAGACACATTTTACTAGGTAAGCTAGTGTTTGCATGTTAAACAGAAATTTATCAGGGGGGATGATGATCAATGGGACAAAATTTGTAAGCGTTAATGGAAGTTATCGGGACTAGTAAAACAGATATTTGTATCAATGGGGGAAGCCCACGTCCCTAGTTCTATGTTCTATGTTTCGGGTTTGGTTTCTGCACTTAGTCCTTCAAGTGGACCATTGTGCGTGGGCCATGGCGGCCGTCGGTGGTTATTCCAACCAGCCCACCTCCCTCCAGAAGCTTATTAAGTCTCCTGGTCTGTTGAGAACATTTGTGTAAGATTTGGGTGTTCCGAGGGTTTCCGACCTAATCTGGGTGACGCCTGTGCACTCAAAGAGCACATGCGCGACGGTCTCATCAGCAGTCCGTTATGCCTATCGTGTGGAAGTGTTTGTTTAGTGAGGAGTGTCCCGTGATGGTCCCCGCAATCAGGCGCAGGCCTTTCCTGTCCAGGCGTAGTAATCTTTTCGTTAGCTTGCCATCTAATGATGGCATGGCTTCCTTAGACTGCCTGCAGCCCGGTGACGAGGACCACCAGTTCTCTGCTTGTGTGTGGGTGTGCTTCTGTAGCCACCTTTTTTTTTTTGGGTGGGAAATCGTCAAATGACTTCTCCCGCTCTGGGCTGAGCGGAAGGGCGTGTCAGACTTTTACTGATTAAAACCCACCCGTGTTCCTTCAGTTGCGGGGCCACGGTATCTCTTTCGAACAACCCGCAGCCCCGGCGGCATCGGCCCTAACGGACCCCGTCAGTTCGAGCTGAAATCTCTTTGAGGCGCGCGTGGAACACAACGCGCCGTCGACCCGGGCCTGGTCCTTACCGGGCGGCGAGCTGCCCATAGCTCGCCGCCCGCAAGCCCGCGCCTACGATGGCCGGGAGCCGGCTGTTGACTCCCGTCCAGGGCGTCTCCTGCGGCGTCTAGGCGCGCGAAGGTGCAGAGATTGCCTCTCCCTCACGCGCTCCGCCTCCTCCTTCGCGAGCATTACTGCTTCGCAGGAGGTGACGGCCTCCCATTCACTCTCGGTCCGTACCATGGCCTGGACGAGGGCCGGACGCGAGAGGTCGCCGCCGCCGATCGCCGCCACGAGGACACGGCGGGCCCCCCCCCAAGCCGGGCAGACCTCCACCGTATGCTCCACCGTATCCTCCGGGCGATCCCCACAGTGGTGACACCCTGGCGTTTCCTCCCGCTTTATCCTGAACAGGAACCTCCCGAAACAAACGCGTCCGGTGAGGACCTGCGTCAGGCGGAAGGTGAGGACGCCGTGGCGCTTTTCTAGACACTCCTCAAAGAGGGGACTTACCGCCGCAATTGTGGCGTGCCCAGCGCTGGGTTGCGACAATCACACTCTCCATGCCACTATGAGATCCCGCCGGAGCTCTGTCCGCTGTGCCGTGATTTCTCGCGGCAGCGGAGTAACGCCCCGGCGTTTTGCCTCCTCTTGCCACTCGCATATGTAAGCGAGGACTTTGGCCTCCAGATCCCATGGCGGCAATCCGGCAAGGAGGCTCGCCGCCTCAGCGGAGACCGTGCGGTATCCCCGGATCAGCCGGACAGCCATGACCCTTTGGGACGCGTTCAACCGGCGGGCTGGTTGCCGCCTCAGGGAACGCGCCCATACCGGTGCCCCGTAAAGGGCTATGGACCGCACGACCCCCGCATAGAGCCTCCGGCAGGAGGCGTTTGGTCCCCCTAGATTGGGAAGGAGCCGCCTCAAGGCAGCCGCGGCCCGCTCCAGTCTGGGAGCCAAACGTCGGAAGTGCTCCACGAAGTTCCACCGGCTGTCGAGGACGAGTCCCAGGTACTTCATCGTCAGCTCGACGCCGATGTGAACCCCTCCCGCCGTTATTTGTGCACCCGACGGTAGCGCGTCCCGAGGACCATGAAAACACATGGCCTCAGATTTGTGCAATGCCACCTCGAGTCCCAATTGCCGGATCCTCTCAACGATTGTCGCAACCCCGCGTGTCGCTGCTTCGGCCGCCGTCTGGTGCGTCCTCCCCGGGAGGTCGGCGCACAGCACCCAGTCGTACCCGATATCCCACAGATGCGGCCCCAGAACCGATCCCTGTGGGACACCGCACGACATCTCTCGCCGGTTCCACTCTCCCCGGTGACCGGGGTAGATGACGGCCCTGTCCGTCAGATAGGCCTCGACAATGCGACAGAGGTAGGTCGGCATCCGGTAATAACCGAGTGCCTCCCTGATGCAACTCCAGGGCAGGGTATTGAAGGCATTGGCGATGTCTAGAGACACCGCCAAGACAACCCCACCCCGGGCTACAGCATCTCCCGTCGTGAAGGCTCGCACGCGCATGATGGCGTCCACCGTAGAGCGCCCCCTGCGGAAACCAAACTGGCTTTCCGCCAAATCCGGCCCCACCCGCACCAGCTGCCCGGCAAGGCGGTCTGCAATGACTCTTTCAAAGAGCTTGCCCACCTCGTCGAGCAGCACGATGGGCCGGTAAGCGGATGGAGAGTCCGCAGGGCGCCCCGGCTTCTTGATGAGGACCAGTTTCCCCGTCTTCAAACGAAGTGGGAACCTCTCCAAGCATGCGCTTAGTAGCCCCCTTAGTCGAGGCCCGAGAGCCTCCACGGCCAGGACCCAGGCTTTTCCAGGTAAGCCGTCGGGTCCTGGGGCGGTCCGGAGGAGCTCCCGGTCCAGCTGCTTCAGCGCCCACCGCGGACCATCCATGGCCGGTCGGACCGGCGCGCTCGAGGTCTGGGCGGAGACGTCGAACCGGATATACCGGTGGTCGGAATAGGTCTCCACCTCCTCCAAGACACGCCAGTTGACGACATGCGGCGACAGAGCGGTTCTGGCGAACGATATGTCCACCACTGATTCACCCAGCATCCGCACGCATGTTGGGACCGAACCCCGGTTTAGGACGACCAGGCCTGTCTTCAGAGCCCAGTCCTCCACCATTCTGCCCCGTGTGTCCGTATGCCGCCGGGAACCCCAAGCCACATTCTTGGCATTGAAGTCCCCGAGGACGAGCACGGGAAGGGAACGGAACCCGACGACGACGACTCTCAACCGAAACGGGGCAGCTCACCGTGATGGCTTGCATCCCCGTGAAGTCAGGACGGAGAGTACCCGCCCTCACCTGCTCGGCAGAACACTCCCCAGTCCTAACGATGGCCACCACCTCTTCCACCGTCGCAGAATCGTCCAGACCCAGAATGCGCCCGTCAGCGCACTTGGTGGGTCTGGACACTCTGGCCTCGTCCGCATTTAAGGACGCTCTAAGCCTTTCGGCCAGAGCGTCAGCAGTCGGGCCACTAGTCGCACCAAGGACCTCCAGCATCCGGGCCCCAGTAGCCACCTGCGTAATTGATTGAAGGGGATGGGCACGACTGGTTCCGGTCCATAGACTGACGTGCTGGATGCCCTTCTGGCCAGCTCGTCAGCCGCGTCGTTACCTAGTGATCCACTGTGACCTTTTATCCATTGTAGTGTCACTGTGTTGCGATTCGATACAGTTACCTGTTCAAGCGCCTTGTGACATTCTAGTATTAGATTTGATGTGATGCATCCCTTTTTTAGGGATTGGAGGACTGAGGCGCTGTCAGAGAGTATACGAACATGAGTGTCTGTAACTCCCCTGGCTGCTATGGCATGGGCCGCTTGTATTATACCCACACACTCGGCTTGGTAGACCGTGTTGAGCATTCCTAGCGGGCTGGATATGTTTATGTTAAGGTCGTGTGAGAAAACTCCGACTCCAGTTCCGCAGTCAGTCTTTGATCCGTCAGTGTAAACTCTCAGCTCCTTCGGGCCTGAGTGGTCGCACTCCTCCTCTTTGAGCACTATATTGTAGTGCTTTTGGAAGCGGTATTGCTTATGGGCTTTGTCGCAGGGTGATGCCATAATTGGCTGCCGTTTGATCGCCTCGTCCTTTAAGCGTATGTGCTTGATCCTCGAGTCTTTGCTTAGGGTTCCTGATATATGGAGTCTGAAGGCAGACAGGGCCGACTCCTCCCGCACGATAAGGTGTAGAGGGGGCAGCCCAGTACCTGGGACTCGTCCTCGACAGCCGGTGGAATTTCGTGGAGCACTTCCGACGTTTGGCTCCCAGACTGGAGCGGGCCGGGGCTGCCTTGAGGCGGCTCCTTCCCAATCTAGGGGGACCAAACGCCTCCTGCCGGAGGCTCTATGCGGGGGTCGTGCGGGCCATGGCCCTTTACGGGGCACCGATATGGGCGCGATCTTTGAGGCGGCGACCAGCCCGCCGGTTGATCGCGTCCCAAAGGGTCATGGCTGTCCGGCTCATTCGAGGATACCGCACGGTCTCCGCTGAGGCGGCGAGCCTCCTTGCCGGATTGCCGCCATGGGATCTGGAGGCCAAAGTCCTCGCCCACATATGGGAGTGGCGAGAGGAGGCAAAACGCCGGGGCGTTGCTCCGCTGCCGCGAGAAATCACGGCACAGCGGACAGAGCTCCGGCGGGATCTCATAGCGGCATGGAGAGTGCGATTGTCGCAACCCAGCGCTGGGCACGCCACAATTGCGGCGATAAGTCCCCTCTTTGAGGAGTGGCTAGAGAGGCGCCACGGCGCCCTCACCTTCCGCCTGACGCAGGTCCTCACCGGACACGGTTGTTTCGGGAGGTTCCTGTTCAGGATAAAGCGGGAGGAAACGCCAGGGTGTCACCACTGTGGGGATCGCCCGGAGGACACGGTGGAGCATACGGTGGAGGTCTGCCCGGCTTGGGCGGGACCCCGCCGTGTCCTCTTGGCGGCGATCGGCTGCGGCGACCTCTCGCGTCCGGCCCTCATACAGGCCATGGTCCGGAGCGAGAGTGAATGGGAGGCCGTCACCTCCTTCTGCGAAGCAGTTATGCTCGCGAAGGAGGAGGCGGAGCGTGCGAGGGAGAGGCAATCTGCACCCTCGCGCTCCTAGCCACCGCAGGAGACGCCCTGGACGGGAGTCAACAGCCGACTCCCGGCCACCGTAGGCGCGGGCTTGCGGGCGGCGAGCTATGGGCAGCTCGCCGCCCGGTAAGGACCAGGCCCGGGTCGACGGCGCGTTGTGTTCCACGCGCGCCTCAAAGAGCTGTCAGCACGAACTGACGGGGTCCGCTAGGGCCGATGCCACCGGGGCTGCGGGTTGTTCGAAAGAGATACCGTGGCCCCTGGCACAGGCAACTGAAGGAACACGGGTGGGTTTTAGTCAGTAAAAGTCTGACACTCCCTTCTGCTCCGCCCAGAGCGGGAGGAGTCATTTGATGATTTCCCACCCAGAAAAAAAAAAAAAAAAAAGAGGGGGCAGCCCAAACATAGCCTGTAGGGCAGCGGTGGGTGCAGTTCTCATGCAGCTAGTGATTGCCACGCAAGCAAATCGCTGTAGTTTTTCGAGATTTCTTTGGTCTGTGCTCAGGTCTGTTCTGGGCCACCAGACTAGTGAGCCGTGTGTGATAATTGGTCGGATAACTGTGGTGTAAAGCCAGTAGGTGACCTTGGGGCTAATCCCCCAGTTTTTCCAAAGCATTTCCACGTCGCTACGTCGGCACGTCCCTAGTTGTAATATGACAGCTTGGGACATAAACGGAATGACATGTTAAGCCTGTATTTGTTATGCATACTTACGTTATAATGCAGCAAGCTTATCTGACTTTGTGGCTTTCATTGGAACTAACGAAATCACTATGAAAATTGTAAAGATGTTTTTTATTATCGACACGCCACCCTTATCTAACCAGATGGGCTTGCTGCACTCTACGCATGTTCTAGCATAGCTAGTATATACAGTACCCTTATACCTTCGGCGATCATCGTCTATCTTCGGGAATACGAACTCGCATGATATATCAAATAAAGATCGCGGTGTATGTATACGTACGTTGCGCGTCGTTCATGTACCGCACCGCGAGCTCGTTCCCGACGGACGCCAGGCGCCGCAGCAGCTCGGCGCGCCGCCCCGCCGCCGCGCCCGCCGCGCGCCGGTACGTCGCGCACGAGCGCAGCATGGCCGACACCTCGCTGGTGGGCAGCGAGATGTCTGCGGGGAGGGGACAAAATGTTTTAACTGAGCTAGGCGCGAAAATTGAAGGCATATTTCAATTTAAACTAAAAAATGGGAAGACTTTAGACCCCGTAGATAATCCTGTACTGATATTGTATTAGAGTTGCCCGATTCGTGAACCATTTCACACACATTCTGTTTGCATCGCTGACAGTAACGTGTTGCCAGCGAAAAAGATGTTGCTGCAACAATGTTGGAGAACCTTTGTTTACCATTATAAGGTTGTAAATACGCAACGTTACGTTGAATTAAGTTTAGAACAAGAAACAATACTATAGAACATCCATTGAGGTCCTAAAACTGAAACTAAAAATGGTGTAAAATTGATTGATACTAAGAAAAATTATGAAACTATTTTTTTTTCTTAAACTTTACAGCATCATAATTAAATATCGTAACCGACCAGACGGGTGTTGTGTCTGGCGGGCAACTGCCCGATGAATCATGGCGAGCCATTGTATATAAGATAATTGCGCGGTAAACTCTGCTTGCGAGATGCAGGATTTTGTGTGACGTCAGTATGACGCGTAGTTCGCATATGGCGTTAATAGATACCGCTACAAAGTAATACAAACATATTGTGCCCTACTGCAGGGGAAAGGCCACCCTTCTCTCCTTCCACCTATTCCTATCTATTTTAAGAAAACTAAAAATAAAACTACCAAAAACTAAAATACATGAAGAAAAACTCACCAAGTTCAAACTCATCGGCAATAACATGGTCTACTTCTTCCGCCATATCATTTTCCAACTCCAACCGTATCTTACTATCGATATCATGGTCCGTTTCGAATTGCTTCTTAAACTGCTCCAACCGATGCCATTTCTTACTCATTTGGAAGTAATTATCACCGACACGACCAATCAACGCCCCGGCACCGACCACTTTACTTTTAATAATCATATTCGATAGTAATTTCTGACATTTGCTCGCCATATCGATATATTTTAGAGAGAACCCGTACTGTTCGTTTGCGTAACTGTATTCTGCTAGAGTGGCGTACGCTAGACATATTTTTTCGTACAAAATAGTTTTTAAGTGAAGTTTCCAGGCAAAATTGTCATCTCGATTAGGTTCATGCCACGTTGAATAAACTTTCTTTTCTTTAAGGATTTGTATGGCATTTTTATCGATATTCGATTTTGTTTCGATTAAACAGTTTGCTGTTTTATCGCTGATTTTCCGCTCCCGTTTTCGTCTTCGGCTACGAGAGGAGTGTTCTTTGGCGTCGGCTTTCGGCTTTGTTGTGATTGGCTCGTAGCTCATTTTGATTGGTTCGTACGGATTCGCCATCTTTGGGTGTTGTTCTTCTATTATTATTTGCTGTTTTAGACGTTCGCGTTCTTCTTCCTGTTTGGGAGAGATTTAAGTATAGTTGTAGTAATTGAATGCGTAATTTTGTGGTATAGTGGTATAGTTACTAAATGTGTTGACTTTATAACTTTGACAAACATGAGTAATGAATTTGAATATACAGGGTAAATTCAAGTAGAAAAACGGTATTATTCGATTTTTGATGATGTAGTTTTATTTTTTATCAAAATTAACACCAAGACTAGTTTGAATGCTTTTCGCAATCTACGGATTTGGCACTCCACCACATCTGAAAAATTCATCATCTATTCGACTTTACTGTCACGAAACTTTATTGGTTTTAACCACAAAATTACAGAGTTTTGTATTAATTTTACTCATTATAGCTTTTTTTCTATCTAATGTTTATTTGTACAAAACTGATAAAAGTCTCAGTTAATCTATATTATTACATACCTTGCACTTGTTTATAGTAATGTTGTGTAACGCCAGAAGTCCCTTGAGCGCGTGAGAGAGCGCGCGGCCGCAGCGCTCGGGCGGCGACGAGCCCAGACCGGTGCCCGCGTCTGTAGACTCTTTACCTTCCTATGTGGTCAATTATTTTGTTGTAATGTTTAGACACAAACGCTGGCATTTAGAAATAATTTATATACAGGCTGATTTTTTAAAGACCAGCCAAATTTAAGGATGTGGTACAGACCATCAAACTGAACAACTTTCTCCATGGGACAAATAGCGTAATCGCGAAAATTTTATCAACTGTCCCATAGAAAACTTCAATACCTACTCGACCTAAATGTATGGGACGGCTGAATTTTTATTCGCGATTACGATGTTGGTCCCATGGATAAAGTTGTTCAGTTTGATGGTCTGTACCCCACATCCTTAAATTTGGCTGGTCTTTAAAAAATCAGCCTGTATGTATATTTTTTTTTTTGGAAAAAACGTTGCCCCACACTAGGAATTTCTCCTGTATCGTGGATGCGTTTACAAACATTTAAACTCACATACACAAACAGCCAGACCCGGAACGACTACTTGTAGGCCATACAAATATTTGTCCGTGCGGGAATCGAACCCGCGACACGCAGCGCAGCAGTCAATCGCTTAACCACTGCGCCAACCGTGCCGATAATTCCTGTAGCTTTTTGCCTTTTGTGTCCCAAAAAACATGCAGCCAAAGTAATATCTGCGCTGCCACCAATGACACCGTGTGATTGGCGAGGTTTTGGGTCGAAAATGTTAAGAGTGAAAAATTACCATAATAACAAAGACATAGAGTGTACTTCTTTACAAAAATAAATTCTAAACATATCCCCTTACTACAAAACAAGGTCCCTCAGCGCTAGTCCCCTGATCTGCAGCGAGGTGTCCGCCTCGCTGTCTGTCCGCTCTGTTACGTTCACCGTGTTGTTGAACAAATGTCCGCTAAGTAACTCACCCCAATAGTATTCCGCACCCTGTCCCCTATGTCCCTCAGCTCCAGTCCCCTGATCTGCAGTGCGAGCGCGGTGTCCGCCTCGCTGTCTGACTGATCTGTCCGCTCTGTTACGTCCACCGCGTTGTCCGAACAAATGTCCTGGGGTTCTGGAGGGTAGTCGGAATTCACGAAATCTTGATCTTCGCCTGAATTTTCATCTAAGATGTGATGATAATAGAAGAGTTTTATAAAAGGAAGAGATGTGGAGGTATCTATACTAATATTATAAAGAGGTAAAATTTGTTTGTTTGTATATATTATGTAGGGGGTAATCTCCGGAGTTAATGATCCAATTCTGAAAATGTTTTCACTGGTAGAAAGCTACATTATGTGTGAGTGCTATAGGCTATAAATTAAGTTTGAGCTATCACAACTTTTGTCTAGCAAGTCGGAAAGAAATAGAATAGAATAGAATACTCTTTATACCTATCTCCTTTTTTCCGTTCTCTTTATACCTCTTGAAACAGAATTATTTGCATGCGCTGCCTCAACAATTGTATATAACTAAGAGCAATGTATGGCAATCTGGTCTGCTTTAAATAGTTCTACAAAAAAGTCCGCGACACCATATTTCTATCTTTTATATTTTATCTTTTAATATCACTTTTATGTTTTAAAAAAAGTATTTTTTTGACATGCCTACGTTTGGATGAAGATATAATTTTTAGATATGAATCCTTATCAAAATAAATAATTTTATGATCACAAGGACATTATAGAGATAAGATGTGCCCTTTACAGTATGTCAAATGGTCATATAGTTTCGGAGGTAATAGTTAATTACTAAAATGCAAAATGCCGCTAAAACATTCACGAATACAACTTTCATTCATACCGCTCCGTTCTTCCGACAACTGTTTGCCGTCGGGGGCAAGGCAAATCAGATTATCGAAATGTGTCATTTTCGATACGATAGCCTGTCGGATGGTTGTGAATAGCTACGCTGGTCTCTTGGGTTTAGGTGTCAAATGTCATTTAGGACCTTTATAGTACCAATATGGTCACTTAAAAATTATTTTAGACCACATAACCCTGTAAAATTCATTTAAAATACTTAATTTTTCAACATCAGATATTTAAAATTAATCTAAGCTTTTTAACAATGGCGCCGATTCCCTTGTTCACAAACTAGACTAAATTTAAGTTCAGTGCATCTTTTTCTTTCTATTTCATTAAGAAAAGGTCAGAAGATAAATATTAGTTTAGTCCTGTCAAATTAAGATACTCCATAGACAGTTTAGACGTGATTAAAAAATTGGCTGCTAAAAATACGTCAATTTACGTCTGGCGCTGACTAATTTGACAGGACTAAACTAATATTTATCTTCTGCCCTTTTCTTAACGAAATAGAAAGAAAAAGATGCACTTAACTTAAGTTTAGTTTAGTTTGTGAACAAGGGAATCGGCGTCTTTTATACGTAAATGATACTTAAAATTCTTCGGCCTACATACTATAACTACTTAGTTATACAAAGCGATAATCTGTAAAGCGGTGACCTCTGACTCCTTTTCTTAATGAAAAAGAAAGAAAAAGACGCACTGAAGTTAAATTTAGTTTAGTTTGTGAATGAGGGAATCGGCGCCATGTCCACTTTCATGTAGCAATTGACAATCTAAGTTATTCTAAAAAAAATACTATTAAAAACTCGCCTTTAAAGTCCGGGTCAGCAGGATTCGTAGTAGCAGGCACATACAAATCCGCTAACATGTAGTGCGAAGACGCTATAATTTGTGGATACCTCTCCACCTTCAACAACTCTATGACATGTTCCAACAGCTGCCGGACGTGTTTCGATCTATTCGTCACACACATGTTCCTAGCCACTCGATACAGAAGCATAGCCACAGGGGTAGTGAACGGGTTGTCTAAACTATCAGGACATAGTGACGTTAAATCGTATAACTTGACAACGTCATCATGAGGCCCTTTGAAAAGCCAATAAGTATGTCCAGCTTTCGTCGCATTCGACTTTAGGAAAGACAAGATATTTTGAGCAACGTTTCTGATGACTTTCGGAGAAAATTTCGAGTTTTCCATGTTTGGGAGATCCTCAGTCTTCATCGGTTCGTATTTTTGTACGATTCCATCTAAATGGTAGCACATTAGGACTTCGGGAACGTTGCACATGAGGTTGTCGAGCCAGTAGTCTATGCCAGTAAGGACGTTGATGGGTTCCCGAGCGTCTCTCAAGCGTAGACTGACGCAGGGTCTGTCTTTATCGCCGAAGATCGGAAGGTCGCTTCCTATGAGCATGTGGATGTCTTCAAAAGTCCAAAGCACATTGCGGTTGTATAAATGTTCGTTTGGAGGCTCCTCTGGTCGAGTTTCTGGTTCCGGGAGGAAAGGACCTGTGAAGGAATTTAGTATTGAATTCTTGTGTGGTATAGCTGTACCGGTAGTTAAAATCTTCCCTCATTGAATACTTACGCGAAAGACTTCTTAAGGGACGGCCCTGGAGCTGCATAGGGGAGGCACTCCGGTATCACCGGGTGCCGACTTACCTCCGTCGAATAGTCGGGGCGTATTTGACGGACAGAGCCGTCATCTACCCCGGTCGCGACGGGAATTGGAACCGGCGAGAGATGTCGTGCGGTGTCCCGCAGGGATCGGTTCTGGGGCCGCTCCTGTGGGACATCGGTTACGACTGGGTGCTGCGGGCCGACCTCCCTGATGGCGTCAGCGTAGTTTGCTACGCTGACGACACGCTGGTCCTGGCGCAGGGGAGGTCGCATCAGGCGGCGGCCGACGCGATGACACGCGGGGTTGCGATAGTCGTGGAAAGGATCCGGCAGTTGGGTCTCGAGGTGGCATTGCACAAGTCCGAGGCCATGTCCTTTCATGGGCCCCGGTACGGGCCACCTTCGGGATCCCAACTGATGGTAGGAGGGGTTCACATCGGCGTCGAGACAACGATGAGATACCTGGGTCTCGTCCTCGACAGCCGGTGGAACTTCGTCGAGCATTTCCGACGTTTGGCCCCCAAACTGGAACGGGCCGGGGCCGCCTTAAAGCGGCTCCTGCCCAACCTTAGGGGGCCAAACGCCTCCTGCCGGAGGCTTTACGCGGGGGTCGTGCGGTCCATGGCCCTTTATGGGGCCCCGGTATGGGCGCGTTCACTGCGGCTTCGAGCCGCACACTACCTGAACGCGCCCCAAAAGGTGGTAGCCATAAGGCTTATCCGGGGATACCGCACGATCTCGGGCGAGGCAGCAAGCCTCCTTGCCGGACTGCCACCATGGGATCTGGAGGCGATAGTCCTCGCGCGCCTGTATGACTGGCGCGCGGAGGCACTACGTCGGGGGGAAACTCTGCACCCGCGGCAAATCGCTGCGGAGCGGACGGACCTCCGGCGCGGTCTCATGGTGGAATGGAAGGCGCGACTATCGCAACCCAGCGCAGGGCACGCCACGATAGCGGCGGTAAGACCCCTCTTTGAGGAGTGGCTAGAGAGGCGTCACGGCGCTCTCACCTACCGCCTGACGCAGGTCCTCTCCGGACACGGATGTTTCGGGAGGTTCCTGCACATCATCAGGCGGGAGGAGACGCCCGGGTGTCACCACTGCGAGGATCGCCCAGAGGACACGGTGGAGCATACGGTGGAGGTCTGCCCCGCTTGGGCAGAGCACCGCCGTGTCCTCGTAGAGGCGATCGGCAGCGGCGGCGACCTCTCGCGCCCGGCCCTGGTGCAAGCCATGGTCCGGGGCGAGAGGGAGTGGGAGGCGGTCACCTCCTTCTGCGAAGCAGTCATGCTAGCGAAGGAGGTGGCGGAATGGGCGAGGGAAAGATCCTCACGCCTCAGCCGCCGAGGGAGACGCTCCGGGCGTCGGGAGCCGCGTGACGACTCCCGGCCACCGTAGGCGCGGGCCTGCGGGCGGAGAGCAATGGGTAGCTCTCCGTCCGATCAGGACCAGGCCCGTGCCGGACGGCGTGTATGTGTTCCACGCGCGCCTCAAAGAGATGTCAGCGTAGTTGACGGGGCCCGACAGGGCCGAAGCCTACCGGGGTAGCGGGATCGTCCGAAAGGGTTACCGCTGCCCTGGTACGTAAAGGGCTAAGGAAGGAACACGGGTGGGTTTTAGTCAGTAAGAGTCTGACACTCCCTTCTGCTCCACCCAGAGCGGGAGGAGTCATTTGATGATTTCCCATCCTGAAAAAAAAAAAAAAAAAAAAAAAAAAAAAGGGACGGAAGATTTTAACCACTTCATCCGGAAAGCCATTTGGATTTATTTAGAAAAGCTGTGATATTTTGACTGAAGTTGAAAACTATGATTGTATTGTGTGCTTTAACCTGGGCAAAATAAATGTATTATCTTTCTTTCTTTTAAAATAGTAGCGTTATGGATAGTATTAATTTTGAGTCGAATTTTAATTACATTTGAAACAAACTCTCGCGTTTTTTAAAGCGTTTAGACCGATGAACTCCAAAAAACCATAAAAATCTTATTAAAATTTAGTTTTTTCTTATCTAATCTTAGGATCTAAATAATTAAGAAGACCGAAAGGGGGCATTATATTTGAAAGCATTGATCCAAAATAAATAAAGTAAGAGTTTATAGAGGTATGAGGAACATTGTGTAAAGTTCACTCATGCTCCATAGAAATAGGAGGATCCTCCGACCAGACGGGTGTTGTGTCTGGCGGGCAACTGCCCAATAGTGCCCAACGATTGATGTTGGGAAATCGTATATATGCTAATTGCATAAACTTTGCTTGCAAGATGCAGGATTTGCGTGACGCGTTGTTCGCATGTGGCGTTGTAGATACCGCTACAAATTATACATTACGTTTATCTGTGAGGCACATGGTGGCTATGTCGGGCAGCGGCTGCGGCGGCGGCGGGCGCTCGGCCACCGAGTGCGACAGGAACTTGTGCGTCAGCTGCAGCGCCGAGCTCGGCGCCGGCGCCAGCGTCAGCGACGTGCGCTCCTGCGGACAGCGCGAGGGGCTAGGGCTCGAGGGTGCAGGTAGTGCCTTGCATGAAGACTCGTCCCACTCTTCTTCCTAATCGCTAGTGGTTATCGCTTGTTAATTCTGTTAGTGTTTTAGTTTTTTCGATACACACTAATTCCCCACTAAAGAAATTAGTTTGTATACTGGTACTCAGCTGCATCCGGTTAGACTGGCAGCCGACCCCAACATAGTTGGTAAGAGGCTAGGCAGATGTTGAAGTAATTAGTTTGTATCGACAAAAACTAAAACAATATCGGAATGTTGTTCACTTGTACTGTAAGCGATTAGGAAAAGTGGGGCGCGTCTTCGTGGATGGCAGTATCTGTATAGCAAAACGAGTTTAGGAGCCTTAAGGCGAAAGCACCAGGGTAACCGAACTGTAAGTGTCGGCATGAAAGTTGTTTTTCCAAAAACACATTTGACATTGTTCACAAAAAAAAAACAATCACATTTTCACCTTACGATCACTTATTCCGATTAAAGAATTAACCAAGCACACGTAGTCATTTTTCTTGGTAAAACTGGCTGCACATGGAAACTTCACTATTTAAAGGTCACAAATAAGATGAATCGTTTCGCTTTTGCCTTCTGGAGACTTTGTAAAACAGCCAACCTCAAAACAGCCCTCTTCGCGTATTATGGTCACGTAGTTTCCAACATTAGATACGACATTGTGCTATGGGGGGATTCTGTTCTTATTAATAAGGTATTTATAGCCCAGAAACAATGTATCCGTGCGCTTTGTGATGACCATTGACCTCATGTAAACCTCTTTTTATAAATCTAAAGATATTAATTGTTCCCATATTTGAATGCTGTAAATTTATTTTATTTTAGTGTTAGCTTGCATAATGTTTTAAGTATATTCCTTTTCATAAAGTGATTTGAATTTACGTCAAAAATTTAATTTCGTGGGTTATTTTATTAGCGTCCTTAGCGATAGGACCGCCCATTGTGTCACCCTTTTTAAAATGTCTGTTTTTTGTCTGTAATTTATATAGTGTACAGTCACAAGCAAAAGTATGTATACACTAGGCTTTATTCAAAAGCGATTTACTCCTTTATTTTGGAATGATATTTTATGTTGTTACAAACATAGCATTTTCGAACCCATAGGTTTATGTAATGTGTCGTATTTCAACGTTGCATTCGTTATTTCACGATAAAATCGCAATTTAAAGTTGCCAAGTGTTGACATATTGGTGCTCGTGACTGTACATAATAAAGAATATTCTATTCTATTCTATTTTTTATTTTAGATGATGGATTTTAAGGCACTCACCTGTTCCGACATAGTCTTCAATATGTTTTCATAGAAAAAGTCTTTCAGCCAAGACCACTCCGACTTCATGAGGTAGTCGTAAACATCGAAGTCGTCCAGAAGAAGAGTGTTCTCTACGCGATGGACCATCATGCTAACCTGCAGACAAATAAGTGAAGATTTGAGTTAATGGACTAATATTCAGGAAAACATGGCATCCGGCGAAAAAATTACTTCGTACAAGTTACCTTCACCCTTTCTTCTGTAGTTCTGTGTTATGAGTTTTATTTTTAAGACTAAGGGCTGATTTTTCCATCGGCAGAAAACTTTTATTCGAGGAATAAAATCGACGTTTGAGTTTATAGTTAAAGAAATTTATTTCTCAATAACAAATTACGTTCGATGTGGCGCGGGAAAAGAGTTCCTGGAAGGATTTGGGGGAGGCCTTTGCCCAGCAGTGGGACAGTATAGGCTAATAAAATAAATAAAAAGAAATTACAAAGATTTCACTTACTTGAGAACATTTTTAAAACTTAAATATATTATAAGAACTTTGACACACAAACTAAGCAGCTATTGTTATTCTTTACAACAAAATCAGTTACGCAATAACATTTCATTTCGCACGCAAATAACATTAACGAATACAAAACTTAAAACTTTTCAATCCACCCGCAAAAGAAATAATAGGGGTTAAAGTATGAAATTGCCGTTTCATTGTAATAGGTACTTCGAATGAACATAGAACCTTCATGGTTTGATATTTTTGAGTGAAACTTTTTTCACATGGTACCTATGAAGTTCTTCTTTTAAAAAATGTGCAACATTCGATCATCGACTTTCAGTTGTTTTTTTTTTTATTCAGCTTTTTTTTTTATTCAATGTAGACAAGAAAGATGTTTAAACGCTTTGGTGATGGAAAAGCAAAGCTTACCAATAAAAAGGTAATGGTAACTGTTTGGTGGTCTCAGCATGGTGTTATTCACTATAGCTTTCTCCGATCTGGCCAAGCAATAACGGCAGATATCTACTGTGCCGAACTCCGAACAATGATAGCAAAACTAGCAGTGAAACAGCCCCGACTCATAAATCGATCTTCACCATTATTGCTCCATGATAACGCGAGACCTCATACAGCACGAGAAACCGTTTTAACTCTACAGGAACTGCAATTAGAAACCATTCTTCACCCTCCGTATTCGCCAGACCTTGCTCCAACGGACTACCATTTTTTTCGTGATTTGGACAATTTTCTACGTGATAAAAAGTTTTCTTCTCAGGAGGCAGTACAAAATGCTTTCACACAGTTTGTCGAATCTAGATCACGAGAATTGTATCGCAAAGGCATAAATGACCTTCCTTTTTAGATGGCAGCAATGTATAGATACCTAATATTGGTAATTATTTTGATTAAATAAATATGTTAAATTAAAAAAAAAAACAATTTCAATTTTACAGTACAAATCGGCAATTTCATACTTTAACCCCTAATATTAGTAGGATTTTGTGTCCCTATAATATAAAACTTTACGAGTCGTAAATAACGTAATGAATGCTGTTGAACTGTCAAAATGAAAGCCATTCCTACTGTTAGTGTATGTATTACACAAATATCCCGCAGATAAGGGAATGAAAAAAATATTGATTTAACTTACAGTTCCGTTAGGCTGATAAGGTAACTTGAGCAGTTTCTTGATGCACTCAGCGCCGGAAATGACGTCAACCTCACCGACACAATCCGGAAACATGTGTGCCATCCTGAAGCTATAAGGACAAAATACTTTTAGGATAGTCATCATCATAAAGGGGTGTGGCTACTGAGATGACGACTAGCAGTTGTATGGGAGAAAGACATGCATTACGGTAACCCCATAAATATGCATACACGGACAAGGAACCATTTTATTGTCAACAACTTTTGTTTTATAACATTTTATCCACTGTATAGATACAAAAATACTTATTTAATAATGTTTCCACTGCTGGGACACAGGCCTCCTCTCGCGGGCCCGGTGCGGGTTGGTGGATGTCAAATATCTTTGAATTCTTGGTTCCAGGACATGCCGATTTCCTCACGATGTTTTCCTTTACCGTTTTAAAAGCAGTGGTGATGAAATAATTTACACAAAGTAAAGTGACTGGAATTGGGCTGGACACATCTGCCGCATGTCAGACGATCAATGGGCCAAACATATGAACCAGTGGGTCCCGCTTAATGGCAAACGACATCGCAGCAGGCCCAGACGGAGATGGCAGGATGAGCTGGACTCCTTTCATAAAGATTGGTCCTTGGCAGCTCTGGACAGAGAGAGGTGGAAAGAGAGTAGAGAGGCCTTTGCCCAGCAGGCAGCAGTGGGACATTAACGACTAATAAAAAAAATAAAAAAGTGACTGCTTAGGATCGAACCCACGACCCGACTTGTAAGTCGCAGCCGTTACCACTGGGCCAACACTGCTCTCATCTCCGTACTATGAGGTTATACCACAGAACGTAATATGACATTTTACCTGGAAAGTCCTGTGCCCCTAGTCAGTATCTGCTTCAATCCGTAAGAGTCAATAGCGGCCCCCCAGTTGGAGGGAGGCATGTTGAGGTCTGTGTTACATTGTAGCCGCGCGTACCCCACCGGGCTCTGGAACGCGGTGTATTTCACTACCGCTGTGGACTTGACGCCCGGGGAAGGACTACGACTCTGGAAGCAAGAAAATAAAAAAAAACTTTATTGCCAAAAAGATTACAAAGGTTTTACATTGTTTACAAGGTGTATCTTGGGCACCAATATCGAGGGTAGTTATAGTTTAAACATTTATTTTAAAAACATTTTCAGGAATAACATCTAATAAAAAGTGAAATGGATAAAGGATAATACTTCGTTTCAGTGAGATGTTTTCAAGACAGAGAGAAGTGGAAAGGAGAAAAGCTGCCCTGCAGTGAAAAAATATAGGCTAAAAATAAAAAAGATGTATTAAATTTATATGAAATGTTTTATTAATAGTTTGAATATAGTTTATTTTGAATATTGTAAAATTATTTTAGAGAAATAAATTCTTAAAACCGAAATCCATTCTAACAAGTTATACACAGTAGACAAGAATAAGGATGCACACACATACATCCCAAGAAATGTATGCACTTCGGGAATAATCGCCTATCTTCGGAAATACGAACGCGAGATGACGAGATCTAATATAGAGCTGTTAAAACCATGAAAGTATCTACTTGCCCATTTTAAATTACCATGACAACCAAATTATAGATTAACATCTCTAAGCCATTCCAAGAACAAAAAAAAACTTTTGTATAAAGCTACGGTTTCTTTGGCTGCCACCTAGCGTCTGCAATTTACCGGCCAATGATGTCACTAAAAGGTTATTTGGGAAAGTAAGATACGGCCGATGAATCATGACGGTCTAAACTTTACGCAGAAGGCTGCACAATAACATTTTTAAAACGCTTTTATCACCTTCACTTGTAACTAACCAACAAACAAACAATGTAAGAAAATCTTAGAAATAAATTTTAACCCACTTCTAATTGTCGTATCGACATGAAACTTTGTATTTATATTTAATTCGGAAGACAAAACTATAATTTAGTATCTTAGAGCTGATCTGATGATGAAGCCAGGAGGTGCATAGTGGAACTCTTGAGGGGTTACTAGTAAACCCCTTGAGTTTGGGGTCAAATGATTTGTGTTGACAAGTCCTATATATTGCACTTGGTTTTGAGGGTCTGATGATGGAGCCAGGAGGTGAATAGTGGAACTCTTTAGAGGCTACAAGTAAACCTGTCGAGTTGGGCTCATATAATTTGTTTTGACGAGTCCCTAATCGTTATAACTTCGTTGGCTTTATTCTTATTAAATTAATGAACATTATACTACACGAAAAAGTTAAAAATAAAAAGATATACTTAGTTTAAAAAAACAACGCTTTTTTAATTCAAATTAATTATTTTATCATTTTATTGCGTGTTATAAATGTGTTTTTTAGTTTTTTTTTTTTTAAATAGGTACTACTCCATTCTATATATTTTTTAGGAACCAAATAAGAAAAGAAAGAATTTTTCAAATACGACTGGTAGTACCAGAGATTAGTGATAAATGATAATGAATGAATGAAATGCACCGATCCCAGCATGATTAATTCAGTCTTGATTAATCGAATGAACCCCAAGATTCGCACTAGCCCCTGTAGCCTCATGTTTCATGATGCTACAGATTCCCCCCCGACCCTTGTCCGCTGAAGTGCCAGCCCGCGCCGTAGCTGAGCCTGTAGCTTTAAATTCCCCGACTGAAACCTCTGAGTTTGTTTCGGCCTTTCTTCTCAGAGATAGTCCTAGGAAACGCCGTGCTCATCAAAGCATTAATAATACCAATTCGATCCAGCCTGTCCCTTTGCTGCCCTGTCCCAGCGACGCCCTAAGCCGAGGTTCGTACCCCACAGGGGGTGCCCTTAGCGTGCAGTAGCTTAGTTTTAATTAGTTTTAGCCCTGCCTGGCTGGAGGCTTTAAGATTTCTTAAGGCAACCACAGGATAGTCCGGTTAAGTAGTCACGACCTCTCAAGGTCAACAACGAAATGCCAATTATAAAAAAAAGTGCTACAGCGGCCATTGCATATCAAAGAGTAGACCGGGGGGCGCGGTATTTGTAGGGTAGAGGTGCCCTTAGGATAGGAAAGGATTTAAGAGTCATACCGGATATGCATCCTTGAGTAAGCATTGGACTAGTGGGGAGATGGGTTATATTTGTCTATGGATGGGCATCTTTAACGACGTCGCCGCCCGGTCGGTTCAGATCGAGCTTTACCGGTGAATCTTTTGGCGGGGTTCTAAGTACTGCTTTCTCGGCTCTTTTGTATGTCATTGTTCTGCTGTGTTATGTTGTGTTAGATGTTGCTGTTTTCAATGTCATCGTCGGAGGTCTCGCTAAAATCCGTTTCCGGTTTTTTTGTAAATCTCACTAGCAGCATTCTTGATCTTATTTCTGTCTTCCGCCAGTGCACATGGCATGAAGTGAAAACAAAGACGGGACACGTCTGTTCCGTTCGACGGTTAGTATCCGAATCCCAGAGATTAGTGATAAATGATTTTATTTTGTAAGTAGGTTTGTACAAACACTTTTACACGTCAATCATATTTTAAAACTAGATGAGGTCGGCGTTTCCTATCTGACTACTCTGAGAAGAAAGGCCGAAACAAACTCAGAGGTCACAGTCTCTTTTAAAGACCAGACATAATCTTGGTCAGATCATAATAATGAAGAACATGTAGATTGATGTTTTTTTTTTTTTTTTGAGGATGGGATATCATCAAATGACCCCTCCCGCTCTGGGTAGAGCGGAGTGTCAGACTCTTACTGACTAAAACCCACCCGTGTTCCTTCCTTAGCCCTTTATGTTCCAGGGCAGCGGTAACCCTTTCGGACGATCCCGCTTCCCTAGATTGATGTCTGAGATGCTCTTTTGAGGAAAGAACCACACAGATTGAGAGGACTTGTCGAGTCAGTGCACGCATTTATCAGAAATCGTGCAGTTTAACTCAAAACTTAAGGAGCTCAACAATTCGACGAACAATACCAAAGAAAGGACATTTGGGTACGCCACATTAATTACTCAAACTGCCAGACCATGATAAAAACTAACAGAACAGAGAGAAAAACAAATTAAATAAAATGACCCGCATAGTCTTCACATTCACAATAATTAAAATAATAGAATACTTTACAAAGTAAGCAAATGTCATTGTATAATATAAAATTCATTAATTTCAAAGTGTATATAAAAAAAAAACAACAACAAAAGAGAATAAAAATAAAAACATTCAATATGTAAAAATTGGAGGCAGCTCAACCTTTTTGTCCTCGATATAATCCTTTAATGGGATAAAAGGATTTCTGGCACAACTTACGTTTAATGAATGATTTGAATTTATTAAGGCTTAGATAGTGCATTTAAACAAACAAACTCATCATATTTAGAATATTAAAATAGGATTTTTTACACCCACAGCAATGAGATATTCTGTAAGATTATCAAACTGTTATCAAAACAACTTTGTTTCTTTTTAAATATAAAAAAAAAAATAGATTTTACGTCTGAAACTCTAGACATGAAGTTCCAGCTATGTAGTGATTTTTATGTCATGTTTTGACTTTGATGTTGGCAGCTATGTGGTGATTCTTATATAAATTGTCTTTCACGATTACACCTCTCATTAGAATTTCTACTAAAAGCAAAAGAATAAAGAAGTATTTTTAAATTGTTTAGTATTTGTTTTGTAGAGTACTTAGACTGAGGTTGATCATCATCTGCCTAGCCTTTCCCAAGTATTTTGAAGCCAGCATCCAGTCTAACCAAAGCAGTATTTGTAACTTAAATCTTAAAATAAAAAATGTATTATTATTATATATATTATTATCTCCTTTATTTTAATGTAATCATATAAATTATATTTTTAAATATTAGAATATAAAAAGTATAAAAACATTTAAAAATATAAAAAATAGTAGCCCATCGGTATCAGGAACAGGGTCCAAGCTACCGGTGGTCAGGGCTCCAGAGAGAGGAACCTCCTGACAATGCGAGCCGTGTCCAGAAGTACCGCTTTCTGAATCAAGTCCTTGATCCAGCTGCCCAACGAGAGCCTCCTCAGGTGTTGGTCGAGGCTCTTGGCTATTAAGCCATTGGCTGTCACGACTATCGGCACAATGATCGCTGAGTCCACATCCCACATTTCAACAACCTCGCGAGCCAAGTCAAGATATTTAATTTGTTTATCTTTCTCGGCTTTCACGAGGTTCTCATCATGCGGGACGGTTATGGCAACAATCATTGCACGTCGCTCTGATCGATCCACCACCACTATATCAGGCTTATTGGCAACAATAGTCCTGTCAGTGATGATGGATCGATCCCAGTACAATGTGATATTACCATTTTCGAGAACTGGGTCGGGCACATACCTGTAGTACGGCACCTCCGATTCCACAAGGTTGTATTTCAGAGCAAGTTGTTGATGGATTATCCTAGCTACAAGGTTGTGTCTATGCAAGTACTCTCCATTAGCTAGACGAGAACACCCAGAGATAATATGCCTGATTGATTCCCCCGGCCGGTGGCATGCCCGACAGAAATATTATTATTATTATTATTTCAGCTCTACAGTATTTTGTTTAATCCTAAAACCTCTCTTATCTTAAAGACGTTTCAAGTTCCTTCATGAAACACATAATAGATATCTGAGGTCATCAGAAAACCTGAGACTAGAGATGCCGATGCTTTCCACCCGTTTCTTTGACAAATCTTTTACTGTTCAAGCAGTACGGTTATGGAATGACTTGCCCGTGTCGGTAAGGCGTGCTCAATCTTTGTCCGCTTTCAAAATTATGATACACAAGCACTTCCTCTCTCCTTAAACATCGTCATTATTTTATTATTATTTATTATTTATTTATTTTTATATATATATTTTTTTTTCTTTGCTCTTGTTTCATGTTTATTATTATATGTATATATTTATTTAGACGAGTAAAATATACTATATGTATATATATTAATTGTATAATGTAAATGGTATACCACAGACTACCACCTTTATTTGTCTCTCCTTCATTGTAATCCATCCAAAGGTTGTCTTTAAAAGATCGCTCTTAGCGATAAGACCGCCCATTGTGTCACCCTTTGTAAAATGTTATATATTTATGTTTCTGTAATTTGTATGGTGTACAATAAAGAGTATTCTATCTATCTATCTATCTAAATCTTAAAGTTGATACATACAGATAACATAACAGGTGTAAAAAGTCACTTAACGAAGCTGAGAGTCACTTATTCTTCCCGTCATTGTAATATTTCTTATTTGTACTGGACCCACAGAAGGTTCCTCTTCTAGTTAAGGAGATATAGAAGGTCAAAGTTCCAACATTTACTGATGATTTTTAATGGTATATAACACAACTACCAAAAAAAATAAAACTTTAAATACCCTCACAAGCCTTGTACTGTTGCATGCACCACACAATGTTTTGCATGTGTTTCATTGTGCAATACAGCAAACAGATTTTTTTTTACATCCTATTAATAATATTATAAATGCGAAAGTTTGTATGTATGGATGGATGCATGTTTGTTACTCTTTCACACAAAAACTACTGAACGGATTAGGATAAAATTTGGCACACAGATAGTATATAACCAAGAATAACACATAGTATACTTTCTATCCCGATATTCCCACGGAATCAAAACTTACGCGGATAAAACCGCGGGGCGCAGCTAGTCATAAATAAAAGTTGATTCCCAGCAATTATTTTTGTGCAATGTTATTTAGTTTGGTGTACAGAATGCATAGTTGACGGCTATGTGATGGGTCTTTTTATACTCTATATATTCTATGGGATATACATGGTGGCAGGGACATGAACACACAACCTGTTACCATGGATTCAAGTTCATTAGTGTTTACTCTTCATTTCATATTTATTGTTTTTTTATAATGTGAGGGTCTTGAGAGTCTTTATTTTCATAATCTATTAAGTAACTATTTACAATAGGTACTCAATTAATAGACTAACTAGATATATAAATACAAAAACAAAACGATATTTATTCAGTAGCTTTGCCAGTTCCATTCAGCCACGTGTTTTAATGTTTAGAGGATATATGACTATTTTGAAACACATGTTAACAAGTTAATTTATGATCAATGTCATTCATGAAGTGGATCTTCATCTTGTTACAATGTTTTTGATTATCATCTGGTTTTATTAACACCTTACAATTATTACAAAACTTTAGTTTGGTCCACAAAAATACCACTTGTGTACTGCACCAATGTTTAACTAAACATAATAAAGATCATTCAAAAGTTTACTTTTCTGCGCTAAATGGTTTAATATGTAAGTAAGTTAAAAATTCTTACCTTCGTACGTTTTTGATCATTTTCAGTTTCTATATCTTCCATTTCGAAGATATCTTAACACCTGGATAAAATTAGTTACACAACAGGAACGTGTTCGTTTTCAGCGCTGATATTATTCAATTCAACGTGGGTTTGGAATGTGTTTATTGTTTCTTTTCAACAACTATCACGATAATACGGTAGGGATGTGAAAAAATAATCGATTTTCGAAAAAAATCAATTGACAATCGATTTTCTTTCATTAAAAATAGATTTGTATAATCGATATCATAATCACTGCCGATTTTTTTCACTTGGAACAGCCGCAACACACAGCTGTCAAACTCATACTAAGCATTGTATATTTATCGCGGTAGTATTATATATTTATAGTACATTTATCGCGACGTCATCCATTGTATGTTGAACACAATGTTACGTTCAAGTAATCAAACCTGATAGTAGATGGTGTCAAGAACTGTATTACCGCGACTAGAAGAACTGTTTTACCGTCATAACTTCATGACATTCATGACAGATAAAAACTCGTTTTTTCTATGCTTGTAAACAACAACGAAAATAAAAACATATTACTACCAATCTAAAGCAACACATGGAAAGAAAACATTCTGATATCATGACCAGTAATCTATCAAAAAATAAGGAAATTCCGATTATTTTAATATAATTTTATAAATATTTTTATTTATAAACATCGATTCTTTATCAATCGTTTTTAGTAGAAAGCAAAACAATAGATTCAATCATAATCGATTTTTTATGTATACTGTCACATCCCTATAATATGGAAGACTTGAAGGAAACGTCATCATTATAATATCTACCCGACTGATCCTTACAACGATTGCAATAAAGATCATTTTCGGAAAATAGCGAATTGAAAAAAAACAGATGTCAGCCTGACAGCTGGCTAGTGCGTTGCAAGCTTAACTAGATTAGTATTTTGAGCATTAATTTTGATCAATTTTAGCCTTGATTTTAACTATCAGCTGGACTGCAGGCTAGAGTAGTGAGTAGTGGGGCCAAGCTTCAATCAATCAATGAACTAAGCCTAACGTATACTGCTTGCACCGAGAAGGCAGGGTAGAACTTTAGTTCTTGTATCAGATACTAAGGAAATCAATCTGCCTCCCCGCACTGTAGCCCTCTTACTTAGGTGAATATGCCACTACTTTAAGCCTACCTTGCAGACAGTGGCGGACTAAGCCTTTTGGGGATCTGGGGAAGCAAAACAATAAGAGGCCCACCCGGTCTTCTCAGTTTATGTATTCCTAGTCCTCATATTTAGCAAAAATAACAATGACAAAAAAATACCAAGTAGTATTAGTTTTTTCAGGGAGGTGCAGGTTTCATCTTCCAGATTACGCTATTTACGCACGTTCGGCCAGAAAGTATGATACAAGAGCGAGCGAGGTGGTTCGGATTTTTTATGTATGCCGGAATTCTTTTGAAAATTAATTCAGAACTAGCCGATTTCCGGCTACTGGCTTTGTCGACTTATGCAGAAAAAATTGAGAATGCAAGAGCGAGCCCAGCGAACTCGAAAATTTATGTACCTACATCGCCTAGTGTAGGTTATTTTTTTTACGGCATTTTTTTTAAGCACTGGCGGACTAAGGGGGCTGTTTCTGTATAGAAATAATAGTTTATTTCTATACAGAAACAGCCCCCTTAGTCCGCCAGTGCTTGCAGGAGCGGATGCGGGTCCGGGTGCCGGCAGCCAGTAGAAAAACACACTATCTTGTCTATGGTGCAATCGATAAACCATAAACAAGCCAAGCCTAGCTTGATGCAGCGGTGGGCGGCCATTTTTATTAGATTTGACGTTTTGCTTTCGTTCGGATTGGTTCGGTGGACGTCGATTGTGTTAGTATTTTCCACTGTATCTAATTCTTGTGCTGTTATATTGTGCTGTTCAACCATTGAGCTGTAAGTATTACAAATTTTCTATGCCTCATACAGTATTTGCTAGGAAACAACAAATTCTTGAGTAAATAATCAATCATGAAAAGGGCTACGTAAGCATCGTTTTGGGCTTACATGGTCTTTTGTAATATCTAATAGTTTCTGAAGCTTTTTATGTCAGATAACGGCTTCGTGTACCAGATTCCTAAAGATACATTCATTTTGTTCCAAAATATACTAGATTCGCTTCGGTAAGTACTGCGTAGGAAAAATCAATAATATGCACAATCACCTTGTGCTATTTTCTGCCGGCCGGCAACTTTCTACCACGGCTTTTAAGCTATACAGCTAGTGATTTAAATACCACGCTTTAGTAGGTGTGTAGCCTTAGGGCGGATCGCTAAGATTTGCCTGTGAACAACATCTATTTTAACATTTTTAACGCCCTTTACTTTGTGTCCTAGAATCTAAGATGGCGAACCGAAGACCTCAAAATAACAGTGGGCGTCGCATGGATTTTCAACGCAACGACCGCGGGAAGAGCTTCGGGCGCAGTGGAGTCTCACCGTGGCAGGGTAGCGGCCCTGGCGGTGGCTTACCCAACCTGCTGCCCCTCTCTGGGGGCTCCACTGAGGCCACCCTGGCTCTAGCAAGTAACATCATCAACCTGCTGCAGCCGCGTCAGAACCCTGTCCCCTCACTCCTCGACATGCCCATTAGACGGGACTTTGGTGGACCCAGTATGGGTCGGTATGACCGAGGTTATGGCCCTAGCAGGGTAAGTACTACACTTTATCAGAAAAGAAAGCTGCCTAACAGTATGAAGTGAATTTAAATGCAATTTTACAGTTTTAATGACCTGTTAATCCAACTTTCTAAATGTCTGGTATTTTAAATACTATTCCAATAAAAAAAAAACAATATTTTGATGATATTTTATGCAAATATGTATGTCATGTCCTTCATTAATGTTAAAGTTTTGATGTAATTCTGTCATCATTTTCATGCATGAAAAAAAAATTAAAATCTACTGGAAGCCCCTTTTTATTGGACCCCAGAATCTTCAGTTATAGTTCAAATAATGTTCATAATCACATTTTAATGACAAACCTGAAGCATTTCAAATTTCAGCACTTCTTCGTGGCTCGTAGAGCCTTGCAGTTTTCGTACTAACAATCATGTTCTGATCAATTCCCTTTAGATGGGCAATCAAGGTAATTTCCGGCGTACGGGAACTTACAATCGCTCCGGTGAGCGTGTCAACAACAATCGTAAACCGTATAGGCCCAATGATGGGCAGAGGCAACAAAACAAGAGTTCCCCGAAAAAGGAGGCCGATTCAAAGGCTAAACCTGTTAAGGAGAGGTAAGGAACCCTGAATGTTTCCTTCCGGTGGTGACACCGCATTTCTTGTGCCTCTGCTGAGGTTGAGCCTCACTGCAAATAAGTTTCTGTTAACACCTTATGTTCACCGGCCTCTGAACTTTAGCCGAATTGGCATTACATTAGTTCCTGCCTCTTTTGAGGTATGAATGCATTTCAATTACAAATCTCGAATGTTTGTTTTTACGTTTCAATGATAATTGTCTTCACCATAGGCAGGTATAAATAGTTATCTGTCTATACTGAAAGTCTGTCATTAGACCTGACACTTGGAGCTTCATAAAACCAAGGGTGCATCACCCGTCACTGGTTTTTGCACCCACTCAAACCTTATGTTTAACGCTTGCTTCTTTGGATTGTAATGGACCGATAAACATTTAATATTTGTGATATTGGTAAGTGTGTAATATGATGAACTTACAAATAAATGTAACAACGGATGTTTTTGTAGTTTTGTAAAGTATTTGAAGTCTTATTATCATTTTCTTAATTTTTTCGTTAAAAAATAAAAATTCTCTACAAACTCTAACTAATTTCGATTCAAATGCATGACAATTGGATTCCTGTAAGTGTTTGTAAACATAGTTTCACTACTCAAATTATTTATCAGGCAATAAAACCTACATAAATAAATAAAACTACAAAACAATTTGACAGCCGTCAAGCTCACATACATTACAATGACAAAAAAAAAAAGACAACACAACACAGACACTTATTTTAAACGCCTTTTTTCTAAATATATTGCTAGTCTAGTAATACACAAACATGTAAACCAAATCCAAATAGCATAGATAACCTCAGTGTTCAAAAACTGTTAAAACCTCATTTTTATAAACCTGCTTTTAATTTACCAGCAAATCGTCACGCAGTGAGACTGATGACAAGAAAGACGCTGAATCTAGCGAGACTCGGGAAAAGGGTGAGGAGACCAGTACTAAGAAGGAAGCTCCTAAGACCAGATACGATGATATCAACCCTCAGTTGCTTAAATGTCATATCTGTAATAAGAGCATGTGGGACGGCAGGTCGTTTGAGAACCATCTCAGTGGCCGCGCCCATGCTATCATGATGACTAAGACTGCGGAGAGCTATGCGCTCACTGCTGATACTATGCGGCAGGAGTTTAAGGTAAATATATTAATTGGTTTTTTTTGTAAGGTTCTCTATGATTCTCGGTTTTGTGAAAAATGTGGCGAATCCAATGGATTGCTGATTGATCTACGTCTTGTCCACTTCTTATTTGTGATGATGATGCAACTGTCCACCACCACTTCACAAGCGTAAAGTTCGACCGACACGCGTGTGTCTAACAAAATACTAAAACAATTCAAAGTCAAACTATTTCTTTCAAATAAATCAATTACTTCGCACTTTTGACTAGTCAAGGGTTTGGTTAGTCAGACTGATCCTACTTGACTCTAGTTGTCCATTCTAAAGCAAAGTGGGTTCTTATGGAGGAAAATGGGGCAAGAAACTCCGTGGACATTCTTTTAAATAAAAATATTCAATCTTGTCCACCAGATTCGCGAAATGAAACGCACCCGCAAGGCCGGTCAGCAACCCGCACGCGACTTCTACTGCGCCATGTGCGACATGTACGCAGCCGACGGGGCCATACATCGCACCACCGTAGGACATCGCAAGCTCAAGAAGTACCTCCATCCCACCTGCACGTCCTGTCATAAGGAGATGCCGACGAGGATCGAGCTGGATGAACATCGGCTGACTGCGGAGCATCTGAGGAATATGCAGGATAAACAGGAGATTATTACTAAGCCTAAACCGGAAGGTGAGTCTTTGGAAATTAGCATGTTATTCAATGACTACTTTTCATGTAAGTCTGTGTTGTGCTGTATGCAGAAACTTTTTCTAAATATGTGGCCTTTAATTTAGGAGCACCAAGTATTATTAGGTTATGCCAATACAATTCAATCTCTCAAAAATTCAGTAGATTCTGGCAAACTCATCAGAAAATTCACACATTATAGGTATATTATTATAATAGATATACCTTTTAAAATAGATTTAAAATAACCATGCAAAGTCATTCTAATTACTTCTGTCAATGATACGAGGAGAAGACTAGATCCACTTAGCCTTGTTCTAAATTCGATGTAAGTGCTTGCGCTTCTATCAAACATGTAGTTAACACAAGACCTTTTTCCCTAGTAATGGTGATCTCCACCCTCAACATGGAGCAGCTGTACTTACGTGAGGACAGGCAGCGTCGTCGCCGCAACGATGACAAACAAGACACTGATAAAGATGCTGATGATGCAGAGGTGAAGGATGGAGAGGGAGATAGTCAGGTTAGTTGTAACATACGTAAAATGTCACTTTTTTCAAGGGAAATAAATATTAATGATCCATGAGACAAATGGAGCGGCGACCGCGTAACGGAAGACGTAGTGTTGAAAAGGCCTTCCCACAAGGTGGACCAAGGTGTGACCTGGTAAAGGCCGCACGAATCCGCTGGATGGGAGAAGCACAGAACCGGTCGAAGTGGCGGTGCTTGGGGAAGGCCTATGTCCAGCAGTTGACGTCTTTCTGCTAAAATAAATGATGATGATGATACAAACTGTTGCAGATTTTGTTTTCGAATATGTGGACTTTTACTTCTCTCGTTTCGGCTCAAACTATAAGAGAGCTGTTAGCTCATCCAAGGGCAAATATCAGTCATCTTCACTCTCGGATGCTCTTTTATTTCTACGCGATTATTACCGTCCTGAAGCACGCGCGTTTCTTCACACAAATGATTATTCCTCCATTTTTCATAATAAATAGCACATAACACTGTGTTTGTCATTCGTAGATCTTTGACAAATCAAAAAAAAACAAAATGTTGATAACATTTTGAGGTTTATTTATTTTCAAATTTTAATACCTCACCAGGATGAAGGAGTGAAAAAAGAGGGAGAGGGTGAAGCCAAACCAGAAGTTGAGGAGAAGAAGAACTCTATTGATCAGGAGAACACTATCCTGGATTATAAGGAGGGCGATGATCTGCAGGGAACCACCCAGGACATGTTCCCGGCTTACAGGTGGGTTATAATAGTGATCATAATACATCCCATGCTGATTTAGGCTGCAGTGACTGTTTTTATTTCTGGCGACTTTTTACTCATGAAGTTAATATACCAGTACTTCATGGTTATTATTAATAGAGTTACTTTTTAATGTGATAGGCTTGTGGCTAAATGATATAGCCGCACGAGTCGTGCGAAGATTAAGCGACGCTTGCCGCGATCGGTTTGTGGATGGGTGGCTATCCATTACATATCGAAAGCACGGAGGGGCGTGCTCGGAAAGTACGTAACGCCGTTGGTCCCGACTGTTTTTTGTATATCTTTGGCAGTCGTTACGGGTAGTCAGAAATAGAATAACAGCCAGGACCAAGTGTTTACAGGCAGTTAGAAAGCAAAAAAGTCTGACAACCAGTTTTACAAAGGAGTATAACTGAGTTGTGGAGGTCAGATAGGCAGCCGCTTCGTTTAAAATACTGGTATTCAGCTGCATCCGGTTAGACAGGAAGCCAACCTCAACATGGTTGAGAAAAGGCTAAGCAGACCGAAAGAAAATTTGTAAAATCATTTACCCAGAATGTCTTTAGTCTATATTTTGTTTTGAATACATGAGTATTATTTACTAAAAAGCTGCCTAGTTTAATGGCATAACATATTAAAACTTCTCCGCCCCACCAGCACCGAGCGCGGCGTGGGCGGCTCGTTCCTGTCGGAGTTCCGCTGCGTGCAGTGCAGCCTGTGCCGCAAGCTGCTGGACACCGAGGAGACGGCGCAGGTGCACCTGCGCACGTGGCGCCACCACCAGCTCTTCACGCGCCTGCTGGCCGAGAAGAGCGGCACGCAGCTGGTACGTACTTAAAATGTTTCTACTGTATTGTCAAAAAAGTTAAGCGTGAAGGTTTTTGTTCATATTTGCCTTTTATTTGGGATGAAAAGTGAAAAATTTATTCATTAGTGAACCAATCCAATGATACTGGATTTGTGCACTCAGTATCATTCACTTACCGAACAGTATCATTCACTTACAGAATGATCGAAAAATGAAATGAAAGGAGCAGATGAACATTAATTCCTATATTATTTGTTGGTTGTTATGTGAACGCGGAATTAAACGAAAATTAACTTTTACTCGAGTCAAGCATCTGAAGCCCAATTCTCGTAATTTAAAACGTTCAAAGTCTAGTCGCAGTCTCATCTCGGCGACAAACAAATGTCAAAAATGCTTTGACAGATTGAGACTCAGATCAGACTGTAAACGTTCTTAAAATAACGAGAATTGTCCCTTTGATATCGGCTTAAGTTAACATACAAACAGACCCAGTAACATCGCGACAAATTTCTCTCAATGGTCCATGAAATGTCTTCTTTATTTCGACATTCACATGCATTACTTTGATATTATGTAACATCTCCTGCCATGCCCTTATGTGATCATTGTTTTTGAGTCAGTGTAATATGTTTTTCTGTCATTCATCTCTTATTAGCTGGCACCATGTAACTGGTAATGTATACAATTTTGTAGCACAATGTGATGGCGAGTCGTCATTACATATAGATATACACTGTCTAAAGCCCTGCTCATAAATGGCGTTTTATGCGCGTATCGCCGTGCATAGCAGAGTTTCTATACAGGCCGTGGGCTTTGAGTTGGACACAAAGAAAGGGGAATTGAAGACTTTTATATGGAACCTGGCATACCTACTATCGCGCCATTTTGTTTTTTTTTTTTTCTTCCAAAATAGCGGCCACGCATGTGACCTATATAAATCGATAGCTGAGATCAATGCAAACAGAAAACATGGTGAGATTAAACCGTAACTGTCACGTTTCCGAGATATTAACGCTCAAAGTTGATCACGTGGTATCCATATTTTTTTTAACTTCTTTATACAGGTCACATGCATGGCCGCCATTTTGAAAAAAAAAAAATGGTGGACGTATGTATGCCACGGACCTTCATACCCCTTTAATTCTCTTTACGGTAAAAATGTAATACCAAAGTAATATAATAACGGTTCTGTACTAACTGTACTTCATTCGAAATTGCTAACACTTTTAAATATCTATTTTTAGCCTCACCCGTACCCGATACCCGAGGAATCGGTAACGAAGAAAGAATATAGAGTGCGCGGTTTATATTGGTTCAGCAAATCTGCTTACAAACGTCAGGTAAGACTTCCGTGGCTTACGACACGTACGACCGACACGACCGACACGACAAACGCTATGAAAATGTATGGAGTCGCTTCCTAGTCCCCTTGCGACTAGGGTTACCAATCGTCCGAACTTTTTTTTTGTAAATGTCCGACTTATTGTTAGGATGTTTCATATTATTTTGGAATGGTAACCCTCCTTTCATATGAATAGCGAAATAGCGCTATACATTATCATATCGTTTAGTATTGTTGCATCAGTCGCGAGCCACGGAAGTCTACCCAAAGACATTTCAAAACCAGTAGATTTATCCCCAAATACTCGAACGATACTTAACTTGAAGACGCTCTTATAAGCCTGCAGCAACCGGAGCCTGTTTGCACCACAACTTGCTAAATACATTTAACGACAGAATCAATCAGTCTGCATAGCCTTTATCCAGCTGTGTTGATGTCGGTTTCCAGTCTAATCGAATGCAACTGAATACCAGTATTTTACATGTAGCAACTGCCTATCTGACCTTTACAACCCATTTACTGGGTAACAATATACCCCTTGGTTGTTGGCTGGTTGTCAGACTTTACGCTTTACTTTTGGACGAATGACAGCCGGGACCAATAGTTTAATGTACTTTCCGAGGCACGGTGAGGTCTCGATATGTATTGGATGGTCACCCATCCACAGACAGACCTCGGCAAGTGTACTTACCCTGCGATCGGTTCGTGCGGTTGTTATTATTTAGAGAGACTGAAAGATGTTTTAATAATAGTTTAAACGCTAAATGTATTTAGTGATTTGTGGTAGAATGTAGTTGCGTTTGAGTATTTGGCCGTTATAAATGTCTTCCCTATGCTGCCGGCTACCAAAGTACACTAGGCACGCTTTCTCTACATGTTTTTGCATGTCAAAAACGTTGATCGTAGGTACTTGGCGCCGATTCCCTTGTTCACAAATTAAACTAAGTTTAAGTTCAGTGCATCTTTTTCTTTCTATTTCATTATGAAAAGGACAGAAGATAAATATTAGTATAGTCCTGTCAAATTAAGAAACTCCATAGACCGTTTAGACGTGATTAAAAACATGGCTACTAAAAATACGTCAATTTACGTCAGGCGCTGACTAATTTGACAGGACTAAACTAATATTTATCTTCTGTCCTTTTCTTAATGAAATAGAAATAATAAATTTAATTAAGTTTGTGATCAAGGGAATCGGCGCCATTGTTTTACTGTTTAGCGCGTCCTACCCTTCTATTTCGTTTTCCTTAGTATTTTATGTGTCTGATTGCATGAAAAATGTCTTTCCGAGTTTCAGCCTTATTTTATTTTCGACCAGCTGACTCGCCCTTAAAACAAAACATAAAAAAATACACTAACTCTTTTTAAGAGACACTAAATCCATTGGTGAAAACTTATTATTGAAATCCGCTTAACCGTTTTTGAGATTGGCTCTTTCAAACGGACATCTCGGACGTCTCTTTAAGTTACTCAGCGTCTCAACTATCTATCTTTGGAAAATTACATCACGACTATCCTTTTCTAAAGAATTTCGGTCTGTCTCCGGAATCAAAGTCCTTTATTCAAATTAGGCTGAGAGTCAGCACTTTTCGAAGGTCAAAATTACAAAAGACAGTCCCCCACAACGCCCGCCCTTCACCACTTTCTAGTGCTTTCGCTGGGAAGAAGTGGCGCAACAAACTCCCCAGCAGCAAAAAATCCTCACATTAATTCATTCTATCGATTTTCAAGCCAATTTTTATTTCAGTTACACTGTCTTTCTCTGTCAATCTGTGTGTATGTGACATTGTGTAGTATTTACACAAATTTTACCTCCATAGTATTAAGTTTTGCTGTCAATATTGTTAACAGGGACCAGGGGGAGATAGCAACAAGCGGCCGTTGAACGCCGAAGACTCCGGCGACGCTAAGCGTCGCAAGACTGATGATGGAGAGGAACAAAATGGACATGACAATGATAATGATGAAGAGACTAAGGGTGAGTTTGAAAGGACTTTGTTCAATTTATTCAGCAATCTTTCACATTGTGTTTGAAATCATTAAAATTATAAAACTAACACATTCATAATACAATAAATCATATAAAATAAAAATAAAATACATTAATACATACATTAGAAAATACATTTTGGTCCGTATTACAAGGCCCAAAGAAGTGGCACGCTGTGTTTCATGCGCGCCCTTATGGGAGGACGTGCGGTCGTGGGATCGGCCGCACTGGTGATGCAGACTGCTTGTCATGGCGCGCTGGTACCGGTCAAGGGTGCGCTGAATGTATATGTGTCTCCCGGGGGCGTCCGGGAGACTAATGGTAGTACAAGGAACAGTGGGGTTTTAGTCAGTAGGATTCCGACACAACCATCCATTCTCCTCACGGAACAAAGGCCAGTTTTACAAGACTCGAGCATTACTTAAAACTAGTAAATTTTCATGCGTAGTTACGAAGAATAACGCGGTCACATAGCCAGACACGAAAAACGACTTCATTTTGTATTATTATGTATATTTCTAGAATTGTGGAGATTACGTTTTTAATAAAAATTATCGTTTATTCATAGATGAACCCGTAGACAATAGCGAGGACGCTATCTTGAACAATGAGGGTGGAGAGCCGGACATGGCGCCTTCCGATGAGCTGGAGAGCTGGGAGCAGACCGTTGATGAGATACTCGAAGATGAGAATATGACTCGTAAGTTTTCACAATGGTTACCATACTGAATAGCTGGGACGCAGGCTATTGCCCTCGGTGAGAGGGAGTGGGTTGTTATCCATTACAGTGCGGTTTGGTAGATGTCACATGTCTTCGAATTTTGGTTCTAGGACATGCTGGTTTCCTACACCGTTTTTGAGAAATAATTTAATACTCTGGACTTGGAGAGGTAGACGGAGAGTAGGGAGGCCTTTGCCCAGCAGTGGGACACCAATGGCTAATATATGTATAGATTTTCATTTAGAATTTTGTTGTACTTATCAATACAGTGTATTCTATCTATTCGCGAAAAATGTAGGCGGTCACATATATTGTATATTGTGGGTGGGCCGACGACCGCCATTGCTATCTTATTTGACAACAACTTTTATGATAATGGGCGGCCATTCTAACGGTAGAACTAATGACAGTTGGTGCAGACGTCTTCTTGGGTAGACCTGCAGATGTAGCACTAAGCTCTTTCTACAACTATAACCTCATTCACAGCCGGGAAAGAAGAAGATCCGGTGCCCATAAAAGAAGAACCCGTCGTGGAACCAAAGCAGGAACCAGAACCAGTCAAGCCACAGGAAGTCGAGAAGCCGGCGGCGATTCCGCCCGTTGTCGACGAGAAGCCAAGGGGCTCGCCCCGCGGGCGTGGTCGCGGCAGGGGCCGAGGCCGCGGTCGCTACTAAGACCTAAGTGGCATATTTCTTTTTTAATTTTATCGTCCTAGGCTGTACATGCTTATTTTTATTTGGTCGGTTTTCGATGACTTAGCCCTGTATTCATGGGAAAGTTGAAAAACATTGTTTCCTGCAACGTCAACAGTTGTTGAAAACAATGTTGTGGAACAATTGTTTATCATGAATATGAGGTTGCATTGTGAGGTTTAACATGTTTCTAACAACACTGAAACATTATATATGGTGACAGCAATGTTTTCGCAACAACAAAACATGCTGTGCAACTTTTGTTTCTCATGAATGACTTTATGAAGTGCTAGTCTATGGCTTTTTACTCCATTTTTGGTCTCTTCATGTCAATACATCCACCATGTGTTGTGTTAAATCCCCTCGTTTAGCATTTGTGGCATAGGACGATGTGTGGGTAGATTTCTCAAGGATTGCAAGTTGAAATTGAAACTACTACTCTGCCAATAAAACTTGTCGTCTAGTCATATTAGCTGAGTAGTGAGGATATTTGCTAAGAATCCCCCGTTTTCAAGATAGTCTCTGACTATCGAGAATTAAAATAATATTATAATCAAAAAGAATGCATGCCTTGATCTAGAAACATCACAGAATAGAAGGCCAATCCCGTATTTAAAAACGTTCAAAGGACAATGCTTGTGGATGTATGGAATCCCGTACCATGCTGCATCAGTGTCAAACTTTGTTTTTTATAGACTACACTTATCATATTAACTCCTACAAAAGTTCTTTTTGTAAACAAAATCGGGGTTTCGAAGATTTAAAAAAAAATCGAAATAACCTGAAAACTAGGTACTTTATTTTGTCTGACATGTCATACACGAACGGCCATTATTGCTCTAAAAAAATAATAATCGTTTAAATAAAAATTCTATTTTATTCTAGTTATTTTTAATTAATGTAGAATCGGCAAAGTATAATTTTTTTACATGTTTTTTTGAAAGTCGTGATCCTGACACTTTCAAAATTCAAGGTTATATTATTCATATCATTTGAAACAGAACATCATGTACAGGGAATAAAACAATATCAACACTTTTTTTACTTTAAATTAAATTCCCTGTTCAAAAATCAAATCCCCGACGCGTAATGTCGTAAAAAATTATGGAAATAATTACTATAATATTTTGATCTTGATGCATGAAACTTTTTGGTACGACTTTTGGTCATTGTCTTTTGTTCGCAATCTCATCTCAGCGACAATCAATCTCAAAAACTTGTAGGTAAATTAGATAACCCTTATCCTCTTTTCAGCGACTAACATCTATAATCTGCATTCGCGATTTATTGGCCAAAAATGTAAACAAATATGAGTTTACTTTTTTAATTCCTACACAATAAAGTTCAGTTTACGCTACAACTTCAAACATTTTTATAACTTTTTCACTAGTACTATTCACTCTGAAATCTTAATTAAGTACCATTATAATAAAGTTGATATTGGTTTAACTTGAAATAGCATCAATTTGAAATATAATTTTGAAGACTTTAGATCTACCACAAAGTGTAAAGTCGACAGTCCGCCTCTGTGCTGCTGTCTAAACATGACACTGGCAGAATAGACATCGGCTTAATTACCAATAAAAATATATTTTTGACAGATATCGACTGAGATTAGAATGCGAATTTTCTTAAAATACGGGAATTTCTCAGCTAGCTATAGTAATAATAATCGGAACGATTTGCAGTTTTTTTTTTTCTATTTTGTTGTTTCTCTTTTAGACTGAAGACAAATAGTTCATGTCAAGGAAGGGTTTAACATAGAACAAGAATTAGTTTGTTTATATTCTTCACATTTTAGTATGGATAGACAGACGGAGGAATGCTGTAGCCCGGTTTACACAAAAATAATTGTGGTAGAGTGGGATAGAGCATTCGCTTGTTTGGTCTAAACCAGAGCTGTCCAAAGCACTTCATTCAACCATCAATGCACCTCCATTATAATGGAAAATGTGCATTTCTTTTAAAAAATTAAGGTATTTGTTTCTGCGGCCCTCCAATCTATTTTAAAAAAAATATTGGCCCGGGATCGTATCTGGGTTGGACATCCCTGGTTTATACCAATCTTTCCATGTGGAATTTCATGAAAGTGTGTGAGATGTACATAATATTTAGAATAATAATCACTGTTTCCGAATCTAGATTAATTTCAATGTAAAAGTAATTATTATAGAAGTTTTTAGTACTAGTAATGTCATTGGGATATTATAAAAATGCATTTTATTTTTTACACTTAGTTCTCTCCTGTTTCCATTAGTAGAATAATTAGCATTCTTCTTTTAGGTTTCTGTTCTTCTTAATTATTATTAAAAAAGTATTTGTAAACCTTTTTAATAAAAATTGATTTATTAAATAAATTAAATAAATAATAGAATGTAATACATAGTTTAGTATTGTGTGAATGTCAACCTATATTCATGTTACATGCATGAAGCAGTATAATATACTAGGAATACTTAAAAACTATAATTTAGGATGTACCTAATCAAATCTCTACATATATAATAGAATAATAATGAAGAATTTTTGTCCGTGTGTCTGAATGTATGTTCCGGATTGGCGCTAAAACGTCCGAATGAATTTCGCACACTAATAGCTTATAACCTCGATTAACAGATAGATATTTTTAGTCCCCGGTAGTATCGTACCGGTATTTTCCGAAATCCACGCGGGCAAAATCTAGTAAAGAATAATCTTTAAATTTTAGTATGTATGTGTATACTTTGTATGTATCTTCTTTAGGACTGGTTCAAAAACATTAAGCCAGTGTATTCTTGGGCGAAATCAGAATTATAATGTGTTAAAAAAGTTGCCTAGTAAATACACACGCAACGAGTTTATATCACTCTATATTATTGCAATGATTTCGAAAAAGTTCACCAACAAATTTGCACATCTCATCATTGTTAGTAGGCCTGCCACAAGGTGGACTGCTGAATTGGTGAAGGCAGCAAGAATCCGCTGGACGCGAGCACGGAGCTGGTCGCTGTGACGGTGCTTGGGGGAGGTTCCCCTTCCACCAAGCACCGTCACTTCGATTAGTTCTGTACTTCTCGCATTCAGCGAAATTATAAAGGCACACTATAAAAAGACAAATATATCGTCAAAAATTATTGCAATTTGTATGTCGTAAGTTCATCATTTCGGCCGAAAGACATCCACTGCTGGACGACAAATTGCAATAATTTCTGACGATATATTCGCGTCTTTATAGTGTGCCTTCATAATTACGCTTACTGCTAGTGCACAATTACAAAGTAGGGATAACTTGTAACTTTCTAGCAAACTAGGCCTGTAATCAAGACTTTATTGTATCTCAAAATTCTTAATTATAACTAATATATCTATAGAAATTGTAGTAACATTAGATAAAATAGTGTAGACTTCTCCTTTCTATTAGACAACCATTGTTTTTCACCTTCTAGCCAAAATATTAGGAGATTAGGAGTATAAGTTTAGAACTTGAGTTCTTAATTTCGTGCGTCTTATAAAAGGGTGCAGTGTTAATAGGTTAAGGAACCACTATATGCATACATTTTGTCATTAAATAAAGTTAAATTTTGTATAAATAACTAACTCATGTGTAACTACAGCTTGTACCCCTGCTGCTCAGTTTACTTATGTTTCAAGTGCGATTTGTATCATTCTTAGGGTGACGTATATTTGATGGAAGATGCATCGGGCGTAACTTTGATAACTTACAGTCACGCGCGGTTGGTTGAATGTGTAAGGTAAGGAGTGTAAGGTTGAATGTCCTATTGTCTACTTGTCCGTTACGCGCCGCATCTTTCGCCAGATATGCAGATACCCCTTATGTAATTGTGACTATTAAAATAAAAATAATCAGTAAAATTCTATGCATTGTTTTATTTGTCTTTCTACCAACAATAATTTCCTCCAGTTGTGATGAAAAGATGATAAAAAACATCACTACCTCTCAAACTTAGTTACTAAGAAAATGAAATCCTACCTAATGGTGAAGACGGGAAAGGGTAAAAAGGGGTACAGGAACACTAATTAGTCCTAGTAGGTAATGAAATAAAATATACTACTGTATATTTATATCTCACTAGTAAGCATGCACATATCCATCTTGCAGAATATGATTAACCACCCGTGTGAATACTTTATAATAGGTACTGGATACGAGTTTATTTGACGCAAACTAAACATGTTTGTGTAGGTATGTTGTTATTTATAAGTCATTGTCACAAAAGCGTGGTAATTTCACGCAACCGGTATCTCACAGTGAACACTGAAAGGGGAATACACGGTATTTCCAATCTGTTACATGGATGAGTTTTTATTGAGGTGGTAGCAAGGAAGGAAAGAAAATGCTTGTTTATGTAATAATTTATTACTTAACTTAAAACTACATTTTATTCTACTTTTTCTTCATCAATTTTAGCATTAACTTGGTGTCGTTGATTTGTGTTTTTTGTCGTTTCTTCCTTTTTTCAACAGGTTTGGTTTTTGGTTTTGTAACTTTTGTCTGGTCTGTAGTTTTCTCCTTTTCTACTTTCTTTGATCCACTTCGTAGTTTGCTAGCTGTTATGTTCTGTACGAGCGCATTATTTCCACTAACCACCGCTTCTTTTAGTAAAACTTCTTTCTGAAACGTAACCTTCTTTTCTGCGTTTATTTTCTTTTTCAAGATTTTGTTCGACACTCCTGGACTTTCTACTACAACTTTCTTACTTTTAGCGACTTTGTTTAGTGCCTTGAACTTATTCTTGCCGAATTTCACCATTTTAAATTACATTTAATTGAAAATAAATCAGGAAAATATACCACAATCAGACACAATTCACATGCAAACAGCAACAGTACCTGACTGACATTTCATAATATGTCAAGATTGTCAACTGCCAATGTCAACCTCAACGTCAGTTAATGGTGGTAACGGTGGTAAAGTGTCAGACCACTATCAGTACGTTTAGTTCCATTTATCACAGACAGTGGACAGTGTATAAAAAAATATTTTAAAGAAATTACAAAAAAAAAAAAAAGTCCTATTGTTGTATACTCGTTTTTTTTATTTATAAATTAAAAGTGTATAGTAGGTAGTTCTAGGAAAATCTCTTGTAACTTGTACGGGCTTGCTAAGAACTAAGGCAGTAAAGATGGTAGAGTGCAGTGACGGCTGGCTGGTGGGATATCGGACTTTTTCATAGCTAAATAGGAAAGGAATCTCCTTTTTGAGGTAGTTTCTTGCAACAGTAGACAACCACAGTATATGTAACAGGCAAAAGCAATAAAACATGAAACACTTTCTTCAATAATTTATTATTGTCATATCGTCTCCATAAGACATTGCGCTTAACAGAAACATCGACACATGTAACATTGATATACAAATACATGATTAATCTACGACAAAAATATTTAAATCTAAACATATAAATATGTATTACTAAAGAAATGAGCAAAATAAATGCGTTAAAAATTGCATCAATATTTCTGTACGTCTGTATAAATCGAGCGCGTCTTAATTATACATTCTAGGTAAAAATTAAATTAAAAATTCATATTTAACGCCTACAAAAATGATCTAAAAATGTTGCTATTATAAAAATGGTACGTATTTATACGTTCTTGAGATTCTTAACGTGAGATTGTTCTTGTGTGAGTTACCAGTCCATAAAGGTATGGCCTATGTCTGGAAATTATCCATCACATATTTTCTTTACTAGGAACCACGGCTTCTATGTATATAAATAGTAAAGTTGCGATAATCATAACTCGTAGTTGGGTCAATTGGGTCATTGGTCAAGGGAATGAGATTTTTATCAGAAACATTCTGGTAAGTTAGTCTACATTGAGTTGCTTATTTGGATTGGAGTTTTTCAGGTATTGAAACCGGCTATTTAGGCAGTTAACAATTGATTACAAATCTTTACATTTCATACAAGCTAGTCCAATAACTAGAGACTCTTTATACAATGGCTCATGATTATCATTCCAAATCCAAAGATTAATTTTAACTAAACTATACCCACTTTTGAATGGTGGAAGAGACGATCATATAGTCAAGAAAGTTGAACAGTGAAAGAGCTAACTTGGGCCATCACAAGCTAGGGTCAAAATACATATATGTAATAAATATAATTATTCTAACATAGCTACCTCAGATAACTGTGGCAGTTGCAACTCGCAATGGAATGTTTTGAGTATGTTCCGAACTTGTATATTTACACAATTAAAAGTAACCAAAACAAAAATTCTATGTCACGATTTCTATAAACCTCATTACAACTTACAACACCTATTATTATGCCAACAACACGCAACATTGAACATACAGTCATACCACTAAAAGAAAATTACAAAAAATATATTATGCAATATATTAGAGCTTTTAAAAAGCTGGTTTTGTGTGATACAGATTTTAAATTAAAAATCATATAACGTATACAATTACTTAATCATACGCACACAACGTTAACAATGTTAACGTTGTCATCTAGTATGTTTTGCATTTAATATGTACTTGTCTATTTCCAAATAATTATATGATTTGCTTACGACATCCTAACATTTAAAATTAAACTTATTCTACAAAAATTTAATAAAATTAATAATAAAATGTTTCTTTGGGAATGGCAACATTTAGATCTTAGTTTAGCACAGCCATACTGACAAATCAATCGAGTTTATAAAAAAAATATGTTACTTAAAAAGAAATACACCGACTTTTATGTCACATAGTTATCCTACCCAGCAAGGTTATCCGGTTTATCTACTAATCCCCCAACGTCACTCAATGCAGTCTCAAAAAGAGGGGTAGAACTATCTGTGCAAGGACTTTTTGGCGCGTATGGACCGCCGTCTTGTTTTTCCAATACAAATTTTTACCAACAGCGCCCCCTGTCAGTCGAGTGCCTAAAGATCCTTGTAGCACTGTATGTGTTCTGTTTATGCATGTTCTGACCCTAAAACATGTTTCAATTAAAGGTTTGCTAATAAGCCAGTATATTTCTAATAAATATTAAAATAGGTAATGATTTTATCAGAATATTATAGCAATTACTTATAACAAACTTATAACACCCCGTCGTTTTTACGCCGGGGTTAAAAATAAACTTTCGCATTATAAAAGCGTGATACAATATAATTTAAATGGATTGTTCATACGATAGGTATCGTATTATATAATAAACATTATAATGTTATGATTTTGCAGCGCAATGTACAGACGCCAGCAAATCAAGCTACTACAATCTGTCAAATTTCTTTAATAAATTTTCAACTTTATCGCTGAAGTATTAAGGTTGATTGGGAAAATTTTACCGTTTCGGGTAGCTTGACCTGCTGGCGACATTCCAATTTCTTTTTTTTTACAATAATTGTATCGCGTTTTCTTTTTTTTGTCACTACGAAACGTTACGAAAACTAAACATTTATAAAGCTTATTATATGTTTTTTATACGAATACATACAATTTATTCTAAGAGTTACAGGCATATAAAAGCTATAACTAACATTGTTAAATAGGTATCTACGAGTATGTATTGTCCATTTCAAGTAGGTGCACTTAAAATGATTTTTGGAATTTTGTGGTCCCAGAAAAGGACTGCATGATTTTGTTATTTTAATAAAACAGTTGAATGATTTTTGATTGCCTACTTAAGAGTTTGTCATAGGGTGACTTGTATACATACCCCTTCTGGGTCGGTCTATTTCTTACTTGGGGTCCTTCTTATAAGAAGCTGGTCGAACCTATTCAAATATTAATATTACGTTCATTAGTATTAGTAGGTATGGTGTGATAAAGCCTAGAATATTGCTTCCTCTTATTAAAAAAAAATATATATATATACTCCAGAAAATTAGTAATTTTAAATCAAATAGTCAGACAGCTACTTACAATTTGTAACTTATAAACTAATGTCTGGTAACTGGGTGCACGGTAGTGTACACAGCCAAGTTCTTCATTTAAAATGATAAATTATATTTTTACGCTAGCGTCATGAATTGATAATTTCCTCTGATTATGCATTTTACTTGTTACTTGTTAGCAAGTTGGCTTTAAACTTATTAATTTCTATATTATTATGTAGGTAGATGTCGTTCAGACTTGCTTGCTTCAATTCTCTCGGCTAAGCCTTACGCTATTATTTTTTAAATCAAAACTTATTTGAGATCTACATACTTAAAACGGAATGTATACATACGTGAAACGAAAATGATAAATATTTATTTTATATTTATATTTTAATAACTGTATGCAGGATCTTGTATTCGTAAAACATAGTTTATTATTATCTTATATCCTTTACTTTACAGCCGATCTTTTCCATAATAAAAACTCACCGCGAAAATTTACTGTAGTGAAGTGAGCGTGAAGCAAGCTGCCAACAGTAACATTGTTGACAATGATGGTGAAGTGAACTCACTTCACCGAAGTTTTCGCGGAGAGTTTTTAACCCCCGACAAAAACAGAGGGGCCTTATAAGTTTAACGTGTGTATTTATGTTTCTGTCTGCGCCATTGTAGCTTCCAAACGGCTGAACCCATTTTGATATTATGTTTTTGTTTGAAAGGTGACTTGTTTTACAGAATAGCACTACAGTATACTTTCGGGCGTAGCGTAATGAAGATATATGCGCGAAAGACATATCAGTATTTAATAAGCTATTACCTATAATTATAATTTTTATGCACTTAGACTGGACCTTTATTTATGAGAAGTAGCCTGTCTATTTAATGCGTCATTTTCCTAACGTTTCTGGCGCCGAACGTTTGTGTGCCCTCATATCTTTGCTTTTCTTTATTTCCATAAACTTTGTTTTTTTCACCAGTAATAATCCAACGACTATTTTTTTGTATCGTCAACCAAATGATAATTATTTCTATTCATTGTCTTGACTCACCGCTAAGTGCCCATGATGCTCCTTAAATACATAATGACCAGTATACCTTGAACTGCGGCGAAAAATGGAACAAAATTTAGATGTACTGAATTTGACATAATTATGGATGACATTTCGCCTTAACAAGCAGCGCCACACTAAAGTTTCAAGATATACTGCTCACTAATAAATACTATGATGACATTTTGTAATATACCTACGTACATATTTGGTAATTGAGTACATTAAATTGTATTTAAAACATACAACAAGTAGACGGCTCACACATTTGCGACAAAACGCATAGAAAAATCGTTTTAGCGACAAAACTGAAAATGTGTGAGCGGCCTATGCCTATATTCTTATACAGTGAATAGTATAACATTTTATTTGTATAAAAGCCCGATTACTCTTGCCTGTTTTACTAGAAAAAAAAACAACAGTGTTTTTTAATAGCTGTAAGCCTGGTAGTGGACCCAGCCAAGTTCGGTATAACATTACCTCAATTCATTGCATTTTAATATTTTATATTCATACTTTTTATAATTTTTGTATAGGTACTTTACTACTATGGCGTATTTTCATTTCTCATAGTAAAACAGGCAGGAGTTATGCGGCCTTACCGATGTGGTCGGATATGTTGTCGGGTGTAGTGGTCGTGGAGGGCATTCACTGGAAAATAAGATATTTATTTTTTATTCGATTTTAATTAAAAAAAAAAAAAATACTACAGTACAATTCTCGCATCGAACGTCCGGATTCCAATCTAAGTCGCAATCTGTCAAAAATCCCAAAAATTTTGACAAGTTTTGACATTGACTGTCCCTGAGACGAGCTTGCGACTAGATAGAACTAACTAACTATTGTTGTTAGAGAACTGTTTTCTTATTTGGGCTCAATATATAAAGAATTGCTAAGACATAATAGTTTTTTTGATCTCAGGGAACTTAGGTACCTTCATTTTGGGACGCGCTGATAAAGTCAACTTTTGCACAAGGAGGGTAGCGCAATCTGAAAAAAAATAAACACGTCAGGATCAAATGGCTTCGAAACAATTTTAACTTCAGGTCTTCATCGTATCGTAGGTCGTGGGTTCGAACTCAGACAGGCAGTTTGACTTCGTGTAGTTTTTAGTTCATCACTATTTTTCCCAAAGCGGTGAAGGAAAACATCGTCCTGTCCTTGAACCAAAACTTCGAAGACATGTGCCATCCACCAACACGCATTGGGCCCGCGTGGCGGATTACGGCCCACATCTTTATGAAAGAGAAGGCCGGTGTCCCAGCAGTGGGAACGTTATAGGCCGATTATGCAATGCAGGTCTTGATTTCTTCTACTTTTCTGGGGTATCACCCAAATGTCTGATTCAAGCAGTAAAGACTCTTATTAGGTTTCATGGTAACTCACTGGTGAGGGAGCTGAGCCACTTGATCCTGGTCCTGGGATGCAGCAGCAGCAGGTAGACGGGCACAGCCGTGAGAATCATGAGGCATCCCACGCCGGTCTCCGCGGGAGACGCGAATGCCGGGAACGCTACCACGAGGATCGTGCAGATTATGTAGATCACTGGAATGGGAGTTCTCAAATTAGTCAAAAGTTCAAACCCTAGAACTACAAACAATAGTTTCAAATAATAAGCGAGATTGATTCTTCGACTGGGTGCTGATCAAATAAATAATCACAGATCTGAGCTATAAAATATTTAAGGCCATTAATCATATATGTGGTGGAAAACTTTGGCCACTTACCAGGGAAGAACAGGTTGACTTTTATGGGTCGTTCAAGGTTGGGCTGTGTATACCTCAGCACGGGTAAGCACAGGACTGCCGCACCGATACTCAGCTGTAACAAAAACATTGTTTTTGAATCCTGTTCATTTAAAGCTGTTTACTTCATTCATAATGTTAGTCGTCTCTTTAAGAGGAGAGTTATACCGGTTCTTCTACTCGCGCTTACTACCTATTCTAAAGTGGAAATGTTGTGGCATGTCACCAATTTCCCATAACTGCAAGCATTAATAGCTTACAGAGTTAATAAAAAATCTAAGTTCAGCATTTTTTGAACGTCAAAATTACATAAGACAGTTTAGGCAATTCCCCAAAACGCCCGCCCTTCACCACTTCCTAATGGTTTATCTGGGGAGAAATGGCGCAACAAATTTCCATCTTCCGACCCTCCTGGCGTGCACCATTTAATGTTTGCATATGTTCGTAATTGTAAATAATACTTACCCACGTAGCGAAGCCCACATAGTTAATTAGCGCGTATATATCGGACACGGTGAGGTACACCAGACTCAGCAGCGCCACCGCGAGCACGGCGGCGGCCGGCGTGGCGCGCGACGACACCATGGTCAGCATCTCCGGCATCTGGCCTTGAGCCGCGCCCGCGTAGAATAATCTAGAAGAAGGAATACTTGAAATGGTTGCATCATTAACAGAAGAAGAGAGACAAGAAGTATGTACAAACTTGTCATGAAGACCTTTAATATCATCAGAGTAGAAACAATTTCTTACGGCGTTGGGCAGGGGAGTGTACTCGGTCCGACGTTGTTCCTCATTTATATTAATCACCTGTGCAATATGAGTATTGATGGGGGTCGCATTTCCTCGTATGCGGATGATACCGCCATAGTCTTTGCTGATAAGACTTGGCCAAAAGTTAAAAGGTCAGCCGAAACTGGCCTTTCAAAGATTGCAAAGTGGCTCAATCGTAACCCCCTCACGCTAAATGCCTCCAAGTCCAACTACATTTTCTTCACCAAGTATGCACGCACTCAACCTCAACTCGATTTCCAAATTAAGATCCACTGCTGTGTCAACCCCCCAGATCCCGACTGCTCTAGTACAATGATTGAAAGGTTACAATACACTAAATACCTGGGCATCATGATTGACCAGCGCCTGTCCTGGCACATGCATACTGAACTGATCATGAAAAGGGTTAGGTAATTAATATGGACTTTTAAAACATTGCGACACGTTGCCTCAAAGAATCTTCTACAGAAAGTCTACGTATCATTGGCCCAATGGGTTATTACGTACTGTTTACCATGCTGGGGTGGGACAACAAAAATTAAAATTTTGGTGCTTGAGAGGGCGCAACGTTCTCTCCATAAGGTTATGCTCTTTAAACCCTAAAGATTCCCAACCCATAACCTTTACTTAACCTCAGACCTTCTATCTGTAAGGAAACTTTACCTAGGTACTCCATCTTATCCTGAGAAAGCACAAATCCATTCCGTATGATCCCACAAAGACGAGTATCAGTTGCAGGAGAAACTACTTAGTTGCTCCAACTGTCAAAGTCAGATCTGTTTTTGCTGAGAGGCAGTATGAAAGACAATCTTCTCGCTTATACAACCTTCTGAATAAAGAGTTACACATCTATCCTTTGAAACTCCGTGACTGTAAAATAGCTGTGACTGATTGGCTTACGAACAAAACCTACGACGATATTGAGGCTTTGGTATCTTCGCTTCCATAATCTGTCCTATAATTACATAAAAGGACCGCGGTAGCGAAATTGTTAGTGGAGGAAGCTGTGCCTGGCGATCCCAAGACATTGTCGCAGGGCTAACCTAAACCTAAACCCAAACTGATATAAAAACAAATAAACACAACTCAAATAAGAAGAAACTCAACTTACACTTAGTAACTGATTAACACAATGCACACTCACACTATTACACACACACACACCCCCTCACACACATACACACACACACACCCTCGCACACACCCACACACACACACACACACAAAAACTCACTCGCATACATACACTACACAAATGCGTTCCTTTTTTTGTATTTTTCTTTTCACTTTATTTTTCTGTTTTATTTTAATTTGATTTTTTTGTTTTTCAATTGCATTAGATAAGAGAAGAGCGGAGTTCACCTAACACAAGCATCTTCTTGCTTTAAAGGTGATCTCCAAATAATGTGTTTTTCATTTGTATGTAATTGCAATAAACATTTTTTTATTTATTTTTTTATCATCTTTATTCGCCTGCCCTTTTCCTTTATATGAACTGTTAAGGCGAAAGGGTCAGGGCAGCCTGCGAAATTGAAATTTCTTACATTTTTACCAATTGCAGGCATAGGATATGGTTGTATGTTGATCATGACAATGTGGCCATCCATCAACCTGCACTGTGTCCGCGTGGTGGAGTAAAGCCCACTTCCTCTCCCAGAGAGGCCTTTGTCCCCGTAGGAGGGACCAGTCCAACTAAGCTTATGCTAGGTATAAATTATAAACTCAGATGGAGTTACTAAATTAAAAAACCTAAATTGCGATTGTGTTTCGCACACAACCTTTACGGCCTTCACCACTAGCCTTCGTAATAGTCACATTGATTTACTTTCACAGGTTTTGTCATGTGATATGATAAACGAAAACGTGAACTAGAATGTTAAAGTTGAGCAGTGTGACCCATTAGGTTCATGTCATAAGTACATACGCGTAGTAGATAGTAAACTTGTCTTTTTTGAGATTTGCATAACTACAATAAGTATCATCATTTTGAAAACCCTTTAGACATAGAATTGGTTAATACTGTTGCTTTAAATAAAGAAAGTATTGAGGTATCAGAACAGGGTTCACTCATCCTCCATAGGAAAGGGAGGATCTTCCGAACAGACGGGTATTGTGTCTGGTACTGCCCGACAGTTAGGCAATGTCGGGATGTTGTATTATTCTAATCGTGCGGATAACTTTGTTGGCGCGATGCAGGATTTTCGCGTGACGTCAGCGTGATGTTCGCAAGTGACGTTGCAGATGGCGCCACAAAAGCTTAAACTAAAAATATTTACCTTGAAGAAGTGAGCAGCACTCCGTTGACGGCTCCGAAGGTGGAAGCTGCGACGAACAGTGGGATGGAGAGAGCGAACCAACCGAACAGACGCTCTGCAAACGTTACTGCTACGGCCGCTGAACCGAGTACCTAGAATAAAATGTTTAACTAATTACTTCATGGAAGGTTGAAAGACAATAATTAAACATATCTAGTCTCCAAGCACAGAGAGTGCTAGCGTGGAGGCCAGTGCTATTTAAACTTGTAATGCTCTCTTGAACAAAAACTTGTAGTATCTGGTCAGAAAATATTTGTGTTTTTTTTTATTGGCTGATCTCTTTGGACCTTGATCGTTTTGAATTTTCGTTTGACAGCTACGTACCTACTAAATTATTTTACAATGTTGTCAAAAGGATCTTGGTGTTGTAGCCTAGGTAAACATTTGTCTTCACACTGTGACAAATTACTTGTTAGTTAAAAAACTAAAAGGTTAAAAATAATTTAAACCTGAAAAGAAAAATACTATTATATAGGTACCTACTAAATAAAAGCGTGGTAAATAAAAGCGTGGTAAATTTTGATGGAACATTAAAGAACATTTAGCATATTACACCTTCATTATTTTTCTTTTGCAATCACAATGTAACAAGCTTTTTACTGAGTTCCTATGGCCACCTTCCAGATCCATCATCAGACCCTGGTTACCATCTAGCACCAAAGTACTCGTCAAGACGAACCAAACGAAACCAAACTCGATGGAGTTATGTCGTTTGCTTACTGAGTTCCTATGGCCATCTTCCAGCTCCATCATCAGACCCTGGTTATCATCTAGCACCAAAGTACTCGTCAAGGCGAATCATACGAGCCCAAACTCGATGGGGTTGTGTCGTTTATTTACCGAGTTCCCATGGCCATCTTCCAGCTCCATCATCAGACCCTGGTTACCATCTAGCACCAAAGTACTCGTCAAGACGAATCATACGAGCCCAAATTCGATGGGGTTGTGTCGTTTAATTACAGAGTTTCTAAGGCCATTTTCCAGCTCCATCATCAGATCAGCTCCATGTCATAATAATTTTGCATTGTCATCCGATTTACACATGCATGCAAAATTTCAGCTCAATCGGTAACCGGGAAGTGAATCAAATTTAACTTGCAAGATTTGATTACAGACAAACATCGGTACAGGTAAAACTAAATAATAGCTTGTAATAAAAAGGGTAGGCGTTTGCCCAGCAGCAGGACACAATATGTATTAATAAAATTATAAGCTAACAAAGAAAAAAAAATGTTTTTAAGATTCTACTCATAGTCTCTTATATTGTTAGGTTTTTAAAATCATCTTTACAATACCTAAAGGCCTTTCGGCCACATAATCTAGAGAGATCATAATTTTTGGCGTAAAGTAAGTGATTATAAGTGATTATTATAATTATTTACTTGGTTAACCTTCATGTACGGTTAAACAAGAGGACAATAACATTGCCCAAATAAACACTTCCTCATTTTAGCAATAACAAGAATTAAGGCCAAATTTACTAAGAATCGTAAGTTCGTATCAAAAAATATGTTTATTACATATATTAGTCCTTCTCGGTATGAGTGAATGGCACAGATTACCCCCGTCGGTGGTGAATGGCAAGGTAATGATGGCGTCAAAAAAATAAAATCAGTTTTCATCCTTTTTGTATTTATTATTCATTGAGCGATGGGCTGAGGTGCGGGATTCCTTTGCACCTCAGCCCATCACTAACATCATTAACAGACTTTGGCGCCGATTCCCTTGTTCACAAACTAAACTAAATTTAAGTTCAGTGCATCTTTTTCTTTTTACTTCATTAAGAAAAGGACAGAAGATAAAATATTAGTTTAGTCCTGTCAAATTAAGATACTCCGTGGACAGTTTAGACGTGATTAAAAACATGGCTACTAAAAATACGTCAATTTACGTAAGGCGCTGACTAATTTGATTATATACGTAAATGATACTTAACCTTCTTCGGCCTACATAGTATAACTACTTAGTTAGTTATACAAAGAAAACAAAAACTCAAACTCAAACTAAAATAATTTAATTCAACTAAACCAATTACAGGCGTTTTTGAATTGTCAAAGGGTCGGTCAGTCAGAAAGTTGAAGCTAGTTGCCCATTCCAAAGCGTAGGACCACAGTTAAATTGGTGTCAGTCAAAACGCGAACACATACCGACGAAGCGCTGAAAAACCGATATGAACAAACTAATCTTTGTCACTGTCGTGTGGGATATTTTTATGTCAGCATGTTTGCCTGTTTCGTGCGGGAATCGAACGAGTTATCTTTGCCGCGTAAGCCTTCAATCGTTCAGCCACTGCGCCAGGAGTTCTATCCCTTTTCTAATTTTTATTTGAACTTTCTATTATTAGATACTAGCGACCCGCCCCTGTTCCGCACGGACTTGACAAAACTTCGGGTTTTTTTTTAAATTATAATATGTAAGTTTCATATTAATGTTTTATACCACATACCTTCTGGAATAAACTTGCTAAATTATGGTGAAAACCGCATCAAAATCCATTGCGTAGTTTAGAAGAACAACGTGGTCCCACTGACAGACACGTGTGATGATGATGATGATGTAGATGAGTGGTGATCATACCTCAGTAGGCGACAGCGTGGTGTAGAAGGCCACGTTGGTGAAGGTGTAGACCACGGTGACCAGGGTGCAGGAGATGGCGATGGCGCGGGGGAGGTTCCGCACGGGGTCCTTTAGCTCCTCTATTATGAAGTTTAGGTAGTTCCTGGTGGAAAGACAATTGATTTATCATATCAGAATTATTATGATTTAGATGTGTTATCAATTGGTAGATAGAGATACATAAATGCAAGGGCAATAGGAAACGTACAAATAGCTAAGTAATTGGGGTTAGGTACAGATGCCAGCTGGTCAAGCTACCCGACTCTGTCAAATTTTCCCAATCAACCTTGAACCTTAATGCTTAACTGATAAAGTTGAAGTCTATTAAAGAAATTTGACAGATTGTAGTAGCTTGATGATCTGGCGTCTGGAAAACGGTTTTAACTATTTAGGCCGAAAATCTGTCTTAGAGCTAGAGCTAGCTTTGTGAGAGCTAGGTTCTTACCATCCGTTATAGGCGAACAATCCTGAATAGAAAGACAGCGCGATGGAGGTGACGTCACTGGTGGTGCCCTCGAACGTGAAGTGTTGCACCTCACCTTGAAGAAGAAATAATTTAAGTTAACTGCGCCAGTTAATGTAAAGTTAAGCGCACATTACAGCCGCGTCGCGCCGCAGTGCATCAATAAAAAAAAATAAAGATATCAAATTAATAGACAATCATGATCAATTGATCATCATCATTCGTCAGCCTATAGCAGTCCACTGCTGGACATAGGCCTCTCCTATTGCACGCTATTCAACTCGATTTTCGGCAACTATCATCTAGCTGCTACCAGTGAATGTCAATCATGAATGTGTACTAGTGCACATTCATCTTTCACATCCTCACACACCGAGGACTGCGTATGAATTTAAACGGGGTTTGTTTACACTTGCAACAGTTAATTTTGGAACAGACCATATTATGTCCTGTCTGTCCTGAAATATGCGATGCAGCCAGCCTGTAGGCTGTAGTGTGCGATGTTTAATACAAAATGTACGGAACTATAGGAGGATTTTTGTATTGCGGTGCGGTCCACCCAAATTCTCGTCTGGTTTAACTTTGAGCTGCACAATATTGATCTCTAAATCTTTGCTTTTCGGCTGTCTCTGTAATCTTAACACCTCTACATTCTTGACAGTGCAGCACAAACAGCAAAGTAAACCGCGAAATTTTGTAATTAAGGATCAATAGGTAGGATACACAAACTCAGTCATAGTTCCTTTGAGATCCTCTATGTCCGCTATGTGAGAACTGAGGGCCCAACTTTTCAGTCAATAACTCGCTTTTATGACTTCACAAAATCTGATTCCAACTTTCACAATTGTTGGGGAATGTTCACTAAATCCTAAGCACATTTTCATAGATTTTTAACAAAGTGGCCGTCACACCACACGCACATCTATTGGATCCTACTGATCCTAGAGATTGGCCTCATTGAAAATCGAAGCAACATAGTTTCACGTTTTGGAATGGGCAACAAGCTTCATCTTTCTGACTGACCGACCCCTTGGCAATTCAAAAGTGTCTGTAATTGGTTTATTTGAAATAAATACTTTGAGTTCGAGTTTAATACCACCACTTCTAACTCTGCCAACCCTTTTAAGCAAACTTATGACGCCAAAGATACTCCTCAGTCACCCAGCATTCTATTGTAATGTCGTTTCACACGAACTGAGCACTGCCCGGATTGCAGCAATCATTTAATAACGCTCTCTTTGTGACGACGCCCACGACTCGAAGGAAGTGTGAATTGATCTTATTTGTGCATTGTGCATGTCTGGTGTCCATTCTTAGTAGATCCTGACGCCTATGGGTTTCCTTGGTAACTGATCCAGTTAAGCAAAGGAAGGAATTTTTCAGTAACAGCCTGGAGTGCCCGGTTTATGACAAAGAGCTCGCACCCTAACTTAAACTAAATTCCTGAAATATGGTTGTACCTAATATAGTAGGTACAACCAACGTAGTGGTAGTGTGACACAGGCTTCCTCTCTGTGAGAGGGAGTGGGCTGTAATCCACCACGCGGGCTCGGTGCTGGTTGGTAGATGTCACATGTCTTCGAATTTTCGGTTCTAGGACATGTCGGTTTCCTCACGATGTTTTCCTTCACCGTTTTGAGAGTAGTGGTGATGATATAATTTACACCAAGTAAAGCGCCTGTCCGGGTTCGACCTACAACGCGTAACTCGCGACCGTTATCACTGGGCCACAACTGCTCTCACCTATGCTGTTCCTACTATGCTTATTGCAAAAAGGCCTTAGCTCAGCATAATGTCAGGTGAGAACACTAGGTATTAGCTATTTTAACAAAAAAATGCGCTTTAAAGTTGAATATCTTGCAAACGGATACCTAAATCAAAAAATCGTCTTAGCAACCTCTCAATGTTTTTAAAAGACTAAATGATACTCCACACTATGGGATAGACGCGAGAAAAAAAAACATCCCCACTTTACGTGTAGGGGAGATATCCCAATAAAAAATTTTTTTCGTGATTTTATTATAGCACTTTGTCGACGTGTCGTTTGTGTCGACGTTATACACATTGTCTATGGAAAGTTTCATCTTTCTAGCTTTAACCGTTTGGAAGGTAAGCCGAGGACGGACGAACCGACGGACATGACAAAACTATAAGGGTTCCGAGACGTGAACTACGGAACCCTAAAAACGATGAAATACAAAATACATGCAAAAGAGATCGCGGGCCATAGCTAGTTTGTTTATCCATTTGATAAACAAATTAGCTAATACCTACGACCTCTTTCGCAAATGATACGTTGTGTGTTTTGTTCGCGAATAAACGTATTTTCTTTCTTTTATAAATAATCAGTATCCTCGGTAAAAAATAAACAGCCCTCTCAAATACCTCTGAGGCAAAAAAAGTAATACGGGTACACAAGGGAGGGTGGACCGCGAAATCAATTTGTCCGATTCAAAAACTTCATTCTACGGCCTGGGTGGTGAAAAGTGAATGTTTTAAGGCCGGCTCACTGGGCGGCGCGACACGGCATGGCACGGCCAAATATTTGCATGGCCGAAGCCTTCCGCGACATACCGCAGCATCCTGCGGTATGCCCAGGACCCTTGTCTTATTGTATTCTTAAAACTGACACGTCATTATTTCTCTCATCATCACCTGCCTAGCATTTTCCTAACTTTTCTGGGGTGGGCTTCCAGTCTAACCGGATGCAGCTGAAAACCGGTAATTTAGCTGGAGCGACTGCCTATCTGACCTCTACAACCCAGTTACTGGGTTATACAAAACCTCTTGATAAGACTGGTTTTTTATTTTTTTTTAAGTCATTATTTGTCTATGGTGTTGTATTGTTTTCCGTGTTCATATAAACTTTATTTTTTTATTATTGTATTGTTTCGTTTAAATTGTTATGTGTGTTATGTAATTTATTGACTTTGGTTGTGGTTTGATTAAATATTATTTAATCACCACCACACATTTCACACCACCTTTTTCTGAATAATATTTTGCATGTATTCTTATTGTAAAATTTATACATCCAATACTGTTGTTATGTTTCATGCTGGATTTTATTCGAATGTAATGTAAATTGTTACTGAATAAATAAATTTAAATTGACGATATCAATGAAATGTAAGTACTACGAGTATAAAAATAAGATTCAAAATCATTTCCGCTTACGAAATCTTCTACCAGCTCATTATATTTTTACAGAACTTCATTCTCCTCAACAATTACTTATGAATGGGGCAATGAGCAATACTGCTTAGTGAAACGTAAGTAATTGCCTGGCAATGTTTATTCATAATTTTTAAATAATTGATTGATTCGCAGACTTGGATCTAGGTCAATTTCAAGGAATATAATACCACAGGTATTTTTCTTGACCATACCTTATAATTTCTGTGTTAATTACTTTCCTTGTTTGGAAGTTTCAATAAATGCATAACTGTGGTCTATTAGCATAATAATTGTCCAAAGTTTTATTTAAGTATACATCCACTCAGCACACACACATCACGCACTCAGCTAGATGTACCGACGACCTTTAAGAATGTGGCTGGGGACTGGATGCGGAAGGCGGAGGACAGGGTGTTGTGGCGCAGCCTGGGAGAGGCCTATGTCCAGCAGTGGACTGCGATAGGCTGAGTTGATTGATACAAACACTCACGCCTTCTTCCCATGGGGGTAGGCAGACAAACTACAGACCGCCACCTGCTACGATCCTTACATACCTACTTCTTTTGCCTCGTTTACGTTCATGCATCTGGCCATACACGCACGCTGGTTGTGAGGGCTACCTGACCTTTCTGAAGTACATCACCAATAAGGTAGTATATGTCACTATATGTTTTTATTTAAGTAAGTACTCAATGTCCTTAGAGCTGTGAGCCCAGAAGTTCAGAGCAGATTTTGAGCAATGACAATGTTTAATATTTAATACGACGACAGCAAGATGAAAAGTAGCAAAAGCATGCAATGAACTGAAGGTACATTTTTGCAAAAATCATCACCTGCCTAGCCTTTTCCTAACTTTGCTGGGGTGGGCTTCCAGTTTAACCGGATGCAGCTGAATACCGGTAATTTACCAGGAACGACTGCCTATCTGACCTCCACAACCCAACTTCTGGGTAATAAGATTGACGATACCCCTTGGTAGGACAGGACAGTCTGAGAACCAGTCAGACTTTCAGGCTTCCAATGATCCGTAACGATTGTCAAAGATCTACGAATGACAGCCGAGACCAACGGAAAGGTTAAGGTGCTCTCCGAACGACGGAAAAAAACGTAACGTAACGTATTTAAATATGGTCACCCATCCACGGCCCACCGCGGTAAGCGTAGCTTAACTTGATCGATCAACCCGTGCGGCTGTTGTTTCTTACCTACACATTTTAGCAAAAAATTACCTTAAAAATTTTAAATGATCCTACTCCGCCGTCAACTAATGTGTCTCGATTTGGAATTCCCACAAAACCCACAAACTAACTTGTAAGACTTAAATAGATATACCAAGAAAGAACCTACTCATTCATTCATAATTTCATCGCAATCTGTACAATCGGTAAGAAGTGAACATTTTTTTCCTCGATCGTAATGTCAATGTCATCATTACTCTGAACACGAAAGTCTATTCAACAGTTAATTGAATAATCTCGATAACTTTGTACCTATACTCTTTTCTGGCGCAATTTATTCTGTAAAACATTTTTGGTGGTGGTGGTGGTGTGTTCTTGGAGATTGGGCAAAAAAAGTTACTAAGTGCTGATTTTACCAAAGTCAGATAAAATTGACGTCGACTAGAACTGACGTTTACTATGTAAAAACTGTAACTACTAATTCGCCATAAGGTCGCATTACACCAAACTTTTATACATAGAATAAGTCTTATCATGAGAATATAAGACTTATTCTATGTCTTAGTCTTATCATTTTGAATTTTTGACAGTTTTTCATACTAGAACTGTCAAATGACAATTTTATTCCACGGATAAAAGTTATCTGACTTTGGTAAAATCAGCCCCGTAGTAAGATGAAGTGGTGATGGAAGAATATGAGAAAGACCTTTGCAAAGAACTAGAGTGAATAAGTAAGCGGGTATCATCGTTAACCATCAGTTTATCATCATAATATCTGAATAATGTAATGTATGTAATATGTATGTAATGTAAACTAATGTATCAAACACAATATAAATTGTTCCTGATAAATAAATAAATAAATAAAATAAAAAAAACTTGCCAAATAAGTATATATTTTTTTACTTTTCTTTTGAGTACCAGTGAGAGAGGAAGTCGTCATCTCATCTCAGCCAGTAGTTACCCACTTTCTAGCCATAACGATCTTTCAGACAGTCCTTAGGTACATCGTTTGATTCATGTTTCATAATTTCAGCACATGATTGATGACCTGCGTAGAATAATAATAATAGTAATTCGTATAACCGACGAATTATTTCTACGCTAGCGCAACAAAAAAGTTTTGCTGTTTCCCGCGTAGGTATTGCACATTTCTATGAAACAGCAGATTTTTTTTCATAATCATGAATCCGTGATACGCACGACGACACATCAAGCTATATATTTCCAGTATAAACAGACTTCTCATTATATGAAAAGCCATTCATTACACAAAGCGAGGTCAGCTAAAACTGGAAATGTATAGCTTAGTCTGCGACGTGTGTAGTGTACCCGGTTGCGAGTCGATGTCCCTGCGACCCTGTCTTCTACCGTATTCAAAATCGAGCCCTCAAGATCCAGCCATGCGCTAACCAAATCAAATAATTCCTTTTCATACTCGTATTTCTAATAACCTTCCGAAACCAATCTTCGTCCAATCTCTGATGGAAAGCTCAAGTGTTGACTCAATTTGCTTGAAGATGGCTCTCCGTTATCAGTCGCTCTTTTATTAGCATCACCCGAACTCATTGGTAACGGGTTCTTGCAATTGACAGTATTGTTGTAAAGGCGGCCTGTTCCAGGATGCTTTTTGGTGGAGTATTGTTTGTATTGTTGTGGTGTTAAAAAGCAAATGCGTTTTCTTTTGTTTTGCTGTTGTTTTTAATGAGTATTTTAATGGGAAATTAGGGGTTTCAGATCCGATACCTAAGGTGTTTGTATGAACAAATACCATATTGCATCTTAAACCCACTAAAGTAATGATAATTTAATGATGAATGATAACTTAATTAAGAACAGGTAAGTAGATTTTGGTTTAATCGTTTTCCTTACAAAATTCTTGGCAAAATTCATGTCAAATGTCCATGTTACACTAAGTCTCATAAAGGTCGGAGACTCAACATTCTACTCTTGGAGTTGGTGACAAATTATCCAATTAGAGCTTTGATTGAAAACTTTTTGACCCAGCTAAGATTGAATTAATCGAATTTGGTCCTTAGATCTGCAATCCTGGACTTAACAATGATAGTGGGTACTGTAATAGTGGATATAAGGTGCCCAACACTTTCATCCAAGTCATCCAAATGTCTATCAATGAATAGCTAGTCTATCACAACACTGCTTGACGTAACCACTTGATGCCAAATGTCCCGACCATCAAAACATAAAACTAGTATTAAGTAATAATAGGGGTTAAAGTATGAAATTGCCGTTTCATTGTAATAGGTACTTCGAATGGACATAGAACCTTCATGGTTTGATATTTTTGAGTGAAACTTTGTCACGTGGTACCTATGAAGTTCTTCTTTTAAAAAATGTGCAACATTCGATTATCGACTTTCAGTTGTTTTTTTTATTCAGCTTAGACAATAAAGATGGATACTTCGAAAATTCGAGTTAATTTTGAATACGAGTTCCGACGCGGAACTAACGCGGCAGAAACAGCTCGCAATATCAATGTTGCGTTTGGAGAGGGGACTGCTAATGAACGCACCGTGCGATTTTGGTTTAAACGTTTTCGTGATGGAAAAGCAAAGATTACCAATAAAAAGTTAATTGTAACTGTTTGGTGGTCTCAGCATGGTGTTATTCACTATAGCTTTCTGCCTGTGCCGAACTCCGAACAATGATAGCAAAACTAGCAGTGAAACAGCCCCGACTCATGAATCGATCTTCACCATTATTGCTCCATGATAACGCGAGACCTACTACAGCACGAGAAACCGTTTTAACTCTACAGGAACTGCAATTAGAAACCATTCTTCACCCTCCGTATTCGCCAGACCTTGCTCCAACGGACTACCATTTTTATCGTGATTTGGACAATTTTCTACGTGATAAAAAGTTTTCTTGTCAGGAGGCAGTACAAAATGCTTTCACACAGTTTGTCGAATCTAGATCACGAGAGTTCTATCGCAAAGGCATAAATGACCTTCCTATTAGATGGCAGCAATGTATAGATAATATTAGTAATTATTTTGATTAAAGAAATATGTTAAATTAAAAAAAAAAACGAATTTCAATTTTTCAGTACAAATCGGCCATTTCATACTTTAACCCCTAATATAAAAATAGCGAATTCATTGAATATATAAAAATGAATGCTACAACGTTTCGAATTGCAAATAAACACCACATTATCCTTATGGCTTTTAAAAAAAAGTAAGAGTCGTTTCCGGATTTTTTTCGAGTGATTATGGGCCGTATTTTCCATGATAAGGAAAAGGTCGATAATATTGAAATATATAAAATTATAAATCTCCTCCATAACCACTTATGGAAGCGTTTAGTACCTAGAAAGTCAAAGTCAAATCATTTATTTCAATTAGGCACTTTTGAACGTCGAAATTTACAGGAATTTGGAAATGATTCTAGTTGCCCATTCCAAAATGTAATTTTGAAAGGAGGAGAGTCGGTAAGAAACTCCATAGTTACTTTTAAAAAAGGTTTTACAATATTTAGTACAAAATACCTACCAGGCATGCAGGGTTGAGCCGGGACGAAAATTAAAAATAGATTTTTACGTTGAAATAATGTAGTTTGTCGCCAAAAAGGTCACTTAATCGTTAATTATAATACAGTAAACACATCAGAGTCCTTTTTGGCAACACACAATATGATTTCAATGTTAAAATCCCTTTTAAAGTTTCCTCCTGATTCACCCCTGCATCCCTATTCACCCCGTTTAATCCTATTCATGGCCCTGGATTCCATTCCCTCTTGACGGATAATGCGTGATTCGGTTGTTTTGTAAGAGAGGTCGTAAGTCCCTACAGTTGTTTTTTTTAATTATAAATGTTGTCTGGGAAATGGCAATACGTTCACCCCCTAGCATATGGGACCCAATGATAAGACTAAAAAGTCCACGGTTGATTTAAAGGGGAGCTAATGCTCACGGGGCGAGGCCCCTAGGGATGGCGCGAAAAGAGAGCAGGTACAGCGGCTCAGCCCTATAATTCTCGTCGTTTTGCGTGAATGTGACGCATATATTCTCCCAACTTGTTATTTTTAGGGTTCCGTATCTCAAAAGGAAAAACGGAACCCTTGCTACACCCTTACTACACTTCGTTGTCTGTCTGTCTGTCCTTCAGTCAAGAACCTTTTTCTCAGGAACGCGTGGAGTTATCAAGTTGAAATTAATATCAAATACTCAAGGCTGCAATCCCATGAAGCAGTGGAAAAATCAAACTTCTAAGTCAACGCAATCAAAAGATACAGGCGTTTATGTTCCGTTTTAGCCACATAGTTTGACACTCGCATGCACACGAAATTTGTAGTTATCTATATACCTACAAATTTGTACGGAACCCTCGGTGCGCGAGTCCGACTCGCACTTGACCGGTTTTTTTGTGTTTGTGAATCGAATAGGTACTCTTTGGAGTTTGGAGAGTAGACAGGGTTACATTCGGTGTACCTACACCGAATGTAACCCTATCTACTCTCACAGACAAACTTTACACTGTCAACTCCACTATCTACACGCCTTACGTCAAAATAATAAAAAAAACACAATAAAACCTAATGATGTAACAGCTGTTTCCATTTCTAAGCGTCATATTTGCATAAACGTAAGTAGATCATGGTCAAGTTTAAAACTATCGTGTCGTGAACGCGATTGTGTAATCATAACAAACGCAATCAAATTCTTTAGTGGTCTGTCTAGTCGCACTGTTCATGAAACTGGTTTCATCTAATAACGAATCATATTTTTCTTTAGTGTAGAAAATAACTGTTGCCATGGGCTCTTTTCCATAGGATACGACGAATTGGAACCGTGCACCTGGCTTCTGACGTTTCATAAGTGCCCATATGTAGGTTTATGTGAAATAAAATATTTTAATTTTTTTGAATAGATTCAAGCATTGATCACAATGATCACATCCTACTAATATTATAAACGTGAAAGTTTGTATGGATGGATGGATGGATGGATAGATGGATGGATGGATGTTTGTTACTCTTTCACGCAGAAACTATTGAACGGATTTGGATGAAATTTGGCACACAGATGGTTTATAACCAGGATTAATATATAGGAAACTTTTTCCTTTACCTAATTAATAGTAGTCTCCACTTTATGTACTTTAATATTATTCGTTAATTTATTTAAACATTAGTGTATATCTTACATATTCTAGTTTTAAAATAGTATATCCAAAAAAAAAAAACAACAACAACAAACAAAAAATCTCTTCAGCTTTATTATTAGTAAGGATAGATAGATTATACAAAATATTGTAAAACTTTTAAAAAGTGTTAACGGTGGAGTCTTGCCCATTCTTCTCCCTCCTTACGAAATTACCTTTTGGAATGGGCGACTAGAATCAATTCATTTTTTTTGTACGTTTTGACGTTCAAAAGTGTCTTATGTGCCTATTTGAAATCAATTATTTGACTTTGACTTCAACATGCTTGATCTCAGAATTTCAGTTAAAAGGCTATACTTATCAACATCACAGCCGTATGCCCCGAAGGGTAAGACAGAGGTGTACACCCACATTTCACCAAGTCCCAAGTAACAGTGGGCGAGTCCATTGGCTTGCCATCAACCGACAACCTGGCACAAATCCAGACTCCAGGCTGCTGCTGAGAAATTCCAGATAGTATAACCCTATATTATTGTCTCCTATTGTTTCCCTCTAACCGTAGGTGCCGTAGATTAACTTTCAAAGCACCTCGATCAATCAACTCAGCCTATTGCAGTCCACTGCTGGACGTAGGCCTCTCCCAGGCTGCGCCACAACACCCTGTCCTCCGCCTTCCGCATCCAGTCTGTCCCAGCCAACCTTTTGAGGACGTCTGTCCATCTGGGGGGCGTCCCACCCTACTTATAGCACCTATCTAAATGCATATTAAACCATTTTCTGTTTTGTTAATTAGTATGGTTGCAGGAGCTGAGGGTCTAAGGACCAATGACTCTCCATCATTAGTCCTTATATCCTGGGACCTTCCTTGTTCATTCTTCGTAACATTCAGGCTATCGAATCGATACAAATTCTCTATTAAAACGTAATGTAATATTTGTTTAAACTCTATAAAGTAACACTTGTTTGAACAAATGTTTTAAAATGTCCAAGGTTGATCAGTGTACATAATCAGTAATTGAGCAAGCGTTTAAACTTACAACATCTCGGACTTTGCAATTATAGATATACACAGTCTGGCCATAAATACTGTTACAATTAAAAATAAGAAAGATATTACATTTAAATTTGGAATCTGTCATTTTTATACGATTGTTCATTGAGTTTTCTAATTTTGGCGCCAATACATTGTACAATATTTTGCGATATTAAAATGGAGTGGGGTGATAAAGAGAACCGAATCGCTGTGATTGCATTACACAAAGTTGGTATGGAGCCAAATGCAATTTTTAAAACTCTCCATACGCTTGGTATTAGTCAAATGTTTGTGTACCGGACTATTAATAGGTACAATGAGACCTCCTCTGTTTGTGACAGACAAAGATCTGGCCGTCCATGTAGTGTTCGTACGAAAAAGGTGGTCAAAGCAGTAAGGGAAAGAATTCGAAGAAATCCTGTCCGAAAGCAAAAGATTTTATCTCGGGAGATGAAGATAGCACCCAGAACCATGTCGCGTATTTTAAAAGATGACTTAGGACTTGCAGCCTATAAGAGATGCACTGGTCATTTTTAACTGATAATTTAAAAAAGAATAGGGTGGTAAAATCGAAACCACTACTGAAGCGGTACGCAAAGGGAGGTCACAGAAACATTTTGTTTACGGATGAGAAAATCTTTACAATTGAGCAACGTTTTAACAAACAAAATGACCGTGTTTATGCTCAAAGCTCTAAGGAAGCTTCCCAATTAGTCGACAGAGTACAACGTGGGCATTATTCGACTTCAGTGATGGTTTGGTGGGGTGTTAGCTGTGAAGGAGTGACTGAGCCATATTTTTGTGAAAAAGGTATGAAAACATCGGCACAAGTGTATCAAGATACCATTCTTGAGAAGGTAGTTAAGCTCCTTAACAACACCATGTTCAATAACAAAGTATGGTCCTTCCAACAAGACTCGGCGCCGGGTCATAAAGCTCGGTCCACGCAGTCTTGGTTGGAAGTGAACGTTTCGGACTTCATCAGAGCTGAAGACTGGCCGTCGTCTAGTCCCGATCTTAATCCGCTGGCTTATGATTTATGGTCAGTTTTAGAGAGTACGGCTTGCTCTAAACGCCATGATAATTTGGAGTCCCTAAAACAATCCATACGATTGGCAGTGAAGAATTTTCCCATGGAAAGAGTGCGTGCTTCTATTGATAACTGGCCTCAACGTTTAAAGGACTGTATTGCAGCCAATAGAGACCACTTCGAATAAGCTTTTTATATTTTAAATTGTTTTATATTTATGTAGTAAACTAACACACTGTAAAAGTAATAAATATTATTTGAACTAAAAAAATTTTTTTTTCTTCGTGACAATATTTATGGCAAGACTAGGTATAAGTAAATAAAATTGTTGTAAAATAACTGTGGAAGGTATAATAGCAAACGATAGCAAGAAATATCACGCTTTGGCAAAACGTCTGCCTTCAAGAAACCTATAAAACTTATCACTCTAATATTATTTAGGCGAAAGTTTGTGAGTGAGTGTGTGTGTGTGTTTGTATGTTTGTTACTTCTTCGCGCTCAAACGGCTGGACCAATTTTTATGAAATTTGGTATGGACGTAGCTGACACCCTGGATTAACATATAGGATACTTTTTATCCCAATGTTCCCACGGAATCGAAACTTATGCGGGTGAAACCGCGGGGCGTGGCTAGCATGACAATAAACATGACACATACCTCTGCAAAGCTGGTAGATTCCGGCAGCTATGATGATGAAGAGCGCCAGCAGCTTGGCGTACGTGAACCAGTCCTGGACCCTCGTAGCGGCGCGGACTGACCAGCAGTTCACGAATGTTAGCAGTACTGGGGACAAACACATTGCTGTAATCGTTTCATAGGTTATTATAACTATGTCGTTATTGTGAGAACGTAAAAATAATAAAATAAAATAAATAAATAAAAATCTTTTATTGGCAGGCATCGTAGGCCCATCATCATCATCAGCCTATAGCAGTCCACTGCTTCTCGCACGACATTCAACTCGAATTTCGGCAACTCGCATCCAGCTGCTACCAGCTATTCTGCGAAGATCGTCGCTCCTCCTAGCCTGAGGGTCCCACCTTACGTTTACTGATTCACGGTCTCCACTCAAGAACACGTCTACCCCAACGGTCATCGGTTCTACGGCTAATATGGCCGTAGGCCCATAGCGTGATAATATTGTAAGTAACTTAAAAACTATGTTCGTAGTAGGTAACAAATTAGGCACACAAATACAATATTAAAAAATTATAAACAAAAAAAAAGCATCCAAATTACAGGAAGGTTTATCAAGCCCTATGTCTGATATGTAGCTTGATAAACCTCTCCATTGTAGGCCCTTCTAACCTTTCAGAAAATAATAAAAAAAAAATATTTTGTCTTCTTACTGAAAAATAACTTTTCCTTTTAATATTTCTTGTAGGTGGCCACGTTAAGTTAAAGGGAGGTTAAATCCTATCCTATCCTACCCTACTATCCTACTAATATTACAAACGTGAAAGTTTGTATGGATGGATGGATGTATTGATCGATGGATGGATGGATGGATGTTTGTTACTCTTTCATGCAAAAACTACTGAATGGATTTGGATGAAATTTGGCAAACAGATGGTTTATAACCAGGATTAACATATAGGATACTTTTTATCCCGATATTCCCACGGGATCGAAACTTATGCGGGTGAAACCGCAGGGCGCTGCTAGTATTTATATAATCTCTTAAATCTTAATGTTTGCATATCGTTTCGCTTGTTTCAACCTTGCAAATAACAACAAAACCTCCTTTCATTAATATTTATTCTTTTAGATTGGAAGCTGGCACAATAATATAAAATATAAGGTCGCATCGGGGCGAAGAGGAATTCGGAAGCTAAATTACGAGTAAGTCGACAGGAGACACGGAACTTATTAAAATAACTTGCATACTTCTTCGAGCTGTTGTAAAATATATCTGGGGTGAGGGTGCTTCCTTTTAATATTACCGTAGAAAAACTTTATAAATAATGCTTAATAATAACTTAGAGCCCCTCCGAAAGCAGGTTTGTAACCTTTCAGTAGGCTCTTACAATAATCATTAAAAAAATAAAATACTTCGTAAAATAATTTCTTGCGAAACACAAACTTTATGGCTTGTCAGACTTAATTCTCCTAAGGAAACTGATCCCTATAAAAATGTTTTTTTTTTATACTAACGGCATGCGACTCATGGAAATTAGTCTGTAAATGAAGGACCCAGTATATCAGCGATTCGAGACACGTCGCTCAAAGTAGATTACTTACTAACGCGCAAAGTGGAGCAAGGACCGAATTGTAGGTCCTTGGTATTCCAGGAATTCGTTTGAAGTAATTTCACCAAACTTAGAAGTTAGAGAAGTTCTATATTTCCCAGTGCGGTATCACAGTTTAGCAAATATTCCGCCAATTTCACTTGTAGCTTTTCATAAAATGGCCAGCACCTTAATTGCGTAACACTCTGTCAATCACCATTAATAATTTTGAAGGATATTGCTAATCCATTGCTTTATATGTTCGAACAACTTGTCTACTCAACAACGTAAAAACACAATTAATGTTGATGAACTGTCAAAATGAAAGCCATTGCTACTATTAGTGTCTTATGCAATTACCTCGCAGGCCTCGCAGGAATCGTTATTTAACCGAGTCACTTCCAACTGTGTCATGTTGATCTGTCAGTGAGCACTAACGTTCTTAAAAAAAAACAGTAAAATATACTCACATATACAACAGGCTGCCAGCAGCCTGGTAGCGTTTTCAGGAGGGTCACACTCCGGGAATATGGGCTTCAGCACGTACACACTGAAGGTTAACGCCACTATCGCCTGGAAACAAAGATGGCGTTACATACGAAAGTTGTAAAGACGATTTATGGTAAGTGAAGAGGGACTAAGTTCAAATTCTAGACTCTCCGCGGACGAATAACTCCAGACGTCTACGTCGTAGTACTTGCCGACGAGGGTATAAATCGCCTTGTGAACCTACCGTTACCTACATTCTATAAATTTTATGGAACTGTACATATCTAAGAGGCGATGGTTTTCCCTTGAGCCTTGGTTGCAGACGGTTTTTACTGTTCTGTGCCAAGATTGGCAAAACTGTCTGTCTTTCAATGACTGGGAAATGTAATAAGTTGGATATAGTTTTAACTTATGTAGTACTCAAGGTAAGTAGTTTACATATACAATATTATTTAGCATAAAAGTCCAAAGCAAAACTCAATACAAAAAATACGCTCTGGGTCCCATGCTGGGCCCCAATAAAATCTCGCAATAAATGACATCATATATATTTGCATCTGTGCTATACTAAGATCTATTCAGACAACTTTATGAACTAATAAAGTTCAATCTAGGATTTCTGTTAGTGAGACACTAACAGAAATCCAATGGAAATGACATTTAAATAAATCCCATGCTGGGCGTCAATAAGGGAGAACGTTGGCGTAGCACGTAATAAAACAAATCACTGTAGCAATATTGTGTTATATCCTCATAAAGAAAGGAAGAAAATTGAACTATATCAGTTTATTGAACATATCAAACAATACAGTTAAATCCTTTGTCTCATTCTCATAATAAAAAAAATCCAATAGAAATAACTCAAATAACTTTTGAATAAATCCTAGGTTGGGTGCCAATAAGGGAAAATTTTAGCGTATTAACAAGCCTCTGTAGCAATATTGAGTTTGAGTTGTATAAAGAAAGTAAAAATATATAGTTCAACGAACTAAATCAACCAATAGAGTTCGATCCTTGGTCACAGTAAAGTACATTCCAATGAAAATAACATTTAAATACCCAAGTCCCACGTCAGGCGTCAACAAAGGGAGAGAACAAAGGAGTAGGTAGTGAAATAAATCTTCGTAATAATATGATGTTGTAAACAGCGCTTTCCTTAAATATAAATCCTAATATTCGTCAATGTTGTCTCTCAATAACATTTAAATAAAGCCCGCGTTGGGCGTCAATAAGGGAAATGTCGACGTACCTACTGGTAAAACCATTATCAGTAGCAATATTATTTTTGTGTTGTACAAATAAAGTAACAATATGTAGTCCAACGAACTTTATCAACCAATAGATTTCAATCTAGTGGCACAATAACAAAAGTCCCACGTTGGGCGTCAATAAAGGAACATGAATGACAACATAGTAGTAAAACTCATCTCCGTAGCCATACTAAGAAAATGTTAGTTTCCTGCTCGATATTCTTTAAACAAAGTCGTTGAGGCTTATGCGAGCGTGGGCGTGGGCTGTAAGTAAGTATTTACTTTGTGGGTAATATGTGTGGGCTGATGCTTTCAGGATCATACTAGGGTTTAGGTTTTCATTTATTGGGGCAATATTTTATGGCGTCTCTATTGAAATTGATAATAATATATTTGTGACGTTTTTATTTATTTAAAAGTATTTCGAGTTATTTCCTTCTTTAATATGCTTTTATAAATGCATTCTCAAAAATTTATTATGTACCTACGCAAGTTCCATTTTCACACAATTTGGATTCTAAATGTAATTCCAATCTTATGATTGGAATCTTTTGTTATCAAAAGTAGGTAATAAAATTCTTTTTATCCGCCACATTCATGAAAAACGCTGAAACCAGTGGCGTCCTTAATCGGATTACTGACCGTGCCACTAAAAGCTCTAATTTGTATTCCATTCTTGTCTCTCCTACGCAATGGGAATACGTCATTAACCCCCCGCGTCTGATGGCATACTGAGCATTGGTTATTGCGTCATATGAATATTCAAATTTCGAATCAATAAAACGGCTGGTTCTGAAGCAAAACTATAAAAAACTTCTATAGACCAATAAAATAAAAAATCTATGAAACTTAATATAATATTTTATGAGGTATGTCGAGGGTTAACATCAAGGTCAGAAATAGAATTCAATAGGTAACCTAACGTGAAAATCAACCCCAGTATTTTACTGAAAGATATTGGAATTTAATTTTAGATCTTGAAGGTTCTTTGCAGTTCATCAGACCGAAATAATATTATTAATTTAATGCCTAGTCAATATTATTTAAGTAGGTAAATCTCAGATTGTAAGAACGAAATAAAAAATAAATAAAAATAAGTTTATTAACACAAAATCCTTAGTATACAAAGCTACTACGATACACATAGGAACATTAAACTTTGGGATAAAGGCTGCATAAATAGTGAAAAACCCTGCCTTCTAAGCTCGGGTACCCTGTGGCTTAGGAGTCGGTGTTCTACTGTAACTTCGTGTACAAAAACTCTTTTATTTATGTGTGATAACATGATGAACCTATAATGAGCTGGTTTAATTACGAATATGACTGAGTAGGTATGTGTGTTTAAGGAGGGAGATGTGGATGCGTGGTGTGGTGTTTTGTGTTGCGGTGTGTTGTGTTGTGTTGTGTTGTGTTGTGGTGTGGTGTATGAAAGGGGGGGGGGTTGTGTTTTGTGGGGGTGTGTGAGGTCGTGAGAGGATGTTGTTCTTGTGATGTTGCATGTGCTTCTGTATTCGGTTTTGTAGAATAGTGATTATTATTACGTGCCTACATTGATTTAGAAATAAGATCTTCTGTACGGGAATAGTCCTGATTTGTTTATTCACCATGAAAGGACACTATCTTTTTACTTTATCATACTTAGTTGTGTATGTATTTATTATTTTGATAACGTTTAAATTATTAACATTCTAGTGACATTTATTTTAGTACATATATTCTCATATTATTTGTTTTATTTTATTAAGTGAATTGTTTTTGATTTTATGGATTTAATTTTCTTTTTTACTCTTACACACGCTGTCTACATCTCTTTATCTTTTTTACTTTCCTATCGCAGGTATGCTGGAATAGACTTCTTTAGAAATAAGCCTCTCTTTTGAAATGTTTTTTCACACTGTTTTAACCTGTGTTGCAAAGAATTTATGTTATGAAACAATGTGTTTCAGATGACCTTCCTGAAAATAATCTTCTCACAACGGCTTGCGGTTATCTGATAATTGCTCGTCATTACGTTTTAAAAGTTAATTAGTTTGGCTTAGTTAGTTGACTGTTGTTAGAATTTGTAACAACATTTTTGTTTTTTTTTATTATTACCTACCGAACCTAACTTCAAGTACAAATCTTTGTTTTTCATTCACATACTAAACAAAAGCAATGGAGGATGTATTTTATCTTATGATGTTTTTAATAACAAAACATAAAAGCCAGGATTTTTCTTCATTTTTGCAGAGAAAATTGAACAATTTGTGGCAATACCAACGCAACGTCTCAAATTAAGTAATTTCAGAATATCAAATTTTGTCTTAACATTTTTTAACTTCTTACTAAGAAAATATTAAGGGGCTTATTTATAAACGTTACATAGAGTAAATTAATGATACACCTCTGGTTAATCATACATTTTTTGACGTTAAAACGTCTCTTGACTTTATTAAACCCATTAAAGTAAAAAGATATTCCACTAGGTTAACCGTTTTTTGACAGATTGAACTAGTGAGCAATTATAGTTTTTTTTGTCAAAACTGATACGTGTACGGTATTATAATGTCTGTAAGAAGTCATAAATAAGATAATTCAATAAGATTAGGCAGTTTATATATTTATTTTACCACGCATTTTAAAGGTAATTTTTACGTATCTGGAATAGTAACGTTGTAAGGCAGCTGTCAAAAACCTGTTTAACAAGTGGACAGAGTATAAATGCAGATAATCATATAGATTAAGCCCTTAGTTACTTACTTACGACACAGGCTCGACCTAGTGTGGAGTTCATAAGCAAAATGCTTCCTCTGCGTTTTTGTTTTTTTTCATGCTTAACCTAGCTATTAATGTAGACTATAAGGAAATGTAAAGCATTATTTTTGGCAAATAAACATTATCTTATCTTATCTTACCTGTGAACAAGGTCTGACGATCATGCACTCGATCCAGAGCCTGATGAAAGCCGCGAAAGGTCCAAACGTCTCCATGATGTATGCATAGTCAGCGCCGCTCAGTCGGATCATGGTGCCCAATTCCGCGTAGCAGTATGCACCTATCTGGGGATGAGAAAAACATATATTATTAAAAAACTTAGCTTTTAATTTCTTGTTCCCCAGTCGCATCGCATCGCCCGCCCGCGCTATTATTTCGTTTTTGCTTAACTTTCTTTCTGACTATTTTGGTTTTTTCTCGGCTATTAAGAGAACTATCATAATGTTAATTATGGTTCTTAAAATATTTTATAAAATATATCTTTAATGATATCAATGTAAGTACATGAACAAACTGCGAGCAACCTTTGCACCCGCAAAGGTTGCTCGCAGTTTGTATTTCGAAGGACCAGAATCCTTCGAAATTGTTAAACATCTTTGTTCTGTGATCCTTTCGAAAACAGACATTGAGTGACAGCTTTGATTCATTAATTTTAAGTATATCATATGGGATGTGCTTATAAAAAAAAATGCTTTGAATTGCGTTTGATAAATTTACCAAAAAAGCTCATTGACGGTTGTCATCTTTCACCACATCTTGTTTTGACTAGCTGCCTGTTTATTATTTTTAACCGACTTCAAAAAAGGCGGAAGCTCTATGTTCGTCTGTACTGTAATTGTTGATAACCGACCGAACGAATTTTTTACTCTAGAATCATGTGCACAAACTAAAACCAGAATTAATGAATGAATTCATCATTCATTCATTCTTGTTTTAGTTTGTGCGTCGACGTCCCTGCCACCGTGTAAATGTTTTATTCATCTTGTTATATTTTTAGTACTTAAGTAACTACTACAAATGTAATTCACATATTAATGGGTAGCACTAACACTAACTTGTTTGTACTAACACTAGTTCTAAGTTTTTTTTTGTATACTAACCAATCAATGGACTCTGTCTGAAATATAACATTTTAATTTTTTTTAAATTTATTTATTAATATCGTGCGGTCTTCAAAAAGCCCACAAACGGTTTCCAAAGCTACGTATGTAAAATATCGTTACCACCACGGCGCATGGAACTCTGCAGCACCAAGGGATATCGATACCCTTTGGCCTCTAAAGTTGGAAACTAATATTATGACACTATTACATTAAAAACAAAGTTGGAAATCATCATCATCACACACAGCCCAACTTCAACCACTGCTGGTCATAAGCCTCTCTTTTCCTGTGCCAATCCCCACACTCCTGTGCCAGCCTCATCCAGGTTTTGCCCGCGATGGCAACAAAGTTGGAAATAAAACTATCTTTTGCAGATGCACCATAAAAGTACAAGGAAGATAGAAAGGTCAAGGAAACATGCAACTTTGTTTTGCTCCCAGGTTTCTCCCAGCTCTAGGTAAATGTACCTAAGGTTACTGGACTTTTCTTCATCTTTGTTTTTCTATTTCTGTTTGAGCCGTTTTGGGAAGAAACACTTAAACCGTGGGGTCCATACTCATCAAGTATTTCGGGACATCATTAACCGGTTGGACGACTCTTCATGTGACCAGAAACCTAAGCTGGCCTATTTTTATAAAGGTTTAAGAATCAGCATTGCCATCCAACGTGGCAATGCTGCCAGCCTTTTGGGCACTTGTCCCACTGACAGCGATGCGACGGTTTTTTTTATGCCAATGAGGTCTTGCCCTTATTTTATATCCCTAATTGTACTTTGGGCATTGGGCCTGTGTGGTTGATAAACTGATTCTGAAAAAAATATCTGCTGTTTCATAGAAAACTGCAATACCGACGCAGACAAAATGTATGGAACAGCAAATATTTTTGGTCCAGAATCAAAAACTGAGTACCTACTGAATCTATGGCAACGGGTTGCGCGTCGATCTCCCTGCCACCCTGTTTATATTGAAATGGTAGCTATCATATTGTATCTAAGCTAACCAGCAATTGACTTAAATAAAATATAACTTATTTATTTTAACAAGACATTACAATAAAGACCAACCAGTGTGGGACCAATTTTCTGCTAAACATTTTATGAAATCTATGGGAAAAGGGAGACCGTGATTGCTCGATGTTATTACTCATCATTAGCGACTAGTTTATGTGGGTTTATAGGACCAGTAATGGTGGGAATATGTGCTTGAGTATATCCTGTTATCAAACCACATAAATGTGGTTAAGGATTTAGGAGAGACAACAATTTAAAAACAATAATAGACTACATCGTTTGACGAGGAATGAAATTCATTGTTCAAATCGATAGCTTTTAGCCTTGAGACGTCAAACAACATTTTTGAAATACTGTCACCAAGAAAAGAATGTCCTTTCCTGGCTATTACTCCTTAAAACCCTCTTCGAAATGACTCGCTTTTTCTGTCTCATCGTGCGGATTATTATTCTAAAAACAAATGTAACGAAACATAACAGCTAGACAGTTAAATCACAAGATCGCAGTATAATTATATAGGTAATGAGTATACATATTAGTCATGAGATACAAGTTTATTTCGACGCCCTGTTTCCGATACATAGCAGGGATCACCAACTTATAGAGGGCGATCAAACTATGGCGCGAGATGAAAAAAATGTGAACTGATTGATTTACAAAATAAAATAACACACAGATCATGGATGTCGGCTAGTATTGGGTGAAAATGTAGCCATTGAAAACAAAGTTTATGTTATGCAGGACTCATGAGCTGTGCTCAGGAACCAAAGAAAAACGTTGCGTGCCTAAAAAATTAACATGAAATACAAATTAAAGTTTAGCGTCCTGCGCTACGAGTAAGTTTTTCATTTCTTATATCCCTTTCTTGTTTTCCCGTTACGTCACATCGGCTGCCCGCGCTGTTAAGTACATCGTTTTCGCTTAGGAGTTCTTTCCGACTTTTTGCTCAGCTCCTGAGGGCCATAGTGTGATGTCAAATAGTATATAGTCTTCCTGAAGAATTGGGCTATCAAAGAAAACAAATAGAAGCTTTCCTGGATCTCAAAAACAATTTCGACCTATGCAATGCTGATGCCTTTAGGGAGCCCATATGGCAACCTTATATAGATGAGAATATTATAAAGTTCACTATCCCTGGTAGAGTAAAGTATGTATATATAATATAGTAGTATCGGTAAAGTAGTGTTCTGTTGGGCATGTGATAGATAGCGCTTTGTTTATATTAAATGTGTACCTACGTTATTTAATTTTATATAGCACACGTGGTGATAGCAGCATAGATGACTACATAATATTATGCTCTGATAACGAACGGAGTTCAGCATTCATGTTATGTAATTTGTATAACGCAATACGATACAGTCCATACATGAAAGGTTCGAGACGGGAAGAAACAGAAAGCTAGTATTTAAGGGAAACAAAGATGGACAGGAAAGACCTCAGACCAAACTGGTTTCCGAGATAAGGAACTACATATGTTTTGGCAGGGCCGATCGAAACCTTAAAATAATCCACTTCAAAACTTAATTTAATTGGGAAGATCAAATAAAATTGTATATTTCTGCAAAAAAAATCAACGCAAATAAAAATAAATGACTGAAATAATATATATATATATAATAATAATATATGTATTATAGTAATAGTATATACATATGTGTATTAGTATATGTATAACCTATTTATGTATTTGTGTACCTAGTTTTAAAAGTTTTTTTTTATCATTGTTCCTCTCAACCAAAGCACCCGCCATCTATTCTCTTCACCACCCTTGGTTGACTGGCAGAGAATGCCTATGGCATTAAGTCCGCCTTTGTACCTTTTTGTGCGAAAATTTCAAATAAATAAATGCTTTGACATGGTAGAAGTAGAAGAGATGGTATAAACCAATTTTATATTAGGACCAAACAAATGAATCTAGTCTAGTTGCAGTTCATCCTATAGAAACCGAACCAAACAGGTAACCAAATAGCCATATCGCCCTTTAGTAATGTGTTTTTCTAAAGATTTAAAACGGACAGCGACAGATAAGTCAGGTATAAACATCACAATCACATCCCAGATAAGATGATTAATATCGACTTTTTATTACATTTATTTGCTAGGTGTCAAAATTGAAGTAGTGTGCTAATCACGTGGGTCTGTTTCTCAGATTCGTCGAAAGCTTTCGATCGATTAAATCATCATAACAAGTTTTTATTCTTGATTGATATAGGTATTTTGTTACTCGTGCTCTCAGTAACTGAGTTGTGGAAGTCAGATAGGTAGTCGTTCTATGTAAAACATTGGTTCTGCATACAGTTAAACTTGAAGCCGACCCCAATATACTCGTAATTAAGAAAATGCTAGGCAGACGATGCTAATTGAAAAGGTCCCTTATAGGACATCTTTAGAATACTATAAAAGCTTTAACAAGAAACCCAATAACTGGCTCCAAAAACCATTAACTGGATGAACATTAATACAATAATATATAACAAAAACAAAAGATGAGTCTCATGATAAATTAAAACATTTCAACAGGATATTCTACTTTCTTGAACGGATTTTATAAATAAGTAAGCTTTAACAATTCACAAGATATTTGCGGAACAGCAATTTTTAATAAGTCCCTCGGAGCTTTGAAGCAATCACTCTTGCAACATGAGAAACCATCTTTTAGATCTGCTTATTATGCTGGTTTTAAAATAAGTAGGTCCTAACAAGTCCCTTGAGGAATCCTCTTTAAAGTCATTTTCATGAGCAATTGTCGAAGGAAAATTAATTTAATTTTAAGGAAAATGAAATATATTTTTTTTAAGTACAATATGGCTGAGAAAACCCTCGCGATTTGGCATCAAGCGTAAGACGGATTTCGATAATATTTTACCTAAAGCAATTTCTATCAAAATTAAAGACTAAGACAAGACAGATTTCTTAAAAGGCATCGTTTGGGATGTTTTGCGTAAGCATAATCAGCCCTTAATGCTCCCACAGCTGGAACACAGGCCTCCTCTCTGTTAGAGGGGAGCGGGTTATAATCCACCACGCGGTCCGGTGCGGGTTGGTTGATGTCACATGTCTTCGAATCCACCTTACTTATTGAGGCCGAAAATTTGCATTGTGGTTTCCCAGTTACTTAATTTGAAACGTTTTAACGTTTGGTAAAATTAAAATGCTCATAAGACAGAGTAGAAATTCCACTCTGTCTAGCAGGTGTTGCAAGTACCTAATAGTATCTAGTACCCATTATTCTGCCTACCAACAAGATTGTCCCCCTTTTATAATTTATATGGGATTTACTAACGAAGGCGAAACGTGGGTGTACAAGTTCCTGTTAACAAAGAACGCCTCTGTTTACTCCTTCGGGAATAGTAGGCGTGAATTTATATATGTATGCAACATTAATCGTCGGGCATAGTTGCTGACGTAAGACTCGATGACTTGTATGCCATTTTGTGTCTGATGCGCCGAATTCGGGGGAGCGCCAACGAAATCCTAAAGATGATCTCTGAGAGGCCAGAGTCTGCAGTACTGGGGAAATTCATCCAGCTTTATGTGTACTATGATTTGTTTGACATGATTTTTGTCTTAAGTGATTTTATTATTTGAATTTGGAATACAAATAATTAGTCTTAGAAAAAAAACTTAAAATGACTTACCATACTGAACACTCCTGAAGCTACCCACACTAACAGACTAGCGTTAACAGATCCAGTATACTTCAGGACTCCGGTGGGTGACACGAAGATGCCACTGCCGATAATAGAGCCCACGATGACCGTGATACCGTTCATCAGGGACATCTTAGCTACCAGAGCCCCCTCGCCAGCTTCTTCATCTTTCGTTTCGGGCTCTGCTTCGGCGTCCGACTTGAGGGCTTCGCTTTCGCATTCTTCTTTACTTTTTGGTGACCTGGAAAGAAAGAAAGCAGTTTGGTTATCTAGTGTTATTTGATGTTAGTGAAGTTGCTGCAATATATTTAAGGGGTTGCGCTTGGCAGCCCGCGAAATTTTCTTACGTTTTGTGCAATTTGCAGGTCAGTAAACGCTCGCGAATCATATTTTGTTCATCATACAACCTGACACTGACCTGCAAATTGCAAAAAATGTAAGAAAATTTGAATTTCGCGAGCTATCAAGCGCATCCCTGTTAAATTGTTATATCGGACCTTTATCTACACTCCTAGATACCAGTTACTTCTCTGCTGGCCTCGCTAGCTAAGTTTATTTAATAATCAATAAAAGCATTGATTGATTGACGTAATCATGTACATAAGTAAGCATAGGGTCAAGTGCATCTTGGTACTAAGTTGTTGCACTAGGTAAACAGCCGGTCTATTCTGTAAAAATCTCAAGTGAGCGTGAAGTGAGCTGGCAATAGTGTCCATGCTTAGCATCATGAGGACTGACAGCTAGTGAGCTATCATTCCCTAAAGTGTTAAGCTCACTTCACCTAAGTTTTCACAGTGAAATTTTTACAGAATATATCGGCAGAAAATACTGACAAATTCAATATATACATACTTTAATATTAAAAAAGATATTTCGCCGCATGTCAAGAGAAACTGGTCAAAAATAAAGACTACAGCAGTTCAGTGACTCGGGACGTTTGGTCTGATTGGATAATACAAAGTAATAGGATTTGTTACGTGTTCACTCTTCAAGAATAATTTGAGTGACAAAAATAGTCTGCTACGACCTGTCATTGGGTTGCCTGTTATAGTATTCTTTAGTTACAGTAATCGAAGTGGCGAGACTTGGGCAGGCCTTAGTCCAGCAGTGGACGTCTTTCGAATGAAATTAATAAATGAAACATGAAAATGACGACATCTCTGCCTAATCTTTGGATTATAATACAAATGATACCTATATCAATCGTTTACCCTCTTTCCCAAAAGATGTGTCCCTCCCTTCGCAATCAGGGATTTATGTCGATTGTTTTACCCGGTTACCAAGCGATATCGTGTTAACCAGTAACTGGGTCGTGGAGATCAGATAGGCAGTCACTCCATGTAAAATACTAGTATTCAGCTGCATCCGGTTAGACTGGAAGCCGACCCCAACATAGTTAAGAAAAAGGCTAGGCAGATGATGATGTAGATGGTTTTAGTTACAGTTATTACGATGGATGGACTGTGGGAATGATTATATTGTTAGAAAGGGACCGAGATGACGACTAAAAGAAATAAAGTATGGAAGAAAATAAATGTTGTGCCGACCACGAATAAATTGGGATAAGAGCAGGACAATGATGATGATCAATATTGAAATGCAAAACAAGCTCAGATTGCAAAAATGACGAAATATTTGCCTAATCTTCGGATAACACAAATGTTACAAGGAAAGATGTACAGACTGCTTAGATCGTTTACCTCTTTCCTAAGAGATTTGTTCCTCCCTACGCAATTAGAGACATCTGAACGAAGCTCAACACCCAACAGCTAAGGCGTTGATTAGGGGTAACGAGGTTGTTAATCTAGCCCGCTTGTATCCTCAATAAACACCCAAAACATTGTAGTAGTAATTGACTTAGTTGGTGGTATTTACAGAAATGTTAGGTCCCAATTATTCGCAATGGAAGACCCTTTTGTGTTATCTACAGCTAAACTACATAATCTAATTCAGGATAAACACGTGTAAAGCTATTTTGTTGTTCCTTTGGTTGAAATCTATGTAGTATATTCAAACTTCCGCAGAGATTTTGCATACTATTCTAATTAAGTACTAAGTATTATTCCATTACAAGAATTTATTGTATCCACGGAACAGCTTATTTATCTGTTCCGTAGTTGTTTCTGGGAAGTTTATTACACGACTTCTTCTTCCTAGCTAAACACTAGGAAGTGGTGAAGGCGGGCGTTTTGGGGGACTGTCTTTTGTTATTTTTGACGTTCCAAATTTTCAGACTGTCATTAAAATGGAAATTAGAATCTTCATTTAGATTTCAATTAGATTCTTCATCCTGTTTATTAAAATGGAAATTAAAATCTTCATCTGCAAAAGTCAAGGTCTGTCTGTCAAAATCAATTCTAGTCTCAAGGAAACCGACTGGCTAGCCACAAGATATGTTAAACTGTGTCTTCCGCACTCATATTGCAGTTGCTCCGGACACTAGTAATTCGATTAAAGACAATTTGTGAATCCAGTTTATAGTATAAAGTGGTGTAGCCAAATTGGCGAGCAAGCGAGGGACGAAAGATATTAAGAGTGATGGTTTTTATTTTCTAGGTTATTTTTAAATGGCTCACACAACTGTAAAAAATAACAATTGTATGATCTATCAAAAATGTTCCAGTGTGCGTGGATGAAGAGCAGTGGTGGCTCAGTAGAAACAGTCGCGACTTACGAGTTGTCGTGGCTTCAAACCAGGGAGGCACTTTACTACGTGTAAATTATTTCATCACCACTGATCTTAAAACGGTGAAGGAAAACATCACGAGGAAAACGGCATGTTCTAAACTAAAAATTCGAAGATGTATGACAACCACCAAACCGCACTGGGCCCGCGTGGTGGATTACAGCCCGTTCCCTCTATCAGAGAGGAGGCCCGTGTCTCAGCAGTGTGAACATTATAAGCTGATTATATGCGTGGATGACCAACTGGAACATTTTCTTTTGTTTCAAGTTATCGAAGGATTTTATTTAAGTTGTTTATCATTTTACAACTCTAAAGTGGAAAATGATGAGGCCATATAATTAAGACTATTTAAACTTGTACAACGGCAATAAACAGTTTTTCTAAACCATTTTACATAAAACCAGTCTATAAATCAGCTCATTCAAAAGAGTTAAATCCAAATCAGAGCAGCCCATGTGAATATCATTGTACAATGTTCCCAGACGTCTTTTGTGCGCGGTCAAAGGAGCGATTACGTTCAAAGAGAGCTTGTGAAAGAAACGATTCGTTGGGGTCCCGCAAGGACACATGCTTGGACCACATCTGTGTTAGGTGTAGTTTTTTCGCAAGCCTTTGATCAACTTGAGCAGCAGCGGAGATGCAAAAATATGTTTTGTTTTTCTTTGAGACGTTTTGTTTTTATGTAGTAGGAAGGAAAAAGTAAACAGATAGTAAAACATAATCAATTGAATATGACTCATTGGTTGATTTTGTGGCAAGAACTCCAGGAACCAAGACCTACTATTTGGTTTAAATAGATATTTATTTTTATTATTTTATTAATCTTTTATATAGTTTGTGAGTGTGAGAACGTTGTAGGCCTTTTAGACTAGATTTGTTGATCATTTTCTATTTTGTTAAGTACTTGTAAACAGGCCTACACTGTCCTCCCATCACTGTAATTTGAAAAAAATGTAATAGCCAAATATTTTTAAAAGAGTAACCGTGAAGTCTCTTCCTGGCTCTTGTCCATAGGAAAGGACCAATTGAAACCGTGCACCTAACTTCTGACGTTTCATAGGTTCACGTAGCTTTATGTGAAATAAATAAAATATTTAGATTTTGATTGATACGAATCATAATCAATCAATTGGACAAGAAAAATAATGTTATCGTTGTTAAAATAATGTTACTCGTGATTAAGGTCAAAATATGTATATTGTCTACTAAGACAATATATTTTGACCTCAATCACGAGTAATAATAATATATACAAAATAACAATATATAGTAATTTATATATTATTATACAATAATCTATATATTATACGAGTATATTACTCGTTCCTCTACTATCATATGAATATTTTGGCAGAATATTAAAAATTGCAAAAACCAGTCATCCATAATTGGCGCGACTTATGTAACTCTTGATTTACATATTTAAATACAGTTAACTAATATTTAGATACATATTATAAATAAACTTTTAATTTCGTGTTTGCTGTGTGACCCCTTTATTCTTCTAAACTACGCCACGGATTTTGATGCAGTTTTCATATCATTTAGCGAATTTATTTCGAAAGGTTTCTGTGTGTACATACACATACATAAACTTACACCTTCTTCCCAATGGGGTTGGCAGAAACTACGAAACGCACCCTGCTACCTTCGTTACATACTCCTTTTGTCTCGTTTACGTTCGTACATCTGGTCATACGCGCAGACCGGTTGCAAGCACTACGCACCTGGCCATTCTGAAGAAGATCACCAATACGGTCAAGTTCTCCTAGATCGTCCCCTCCCGGCATTTCCACACCTTGCCGTTTGTTAGTCGCCTTTCATCCATCCTCTCAACATGACCAAACTATCTAAGCATAGGTACTCTTTTCACTCGCTCACTCTCTTTTCTTTCTCTTTTTCTTTTTCGTTGCCTTACCACATCATTTGTGTTTATGTGTATAATAATAAATAAACATACATACATTATTGAAATCTCCATGATTTGTCAAGTTGTAAATACCGTGCGAAGTAGGGCCGGGTTGCTAGTATACTAATAATAAAGATGAAGAGTTTGTTTGTTTTTTTTACTTGTTTGTTTGAACGCGTTTGAACAACCAGTCGAATTTGAAAATATATTTGCATTTGATATTCCAATTCTTGAGGAAGGCTTAACGTCACGTTAGGACCCTAAGCAGTCGAGTAATAAGAAAAAAAAGTGAAAACACACAATAAGCGAAAACTATGTAGTAGCACGGGCGAGCGATGGGATGCGACGCGAACGCGATGGGTCGAGGGCCGAAAAGACAATGACCAAATTCTCATGGATCAAGATCAAAATATTATAGTAATTATTTGATTTGATTTTTTAACAGGGAAAAAAGTGTTGATTTTGTTGTATTCCCTTTATATGACGTTCCGTTTCAAATGATAAGATTAATAAAACCTTGAATTTTGAAAGTGTCATGATCACGTCTTTCAAAAATCATATGTAAAATAATATACTTTGCCGATTCTACATTAATTAAAAATAACTAGAATCGAATAGAATAGATTTTTTATTTAAACGATTGTCATTTTTTTAGAGCAATCATGGCCGTTCGGGTATGACATATCAAACAAAATGAAGTAGGTACCTAGTTTTCAGGTTATTTAGATTTTTTTGAAAATCTCCAAAACCCGTGTTTAGTTTACAAAAAATACTTTTGTCGGAGTTAATATGATAAGAGTAGTCTATAAAAAACAAAGTTTGACTTTGATGTAGCATGGTACGGGATTTCATGCATCCATGAGCATTGCCTTTCACGCGGACGAAGTCGCGGGCAGAAGCTAGCTTTAGATAAACTTAGAAGTGGTTTGAGACAGACAATAGTAGCTAGAAGACAGGATAAAGACGAAACGAGTTTTTGACCTCTGAAATCGTGAAAAAAAAATCAGTTGATCCATACATTATGTCGAGTTATGCGAACATAAATCTATGGATCAACTGATTTTTTTTTCACGATTTCAGGGTTGGTCCCGTAGTAAAAGTTTTTCACAATGATGAGTACAATGGCCCCTTTTAAGGATTAAAACGAACAAAATTTAACGGTCTATAATAAATGCGAAGGTTTGTGTAGTTACAAAAGTAATACCTTCTTAGTAACAAGCAACGTCACGTCGAATCGATATCTAGAAATGGATAAGGTACTATCGATATCACTAGATCCTACAAAGCATTTGAAAAGGAAGTTTCTGTGAGAGACAGTAAAGGCAAGGCTAATTGAGTAGTGTATACTTATATTTTTGGGAGATAATGATACGACTAATACTTTGCTTTTCTGCGGGCTCGATATAGTGTTTTTCTGATTGTTAGAGCTTTTATTAATTGACGAACTAAACGACATTTTAAATTATCATTTAGGTATTTTAAACGAAGATTACGAAGATATATATATATTACAACAAATACATATGTGTCATAGAAATATTGTCCCTTGGTAAAACTTAGGTAGAACACAACAAAACATATAAAAAACTTGTCAATTTAAAAATACTTGAAGCCTCATTAATAACAAATGTCGAACTCCAACAGCACTGGTACAGATTTGGGTCAAATGGAACTGCGGAAGCTTTTAAGCACTCCGAAAGTTTTCTTATGGGGTAGGAGTTTCATAACGTATTCCGTAATAACCGTTCAGCAAATATAGACTTCAATTACATACGAATAGCATACTTTACACACTACTGTATTTTTCGGAGAAGCGGTGTGAGCTTTCAGAATACACCTACTCCATCGAAGAATACGCCAATTGATACATTGTCGGGTTTGCTGGTAAGTTCCCAATAAAATGGCGAGTTTTTTCCTATTTCCAGAGATCAATTTCAACTCTCTAGTAGCTGCTGAAATTCAGCGTTACTTTTCCATACCTGAGGATAAGACTCAAGACCAAGACATCGCATAACCATTATGGTGTGGGATGCAACTTGTGTCGACACCCACGCGCCATCCCATCTTCCTAGCACGGTGGGCTATGCTGGAGCGGCTGCTGCAGGAGCAGAAAACCTCAAACGGCGCAAATATAACAACCTTATTGGAAGCTATGTGTTTGAGCCGTTTGGGGTTGTAACGCTATGGCCTTGGGGTCCGAGTGTTCATCGAATTTTTCGGGACATTGCCAAGCGGTTGGTTGACTCTTCACGTGACCAGAGGGCTGGCCTATTTTTAGCCCAAAGAATCAGCATTGCCATCCAACGTGGTAACGCTGCCAGCCTATGTAGGTGATTTATGAACTTACGACCTCTTAACAAGATCACAAATCCACCACCCAACGATAATTACCCCATCTACATATAACAACACAATCATTAATGAGACCACAGATGAAGAAACAAATCAGATGCTTACACCGAGAGAGATGAGTCGCTTATCAGTGCGTGTAGTCGGTGGAGATAGCGTAGTTCATCAGGTCAGTACAGAGATAAGTCAGTTTGGAGTTTCTGATTGCATACAGGGGTTAGTAACAAGAAAACTTGATTTATAATGTTGAGATTTTGTGATTATTTTATCGGCTTTATTTAGTGATTTAATTTTATCGTTTTGTCAATTCCTGCATTTCGATTCATCAATCCTTCTCTGTGAAATATGGCACAAGTAGCGATGCATTTGTTTCAAATATTTAGGTCATAGTTAGCTAGTGAAACTCCTTATCAGACTTTGGGTAAAATCAACCCTAAATAGGTTGATTGTATAGGTAAGATATGTGTTGACTATGCATCTGCCCGTCTTATATATTTAGGAATTCATTTAAACGAACGCTCTATTCTGTAGTGACTCTTAAAACAATCAATTCCATTTGTAGTATCAAATGTACCTATTGGTTTTGTAGTGATATGAGGGGAGTGAATGCTCTCATCAGTTTCAGTGACGAGTTAATTGGGGCAGCTACATATCGAGGGCAGAGCGATAGGTAATAATTAATTTCGTATAATTTACTGCTTAAAAATAAAACCTTTACGCATTCTTTACGCATTTTTCTTTCTTTCTTTACTGGCTTTTCTTTCCTAATCCGTACACTTTCTCTTCTTTCAATCAATTTGAAATAGTGTCCTTGGAGTTTCTTCCCAGTTATTCTATCTACGCTTTGGATTTGGCAACTAGCTTCAACTTTCTGACTAACTGACCGATTCCTTGACAATTAAAAAAAGATTTGAGTTTGAATTCGTATTTTTTGCCCGGCAATTGTTTTTTTTTTTTGAAGACGAAGATTGCTTCTACGTCTTTGGCTGTGATTTAGTCAGTCTTTAAAAAAAACAGTTTATTAACATCTCTAGATTACTACTTTCTTTTCAAAATACCTACACTATTTTTTTATCTTTTATTTCATCTAAGTACTTATAAATTACATTTTTAAATATTTTTATAAACAAAAAGATAAAAAATAAAAATAAATAAATTATTATTATTACAGTTGCTTCTATGTCACATGTTTTTGAATGTTTGGTTCTAGGACATGCCAGTTTCCTTCACCGTTATGAGAGCAGTGGTGATGAATACACAAAGGAAAGTGCCTGACTGGGATTAAATCTACGACCTACAATCAATCAATCATGTTTATTGTGGATCATAGGTACAGAAATAGATACAGGTGTTAAGAATTACTGTGATGTTGGTCAGCTATGTCCTGCCTTTTGGGAATACAATACAAATTATTAACATTATTATTTATGAAATTAACATTACTATTTTAATAAATTAACAAAGAAAAACAAAGAAAGAAAAAAAAAGAATAACATTACTATTGCAATTTAAGGAAAAATCAAATTAACTAGTTGGGTGAGTAGTTACAATCTAATAATACAACAAAAAATAAACACACACACAACTCGTAAGTCAACACTACACCACCACTGCTCTACTCTACACAGTTCCTAATTATCCGAATCTACACCAGGGCAAAGAACTCTTCTGATTTGTTTAAAAATTCAAATATTTCAATTCATTTATTTGTCCGAATATGGTACATTACGCATTATGCTAATTAATTCATCAAGATCATCAAATCCTTAACAGAGCCGAAGGGAAGGTAATTAAAATTCCAATTTGCTTCAGTGTACAAGTAGGCCATTTATTTCGTCTGGCTTATTAGATACGCTTCGAATTAAGATATTACGAACTGTACATTCTTCAAGGACAACAACCTGAAATGTTGATTCTTTAAACTCGGTAGCATTATGTATTCCCTAATATAGTGTGAAATATACAACGTGTTTTTTTGATATCCCATAACTCTAGGGGGTCATTGTACTCATCATTATGAACAACTTTTACAATGGGACCAAACCTGAAAGCGCGAAAAAAAAATCAGCTGTTCCCTACATTTATGTTCGTATAACTCGTCAAAATGTAGGGAACACCAGATTTTTGTTCCGCGTTTGGTCCCATAGGAAAAATTGTTCATAATGATGAGTACAATGAACCCCTAGAGTTATGGGATATCAAGAAAAACACGTTGTATACTTTATTTCTTTGTTTCGTTTATGGTCAATCAATTTCTTCTCTATAAAAATACACAGTATTTTTAACCGACGAAAAAAACGGAGGAGGTTCTCAAGTCGACGCGTATACGTATATATATTTTTTATGTATGACCACGCATAACTTTTTACAGAGTAGTCCGATTTTGATAATTATTTTTTTATTGGAAAGGGTATACCCCAAAGTTGGTCCCATTTAAATTTGGAAAAAATCCAACCCTGAGGGTTTAGAAAATAGGGGTGATTTATTGTTCACTCACAGATTTGAATGCTGAGTTGTGTATTATTACTCTACTCAGTGCCACCACATATGCCTGCCCTTTGGCAAAGAATTAGTAGATTGTAGCCACAAAAAATTATAAAATAAAAACATTTTAACAAAAAAATTAAACCGCCGAAAAAACCGAAGAGCAAAAAATAATAAACCTTTTTTATTTAACTTTAATAACTAAGTTCTTAAACTAATGTAAGTATACCGTAGTAATTTTGAGTCGGCGCCAAACTATCAATAAACAAAGATCACTAAATTGCCTTAAATTTAAACGGCGCCGGTTCAAAATTATTTAGGTATACTTTAGTTTGAAAACTTAGTTATTAAAAAAGGTTTATTATTTTTTGCAATTCAGTTTTTTCGGCGGTTTAATTTTTTTGTTAAAAAGTTTTTAATTTTTTTTATATACAGCGCGATCTTATCGTACAACTCCACATATTATTATCACTTACCGTCATGACTTTATAAATAGCGTTAAAAATGCTGTCTTGTCTTAAAATAGATCCCATGACTGAACACTGACCCCCAAAATACAGGACTAGGCTTAGTTTGGGAGTTAGGACCAATTCTTTGTTACGCCAAAGAATCAGCATTGCCATACAACGAACGTGGCAATGCTGCCAGCCTTTTGAGCACGTTTCCTATTGACAGCGATGTGGACAAATTTTTGATGCCCTTTGATTACTTCCCTCCGTTTTATATACTTGATTATTATTTTAAGACTGTTAGCTTTTTAAATTATGTTAATATTTTGTTAATCCTTTGTAATACATTTATATTGTGAGATTGTAACTTTGAGTGTCTGTCATATTTCGAATGTACCTATTTGTTCTAGTGACAAATAATCGTTTTTTTATCAATAACATGACGCCTGTATTTCTCGAATAGTTAGGCAGAGATGCACCTATAGCACACCCACATTTCGCCAGTTATGTCTAAGACCCATGTTATAGGGGGCGAGCCTATTGCCAACAACCAGGCAGTAATCCAAACTCTGGGGGCCTAAAAAGGCCACTTTAAGCAATACCTCTAAAAGCTATTCATTTCCTGAATTCCCAGCAGATCATTAACAATCCCTCTAATTTTCGTAAAATTTCATTTCATATTTGGTGTAACATTGCCGCATGAAAAAAATAAAAACCTTAAGTAATTTTATCGGTAAATTTTTCATTACAGTTTTTATTAAATAATCAAATTGGTTTTTTATTTTTTATATTTACAGTTTAAATCTTATTTAATTGTGATATGAATTGCACACAGATCATATTATGAATTGTCAGTTTATGACCATTTTACGATTTTTAATATGATTCATATTGTTATCCTATTATGATCCTGCCGAAGTGGCCTTTTCAGCCCCCCTGGGCTGCTAATGAGAAATTCCTAATGGAAAACCTAAAAACACTTGGCCCGAACCCAGGACCTTGCTTGGATCGCGCTTGCGAGGCAGTCTTGAGGCAGACCTGGGTTTCGTCTGATTATTGGCACATTATAAGGGCCAACAAAAATGTTTGCTAATCAAAATAATATAACCGGGATGTTATGGAGCTCCGTAACCGTAACCGAAACTGTCGGATATCCGAAATAAAAATATATCCGTAACCGTAACCTTATCCGTTTCACAGGTTTCGGATAGTTTCGTATAAGGGCGGAGTCTAAAACACGACATGTTTCGACAGGTTTTTGTAACATCTCTAAATAATGATTTACCTATATGACTGATTATAATACCAAATGATAATCTAGACTATATAAAACCTATAAATAAAACCAAATTATTACATACTATTTGTGTTTATATTTTACTTCAATCTAATATCCGTAACCGAAACTAACGGATAATCCGAAATAATTACATATCCGTAACCGTATCCGAAACCGATATAATTTCATTCCCATATCCATATCCGTATCCAGATCCGAAATATCATATCCACAACATCTCTATAAATATAAGTATCTAAGTAGTTATAGAAACATATACCTATTTGTTTTAAGTACAGCTACAAACTAATTAAATACAGGATAAATAAAAATATCGTTACTAGTGCCTTGCTGAAACACAGGCAGACAAGTATCGATTTCAGTGAACGAGGTTATAGCCGAAACATTACAGCGTAATAATTTTAATAACCTTGTTAGGCATGTAATTACTAATTAAGTTCAATCTACCGACGAAAAATCAGATCAGAAATCAAAAATAATTAGCGTGGTCATTAAAACAACGTTCTCACGTCAGTTAGTTGTTTGATTAGCTGTCTAAACATACAGACATGCATATCCATACTAATCCTACTAATATTATAAACGCGCAATTTTATGAGGATGAATGGATGAATGTTTGTTACTCTTTCACGCAAAAACTACAGAACGGATTTGAATGAAAGAAGGAAAAAAGAAAATACGTTTATTTGCGGTAAACATGACGCAAAAAAGAACATAAAACACAAAAAAAACAATAAGAAATGGTTGGGGGAAACTTGCGTCACATCCACGAAAAATGGCTATCGCTCAGCATTATGCTGCGACCCTATGCAAGACAGAGCCCCAGCGCTGGTTTTCAGCGACAGCCGACAGAGTGGAATTTGGCACACAGATAGTTTAGTATAACCAGGATTAATACTTTTTATCCCGATATTCCCATAGGATTGAGACTTATGCGGATGAAACCGCAGGGCGCAGCTAGTAATATTATAAATTCGAAAGTAACTCTGTCTGTATGTCACCTTTTCACGCCTAAACCACAGGATGGATTTCGATAAAATTTGCCAAGCAGATAGATGGCATCAGGCTTTTTGTACAGGTAACACGTTCCCGTTAAGAATGAACAATAATTCACTTACTGAGAAACTAAATTTCCATAAAATGTTTACGAGCGTACAATAACGTCGTTAAAAGTAAATTTACAATAATGAATAGGAAAGTAGTGCTAAAAATAGTAAATATCAATTAATCACCAACCGAACACGAATCTAAAGTATAATGAGATGTTTTACTAGATGTGGCATTCATGGCAGCGTACTGATAAATTAAGATCTTTTATTTTGATTTTGTTTATATCCTTGTCTGTGTCGAAAACTGGACGATGATTAAAGATAAATTTATCTTTCCCATCTTCATTTTCACTAGCCTATCGACCTAATAGAAGCCTACACTAGGTACCTACACATATAATTTACTAAATCTAGAAAGAAAAAGTACTTACTACTGGTAGTATACCTAGTATTGTGTAGTATGGTTAGATTTTTTTTTTGTCGTGTGTTATCAAGAGACTACAACTTCTTTCTCACGGTCCGGCTTGAATGAAATCAAGTTTAAAACAAAATTTTACGCGAGTACAGACTCAATCCTATACGAGTAAGTACAGTCGCTGTTTCCCTCCATGTTTGTCATCTTAGAAAGAAAGAAAGAAAAATATTTTATTCTGCACAAAGAAAACGCACAATTACAAATAAAAAATAATCTTCACAACGACACATCTGCCAAAGCAGGCGTCCTTGGCCTAGATCGATTAGGAGGGCTGGAACCCTAACTGAGAGTATTGGACACAGTCATTGGACACAGACAGTGGACTACATACTTAGGGGGATGCGGGATTGTGTCGCGTGTTGCGTCAGCTTCACATGCTAACTTAGGGGAGGATTTTGTATAAAAGATTTTATTTTAAAACTCAATATGGGAAGATTTCAACGATGGTTTTGGACTTCAATAACTTACTAAAACAAATCACATTAAATTTACAGAAGTGCAAACCACTAGTAGTGAACTTAATTATCTTGATCCTACACATAGAATTAAAAAATGTGGAGACAACAATCCTACTTCCTATATATCCAACTAATACAATAAACGTGAAAGTTTGTATGGATGGATGGAAGGATGTTTGTTACTCTTTCACGCAAAAACTACTGCACGGATTTGGATGAAATTTAGCACACAGATAGTTTATAACTAGGATTAATACATAGCACTTTTTATCCCGATATTCCTACGGGATCGAGACTTAGGCGCGTGAATAAATGAAAACACAGGCGATACTGATGCATAGGATTATTTCGGAACTATCAAATTAATCCTAACACCGAAATAACAAAAGTGATTTTTACTAGTAGTGATGAGCCGACAATGGGTTTTGCCAATCTTTGATTAGGTATAGGTAGTGACTAAAATATTGGGAAGATTTGATTGATTATATGCAGACTGGGAACGACTTTAGATATACACAGTTTAATATAGTTACTGTCGTATTTCCACCTTGTATTTTAGCTATCAATGTGAGGCAGAATTTCAGCAAACTCAATGCAAATTCGATGCATTGCAAATGTCCTTAGGTTGGCCAAAGAAAATCGCTGACAATAACTGATTTTCCACTAAGCATTCAGAAGATGAATTAAAAATCAGATCGAAAATACTAGATCAAAAAAATATATAGCACTTGAAGAGATTTGACACAGCGGAAACAGTGGATTCAATTCATAAGTGCACTGATGAGGCTTCCTGCCTAATTCAGTTACGTTGTTAGTTCCCGCATATTAACTAATCTGTTTCATAGCATTTAACTACTAGCTATGCATACAACTTCTTTATAAAACTTTTTTGTAATTTTCCAGGTGGAAAGTAACTTTAAAATTACTTTTTACAGCCACCATGTTTAAACCTCTCCATAGATATTTTATAATCAAATTACGATATGGAGTTTATTTCTGTAAATACAATTTGTCAATACAGGATACATTTTTAGCCAGTGTGCAGACCATGTAACCGTGAATTCAGCATTATGATTCTAAACTCCCTAGCGTAGAAATTTTTAGTCGGTTATAAAAAAAAAATGTTGTTCCATACATTTTGACCGCATAGGTAATTGCACTTTTCTATGAAACACTTGTTTTTTTTATTATTGGCGAAAAATTTCTACGCTGCCCGTCTAGAATCGAATTCTGAATTATTGCTACAGTTTGCGCACTGGTTAAATTTTTTTCCTGCATACAATTATTGCGCAACTAAGCACTAGATACAAAATTAAATGACTAACCAAACAAGTAAACACAAAAATAAAAGGACACTTAGGCGTCGAAGTACTTACGATTTAATACGTATAGTCCTTAATTCTTCTTTAATTTATTTTATAGTATGTAATTCTTGAATTTAGAGCTTCTCTCAAGTTCTTTTGTTTTTAATGAGTTAGAAAAAAATACGATATGGCTAGAGAGGAAACGAACACTGAAATGACGGCTAGAGATATAAACGGCTAGATGATCCACTGAGATGACGGCCACAGTTATGATATAAAAGAAAAAAACGTTACGTACTTCGCCAATCCCAAAAATAAATTGGGATGACAGCAGGGGGATGATAAATTGAGTAACCAAACTATAATCGATATCACCAACTGGCCTCCAATTAAGTATTCCCGTGGTTTCATGAGGTAACAACACATATTTCATTATGTTCTTCTCCCAATCACCTAACCTACTCAATCATGATCTGGCAGTTTGAGTCATCTATGCGGCCTACCCAATGTCCTTTCTTTGGTATTGTTCGTCGAATCGTTGAGTTCCTTAAGTTTTGAGTTGAGCTGCACGATTACTGACTAATGCGTGCGCTGACTGGACAGGTCCACTAAATCAGCATGGTTCTTTTCTCAAAACACCATTTCAGACATAAATCTACGTGGTCTTCACATGATCTGACCAAGATTATGTCTGGACCCTAAAAAAGACTATGACCTCTGAGTTTGTTTCAGCCTTTCTTCTCAGAGTAGTCAGATAGGAAACGCCGACCTCATCTGGTTTTTAAAATATGATTGACGTGTAAAAGTGTTCGTATGTACAAACCTTACAGAAATTAAATCATTTATAATTTATCTATCAAATAAATTGCTGTTTGTCCTTGAATCCTTGTCACAGTAGGTCTCTGCGGCGCTAAACTGAGCACATATACCTTATACTAGGTACCTACATAGACATAGGGGCTTTGACGTCATAAGCCGGTACGATTGCCAAACGGCCCTTATATACTCACAATGCAACGATTATCGGAAAACGTGGAGCTGAAAGTATAGGAATGCGCTTTCGCGAATATGAAATTGTCCACAGTGGGGCATAAAATGAAAGGTAATTTGAGCTATAATCACCCTTTTTATTAGATATGAGTAAGCATTTAATTATTTCAAGAGCTTTGTGAGATTATTCTCTTTCGTCGTTGGACAACTAAGAAGATAGAGAAGAATAATAATTTCACACACAGCGGTCGACGCACCAAAGTAGACTAGAATTAAGCATATGCAGTTTATTACGTCATATAAAAGTTCACAATGCTTAAAAATTGGCTTGATACCTATGTACATTACAACGGAACGATCTGTTTCTAAGTCCACTGGTATACAGGGTGACTGGTAACTGGACGTGTTCCTTCTAGAGCGTGATAGAGTGACTCATTAGCAACAATTAAGCACCCCATAAAATTACTTCTGTATTTTCTAAAATACTCGAAAAACTGATATATGAATCCATAACTTCTTTCTTAAATAAATACAATACCCTTCGCAATGAGCAGAAAGGTTTCAGAAAAAATAAAAACATTAACATGGCCATTTACGACTTGCTACATAACATAATGATGAATATCGACAACAAAACACCAGTTTGTGTAATATATACTGACATGACTAAAGCCTTTGACTTCTTTAAACATGACATTCTTTTGCACAAACTTCACAGGTACGGTATTAGAGGAAACGTCTTGAGTTTTATTGAATTTTACCTAAGCAAACGCAAACAACAGACAGAAATCACTAGGATATGTCCCAAAACTAAGATTCAATATAAATATTTATCAGATAGTAGGGAAGTCAAATTCGGAGTACCGCAACGTACTGTTGTCGGACCCCTTAATATTTCTGCTTTATATAAATGACCTGCTTATACAAATTCAACAGCCAATGGTAGGTATTATTTGCTGACGACAGAACGGCTATAGTTAAATGTACAGAAAAAGCGGATTATGAAACAGATATTAATGACACGTTAAAAAATATAATAAATTGGCTTTCTATCAATAATTTAATTATCAATTTGAAAAAAACAAAAGTAATGCATTTTTACCGGCGTTTACGTCCAGACACTTTGACTATCGCATACAATGGAGAAAGAGTAGACAATACAAATGTTGCAAAATTTCTATGTATAATAATTGACAATCATCTGACATGGAAACCACAGGCCGAGGAGATCTGCAAGAACTTAAGCAAATCTGCCTACATTTTATATAATTTGACAAAAAAAGTTAGCACTGACACGATTATTATAGCTTCTCATGGTCTCGTTGCTTCTGTTTTAAGATACGGAGTAGTTTTTTGAGGTAACTGCAGTGAGAGAGAAAGGATTTTCAGAGCCCAAAAATATTGCATTAGATCAATGACTGGAATAAATTCAACAGACAGCTGCGTTCCTATGTTTAAATCCCTTAACTTACTAACCTTTCCATCGCTCTATATTTTGGAAATGGGACTGTTTGTGAAAAGTAATCAAAATTTATTTTGTTCAAATATTGATCATCAACAAGGCCAACATTAATAAGATCTCAATATAAAAATATTTTACATACAGGCAAATTTAAAACAGCACTGCTGAAAAAGAATATTATGCACGTGGGACCGGTGATATACAATAAAATACCTGCTGATATAAAAAATGGCACACTACAAATATGTATTTAAAAGGAAATTAAATAAATTGCTACTTGAAAAATGTTATTATACAATTGATACATTTTTGAATGACAAATCAATATGATTATTTATATACAATGATTTTCCTTGCGATTTTAATTTTCAAATTTCATTGTATTTTTGACTAATTATTAACTTATTATTGACATTGTTTACCACTGAATTAACTTACAAATGAATGATTTATATTTTTATTGACTATTTTAATAATTTGATACTCGTTAAATATTTGATTTTTTAAGATTATTTCATAATTAATTGTAATAAAAAAATTTTTTGCATTCCTCACGGTAGAATGCACTGGATCCTTCTCTTACTTAACACCATACTTTTTGTACCTACATTCATAGCAAATAAATTATTTCATTTAATTTCATTTCAAAGCCTAGGCAAAAAATTATGGAATCCGAGAAAAACCGATTTTCATGTTTTTTTGAAAATATCCCAGAATTCGTCACTAAATATTACTTATCTCAAAATTCTCTAATTGAGTGGCTTTCGTAGCTATTCCATTGGCTACCTAATACTTTAACACACTGATGTAACCAAATTTTCTAAAATATCAAACAGTTATAAGTTAAAGTAAGAAGTTTATTAACTATTTTCAAAAATCATCTACGTACACGAAATTTGACACCATTTATCTCAAAATTTCACTATAACACAAATTACGGGGAAGACATCTTCATTTAATCAGATAAGCAACGAGGTACAAAAGTTTCATAAATGTTTAAAGGTGCCGATGAAACAGTCGATAATGTTGGCAAAGGTCGAATTTGCAAATTGAAATATTTTAAAATTATGTGATAATCGAAATAATTAACGGTATGTTATCCCTTTACCTTTGCAACACCCAGCAATCATTCCTACGTCATGAAGTAAGATCGTCGCAACCAAGTGGCAAGCTGAGATGCCACTTTCGAGTGGTTATTATTGGTTCTAGCACATACCGGTATCCTCACGATGTTTTCCTTCACCGTTTTGAGAGCAGTGGTAAGATATGATTTCCACAAAGTGAAGCGCCTAATTGGGTTCGAACCGACAACCTACCACTAGAAAGTTGTAACAAAAAATGTTTTTTTTTTGCAAGTATTCACATTAGAGCCTCTTATCCTTAAAAGGCCACCCAGACATATACACGGTTCGATTTTATTTCATTCAAACAGTGCGTGTAGATATTCAGTGTTCTATAGTTTGTAATCAGTTTGTTCAGCAGTTCGTTTAACTTGCATTTTTTTTTTAATTATAGATGTATTGACGAGGCGGCCTTGTGCGTTGATAAAGCCGTTGGTTGACCTTCTTTTCCTATCAGTCATATTATATACTTTCGCTTCACATGGTCCTTGATCCCAGGTTCAACAAAAAGTGAAGTAAGGAAATATTGCAAAGTGATTTTTCGTTACGCAACTTGTTTTTCTACTTCCTGCAAAGAATTCTTGTTTTTACTAAAAAGGTGGACTTAATTATGACGAGCTTAAGAGTGGTTGATGAGGAAGTTCTGTCAATTATAATTAATGTAAAATTAACTACCTATACCATATCACTTAAATCTAGACTGGATACTGGGGCGGTGTGTGAGTCTTTCAAGAAGTCATCAACTCAGCCTATCACAGTCCACTGCAGGACATAAGCTTCTATCAAGGAGTAGATTAACTAGGTTCGTACAAGCCTATTAAAAGAGTAACCGTGGAGTTTCTTGCCGTCTCTGCTCCATAGGAAACGACCATTTGGAACCGTGCACCTAGCTTCTGAGGTTTCATAAGGGCCCATGTAGGTGTTGTGAAATTTATTTTTTCTGAAGTTTTTTTCTATTTCTGTGGCTGCCGTAATAGGCACTATTAAAGGGGTTATCTGATGAAGATAGGGAGTAGGATCCTTCGCTACCCACAACATACAGTGATCACCAACTGTAAAGAGCAACTGCAGAATCCATGGTGCACTTGTTAATATAATCAAAATCAAAAATTATTCTAATTAGGCTAAGAATCAGCACTTTTTTTCTTTCTTCTAAAGTTAAATAGGACAGTCCCCTAAAACGCCCGCTCTTCACCTCTTCCTAGTGCTTTAGCTTGGAAGAAGAAGTCGCGCAACCAACTCCCCAGCAGTACAGTGTCTGTTAAGTTTTAAAAAGATAGTGTAGGCTCTACTCTGCTTCCAAATTATCGCAGCCAGTTTGGCTAGCCACTTCAATCGATATATAGCGACTGCACTGTTAGGTCACTGGGTCGGCAGTAGGACCATTGTAAGTTATTAAAACTTCTGATCGATGCAGTTCAATAAACATAAGTTAATAACAGTAGCACGGGTTGATCGAAGATTAACCTGAGGTCGGTCCGTGGATGGGTGACCATCCATTATTTATCGAGAATCCTCCGTGCCTCAGAAAGTACGCTAAGCCCTGGTCCCGGCTATCATTTGTAGATCTTTGGCGGTCGTTACGGGTAGTCAAAATTCCAATAATCTGACAACTAGTCTTAGCAAAGGGGCATCGTACCGGGTGGTGAAGGTCAGACAGGCAGTCGCTCCATGTAAAATACAGGTATTCATCTGCATCCGGGTAGACTGTAAGCTGACCTAAACATCGTTGGGAAAAGGTTAAGTAGATGATGAGTTTTAATATTTTATATGAAAATTAAAGTAAATCTACGTACATAATGCCTAAACAAATTAATTTTGTATTTCTCTGAATTACGATTTCAAGGACCAGTGATGATGGGTAATAAAAACGATCCGTAACCGGGCGTTAAACTATGTATAAAAAGTCACGAGATCTAACAATGTCAATCCCAATTCATTGGCTTTATAGGCGTTAACAAGAGTAAAGTAAAGTAAAAATTCATTTATTTTCCACACTAATCAAAACACAGTACTGACATTATTAGAATAGATGGAGTGGACTGGAGCCTAAACTAGGGCAGCCCTGTATTTCAGGACTCCAGGTCTTCCTCCCGCGGCGAGTGAGTTGGTACAATTTATTAATGAATGACAACTAGAGGTGTAATTAATATATATTGTGTGTGTTTGTGTGAGTGGCGTTGCCAAGGTCTTCGGGATCCTGCCGGGGTAGCGGGATCGTCCGAAAGGGTTACCGCTGCCCTGGTACATAAAGGGCTAAGGAAGGAACACGGGTGGGTTTTAGTCAGTAAGAGTCTGACACTCCCTTCTGCTCCACCCAGAGCGGGAGGAGTCATTTGATGATTTCCCATCCACAAAAAATAAAAAAAATAAAAATGTAAAAAAATGCTTAGAATGACCAAGATTCTCTATGACATGTTCTTAGGTTGTCTTGTCATTAGGTTTGGTTGACTTTTGGCCAACCCCCGACTTACGATTTCTACATAGGTAAGTAAAGTAAACTGACAAACAAATAAATTATATAACATCATGAGGAAACCGGCATGTCCTAGAACCAAAAATTCGAAGACATTTGACATCTACCAACCCGCAATGGGTCCGCGTGGTAGATTACGAAAAAACGAAAAAATAATAATAATTAAGTACGACCCACTCCTTCTCACAGACAGGAGGCCTGTGTCCCAGCAGTGGTGACATTATAGGCTAATTATGCTCATGCAAACAGTAAATGAGTACCTATTCCTTTCCTTATTAGGCATCAAATTCGTACACTCGAAAACATCGATTAGGTTAGTGTAGATTACACTGGCCGTACCTAGGTACTGTAGTTATCTTTTTATTAATGAACTACACACAATAGGGTAGTTGCCTGGGTAAAAAAAAGCGCGTCAAAATTTGGGAGTGGGGGGGGGGTCGTGACGTCACTTGCTTGCAAAAGTGTCGCAAGCATCTTCATTTTTTATATAATTGACAAAAGAAAAAATGCGGGTTCAATGTTTTTTGATAATCTAACTGACGGACTAATTAGATTTTTTTAGGAAAATAGCCTTTTGAGGATAAAATAATGCTATACAATAAAATTGAGGAAAACAAACCAGACGGTTGATTATTATACATTTTGAAGTCCCAAACTTTATCCGTACTAGGACACCATTAATCAAATCGGCATTCAGAATTTGTTGGCACAACACATTTTTTCAGTACCATGGACCTGAAGTAATAAAGTTACGATAAAAAATATCGCTTACCAAAAAAAACTTGTGCAGTATTGAAGACAGACCAGCGGGGAAATGCGTTACACACTGACAATAAGAATGGGTTTCATTTTGACAGTTTAACAACATTCATTGCGTTATTTACGTTTTTGAGCAGACAAATTCGAACATTCAAAGCAATGGATTAGCACCTTCACAATGATTCAAATTGTGTGTTACACATTAGAGTGCTTGTCTAACACGCACCACAAAATTTCAGTTTTTCAATTATGTAGATATCCAAACGACCAACTCTCTGAAACAGAACCAACTTTCACCGAAGATTGTAGGACCAGCATCACAACCATTCGATACGAGTCCGTACCGAATCGAACATCAATCAATGTTATCGTAGTAGAGTCCACTAAACGCTGTCGACAAATCGAAAACCCGAAATTTTTGTCAGTTTAAATCAAATAGAAGACCGCTATTCTTCCGACAGCTGTCTGCTCTCGGGGGCAAGAAAAATCAGGTTATTGAAATGTTATTTTCGATACGACAGCCTGTCGAACGGTTGTGAAAAGCTACGCAGAGAAAAATAGCGGCCATTGACCGACCTACATTTTCTAGCATTTTTTATTTAAAAAACTGAAATAAAGTCCGTTAATCTATCGTGATCTTCAACATATTTCAATGACGAAAATTCATACATAGTTTATTCTTTGGTTTCCTACGGAGAGATATGAGGGAAAGGCATTGGCGATGGCGTAGCGAAGGATTTTGTCTAGGGGGGGCAGCCGTCCAACTGAACTAACCTCAGTCATTTCATTTAATGAGAGATCATAAATGACGCCTCGTAATAAATAATCCCACCAAAACATTTAATGTAAAATAGGTTGCCAAGACTTAAATAACGGTTTCACTGTTTAAAGTTATCAGATGGCCAACTCTCGTAATTTAAAACGTTCAAAATCTAACCGCAGTCTCATCTCGGCGACAAATAAATGTCAAAAACTTGTCAAAAATGTAGGGAAATTAGAAGTATTCGAGTATTAGAGGCTCTTAAAATTACGAGAGGTAAAAACCCTAACTAAAGTAATAAACAGTAAGTAATTCTTCGATACTGTCGATTTTTCTAGGGTGGGCAAAGAAATTTCTAGGGTAGCCATTGCCCACCCTTAGATCGGCCATCGGTAGAGGTGGATCATCGCGGTGGTTTTACCTGGTAAGAGTCCGGCACACCCCTCTGAATCCTCCACGATGTAGGAAGTCCATGAGGATTTCCAAAGCGCAGCAAAAAAAAATGGCTTTACCCACCCTTGCCCCCCCTCCCCCTCCCCTAGCTACGCCAATGGTGAAAGGGCTTACCATGCTAAAATGCGACAACTATAGTCAAACTCCCGACGTCCTTCACTGCGGCCAAGGCAAAAGATAAATAGCTTTGCCAAATGAATTGCACACACAGCAATTGAAATTGATTGATAATGAAATATCCATTCTTATTACATAAGCATTTGAAGCTGTAACAGTTACGATCAATTGTAAGATGACGACATTATCAGCTTGGATTGCTGCAAGGTATATTCAATTTCAACCAGGAAGCGATTTGGTTTGAGTCGAAGAGTTTAATGGTGGTTTTTATTGTATTGTGTTGATAATGGAGTAAAAAGCTTTATTGTAGGAGTTCCATTAGTTTGTAGTTTGGGAACTTATTGACATTGACACATAGCTACATTAAGCATTATAGAATTTAGTCAAATGGGATTCTGTCCCAATCACAAATTGTATTGCTTTATAGTAATCTTCATCTTAGCGCGTCGATAGCAGAGAGAATGTAGAATGTAATGTAGTCTAGATGATATAAAGATTAGATAGCATCTCAAAATATCCAATTTAACCAGGGATCAATGACGGACCCAAAGGGCAATGGAGAGGGCTATGCTAGCAGTTTCCCTACGTGATCGAATCACAAATGAAGAGATCCCCAGGAGAACCAAGGTAACCGACATATTCCGAAGAATTGCCAAACTTGAGTGGCGCATGGCTTGCAGAACGGATGGTCGATGAGGCCGAAAGGCTCTGGTTCTGGGTTCTGGTGGCGGCTGCATACCGGAAGACGTAGCGTGTGAAGGCCGCAGGAATCCTCTGGATGCGGGAAGCACAGACCCGGTCCAAGTCGAAGTGCTTGGGGGAGGACTATGTCCAGCAGTGGGCGTCTTTCGACTGAAATGATGATGGTGATGAATGACGGCTGACTGTCAACGATTTCCAGAATAACCAACGAATTTGCACAAGACAGGCTCGTGTGGAGTCCACAAGTTAAAATATTCAAATTATGTTTCCCTTGTAACAACAATTTCAGGGAGGTTAATGGGTACATTAGTTATAAAGAAATGTAAGAACACTATTTCGTCATCCCATCCCACGCCAGTGTTTTATTACTTTGGTTTCGCTAAACGTTTTTTTTTTTTCTTTTTACTCATCTCCTAAGTGTATCGAGTAGCCTAGAATAGAACCTTCTTCAGGAATTGGGCTTTCCAATGCAAAAATAATTTTCAAATCCGACTGTGGTAGTTCCAGAGATTAGCGCGTTCATACAAACTCTTTAGCTTTTTTTTTTGTCTACTCTATGTCCCACCGCTGGGCAAAGGCATCCCCTTTTTCCTTCCAAACCTCCTTGTCTTGTGCCATCTCTGGCCATGTTGGCCCTACAAACGTTACCAGTTTTATTATTAGCATAGATTAAAAGAACTCTCTAATTTCTTAAAATTTACCTAATCACAAATCATCTATCTATCATCTAGGTACATAACATTGGAAAGAGTAAGTGTAAAAGAAAATCGTTGCAGTAACCGCTTCAGTGGTTTACAGTAAGAAACAGTTAGATGACGCAATGAACAGTTATCTGTTACTTTCAGCGGAAATAACTTGCTTTCAGTTACAAATAGCAAAAAGTTGAAATGATCAGAGAGGCGTTTCCCGTTATTTTAAGAACGCTCACAGTCTGATCAATCGGTCTCAATCTGTCAAAAACACCTCTAACTTCCCTACATTTTTGACAAATTTTTAGACATTGATTGTCGCAGAGATGAGATTGAGATTAGATTTTGAACGTTTGAGTTTGAGTCTTCAAAAAAAGAAGCTTCTGTATTCGACCCGTATGTATGTACGTATGTCCGCTATTTTCTCAAAAAACTACTGATCCGATTTGGATGAGGTTTTCGTAATTTAGAAACAAAATTAGCCCAGAAAGCTCTTTTCGTTTGATTGGCCGAACTTCCGATATCTTACTACTAAAAATAGGAGGAAACCTGCTTAGTCGGTAATAGAACTCTTTGTGTACGATCACGAAGTTTTTTTTTCTTCACCATTTTGAGAGCAGTGGTGATGAAATTATTTACAAATATTAAAGCACGTACTTTCGTAGGTACCTAGTCATTTTTTTGTACAGATTACCAATATAGAAAACTAGCAGTGCCTCGCGGTTTCACCCGTATAAGTATCGGTCCCGTGAGAATATCGGGATAAAAAGTATTCTATGTGTTATTCTGATGTATAAGCTATATTACTGTAAAGTTTCATCAAAATCTGTTCAGTACTTTTTGCGTGAAAGAGTAACAAACATACATCCATCCATCCATCCATCCATCCATCCATCCTCACAAACTTTCGCGTTTATAACATTAGTAGGTTAGATACTTTCTGGCCTAATAGTTTGGCCAAAAGAAGGTGAAGGGCGGGCGTTTTTAGGGGACTGTCTTTTGTAATTTTGACGTTCGAAAAGTACTGATTCTCAGCCTAATTTGAATAAATGACTTGATTTTTATTTTGTTGAAAAATATTGTAGCAAGGAGCATGAGTAGATTGATCGAATAAAAAACTATCAAGTAAGTGGTTACTTATATGTATGTACTAGCTGCGCCTCGCGGTTTCACACGCATAAGTTTCGATCCCGTGGGAATATCGGGATACAAAGTATCCTATGTGTTAATCCTTATGAACTATCTGTGTGCCAAATTTCATCCAAATCCGTTCAGTAGTTTTTGCGTGAAAGAGTAACAAACATCGATCCATCCATCCATCCATACAAACTTTCGCATTTATAATATTAGTAGGATTATCACAAATTCCTTATCTCACATAACATCACGACTATATTCCCCAAAGGGTCAGGCAGAGATCCACCTATAGGTGCTGTTTCCTCTATCTAAAAATAAGTTTATACATAATATTCTCTGCACCGATTGTTCGGGGCCAGCTAGGGGTCAAAGGTAAAAGACATTTTGGGGTTATACTCGGTACCCCTAGGAGGGGGGTTGAGTAGGAGTGTGAGAGGGAGGCAAATCGATGACGCCACGTGTTTGTCTGACGCAAGAACCAATATTTTTAACGCGGGAAAAATGTCTTTTAATTATTTGAAAAAGGAATAATGGAAGCTTCAGTTGAAGTTTAGGTTCGAAATAAGTTCTAATTACGGAAAACTTTTATTTATTAACTGGTTTGAGTAATCGAAACAAAATGGCTGTGCAGAAAATCGCAAGCTTTTCTGAGCTTATTTATTAGGTATTTGTGACGTAGATCATTGTTATCAGAAATCACGTCCGCGCTGATGTAATTTTATCTGCTTTTATTGGATATTTTCAATCTAAGTGAGGTAAATAAGTTCAAGGAGACGATTAGCATTCGAATATTCGTAATTATTAGTTGGCTAAAAGTTTGCAGATTAAGGTCGTCAGTAGACTACTTAAGTAAATGCTGCTAGAAATTATTGGATAATTGAAGATGATTTGAATCCTCCAGTACATATGGCTATTTAAACATGATTGTTCATATTAAACGTATTTTTTTGTAATGAAGTTAAGTATAAGTGAAAGATAAAACTTATCCATCAGTTATCTCATCTTAATCCCAGGAAAAAAGCTTCGCGTCCAAGTTTACGTTGCGTTTTTTGTAGTTATTTGTGCTCAAATTAATTCTCTTGATATTATTTAAATTATACTCTTGAGGAATCTTATAAAATTCGATAAAATTACCGATGCCGAAAGAAATGTCAAAGGTTACACATTTTTTTTCTCAAAAACCGGCTCATTTAGCAAATGAATTAATTCGGGCACCTTATAAAATTAATACTTACATTTTGGTGTATTAAAATATTTAATTTAATTCACAAAAAAATATTTGCAAATAAAGAGTCACTTCACTGTAACGATTTCCCGCGTTTTTCTGTCGGAGCGACTTAGCCCGCCAACTGGGGCCGCGAGACTGCCGTGCGCCAAATATGAAAGAGATAGAAGGTCACATTCGGTAGGTGCAATAGAGAGGACTGGATAGTATTGAACGGGGGATGCAAAGGGGTTGGAGATTTATAAAAGCGGCATAGTTATCCCAGTTTTGATTGGTATTCTATTTTTCAGATTTCATCTCGCACAGATCGAATATATCTAAAAGTTATCTGGAGCTTTCGTCGGTTATCAATTATAATTGGGCATTTCTTCGAAAGATTTTCATTTTATTCTGATTTTTTAGTAAGGTCACTTTTTGTAGCATTTTAATACCGAACTGTAGGTGAGTGTAGGTCATTTTTATCTATGTTTTTATCTTTCGGTTTTAAATTCAGATGTCATCAAGTTTATCGATCAACTCGTCGTCAAAGTTGATGAAATTATTTTCGAAGTTTGATTAAATGGCCTTCTAAAGTGAGCAAGTCTAAAAACCGGATTATTTCGTCTGTATCGTATCGTGACGTGAACTGTCAAATGTCATGATATGTCACCCAGTGACAACAAACAGCTGATAACTGTGTTTTGATTATTACATTTATCATTTATTCAATTAGAACCTTTTAGAATGACTGAACCGCCAAGACTCATCGTGCTTTACGGCAGCCAAACCTACACGGCCCAAGAAATAGCTGAAAGAATATGGCGTACGACGAAGGTTTTGGGATTTCGTGGGCCGGTTCAAGCAATGGATGAGTATCCCATTTCGCGTCTTATAAAAGAGGAATTTGCTATTTTCGTGTGTGCTACGTCCGGCCAGGGAGATGAGCCGGATAATATGAAGAGGTTCTGGAAGTTTCTTCTGCGAAAAAACCTGCCAGCTAACTCGTTGGCGAGGTTAAAATATGGGGTGCTTGGTCTGGGTGATTCATCATATTTGAAGTTCAATTTCGCCGGGAAGAAGCTTCATAAGCGGCTAATGCAGCTGGGTGCAACACCTTTGCAAGATATAGGTAAGAATTTGCGCTTAATTCTAAGAAATGAGTGTTAGATTGTATTTATTCCTTATCTGAAATATTGCGCCTAAGACTTGATTGTTATGAGATAAGGCGCAGTATTTCATCATGAAGGTTGGGTTCAGTTTGTAGATAATGTTGGCCCTTACATTCCCAGGAAATCAGAAAATAATAATACATAAGTATCTAAGTTGACATTCTTAGCAGTAGGAAAAATTAGTCATGCCAAAGCCATCTAGATCAAAAAATCGAATTATAATGTAACTTTCTGTGACAATATGTGCATAAACTATATTGCATTGCATAGTGCACTATTACACTGAATGCAACAGTCCCCAATATTTTTTTTTATTTTTTTTTTAAAGAAAAAAAAAGACTTTAATCTCTGCTCCTTCCAGGACTATGCGACTACCAACATGACTTAGGCCATGATGCAGTCATGGCCCCATGGCTCAAAGAATACCTATCAATATTACAACAATACTATCCTCATATACGTACAGATAATATCAAAACTACATTCATTCCGCGATGGAAGGTGTCTCTAGAGCGATGTGAAGAAGGTATTACTTCTAACGGTTTGACGGAAGATATATATTTTTCTAAAGGAGTGCAGGACAGTTTTGTAGATGCTACCTTCTTAGAAGTTACGAAAAATGATAGGACTACTCATGAAACACATTTTCAGGTGAGTTTTGAAGAGAGTCCAAAGAGGTTTCAGTTCTTTCTGTCTTTTATTTAATTTTTGGATCATGAAACAAAGATTGCCCCAAAGTCTTTGGGGCAATCATTGTTTTATATCTCATATTGTTTAGAGGGCTCTATTTTCTAACTTCTATGATCTTGAAGTCTGCAAAACTAAATAAAAAATACTTTGGGGCAACCTTTGTTTTATCTTATCATATTGTTTTAAAAGCTCTATTTTCTAACTTCTATGACCTTGAAGTCTGCTAAACTAAATAAAAAATACTTTGGGGCAACCTTTGTTTTTATCTAATCATATTGTTATAAAAGCACTATTTTCTAACTTTTAATAACTTTATTTATTTATTATTAAGGCACATCAACAACACAAACACAAACATTTACAAATAACAGAGAATAGAGACATGAACTAGTGTTTAAACTTTTTTTGTTTGTTTTAACTTTAAGTAAAAATTGTATTACTCTGGGGTTGTAACAAGACAACAATCTTTTTTAGGATGTAAGAATGATAACACTGAAGACTGCAGACGAAACTAAAATAAATTATAAACCTGGAGATTTATTTAATATCCGACCTCGCAACTTTAAGGAGGAAGTGGAAGATTTATTTAATATTTTCAAAGATCACAATATTGACATAAAACCTCATTACAACTTAGTTGTAGAGGAATATCATGATGGTAAGTTTTAATTATTAAACTTAATTTTTGGAGTGACTATAGACCTCTATTTTGTCGTGCTTTTGTTTGATCTAGAAAACTTTCTGTAAAACTTCTTATTTCTAAACGTAACTACTGTGAGGAAAAGGCGTTTATTTCGTTAGGCGTTTTGTTTCTCTGGTAGAAATTGCCAGGATATTGACACCATTATAAATCCACAATAATGTTATAGTTATATTATACAAGAATCGCCAGTATACCGCTATTCTTAACCACAATCTGTACTAATTCGATCATTCCATCAACCATTCCATTATGGGCTGATTTTTCAATTCAATTCAATTTAATTCAAATTATTTATTTCAGATAAATTACAAGCTTATATAACTTATCCATATTGGGTTTGGTAATTCAATAATAAATAAATAACATTTATAATAAAATCAATAATAATAATACACACACACAAATTATATCGACACACAAAATCAGGAACGCCTGACATGTTGTTCTGTCCAGTACTCCATGAGTGAACTGTCAGCGTCCATTCTATCCGCAATGAGTTGCAAGAAGCTGTTGGGGAATCAATTGACAGATTTTTTTTATTCGTGGAATAAAATTGACGTCTGATAGTTATTGTATAGAAGAACTGTCAAAAATTTGAAATTATTCCTCTGATAAAATTATCTGGCGTTGGAAAAATCAGCCCTAAAACAACAATATTTTATGTGATTTTGAATGAATCCCGATTTCCTAAGAAAATAACTAAACGCGTACTAGAATGTCAAAATAAACACGTGTGGATGGAGCTGTCAGTCACCAAATAAAATGTCACTTTGCACTTTGACTTTAACACAGAGTTGCCTAGCGTGCGCGATGTTTTCATCATAAAAGTAAAGATATTTACCGTAAATAAGTTAAAATAAAATAAATATTGACAATGCTGCGACGACAGGCGCGTTTGCGCCGCGAATACTTGTACAGGAAGTCTGTGGAAGACAAACAAAAGAATATTCAAGCGAAAAAAGATCAACTGAAGCGATGTTTGGAAGAAAACATTCCTATCCACGGAGATTTGAGGAAGGAGGCACTTACATTACAGAAAAGGATAGACTACGAAGATAAAGGTAAGTTTGTTTGGTCCATTTATTAGTTAATTTGTGATTCAAGTTTGTTTACTAAATGCTATTATAACCTAAGTTTTCCTCACCTTTAACTACCAACCCTGAAAAAAAAATCAGTTGATCCATAGATTTATGTTCGCATAACTCGACATAATGTATGGATCAACTGATTTTTTTTCACGATTTCTGGGTTGGTCCCGTAGTAAAACTTTTTCATAATTATGAGTACCATGACCCCTTTTAAGGATTAAAACAATCAAAATTTAACAGTGTATACTCTACCATATTTTACAAGAAGAAGCGTAATATTGGTGTCTTGCAAAGACCTCTGCAACATTTCAACGATCAAAACCTCGTTTTACTATTGATGGTTTGATCAGAACTTAAATTTTTTTTTACATAATTTAGTAAAAATTGAATTAAAAAATAAAACATTTTAAGTTAACCATACAAATATTCCAGAGCAGTTGTGAATAAACTGACTTTTCTTTTCTGCTTACTAAATTACACCACTAAAAACGCACTAACAAAACACCTATAATTCTAGGTCCTGAAAGAGCAGCACTAATCGGCAGTTTCAGTGGAGGTGCCAACACACAAAGCTCACAGGATGATGAGTACAGATATGCTGGTGTTGAGGACCCTAAGATTATGATCACCACATCTAGAGAACCTAGTGCCAGGCTCAAGATGTTTGTTAAGGAACTTAGGTGGGTACTTACTTCTTTTTTAATTTTTTTTTATTTGGTGACCCTGTTATACTACTGGGCAAAGGCTTCCCCCAAATTCTTTCTAATATCCTATTCCTGAGCCACCTCTAACCAGCATACTTATATGTATATTTTTTTGAACTTATTTAAACTTCCAAATATGTGCAATATTCACACTTACCTTATACACTATATTACCTGGGGATTGTTTTTTAATCTTGCTTTTCAATCATACCACTAGCTCAATGAAGTATGTAAATTATAGTTTGCTAGGACTAGCAAGATTTCTGAACAGGCAGATTACTAGTTTCATTTACCTGATTATAGCTATTTACCTATTTTGTATGCTGGAAATCGGATCCACGCACAGCACACAGCTTACAGTATCACTGTGTGTTTTACTCACGAAATAGGCAAAATCTTTGACTGATTTTAGAGCTTTAATCTAAAGACAATGAGAGAATTTGATATAAATTGAGTCAATTTGTTTTTTTATTAATATTTCAATTCATTCACACAATTTCTGTAACTATCTTTATCAGACATAGTCTTATGAATTAAAAGGGATCATTAAGGGGTCAGTATAGTAATCAATAATTAAATAAAACCTATATAAATATTTTCCAGGTTAATATTCCCAAACAGTCAGCGCATGAACCGTGGTGGTTACGAGATGTCTCAATTGATACACGCTTGTCGCGCCAATGAGGTCACCGACTTTATTGTGGTGCATGAACATAGAGGTGTGCCTGATAGTCTGGTGAGTCCATGTTGAACTGCCTAGTAAGCTTTCAATCAGACAACTGCAAATAAAACATCTGAAAAAGTTTTTTCTGTAATTATTATTGTGGGAGTCATTTAGAACAGTCATATTAAAAATCTAAACACATGAAAAGCTTTTAATTGGTATTGTAATTGTATAATGGGGTGGTGTCCGCTACTCCTCGTCCAAGCGCGTATTTTACGTGCGGGCTTTCAATTGGAATTAAAACATGGCTCGCTTTATCTGTATTAGAGAGTGGTGATTTTAGCGTCAGTAATCGCGTATTCCGCGACAGTCGGTTTCGATTAGGAGGCAGGGTCAGTCCTGGTAATCCAGACTTTGCTTAGCATATAAGACCACACAAAATCAATGCTTATGTCTTCCCCAGGTAATCTGCCACCTACCATACGGCCCCACAGCATCATTCACACTATCAGGCGTGGTGATGCGCCACGATATCCCGGACATCGGGCCCATGAGCGAACAGTTCCCGCACCTAGTGTTCCATAACTTTAAGACTGAACTCGGTAAGTCAACATTATTTTATGAGACTGTAGAATCTACTGTTGAAGTGTTGAACATTGGCCTGTGTTATCATCACACCCAACCAACCAACGAAGATTACTCGAATGACGGCAGTTGATTTTATGACGATGAATCGGCAAACTTTGATTGGATTTGGTAACACCATTATTAAATCACATCTTTTGTGATTGGTTTTTATCTACCAAGAGATTGTGTCGGAAGTCAGTCCCAAAAACAAAATAAAAAGATACCAACATAAGAAATTGCCAATGTATTTTGAGAGGCAACCTATCAGTTGATCTTATTGCACACATGCAGACTCTTTTTCTATAATAATTTTTCTTTTTTTCTTTCAGGTCTAAGAACGATGAGTATACTAAAGTACCTGTTCCCGGTGCCGAAACCTGACTCCAAGAGAGTGATCACCTTCGCTAACAATGATGACTATGTCTGCTTCAGACAACATACTTATAGGAAGGTATGATAATCATAGATTTTTAATGTTTTTACTACATTTCTTCATTAATAATAAACATTTAATTCAGACAGAAGAATTGAGCTAGCCATTGGTACTTTTCGGGAACCATGAAACATTTTGTGAGTGCTTTAACAACCTTTGTGAGAAACTGCTATTTGATTGTAATTATTGGAAATTCACCAGGAACGGCAGTAACCATACCGTAACACTGGAACACAGAAAATTCAAATTGCTGAACATTTAAAAAGGTTGCCAACGTTTGCAATTTACAGTGACCTCCAAAAGTTTGTTGACATTTTACGACTTCAGCTCTGACACACTGACCACATTATGAATTAAAATTCTAGTGATACAAAAGTTCGAACTGCTATAATGTTATTATTGACTCACTCAACTACCTTTGACGTATCATAAAAAATAATCAAGTAATCCCTTAGGAGTACCTAATATTTTTTTAATTTTAATTTATAATGTGACATGACAGCTGCAGTGGACAAATTTCAAGTAACTTTTGAACTGGATACCCCTGTACGTTGACTGACGACAGAAAAATATCAGAATAACCTAAGTAATGGGTTAATAGAACTTTGTCTACAGAATTGGACTGGTCCAAATCAGTTCCCAATTCGTCATACTTAGAAAAGTGTGTTATCTATGAACTTAAAGAACGCAGAAATTCACTCATAAGGACTACAATAGATAAATTTTGTTGATTTAATTTACAATGGAGTAAATTTAGATTGGAGTAACTGACATTTTTTTGCATATTTTTCAGGCCGGCAAAGAAATAGAACTGTCAGAGATCGGCCCCCGCTTCCAAATGAAGCTATACGAGATAAAGCTGGGAACACTGGACTCTCTGGACGCCGCTGACACGGAGTGGGCACTACGGCCGTACATGAACACGGCCGCTAAACGACGGTTCTTGAGCAATGACGATGGGTGGCAGGAGGAGGAGTGATAATAAATAAATGATAATTTTTGTAAAAAAAAAAGTTGTGTTATTTTTAGTATTTTTAGGGTACCTTCGTTAATTACCTTTTATAAAGATTTGGGGATGCATTTAAGCCATTATTTGTCCAGTGTGAGAAAGAAATTGAGCTATGCAAAGAGAATACCAACCTTTTTTTTTTCTCTCCGGCAATAAATAAAAATTATATTGCCACATTCCAAAATGGCCCTAATTCTTAGGGTTACCATCTGTTCGGATGAACACAATTTTAAAATGTTACCCCATTTTTCTCTAGTTTATCTCAGATTGATGAATGAATGGAGTGCTAACTTTTCACAAACAAAACTATCACTTACCTAACTTGTCATTTTTCTTCTATGCCTTTTTTTCTATTCATTAGAATTACTTCCCAACCATAAGCCCAGGTTCGCACGGACGTAAAAAATTGACGGCGGAATTATATCGTGCACTGGGTTTTCAACTCTGTGTTGAGCCGAGCATTGACAATCCAACAGAGCGCATCTCAGCGCGTCATAAAAACAGCTAGATTTTCAACTCTCGGTGCTAAAAAAAATCACCGCGGGAATACGCGCCCGTACGTACCTGGGCTACTTAATGATTACAACTTCGCCGTTGTAATTGTTTTATTGTTTTACATTATTTATAGATAAGAGCGTAAAGCAATCATAACTGCAGGGTAATTGCGTGACCCACCATCAGTAGCAATCGGTTTAATTTTGACAGTTCAACAACATTCATTGCGTTATTTATTTTGGTGAGCAGACAAATTTTTTGAACATATGAAGCAATGGATTAGCAATTTCCTTCAAAATTATTCAGATTGTGATTGATAGTGTGTTACGAAATAAGGGTGCTGAAGTAGTGTTTAGCTATAAGAGTTGTGTAGATGCTTAGAGTACCTACATAATGTGTCATACATTACAGACATGCCCGTACCCGAGTTCCTGAAACAACCGCACACATTATACGAAATAGCGGAACAATACTGGGACCTCCACTGCTACCCGACGCAATACGTCTTCTCTCTTCTCGCACAAGTGTCCGACGATAAGTTAGAAAAAGAGAAGTGTATTGAGCTCAGCTCCCCCGAAGGGCAGGAGGACTGGCTTAATTATTGTAGGAGGCCGAAGCGGACGGTGCTTGAGGTAAGTGTTGAGATGTTTTTTTTAATGACAGTTTCAACTACAAAAAGGTAGGCTGAGCTCATGGCTGCTGCCTTATATACCATCGATTAACAATTAAAGCAAAATAGACAGAACAGTCCTAATTGACGACATTTTATGAGCTTTTATTTTGTTTCACTAGGTAGGCAACCAGCTTTGTATTATACAACCACATTCTGCTCCAATAGGCTCTGAAAGTCAATTTATTTATTGAATAATTCAATCAAGCACACATTAATATAGAGGAGCATTTTAACTCCTGAAATTTGCTGTTTAACATGGATTGATGGTCATAGAATAGCCAGAATGATTCGCTGAAACTTTTCATGCCATTACTAGATAAAGGGGTACTTATAGGTAAATGGGACCCTTGTACCCAGCCTCATACAAACAAAATATACCATTTTTTCCAGGTACTCCACGACTTCCACAAATCAGCTTCAAAGTTAACCCTAGACGTATTATTCGAGTTATTCTCCACAATCAAACCTCGCTCCTTCTCCATAGCCAGCAGTGCCTTACCCTCAGAGGGACGGAACATCGACCTACTAGTGGCTGTGGTACATTACCATACAAAGTTGAAGAAACCTAGACTTGGGTTGGCGTCGAATTGGTTAATGAGTTTGGAGGTCGGGGACCGAGTGTATGGCTGGATTAAAGCTGGGACGCTTGTATTTCCGAAGGATGCTGTAAGTATTTTTATTTTAGAGAAAAATGGTGCATGGTTTGTCACTTTTCTATAAATAAACTTTGTGGCAAGAATTTATACGCATGGATCCTTATGGAACTCAAACTCAAAACATTTATTTCATTTAAACCATTTACAGGCACTTTTTTGTCCAAAACCTTTTATTAAAACAAAAAGTACCTTTTAATATTGTCCCAGAGCATGACCTAGTTTATATTATTTGCCGAGCCATCTATACAATAGTAACTCACCGTATGCTTAATGGAACACTGACCCATTAGTAGATAGATAGGTCAGATGTGATTTCCGTTTTTTTTAAACTCAGATCTCATCAATAGTTAATCATAGACGTTCAAAATACAAGCATTCATGATTAATATAAATCAGTTTTATTTTTATGCATCAACAAGTAGGATAAGTCCTCATAGCAAGATCTTCTTTTGCGATTTCCCAAAAAATCGTCTTTTTTGAGTTAAGTCTGGATCCATTAAGCAAGCGAAACGTCCCAACTGTAAATCCCGAACTTATTTAATTGATACCAAAGCAATGATTTTCTTAACATTTTTGGACGCGAAAACATTACAAGCACTCTATTTTTTTATTATTTCTGAATGGGCAACAAGGAGACATATTTTAAAAAAAATGTCTATCGGTGAATTTCATTCAGATTTCAACGCAAACTAAAGACTATTACTCTAGACCTCGATCTCGAATGATGGAAAGCGATGGATGGTGTCCACGATGGAATGAAACTTAACGTGTTACTCTTTTTCAGACTACACCCCACATTCTAATCGGACCAGGCACCGGCTTAGCGCCCTTCCGAAGCCTCCTACAAGAGAGAGAAGAACAAGGCACTGCTAGCAAAGATGTCCTCCACTTAGTATTCGGATGTCGGTATAAGGAGAGAGATTTCCATTGTAGGGAAGAACTTGAGAAAATGGTGGCGGAGGATAAGCTTAGTTTGTACTGCGCTTTCTCTAGGGATCAGGAGGATAAAATGTAAGTGTTACAAATTCTGAACTGACGGGGTCCGCTAGGGCCGATGCCGTCGGGGCTGCGGGTTGTTCGAAAGAGATACCGTGGCCCCTGGCACAGGCAACTGAAGGAACACGGGTGGGTTTTAGTCAGTAAAAGTCTGACACGCCCTTCCGCTCAGCCCAGACCGGGATCAAATGACGTCTCATTTGATGATTTCCCACCCAATAAAAAAAAGTGTTACAAATTCTGACGTATAATTTTTTTAGCCTTTCTCTGCAACTCCATTGTCTACAATACGTTAAATTAATGTTGTAATCTTACTATATAAACATAGTATAGAGTATACTTTTGAATTACCATATTTTAAACTCGAAAGTCGAATGGCGGCGTTAAATATGTATATCCTTCTCTCGACAGTTTTTCATATCAAAATCGGTAAGTAATGGTTTAGCCGTAAAAACGTTTCAAACAGAAAAAAAGACAGACTCTCGAACACGTTAATAATATCTGGAATTCTGTAACTAAGTCATTATCTTCCTTCCTTTGTCCCATGTAAATGTTTCATGCTGGATTATAGGTATTCGAACGCAATGTGAATTGTTACTGAATAAAAATTGAATTGAGTTGTAACTTGGGGTCGGCGCAACACGTTTTCTGTAGCTAAATATGATATTGCTAATTTCTAGAGAAACCCACGTTTTACCAACACCATTTGCAATATTGATTAAATATTTGTTTTTTTTCCCCAACAGCTACGTCCAACACAAAATAGCAGAACACAGAGAGCTTCTATGGAAATTAATAACCAATCAAGCATACGTGTGCATATCAGGCAATGCTAAAAACATGCCCGACAATGTACGAGATGCCTTCATAGAAGATGTTATTAGTAAAGTTGATGGATACAGCATCGATGAAGCGAAGAGTTTGCTTAAACAAATGGAAGATGCTGGACGGTTTCAAGTGGAGGCTTGGTGATGTAATTAACATTTTTTTATACAGGAAAAAAATAACCAGTGCGCAAACTTCAGTAACAATGAATTCATCATTACGATTTTAGACCCTCTAGAGTAGAAATGTTTCATCGTTTATCAAAAACATGTCAACTGTTTCATAGAAAAGTGCATGAGCGTGACTTGTCCCACTGCAGGGCAAAGGCCTGGGATTCCCTCTTTCCACTTTTCCAATCTTTTAAGAAGGAGTCCAGCTCATCCCGCCATCTCTTTCTGGGCCTGCCTCTGGTCAAAACGTATGGAACAACTAATTTTTTTTTTTATAACCGACGAAAAATGTCTAGGCTTGTCTAGAATCATATGCTGAATCGTGGTTACAGTTTGCGCACTGGTTAAATTTTTTCCTGTATGTAGAATTGACTATACAGGCGCACAAACATGTTTAGATGGGTTTGACCAAACGAACAAGGAAAAAAAACATAATTTTCTTAGTACATTTTTGTATGGATAGACCAACGAAAGAATGTTGTCAGGAATCGCCCATTTTATTGTTAAAATTTTATTTATTTTAAGTGCCATGTACAGACGCCAGCATATCAAGCTACTAAAATCTGACAAATTTCTTTAATAGATTTTCAACTTTATCGCTAAAGCATTAAGGTTAAAGTTTGTTTGGGAAAATTTGACAGTTTCGGGTAGCTTGACCTGCTGGCGTCTGTACTTGCATACTTGTCCGTGTTTACAAAAAATTATTTGTTAGAGTGGGGATAGAAAATTCATTCGCTCGTCTAGTTTAAACAGACCCTTTTCCGAAAAAAAATAAAAGATCTCCTCGTTCACCTGAAGAGGAATTAACATTTTGAGTCCACCATCACATTTAAGCGTCACAAACATTATAATAAGATTGCAACAGACTTTCGACGTAACCGAAACAGCATTAGAGTAAAAAATGGAGTGACACTGTATAACAACGAATTGCGGCTGTCGCTTTTGTTTGTATATTTTGATTGTAAAGTAAATTATGCGTGTACTGACCACGCCTTTGGAATCGAATTGCGATTCTTGCTGTTTGTATATTTTGATTGTAAAATTACGCGATGACGCGACACGATAAAATGACGCGATGATGATGACCATGAATTTTAACTCGAATAATAAATGCTAGCTTTGTTATATTTGTATTTTTTATGAACAGCACCCTAATTGCGTAACACACGATCAATCGGAATCGTAATCATTTTGAAGCAAATTGCTAATCCATTGCTTCATAAGTTCGAAAAATTTGTCTGCTCAGCACGTAAATAACGCAATGAATGTTGTTGAACTGTCAAAATGAAACCGATTCCGATTGATTGTGTGTTACGCAATTAGGGTGCAGGTAACTGTGATAAAGTACCTTTTCAATAATATTCAATAAAACAAACAATAATGTATTTTAGTGTGTCATTTTATTCAATTCTTATCTTAAGACAAAATCGAATTTATTTACATTAGAAGTTTATCTCAAGACACGCTTCATATGGAAAATACGCAACTTACAAAAATAGTAATTCTTAACTAACAGAAGGTAAATCTTTTACAAACTAGGAACGTTACATCTTACACTCAAAATTATTTCATTCAACAACATAATCACACTATAATGTTCCCACTGCTGGGACACAGGCCTCCTCTCTGTGAGAGGGAATAGGCCGTAATCCACCACGTGAGCCCAGTGCGGGTTGGCAGATGTCACATGTCTTCGAATTGATCGAAAAAGTCCTCCATTAGGAGTATTCTTTTATATTCGCCATATTGTTCCAGATACAATGCTCTTTCATTAATTCTGTCATCTAAAGGATGATTTCCACCAAACGGCGCGCATCGCATCGGAAAGGATACGAACGGATGCGGCGACAGCTGATCGCATCCGGCAGAATGTCGACGCTTATGATCGACTCCGTACCGTCGCTTGCGAACGTATCCTTTTCTGCGCCTAGTCAAATAGTTTCATTCCTACCGTGTTGACGTGTTCTAATGCCGAAAGGAGTTGATCGAATACGACGACGGGCGAACGGAACCGATCGCGCGTCGCAGCATACTTTCGGCTACGATCACGTGTCGCGGAAGATGCCCGCGGTCAAGCCGTTGTGCGCGGTTTGGTAATATAGACTTTAAATACTGTGTACACGATTTAATATCGTTTAAAGATCCGATCCGCTGCGATGCGAGCCGTTTGGTGGAAATCATCCTTTACAGTACTTAAGACCCAGGCACAAAAGCCAAGAGTTTTGCTGGAATTAGGTGGCTCCCTAATAGCTCTAGCTGGAGTTAGGCAGTCCCCAAAGCTTGAGGTTACCAGCGTCTCGCTTCCTCTCCGGCGGCTCCTTGTCCTCGCATGCAAAGGCGACCAGGTAGCGCGACGGGTGCCATGCTACTGTGAACGTTGACGCTTGTACGGGGATCTCGGCAACTTTCTCACCTGGAAAAAGTTTATTATTTCAATAGATTTTGGTTGAAGATGTGTGTGAGAGTGATTACCGAGATAACGACTAATAGAGAAGTATCGATGAAAAAGATATGTTTCGTCGACCCCCAAATAAATTGGGATAAGGGCAGGACATTCTTATTATGATAGATTTTGTGTCAAGATATAGCAGTGACATCTAGATAAGAAATATGATACAGAATTATTTTACTTCGATGGTCCTAGCTTATTATCTGTGACTTCAAGTGACAGCTATGTGACCAGAACCCAGTAATGCATAAATATGTAAGCTGTCACGCCCTTTATGTCTGGAGGCTTTTATTTAGGTAGCAAGTTTACATTTTAATTTTTATTAATTATTTTTTAGCTTGAGTACGTATAGTTTTTATTATATTTGTTGGTATATTGGCGTGGCTAGCTGACATAGCAAATAATTTAATTTTATGTTCTGTGCCTTGTAATGTTAATTACTTAACACCTAGTATTGTATACAATCAAGTATCAAGTGTTTTCTAACTGAACAGACAGCTGTGCTGCTGGGGAGTTTGTTGCGCCACTTCTTCCCAGCAAAGCACTAGGAAGTGGTGAAGGGCGGGCGTTTTTAGGGGACTGTCTTTTGTAATTTTGACGTTCGAAAAGTGCTGATTCGCAGCCTAATTTGAATAAATGACTTTTGATTTTGATACTAAAGGTAGATTTAAGTAGAAATGGTATTGAATGAAATAACTGATATAAAGTTTGTGGAACTTAAAAAAATGAATGAATCCAACTGAGTTGTTGTAGGTTAAATGCGAAGAGTCGATCTTTATAAAAAAAGCTTAAAAACGTTTATATCTATCTAGCAGTGGCCTACCATAGACAGAATTGATGGATTAAAATGGAAAAAAAGCGCAGCGAAAAAACATCACTCCCGGGCTTACCACCAGCTCTTATAGCAGGGCAAAAAAGCAGTGCAGTTCAACTTCCAGCCTAAATACTAATGCCACTTTTTCATATCTAAATTGTTAGTGGACTTACCAGTCTCAGTATCCCCTATGTCAATGATGTGATCTTCACTGGCAGACGCAAGCAGGCGGCCGTCGAAACTGAACGACAGTGTGCGCACCGGCCATTCTAGTCTGTAACAGAATGTAAAATGGTTAATGATGACAAACTCTTTTTATTTCTTTACTAGCAAACCTACCTTTGCTTAGCAGGATTTTTTTGAGTTGACAAAATATCAAGATTTCTATATTACATGTAAGTTTAACATAAATCTATACTAATAATAAAAAGATGAAGTATTTGTTTTTTCCTTTGTATGCGCTAATATCGGATTTAAAAAAAAACTTTTTGCATTTGATAGCCCAATTTTTGAGGAAGGCTACAGGATGTGCTTGGCTTTAACATCACGCTAGGACCCTTGGAAGTCAAGCAAAAAGAACGCTAACGAAGTAATGGCGCGGGCAGGCGATGCACAGCGACGGAGTGGGTCGAGCAACAAGAAATTTCACGCGCACTGAAGCTAGTGTATTATGCACGTAAATCATCCCGAATAAGTTCTCTAAATGACGGTGAAAAGCGTTTCAAAATCCGATCTATACTATAAGCGGATCCAAGATAGTTACCATAGTTGGCAAGCCGATTGTGTTGGCTAATTTATCATTGAAATTTATCGCTCTTACCTCGAGAACACTCTAAGACAGGCAAGCTCGTTGACATCCCACAGTGACACGAGCGCGTCAGCAGAGCCCGTGGCAAAGTACCGCCCCGTCGGGTCGTGCTCTATGCAGATACATGTGCCCGGGTGCGCCTTTAGTACTGTTTGGAGCTCTAGCGATGGGTACCTGAGAAAAGAGTTATATGCAGAGAGAGGAATATGCAGGTGCAGTACCCAAATGATAATGCGATACAGTCCTGCATCACTGCCAAAATCACAGTGATCTTTATTGTTGTTACAATAAGGTTGGAATACTGTTGTCACAGGTGTAACTGTAAAAGGACTGTAGGAGGATAGGATAGTGACAAGAGACAATGCTCGACAAAGCCAAACTTTACCTAAACCTCAATGTCAGTATAAGACTGGGGGCATATAATAATTATGTATAAATGGCGCCTGGTAGCTTGTCCGGTGGCGGGTGAAGCAGCCGAGTCCTAGACCAGAGACCTCGTATCGGCAAGCATAGCGTGGGACGCCGACTAAATGGCCGACGATCTTGTGATGGTGGCTGGGACAGACAAGATGTGGAAGACCGAGGACATAGTGTTGGGGCACAGCATGGGAGAGACCTATGTCCAGCTGTGGACTGCAATAGGCTGAGTTGATTGGTTCAGCTTGACATAATCTCAATGTTAATTGTATAAATAATGTTAATTTTCAACACTATTTTCAGTCTCACACATTATAATTTTGCATTATCTCTATAAAACCGTAGGTATTTCGTTTGAGCAATAGTTCAGCTCCAGCATGTTCTAAATTCTATCAAGTATAATAAAATTCAAATTAACTGTTAAAATAAATTAAAAACTTACGACAAAATGTGTACGCATCCAAGTCCATTGGTCAAGTAGAACAAATCTGATGTGTTGTTCCAAGATATCTCATTCACTTCAAAGTTGAACTGTTCTTCTACTACCTGGGACAAAAGAAGGTAGTTTTTAATAGTCCACAAAGTGCATGTGATAAAGCCCAAGATTCTAGAAAGTGTTCTATAATATAGGTTTTGCTAGAAAATCTAGATCTCTGAGTCATTATGGGTAGTCAGAAACTCGAAAGTCTGACAACCAGTCTTACCAAGAGGTATTGTATTGTGTATTGTATGTATTTTTGTGGTGTACAATAAAGTATACATAAATAAATAAATAAATATTGTGTTACCCAGTAACTGGGTTGTGGAGGTCAAATAGGCAGTTGCTCCATGTAAAATATGGGCATTCAGCTGCATTCGGTTAGACTGGAAGCTGACCCCAACATAGTTGGGAAAAGGGTAGGTATAAGATGATACCACAGAAAATAATATTTAAAATGTTTGTACAAATTGCAACTTTAGTGAATTATGTTGTGATTACTCACCTCAAAGACTGTTTGTTATGTGTATATTATTATTCAGCAGTCAATTTTGAAATTGAAAATAAACTAAATTAGTTTAAAGACCTACCACTTTGTAAGTCCTGGTGTCTATAAAAGAGACGAGGTCCTCTTTGTTCCCCACAGCGATGGTGCTGCCGTTAGGTGACCACGCTATGTTGATGTTCTCTCCTTTAGTGGCTATGGTTGCTGCACATTTGTGTGTCCTGAAATTTATTTTTTTATTTTCTCAAGTTAATCTTGGAAATCACTGACAATGGTGAAGGAAAAAATTGTGAGGAAACCTGGACTTTTAGTTAATATAAGCCTGAAATATCCAAACCGTCTTAGGCAAGAGTGGTGATCAAAGCTTGTGCCTTCTCTGTATGAGGAGAGGCCTTTGTCCTACAGTGGGACAATAAATATGCTAGTATTTACTTATCGCACGAAAGATTTACAGACAAATAAAAGTATTTACTTAAAATATAAGTCCTGTGCCAATTACAAATATTCACAAATAAATTATAAAAGTAGTTAAATAAATGGAAAGTTGAAAAAACTTTGATAAAAGTTTCGGACTGTTAAAAAAATGTTGTTCGAACCATAGACTGGAACATAAAAGTGTCATGTTATATAGACCATTTATTATTTACCTTGTATCCCATATTCTAACAGATTTGTCTCCACTAGCCGTACTCAATAAGTCAGGGTGTGAAGCATGCCAGCACAGTTGATCAACAGACCCAGTGTGACCCCTGAATACAAAGTCTTGCACCTAAAAATAAAAGGTATAGGATTATTATAAAAAACTTCTTTGCCCAAGTAACAACATGACAACCAAAACATAACCCTACTTTTATTACAGTCTGTAACCATGAATATACAGTGAAGCTTACCAGTCTATTTCTCTCTAGCGTAAATATAGCTACGCTTTTATCAAACGAGCCTGATGCCAGCCGTTTACCATCACAGGACCAACCAACCGAATGCACTTTGGAAGAATGGGCAATGTATTCACGAACGAGATTGTGTGACACGAAATAATTACGTAGTTCTACTAAATCCTCTATTGGAGACTGCGTAGGTTTAGGTTCCTTCATTCTGTATCAATTTTGTAATAAAAACAAGTTAGGTGAAGTTAAGCGGCAACAATTCGCCACACAACACAACTCATTGACAATCTTGTTTTTTTTTACTTGTCAGATTGAGAAACTGTCACTCACACATTTGCAGAAGCATAGACAAGTGTTGTGAACAAAACAGTTTCAATTCAAACCAAGACTGGCGCTGGGGAGTGGAACTTCGATCAAGAATTATTTAGCGCGACGAAACCTTCCAAGTATGGCTGCAATAGTGCTGTTATGTACTTATGTATAGTATAGAGGTACCAGGCCCTGGCACAGCATCAGGAAATGGAGGTGCTGGTTTCTGAAGATCCGTACGTACCTACCTACCATCGTCCATCAGGGACGGCAGCTTTTTATTCCTCTCTGAATTCATTAGGTATTGATATGTCTACTTATCTAGTAGGAAGCAATCAATATTCTTCTCGACCAACTACGACAAATTATACGAAATAATATTCAAAAATCCACTTTATTATTCTCATTCTAACTATCAATTATACAAATTAACAGCAGTTAACCGATGTAGTTTCGCCGCCAACATTTTAATTGAGTATGGAAATACGCAACCGGGCCAAACCATACAATGTACATAAATAACATATGTAAACACTTCTCCTGAAAAATTATATAAGAAACATTATTAGAACATAATTATATGAGTAACTTTGCACGTCAGCAACATTCGGGGCCAACCAAGAAAAAACTCGCTTGGTACCTATCACAGCTTTTTCGGACTACAACAGAGTCGCTTCGACCAAAAACTTCAGATGCTGCCAATACGATATTCACGCATATACGCACTAACGCAATGATGTGGGAAGCGACTCAGGACCAAGTCGCGCTTTGGGACAACTGGACCAACGAGGCAGTGGTAAAATATTAGCCTGTCAGGAAAGTGACAATGGAGCTGACTACACTAGGACACACTGTAACTGCTGGATAGGTTACATAGGAGTTACAAGAGAGGAATGAACCGGAGAGATTTAAAAAATACGTTGAACTTACGGCAAGAGAACACTTCACTCTTGGTGGGGTCGAAATTATATGGCCCACTTGAGCGAAGTCCCGCTTCAACACATTAGAGGGCAATACAGCCGAACGTAACAACGCAACACACTTGTTTCTTATCATTTTTCAAGAATTCGCGAACGATTCTCTTGTATTTCTCGATTTGATTTGACAAACTGTGTCAAATTGTTATTTGAAATTATAATTTTTGTTTTCTCTATGAACAGAATAAGCTTTGTTTTATAGCAAGCCAGCTTTTAATAGATTATGCACAGAAACTATTTTCGCGCAAATGTCCACCCTGCATACCGTTCTACTAATATTATAAACCCGAAAGTTTGTATGGATGGATGGATGTTTGTTACTCTTTCACGCAAAAACTACTGAACGGATTTGAATGAAATTTGGCGCACTGATGGTTGTTTATAACCAGGATTAACTTAGAGCATACTTTTTATCCCGATATTCCCACGGGATCGAAACTTATGCGGGGGAAACCGCGGGGCGCTACTAGTAATATTATAAACGCGAAAGTATGGATCGATGGATGTTTGTTACTCTTTCACGCAAAAACTACTGAACGGATTTGAATGAAATTTGGCGCACTAATGGTTGTTTATACCCAGGATTAACTTAGAGGATACTTTTTATCCCGATATTCCCACGGGATCGAAACTTATGCGGGGGAAACCGCGGGGCGCTACTAGTAATATTATAAACGCGAAAGTATGGATCGATGGATGTTTGTTACTCTTTCACTCCAAAACTACTGAACGGATTTGAATGAAATTTGGCGCACTGATGGTTGTTTATAACCAGGATTAACTTAGAGGATACTTTTTATCCCGATATTCCCACGGGATCGAAACTTATGCGGGGGAAACCACGGGGCGCTACTAGTAATATTATAAACGCGAAAGTAAGGATCGATGGATGTTTGTTACTCTGTCACGCAAAAACTGCAGAACGGATTTGAATGTTTGGCACACTGATGGTTTATAACCAGGATTAACATATAGGATTCTTATTATCTCGATATTCCCACGGGATCTTACTGAAACTTATGCGGGTGAAACCGCGGGGCGCAGCTAGTAAAGAATAAATAATTCAGTTCATACGTTCAGAAGCTACAATGCTACAGACAGGTAGATAGGCATACCTACTTCTTGAATAGGGGATTATTACAATAAAAACTGTGTAATGTGCAATTAGTTTATTACAAGATATCACTGTTTTAAAACTTAACATAATAAATTACGTATCTTATTATTAATTTATTTAACAAGTGTACAAACGCCAACACATCAAGCTACCCAAAACTGTAAAATTTTCCCAATCAACTTTGAACCTTATCCTTTAGCGATAAAGTTGAAAATCTACTAAAGATATTTGACAGATTGTAGTAACTTGATGTGTTGGCGTCTGTACTTACTCAAAACTTCATAGATTTGCTCGTTGCTCTTTGTGAAGAACATAAAATACGATATGACCCTAACCATAACAGGAACGGATAGTAAAATTAACAGATCATTAAAATAGCGAGCTGTTCTTGTACGGTCAACCGCAAGTACGTAGTAACACTATTAACAAGAACTACGAAACCGCCTTTACTGCTACGAAATAAAGGCGATATCAACAACCTAGTAGAATGGAGGTACGGTGAACGTCCCATTAATAAAATAATTATCATTACAGATCACAGGTTGTTCTTATAAACTAAAAATCACCAAACGTAATATTAACATTTGGGTCTAATTCGGTCACGTTGGAAAATAATACTTAAAACTTTTGACATAGAGTTCATTTTTCGAGGCGAAAAGTTTCAATGAATTTCGAGAATTTGCGGCTAATAGTGTAAATCACAAGTTTCTCTTGTGTATCCTTTCTTAAGCCCAAGTTCTGTTCATTTCAAAGTTTCAATTATTTCTTATAAAAGATGATACTAATTATATCTATACTTATATTAACATAACATCACGACTATATCATCCGAAGAGTTAGGCAGAGGTGCACGGACTTATAGCTATAGCACACCCACATTTCGGCTTTTATTTTTAAGTCTTGTGTAACATACAGGACACCTCAATATTCTCCGTGTTTTCCTGATTCTAATGATTATAATTCTGTAAATACATACTTGTTACGGTCGCGAATCGTATTTTAATCAACGTACAACTTAGTACTGACTCGCAAATTGCAAAAAACGTAAGAAAATTTGAATTTCGCGGGCTACCTTGGAGCATCCACCTTAAGTAATTATATTGTGGTGAGAAAAATAAAGTTGATTGATTGATTGATCATTCTCTTGGCCTTAGTCCATTTTTTTTGAGGTCTGCGCAACATGTTTTTTTCTTCCATGCAGATGATGACTTCTCTATTAGTCGTCATCTCGGTAGTCACCCCCTTTCTAGCCATATCATCTTTCACACAGAAATACTGAGTCTATACTTATAAAGATGACATATTCACTTATCTGGGAGCTTTGCCATAGCACCAATATACTTTTCCAAATTCTGCAAGTGTTTGTAAAGAGAGAAAGTAGAACAATTCAAAATGGCGGCACACTCTCTTATGACGAAGTAGAAACTGCTTGGAGTATTCTCTTTCAATTCTTCATCAAACTTTTTGTGCCAATCCAGGGATCGCGTCATAAAATCCTCGTCGTAATGTCTGAACCAATACTTAAATTCCGATACATTTTCCTTATTTATCAAGGGCTCGAAATGATCTTCCCATGACATCTTTTCTTCTATTATCTTTTTTTCTTCTTGTAAAACGCTAAGCGGTATTTCGTCCTCCGAATCACTTTCATATTTCGTTTTAACTAAAGGTTTCACTGGTTCACTGGCTTTTAGTTTTTCAAATTCTCTACTATTTTTACATTGTTCTATCTTTTGGTTAAGTATCTGTTCTAGTTTAGGGTTATCCTGTAAACCAAAAAGGTTCGACGTCTCTTCTTCTTCGAGTTTTATTTTAATGTATAATTGGTTTACATCGTACTTGTCTTCGTCAAATTTGGGATCGCCTTTCGGCACTAAATCGTCTAATTTCATTTCTTCTTCTCCTTCAAATACTTTTGATTCCCATTGTTCGTCTATTTCTTCAATATCCTCTGTTTGTTCCATTTCATTTTGATCTAGTAGACTTACCTGTGGGTTAGCATTTGATAGATTATGTATACTAAAATTTGATTGATTTTCTATATTGCCAGTTGTAATGGAACTTCTTCTAGTTGAAGCGTCACTGGCTGGTTCCCCATTTGCCAGGCTTGCTGTTTCATTTTGAGTAACATTACTTACATTCAAGACACTATCCAACTGATTGTTTCGTATAGCCAAACTGACCGCCTCCTGCATTTGACTAATTAAATCGGATTGCTTTAGACTGTAGTAATCACTAATTAGTTCGTCTACTTTCTTTTTAGCTTCGAAACGATTCACTTTAGCTTTTTTACTGGGTTCCCTCGGTGTTTCTTCATTGCCAAACGTGTTGGCTTTCCTTTTTCTAGGCTTTATTTCTTTAGGTGGTTTATACTCAGGAGGAACCGGGCACTTATATTTTTTACAAGCGCCCAAGATTAATTCTTTAATCGTTTGCTCTCTGTCAAAAGTGTCTGGATTAAAAGGTGCGAATATACAGTCGTCATCTGTAACGTCACTTATACTGGCGCGATCATCGTAGAGAGAATTGTTGTGATGTAATGGCTGTTCTTCGTTATTAGCATAAAAATCTTCTCCATTATCTTGTTCTACTTCATCCTTTACATCAAGTTCTTCAAATGAGTCGTCGAAAATATTCTTGTCATTATCTTCTTCTGTTATAATGAATCCTCTTTTGTCTTCTTTGAGAGCTTGATCAGTTATTTCTACTATATTTTTAGTTTCTTTAGAAACTTCTTTTTCGTTTGGTGGGTTTTCTGATTCATCACCTCTGCTATCTTCTGTCATACTCTGATCATTGTCCTCCACATTTTCAGTATTATTAGAAACTTGTTTTTCATTTGCTGATTTTTCTGCATCATTATATGCTGTATTATCTTCTTTCATAATTTGGGCAATACCATCTATACTTTTAGTTACTTTTGAAACTTCTTCCTCGTCTGCTGGATTTTCTGAGTAATATGCTCCTCTGCTATCTTCTGTCATACTCTGATCAGTGTCATCCACGTTTTCAGTTTTGTTAGAAACTTCTTTTTCATTTTCTGTATCATTACCTGCTGTATTATCATCTTTAATCTGGGCAGTGTCATCTATACTTTTAGTTATTTTAGAAATTTCTTCCTCGCTTGCTTGATTTTCTGATTCATATGCTCCTCTAGTAGCTTCTGTCATACTCTTAACATCAGTGTCATCTATACTTTTAGTTACTATGGAAACGTCTTCCTTGTTTGCTGGATTTTCTGAGTCATATGCTTCTCTGCTATCTTCTGTCAAACTCTGATCAGTGTCATCCACATTTTCAGTTTTGTTAGAAACTTTGTTTTCATTCGCTGATTTTTCTGCATCATTAAATGCTGTATTATCTTCTTTCATACTCTGGGTAGTACCATCTATACTTTTAGTTACTTTTGAAACTTCTTCCTCATTTGCTGGATTTTCTGAATCATATGCTCCTCTCCTATCTTCAGTCATACTCTGATCAGTGTCACCCATATTTTCAGTTTCTTCAGATTTTTTTTCATTAAGTGGATTTTCTGAATCGTTAACTGCTGTGTTATCTTCTATTATACTGTGCTGACCAGAGTAATCATTAACTGCTGTGTTGTCTTCTTCCCTTCTCTGATCAGTATCATCTAGATTTTCAGTTACTTTAGAAAGTTCTTTTTCATTCACTGGATTATATTCTTTCATACTCTCATCAGTGTCATCTCGATTTTCAGTTTCTTCAGAAACTTTTTCATTCACTGGCTTTATTGAATCATTAACTCCTCTGATATCTTCTGTCATACTCTGATTAGTGTCATCCATATTTCCAGTTTCTTTAGAAACTTCCTCTTCATTTGCTGGATTTTCTGAATCATTAACTCTATTATCCTGTTTCATTCTCTGATCAGTTTCATCGACATTTTCAGTTTCTCTAGAACCTTCCTTTTCACTCACTGGGTGTTCTGAATCATAACCATGATCGCTTTCTTTATCATTACTCACGTTGTGTACATCTTCACATGTAACATGTTCCTTCCTCGGCGGGTTTGTTATCATCCAATTTCTATTTTCACAATTTTTAACATATACCATTTCAGATTTACTCTTTTTCGTCACAATTGTGCCTAGAATAACTTTGCTGACTGTTTTTCTATTTTCACTAACACCTTTGATTATATTGTCTGAATTTGTGTCTACTAGCTCAAAATTTTCACAAGCATAGTTAAGAGAATATTGTGTAAAATCTTCACTAAGAAGAGCTCTTATTTCTTGGTCCTGATTATGTTCTATTATAATGTCTGTGTAATCATACATAGGCCTCAATGTTGGGAAAAACTTATGTTTGGGTATAACTCTTGCTTCATCATCTTCAGGTATATTATTAATCAAATTAATTGCTGTTTCGTCCTGTAAGTCTTTGTTATTCTGTGGCCTGTTGGCCATATGTTCTAGATAAACATAATCATCAATGTCCATACAATGCAGCTCTGCCATTTGTAGGGAAGACTTACAAAGCGTTATCTTTCTAAATTGCATGTAGCTGCACCATTCCCTAAAAGAAAATAGCCTTGAACTTGGTTCTGAATATTTTCCCATTCTGTATGATTTGGATAGATTGCTCTCATCATTTATCTTTTCAACGACATCTGATAGCCTTTCTTCATAATCGCCATCTAGTCCAAAGCACATCTTTAAAGCGAGAAGAACATAGGACATGGCCACTCCTTCATAGTCAGGTGTATGTACTAAGTGGTCTTTAGATTTGCTACTCATATCAAGGAAGTCGCAACGATGGAAAAACATCAAGGAGTATATCATTGGCTTCATATCATTTGGGAGGCAGAGTTCTAACAGAAAATCATCAATGATTTTTCTCATATCGGGGACTTTTGGCGTTCCTAAGTCAAGTTTTCGTAACAGAGACATTGCTAGAGCCCGAACTCTATGCACATTACATACTTTGCTGTGAATAAACCTTAACCACTCATCTTGTATGCTTTTAACATGTATATCTTCAGGGAGGAATCGTTGTATATTGGAAAAATTCAAACGCTTCTCGTTAATAAATCTATACATGTGATAAAGTTGTATGTCACTTTCATCTAGATTTAAAGCTAAATACAACATGGCTATAATGACGCCTTTTGACAGGAACTTGATGTCTCTTCGGGAGCCATCCATTATAACATTTTTGTTCCTTTTTTTTACTGTTTCTTCATTTGCTAGTTCATTTTCTTCTACATCTGGTGCAGGATTACTGCTACTATTTTCTTCAACCATAAAACTTGGTAATGTTATGTTTTCAGTATTTCCTTCTTCAGATTTTTGTGTAAACCTGTAAAAATGTAATATCAGTTGTAATTTTTTTATCATGTAACTACATGTAGATGTGATTATAGAAATAAAACTATTTATTCATGCTCTCATGCACATTACACAGTTCACAATAGATTTATTGTCGGTGTTTGTACATGCACCCTGTCAGGACAGTGAAGTTATTTGGCTCCCATATGGCCACTTTTTAGCAGTCATGCAGGAGCCAAATCACTGGCTTAATTTTTTTTTGTTTTAAATTATTTCTATTTGCAATTAGTCATGGGACCATAAGCAAATTTCTTCCATGTCAAAATCTAGCTTAGATGATGCAGAATGATAATGCATACTTGCTTATAACTTAGAAGTCATCTTTTTACTTGAATAAAAAAAAGAAAAATTTACCCTAATGCATCTTTATTCTGATATTTCTTGATGTATCGAGTCCAGATCCACAATAGTTTTAATTTAAAGGAGGGTTTGGCTCCAGCCGCAATCAGCTCATCAGCCAGACCCAATATTATGAAGTTATATGCATGCCATTTGTACCATTCTCCGCTCACTGGAAAAATAATATTAAAGAAATTAATTGTGTCCAAGCTTTTTTTTAATTGGAATTTACAGCAAAGATACTGCAAGAAAGGTAATATTGCCATTAATTGATTTAATTTCTAAAAATGAGTAATATAATCAATTAATATTCTGTTAATCATCAAGGTGATCAAGCTCATTCCTTATTTGTATGAGAAGTGGCCTTAGCTTAATACCTGGGGCATTACAGGCAAACAAAACAAAAAATTTCTAAGGTATCCATGTGGACAGAGGAATGACTTAAAGTTTCACACAAAGATCCTTAGACCCAAATGATCTTCAACACTACGCAAACGAAAGCCACCACTAGTAAATAATTTAAACACGTTTTTTGACAACATAAGTGCTTGGAGATAGTGTACAAACAACGAAAATACACAAATAAATAAACCAACTTACTTTGAATCGTATTGTCGTGAATTTTAACGATTTTTCTTCTCGTTCCTATAGCAAATGTGCCATCACCCAAAGCTTTTTGTTCGACCACAGTTTCGCGGACATTCGTGTTTTGGGTATTACATTCTACACAGTAATAATATCCATCTATCAATTTTAATGCGTTGCCGCCACACTCTACACAGGGATCGGCAGACTGCATTTTACAAGTTTAAAATAATAGGCTAAAGAATGGCCATGAAAAATAAATAACAACATGGATCACATGTGATTTTTGAGTTTGGGTCCCGCCATCTAATGTCAGTGTCAAACCAAAATTTCGGTGTTGTTGTATGCAAAAAAATCTCATGTGTGTTATTCTCCGACACTTAAGTTTGAGAAGATGGATATTTTATTTTATAACATAAATGAAATGGACAGTTGAATAATCAAGTTTATAATTGCTTTAATAACCACCGTTAATCTGATAGCAAATTAATTATTTTTGAGTATGGAGGGTAGAGGTAAGGACCTCCATATATTTTTGAGATAGGAACGCACACAGTAATGCATGCTTAAATTGACGTGTGAATGATTACCATAGCAAAACAAAATCTACTAAACTAGAAGCAAGATATAAACGTCTTTATATTTTGTGTTATTTTTCCTAAAACACACAATTTAGGCTTTCAGAAATAAAAGTTTTTGCTTGATTAATTTTCCTTGATAAGGATGGCAAAGAAAATAAACTTATAATTGAACATTACAAAATTTTATTTTTTAATTGTAACTTTTAATTTAAAAAAAAGTACTGATTATATTGCTATGGTGAATAATTAAACGTATTTAATTTCTTATTTCGTTTTAATATGTATGAGTGTTAAAAATTAAAATATACAATTTTCTTCGATTGACTAATAATCAAATTTTTACTGACCAGTAAGAAGCTACGAGGACTGCTCCGTTCGTCATTCATCTCGCACAAATCCTGGAATGCGCAGGTGGTTGTGCACGTTGGGCAGGAAAAAAGGTGAGACATGTCCTGTGGAAGAGCTCCTCACTGAGACTGTGTCTAGCAGTGGTGATGAAACATTTTGCACAAAGTAAAGTGCCTGCTTGGGTTCGTACCCACAACCTACAACTGGTTGTAGGTTAGTAATGGACCACCACTGCTCAACATAATTTAGTGACTCTTAAAAACCAATTATACTTAATCATTTTTATCTTCCATTTTTTTCACACACTCGTTTCTCCATATCACGGCAGTGGCAGAATTGTTGACAGCGGCAAAAGTACAATAGTAGTAAAAAAAAAGTAATCAGCAGGCCTACTATTTCATGAGATTAATTTCATTTTTAAATAGACTGAAAAATATCAGTTTATTCTTTATAAACTTAAAAACCCTAACACTTCTTTGCAGTCGCGTAAAACCTGCCATGGTAGCTTTTTCAAATGACGGTATGGCAACTGGAAAGTAGAAACACTGTAAAAGTGGTAATTTTCGTAGCGTATTGCTGTCCGTCATCAATAACTCGCGTAATTCGGGCGTGTGCTCCTTTACGCATTTATTGAAATAAAGTAATTGTTTTACACCACCGCCGACGCACACGAGCGTTCGCGCCGTTGTTTGCCGCTCAAAGACTGTCATGCTTTCGTCCTTTCCACCACACCCCTGGGTATCGTGAATCGTAGCCGTGAATTGTTGCGTGTTTATTGCCGACGGCAGTGTTTGAGGCTGTTGTACGGGTTGGATTACGTTTATCTGTGTCTGGTGTAGTGTTATGTGTATAAGTTAGCGGTTTGCATCGTTGTGTTGTTGAGCGCGGGACACATTGATGGGCTGTGTCGTGCGCGTCTGGAAGGCGGCTGAGGGGCCGCAGCGGCGGGGTCTTGCTTCGTGGAGGGTCTACGATAAAATCAGCCACACTGGAACTGATGGAATTAGAGAATATCGTCGCGAACACTGTTTATTTGAAAGCCAGAGAGGGTAGGTACCTGATGCTTTATTTTAATCTACCTGTTTTCACTTTTCAGAATCTTGGGCTTTGGTTTACGCTAGACGGTTAATAAAGGATATTTGTACAGTATTTTCATGATAATTTTGCTCTTATTCTTGTTATTTGTGCAGTTTGCACGCTTTAAAACCTTAAAATGAACTTAAAATTCAGTTTGACTTCAAAAGTAAACTTGTTTTAGTCATTATTTATGAAAAGTTATGTTTTTTATGTCGTAATTATAGTTTTTCTAAAGTTTTTATAAGGTCCACAATTAACTTAACTACCTACTTTTTATGATTATAACTTTGCAAAGCATGGCCACAGAATATCAACACTAAAAAAGAAATATAAAATTAAAACATTCAATTATCTCTATTTAGTCTCTAATCGCATAATTACCAATAAGAAAAATTTATCATATTTTCTCCTAATTAGAAAACAACTTCTTCAAACATCCACCTTATCAGCGAAACAATAAAGTCAATTATGAAAATGCAAATGTAGGAGCAACAGCATGAGTATTTATCATTTGAAATTATAATGGAAATCAGTCTGATGTTACGAGGAGAATTATTCATGTATGACTTAGTTGCTAGGGATCCGACATTCAAATCATTAACTTATATTTATACTGTGCTGTTATTTATTGTTTAATGATTACGTTATGATTGCTGCGATTGAGGAAATTGTATGTACTACGTAATTAGTTCTGCTCGTTATTGCAATCGGTAGAACATGTTGATACCAATTTGTTTCGGTTTAAGGAAATTCATTCTTTTATTAATACATTTTTAGAAACCTAAAAGTCTTACTAAGGAGTATTGTGTTAACTAGTAACTGGGTTGTGCAGGTCAGATAGGCAGACGCTCCATGTAAATCTGTACCCAACCTAGTTGAAAAATGGCTAGGCAGATAGATTTGATTAAAACACAACCTTTTGCTCGCGACTTCGTCCGCGTCGCATCGCATCGCCTACTCGCGCTAATACTTCATTTTCGCTCAGAGTTCTTTCTGACTATTTTTCTTTTTGCTCATCTCCTAAGAGTCCTAGCGTGATGTTAAATATAGCCTATAGCCTTCCTCAAGAATTGGGCTATCAAATGCAAAAAAAAAAATTCAAATCTGACTCGTAGTTTCAGAGTTTGTTTGAATGCGCGATTAGCGCATTCAAACAAACTCTGAAAAAGAGAGAAATCTCTTCAGATTTATTATTAGTATTGATTTTTCTAAAAAACGTCTTTAAATTGCCAAACATAGGCATATAGTTCAAATTCAGTTATTTCTGAATATAAAAAACATATATATTTTCTATTTTTAAGTTTATAAATAATCTGCTTGTCTAATAAACTTACGTCACAACAGAAATCATCATAAAATATCTTAACTTAAATATGCACAAGACCAGTCTTGCAAACCTGTACTGTGGTTAGCAGATGCGTACATAACCCTCAAACATATATTTATATACATTTATGCGTATCGCTTTAAAGTGACCAAGAAGTTCCAATGTATGGCTCTTTTTTGAAAATCAGCATCATGCTGAGCTGAGGCCCCTTTGGTATTACAAGCATTGGTTTCTGTTTTTTGTTATAGTTTTAAGGATACTGTTAGGTTGGCATCATCCCAAGGTTGGGCAACGGCTCTCCCCGTGACTTCCAGCTCTTTTTCCATCCAGGGCTAAAGTGGACCACTGGTTGTTTGTTTTCTCCAGCTTGTCCCATCCAATTTTAAGGTGTTATATTTTTTTGCTGTAATTCCAATAAACACACTTTTCTTACTTTCTTGGTATTTAAAGTGAAATAATGTATGCTCTTTATCCCAATATTCCTACGGGATCCAGACTTATGAGAGTGAAACCGTGGAGTCTTCATGGGGGGGAAATTTTATTGGCAAAAAGCATGGTGATTACAACAATATTCCTTCCTCTACCAATATTGCCATAAGCTGTTTCAATAATGCACATATATAATTGGCACAATAGGTACAATATAAAGGATAAAATCAAGGTCACAAATTAAGGAATGTAGCGCAATCGTCACGTGGAAGGAAATTGGTTATTGGTATGCAAATAAAACAGGACAATTTTTTACAAAACATATATAATGTTCAGTAGGCACATCATTTGATAGATTTATTGATAATGGTTATTAGTGCTTCCAATTTTTTATACATCCTACTATCCTATCCTACTAATATTATAAACGCGAAAGTTTGTGAGGATGGATGGATGGATGGACCCTTTCACGCAAAAACTACTGAACGGATTTTGATGAAACTTTACATTGATATAGCTTATACATCAGAATAACACATAGGATACTTTTTATCTCGATATTCCCACGGGATCGACACTCATGCGAGCAAAACCGCGGGGCGCTGCTAGTACAACATAACATCACGGCTGTATTTCCCGAAAGGTTAGGCAGGGGTGTACCTACCTGTAGTAGACACACATTTCGCCAGTTATGTTTAAACTTAATTAATTAAAAAAGCAAAAATGTATATTAGTATTCTACATAGCATGGTGTTATTATTAATTTGCTAATGTATACATTTATATCTAGGTAGGAAGCTAAATGAAATATACATCATCATCATTCCAGCCGAAAGACGTCCACTGCTGGACATAGGTCTCGCCAAGCACCTTCACTTTGACCAGTTCTGTGCTTCTCGCATCCAACGGGTTCCTGCGGCCTTCACAAGGTCGTCGGATTTTGATGAAACTTTACATTGATATAGCTTATACATCAGAATAACACATAGGATACTTTTTATCTCGATATTCCCACGGGATCGACACTCATGCGAGCAAAACCGCGGGGCGCTGCTAGTACAACATAACATCACGGCTGTATTTCCCGAAAGGTTAGGCAGGGGTGTACCTACCTGTAGTAGACACACATTTCGCCAGTTATGTTTAAACTTAATTAATTAAAAAAGCAAAAATGTATATTAGTATTCTACATAGCATGGTGTTATTATTAATTTGCTAATGTATACATTTATATCTAGGTAGGAAGCTAAATGAAATATACATCATCATCATTCCAGCCGAAAGACGTCCACTGCTGGACATAGGTCTCGCCAAGCACCTTCACTTTGACCAGTTCTGTGCTTCTCGCATCCAACGGGTTCCTGCGGCCTTCACAAGGTCGTCGGTTCATCTTGTGGGAGGAAATATCCAAACATTAAAATATTTTTGGTAAATATTTGGTTGTTTCATCTTTCTCTTGCTCATGTTCTAATATATTTGGAGTCAGCGCTGCATGTCTTCTTCTTCCATAAGGATAATCAGCACAGGATTAATTCTTTTTGTATGCCTATAACAGGATGATCATAGCGCACATTAACCTAAAACATGTCCAACCACTGTACCTACCTATGTATCACAAATAAAATATTTCTGGTTTCTATAATATTCCCACTGCTGGGACACAGGCCTTCTCCCGTTGAGGGGGAATTGGCCGTAATCCACCACGCGGGCCCAGTGCGGGTTAGTCGATGTCACATGTCCTTTTAGGATGACGAGACAGCGGCGCATGTGCTGCTAAACTGCCCGGTGGTCGCCACGTACAGGGCAAAGTACTTCGGTAACCCAGGTACCCTACGTGAGACGGTCAGTAACATCAAGGCGTTGCTGGCCTTCCTTGAGGAGCTGGGGTGGATCGAATGATCGATTTTCCCACCCGTACGCTAAATACGCGCATTGTCGTGGAGTTGCGGACACCAGCCCGCTGTACCTATTATCTATTACCTATTATGTCTTTTGTGAGCAGTGATGCTGAAATAATTTAAACAGAAAAGCGTCTCTCTGGGTTCGAACCTACGACCTATAAGTCGCAAGTCGCGGTCGTTACCACAGGGCCACCACTGTTTCTTCTTCCATTTTTCTCTATTAAAGCAAGAAATCCAAGGACGCTCACTGCTAGAAATGCCTATTTTTATTGATGAGTAATGAGTAACATTAACATTAAAAAAAAACATAATGATTGATGGTCGCATGATTGCGTACCTACATAAAAACTAATTCACACATCGCAGTAGACTATACATATTTAGTAAATATTTATTAGCTAAAAAAACATCTTAGAAAAAAAAAAATACAAGCCGGTTCATATAGCCGATTTACCTTCCAAACATGTAAACAAATATTTGTTTTTGGAAAAACAACATAAAAACCCACACATAAAGTTCAGTTTGCAGTACACCTTCAAACATTTTCATAACTTTTTCAATAGTACTAGTCAGTCGGAAATCACCAATTTGTACCAATGTAAACACATCAATCGGAAGCACGGATTTAAATAGTCTTTAGACAAAGCAGGTTTTCATACATAAATAAGCCCATCTTATAACATTGTAGCAGGTATCAATGAACCTATAATTAGCAGCTACCTAACTTATCCTTGAGTAGGTAAGCTTGTAAATTGTTTAATTATACAGCCATCCTGTTTTTAAACAAACTACATTATTAGCAAGGCATTCAATATAACTTTGTTATGTTAGGTTTACCTGCATTGTGTTGCTGTAGATATTTTTATTCACGAACTATCCTGTTACGACACTGGTTTTAAAATATTTATAACGTGGTGCGGGAATTTGGAGACCAAATTTTATGTTTTTAGCATTGCTGTTGGTCAAAATCAAGACATGTATTCAAACTAGGTTGAGAATCAGCACTTAAAAAAAAAACCAGCCTATTATTGTCCCACTGCAGGGCAAAGGCCTCGTCTCTAAGACACGAGCAAAAATCACCTAAAATTAGCAAGTCATTTTAAAAAAAATTCTCCCAAAACGCCCTTCGGCTACCCGCCCTAGTTTGTTACTCCCCAGCATATTCGTTGCAAGAAATGGCTGATAGACTACTTGAAGCAACATCTAGCAAACAGCGTACAGAAGTTTGCACTGAGTAATATTCATATTTATATTTTATTTGCATTCCATAATGTTGTAGAGGTGTTACAATGGCTTAAAGCTATGTTACAATTATGGGCCCTGTAGGGCCTATTGAGGAGAGAGTTTTCTTACCTACGCAAGTTCACGTCTTCAAACGACTTGCATTATGTAAACTGCAAGCATTCAAAGCAACAAGCAAGTCGACATGCTAACCAAAATTGTCAACAACTCTTAATTGGTAAGTTTTGTGTTAGAGACAGCACAATAACACGCTCTAAGTTAGATAGACCATCAGACGATCTTGCGGAAGCCTATTTGCGAATTAAATTAGCAGCATCGTACTCTGCAGTGTCATCGCCTTGACTCGCAACAAGATTGTGAACTTCAAAGGCGCCTTCAGTTCCGCGCACATACACGCGCATTCACGCTTCTTTGACTCACATGTCTTCGCGGCTGTTCACCGTGTTCACGACTGTCGAGCCTGTTTCCCGTTTCAAGACAGTTTTGCTTGTCCGTCTCAAAGGATTCGAAGTTCAAAAACGCATTAAACGCATAAATATGCGTTTACTGGCATTACGAAAAAATAAACACCTTAGAACTAAAAACAGATAGAAAACAATGCCTATAATTCCAAAAGGGCCTCAGCTCAGCATAATGTCAACTCAAGGTATACCACCTGACTCTGATTTTCAGCCTACGACTGCCATTACGCTCGAATATCGAATTGCAATTGAGAACTTCATTCGGGTACGCGCGGAGAACGCGATGCGATATCTTGCCGTGACCTAACGACGTAAAGAATCAAGAGGCTCCTCAATATAATGAGGCCAGACGGTGATTCAATCCAGTGCTAATATGTAATTAAACCCTCAGTGGGTTTATTCTATACCAAGCACACCTAACCCTTGTAATTATATTTATTGCGGAAGAGCAAACAATTTGGGAAGGGTAGCAAAGACCCTTCCAACTTTGAACAACAGGCTCGTTGAACATTGAAATGCGTAAAGGCTAGGGGTGGATCTACATATTTGCTCTAACATAACAATTGACAACTTGGAACAGTTTTGCGAGTATCCAGAAATAAAATATTGCGCGTTCAGGAGGCTTATGAAGAGAAGATAATGTTTAAAAGGCCGTTTTAGCCAAAAAGTCAACAAGTACATGTATACGAGTCATAAAGATACTGCACTCTAATTGCGTAACACACTATCAATTTCAGTCTGAATCATTTTGAAGGATATTGCTAATCCATTGCTTCATATGTTCGAAAAATTTGTCCGCTCAAAATTACCCCGCTGATCTTGAAACATACAGTGCGAGAGATTAAAAGAGCAAATGTTTAATTTCAGCGTATATCCAAGGGTTGGAGAATGAAGATCCCAGGATAAACAAAAAAAAAAAACAGCTTGGTCCCCAAAAAAATTTGCAATAAATAAAAAGTTGTCCATCTCATTAGTCAGTCGCATGAAGTTAGTAAATAATACGATACCCTTGAAATCTATGCACTAGATCCGAGTTTTAGAGTGGGCCGTTGCGTAGGAGTGGCCGTGAATCTGTATGTAATCGTATACTTGCTTGTAGTTGAGCAGATACGGTGTAGTGACCCCCGGGGCTTAGATGTTACGATAAACTAGATTGAGTGCCATTGAATGGATTGGCGATGTTTTTTCGGTGGTAATTGGTTACTCCCCTTTTTTAGGGTACTTATGGAACTGCGAGAGGGAGAATAAATGCAGGCGAAGTGGTACATTCATAGTTTTTTTTTAACCATTGTTGCTCTCAACCAATGCACGTGCCATCTAATCTCCTCACCACCCTCGGTTGACTGGTAGAGAATGTCAAAGGCATTAAGTCCGCCGTTGCGCCTTTTTTGTGTGCGAAAAGTTTAAATAAATACATCTTACGTTTTGAAGAAAAGATCTGTTTAAGGAATCATCATAATCATCATTGGCAGCCTTGTTTCACGCACTGCTGAGTATAGATCTCCTTCCTTTTGTGTCAGGCTACCCTGGTTTGTACGAGTCTCACCCAGGTCTTCCCCGCGATCTTTTGTAGGTCGTCCACCCTACCATTTTTCATTAAGGATTGCTAACAAAAAATCTAATAAGGCTACAGGACTTCAATTGCATAATTATTTATTTATAAAAAAATGTATTGGTATAAAGGTTCTGTAATTCACTAACATTGATAAAAATGTCCATTCATTTCTGCTACTCCGGATATTTTCCCGGTCCCCTGAAAGTGCTAATAGTCCAATATTCTTCCTTCCGTTAGATTTCCTGCTGTTTGCACGGGCCGGCAAAATAAAGAGACGGCCGGAACTAGGAAAATTGCTTTCCAATTTTATATCCAATTTTATATGCTTAACAGTTTGAAGTTTATATTTTAAAACCATTTAGAGGTATGGAATTGGAATTATTTAGCTTACGATTAGGATATGATAAAATAAAAAATATTTCAGGCTACAATGGCCTATAGACGTATACCTTACCCTACCTTACAAACTAACATACAGGGTGACAGGGACATCGACGCGCTCCCTGTTACCATGGATTTAGTACAAGACAGAAATTTTTAAGTTATTAAAAATAAAAAATCTATAGATTTTCACCGCATACATATTGCTCTTTAAAAAACAGCAGATTTTCTTTCTGATAACTGACGAATAATTTCTACGCTCGAGGGTATAGAATCATGTGCTGAATTCATGGTTACACCCTGTCTGTCAAAATCATTGTGATCTTTATTCTCGTTACAGTAAGCTTGCTGTTAGGTAAAGTAAATTTTTTTTGTTAATAAATAACCAATAACTTTGAGTGAGTATTCTTTGGGTCATTGGCACACATACAACATAAAATACGTAATAGGTCTTTGCAATGTTGACTCTCATATCCAAATAGCGTTCAGATGAGGTAATAAGCTTTCACAAATATTATCCCAATACAAACCTGACCTTGACATCCATAATCCACTAATACTATAAGTAAAAGAGAATGGATGTTGAAGCGGTTTTGGATGAGAGAGAAAACTATTCCGACGCCTCTTTATTTTCAAGCTTCTGCCTGCGACTTCGTCCGCGTGAAATTTCTTGTTTTAACATAAAATACAGACACTCTGCAATACTGTTGCTTCACATTAGGGAAATAATTTTCAGAATCGGATCAATAGTTCCGAAGATTGCCCGCTACATACAAACTCACATACAAGCTCTTGATAATAGAATTATAGATTATTGTTTTCAATTGTACATCATAGTTGATGCTGGCTACACAGCAGGACCAATTGGCTGTAGTGGCGCTTGCGTATTCGGAAAGAGCTTTTTTAGACGTTGGGCGTGGAAATTGGCACAAGCAAAGAGATGCCTATGCCGCCCAGCAGTGGGTGAAGTCGGGCTGTGGGTGATGATGATGATGTCTCTTCTTGGTGTAGACTTCCTGAAGTAAAAACTATGTTATTCAGCTTTTCGGGAGACCGGTCCGAGACCAATCAGTTTCCTTGTCACGATCATCATTCAGCTAAAAGACGTCCACTGGGTAGACACTTCTCCCTAAGCATAGCTATTTGATCACACATCCATAACATAACATCACGCAAGGAGCGAGCCAATTGCCATTAACCGGGCGCTAATCCCGGAAATTTCTACAAATTCATCATTTTAGACTCTCCTTTGAACCTATATGACCCATACCTTCTAAGCGCACATCGTCAACCTTCGTCTACTCAAACTTCAAAGCAAAGCCTGTCTAGTATCTGTACTTAACTTGTACAGTGTGATTTTAATTACATTGTACGCTTAATTGCGTGCGAACACAGCGGATAATCACAAAGTATTAGGTTTCCGGCAATGTGTTGGTTGATAGCGTTGGTATCCGGCTGCTATCTGGTGGAACACGCAAATAATTTGATATTCTCCAATGCATGGTGGTCGTGATTGACGTAATTGATTGTGAGCTCTATAATTATGCAATTATTTTGTCCAATGTCAATAAGTGTGTTAAGGAGAATATACTGATGGTAGAATCTGCGTACAAAGACAGACTTGGAAACCATCCAAATCAGTTGGCCGTAGACCTGCTACAACAAAATATCACAAAGCTCCTCAAAAGCCACCAGATCCTCGACCGGTGCTCACTGGAGCTCTGCATAACCCCGCCAGGATCCAAGCAGCACATTTGCTTATACCCGAAAGGCAGATTGCAGATACATTATAGAGAAAAAAACGAAGTGCAGCCAATTTAATTTGGATATATAAATATCTACAGCTAGCTCGTGGTTTAGCCCCCTTATAAATACAGTTTTTACCGGGATCACAAAACCCTATGCCCTTCCGATACAAAACTATCCTTTTTGCCATACTAATCAAAATTGGGCCTGTAGTTTAGATGCAATGACGTACCAAACCGTCTTCTAAAGAGAGAGGCTCCATAATCTAAATAGAGAGGGTATTTATAATGAATGATGCCTTGACAGGAAGTCTACATCACCGATCGATACCCTCCGATACTTCTAACCCTTGAACAAAGGGCCCTCTATTATGCCTTCAAAGGGTAGTTGAACACAAAATGCCTTCCCTGTTTGTATTATTTTTAGCCCCTAAACCAACAGACCTGCTAAGAACAGTCAAGCTATAAGCCGTGAATCCTGTGCAAACAAACAAGAACTTACTTATACTCTCTGATCCTTAATCTGTTAGGGGAAGTATTTTCTTAATAAAGAACCGTTACACCCTAGAATGTTTGATCAGCATTTGTTTCTGGTTGCGTGCCAAAGTTCTTCATCATTCATAGTATGCACTTACGTTTGATGTTCCGTAGTAAATAATGTTTTGGAAAAAAAAGGAATCTTATTTCCCACATTGCTTTTGGCTTAGATCAAAAACATATTCTTCGTATGTATAGTAGATGAGAACACTCCTACATATTGGATATATTGATAATTTTGTTTGATGTAGGTAGATTTTTTTCTGATTTTGTCAGCAGGGTATTTCGTATTGCCTTATTGCTCATACACACGAACGACACGCCTCGACGACAGAGGCAATTGCATCCTCTCACGCGCGTCGATGGGTCCAGAACTGCCTTTGTCGTTGACGCGTGTCGCTCGTTTGTATGCTTGTATGCACACTTACCAGAATATTCAGCAGCAAACCGCAAATTTCCATAGAAGAAAATAAAATTTTGTAACGTGACGTAAATGACGTTGCTTCAATCTATCAGCCTAGCTTTTTCTCAACTATGTTGAGATTAGCTTCCAGTTTAACTGGATGCAGCTGAATACCAGTATTTTACATGGAGCGATACCCCTTGGTAAGACTGGTAGTCAGACTTTTGGGCTTCTGACTACCCGTAACGACTGTCAAAGATCTACGAATGACAGCCGGGACCAACGGTTTAACGGGCTTTCCGAGATACGGAAAGATCTCGATATGTAATGGATGGTCACCCGTCCACGAATCCGACCTCGGCAAGCGTAGCTTAACCTTAGATCGCCCCGTGCTGCTGTTATTATTAAGTAACGAGCGGAATATGACGTTGCTTGTAACAACAACATTCAATTTTATATTCCTCTTCGGCCGACCATTTTCTTTTGACAAAGCCTTTACTCCATTCCATTATATGCAAGATGGAATGATCATTTTGAGAGATTTCATTACTTAAGGTGCACTTAGTAACTGTTTCAAAATGCCGATGTAATTGTACATGATACCTACGTATATAATAACAGATTGATATAAATGCTTATGGAATGAATATTATCAAGTTGGTAACTGGATTTACCGGATAACCAAATGTCATTCTGAAGGTCGAATTTGAACTATCAATCTCTGTTTAAGTTATGGTAAAAAATAATGTTTATTGTAGCATCATAATTTATAATGTTGTGATTAAATGATTTTTCTTTTGTATACTTTTGTTTTTTATGTTTTTATGGTCGTAGTTTGTGATCTTCCTGTACGAAATCCAATAAATACATTTTCTTTCTTTTCTGTTTTTCGCACGTTGAAGCTGCTCTTAACCGCACGTTACAAAATTTTGTTTCAGTGCGGTTAGTAGAAGTGCTTCGGTTCGGGCAAGTGCTGTTGAAATCAGTGCTGTTAATGGAATACCTCTAATTTGCTCGTAGCTACGATTGCTTTGATTGTTTTCGACTCGGACAGATTTACAATTGTATCTTTCTGCAGGTCTTCTGTTTTTCGTGTCGATGGTACTATTCGTCGTTGTTTTTATTTTATTTATGGAGGTGACAATAGGGGTGGGCTCGAAAAGCTGGTGGTGGGTGCCCTTAGAGAAGTCGTTATTGTTATTTGGCCCTGATGAGGGCCGTTAGTTATGGCTCTGAATAGAGCCGTTTAAATGTACCGTCGTGGTGTATGGATAAGTCAGCTAGACTCAGCGTTACCGAGTGCTAGCTGTCCAGGGTGCGTTTTGTATCGCAGTATGATTTACGAGGCTCCTTTCATGCACCAGTTTGTCCTAAGGACATTCATGTTAGCAGAAGAAATTCTTGCGTAGGTAGCACCAATAATGAACTCACTTGTGAAAAAGAAAATCCAATAAAAGTCCCAATACGATCTACAAATAGCCTGCTAGAGCAACAACTTCACTAAAATATTCCGCTTGGCGTCCCACGCTAGAAAAAATTTCTGCCAAAAACTTCTAAGTGAGATCAAGTTCGAAAGAATCCTTCTCGGCTAGGGTTGCCAAGTTAACAAGATAGGTACGTTGGATATTCCCATTTCCCATAGGGTTATCTAAAAGTGTCTAGTTACCGTAGTTAATACGTTGATGAAGGTAAGGTTCCATGCGAGAAGAGTCCTGATAGGATCTGTCTTATTACAGGCGGAGGAAATCTTCAGGAGTCCAATTGCTCGCCTGAATTTAAATTCAGGCGAGCAATTGGACTCCTGAAGATTTCTGGAACGTATTACCTATATGATACGAATTCCACCTAAACCGCATTGTTTCAGAATATCAGAATTAAAATAAAATTTTCTGACTTCTGCCTAACTGTGGCCCGCTCGGCAAACACTATAATAATATAATAATAATATACATTTATTTCAGAAATGACAATTCCATATAATATTGGTAACAGAGGTCCTAAAAAACTATGTTAGTAATTGCAGCATTCTTGAATACATTCAACTATAAAATAGATAAAAACAAAAAATAAAAATAAACACCATCAATCAATTTTGAAAATCAAATTAAAAATAACAATACAATTTAATCTAATTTAATATAATCTAATTTATTTCATTACATTTAGTCTAATTTAATTTACCCTAAACTTAACTACTAAATACTTTTCACTAATTTAAATATCTTTCCTCAGCACCGGGCCCGCAGTTATACCTACGGGACCAGTGCATCAGAAAAGGGCAGTCTGGCCTCTCCACAATAACCTTCAGGATGCTGTTGGAGCCTCCACGTATCTTACGCATTAGGGATGCCGTTCTTTTGCGCATGACGGCCTCAAAACTATCTATGCGCGCCGCGCCAAACATGCCCGACGCACTACAGAACCGCGGAAGCCCCACCAGCACCCGAAAAGCATTGTTGTACTGAACGCGGAGGGCGCTGTAAGCCCTCTGCGTATATCTGACCCACAGGCTGCAGGTGTAAAACGTGTGGCAGTATGCCTTAAACAGCGTAATTTTCACGTCTTTAGTACACCTTGCAAACCTGCGGGCCAGCATATTACATCGAACCGACAACGCCCTTCGCTCTCTTTCTATATCTTCGTCATCAGACAGGCTCTCAGTCAAAATGTGCCCAAGGTATCTGAAAAGAGACACTCTTTTAAGTGCCACCCCATACAAGTAGACAGGAGGAACTATCGCTGGTTTTCTGGAACCTACCCGAAACACCATAACCTTACTTTTCCTGACATTATACAGGAGACCATGGGCCACGGCGTATCGCTCACACACTCCAAGCAACCGTTTCTCAATCGAGGGGCTCAGCAGCACCATGTCATCAGCATAGCTTATACTATTGACAATCTTACCGTCAATAGAGCAGCCGACACCGGTGCTGCCAATCTCCTCCAACAGCTGATTAATGTATACACTGAAGAGTCCCGGGGAAGTCAAGCCCCCCTGCCTCACCCCACACTCCAGTCCATACTCCCCAGACAATGCCCCCGCCTATCTGACCTGGTTAATCTGGTGGTCGTACCAGTACTCGAGAAGGTTAACTAGCTCATGAGGTATAGCTTTCTCCCGCAATTTTGACCATAGGATCTTATAATTAACCAGGTCAAACACCTTGGAGAGGTCCAGAAAAGCAGCGTACACCGGAGTATTTCTGTCGGTATAGTACCTAACCGTGTGCTTGAGCGCTAGAACAGCAGTTTCCATGGACAATCCAGCTCTGAAACCAAACTGTGAATCATGTGGATTAAGCTGCCCGGCCACCCCACGCTCAAACACACCGTCAAGAACTTTAGCCGCTATGGTGGCCAAAGAGATAGGCTTATAGTTGTCCTTATCTGACGCATCCCCTGTTTTATTCTTGGCAATAGACACCACTATCGTCCTCATCAGGTCCTTTTTTTTTTTTTTTTTTTTTTCAGGATGGGAAATCATCAAATGACCCCTCCCGCTCTGGGTGGAGCAGAAGGGAGTGTCAGACTCTTACTGACTAAAACCCACCCGTGTTCCTTCCTTAGCCCTTTATGTACCAGGGCAGCGGTAACCCTTTCCGACGATCCCGCTACCCCGGCAGGCTTCGGCCCTGTCGGGCCCCGTCATCTATGCTGACATCTCTTTGAGGCGCACGTGGAACACTTACGCGCCGTCCAGCACGGGCCTGGTCCTGATCGGACGGAGAGCTACCCATTGCTCTCCGCCCGCAGGCCCGCGCCTACGGTGGCCGGGAGTCGTCACGCGGCTCCCGACGCCCGGAGCGTCTCCCTCGGCGGCTGAGGCGTGAGGATCTCTCCCTCGCCCATCCCGCCACCTCCTTCGCTAGCATGACTGCTTCGCAGAAGGAGGTGACCGCCTCCCACTCCCTCTCGCCCCGGACCATGGCTTGCACCAGGGCCGGGCGCGAGAGGTCGCCGCCGCTGCCGATCGCCTCTACGAGGACTCGGCGGTGCTCTGCCCAAGCGGGGCAGACCTCCACCGTATGCTCCACCGTGTCCTCTGGGCGATCCTCGCAGTGGTGACACCCGGGCGTCTCCTCCCGCCTGATTATGTGCAGGAACCTCCCGAAACATCCGTGTCCGGAGAGGACCTGCGTCAGGCGGTAGGTGAGAGCGTCGTGACGCCTCTCTAGCCACTCCTCAAAGAGGGGTCTTACCGCCGCTATCGTGGCGTGCCCTGCGCTGGGTTGCGATAGTCGCGCCTTCCATTCCGCCATGAGATCGCGCCGGAGGACCGTCCGCTCCGCCGCGATTTGCCGCGGGTGCAGAGTTTCCCCCCGACGTAGTGCCTCCGCGCGCCAGTCATACAGGCGCGCGAGGACTGTCGCCTCCAGATCCCATGGCGGCAGTCCGGCAAGGAGGCCTGCTGCCTCGCCCGAGATCGTGCGGTACCCCCTTATCAGCCTTACGGCTACCACCTTTTGGGGCGCGTTCAGATAGTGTGCGGCTCGGAGCCGCAGTGAACGCGCCCACACCGGGGCCCCATAAAGGGCCATGGACCGCACCTCATCAGGTCCTTAGGCAGATACCGAGTGACGAACACAAAAGTTGAACAGCATGGATCATACTGCAAGTGTTTAATGCTTAGGCCATCATGTCCAGGAGATTTGCCTCTGGTCATACTTCTAATGATGTTTCTTATTTCCTTAGTAGAAATGTGTATTGGCTCTCCAGACATGATGCACCCAGCAACAGGAATCTACTCCTCCACTTGACGCGAAGTTACTGCAAAATGCCTCCTAAACTTATCCGCAATCTCCCCAGGTTCAGTAACGCCATCAACGCTCAACGGAACCGCAGGTTTTGGGTCAACCTTCGAGTCAATTTCCAGAAATTTCGAAATTGCTTGCGCCTGTGCAGTCGCCAGCATGTCCATTTTTATTCGATCCTCATTGTCCTGACAATATTTCAGTCTTTGTTTAAAAACCTTTCGCGTCTCGTTCATTTCCTCAAACAGCAACCCGGTGCGAGGTTTATTATGCCACACCCAGTTAAGAAAAACTCTCCTGGCGTGTCCGTGAGGGTCTTTGACATACCTATATATAACAGGACAAGTTTGATAAAAAGCGATACCTATGTGTGCAGTCTGCACTAACCAGGTTTAGCATATATAGCTTTTCTACTGACATTATAAATACCAGATAATGAATAATTATAACGTTATTTATAGGTCAATCGATATAATCGAATTAAAATAGATTATCCTTTAGATCTAAACTTAGCTTTTTCGTTGGCCTTAATATGTTATTTAACAATGCTAGCACATTTATTTATAACAAAACAACTTTTTTTTCTAGATCTTCGGCTTTCACTCGTTTCAAACACACTCGCATACTCAGAACGAAGAAAATACAAATACGTATTGCAAAGGATTAGAAGGAATCAATCCTTCGAGGCGCGACCCCGCGACCCTAAGCGTTGAAAGCCTTAAAGGCTTTAGTTAAATATTCATGTGGCTTAGTCCCTGCGCTACTCACAAATCATGTTAACTGACCGACTGAGCCTGATCGTCTTGGAAAGTTAATTGATATACAGGCTGATTTTTTAAAGACCAGCCAAATTTAAGGATGTAGTACAGACCATCAAACTGAACAACTTTCTCCATGGGACCAACATCGTAATCGCGAATAAAAATTCAGCCGTCCCATACATTTAGGTCGAGTAGGTATTGAAGTTTTCTATGGGACAGTTGATAACATTTTCGCGATTACGCTATTTGTCCCATGGAGAAAGTTGTTCAGTTTGATGGTCTGTACCACATCCTTAAATTTGTGGTCTTTAAAAAATCAGCCTGTATTTAGATGATATGAAGGAAAAGATATGTTGAGCCGACCTCAAATAATTTGGGATAACGGTAAGAGAATAATGATGATGAGGGAAAAGGGGGTGAATGAGAAATTGACGGCAGAGAGAAAATGAACAGAAAAAACATGTAGCACCGTAACAGGGGACAAAAACAGACAGCAGAAGAAATGCTTGCAGTCTCCACTAGTGGCATAAGAACGTACGATCCGCCGTGGGACTGGAGCCAGCCCCACTAAACCTTCATATTATTCGGCTCTTTTAATTTGGCTAAGCTAAAATTAATCTGCCTAGCCTTTTCCTAACTACGAGTACGTTTAGGTTGGCTAAGTCTAGCCTGCTGCTGCTGAATACGAGTGTTTTAATACAATACCTCTTGGTCAGACTGGTTGTCAGTCAGGCTTTCGGGCTTCTGACTTCCCGTAACGACTGTCAAAGATCTGCCTCTGATCTGAATGACAACCGGAACCAACAGCTTATTGTGCTTTTCGAGGCATGGAGAGGTCTATATCTATATGGAATGGGTCACCTATCGACGAACCAACCACGGCAAACGTAGTTTATCCTACGATCTACCCGTGCGGCTGTTATTATTTCGCCACGTGCCCCTTAGTACGGATAAAAAAGAAATATAGTTCTGTTTGACGTCCCCAATGGTTGTTTCAATATAAACCCTAATTGTTACCTCTAACCCAGCCATACACGTGCCGGAGCTACCAGTAAAGACTCTGTCCTTACATGTGGCTGTAATTTCCCAGGGGCCCTCAAGTTTTCCTAGAATTTCATTAAGAACTAACTCTAGCCCTGCCCGTTTGAGCTGTATGAACAAAATATGAACGTAGTAAATTACATTTTTATGACTACCCTCGTAAAACTAAGATTAAAAGAGATATTAGCGATTAAATTGGAGCTTTTATTTTGCATAAAGTTACTGAATAATTAATGATTTTAATTTAGTTTCTACCTTTTTACCTTTTGTTGGGCTGTTTTTAGTTCAGTCGCCTTACTGCTTCTATGTCATATGAATGTCATATTTTTGTAAATATTTCTTAGTAACTAGTCAGGGTATCGAATACGAATTACTTGCGCTTGGCTGGCCTTTATGTCCACGCTTGAACAATGTTAAGTTTCTTCCGATCAACGACATGCCAAATTTTTGCGTCTACGCGAAAAGAATTCTCCTAATCTCATAAAGATGAATGGATATAAGAGGAGAAGTTTTCTTATTTCCCTTAATTTCTAGCACAAACAAATTTCTTTCCGTTTCAGACGACTTCTCAATCGCCAGTGAGTTTTCTGTTACAAGAACCCGACGAGAAATAAAAATATTTTTCTCAGAAAAAACATGCCTAAAGATCGCAAAACGAATTTGTCTCTCCATCTGTCCAGTTATTTTGGACTTTTTCATCGTTTGACTTTTGCAAACGCTAAAAGCGGTTAGCCCGATATTTTTCTCATTATCGGTTTTTGTAGCTCAAATACGATGATTTGAATCAAGTGGAAGTAAAAAGCAGGAGGTTTTACATATCTCCGTGTCTGATATGGCAGGATCTTCCCAATGAGATCATTGGAAGATCCTTGTTATGTTCTGTATATCTCTCTCATCATTCTTCAACCATGAAGAAACCAATCGATCACTTTACCAGCCAAATTCAACGTCAACTTAAGTACACACAGTCAACATTGCTCGCACGAGTCTTGTAAATAACATCATATATTGTAACCTAATTTCCCCAGAGGTGGTCAGACTGCGGTCGCCATACGTCACTTGTATTTGACATTTTTCGGGTAAGTAAAGAAATTGATTGTTTGTACGCAACCTTGGATGATAAAATGCGAGAAAATTACACGGAGATCTACATGAGACAAGTTGGTGAAGATCGTGAAGTCTGAGAGGAAGAAGTGGCTAAAAATATTGCCCCAAATAAACAGATAATGAAAGGCTACGAATGCAAAAATATCTTTTATGGCCAAAAGATATTTTTGCCTTCTTAACGATAGCCTAGCCGATACCTTCGCAAATATAGAATTATCCCGATGCACGATGTGTAAAATGTGGTAAGCCAATCGAATCATGCAAAGAAGGTAAACACTTCGCCGATACATTGGAAGGTTGTCAAATAAGTTAGGATAAAGAACATGTATAGAGAAACAAGAACCCAATATGCTAAGTGAAGATTATTCATAGAATACCAAGTAGACTAGTACGGAAAATACTTGTTTTGTAAACGACATTTTAAAAACATCTAAACTCATACAATTTGGTTTCTCTGTCTCCGTGTCGTAATTTGTTAATTTGTTCCGCTCTTCTAATTTTAGCTTTAGTGACACTGTATTTAGCGAGCTGGATACTTAAACTTAACAGTACAGACAGATTTATGTTTAAGAGCAATGATTGTGATTTGTCGAAAAAGGTTGTACTGATTGTAGACTGCCAGTTCATCTTGTTTTGACCATAGATTTTCAGCGCTTCATGGTTATTTAAGATTATTTATTATTGAACTGACTAGTTTATTCAGATGTTTTTTTTTATATCAACAAGGCTTATCACAAGGTCAATGTCACTTTGGCTAAATATTAAAAACAAAGCTCATGGTCGCAATTAGTTATATCGAGCTAAATAATTCTAAGAATATTCTCTAAGAGTGGGTGGTATTTATAATCACTTACTGCATTTCCCAAAGACCTGGTGATTTTGATATATCATTCAACTACAAAGGATCGTCGTGATTTACTAAAGTAATATAATTATTTCTATTAAATTACTTTTCCTACATCAACTCATGTTTGCTCTCCGTTGTCAGCTCTCCAAGCTGACTGTCTAAATAGTGTGTATCTCTATAAATAATATGCCAGTAATTTATCATATATTCGTGGAGGTTGAATGCGAAGGTCATCCTAGTTGGAACATCTACAGTACCACTTAGTTTCTTTGCGGATTCCATAATTTTCAATCCCGTTTCTCTTGAAGCTGGAAGACTTTACGTCTCGGTAACACACACCAGTAGATTCTTTGAATATTCTACCTTCGTACTTAATTATTTCTGTTTTAATTTCCGTTTTCCCGAGGTCATAGACTAATCTTATCAAGAACTGAACTTTCGTATTTATTATATCATTCTGAGCTTATAATTTAGACGAATAAAGATACAACATTTTTAGATTTTTTTTTTTTATATTGCTGCTAGGCTAGGGCCTGCTTTTGACCTCGATCACGCCTCATGGAAAGCGATAGATGAGGTTTATGATGGAACGAGCGTGCCCAGAAGATGCCTGTTCACTCTTGCTGTAAAGGCAGACAGGTTAAATGTGGAAGGGAACAAAGACGCTGGCAGAGAGTTCCACACTGGCCGTGCGCATAATAAAAGTTGTTTGAGTCAAAAATGTAACTCTTCAGGAGTTACATTTTTGACTCAAGTCAAGTCAATTAGTCAAGTGAGTACTTGGTTTTTTAATCAGAAATCAATGTTGGCAATCAATAAGTCCTCGTAATTATTGTGCTAATGTTAATTAAATTTAACATTCAGAAGTAGGTCACACAGATCGTGTAGTTGTAAAGTAATTAAATTCATCTGAGGTTTTTATGCGCTTCAAATGTCAAATGTTTACGATTTCGATTGCCTGCGGGCCTATTCGGTGTTAGAATCAAAAAAGTTTATATACGAAGTAAATAACCTTCTTATTTAACGTCGAACGCTGAACATGGACCTTCTAATAAAGTTACTTAAATATCGCCAAAGTCACTACATTTAGCAAATGATTTTTTGATAACAAACGTATTCAACGAACCGAATAATGAGACCGAAAACGCTGTTTTTCTTACATTACTATCAACATAATGAGATCAAATTAAAACAGGAGCCACCCACCGTTTAGGTCACTTAACAAAGTAATTTTCTTCAGCTTAATTGAAAAATATACGTCACGTACTTTCTTCAGTGAATGATGAATTATGTTTATGGACTACGACACACAAGTAAAACCACTTAGCAAGCCGTTACTAAGTGCGACTTAGCCAAGTTACTCATTTGCTGATTGATAGCCGTCCGCGCCCCGTGCGGTTATGTGGCTGAGGCTTTACCGAGAGTGAGCATAATGCAGATTTTATTATGGGTCCCGGAATAATAGAAATATATATCTTTTTTTTCTTTAGTTTCCCCTCTCACCATAGTGCCTGTCATAGCTTCTTTGGTTCACATTATTCTGCAACCATCAAATAGTTACAGGCTATAATAATCATCAATATTGACCTGCCTCTATCCCAATTCCCAACGTATAATGGTCGACGCAGCTAGTCATCTACCATACTACTTGGATCAAATTTTGTCTCAGTATTCATTCTCCCCCTTTCTAGCGATATAATTTTTTACTCCCAACGTTTCACTTTAGTCTTCCCATCTATACTAATAATAAAGCTGACTTTGTTTGAACACGTTAATCTCCGGAACTACCACTGGCAGGCTATAGTCTATTTAACATCACGCTGTGAACCTTGGAAGCCGAGAAAAAAGAAACGCTGAGTGAAAACGAAGTGATAGTGCGGGCAGGTAATGTGGTGCGACGGAATAAGTCGGGGGAGACATAAATTTCACCCCGACGAAGTCGCGGGCAGAAGCTAGTGTTCTTATGTATACACATTAATACTAAAAACATTTCTCGGTCGGCCAATCGCTGGCCTATTTAAATTCATCAACATGTGTACTACCTTATCAATATCATTACTTAATTGTCATTAAAATGAATGTATCAGTGTCGCATTACTCATGCTTGAGTTCTGTCGGCTGATTTATTACTATTACTCCGATAATTTTGCCTTAATTGAGGTCCTATTCAGTAGAGCCGGCCATGTGTAGTGTTGTCGCCCCATCTTAGGGGTAACTAGAGTTCTTGATTGACAGTGAAGGCTTTGACTATGTATTTGGAATAAAACTTATAAGCTGAAAAAATATGTGGGTGTGCTTAACTTAACCGTCAAGTTTGATATACAGAAAGGAATAAATTAGTTTATTTAAAAGACTTAATACCTACATCATCAATATAAATGACATCATTCCTAGCATCTATTTGAAAGATTTTCTTCGTTCATTTTGCCTGTTTTGTTTGAAAATGATGCTCTAATATATGCGTTCACGAATTGTATTAACAATAGTACATAAATCACTGTTTTCATTATTTTGTACATTATTTACAACTTTATTGTAATTTGACTATAAACCAACACTCAATCTAAACGCTGTTACTGGTATAAGAAGAAAAAAATCTTCTCGGTTATATATTCTGTCATTAATTCATGATTATTAATGGATGGATTATTTAGAGCTAAATTGCTATAATTTCAATTTTTAACCGTCCTTAATAAACCATAATTATTACTTTTTAAACGTTATAAATGCAGATCAAACTTAAATATTTCTCCATCAATGAAATAATTCTAGAAAAATGCTGTCAAGTCATTAAAGACTAATTGCCATAGCTAATGGCAGGGAAATAGGCAGCGGTGACGACGTATGTAGATTTTTTCGCGCCATTTTAATGAATTTTCCGGTTGTATTGTCGATAGATAAGGCTAATGCGAACTGAACGGAAAGCTATGTCGGTATGAAAGAAAATAATCGCTGATTTGACGCTTAGGTTAGGCTTTGGTGCTAAAATCTTGAGTGCCATCGAGATAAAAAAATCGATCCATATTTCCAGACCTAAAAAAATAACAGACCTCAACTATTCCGATGCTAATACAATAAAATACTTTTACGTAATATCATTAGGCAGAATGGGTGCGTGGGCTCTCAAGTTTTAGGTCTTTTTATAAAAAAATAGTTGAGGGTGGGACGCACCCGCGGATCGATAGAAGTCTGTCACAATATCTCCGAAGTCCTTGGCAATATCGTCGTACATATAACATATTTCTTATTTGTTTTTATTGCTATAATATATGCCAAATATATTTGTCTTCCCCACCAAATATATTTTCCGATACTGTGTTAAAGAAAGGGAGAAATATAGCCAAAGTTATGGTTTATTCATGGTGATTTGGTAATAAAGCAAAACATAAAAATGTGGAATATATGCACGCATAAATTCGGAGTTAAAGAGAAATTCTTTATGATCCTGCCAACCTAATTTGGCCTTTGTAATTTCGAGTACAAATTCTAAGCACTCGATACGCTTCCTTTCCGTATCGAACACCAATCCATGTTATCGTAGGAATCCTCTAAACGCTGTTTACAAGTCCACCAATACCCGAAATTTTTGTCAGTTTAAATCAAATAGACGACCGCTATTCTTCCGACAGCTGTTTGCTGTCGGGGTCTAGGGCCAAATCAGGTTATCGACATGTGTCATTTTTTATATGATAGCCTGTCGGATGGTTGTGAATAGCTAAGCTGCAATGATTTACTTCCCTCTTGAATGTTTTTTTATTTGTCTCAAGAGTTTAGCCACCTCTTAGATCACAATAACTATAATAGTTACAACGGTTACCGTTTATGGTACCGTTATTATGAATCATAAAGGTCGACACTCATTGGTTTTTTGCGAGCTCTTGCAACGGTTCGGAGCTACCATGTTGCGTAACACATTTTTACTCCCGAACATGATACAAGCGTGTATTGATCATAATCTTTGATGTTGTTATTTTATTCTACTTCTTAGCATATCGATGGCAAGTAGTACAAATGGTTTTTAGCTATCATCGTTATTCATCGTTCATCATCCACAGGCCGCATTCACCCAATGCCGAGCGTCTCTTTTCATGTGCCAATCCCCCCGCCCCTGTGCCAGGTTTATCCAGGTTCTACCCGCGATGGTAACAATGACGTCCGCCCATCTTGCCAGACGACCGATATTTCGTCTTCCAGTCCTTGGACGCCACTCGGGCATTGCCTTATTTCACCTGTCATCTGTCATCACTGCGCCTTGCCGAACTCCATTAAATTTGAGTTCCATAAGTCGTTTTCCGATATCGAAAACCTTCGTACGTCTGCAGATCACGACACTTGGGACTCTGTAAGCATCGTTAAAATGATTAAATAAAAGTTGTAAATTATTCTGGTCGTGCCAGTCCTAATGGGGAACTAAAGTAGACGTACATTTCACGGTCTTAGCACAGTATTTTTTTGGAATGATATCATTGTTTTGGTTGTTAATGCTTAGCAAGTGGCACCACAGCCGGGCACGTCTTCTTAATTCTTAATTTATTCCAACATAGAAAATAATTATTTATAATCTGTCTGCCTCAAAATTCTCGATAAATTGAGAGTTGTAGGCTTTTATTAACAAGGCTTGTTATAAACAGATATTATATAGGAAGAAGAGATTTGACCCATTTATCAATTGTTGTACAAGTCTCAAGGACGGAGGGTCCTCTGGGAACGTTCTGACAATGGTTTCAAATGAAGGCTCTTGAGTTAGCGAAAACAGCCCAACTAAAATGAATAGAAAGGTTCGGAGTTAAGATTTGTTCTTATTGTGTTAAAGTCTATCTATTTTGTACTGTAAACGTTGGATTTGTGGGCGAAGTTCTATTATTATCTTAAATTTCTTTATTAAGATTTTACTAGACATAAAAAAGGAAGAAAAAAAATTTTTTTTTGTCACAGAAACACGTGCATGCAAAGCGATAATTAACACAACACACTACACAATACTACATAACACTTTTGGCTGGTGTATTCACAATTATAATGACAAATGACTTCAAGCTGATTCTATGATACTGTCTTTTGTTTTATCCCTTGAGGATCAGCAGTGCGATTCTGTAACCATATCACCGTGAAAACTTAGGTGAAGTGAGCGTGGATTGAGTTGTCAGTCCAACTAATACTAGGGATTGACACTATTGACAGCTCATTTTACGCTCACTTCACCTAACTTTTCACGGTGAGATTTTTACAGAATCCATCGGCTGTACCAGTCAATATTCTGAATGCAGATTGAAGGGTAATGTAAATGGTACATTTGTTGCATTCTAATTTTTTTCACCAGAAAATTACCGGCACCCTAATTGCGTAACAGACTAATCGTAATCTGAATAATTTTGAAGGCTATTTGCTAATCCATTGCTTCATATGTTCGAAAAAATTGTCTGCTCAGCAACGTAAATAACGCAATGAATGTTGTTGAACTGTCAAAATGAATGCCATGCTACTGTTGTTTTACGCAATTACCCCGCATCCCCCGCATACCCCGATCCTAAAGGGTTAAAACAAAAGTGGTTTTTCTCTTGAAGATCTCCACGAATATTCTGAATGCAAAGTAATTCAAGTAAGTAAGTAATTATTTATTTTACTAAAAGACTTAGCCTAGGTAACATCAGTGTTATTTCAATAAGGGATGGGTATGGCTATTACATATGAGAAAAAATGGTACATTCGTTGCCGGTTCAACTAGCATTATATTTCGCCAGAAAATTACCAGATTTAAAAATTCTGGTTCTGTAGTAGTTTTTTATTTTATTTTTTTATTGTCATCATGCATAACTTTACCAATTGCTGAACAGGACATCATATTACACAAAAAAAATGCGTAGTTCTTCTGTAGTGCCCTATAGCTATCCATATTCATAGTCAAAACAGACTCAGTCACCATCATTATCTGCTTAGCCTTTTCCCAACTATCTTGGGGTCGGCTTCCAGTCTAATTGGATGCAGCTGAATACCAGTATTTTACATGGAGCGACTCTCTATCTGACCTCCACAACCCAGTTACTGGCTGGTCATAACACACAACTGACGGACCGACTGAACAGTCTCAGTCACCATACTTACAAAAATAATATGTAGCTCCGTAACAAATCCGTGCAGACCTAATAAAACTCCCGGATCCCACACTCATGATGAAACAAGTGTTCATTATTTAAACGTCATTATAAAATATGATTTGATTAAGTGGTGAAACGGTCGGCGAAGGCCCACTTTTGATTAAATTCATTTATAAATCATGACGTTCGAACGGACTCGCATGGCCGCTGTCGCAAACAAGTTCTGTTATTGTTGTTGGGATATGGAAAGTGGTCCTAAATAGAATTAATTATAATTATGTAGTCAAATGAGAGGATACATTTTATTTACTTCTAGCGCTTTGCACGCGACTTCTTGTAGAGTAGATTGCCATCAACGCGTAGATTTTGGGATTTCACATGCAATTTTTATTTGAACACCATGGGGTGTTGGTCTGGCAACCAGGGTTACCAAGGGGAATCGTGTTAAGACTGGAAGCCGATTCCAACATAGTTGGCAAAATACTAGGCAGATTGTTTTCTTTTGAGGTGGTATATTCCTGAGATGATTTATTTTGAAAGTTTGTCCTTTAGGGTTCAAGCTATCTACATACGTCCATCAATACGGGTTCAGCCATAGAAATGTAATTTCTTATATCTACGGGTTCAGCGATCGTGAAAACGTATTAGACATAAACACTTTCGCATTTATAATATTAGTTTGGTTGTAAGGTTAGTCTTACTAGTATTGCTTTTAATTTCGTTAGTTGCTGAAATGCTTACCGTTTCAGTTTCGGTCGCCGTCCATTTGAAGCTGCGGCGGAAACCGAAACCACTTTTGAGATGAATTTCGTCGCGCTCTGTAACGTTCAAGTTTACTTTTATGTTTCGTTTCTCTCTTCGTGTTTCACTTTTTTAAGCTTTATCTTCTAGTGTAGCGTAGTTTTGTATTGTTATTGAGTTTTTTCGTCCGAGTTGTCTCAGTAGGAGCCCGCAGTCTGGATCTGTGCCCGGTTGGTGGTAATGGACTGGCCCCTCTATTACATGGGACTAAACATAACTGACGTGGGTGTACTATGGCTATACCTCTGCCTAAGGCTGCTTTTCCACCAGAGATGTGCTATACAGCTATGCTGCGGGGATGTGAAAGCTAAGCTCCGAAACTATATGGTCGTTTCCACTAATGCTAAGCTGTGTAGCGGAACGAGTAAGATGTGCTATGAAGATGCGCCGCCGCGAGGAATCGCGTAGCAGAATACTCGCCGTGCCTTCCTTACTATCGATGAATCGCATAGCTCGAGCTGCGTATATTGCTCACACAGCTAGAGCAATATACGCAGCTCGAGCTATGCGATTCATCGATAGTAAGGAAGGCACGGCGAGTATTCTGCTCTGCACATAGCTACACCACTCGTGACCATCCATAGCACGCATCCATAGCACGTATCCATAGCACGCATCCATAGCACGCATCCATAGCACACATCCATAGCACACATCCATAGCACACATCCATAGCACGCATCCATAGCACGCATCCTTCCATATAAAAAATATATGTAAGTTGAATCCGTTTCCACCAGTGCTAAGCTATGTGCACCAATGAATATGATTGGTGGATATCAAACGCATCCATAGCAACGTAGCATAGCACATCTCTGGTGGAAAAGCACCCTTATAGTCTTGTAGTGTTATTGGGTGCAATAGGCTTGCTCCCTTCAACATAGGAGTTCAACATAACTGCCGAAATGGGCTTACTGTAGTTGTGTTACTATAGGGACACGGCTGCCTAACCCTCCGGGGAAACAAGGCGTGACCAAGGTGTATCTTCTTATCTTCGAGATTGTTTTGATCGTAGTTATCATCAGTTAAGAAGTCATTGGCTCCTAAATCAACAGTGTCAAGTTCCTACCCGCTAATGGTCACGTATTCTTCTGATAAAAATGCAAAGTATGCCGATAAAATATGGTTATTTGAATATTTAGGCAAATTGTATTAATATTGGATGTTTTTTTATTACCAATTTATTCAATCTCTTGACGTCATAGGGTGACAGCCTGTTTTCATGATTTTCGTTATTTATTATTCAGTTATTTGTTTAATAAATTATCGGTTGCCATCTGAATAACATCGTCGTGACGGGGACTGTAGCATGAAATTGTATTACAGTCGATCAATGTAACAAATCCATCGGCATTTGCTCATAGTAATAGAGGATTTACACTAGGTTGATTTTAGTCGTACGGCTGGTCTCTCTTCAAATCGCCTCACTACAGAAAGAAAAGAAGGAAAATACGTTTATTTAGCACAGACTAAATGACACACCATACACCAGATAAATACATCAGCTAAAAACAAAAAAATAAAGATCAAACAAAAAATGTGAAGTCCTATGTAAGAAATTTGCAGGAAAGTGTGCTCACGGCTGCGCCAAAAAGGCCCAGTTCAGCAAAAATTCCAGGACAACTAGTGCCTGACGCTGGTTTTCAACTGGACCTGAGAAATGAGAGAAAGAACTGACCAAGACGAATCGCCACCCCATTTACACAGATTGATAAAAATCGCAGGTGACTAGTTTATTTTGCATCAAAGTCGCCTGCGACTGAGCATTTTCACGGTCGATTCTAGTCACCCGCCGCATGCGACAGTCGATACTTTGGAACTTGCAATTTTAGCCACCTGCGGCCTAGCCGAATAGCCTTTTAGATAGTCGATTTACACCGTGCGGCGAGAATCGTGCGGCTCTTATTATTTGCGTAAAACTCGCATTACGCTAGCCCTAAAATATTTTAGGAAAAACCTTTCAAGTAAAAAATTCGGCTACTAATCGTGAGGTTAGGGTTATAGATTCGACCCATGACATTGGGTTTTCCTGTGAGGAAATTCTTAATAATTGTAATCCGATACTGGAACTGTGTCCGATAAAGTGGGCCTACAGGGGGCGTGCCTATCACCACTTACTGAGTAACTTGCAAAGTTATAACGTCAGCAGGGGACTAGGGGTTCTTCATAAAATTTTATTTGCTTGCCAGTTACAGCTCTGAAAATGAAGGCCTGTTAATTCACACTAATAGTATTAGTTAGAGCCCTTTGAGTGGGAGCGTGTTTAGGGAAGGATGTACTACCACCATACTTATTTCTGTCGCCAAGCAGCGTTAGACTCTTTGTACACAAACGCTTTTTTGCTGTGAAAAAGTACGGTTTATTCGCCGTGTGTCACTGTCGTTTGTGTTGTATGGATCACTATAAAGGAAACACTGAGGTAGGCTGACTAACACCAGCACTAGGGGTTTCGAACACCGGATTTTTTGCAATACCGGTATTAATACTCTATTTTTGTACAAAACTGTTAAAAAAAATTAAATAAGTTCACCGAGAGGCAAATAGAAATACTACCATTTCCTTAAACCCATTCTTCACCAGCGCAAGTACTTGTAAAATGTAAGTAACTATCTAAATATACCATGGGATAATTAAAATAAGCAGTTTTTAAAACTTACCACAGATAAAAACATATTGTGAACCTCTAATACCTAATTCGCATTTTGGGTAGGTACCTAAAAAAGGTAACCTAACCTAACCCGTTTGGTCGAGGTATCCTAGCTTAGTTACCTACTAGAAATTTAAATAGAGACTCATTTATTTTAAAATTGTGTATCATTAAAAGCGCAAAAAGTTTTTACAGGTTCATTAATTTAAAAAAGTGGCCACGTGCGAGTCGGACGACGTGTTCCGTACCATAAACCAAAAAACGTTAAAAAAAACACGGTTTGTTGTATGGAGATCCCTTTACTTTATTTTATTTGTATACAGAAAATTTCAACTGTCTACCTATTACGGTTCATGAGATTCGGCCCGTTGATAGACAGACGGGCGGACGGACAGAGGAGGCTTAGTAATAGGGTCTCGTTGGCTCTCTTTGCGTACGGAACCCTAAAAAGTGTTCATCATTAGAAGGGTAATAAGTTTGTAGAGGATCAGTTACAAATTTTCCATGAAAAAAGCTGACGTCAAAGTTCGGCTTACTTACAAGAAACATGCATAATGAATAATCAGCCTATAATGTTCCCACTGCTGGGACACAGGCCTCCTCTCAGTGATAGGGAGTGGGCACATGTCTTGTCATGAATTTTTGGTTCTAGGACATCTTCCTCGCCGGCTTCTTTACGATGTTTTCCTTCATCGTTTTGAGAGCAGTGGTGATGAAATTATTTACACAAACTAAAGCGCCTGTCTGGGTTCGAGTCCATGACCTATATAAAATATATACCATACCACTGGGCTACCACTGCGCCAAGAAACAGAAAGAAAAATTAAAAATATCAAACGGCGCAAATACTCCAACCTCTTTGGAACTTACATGTTCGAGCTGTTTGGGGTTGAAACGCTAGGGTCATGGGGTCCGAGTGCCCACTTAGTATTTCGAGACATCGCTAAGCGGTTGGTCAGCTCTTCACGTGACCAGAGGGCTGACCTTTGTTGTGGCAATGCTGCCAGCCTTTTGGGCACGATACGGACGAATTTTTTGATGCCCTTTGATTATTTCCCCTCCTTTTTATATACTGCGATATTATAAAAACAATAAGTCATTTCTTAAATACAAAAATTGATCCATATCCTCCAATACAAAAAAAGTATTATTATTTACATGTCATGAATTCGTCAATATTATAAAAACATTTTTCAATAAGCAATATATGTCTTAAACGCGTAAGGGGCAATTCACGAACAGACTTTGGTACTGTTAGCTTTTTAAAGTATGTAAATACTAACTGCGCCCCGCGAATTTACCCGCATAAGTTTCGATCCCGTGGGAATATTAAGATAAAAAGTATCATATTAAATTAAATTAAATAATCATTTATTTCAGAAAGTTATTCCCATATTAAGCACTACAACATTACTCAAATTACATACATAAAACATTACACATGAAAAACATTGCATTAAAAATAAATAACTTAGTTGAAATAAAAAATAAAATAAAATAATAGTTATTAGGTTAAAATTCATTTGATTACATTCAAATAAAAAGATAAAACATATGCGTTAATCCTGGTTATAAACTACCTGTGTGCCACATTTCATCCAAATCGTTAATCCTGGTTATAAACTTTCTGTGTGCCACATTTCATCCAAATCCGTTCAGTAGTTTTCACGTGAAAGAGTAACAAACAAACATCCATCCATCCATCCCCACATACTTTCGCGTTTATAATATTAGTAGGATTTAATAAATTAAAAAAATATCAAAATGCAATAACAGAAATGTAACTAAGAATATAACGAGAATACTATAATTCTGTCTAATCTCTAAGATCACACGCCGCCAGCAATATCGTTAATCGAAGACGGTGAGTAATCTGCGAATCCCCGAAACTCGCTAAATGAAGTTCCGCTCATCCAAAAATGTAACAGAAATATTTATTTTTAAACTGCGTATATATTTCAATTTGGCCGTAAATTAGCTCGTTTGAAGAGTGCGCATGGGCAGCGAGTGTGGTCGTAAAGCCGTGGTCGCGAACTCGCAACCAGCTCAATTACGTGGTTGCATACTTGTGTTCATTTAATTTATTGGTCGTTAAATTGTAATTAGTTAGGTGAGCAGGTTTACTGTTTGTGTGTGTGGTTATTATTGCTGGCGAGATGGTGGTTACTTCGAAAACGATATTACTTGATCATGTTTCTCTAATTGTAAAATTAATGAAACTCATGGCAAATGGCAAACACCACTCTTAATTGCGTAACACACTATTAATCTCAATCTGAATCATTTTGAAGGTCATTGCTAAACCATTGCTTCGCATGTTCGAGAAAAAAATCTGCTCAACAAAGTAAATAACGCAATGAATTTTCTTGAACTGTCAAAATGAAACCCATTGCTACTGATAGTGTGTAACGCAATTACCCCGCAGGTTATAAAGTAGCCCCGGGTCTGGGGGAAAGCTAAAGGAGCTACAGAGTCAAGCAAAAAGAAAAATAGTCCTGCACCGTAGCAAGCACCCCATTAAGCACAATGTATTGCGAGCGTTACATTGCGCGATTTTTCGCACCAAAAATATCGATGAAGACATTTGAAAACTACCAACCCACACTGGGCCTGCGTGGTAGATTACGACCGTGGTAGATTAGAGGAAGTGTCCTCTCGCAGTGAGGCGGCCTGTGTCCCAGTAGTGGGAATATTATAGGCTGATTATGCTGTGCTTATGGTTTGCCCAGCAACGGGACGGCATAGAAATACCTTAAAATATACATTTTATATATAAAATTAATTGAAATATTTATATCTCTGAGTACTTACATTATTAGGGAAATATTTATTTGCGTATTCCACTGCAGTTATTTATTAGGTATTAATTTCTGTCTGAAGACTGACGAGTGACTTCGGTTAGTATAATTATTGCACCTACGTATTATATGTTGTCGTTCACACTAGTAATTAAAGTCATTTCAATCAAGCATTTAATAGTAGTATAATTATTTAAAATAAACCAGAAAAAAAAACTGTTAATATCACCGTTTCACGTGTGTCGATTTTGGTCAAAGTAAAAAATATGCAAAAAAAAAAACATTTGTCTGCGTAGGTATCTATTGCAAAATATAAGTTTTTTTTTTTCATAATAAAAAAAAGGGTCTAGAATCATGTATTGAATCCATGGTAACAGGTAGCGCGTCGATGTCCAGCTACCCTGAGTGAACAGTAGCTTAACGACAACCGAAATTGTGCTACCGGCTACTGCATCGCATTCTCCATATGCATAAAAGAAAACAATTACAAACGCTTTGTAAACACCTTGTTTTTGGAACGCAATTCTTTAACAGAGCTTGCGATAAGTAAATTGGGAGAAACCGTCACAATTTTATTAGGTTCATCAACCGCACACAAATCCAGACTCCGGGCTGGTACTGAGAAATTCCTGATGGAAAAAATACTTAGCCCGACCTGGGATTCGAGCCCAGAACCTCGCACTCGGCAGTAGCGCTTACGACCACTAGACCAACGACGCAAATAAATAGAATAGGCGTCTGGTGATGGGGACCATCACGGGATACTGATCGCTAAACAAAAATTTCCACACAATAGGTAAAATGGACAGTCCGCTTTGGCAGGGCTTGTATGGAGGCTGAGGAAACCGTTGCGCAAGTGCTCTTGGAATGCACAAGCGTCACACAGATTAGGACAGAAACCCTCGGGGCACCCATCTTACACAGATGTTCACACAGACCAGGAGATGTTCAACTTCTGGAGGTTGGTGGCCTGGTTGGAATAACCACAGACGGTCGCCATGGCACACGTACAATGGTCCAACTGAATGACTAAATGCGGAAACCAAACCCTCTTACATAGAACATAGATAGAATAATACTTTGAGAACCAGAGAGAAACCAGTTGCTAGTCTAGACCTAGTACTCCACTTTTTGTTTTACAATTGCATAACCCCATAATCTTTATGTCACATCACTAGCTTAGTGTTGCCACATGAATATACTCATTTTATTATTAGAAAAAAAGTCATTAGTGCTGCAACGTACCGCTCCCGACATAGATAAAGATCTGAGATTAATTAAAACACCTTTTTATATACGTTGCGATACTTATCAATTTGATAAAACTTGTATATCTAGAGAAAGTACTCCTGTGTGTGTCCGAGGTATTATTTCCGAGTTGTTTTTAATCATATTTTGAAGTGTGGAGTGGTTAATTGAATTGAAAGTAGAAGTATCATTCGTTGTAATTAATTCTATTATTTTAGCAGGTTTTCTATTACTTTGTTGGTTAGGTTGTTTAGTTTACATCTAAATTGGTTGTTTTAACATAAAATATTATGACACTCGGCAATACTGTCTCGGCCCATCCTAACTAATAATAAATGAGAAAGTAAGTTTGTTTGTTACCTTTTCACGCCTAATCCACTGAACCGATCATCATGAAATTTTTTATATACGTTGTCAGGGGTATAGAAAACGATTCGGTCACAATAGGCTATTTTCCTAAAAAAATCGAATTAGTCCGTCAGTTAGATTATCAAAAAATATTGAACCCGTATTTTTTCTTTTGTCAATTATATAAAAAATGATGAAGATATCGCCCGTTAAAGTTCCGCGTAGCGTCACTTGCTTGCAAAAGTGTCGCACTTTTGCAAGCAAGTGACGTCACGACCCCCCATTCCCAAATTTTGACGCGCTTTATCCTTGTCATTTTTTATTTGATTGACAAAAGAAAAAATACGTGTCCATTACTTTTCGATAATCTAACTGACGGGCTAAATATAATTATTATTTTTTTACCCAGGCAACTACCCTATTGCTTTAGGACGCTAGATGCGCTACGTGTCTTTCGAATCATGATTGAATTATGACCCGAATTTCTGACCAGTATTCTAACAAAAAGTACTAGGCTTGCATGAATTCACGATAGTATTTCAATCATTAGTATTATTATGCTTTTAATTGGATTTGGATGAAAGGCACACAGATAGTTTATTATGACCTGCACCCTAATTGCGTAACACACAATCAATCAGAATCGGTTTCATTTTGACAGTTCAACAACATTCATTGCGTTATTTACGTGTTGAGCAGACTTTATGAAGGTAACCTTTTTCGAACTTTGAAGCAATGGATTAGCAATATCCTTCAAAATAATTCAGATTGAGATTGATTGTGTGTTTCGCAATTAGGGTGCTGGACCAGCATACAAACCACCTACATACAAACTCGCAAATTGTATGTAAGTACCTCGTTATAATATTAGTATATTCGTAGATATCTTTCAGTCTAGTAGTTTCCGTATTATCGAGGCTTCTATTTACACCCAGAAATTACGTCTTATCTTTACCAGTGACATGTTTTGGAGAAACTATGGAATCATATTCGATCGATAACAAGTTTTGATAAAACTCAGTCAGTCTTCTGGTAGTGTTACTAGCAGCATGTTTGATGACATTAGAGAGGCTCTACTCTATACTTCAATGCTTAATCTCTGATAATTTACATTCGTTGCCATTTACTCAACTTTCTACTTTAGGGTTGTTTGTTCTAAAGTTGATTACCACCATTTGTAATAAAAAGGTCCTAAATTAATTTTGGTTTCAATGGAATTAGAACTTTGTTTTGTTTGCCACCGAGTTTATTGTCCCATAACTTAATAATTATCTGAAATTCAGAATTCATAATAAAGGCGCCAAAGTATACTATCTACGACCTAAAAGAAGAAAATTCATTTTTCATTTGACATTTCGAATTTGAAGTGTGGCACTGGCTAGTCGAATGTTTTTGTATATGTTGACGCCACCATGTTCAAACCTCACGAAATACAGTGCTTCATTTTACTACTGTTACATAAAGACTTGTAAATTAAAACTGGGCCTTTTTGGCGCAGCCGTGAGGCACACTTTCCTGATAATTTTCTTGCATCGGACTTCACATGTTTTGTCTGATGTATATATCTGGTGTATCGTGTGTCTTTTAGTTTGTGCCAAATAAATGTATTTTCTTTCTTCTTTCTTTCTTTCTTAAATAAACAAACAACGTCCTTGATTCATGTATAATAAACAAAACAAAGGCTTATGTTCACAACACTCTCACATACTATTATCTGCCACTTGAATCATGCTCTCACTAACATCCTCCATTCATCCATCATGTTTATATGATATTTTGAGTTTTGTAACTATATTAAGTAATTATGTTGATGGAAGAGCGGAGTCTCCTAACACAGGCGTTGTTTGCTTAAAAGGAGGCTCCAAACACTAGACCTCTTTTGTAAGCATAAGCTTCGTCAGCCTATAATGTTCCAACTGCTGGGACACAGGCACTCTCTGTAAGCGGGAGTGTAATATAGTTTGACCAAAACCGCTGTACCGCGCCTTCGGTATGTGCGCGGCTCACGGGGGGGCAGTGCAGGCCGCTCATTCGTCATCGCTCACGGCGTCCCGCCCCCCGCCTCGCCGCGCATTCCTCCCGCCAAGCCGCGCATTCCTAAGGCGAGGTACAGCAGTTTCGGTCAAACTATAACTAATAATTCACGCCCCCAGTGGGGGTTGGAAGATATCACATGTCTTTGAATGTTTGGTTCTAGGTAGGACATGCCGGTTTCCTCACGATGTTTTCTTCACCGTTTTGAGAGCAGTGGTGATGAAATAATTTACACTAAGCGAAGTGCCTACTTGGGTTCAACGTTCGAAGTCGCTTACTATTGTTACATGAAGACTTGGAAATCCTATCCTACTACTCTATAACTACATATATCCTACTAATATTATAAACGTCAAAGTTTGTATGGATGGATGGATGTTTGTTACTCTTTCACGCAAAAACTACCGCACTGATTTCGATGAAATTTGGCATACAGGTGGCCTATAACCAGGATTAACATATAGAATACTTTTTATCCCGTTATTCCCACGGGATCGAAACTTATGCGGGTGAAATAGCGGGGCGCAGCTAGTAAACAAATATAAAAAAACCGGCCAAGTGCGAGTCGGACTCGCGCACGAACGGTTCCGTACCATTATCTATAAAAATCACGTCTATTGTATGGGAGTCCCCCTTAAATATTAATTTTATTATTAAAGTAAAAATACAACTGAGCATTTTGTGAATATTTCAAGTGTCTACCTGTTGCCATTATTGATATCGAGCAAAGAAAGGGCAAAAAAATCGCGTTTGTTCTATGGGAGCCCCCCTTAAATATCTATTTTATTTTGTTTTTAGTATTTGTTGTTATAGCGGCAACAGAAATACATAATTTGTGAAAATTTCAACTGTCTAGCTATCGCGGTTCTTGAGATACAGCCTGACGACAGACAGACGGACGGACAGACAGCGAAGTCTTAATAATAGGGTCTCGTTTTTACCCTTTAGGTACGGAATTCTAACAAGGCAACGTCCTTGTTCTACGCAAGATTCAAGGTCTCCAACATACAAAACACGGGTGGGTTTTAGTCAGTAAAAGTCTGACACGCCCTTCCGCTCAGCCCAGAGCGGGAGATGTCATTTGATGATTTCCCACACAAAAAAAAAGGCTTTATGTTCACAATACTTAGTACGTTTTCTGTTTGTTTCAGGAGGTTCCGATAGCAATAAGGGCAAGAGCAAGAAGTGGCGGAAAATCCTCCAGTTTCCACACATATCACAATGTTTAGATATAAAAACAAAAATAGGTAAGTCATTATTATCTTTACGTAATGTTTCGTGCTAAGATATAATTGGAAGATTGTATTGCACGTGCGTATTAGGCCTTATGCCGTCATCCACGTGATACATCGTGCCAACATAATCACCTTTTTGTAACTAGGATGCAACAACTTGAACTTCTAATTCTTTGATTCCCGAAGAGACTTCAATATCTACCAAGACCTTCATTATTTACACGATAATCTCAAAATCACACATTTTTTACTCTACGACACGACCAAATACCTACACCAGCTGGGTGATTCCAATTGTAAAATTGGAATGCCTTTCATGTTGACAGTTCAACAACATTCATTGCGTTATTTAAACTGTCGAGCAGACGAGTTTTTGAAACATATGAAGCAATGGATTAAAAGTTTCCTTCAAAATCCTTCGTATGTGGAAAGAGAGTGTGCTACGCAATTGGTGTGCAGAAAAACGCTGGTCGCTCATGCTAAAAGTTCCAACGTACACGCTTACCCTGAACCGCTCAACCGAATCAAAAGCCCATAAATCCCTGGGTTCTACTCCCTATGAACTATTGTGGTGACCCCATTCAACTGGCACCAGTTGCGTGGGCCGATAAGCGGCTTAGACATTTCTATGTCTTCCTAACTCGTAACTCAGCGCAGAGTTTACGGGGAACCCATTGTTTGGTGCAAAATTAGGGTCCCTTTCAATTGAACGAGTGTTGTGCAATCGCCGCTTTAGGCAACTGTTCCACCGCCAGCGATTAACGAGAAGTGAGTAGAGCTGGTAACTCAAAACGAGTTGTCGAGCAACGAGTGCAGGATAGCGACGAGCGATTACTCGCTGGTATGGGAAAGTACCAAGCGTAAGGCTCTTAGCGAGTGTTCTGTTCGCCAAGTGAGCGTCGCTGAGCGAGTACTTTCTTTGACAGCTCTTGTCGCTGCGAATTACTCGCTGGGGTTGTGAACAGTCAGCGATCAACTATTAATACTTGTATCTCTTCTACTTAAACGAGACCTATAATCTTTTGAACGTTTCTTGAGCGAGAACATCTTTGAAAGCTAGTAGCTCGTCGGCGGTAGGACAGGTTTCTCACGTCATAGAGTGCCAAAGACACAAATGCTGTCGTAATTCAATTGCTTTTAGAAGATATTTATCTGCTTGCCTGTAGATAGGCGTCATGTGACTGCAGGTTACTACCCGGTACTACTGCAACTCAAAATTTTTTCTGTGTTCTTATCTTCGATCATCTGATATGATTAGTTGTTTTTATTTTCGTCAACTAGTCGTAATCTAAGTCGATAACATGTGATAAGACATCTAGTTAACTGATCAGAGACTGATCAGGCGTTCGTTATTACGGGGCGGGGCGGGGCGGAGTATATGTATACAGGCTGATTTTTTAAAGACCAGCCAAATTTAAGGATGTGGTACAGACCATCAAACTGAACAACTTTCTCCATGGGACCAACATCGTAATCGCGAATAAAAATTCAGCCGTCCCATACATTTAGGTCGAGTAGGTATTGAAGTTTTCTATGGGACAGTTGATAAAATTTTCGCGATTACGCTATTTGTCCCATGGAGAAAGTTGTTCAGTTTGATGGTCTGTACCACATCCTTAAATTTGGCTGGTCTTTAAAAAATCAGCCTGTATATTATGGGGTAACTGGGGTTTTTAATTTAAAGGCCACCGCAGCCTTTTAGTAAAATATAGCATGAATCAGAATGGTGATGCCTACTCGACCCAAATGCGTAAGACGGCTGATTATTTTTTTGCGATTAGGATGTTGGTTCCATGGAGAAAGTTTTTCAGTTTGATGATCTGTACCACATCCTTAAATATGATGACCACACCTTTCTGATACATGCTATACAGTTCACCCTTTAGGCGCCATCTGCACGGACGATAGGATCGCGGCAATAGTCACGCTGTGGCTTCAAATTATCGTTAGGATGATGTGGAGATCGATTCATAGAGTTTCGATTGAACTTGATTGCACGGCGAGACTATCGCCGCGTTTAGATCTTGAGTCTCCGTACTGATTATTGCATGCGCATTCTTTTACGGTCAGAACCATATTTCTCGGCTGTTTTGAAAGCAGATATCATGTTAAAATCTAAGTCAGATAGGCCGTCATTCATTTTAGAAGTATTTATTTAGTCATATATTTAGTAATATTTATTTTAGAAGTATTTATGTATGTTTATTTGTATGTATGTTAGTATATTCTCGTAATTTTTGTTTAGTTTTTCAGTGAATTGTTTTTTTGATTCTATGTACTTATTATTTTTTGTCTCCTTTGCTCTGTCACACGCTGTCTACATCTCTGTATCTATTGTCCTATCTCAGGTATGCTGGAAGAGATTCCTTATGAAATAAGCATCACATCTGTACCTATTTTTTCTGTTCTGTTTGTCATTGTCTGTTTATATATGTGTGTACATAAATGGTAAAATAAAAAAAATAAAAATAAAATAAAATACTGGTATTCAGCTGCATCCGGTTAGACTGGTAGCCGACCCCAACGTAGATGGGAAAAGACTAGGCAGATTGATATCCTGCGAAAATCTCTCAAATCAGAATCAGCCTCTGAAGTTTTTTTGTTATGATGACCTGTTTAGTACATCCCATGTTATTCTTTTGTTCCGCTGGTAAGTCAACAAGATCATAAATATCTGTTATGGTAGTCAGGCAAACACTTCAGTTTTATAGACCCTACTGTCAATTATAGCTTCACTGCCTGAAGACGTCCTACAAGAAAATTATTCGCTAGAAATGTTTGATTCGAATCTGAAGATTGATTAGTTTCCGATATCGGATTGTTTTTTATGAGCAGCCCGGATAACCTGGGCATTGTTTATTGACCTCGGGTGGATTTGGCATTGCGTGAAATCGAAAACAAACAAAATTGTCCTGTAGACGATATCGTTGATGTTTAAAACCTTTGCGGCATACACCCCGATGCCATATCTAGCTAAGAAGATATTTTTCCATCATTGGGAGATATTTAGGCCAACCAAGAATTGAGACCTATGTCCTGTAAAATGCAAAATCTAAAATTCAATATGAAAAGTATTTAATATTCATTCAAATTAGCCTGAGAATTAGCACTTTTCGATCGTCAAAATTACATAAGCCTGCCCCCAAAACGCCCGCCCTTCACCACTTCCTAGTGCTTTCGCTGGGAAGAAGTGGACTGCGATAGGCTGAGTTCACTTGGGAGAATTGATGTTGTTAATCTATGCTATAAGATGTACGTATGTTCATGGTATTATAGAATGTATATTGTCTGTGAAATCTAAATTGTAAGAGAATTCCCTGATAGTTAGATAGTTATAGCTAATAGTCCTAAAGGGCTAAAGGATCAATATAAATTAAAAATCAAAATATTTTATTTCACACTAGCGGACCCGGCAGACGTCGTTCTGCCCGAAAAAACAGCGCCACCTACCGGGTACCAATTATGTATACAAACCTTGTCCTGACAATAACAAACACAAAAAAAAGATATATATCCAATTTGGTGCAGTCGATCGGAAGTTATGCGCGTATATACATTTCGGTGATTCATTTTTATTTATATAGATAAACTAAACATGGACACTAATGAAAAGTTTCCTATGGCGAAGAACCGGCAAGAAACTCCACGGTTACTCTGTTAAAAATAATTGGCTTTTACAATGTTTTCAAATTACAGTGTTTACAGTTATGGGAGGACAGTGTAGGCCTGTCAACAAGTACTAACAAAATAGAAAATGGTCAAGAAGGCCTACAACGTTCTCGCAGTCACAAAATATACAATAACCTATCTATTGATCAAGTATGCAACGAGGAAATTTAAAATTAAAATAAGCCCTTGTGCATCCAATAGGTATGCATATGGGCTTCCCCCGTCAACCTCCAATACATATATACATATGTATATCCATCGGGTTACCTACGGGAAAAGGTGTTTTATATTTAGTTAGCAACCACAAATCTATATTTAATGATTTACACACGTTCAACAACGCATTTTAGATATGAAGTTATTACGTCAATACAACATGTTCTTACCTACCTCGAATTAGTTTTAATGGGTGTAGGAGTGACCTTTCGGAGTTTCTTGCCCGTTCCTCTCCATAGGTAGGTACCTACTACGCTTTGGAATCGGCTTCATCTTTCTGACTGACCGTGGACCGACCCCTTGTCGATTCAAAAGGGCCGGTAATTGGTTTATTTTAAATGAACGCTTTGAGTTTGAGTTTGACCTAAATAAACATTAAGTACTTCTTTGTTGAGGTAAGAACAAGGATAACATATAATACCACAAGGTGCGCCCCGCGGTTTCACTCGCATAAGTTTCGATCCCGTGGGAATATCGGGATAAAAAATATCCTACATGTTAATCCTGGTTATAAACCACCCGTGTGCCACATTTCATCCAAATCCGTTCAGTAGTTTTTGCGTTAAAGAGTATCAAACATCCATCCATCCATCCATCCATCCATCCATCCAAACTTTCACGTTTATAATATTAGTAGGATAGGTTAGATGAGACCACAAGGCCAATTCTCGTAATTTAAAACGTTCAAAATCTAGTCGCAGTCTCATCTCAGCGACATACAAATGTCAAAAAATTGTCAAAATGTAGGGAAATTAGAAGTATTTTTTGACAGATTGAGACTGAGATCAGACCGTGAACGGTCTTAAAATTACGAGAATTGCCCCTCTGGTCCATTCTGTAAATATCTCACCGTGAAAACTTAAATGAAGTGAGCTGTCATTCCACCTAGTCCTAGAGATTGTAGTGCGAAGTACTCGGGTTCATATTTGCTTCTTGGAGTATCTTCAGTCGGGGTCACCACTGTTGAATACGCAGGGTATGAAAATGAAACAAAACAAATAAATGCAGGTTGAGTGTGGAATGAGAAGATAGGCAGACTTTGAAAATGTAGCTAATACCAATAGGGGTAGATGAGAAACAGTTTTATGTTGTCCATTGAGGGTTGAATGTGGATTAAACACATTAAAAAATAAACAACATTTAGGGGCTCAACATGATCGGGTGTAAAGATTGCGGTGGTTTAACATGGACTAAACCGATTGTATTTCGAAAAGTCTGTTCCTTATCTACAAAATCTGTTGCAAAAATTAATACATAGTGGGTACATATAAAAAGTTAGTTTGAACATAATCTTAAATACCTTAAGTGCTGTATTTTATCTGTGAAGATGATATTCCGCTAAAACACTATTGACTTCGAGCACACGCACTTCACCTAAGTTTTCATTACAGATTAGATTGGCAGTGTTTATAAATTTTGATCTAAATTCGATTTAACGAAGCGTGACTTTAGCCCTGATTTCACTTACAGATTTTGCTATCCTTTGGTTAGAGATGAGCAGCATCTATGGCAGAATTTCAATATCGTTCTTGGTAATACTACAGCTCTGGGCTAATTTGGCTTAGTACCTAGAGAAGTCTACCTATCGCTAAAACAAGTTACAACAACAGTTAGAATAGATTGTATTTTTCTTATCACAAATTACAGCTTAAAGTTAAATAATTAGTCTACAGATACAATTTTGTACTTAATTTGTGGAAGACTGGTGCCTAAACGAAGTTTTTTACAAAACCTGTAAGTCAGGTCACCAGGCCCCCTATATATGTATTTCAAGTATTGTACAGAAGAAGTTTTGTTTGAAATCACAGTAGTATTAATTAATTAATTATTGTGTCATTTATTAAAATTATTTAATTTATTAAAACTATTTAATTTATTAAAATTATTTAATAAAAAGTTGTACGCTAACAATCGCGGTGCAAACAAGTAGTGTTCCCATGCTTCAAACGGACAATTCTCATTCAATGGGTCTTTAATAAATGTGTTTTCCATACATACATAAACTCGTGGCTTCCCATGGGTTAGACAGAAACTATAGAACGTTCTGTAGTTTTTGCTATATTGATTACGAATATAAATAAGGACGCATCCATCGGTTTAAAACATAAGACATTGATCATTGTGTAAATTAGCGCACAAGAGGATGCAATATATAGTGACAAAAATAAAAATGTTTTTTACAACAAAAAAAAACAGACTTCCCAAAAAACACTACAAGGTGAAAAATAACTTATTTCTGAAGCCGGTGTCTTTGGTTTTTGTATTTTCGTTTTTTTCCACCGACTTCCGAAATTAAAGTTATTTAGTTGTGAAAATTTAAGACTTATGGTTTACTCATGGATGCCATTGTCAGAACTGGACCACATTGAAATGGGACCACACGGGAAGCACCAGCTTTCAAATTAAAAAAGAATCATCAAAATCGGTTCACCCAGTCGAAAGTTCAGAGGTAACAAAACTTTTAAAAAAAATACAGTTGAATTGAGAACCTCCTCCTTTTTGAAGTCGGTTAAAAAGAGCATGTTTCGACATGGTTTGGTCATGTTCAGAGAATGAATGAAAGGCGAATAACAATGTACAAGGTATTTACAAGGCAGATGGGAGTGGAAATCCGAGGGTACGTCCTAGAAGGACAAATAGTGACCTTATTGGTGATGTTCTTCAGAAAGGTCAGGGGCGTAGTACCTACTCATAACCAGCGAGCGTGTATTACCAGAACGAAAATTCTCGTGATTTTAAGAACGCTCACAGTCCGATCTCAGTCTCAATCTGCCAAAAATACCTCTAATTTATACATTTTGGACAAGTTTTTGACATTGATTGTCGGTTAGATGAGATTACGACTAGATTTTGAACGTTTTTAATTACGGGAATTGGACTTCAGATGTATGAACGTAAACGAGGCAAAAGGAATATGTAAGGATCGTAGCAGGTGACGTTCTGTAGTTTTTGCCTACCTCCATGGGAAGAAGGCGTGAAATTATGTATGTTGTGTATATTTTTTCTCTTGTCCCTTCACAATAGGCACGTTCCCATGCTAATAGACTCCGTGATTGAAGGAGTGTTCTACCTAAGCCATGAAGTCCAGGGGGCCTACTCCGAAGTGCAAAGTGCGAATGTTCGGATCGGACCGACACATTGTCGAACCGAATATTTTTGAAAAATACGAAAAAAGTTCGGATCGGCTCAGTTGGGTCGGAACCATAGTCAATATTCGAGTGTAGGAGCGTAGGATCGGAACCGACCGAACCAAATAGTAACTTCGTAGCAGGAAACGGCCGAACATTCGGCCGATACTACTTCGGAGTAGACCCCCTGATTTCAGGACGATAATGGTTTCAAGACCGCTATAAATTCGATTCGATCTACGATTGGATTTTAACTTCGTTCACGAAATGAAGACGAAGTATCGATTTCAACGGGCTGCAATTAAACTGTAATCAAGTTTGGTCGGGATTTGGTACCGTATTTAATTTCACCATTGTGCTCCGTAATTTCCGTTTTATTGATTGTTCTGTTCGACAAGTTCCAACTTTGGGGAGGAAATTCTGTTCGATATTATGAGGAAGTTTTGCTTTTGAGAGTGAGTTATGTTCGGCTGAATCCAATAGAAAGCTGTGGTGGCGCAGTGGGAACGGCCCCGACTTACGAGTTGCAGGTCGTGGGTTAAAACCCAGGCGCCTTACTTTGTGTAAATCATTTCATCATCGCTGCTCTCAAACGGTGAAAGAAAACATCGTGAGGAAACCGGCATGTCCTAGAACCAAAAATTTTAAGAACCCGCTCTGGATCCGCGCGGTAGATTACGAAAAGAGGAGTTACTGAGTAGGGAACAGAGGGGCAATTGTCGTAATTTTAAGAACGTTCACAGTCTGAGGGGCAATTCTGGTAAATTTAAGAACGTTCACAGCCTGATCTCAGTCTCAATCTGTCAAGAATACTTTTTATACCGATATTCCCACGAGATCGAAACGTATGCAGGTGAAACCGAGGGGCGCAACTAGTATTTTATATTTTTTCACGTTACTCTTGCCATCGACACGCAAAGAAAAATACTTAGGACTAGGATACTGTGAAAACAGCCTGAATGGTGCAGAAGCGACCATTTACAGTCATAGCCCAATCAAATCAGGAATTTGTTAAGCTAGGCAGAAAAACTACTGACGTATGCCTGCGTTGTTGCCTTTTTGGCACAGGCGTGAGGCACACTTTCCTGCCAATTTCTTGCATCGGACTTTACCTTTTTACTTGATCTTTATTGTTTTGTTTTTATCTGAGGGGCAATTCTCGTAGTTTTAAGAACGTTCACAGTCTGATCTCAGTCTCAATCTGTCAAAAATACCTCTAATTTCCCTACATTTTGACAAGTTTTTGACATTTGTTTGTCGCCGAGATGAGACTGCGACTAGATTTTGAACGTTTTTAATTACGGGAATTGGCCTTCAGATGAGCATACATACCTCTCGGCAGCTCGCCGCCTGGGTCGACGGCGCGTTTTGTTCCACGCGCGCCTCAAAGAGCTGTCAGCACGAACTGACGGGGTCCGCTAGGGCCGATGCCGCCGGGGCTGCGGATTGTTCGAAAGAGATACCGTGGCCCCTGGCACAGGCAACTGAAGGAACACGGGTGGGTTTTAGTCAGTAAAAGTCTGACACTCCCTTCTGCTCCGCCCAGAGCGGGAGGGGTCATTTGATGATTTCCCACGCAAAAAAAAAAAAAAAAACATGAGCATACATACCTATATTCAAAATTTATTTATGTTTCAAATTTATGTTATTTCAAGTTAAACATAAAAATGAAGTTGTAGCGTAAACTGAACTTTGTGTAGGAATTAAAGTTATTTTTCCATAATCTCATATTTGTTTACATTTTTGGCGAATAAGTCGCGAATGCAGATCACATACATAGCCTTCTTTGCCTTTGCCGTAGTCGGGTAATTACTGCCATGATTATAAAAATCAATGCTTTTCAATCTATTTTAATCATTTCAATGAAAATATATACTATAAAAACGCTCTACGTTGTTCAGCAATCTGGCACCCGTAAAGCCTCGTTCAGTCCTTTGACGTATAACGCTGTTGGAAGATCAATGGATATTATTCATTGTCAAAAGGAGGTCCAGTATTCGTTATCATAAATTATGTAGATCAGAAAAGTCGTACATTAATGGATGTTTATGCTTTGGGCACAATTTTGCGACGAATGTTTGTTGCTAACAAAGATTTTCGGCATCATCTGCCTGGCCGTTTCTCAATTATGTTGGGGGTCAGCTTCCAGTCTAACCGGATGCAGCTGAATACCAGTACTTTACATGGAGCAACAGTCTATCTGACCTCCAGAACCCAGTTACTGGGTAACACGATACCCTTTGGTAAGACTTGGTTGTCAGACTTTCAGGCTTCTGACCTGTAACGAAAGGTCTACGAATGGCAGCTGGGACCAACGACTTACGTGCTTTCAGAGTCACAAAGGGCTCTCGGTATGTAAGTCATGGTCATTCATCCACAGACCGACCTCGATAAGCGTGGTTATTTAGCCACGAGCAGAAACAGCTTTTCCACATCTTAAGTAAATTTTTGTTTACGAAGCTTTAACAAGAAATTCAGTTATATCATTCTGGATGATGTGCCCATGTGTTAACGTGAAACGACTCATGAAGACACTTTACAGCTTCATAGAACTTTACGAGCTTAAACTGAACGCGTGAAACTAGATCACGTATACCAAGTGGAAGTTATAGACATCACATAACGGAGATAACATAAAATTGAGCATCAGATGTTTCAAGTTTAAGGAGCTATAAAAATGAGCGTTGTGATCGTTTTTGGTAATGAATAAATAGACTGTCTCCTTTCTTGAGAGAATTTTCGGAGATAGCGTCTACGGACATGAGAAAGTCCTTGTTAGCTGCATCCAAAACATGCTGCGAAGACCAGAAGGGTTATTTCGTAACATACTACCAGTAGGGATGATATTACTAGTATTAACGTTGTTGAGCAGAGAATTTTTTCGAACATAATATGGAGCAATGGATTAGCAATATCCTTCAAAATGATTGTGTTTAATAGTATGTTAGGCAATTAGGGTGCAGTTCTTTTACTAAAAGTGGCCTTTATCGATTTGTGGGAAATTTAATTTTCAGCATTGGTTGTTTTGTTGTCATCTATATATAATACTATTTTTTTTTTTTTTGAGGATGGGAAATAATCAAATGACCCCTCCCGCTCTGGGTGGAGCGGAAGGGAGTGTCAGACTCTTACTGACTAAAACCCACCCGTGTTCCTTCCTTAGCCCTTTATGTTCCAGGGCAGCGGTAACCCTTTCGGACGATCCCGTTACCCCGATCTATATATAACCCTCCATTGGCTTTGCCGTAGTTGGATAAAATTGAAATCGCTTTTCGTATCTGTCTGCATGACGAATACATATTAAACGTACAAAAAGAGGAGTTACGTCTGTCAACAAACTGCTTTGCAGTTTGGCAGAGGTAGTGCCGTTCGGGAAATAAAAACAATATTGAAAAACCGTTCCTCCAAACCGCACGTTACAAAATTTTGTTACAGTGCGGTTAGTGGAAGTGCTTAAGTGCGGTTCGGGCAAGTGCTGTTGAAATCAGTGCTCTAAGTGGAATACCTCGTTTAGACTGCAAAACCATTATTTTTATGAATAAACACTTTTTAATTTTTCACTTATAATAAAGAAATGTCGATGTTTTGACAACTCATAAAATCCACGTGAAGCAGGAGCTGATCGCTAGTTATATATTATAATATAAAGCACAATTAATTCAAAGGTATTTATCGGCCTGGAAAAATCGAATGACCTGTTTAGAAGGCGAACTGACAACGTGACGCGATACAGAATATTTGTTTAGTAAACCTACGCACTGAAAAGGCAAATCGGAGACAGGCTTTGTTAGACCGAACAGACGCAATGATCTGGAAACTAGGAACTAGAGCAAAACTGACCCATCTCAGCAAAAAAACTTAGATCATAATAAAGCAAAACATAAATACGAACCTATGTGCCCCGGAAGTGTAAAGAACACCAGCATTTCGCCAGTCATGTAACCCCTCTGTAATATGGGGCGATCCTACTGCATAACACAAACTACAGAATAACCCAGTAACACTTCACCCGACTTGTGAGTTGCGCTTGTGACCACTAAACCAACGAATCAGTTAAGCCGTTATCAGACGCTTTTTTTTTTTTTTTGGGTGGGAAATCATCCAATGACATCTCCGGCTCTGGGCTGAGCGGAAGGGCGTATCAGACAACCCACCCGTGTTCCTTCAGTTGCCTATGCCAGGGGCCACGGTATCTCTTTCGAACAACCCGCGGCCTTGGCGGGATATCATTTTTGTTTCATTCCACGTTTACACGACATCGATAAAATTATATAGGAATTAAAGTTCATCTGCTCCTATTATTTCATTTTTAGATCATTTGGTAGGCGAGTGCCGAAAACCATAATCTTTGTATCGGTTCACTAACAAATTAATTTTTCACTTTTGATTCATTCTGTGTTCAGATGTTTCACTTCGAGTCAAAGATTCCGAACGAAAGGCAAAAATTAACGAAAAATGAAGTATATATAATATCGCTTTTAGCAATAAAATATTAGACTATAAAACGAATTGTCCATAAAACTGATGTGGTGGCACTTGGCCTGAAGCTAATTGGATGCTTATTACCTTTTGCTAAAGTAGTCTAAAATGTCTGAACCAATTATCCAAGCACTAAATAACACTTACTACTAATATACTTGGGTATATTAGGTACTAGTAGTAACCGTTTCTCTGCAAAGTTCCAATTCAATCCTAAAATTGGAAGTGTGCCGAGTAAATGGCGATAAAGAGGCTGATTCTGATTGTAATGTAGTATATGTGGCGGTTTAAACAGACCTATTTGCTTCAGTGAACGTTGAAGTGCAGATAGGCAATGGACATTAAGACTTTTGGGAGTCTAATGCTTCTCATGCTCGTGTCTTGAAAGTCTCCACCTACTTGATCGTGTGTTTATTTTATCGCGGCGATTGAGAATAAAAAAAACCAACACCCAATTTTATCGACCCGGCTGTCATTCGTTGATCTGTGACAGTCGTTACGGGTCGTCAGAAGCCCGAAAGTCTGACCACAATTATTACCAAGGGGTTTCGTATTATCCAGTAACTTGGTTGTGGAGGTCAGATAGACAATCGCTCAATGTAAAATACTGGTACACAGCTGCATCCGGTTAGACTGAGCCGACCCCAACATAGTTGGAAAAATGCTAGGCAAATGATGATGAATTTTATCGACCCGCCCCTGCTTCGCGCGGTTTTTACGACTCGCCAAACCATCGAGATTTCTTAATTATACTCGTGTGTTAGTTTAATAATAATGCATAACCTTTCGGAATAAATTCACTAAATGATGGTGAAAACAATACCAAAATCCGCGGCCAACGCGGTCACACAGACATACACGAAAAGACACTATAATTTATAACATTTATGTATATTCTATCTCCAAGGCCCGAAAAATTTAATATTCTGAATAATTCTGTTCTTAAAAGAAAGTATGGCTAGAGACTCGGTCTGATTTTTATACAACGTAGCAAAGAATTTCAATCGTAGAAGTATTATACCTTCGTTTCCCTTCAGGAATCCCAAGTCTAACAATAAAACTTCAATAGGCAATAACACGAAACACGTGTATTCCAAGGAATTCTTCAGAATTACATTTCTATTACCGACATTCCTCAAAGGCGGGGTCCAAAGTATTTTTCATTTGCTCGCTGCATACTTTCTCTTTCGCACACATACAATGTGATAGAGACGCGGACTGGCTGTGTTTTCAGTTTTAACGACTGAAAGGTGCAAGTCTTTGGGACCGTTCGCTCTTGATCTACTAAGTATGTTGGAGTTAGTTTCCACTCCTTCATATCAGTTATTTAGTTTCAGAGTAGTTCCTGATTCCATGTGCATTTTGACAGTTCAACGACATTCATTGCGTTATTTACGTTGTTGAGTAGACGAATTTTTCAAACATGTGCAGCAATGGATTGGGAATTTCCTTTACAATCGTATCTGATTGTGATTGAAAGTGTGTAACGCAATTGTAAAGCAAAGCTTTCGTAGTGTCATTTTCTAAAATGTAAACCTAGCTATTGATGTAGACTATAAGGAAATGTAAACCTAGCTATTGATGTAGACTATAAGGAAATGTAAACCTAGCTATTGATGTAGACTATAAGGAAATGTAAACCTAGCTATTGATGTAGACTATAAGGAAATGTAAACCTAGCTATTGATGTAGACTATAAGGAAATGTAAACCTAGCTATTGATGTAGACTATAAGGAAATGTAAACCTAGCTATTGATGTAGACTATAAGGAAATGTAAACCTAGCTATTGATGTAGACTATAAGGAAATGTAAACCTAGCTATTGATGTAGACTATAAGGAAATGTAAACCTAGCTATTGATGTAGACTATAAGGAAATGTAAACCTAGCTATTGATGTAGACTATAAGGAAATGTAAACCTAGCTATTGATGTAGACTATAAGGAAATGTAAACCTAGCTATTGATGTAGACTATAAGGAAATGTAAAGCACTGTTTTTGACAAATCTATACATGTTATAAATTTAAAGTCGCCTGTTTGTGTGACCACGCAACGGATTTTGATGCGGTTTTTACCATCATTTAGAGAATTTACTCCGGAAGGTTTATACATATGTGTACAATACATTTACATATTACAAAGGAATCTCGATATTTTGTCAAGTCGCGAAAGCTGCGCGAAGCAGGGGCGGGTCGATATATTTTTTTTTTTTCAATCGCCCATAAGCCCCGCCTAGCCTTTTCTCAACTATGTTGGGGTCGGCTTCCAGTCTAACCGGATGCAGCTGAATACCTATTTTTACATGGAGCGACTGCCTATCTGAACTCCACAACCCAGTTACTGGGTAATTACGATATCCCTTGATGGTCAGACTTTCGGGCTTCTGACTACCCGTAGCGACTGTCAAACTTCCACGAATAACAGCCGGGACCAACGGCTTAAAGTGTCTTCCGAGGCACGGCGGGGTTTATTTTCAATCGCCCAATTATCCTGAAACAATTTTATAAAAGCTTTTCGAACCTAAAGCTTTTAAACATTTACACGAGAAAGCCAATTTCCATGTCGCCAACCCATGTTCAACTGTCACTTTCCCATAAAACGCCGAACAAGGTCGCACAAGTTCCTTAACTTAATACTTGAACGGAACATTTATTTTCTCAGTGGGTATTGAAGGAAAACCGAGTCTTATTGCTATGTGTCTCACGTTCAATGCCAAAGTACGTGGACTTGAGAATCGACCTGATATTGAGTCTAGGGTTACAATGTATTATTAGTTTGTCTGTTTCTGTTAGGTTGTTTGTCTGTTTACTGGTGCTTCAAAAACTTAGCATAATCAGCCTATAATAAATAATGTTCCCACTGCTGGGACACAGGCCTCCTCTCTTTGAGAGTGGACAGTAATCCACGCGGGCCCAGTGCAGGTTGGTAGCGGTCACATGTCTTAGAAAAAGATGCCTGGAAGCATTAAAGGCATTTGCTCAGCACACGACAGTGTAGGCTTACTAAAAATATATATATATATATATATTTTTATTTATAAAAACGTTGCCCCACACTAGGAATTTCTCCTGTATCGTGGGTGCGTTTACAAACATTTAAACTCACATACACAAACAGCCTGAGTCGGAAAAACTACTTGTAGGCCATACAAATATTTGTCCCGTGCGGGAATCGAACCCGCGACACGCAGCGCAGCAGTGCGCCAACCGTGCCGTCTGCCGAATTGAATTATTTGGGAACGTTTGTCTCCCAACTTTCCAAGATGAAGTTGATTGTGCATACTGCCCGTATCCAAAGAGTTTCAACCGTCTAACGAGATATCTTAGACCTTTTTATAGGTAGGCTTTCAACGTAATTTACTGATGTGTGCGCTGAATACTGAGTAGAGACTAGAGACGGACGACAAAGTTTCCATACAGCGTTGGCGGATTTTGGCATTAGATATGGAAATTAGAAAAATCTGAACAAGGGACCGACGCATTGGTCCGTGTAACCGACAATGGTCTGTGTGGCTTAAAATGAATGATTGAATATCAGTATCTCACAGTACTTGGCTGTGAACTTGAGAATGCCCGAAGTTAGCCACTTTGGAGAAAATTAGAGGCTTTAAGTCCTAAACTTAAACTTGAAGTCCATCCACATAGGTCCACTGAAGTCTTACAGTATGCTGTATTCAGCCAATTGGCAAGCACGATGCTTTACATTCACTTTATTTATTTACTAGCTGCGCCCCACGGTTTCACCTGCGTAAGTTTCGATCCCGTGGAAATATCGGGATAAAAAGTATCCTATGTGTTAATCCTGGTTATAAACCATCTGTGTGCCAAATTTCATCCAAATGCGTTCAGTAGTTTTTGCGTGAAGATGTCACACACTCACAAACTTTCGCCTTTATAAGACTAGCTGCGCTCCGCGGTTTCACCCGCATAAGTTTCGATCCCGTGGAAATATCGGGATAAAAAGTATCCTATGTGTTAATCCTGGTTATAAACCATCTGTGTGCCAAATTTCATCCAAATGCGTTCAGTAGTTTTTGCGTGAAGATGACACACACTCACAAACTTTCGCCTGAAAGCCGTCCGCGTGAAACTTATTGCTCCCCCGATCCACCGCGTCACATAGCATCCCCTACCAGCCGCGCTATTACTTCGTTTTTGCTTAGCGTTTTGTCTTTGCTCGGCTCCTATGGGGTACTAGCGTGATGTTAAGTAGCATATCTTTCCTCAAAAATTTAGCTTTCAAATGCAAAAAGAATTTTTCAAATTCGACAAGACTAGCGCGTTCAAGCAAACTCTTTAGCTTTATCATTAGTGAAGTATCTATACGTGTTTTTTTTTTATATCCCATAACTCATCATTATGAACAACTTTTACTATGGGAACAAACCTGAAAGCGCGAAAAAAAAAATCAGCTGTTTCCTACATTTATGATCGTATAACTCGTCAAAATGTAGGGAACACCAGATTTTTGTTTCGCGATTTCGGGCTTGGTCCCATAGTAAAAGTTGTTCATAATGATGAGTACAATGACCCCCTAGAGTTATGGGATATCAAAAAAAACACGTTGTATACATCACTTAACAAAATCTCACAATAATACTACCAATTGAAAAATCTTCACCACCTTTGATTTGGTATGTCATTGAAAGTTATTTAATACAATTGTTTACTACAAAAATATGACTTGTATCGTTTAAATGCGCCATATTGACCCCATTGTCCGCTTTATCCGAGTGCATCATGCCCGGTGCACTCATTGTTACCAATTGAACGTTTAATATTAATTACGTAATGGTTTTACATCAATTCATTAAAAGTAAGGTATGTTTGTTCAACCGACCTTTTGGCAAAACCATCACTTGTGACATCAAATATAGACTGTTCTGTTTGTTTTCATTTTTAGTCACCTTGTTGCTGTTTCAGTTTTGGTATCTAGCTTGTGGCTAAGTAATAACAGCCGCACGGGTCGGTCGATCAGGTTAAGCTACGCTTGCTGCGGTTGGTCCGTGGATGGGTGACCATCTTTACATACCAAGACCCCTCCGTGTCTCGGAAAGCACGTTAGGCCGTTGGTCCTGGTTGTCATTCGTGGATCTTTGACAGTCGTTACGGGTCGACAGAAACCCGAAAGTCTCTTTAAAAGAGACCATGACCTCTGAGTTTGTTTCGGCATTTCTTCTCAGGGAGAGGGATCAGTCTGCTAGAAAATGCCGGCGCTATCTAGTTTTACAATCGTATTTTAGAAGTGAATCACAAACACTTGAAAAATTAAATTAAAAGTTTAAAAAACCCCCGACAACGTGAAACCCTATAAAAAGAAAAAAAGAACCTTGAAATTATGACCCTACGTAAGTACGTATGAAACTTTTTGATTAAATATTGTCCTGTCGGGGGACCGCTACTATTTTAAACTATAACAGAACGTTTGGCTAATAATTAGAGCGGTCCCCCGACGGGACAACATTTAATCAAAAAGTTTCATACATACTTACGTAGGGTCATAATTTCAAGGTTGTTTTTTTCTTTTTATAGGGTTTCACGTTGTCGGGGGTTTTTTAAATTTTTAATTTAATTTTTTATTTCATGCTGTTTGTAGGGACTCCTTGTTATTTCATTTCTTTTATTTTCTTGCGTTTTAAGATTCAGGTAATTTGGTTTTTAATCAGGATTTTTGTAATTCGCCATTTTGTGGTAGTGGCCACCTTGGATTTGAAATTTGTCATAGTGTATAGTATTCTACTAGTCAAGCCCTTTCATTTGATACCCATATAGAGGGAGTTGTGAAAAAAAAAATATAATTCGCCATTTTGTGGTGGCGGCCATCTTGGATTTGAAATTTATCATAGTGTATAGTATTCTACTAGTCAAGCCCTTTCATTTGATACCCATATTGAGGGAGTTGTGAAAAAATATGTAATCCGCCATTTTGTGGCGGCGGCCATCTTGAACCGATTTTCATCAAATATAGCTAAGAACACTCCCGAAAAATTCACCTTTCAAACAAAAAAAACAAAATTAAAATCGGTTCATCCGTTCGGGAGCTACGGTGCCACAGACAGACATATACACACACACACACACACACAAACAGACACGTCAAACTTATAACACCCCGTCGTTTTTATTTTACGTCGGGGGTTAATAATAATTAAACATTGAATGAAGTTATGACGTAAAACTAAACCCATTCAAGAAAAAGCCAATAAAATAAAAATCTATTAACAATGAATGAAAGAAAATACATTGATTAGACAAAACATTACCAACTATACTGCGTTCGCGATTTGGTTTACAAACATGTAAACAAATATGTGGTTTTGGAAAAACAACTTTAATGCCCACATATACAGTTTAGTTTGCACTACAACTTCTAACGTTTTCGTACCTTTTTAAAAAGTACTAGTCATTCTGAAATCAACTTAATTTAACACTATCATAAAGTTGATATTCGTTAACATCAAGGTGAAAACAAGGATTTGAATAGACTTTAGTTATTCTATACAGTCTAAATATTCATTCAAAATGGTTTCTACGTATACATTTATACAAGCCTGCCTTTGACGAACACGGTTGTTTAAAAAAGAAATAAAAAATAACAATTGAAGCTCTCCCATGTGAATAGTTTCAGCGCATGCGTGAAGGGCGGCCATGTTTATAAAATTATAAGTTTTATTTAGACTTATTAGGGCCAGTCATTTCATATGACTGTGAAATCCATCCATTCATACTGATATTATAAATACGAAAGTAACACTCTGTTTCTCTGTCTGTTACCCTTTCACGCCTAAACCACTGAACCGATCGCGATGAAATTTGACAAATACATAGGTAGCCTGGGACCATTACCCTAATTGCGTAACACACTACCAAGCAAAATATGAATCATTTTGAAGGATATTGCTAATCCATCGCTTCAAATGTTAGAAAAATTTGTCTGCTCAACAAAGTGAATAACGCAATGAATGTTGTTGAACTGTCAAAATGAAAGCCATTCCTGCTTTTAGTGTATTACGCAACTACCCCGCTGGAGTAAGACATAGGCTACTTTCATCCTAGTTTTTTTTTGTATTAAACTATGATGAAATACAAAACACACGCAGACAAAGTCGCGGCCCGCGGGCTACAGTTATTAGTATAATTTTTGATGTTACCTTTGAGACCCCTTGGATTATTTACATTATTTTATTTTTATTATTTGTTGATATAGCGGACAATAGAAATACACACTATGTGAATATTTCAACTGTCTGCCTATTACGGTTCATGAGATAAAGCCCGCTGACAGACAGACGGACAGACGGACAATGGAGGCCTAGTAATAGGGTCCCGTTGGGAATCCTTGGGTACGGAGCCCTAAAAATGAATGTAGAAGGTTTAGTCTATGTAGAATACATGATTAATGGCGTTTAATGCAAGGAATTTACTGCTCGGATGTCGGAAATGCCGGGAGGGGACGCCATAGAAGGTCGCATGCTGACCTTATTGGTGAAGTCCTTCCAAAAAGGTCTGAATCGTCGCACGTATGTACTGCCAAGGGGCTCCGGTGTTCTAAGGTAAAATGTTAAATGTAGTATATTTAGATTAAGGGGGATGCGCTAGGTAGCAAGCAAAATTCAAATTTTCCTACGTTTTTTACGATTTGCAGGTCAGTGTCAGGTTGTATTTTGATAAAAATATGAATCGCGAGCCTAACAAGTATGTGCTTACAGAATTATAATCATTAAAATCATCAATCATCAACCCTCTAAGTTCATATAATCCTATTGATGGATTTTTTATGAAATAGTCATTTAATAGGATCATGTGAAGTTAGGTCTGTTGTATTGATGATTTTAATGATTATAATGCTGTGAAGTCACATTTGTTACGCTCGCAAATCATACTTATTTTAAAAAAGAAAATTTGAATTTCGCGAGATTTCTCTCTAAATACATCCAAAAGTTGTCTAAGATCGCTTTCAGCGACAAGAGCGCCCATTGTGTCACGCCTTGTAAAATTTCTACATTTATATTGGGTAATATTTATGGTGTACATAATCCCACTAATATTATAAACGCGAAAGCTTACAAGCGTCCTTACAAGGACGGATGGATGGATGTTTGTTACACTTTCACGCGAAAACTACTGAACCAAGATTAACACATAGGATACTTTTTATCCCGATATTCCCACGGAATCGCGACTTATGCGGGTGAAACCGCGGGCGCTGCTAGTAAAGAATATTCTATTCTACCCTGGCGCTTCCCCCTAAGTAAAATGGATAATAAGTATATATACGTAAACGAAGCAGATTAGAACCGAGAACAATATCGATAATTATGTATCCTCATGAAGTGATTCCTTCTACATAATCTGAAATAATCGTATTGTAATTGGTCATAAATATACAATGATTCGGCGAACCAGAAATACATTGCCGTCGTTATATTATTTTCGTATTACTCTTGGTTTCGTCTTTTCTTGGAATGGATGAGGTATGAAGGTAATAAAGACATTGAATTTATGGACACAACTTTTTATTGATTCTGCCCCTTCCTAGACTGTTATTTTCTCCTCTAGGAATAGTGCTAGCTAGTGTAGCTGCTTCTATATTCTTGATCAATATCAATGCATCAGTTTTAGGTTCAGTTCCGTCTATGGACTTTCTATGCTCATCGATTTAGAAATGCCTCAATGCTTTAATAAACGCTGCTTAAACATCACTACATTAGCAATTTAAGCACGCAAGGACCATGAGAAAGCCTGTCATTTCGATAGGTTGCGGAAGCAGGCAGCAAAACGCTTGAACACTTATGTTTGTAAACGAAGTGTATTGAGTGGCAAGCGGGCCTCTATTCCACTCTTCCCCGTTTCCGCTCTCCACATTAAACGAGATTTGTAAAGCCACGGTGTCTTTGAAGAGCGGTGCGGATTTAACTGACAGACGGTAAGGACGGCCGTCTGTATCGTAACCAGAATTAAACCACAATTTTCAGGATTCAACATTCAACAACAGAAACATTAATCAAAAACCCTCATTAAGTCCCAGTACGCAGAAATGTAAAACTCACGATCTTCATCAAGACCTTTGTACACAAATTGCCACACAAATTGTAACTAATGTCTGACACTAATTTTCTTCCTCTTGTCACTTGAAGAGGGAAATGTCGTAATAAATGTCAGTCACGCTGATATTAACGCATTACGCATGTATAAGCTATCTATATGGTGATCTTAATGGCAACGCAGAAGTGTCTGTTCTCAGGGTTAAGAGCTCAATTACCGCGAATGGACGAAAATTTGTATTACCTCTACCGCTGCGGCTTGAGTAGTCCCAAGTCTGTGTTTTATCTTCCGATTATTTTCTAGGTTTTATTCGTTCCGAGTATTCTCGGTTATAGCCTAGCCTCTAATAGGTAAAGGATAGTCATTTATTTCCTATTCCGCGAGGAAAATTACTTTATTGAGAACTACAACATCATCATATCTATTAATAACGACATACTAGGGCTTATCACATATCATCACTGAGTCCGTTCCAACATGGTGGTTACGTAAATGTACCATCACGATTGTATGTAAGCTTAAATTGTCTCCAGAAAAAATATAATAAAAGGTTTCATAATCAGCGAATAACGTTCCCACTGCTGGGACACAGGCCTTCCCTCGGTGAGAGGGAGTGGGCCGTAATCCACCACGCGGTCCCAGTGCGAGTTGGTGGATGTCACACGTCTTCGAGTTTTTGGTTCTAGGACATGCCGGTTTCCTCACGATGTTTTCCTTCGCCGTTTTGAGAGCAGTGGTGATTAAATTATTTACACAAAGTAAAGCGCCTCCCTGGGTTCGAACCCACGATCTACAACGCGGTAAGTCGGGGCCGTTGCCATTGGACCAACGCTCAATGAAAAGGTTTACTCTCTACCAAATAAGACGTAATTTATTCAAAGATGAAACGCAGCTGATTCCAAATCTCCTTCTCACCATTGAAATATTTCAGGCGCGATGTTACGTTATGTAAATGTATATTAATACATGAACCGATATTGAAACCGTAAACTTGGAAAGTATTTCCCCTCATGTTTGTGCATGTGATTTGTACTCGTAACAGCAGTCGCGACAGTGTGAAACATTTATAGACACACCATCTACACAAACGTAGTCTATATCCGTATATCGAGTTTCAGGAGCGGATACTCGTTGTGTTGTTTACTTTTCGCGAATCGGATCAGGGTTGTTGTGTAAAAAATGACTATTACAACTCTGTTGTGATGTTTTGTTCAATACGCATGGGGATAGGGTGACCTTTAGTTGGCGTTTGATGAGCATACATGTTAATTTTCATTTGTTCTCCGAGAATTCTAGTGTGATCTTCATTATTACGTCTCATCTCGTCACATCTTCCCATGATTGTGCAATCTAGTCACTATTATCCTAGGACCACAATAGTAATCAACTGAAATAGAAGATACGATTTACGGTGTGTCACAGGGTAGTGTCTTGGGACCAAAAATAGTACTGAAAACAGGTTTATGGAAAAGAATTTTCTTTCAGTGTTGTTATTTATCTTAGGACAGATTTCAATGAATACAGAAAGCTGTTTTCTTTGTTCTTCACTTGTTTTTAAATGAAAGTCTCTCAAGCGTTTATTGATCGAAACGCAATCCAATTAAACATTCCTCCACCTTTCATAAAATTAAATGAAACTTCGTGACGGACCGTTATCAGTGGAATTGTTACGGGATCAAACAATTTACATACTTCTTTCACTCATTTCAAATTAGGTTTTGCGTAAAATGTTCATAAAATGATTGCGTATAATCAAGTTTGGGATATTCAAAAAGCGTTTAGCATTAAATTTAAATTCTTATGGGCACAGTTACTGTAGTGGGAGGATGTCCCTACTTATTACATCGCGATGGGTGCTTCAGGGCGAGGTAGGGCTGTCACAGCCGAAATAATTTGTTACATTATAAATTATCTCGGACGGAAAATTTGAATTATATTGGATTTCTCAACGTAGTTGAATAATTTTGTGGGTTTAATTTTCGTTTGTATATTTTGCCTTAAGTGATGATGGCGACCTAGAAACGTCTTATTTCGTGTACCTACTTATCAATTTCATTGTTAGAGAAAACCAAATCTAGTTGAAAAAATAAACAATGTAGGAAAGGTTGGATAAATAATAATTATAATGAAAGTGTACAAGGAAAAATAGATTCATGTAATGAAAATAACCTGAATAACAATACTACTATTCACAATCATAGCTGACATACTAAGTATAACAATAACATAAATATAACTATTAATACTACCCTCATATCCACAACTCAGATCAATACGAGCAGCCCTACATATATTTTTTGTCGCAATCGGCCGCGACCGTCAAACGTGGTAACAGTCGTCGACTGTAAACATTCAGTTTTAGTACACAATTCTGTTATAAATAGTCCGAAGAAGGCAATGAAATGGGGCCGTCCTTCTTTGTAAACGGGTTTTTTCTTCAGGATTATATGGATATGAAGTAGGATTGCGCAGAAGGAAGAAATCTATACTAATAATAAAGCTAAAGAGTTTATTTATTTGTTCGTTTGTTTGAACGCGCTAATCTCTGGAACTACCAATCGGATTTGAAAAATTCTTTTTGCATTTGATTGCCCAATTCTTGGGGAGGTTGGCTACGACCATTAAGAGCCGAGCGAAACGAAGTAATAGCGCAGGCAGGTGATGTGATGGGACGGGGTGGGAACCAAGGAATTTCACGAGGCAAGAAACTAGTGTCCCTTATGAAAAGAAAGATGACTTATAGAATAGCTCTAAACGAATTTCAAACATCGTTCTGTTTCTGTTAATCGTTTGAAGATGATCGAGACAAAATTATGTTTTAAATATGTTTAGGGCTAAACGGTTTTTTTTTAGTGATCTATTGAGTTGCTGATTTGTTCTTTTGTTTATACAATGGCGTGGTCGGTCATCACATCAGTTACTTGTGTAAGTCCGTTATATTCACAGATAGGCTTAAATTATTGGTCACGTTATTTTCTGCTTCTTTTAATGCGTCCTCTAGTATCCATTTGTTACCGTCAGATCAATCTGAACTTTCCTCTGTTGTTGGTCTAAAAAGGTCTTCATGTATTACTTCTTGCATATCGTCAAACGTATTGCCAAAAGCATCGGGATAATTCTGTACCACACTAACAATTGCAATCCCTTTCATTTTGACAAATGGACAATATTCATTGCGTTATATACGTTGTCGAGCAGACGAGTTTTTCAAACATGGATTAGGAATTTCTTTCAAATTCCTTCGGATTGTGAAAGAAAGTGTGTTCAACAATTGGAGTGCTGCTGTTACTAACCACAATCCAGCATCTTAATTGCGTAACACTCTATCTATCACAATCTGAATCATTCTGAAGGATATTGCCAATCCATCCAATCCATGTTCGAAAAATATGTCTGCTTAACAACGTAAATAAGGCAATGAATGTTGTTGAACTGTCAAAATGAAAACCATTCCTACGGTTAGTGTGTTACGCAATTACCCCACAGTTTGGTCCTTCTGTCCTAAAACATATTTTGTTAAAGAGAGTATGAGGGTATGAATATTTTAGTTTAAAGGCGTGTCATAAACGTGAAACAGGGTTATGTTAGTCAGAACACGTGTATCGTTTGTCTGAAGCGCCCCTGTAATGTGTGATACGTCCTAAAGTAAAGCTATTTACGTAATATTCCACCTAATAGCCGCGAAGTGGATTGTACACAAACTTTGTTATTTTAAAGCCCTTTCTAAAAAGGGTTTAGCTATTATCATTCATCAGGCGGAATTTACCGTTAAAACAGTTGTTTTCGAGCTAAAATATCCCGGAAACAACTAAGACCTAAATTCCTATTATACCAATGAGCTCTGTAAAACGTTTATCATTATCATCATCATCCTACAGCCGTCCACTGCTGGACATCATAATCAGCCTGTATTATTCCCACTGCTGGGACACAGGCCTCCCCTCTCCGAGTGGGAGTGGGCTATGATCTACCACGCGGGCCCAGTGCGGGTTGGTAGATGTCACATGTCTTCGAATTTTTGGTTCTGGGACATGCCGGTTTTCTCACGATGTTTTCCTTCACCGTTTCCTGGAAATAACTATAAGACCTAAATTCCACAGATTATACCAATGAGCTCTGTAAAATGTTTATCATTATCATCAGCCTACAACAGTCCACTGCTGGACATAGGCCTTTCCAATCAAGCTACTACAATCTGTCAAATTTCTTTAATAGATATTCGACTTTATCGCTAAAACATTAGGTTCAAGGTTGATTGGGAAAATTTAACAGTTTCGGGTAGCTTGGTGTGCTGGCGTCTGTATGTAGAATCGAAAATGCGCTTTTAACAAGCACGGCGATATTTTCTCGCTCTTCTTCAGTACGATAAGAGACCTTTATCCTTTAGTTTAATACTAACAAAAAGCAAAAGTCATTTATTCAAATTAGGCTCGAGAACCAGCAAGTTTTGAACGTCAAAATTACATAAGACATTCCCCCAAAACGCCCGCCCTTCACCACTTCCTACTCCTTTAGCTGGGAAGAAGTGGCGCAACTCCCAGCAAGTCCGCTTAGTAATAACTTACTGCGGTACCCTAAAATATGTTTAACTTACCAACTTGGGTGGTGATTCCAACAAAGGAGTAGAACATGAATAACAAAATATCCCCAGTACATAATATAAATGAATCCTACTAATATTATAAACGTGAAAGTTTGTATAGATGGATGGATGTTTGTTACTCTTTCACGCAAAAACGACTGAACGGCTTTGGATAAAATTTGGAACACAGATGGTTTATAATCAGAATTAACATATAGTATACTTTTTATCCCGATATTCCCACGGGATCGAAACTTATACGGGTGAAGCCGCGAGGCGCAGCTAGTAACAACATATCCCCAGTACATAATATAAATGAATATTACATAACTTTATGACCTGGGTCTATTTACACGCCACCACAAGGGACCGTATCTGAAAATATGTACGTACTGAAATAAGGGTTTTATTTTGCGTACACTGTACTCTGTAGAACCGTAGATACAGAGCCATAAAATAATATATTTGTGGCAATAATAACGCCTCCTTGGTCTAGTTGTCGTAAGAGCTGTGGATGAGGTCTTGGGTTCTGTACGTCCACCCTTAACAGACGTCACGTAACGCCGCAAAGTAGTCAAGGGTATGACGGTACATGAAAATATATGATAAGTTAAAGGAACCTATAGAGACCTGCCAGCCTAACAGTCCCTACGACCCTAAGCCCTATAAGCCCTACAGCCCTAACCTATCATATACCTAGTACGTGATAAATAAATATATAAATAAGTTCAGGATGTCTGCACCATGTGACCTAATGTTACAGACGGATTGTAGACAGGATTTCCAGGTTCGGGAAAGGGTAGACTCACTGCCAGTCCCGCAGACTCACGAGACTGATCAGAGATGGCTAAAGGAGTCTTGGCCACAGTGTGGGGTAATGAGACAAGAATATAAAATTCAAATCTGATTTATTTACAATATGTTACTGCTTATATACTACTTTTTCTTAACACACACTATTATACAAAATCTTTGTGTCCCATGCGTGTAAGATACAACCAAATCATTATTTTAACTGGGCCGCGCGTAAGCCAGGCGGAGTGCTGAGTCAATCTTTGTTTTTCTTTGTTAATTTATTCAAATAGTTATATTAATTTCATAAATAATAATGTTCATAATTTGTATTGTATGCCCAAAAGGCAGGACATAGCTGATCAACGTCACTGTAATTCTAAACACCTGTATCTATTTCTGTACCTATGATCCACAATAAACATGATTGATTGATCAATGTCCAAAGGTAACATTGAACAGGTTCGATTCTCAGGTTGGGCAAAGTGTTCTTAGGTTTTTCTCGGTAGCTTCCCGGAGTCTGGATTTGTGTCACGTTGACGGCAATATGTCCGCACCCTGTTAAATGGGATTTTTCACATAACTCTATATGCTCTCAAAACGGTGAAGGGAAACACCGTGAGGAAACCGGCATGTCCTAGAACCAAAAATTCGAAGACATGTGACATCTTGGTAGATGGCACACACCCGCACTGGGCCCGCGTGGTGGAATACGGCCTACTCCCTCTCACAGAGAGGATGCCTGTTTCCCAGCAGTGGAAACGTTATAGGCTGATTATATATAAACATAACTGGCAAAATGTGGATGTACAGGTAGTACACCTCAACCCAATACCTCGTGGGGTACAGGCGTGATGGTATATGTTGCAGTAATAATACCTTTTTTTTGTATTGGCACGACCTATACAAAAAACTGGTCGAAGTGGCGGTGCTTGGGGAGGCCTATGTCCAGCAGTGGACATCTTTCGGCTAAAATGATGATACAGAAAAGCTCATTCTGTGGTTAATTCCAGGCAGCAAGGACTATCTTAATCAGCTTTACGTTTCCTATGTTTCTGAAGAGACAATAGTGCGCGCGAAATATAGTTTAGGAATAACTGTTTTCCGAATTCGATCTCTGTGACCTACGGCTCAGGGTCTAGTAGATCGATCAATCTTCACAGTACCGACTTCATTAAGAGTTCCTTTAGGTTTTTATTGCGTCAATTTTATAAACCTTAAAGTCATTACCTAAGGAAGAAAGAATAACATCAATTTGGCAACATAGCATTTCATATCACAATATATATATATATATACATAGTCGACGCGTATACGTATATACGCGTATACGTATACGTATATATATATATATATATATATATACGCGTCGACTTGAGAACCTCCTCTGTTTTTATTCGTCGGTTAAAAATAAAGAGTGAAATGCTTTAAAAAGCGGCCAAGTGCTAGTCGGACTCGCACCCGAAGGGTTCCGTACCACCGTACAATATTTAACAAAAACGCAAAAAACCTATATGTAATGGAGAGCCCTTTTTATTTTTATTTGTTATTATAACGGCGATAGTAGTCTCCCTATTACGGTTCAAAAGATACAGCAAAGTGACTGACGAACGGACAGCGGAGCCTTTGTAATAGGATCCCGTTGGCACACTTTGCATACGGAACCTAAAAAAACAGTTTCCCATCACTGGAAGAAATTGTCCTCTAAGACAAAGGAACTAAACTAGGAAGACTTCAAAGAAATTCTCGAGAAATAACACTAACAAGTAGCACTCAACGTATACTAGAGAATGTTAAAGTGTCTCGTTATCTGTAACGACTTTAATTAGAAGAAAAAACGACAGTACTCGTAGTACTTATCTTAATCGCCTTACTTATCACATTCATGGGAAGAAAGATTTGCTTGAAAACTTGCGGAAGATACCAGGAATCTAGGAATGAAAGGCGTAAAAGTAAAATAAACTTCATGTCTAACGCGTCGGCTCCTACACATACATATTGACAGAACGTCGAGCGTTTTCATAGTTATGAGTTTTCTTTTTATATGATAATTTTGTTTTTAGGTTCTTGTGGCTAAGTAATAACAGCCGCACGGGTCGATCGATCAGGTTAAGCTACGCTTGCCGCGGTTGGTCCGTGGATGGTGACCACCTTCATATACCAAGACCCCTACGTGCCTCGGAAAGCACGTTAAGCCGTTGGTCCCGGCTGTCTTTCGTGAATCTTTGACAGTCGTTACGGGGCCTCAGAACCCCGAAAGTCTAACAACCAGTCTTACCAAGGGTTATCGTATTACCCAGTAACTAACTGGGTTGTGGAGGCCAGATAGGCAGTCGCTCCATGTAAAAGACCCCAACATAGTTGGGAAAAGGCTAGGCAGATGATGAATTTTGTTTTTTTTATATTTTAATGATTGTGCTTAGTTTGTTATCTTCCTGTGCGAGTCACAATAAATACTTTTTCTTTCTTTCTTAGCATCAGGTTCAAAATTTTTTTTTTTGGAGTGACCTATTTTGTAATCTTTATATCAAAAGCACCACTGATATAAAAAAATTAGATTCCATACATGTTAACTATAATATGTATAGTTAGCTATACAGGGTTATTTTTCAAAGACCAGCCAAATTTAAGGATGTGGTACAGATCATCAAACTGAACAACTTTCTTCATGGGACAAATAGCGTAATCGCGAAAAATTTATCAACTGTCCCATAGAAAACTTCAATACCTACTCGACCTAAACGTATGGGACGGCTGAATTTTTATTCGCGATTACGATGTCGGTCCCATGGAGAAAGTGGTTCAGTATGATGGTCTGTACCACATCCTTAAATTTGGCTGGTCTTTGAAAAATAACCCTGTATAGTTAACTATATAGGTTTTATTACACTTTTCTGTGACACAGCAGTTTTTTTTTTTGACAACCGACGAAAAATTTGTGCGCTAGGATGTTTAGAATCATGTGCTGAATTCATGGTTACAGTTCGCGTCGATGTCCCTGCCACCCTGTATAAGCATAATTGGTTTAAAAAGAACCAGCGGCAAAATCATCACACATCTCCAGGCCATAAGTTTCACATGAAATTTCAACTCCATTTAACAATTTCATCCAATATGGCCAACCAAAATAAAAAAAAAGAGATTGAGCAAAGATTTCCAGACAAGAGGCCACACTGAATGGACGTCTTATTTCATAGTCACGTCTAATTACTGTCTGCAAAAAGGGCGTTCTACAAGCTCGGCTTCTCGACCTCTAAAGGCACTTAGCCGTGGCATACACTTGCTGATGCTCACGGACTCATTATGTGCAGACGCCAGCAGGTCTAACTACCCGAAACTGTCAAATTTTCCCAATCAACCTTGAACCTTAATTCTTTAGCGATAAAGTTGAAAATCTATTAAAGAAATTTGACAGGTTGTAGTAGCTTGATGTGCTGGTGTCTGAACTTTCTCTGGTATCAGCATGCGTTATTGTCACACTTTTGAGAAGTATACAGTTTTCTGGTGAGCGTATAAGGAAGAACACCATGTGGCCTCAAACCTCTTTTTTCCTTTTGGTCGTCTTTAAAAACTCATTGTCCATTTACTATACCTTTGCATTCTAATAGCTACCATAGCATAATCAGCCTATAATGTTACCACTGCTGGGGCTGCAGTCTCGACATTCATAGCGATCGATTTACGACCGAATTCGGTCGCAAAGTCCTGTCACTCCATACATTTCACCTGTCAATCCGGGACTTTGCGACCGAATTCGGTCGTAAAGCGATCGCTATGAATGTCGAGACTGCTGGGCCTGGGACACAGGCCTCCTCTTTCTGTGAGAGGGAGTGGCCCATAATCCACCACGTGGGCCCAGTGCGGGTTGGTAGATGTCACATATGTCACAACTTTTGGTCCTAGGACGTACCCGGTTTCCTCGTGATGTTTTCCTTCACCGTTTTGAGAGCAGTAGTAAATTACTCAAAGTAAACCCGCCTGTCTGGGTTCGCACCTACGACCTACAACTCGTAAGTCCGGGGTGTTACCACTGGGCCACTGGTTTCTCAACTCACAGAACCATCCTCCCTCGAAATAAGTTTCTGAGGAGGAGTTTCTTGCCCATTCTTCTCCATACGAAAACTACCCTTTGGAAGGGGCGACTAGAATCAATTTTATTTTAATTTTATTTTTGACGTTCAAAAGTGCCTTTTATGTGCCTATTTGAAATAAATGATTTGACTTTGACTTTGACTTTGAGGCAACCAACTTGGGCCACCAGGATACAAGCTGTGCCTAGTTTGAGGCCCACGGCAACTTCAAGTGGTCTCTTAGCTTTGCTTATTTCGAATTGTTTCTATGCATATAATACCTGACTTGTATATGTCAATATTTTTTATTATTATTAATTTCTCTTACGTGATCATTTAAAGATGGTGATGTAGATACTTAGTCTATTCAAACTAATGTTTCAAATTGATGTTATTTCAAGTTAAAACAAATATCAACTTCATTTTAATGGGAGTTAAGTTGATTTCAGAGTGACTATTTCAATAGTGCTAAAACATTTTTATAACTTTTTCAAAAGTTATAAAAATGTTTGAAGTTGTAGCGTGAACTGAACTTAATTGTGTAGGAATTAAAGTTATTTTTCCATAAACTCATATTTGTTTACATTTTTGGCAAATAATTCGCGAATGCAGATTAGGTATATTACGGATAAGGATCAACAAGGAAGGAAGTAGGGTGTAAAGGCGAATGTAAGGATCATAGCAGGTGGTTCTGTAGTTTTTTCAACGTCCATAGGAAGAAGGCGTGAGTATATGTATGTAATAGCAGCGCAGCGCCCCGCGGTTTCACCCGCATAAGTGTAGGTCCCGTGGGAATATCGGGATAAAAAGTATCCTATGTGTCATTCTGATGCTACGCTACGAGTATATTACTGCATAGTTTCATCAAAATCCGTTCAGTAGTTTTGCGTGAAAAAGTAACAAGCTTCCATCCATCCTCACAAACTTTCGCGTTTATAATATTATAGTAGGATTACGTCAACACTAGGGAATGCTAATAAGGTTCCTGTGGTCCTTGTTTTTGTGGCGGTTGTAGTTATTATTATTTTATCCTTGGTACCAAAGCTTAGTGCAAGGTGCGTCAAAATTTTCCCCGACACAACCCACCTCAAAATCTATCTACCTACACCTCGATATTCTGTTAGCCCAGTATCTGTGATTCCCATAGTAATCCCCAGACAATACCCCAGAAATTATAACGAAGCTTCTCATAACACAATTACAGGCCATGCTAAATTGGAGAAGTGTTGTATGTTTAAGGGAGAAACGCCAGGGTAGCCCGCGAAATTCAAATTTTGTTACGTGTTTTGCAATTTTCAGCTCAGCCATGTTGAATGTTGATTAAAATATGATTCGTGAGCGTAACAAATATGACGATACAGAATTATTACCATTAAAATCATCAGTACAGCCCTCTAAGTTCATAAAATCCTATTGAATTATTATTTTATGAAATATCAATTAATTTGTTTATATGACCTGAAAGGTTATATTGATGATTTTAATGATTATAATTATGTATGTTCGTTCGCGAATCTTAATTTTTTCAATACAACCTGACACTGACCTGCAAATTGCAAACAACAAAATCGCTTCAGCCGTTTGGTAGCTACGATGGCGCAGACAGACACACAGATACACACGTTAAACTTATATAACACACACCTGTTTTTGTCGGGGGTTAAAAAACGTAATACAATTTGAATTTCGCGGCCTACCTAGCGCATCCCCCTTAATTCCGAGTTTATACAACGTACCTATATTTTATTTTATGTTTTATGTGAGAACGTGAGCAGTCAGAAGTAATCCGTTCTTTCATAAGGTGTTCTAAAATGCGGGTGAGTTTATGTTCGAAGAAAGCTCCTACATACTGCTGTTACTCCGTTAATCCGTTTGTTATGAGTTCGTTTGTTATCTGGCGATTATGTCAGTATTATTAGCCATATACCATTTTGATGTACTGCCGATCTATTCTGTAAAAATCTCGCCACGAAAAGTTACGTGAAGTGAGCTGTCATTCCACCTCATGCTAGGGATTGACACTATTGACAGCTCACTTGAAGCTCACCTCACTTAAGTTTTTATGGTAAAATTTTTACAGAATAAATCGTTTAGACTATTTAATGTCTGGTTTTTTATGTCCAAACATGTCTGCCTTTGTTTCGTATGCATTGTTGCGTACTGCCTCGTTGGTCCAGCTATTGCTGAGAATGAGGTTCTGGGTTGGATTCCTAGGTCAGGCAAAGTGGGTGCGGCGAATGTACAAGTACCTCTCGGGCCCCCGACTCATGGTACTAGAAGGCACAGTGGGGTTTTTTTTTAGTCGGTAGGAGTCCGACATAACCCTCCGTTCTTCCCAAACGGAGGGTATCCAAAAAAAAAGGACGGGAAGTGTTATCAGGTTTTTCAATCAGGAATTTCTCAGTAGTATCCTGGCTACTACTGAGAAAGTCGGGATTTGTCAGGTTGATGTCGGGGATGCTGAATCGGGTATACTCGGTTGTAGTCGTAAGTTTTCACTTCTCGTCATAAGCGCATACTGTTTTTTTTTTTTTTTTTTTTTAAATTTCATTCGTTATGAAAGCTACTATGGATTTTATATGGAACTGCATTCTAAACCCCATAATGTCTCCAGCGAGACTTCATTAATAAACAATTGATGCTGTCCATCAAGTCGTTACACATAAGCCCTGACCTGATTCAGTCCACGTTACGGCTTAAGACTGACGCGAAACCTTGGGGTGGAATAACTTATCGGGTGGGTATAAACAATGTGGTTATCTATTCCTTGTATCTATATCATTTTATTAAACTTTGTTCTTTTGTTATAATAGGGGTTCAAGTATGAAATTGCCGTTTTATTGTAATAGGTACTTCGAATTGACATAGAACCTTCATGGTTTGAGATTTTTGAGTGAAACTTTTTTCACATGGTATGTACCTATGAAGTTCTTCTTTTAAAAAATGTGCAACATTCGATTATCGACTTTCAGTTGTTTTTTTTATTCAGCTTAGACAAGAAAGATGGATACTTCAAAAATTCGAGTTATTTTTGAATACGAGTTCCGACGCGGAACTAACGCGGCAGAAACAGCTCGCAATATCAATGTTGCGTTTGGAGAGGGGACTGCTAATGAACGCACCGTGCGATTTTGGTTTAAACGCTTTGGTGATGGAAACTTTGATTTGAAGAACGAACCACGTGGAAGACCGTCCACACAGGTGAATAACAATGAATTGAAAGAGATGGTGGAAGTCGATCCGAGCCAAACTACCCAGGAATTAGCGGCATGGTTTAACGTTACCTTACCAACAATATTGACTCATTTGCGTCAAATCAATAAAATAGAAAAATATGAGAAATGGGTGCCTCATGATTTGACTGATCTGCAGAAAGAAACGCGTGTTGAAACTTGTGTTGCCTTGTTGAATCGATACAGAAATGAAGGAATATTGGATCGAATGGTGACATGTGATGAAAAGTGGATATGGAAGAAAAAGGTAATGGTAACTGTTTGGTGGTCTCAGCATGGTGTTATTCACTATAGCTTTCTCCGATCTGGTCAAGCAATAACGGCAGATGTCTACTGTGCCGAACTCCGAACAATGATAGCAAAACTAGCAGTGAAACAGCCCCGACTCATGAATCGATCTTCACCATTATTGCTCCATGATAACGCGAAACCACATACAGCACGAGAAACCGTTTTAACTCTACAGGAACTGCAATTAGAAACCATTCGTCACCCTCCGTATTCGCCAGACCTTGCTCCAACGGACTACCATTTTTTTTCGTGATTTGGACAAGTTTCTACGTGATAAAAAGTTTTCTTCTCAGGAGGCATTACAAAATGCTTTTACACAGTTTGTCGAATCTAGATCACGAGAGTTCTATCGCAAAGGCATAAATGACCTTCCTATTAGATGGCAGCAATGTATAGATAATAATGGTAATTATTATGATTAAATAAATATGTTAAATTAAAAAAAAAAACGAATTTCAATTTTTAGTACAAATCGGCAATTTCATACTTTAACCCCTAATATTTACTGTGATGGTAAGTTCCCGAGAATATTCTCCTAGCCAGAACTTTACTGTTCTTAAAATTATTCTTTTGGAGAGGGATTTAAAAATTGAATGTCTTTTGTACAGTATAGTATATACACACATCAACACCGTCTAGGGATACTTTGTATAAAGTTATTAAACTCAAAAAATACTGGCCAGTTTTAAATTCATTTGAAGAAAGCTTATTTTGTAAACCTTTTTGAACGATTCTAAATTTGAATTTGAAAAAATAAATTAAAAACAAAAGACTTACGCGGCATAATAGTGGCGAAGTCCGAAGTAGGTGTAGTAGGTGTAGTATTATAGCGAGTTTTTGGTTCTAGAACATGCCAGTTTTCTCACGATTTTACCGTTTTGAGAGCAGTGGTGATGAAATTATTTACACTTATTTAAGCGCCTGTCTGGGTTCGACCACGACCTACAACTGTGTACAAGTGTGCATACACACGAGGTAAACGCATCATTGGCAGAGGCAACTGCATCCGTCGACAAAATGCCGCTAGTCTATTTGAGTAAGGTGCTCAAATAGATGAATGGGATGTGGTCGACGGCAGACGTCTACACTCATCGACGGCGTGTGTATGAGCGACGCGTGTCGCTCGTGTGTACAGTCACGAGCAGAAGTATGTATACACTCGGCTTTATTCAAAAGCGATTTACTCCTTTATTTTTTAATGAAATTTTATGTTGTTACGAACATAGCATTTACGAACCCATAGGTTTATGTCATGTGTCGTATTTCGACGTTGCATTCGTTATTTCACGAAAAAATCGCAATTGAAAGTTGCCAAGTGTTGACAGTTTGGTGCTCGTGACTGTACGAGCAGTGAGGACTAAGTCGGGGCCGTATGTTACCACTGGACAACCACTGCTCAAATGATGTATTACAATCTTCAGGCTACAATTTTCATTTAAGCAATATTACGGGTGTGGCTTACACACAAATAATACAAAGCTGGGAGGCATAGATAGACTAAACAAATAGGTACAAGACAGATACTTAATTGAAGCCGCGACTCGCGCCCCAAATTCTCTCCACCTCATGATGCCTATCACAAAGACGCAGACAATATGATATATTACGGAGACATGCGTAATTCTATTCTAAGACAAATGGCATTCCTCTGATTATAATATTCTTAACTAGGTTTTGTAGACGGCTTTGCTCGCATGGAATAAGGAAAACGTTAAAAGAAAGCTGCTTACAAATGCTGGAATTACCAATCATGAGATTCGGTTTTTGATCGATGAATGTATCCAGCTATTTATTCACGAATTCACAAAACAGACTTCGGATTTAAATTTTCACGATACCCGTATTATGATGTACACTCTGCCATCATGATGCCGAGGGACCCGTGGCTAAGCAATAACAACCGCTCAGGTCGATCGATCAGGTTAAGCTACGCTTGCCGCGGTTAGTCCGTGGATGGGTGACCATCTTTACATGGCGAGACCCCTCCGTGCCTCGGAAAGTATGTTAAGCCGTTGATCCCGGCTGTCATTCATGGATCTTTGACGTTACGGGTCGTCAGAAACCTGAAAGTCTGACACTGTGTTATCATTTATCACTGACCTGGACAGAGGCGGTCAGATAAGCAGTAGCTCCATGTAAAATACTGTTATTCAGCTGCATCCGTTTAGACTGGAAGCCGACCCTAACATAGTTGGGAACAGGCTAGGCAGATGATGAATCATCATTATTCCAATGCGAAAAAGGTATATTGCTATCGGTCAAATATTGCTCCTTCTCTCTCGCACTGAACTTATGACATCATGTCATTAAGACAACATATTACCTGGTGCGACAAGCAACCTAAAAACTTGTTCTAATCGCCATCATCAAAGTAGAAAATATGGCTCACAAAAAGCTTTAAAACGATTATTTAACAACAAGACGCTGCCGCTGATACAAAATCCAAAACATTCATTCGGCCAGTAGGGCAGTGGATCATTAAAAAAATTCTCAGTAAGTAACACAGAGGTCACGGGGTTCAATTGCTGTAATCAAATAAAGCGTTAAGTATTTACCATGAGGCGTTTGATCATGACTCAGAGTCTTAAAATCCGTGGTCCTCCCATCCGAATTTTTGGCCGACTGACCTTCATACAGAAAGAAAAAAGAAAGCATGAAAGAAAAGAAAGATAAAGAAGTACAGACGCCAGCACATCAAGCTACTACAATCTGTCAAATTTCTTTAATAGATTTTCAACTTTATCGCTAAAGCATTAAGGTTCAAGGTTGATTGGGAAAATTTGACAGTTTCTGGTAGCTTGACTTGCTGGCGTCTGTACATGGGACACGCACAGGATACACATACAAACAATTCTTATTCTTTTCGTGTCGATGGTACTCTCCTCGTAGTTATGTTTTTTAAAAGTCTGAGCCCAGTAAGTAGGTGGTCACGTCAGTGGTTGGTTCGTTACGTTATTGCGACATCAGTGGCATTTTTTATGTATTTGTGTAGCTAGTTTTAATAGTTTTTTTCTTTTTTTATCATTGTTCCTCTCAGCCAAAGCACCTGCCATCTAATCTCTACACCACCCTTGGTTGACTGGTAGAGAATGCTTAAGGCATTAAGTCCGCCTTTGTAACTTTGTGTGAAAAGTGTAAATAATTTTTTTTTTTGGCCCATCTAAATTCAGGTTAGGACACTCCAGCAAGTGCGGCAGGGTCTGATCAGAAGCACCGCACTCGCACTGGAGTACAAAAACAATAACATTAAATCTAACAAAATCATGAACACAATAAAAAGTAAAATAAAAAGAGCATTTTAATCTAATATCTAATAAAGATTAAAAGTAACAGAATAGTGAAAAAAAAACAAAGGAAGACCTGTACCCTAATTGCGTAACAAACTTTCAATCACAATCTCAATCATTTTGAGGGATATTGCTATTTCAATGAAATGAAATGAAATAATTTATTTGCTATGAATGTAGGTACAAAAAGTATGGTGTTAAGTTAGAGAAGGATCCAGTGCATTCTACCGTGAGGCATGCAAAAAATTTTATAGTAGAATTAATTATGAAATAATCTTAAAAAATCAAATATCTAACGAGTATCAAATTATTAAAATAGTCAATAAAAATATAAATCATTCAATTTGTAAGTTCATTCAGTGGAAAACAATGTCAATATTAAGTTAATAATTAGTCAATATTACAATGTCAATAATAAGTTAATAATTAGTCAAAAACGCAATGACAATTGCTTCATATGTTCGAAAAATTTGTCTGCTCAACAACGTAAATATCGCAATGGATGTTGTTGAACTGTCAAAATGAAAGCCATTGCTACTGTTAGTGTGTTACGCAATTACCTCGCTGTGCGAGCCCTAAAAGGTTCCTATCACAGCATAATGCTGCAAGAAATACAGAAGGTTTTGTGTTTTGATGTGTATGTACATGTTAGCATTACGCAAATTTAATTAATGCTTGGATTACTCCTAATCCAACAAAGCTTTTCAAGACTTAGAAAAGCCGCAGAGGTTTTCGAATTAAACCCTTGGAGATGTATTCTTGTAATGGAATTTTCTGAGAAATCTCATTAGTTTACTTATTTGTGCGATTAGATTGACTTTGGGTTAGGTTCGAGTTGAACTTTGAACTTTCATTCAATCGGAAAATTTCTGCGACTAATCGATTCGTTTCCATTTCATCTTGTATCTGCCAATAGTTATAACTATAATACCCTACAGATCGACTGCATATTTACGGTTTTCTGAATGGCTGTAGATACAGCTATTCTTGCTTATGAGGAATAATAATAATGCTTATGATTAGATACTCATAAGCATTGTCAGCAAGCAAGTCAACCTACAAAAACTCGTACCGCACTGGTGGCCAAGTGGTAACTAACGGGCGCGACTTGCGACTTGTAGGTTGGGGGTTCGAACCCAAGCAGGCACTTTACTTTCTGTAAATTATTTTCTTCACAACTGCTCTCAAAACGGTGAAGGAAAACATCGTGAGGAAACTGGCATGTCCTAGAACCAAAAATTCGATGATATGTGACATCTAGCAACCCGCACTGGGCCCGCATGGTTGATTTCGGTCCACTCCCTCTCACAGAGAGGAGGCCTGTGTCCCAGCAATGGGAACATTATAGACTGATTATGCTGTTATTATCCTACAAAAACGTATACAAAAGTGGTTCAGAAAAAATCTTGATGTGTTAAGAACCCATCCAACATTTAACGGCAGCAATCAATTATCCTTGACCACCAATCAAACGACAGTTAAGACGCCAAATGAACCAGTAAATTGAACTAAACCTACTTTTACTTGATGCGGAAAATATCTGCGTCTAAATGGTCAATAAATTCGGACCTAAGTGCCCGCAGATACGGAGGGCAATGGAGAGTACTTGCTCGGGTTACGAGATGGGAAAGTTAAAGTAATATGTAGTTAAAACTTATGCCTACCGATAGGGTAGCGGTCGGTAATGGCCGAGGTTACAGGACCAACAACGTTTGCCTTCTATTGGATTCTACAGGCTGACGAAATCGAATTTTCGTCGGACAAGCTGTGTTGATGCGGGGAAAAGGACCAGAGTGGCAATTCCCATATTTTTAGGAACGTTCGCATTCTAATCATAATCTCAATCTGTCAAAAATACCTCTAGGTTTTTGGCATTGATTGTCGCTGAGATGAGGTTGCCACTAGATTTTAGTTTTAACTACCTACCAGATATGTAGTGCCACTTACGAATCCCATAAGTTCTCAACTAGTCACTACTTCGAGTTTTTATTAGAGTAATTGTTTTTAGATTTAGATTTTAGTTATTTGGTGTTTCCATCAGGAATTTCTCTGAGGCATCCCGGAGTCTGGATTTGTGCCTGGATGATAGCAATAGGCTTGTCCCCCCTAATGTTGTGTACTTTTATAGGTACACTTCTACCTAACCCTTTGGGGATTACAGGCGTAATGTTTAAGTATGTTAATTGTTTTAGATTTGAGCATTACTATTACAAAACCGTGTGTATCAGTTGCTTTGGATAAACGCCTATTTAACACGACATAATTATATGGACTTTGACGTAAGGCTGACATTAGACACAGGTTGAACAAGTGTCTAAATTCTTACGGTAAAACCGAGGTGTTTGGGTGCACTTAAAAACGCTCTTAGCATAAACCTGAATTCAATAAGCTTTTTCTTTTTTTTTTTTTTTTGGTGGGAAATCATCAAATGACTCCTCCCGCTCTGGGCGGAGCAGAAGGGAGTGTCAGACTTTTACTGACTAAAACCCACCCGTGTTCCTTCAGTTGCCTGTGCCAGGGGCCACGGTATCTCTTTCGAACAACCCGCAGCCCCGGCGGCATCGGCCCTAGCGGACCCCGTCAGTTCGTGCTGACAGCTCTTTGAGGCGCGCGTGGAACACAACGCGCCATCGAGCCGGGCTTGGTCCTTACCGGGCGGCGAGCTGCCCATAGCTCGCCGCCCGCAAGCCCGCGCCTACGGTGGCCGGGAGTCGGCTGTTGACTCCCGTCCAGGAATTCAATAAGCTGAGCAGTTACATTATAAATTATCCACAACCCGAATGTTGAATATGTTACACTAACTTGTTAATATTTTATGTCTTCGAGATGGGCCTAGCGTTTTTTAAGAAGATCTCTGAGAACAAACGGGTAAAGGTCAAGGGTTCGTTAAGTCAAGATAGTGAAAACATGGCCGCGTTACGGATTGGGCTTAAGGCGAAAGTGCCGGGGTAGCCCGCGAAATCAAAGGGGATTGAAGATTTTTATATGAAGCCATACTCACTGTCCGCCATATTGTTTTTTTTTTTTTTTTTTCCAAAATAGCGGCCACGCATAAAACCTACAGACCCAGAGACCTATAATGTCACGTTTTCTAGATATTAACGTTCAAAGCTGATCACGTGACATCCATATTTTTTTTTTAACTTTCGTACATTTGTTGCACAGATGTTTGTAATTAATAATGATACATATTAAGCTAAAATATGAATTACTGTGGTAGACATTGTTCTGTTATGGCTACGAATTCATCTGGCCTAAGCCTAACGTTTTTTCTTGTCAATTATAGTTATTTTACTTGTTCTTATCAATTAGTATCTAATAGAATAAAATATAAGACTTTTTTAGTACAATTCTGAGTTTTAGAAGGTTGTATTGATGATCCTAATGATTATAATTCTGTAAATACATATTTGTAACCGTCGCGAATCATATTTTGATCGACATACAACCTGACACTGACTTGCAAATTGCAAAAAAAACGTAAGAAAATTAGAATCTTCCGGGCTACACTAGCGCTTCCCCCTTAATTACGCCTGTCCCGACAGCTGGTACCCAAGATTGATTAATCGGAATGGTCAATCGTTAAACAAACCGCCTTCAATAATTCAATTATTGTTTACCAGATTTACTTTACCGCCACTCGTTTAGTTTACTAATTGCTGTTGTAACACTTACTTGCTGTTTGGTCTTGTGACCGTGGGGTTCTGCAGGGCAATTGAGATCCTCGGTGCCTCGAAAAGCACGTTAGGCTGTCATTAGTGGATCTTTGACAGTCGTTACGGGTCGTCAGAATTCCGAAAGTCGGACAACCAGTCTTTCTAAGGGATTTCGTGTTATCCAGGAACTGGGTTGTGGAGGTCAGATAGGCAGTCGCTCCATGTAAAATAATGGTATTCAGCTGTATCCGGTTAAACTGGAAGCCGAACCCAAGAGTTGGGAAAAGGGTAGGCAGATGATGACTTACATGGGATCCTGCCGGGTAACACACTTAGAATGGCAATCCCTTTCATTTTAACAATTCAACAGCATTCATTGCGTCATTTACGTTGCCGAGAAGACGATTTTTTTCTAACAGTAATGGATAAGCAATATCTTTCAAAATCCTTCGAAGTGTATTGGGTGCCAATTGGGGTGCCGCCGGGTCCCATGAGTTTTAGTTCGGGCAAAATGGTATTCCGTGAGTGAAAGTGTGTTCCGCAATTGGGGTGCTGGGTTCCATGATTTCCAGTTAGGGCAAAATGGTTTTGGGTTTTTTCATGAGGAATTTCTCAATAGCAGCACTGTCTTTTTGTTCCTTACCATGATGTTGTATATCTTTTGTTAGTCATCCTAAATAAATAAAACGATCGCTCTCTGTAACATGGAAGTTCAAAATTAACTGGCAATGAGGTTTTACTCTACTTCCTAACTATTTGAAGAAAGCACGTGCGATTTTAAGTTTCATTTCCTTGCAACAGAAGCATGGCATTTCACTAGATCTTTGTCTTGGGCTCTCGTTTGAAGTACTCTTACGTAGAGTATTTTGTGAGGACTGGAGCGTCAACGATTAGCTTGGAGACCTTTGACTGGAATGTTGCAACTAGCTACGTAATACACTACTTCCAACATACTTGATTCGTCACGGTGCAGCTCACTGACATTTAGCATCGATGAAATATTTCCCGAGTCACGGATGGTATGTGTTAGTATAATATCTCCTTATGACAGAAACTAGCGACCCGTCCCTGTTTACGCGGCTTTACGACTTCACAAAACACCGAGCTGTAAGTTTAGTATGAATGTGTTATACACATAAAACCTTCCGGAATAAATTCTCTAACTAATGATGAAAATCGCATCAAAATTCGTTGCGTTTTTTAGAAGAACAATGCAATCACATAGACGAACACGAAAAGCGACTATAATTTATAATATTAATAGATATAGATGCTACATAATGCTGATTGTTTTAGTGCTTCTTTAATGTAGGACCGCTTTTATCGTGATTTTCAGCCTGTCATATACAATGTGGAGACAACAATGCGACAATAAATGAAAACACTGGCAATATAAATGCATAATAGTATTTTGGAACTATCAAATAAATCCTAACATCGAAATTGAAAACGTGTTGTTTTTCAAACAAACTAAACTGATGGGCCAACTATGGGTTTTGCCAATCTTTGACTAGCTATAGTGACTAAATTTGTTGGATATTTTTTTTTATTGAATTATATCGTATGCAGAATGGAAACGACATTTTTTTTTAAAAAAAAAACGTTGCCCCGCAAATCATTCCTGGATATTTTAGCTCGAAAACAACTGTTTTAACGCTAAATTCCGCCTGATGAATGATAATAGCTAAACCCCTTTTAAAAAAGCTTTAAAATAACAAAGTTTGTGTACAATCCACTTCGCGGCTATTAGGTGGAATATTACGTAAATAGCTTTACTTTAGGACGTATCACACATTACAGGGGCGCTTCAGACAAACGATACACGTGTTCTGACTAACATAACCCTGTTTCACGTTTATGACACGCCTTTAAACTAAAATATTCATACCCTCATACTCTCTTTAACAAAATATGTTTTAGGACAGAAGGACCAAACTGTGGGGTAATTGCGTAACACACTAACCGTAGGAATGATTTTCATTTTGACAGTTCAACAACATTCATTGCCTTATTTACGTTGTTAAGCAGACATATTTTTCGAACATGGATTGGATGGATTGGCAATATCCTTCAGAATGATTCAGATTGTGATAGATAGAGTGTTACGCAATTAAGATGCTGGATTGTGGTTAGTAACAGCAGCACTCCAATTGTTGAACACACTTTCTTTCACAATCCGAAGGAATTTGAAAGAAATCCCTAATCCATGTTTGAAAAACTCGTCTGCTCGACAACGTATATAACGCAATGAATATTGTCCATTCGTCAAAATGAAAGGGATTGCAATTGTTAGTGTGGTACAGATTTTTTTTTTTGGGAACGAAGTTCCTTATCGCGCGTTGTGAAAGGGGGCTAGACGGAAAAAATTCTTACGACAAGTTGTCACGACACTTTTTGCTATAGTAAGCAATTGTAAGCTGTGCGGCGTCGCATGTTTCTCTGTCTGTCTGTCTCTCTCTCTCTCTGTCTCTCTCTCTCTTATATAAAGAAGAATTTTAAATTATAATTGTAAGTATGATTTTTTTTTATCTTTCTAAGGTATATTTTTTGGAGTAAATAAAATTTTATTACAATTCCTTCACAAATTAATGGAAAGGAACTTCGTTCCATCCGGGTGTCCCTTGACACCTCTCAAGTTTTTTTTTATAAAAACGTTGCCCCACACTAAGAATTTCTCCTGTATCGTGGGTGCGTTTACAAACATTTAAACTCACATACACAAACAGCCAGACCCGGAACAACTACTTGTAGGTCATACAAATATTTGTTCCGTGCGGGAATCTGACTCGCGACACGCAGCGCAGCTGTCAATCGCTTAACCACTAGGCCAACCGTGCCGTCAAAATTAGATAGATGCAGTTTAATTTATTGTAGCATTGTCGTCTCCACCTTGTTTATGTAGTTGGCTGTAGAATGTACACTTTTTAACACTTCTGCTTATGTCTGATATCTTGGCTGGGTTTTTGGTAGAATTTAACAAAGACCTTCCATCTTCTTCTCAGTTTACAATGTTAGCTTAGCATTCAGTGTTAAGTGTGAGCAAAAGTGCTGAGCAGTCGAAATAATCTACAGCTTCTGACATCCCTTGAACTCAGCTGGATTTAGCAATTGTCGATGATGTGAGAAACATCTAGAAATAGTTTAGAAGTACATCAAACATCGGATGTTTTGAAATGTAACGTAATTGGGTAATCACATAGTTACGACTTTCAGAATGTTTGACTACCATTTTACAACCGTCCACACTCAGCCAGACAGACGGTCGCGAATTTACATTTGAAATTCTGTATTTGTGTCGCAGAATATGTATTGTCCGGAATAAGTATCGTAAATCAACATACACTTGAACTCATTACGTTTGTATGCAGTACCTCGTTCGTCGCAAGAGCTACTGCTGAGCATGAGGTCCTGGGTATTTCAGATCAGTCAAAGTGCTATTTGGTTTATCCATCAGGAATTTTTCAGTTGCAGTTCAGTTCCCGGTTGAAGGCTCGTCCCTATTACTTGGGACTTAGACATAACTGGCGAAATGTGGGTGTACTGTCACACCTCTGCATTACCCGTCGGGGAACACAGGCGTGATGTTATATTTAGTATCGTAAACTTGAACTCATTGTATTGCAAACTTAAGTAAAGCTTGTTTTCTCGGACTTTGGCTAGCTTACTCATCATCAACTTAATAAAAATCTTCAATTAATTCTCTGACAGACAACGGACAGCCTAAACGGCTGGGTCCTAGAAGCATGATTTTTGGCACAAGTTCCTTATACATCAAAAGTAAGCATTAAGGAAGGGTTTTTTAAAATGTATCCCCTACAGGGGATAAATAGGGGATGGAATTTTGTTTGTTTTTCCCCGTGGGTAATCCCATCAAGCACACGGCTTGTATATAATCAACGTCGCCAAGAATTGACCTCCCATCATATCAACCCCTCCTAAAATGCAATCTATGCGGATATAAGGACCACGTTCCGACTATAATACTCCTCCGAGCTTTCTATTATATTACTAAGCCTACGTGGTACAATTCCCCAATAATCTCGATCGATAAACTTTCCCTACTTTTCTTATTCGGATGATAATAGTTACTATTCGTATTTCTCCCTCTCCCCTTCACTCCATTTTTATAGCAAACAATTTATTCCGATGTTGGAAACTTGTTTTGCGTCCTGTTGTGTCGAAAATATCACCATTCATATATATTATATTATACGTAATATTGTTGCAATACTTTCTAAAGATGACTGGCCAATAAAACTAGGTACGTTGGGAAGTATTTTGTCGACTTGTACTCTAAAGGTGAAGAGGGCAGCGAGATGCAGACAGACATTACTACTAAACTTAAAGATCCAGACTAAACTGAAGAAAGAAAGAAAGAAAATACATTTATTTAGCACAGACTAAAAGACACACAATACACCAGATACATACATCAGAAGGTCAATTCTCGTAATTTAAAACGTTCAAAATCTAGTCGCAGTCTCATCTCGGCGACAAACAAACGTCAAAACTTATCAAAAATGTTGGGAAATTAGAGGTATTTTTGACAGATTGAGACTGAGATCCGACTGAGAACGTTCTTAAAACTACGAGAATTGCCCCTCAGATAAAAACAAAACAATAAAGATCAAGTAAAAAGGTAAAGTCCGATGCAAGAAATTGGCAGGAAAGTGTGCCTCACGCCTGTGCCAAAAAGGCAACAACGCAGGCATACGTCAGTAGTTTTTCTGCCTAGCTTAACAAATTCCTGATTTGATTGGGCTATGACTGTAAATGGTCGCTTCTGCACCATTCAGGCTGTTTTCACAGTATCCTAGTCCTAAGTATTTTTCTTTGCGTGTCGATGGCAAGAGTAACGTGAAAAAATATAAAATACTAGTTGCGCCCCTCGGTTTCACCTGCATACGTTTCGATCTCGTGGGAATATCGGTATAAAAAGTATTCTATATGTTAATCTGGTTATAAACGATCTGTGTGCCAAATTTCATCCAAATCTGTTAAGTAGTTTTTGCGTGAAAGATTAACAAACATCCATCCATCCATCCATACAAACTTTCACGTTTATAATATTAGTAGGAATAGGATATATTTTTATATTTGTTTGGCCGTAAATTTAGCAACGCGTTAACAACATTAGGTCCTCACGTATGCAGGTGAGGTGAGGTATCTTCAATATAAGTTCCTAAGTATTGTTTCCTACGTAAGTAATGTGTCCAAGTTCGTTTCTGCTCAAACACCTACGATTATAACCATGAGACCGTTTCATTGCGAGTGACGCCGTATACATTCACGTTTTTTTAGTCTTCAGTTTGTGCTAACTTGAATTGCTAATGTGGAACAATTAAATGCAGGAAAACAGTTTCGTACTCTGTCCCTTACACAGGGCTACAATAAAGTAGCTAAACATCTCGTTGTTTTATTTGAATCGTCACTAAAAAGGATAGTTTATACTATCTTTGAATTTATTCAGTCAAAATTCTAAAATTTACGATGCTCAGATCCTCCTTTATCCCTATTGAAGATAACTTGAGTGCTGGACCAAAAAGCCCCTCTTTATTATTCTAGGTTGGTTTCAAGCAAAATAGTTTGTTTTATCTTAGTTATCTTCAATAACTGGTAAAGGGGTAAGTTGGTTTAATAAACTTTATGTTTATGGTCGAGTTTACTACTTTATGCCAATTATATTGTTTATTGTTCACGGACTGCTGAATAGCAGAAACTATATAATTTTATGAAGAAAAATAAGTGTGTGTCTTTTCTTCTTCTAAAAGTTCTTCATCTAATGAATATTAGTCATCACCTGCCGCGCCTTTTCCCAACTATGTTAGGATCGGCTTCCAGTCGTAACTGGATGCAGCTGAATACCAGTATTTTAGATAGAATGACTGCCTATCCACAACCCAGTTACTAGGTAATACGATACCCCTTGGTAAGACGGGTTGCCAGACTTTCGGGCTTCTGACGACCCGTAACGACTGTCAAAGGTCCACGAATGACAGCCGGGACCAACGGCCTAACGTGCTTTCCAATGCAAGAAGGGGTCCACGGACCAACCGCGGCAAGCGTAGCTTACCCTGATAGTTCGACCTGAGCGGCTATTATGATTTAGCCACAAGCCCCAATAATATTAGCCATCTTCCAAAAATTATGGAACAGTATAAAAATAAAACCGACCACCTGTTATATTAATAGAGCTATAACTTACTGAATGTGGTGATTATTTGGTCGTATCCATAGGGGAATCATTTCAACCGCATATGGCTTAGCCGGCAATAAATAATTTGGAAAAAAAATTGGTGTCGAAATTATCGTATCATTTATATGTTTGACGCTAATAACATTTACAAATACTAATCTAATCCATCTCATGTACCGCTGCCCTGGTACATAAAGGGCTAAGGAAGGAACACGGGTGGGTTTTAGTCAGTAAGAGTCTGACACTCCCTTCTGCTCCACCCAGAGCGGGAGGGGTCATTTGATGATTTCCCATCCTCAAAAAAAAAAAAAAAAACCTACTCGTCTTTATTTTGCGTAAATCTATTATTTACCTGACATATTATTATGTTCAGTCATGTTACATAAGTGTTGTGGAAATGGCCGCGTCTTACAGTTGTAGGTCGTAGGAAAAAACATCGTTAGAAAACCGGCATGTTCTAGTACCAAAAATTCAAAGACATTTAACATTACCAACCCGCACTGAGCCCGCGTTTGTGGTGGGTTACGGCCCACTCCCTCTTACAGAGAAAAGGCCTGTGACCCAGCAGTGGGAACATAATAGGCTGATTATGCTATGTTACATAAATCTTCAGTAGCTTCAGAGATATCAACACCTGTAAAAATAGGCGTAATAATATATCTAAGTGGAGAACCGCTTTCCTCATCCAGTCCATCTCTGTTGCCGTTAAAACACCAGTCTACTTCAACAAAACCACATTCATTTAAGATATCCACAGTCCCATCAAAAACAGTACCTCTCCATTCCATAGCGAGCGTTTCACCAAATTAGGTAAGTCATTAGATTATCGCGCTTATCACTTAGCTAGGTGCTCCAACGGCTCGCGCCTTGAATAACTATGTGATGTAGATAAATTGATTTGCGACGTCTGTCTGTTTTTCTACTTCTTATTGTGTTACCGCTTCTAGGGTTCCCACTTCAGTTTCCGCCGATTTGTTCTGTAAAAATCTCGCCGGGAAAACTTGGGTGAAGTGAGTTTCTTGTTCCCAGCTGAAGCACTAGGAAGTGGTGGCGTTTTGGGGCAGGACTGTCTTATGTAATTTTAACGTCCATAAAAGTGCTGATTCTCAGCCTAGTTTGAATAAATGACTTGATTTTGTCATTTCACCTGATGGTAGGGATTGACACTATTGACAGCTCACTTCACATTAGTTGTCATGGTGCCATTTTAACAGAATAGATTGACTGGTCCTTTGATCCGCAATGTTTGAAGGATAAAATTATGTACCTTTTATGGGTATCTACTACATATTTAAATAATTGTCATCATTAACCCGTATCTTTTGATACAAGACTCCACCATCATAATACTCAAATTAGGTCCGAGGGAGTATTGTGGGCGCAATATATATTTTTGTTCTCATCTACCCATATCACTAACGACAGTACAGTTGCTTTTCACGAAACATTGATTACATAACATGGAAGGAAGTTGAACTCGATAAATGAAGACAGATTTCTCCCTTGGGATTAAATACCATCAGGAAAGCATGAATGTGATACTCGTCTTCCAAACCTCCTGAGAATTCAATGCGTGAAGATTCTATATCATCTTATTCTACGTTACTTTCGCATTAACCCCGATACTTAATTGCTTAAGTAGGCAACTGATAGTTGTGTTGCCCTCTTTATTAACTAACTAGCTTCTGCTCGCGACTCCGTCCGCGTGAAATTTCTTGCTAACCAACCCTCCCCTATCGTATCGCATCACCCGTCCATTATTTCGTTTTCGCATAGCGTTCTTTCTGGTTTTATTTTCTTTCTGCTCGGCTTGTACAGGTCGTAGCGTGATGTTTAATAGCCTTTGTTAATAATTGAGCTATCAAAAGAAATAAGAAAAATCAAATCCGACTGGCAGTTCCAGACATTAGCGCGTTCGAACAAACAAACTCTTCAGCGTTAATATTAGTATAGATTATATTAATACCTATAGAAGATAATATAATATAGTATAGATGTTCTTTCTGGGTTTATAGCTTCTAAAGTAGTTTCGATCTGGTTTACCAAAGACACAGGGAAGGCGAATTTGAAAACAGCGATATTTTTCTGATTTATTTTCTCTTTTCACATTTTTATTAGCACGCATTATGACCGACTATGGGAAACTTTTTATCGTTTTCAAACACGCGATGGTTTAACGGAAAGTAAATGGTGTCTTCGAATCTAGATTGTACATATATTTCTTCGATAATGTGAGGACGTTATTGGTATATTTTAGTAGTTCGCTCTATATCAAACATTTTTATGTCTTTAATACAACTTTTTTCTTCTAACTTTTTAATCGCCTTTGCCAAAGTTGGTCCGGGAATCGAAGCAGCTTTTCAAATGTAATAAAGTTTTGTACTTTTGTTTGTGCTTCGTTTTTGTAAGTATAAAATGTACTCGCGTATCGATGCCACGGTTCGAATGAAATAATCTCTAAATATACTATTATATATAACAATAGCAGCGCCTCGCGGTTTCACCCGCATAAATTTCGATCCCGTGGGAATATTGGTATAAAAAGTATCCTATGTGTTAATCCTGATTATAAACTATATGTATAGGAAAAGATAGTGTCGTGTAGCGACAAGTAACTAAACTTATAAAGCTAAAATGAAATTAAAGAAAGGGAGGTAGAAACAAAGAAAAGATATATTTCTATCAAATTAAAAGATGAAGATGGACTGAGAGAGGTGTGTAGTTTGTGGAGGTGGGGTGTGTGGATGACGATGCGTGATAGGTGGGCTGAGGAGGCTGAGGTGGAGATCCAGATGGAGGGAGGTAGACGCGAGGCAGGTGCCGGCGACAGTTGCAGGTACAGATGAGGGCAGGTCGCTGGTGCGTGTGCGGCACGGAGGACACTCGTAGGAGGGCCCACGCAGCAGGGCAGGCTGCAGCACGGCAGCAGGAGCCGGCGCAGGTACAGGTACAGATGAAGTGCAGGCGGAGGACACCCGTTGGAGGGTCCACGCAGCAAGGCAGGGCGCAGCTCGGCAGCAAGAGAGAGAGGCACGACAGAGACGCTGTCAGCCCGCCAGGTGAGGCGGCCCTCGCATGAGGCGCGGCCCAATAATTACAGGAGCCCTTCACGGAGGACGGAGGACGGAGGCGTAGGCAGGGTCCGACAGGTACCGGAGCGGAGAGGTACGCTGGGTATTCTCGGGATAGGTAGCCCTGGAGTATCAGGCTCTTTATTGTATCCGCTTTAGAGGCGAAACCCGAACTGATCCTTGGATTGCGTGGATCTATAATGTCAGCTCGTAGAATAACATCATGTAGAAAATATGAATTTGAGTTATGAAGATGGCCAGTAATTAAATATAATAAGTATTCATATCTTATTAGCTAAAAAGATACAGGCAGGTAAGAATTTGAAAGAAAGGTTGCCATGGCGACGTATTAAACGTCGTTGTCAAAGCTGTCATAATAAAATATATTATTAATAAAATACGATAAAATCTATAGTTATTTTGTATTAGAAGTATAGTGTTTATAGGAAAAATTATATCCATCAATGTGGGCGAAATTACCAACCCTTGGATGTCACTAAATCATCGTAGTGTCATCTTAAAGATGGAGCTGTGTCTGTGTACTGATTGTGGATAAAACGTGTCGTAATAGATAATCAGATCAGCGCCTAACGGTAACAGAATGCTTGTTCTGACCTGGAGGAATGAATGAAGATAACTGTGAGTATGTACATTATGTTACAATAGTTATAAAAAAAAAGTCACATTATGCTATGCCCTCGATGTCAACTGTAGCATTAAACGCTGTATACACATTGTTACCCATGTTTTGTCGCGGGTGATAGATAGCGCCAGTATCGACCATCTCGAAGCATCGCTTGAGAGTATGAAGAACGCAAGCGTATGAATATGCGAATGGCTTAAACCCTAAACTGTCAGTATATATTATGTATCATATACATGTACATTAAAAAAGTATGATCGTTCAGCCAGGAACTCATACGGATAATTGACAGACAGGCAGACCAGTTTCTGATGGATTACAAGTCAAGGTTCTCAAAAATATTACCTACTGCTCCTCATCGAAGATAGAAAAACACGCCACACTCGAATGTTTCATCGTAATTCCAGTACATGAACATACAATTGACATAAAATTGACCGTCTTCTCCTCGCAATACATCTTATAAATTAATCTTGTGGAATTTGTCTTTGCAAATTGTAAAACCTTTTATAAATGTCCCTTTTGCATATCTTCCTATTTCAGCGCTCTATATTTTATCGATACCCTCAGAATCCTCCAATGTTTTTCCGTCGACATTGTGATAAATATTTTCCTAGTTTACTCGTAAGCCTACGATTGGAATAAATCGGTTTTTCTCTGATGCCTTTATTTTTATTGCGATCCCTACCTTCAGCGTTTGGATTCAGCTTCGGCCATGTTCGGTTGACTTCGGGGGATTTCGGGATCCCTTCGGGTATTGGGACTCTCCAATCCCTTTGATACTGATTTCCGTAGTGGATATCAGGAGTAGATTTAGTTTGCTACTTAAAACTTTCGTGTCTGTCTGGTAATTTGATTTTGGGATGCTTGGAGTGCTATTCGTTCACGTTAATTCATCTATCTCGAGTAACCCATATTTACTAATATTATAAATTCGAAAGTACTATTGCCAAAACCTATATCTGACCATTTTGAAAACAAAATCCCGTGCGCATGATGACCACAGCTACGTCCGCAAGTAAAACAAAAGAGGATCCTTTTTAGATCGACTAATAATATGCGCCGCAAGCATCCGTTTAGTGGTTTAAACGGATTTCGATAAAATTTGGCAAGGAGATAGATGACATCCTGGGGAAGGACATATGCTACTCTTGGTCCCGGTAGCACATTCCCGTGGGATTATTTCCGACATCCACGCGGGCAAAGCTGCGTGCAGAAGCTAGTCTATAATAAATCCCTTATTTCTCAGTAGTCTTCCTAAGATATTTACTAGTTTGTGGGTGTGTTCCTTTCTCTCAGTCGTTACATCCAATGGTTTGCTTTCCTTCATTTGCCTTTCTGAGTGTTTGTGCTTATATCAAAATATCAGTTCTATTTTCTTCACATTCTTCAGAGAAAGTTATATTTGCATGTGCAGAGCTAACTGTGGTTCGTGAATTAATAACAGCAGCTGATCATTAATACAATTAATTGATCCCAATCAATATTACACAATAGTTTGTGTAATATTGATTGGGATCGATTAAGGGCCGGCGCCCACAATAAAATTGAAATTCCAATGATGATGCCAAAGGACGTCGCGGCTTGCCTAAGGATACCGCGGCATCGTTGCCGATGAAATTTAAATTTTATTTTCATACTTTTAAGTTATATTTTCTATTCGTCGCATAAAAATCCCTTGCCGTGCCGTGCCGCCAGTGGGCGCCGGCCCTAAAGCGCACAACAGGAACTGATGGACGCTATTAAAAGTGCCAAACTTGTAGCCAAATTCTGGACCGACTCTATTAAGTGCTTCTAGCACCTTCTGGGTAGATTCTAGTAAGAGGCAATTGCAGCCGTCGACACGTCTCCACGTGCGTTGACAACGTGCCATTCGTGTGTTTGAGTATACGCTCAAATATACGAGCGGCACGTTGTCGACGGCAGCCATAGACGTGTCGTGTGCCGCTGGTGTGTATGAGCACTTCATTCTAAGAAGAACATTACATCTCGAAGTCTTGATCCCCAGCCTTACACAGAGAAAGATAGAACTCTCCAGTTACTAACATTGTAATGAAATCTTCATCTTTAAGTATATTAGATCAAGCAAGTACTGAGAACTTTGACTCTGATCTTAAGTAAACTTTGTAATCTTTTTACGTATCTTGTTGGATGTCGACTAAGAAATCTGTTTCTAAAAACTGTTCTGTTCATAAATTTACTTGGCAAAGTTATCCGTAGATATGGTAAAGTATGGAGTCTTGGCAAAGTATTAATATCTTTAAGCAATCAAGGTGCGATACCTCAATATATTAATATTTAGTTGATTGGATATTGGACGTATCGAATACGTGCGTAGTGTGGGACGCCCCCAGCTAGATGGACGGTTGACCTAAAGACGGTGGCTAGGACAGACTGGATGCGGAAGGCGGAGGACAGGGTCTTGTGGCGCAGCCTGGGAGAGGCCTTTGTCCAGCAGAGGACTGCAATAGGCTGAGTTGATTGGATGTATCGAAAGGCACATATTCTGATTAACTTGACAAATATGTAACAACAGATAAGCAGTTGCAGTCGTTAATTTACCTACTTAAAAGATCCCTTTTTTTTCTTTTTCTTACGCAAAATACGCGTTTGGAACTCCACGGAGTTGTGGACACCCCCGTTACACAATTACAATTACCTAGGTAATAGGTAATACGGGCTGGTGTCCGCAACTCCACGACAATGCGCGTATTTTACGTACGGTGCAATTACCTAAAAAAAATTTTTTTTTTCAAAGTGAACTGTCTTCTTAGCGTATCGATGGCAGAAAGTTTAAACATGTTAGCCCTACATTCCAAAATTCTAAGTGATATTTATATGGAAAAATTACAGTAATTAATATCTTATAATCTTATATAATTCTTCTACACGTGTGTTTGTCACCTAACTCCTCCTAAACGGCTGGACCGATTTGGATGAAATTTTATGTGTATATTTTGTTGTTTGAAAACACAATTGGACCCGCTAGGTGGCGCTGCTGTCGGTATATGGTGACACAACCGGGCAGGACGATGTCTGCCGGATCCGCTAGTATAATATTAAATACCACTTCAAACACAAAAGCCCAATTAACGAAATTATAACAAATTACATGACTGGTTTTACAAACGAATACTAAGAAAAGGGATACTTAAGCCTTATCCTGAGGGTAGCGGGATTGTCCGAAAGGGTTACCGCTGCCCTGGTACGTAAAGGGCTAAGGAAGGAACACGGGTGGGTTATAGTCAGTAAGAGTCTGACACTCCCTTCTGCTCCACCCAGAGCGGGAGGAGTCATTTGATGATTTCCCATCCACAAAAAAAAAAAAAAAAAAAGCCTTATCCTGAACTAGAATTAGGCATGAGGTCATCAACACATTACATAAAATTTATTACTTTCCTCAAGTCATGATTTCTAAACATTTTTTTTGATTCAAAGAACTACAGTCACTGCATGGTTTAAAGTTTATAGTTTTTTTCCTGGAAGATAGGCAAACATAACCGAAACTATGTATAATGTTTGGTTAACCAGAATTACGTATCGTGATTTTAATAAGCCTCCATGTGTAGATACTAATGAAAGCGTGCTCTTGAATTTTCAACTCGGAGCGTTGAAATTCCAACAGAGCGCTTTTATTTCAGCATTCATTTATGTATTGCCTGTGCGTTACGATACTAATGTCCATACAAAGCGAGATTTTGGATTTTCAACTTTCGGCGCTAAACCGAGCGTTGCAAATGCAACAGCGCGCTTTTATTTTGACGTTCGGTTCGGTGTTGTCTAGTGTTATGAAAAATGGGCATAAAGTTTATTCGGCGTATGTACCTAGAGCAACCTGCCTCGCTGCCGAAGAGCTCACGAGGAAAAAAGAATCAATTTCTGCCCTGCACCTTAACTGCGTAATACCTACACTTTCAATAACAATCTGAATCATTTTGAAGGATATTGCGAATCCATTGCTTCAAATGTTCGAAACATTTGTCAGCTCAACAACATAAATAAGTCAATGAATGTTGTTGAACTGTCAAATTGAAAGCCATTGCTACTGTTAGTGTGTTCCGCAATTACCCAGCCAAATTTAAGGATGTGGTACAGACCATCAAACTGAACACCTTTCTCCATGAGACAAATAGCGTAATCGCGAAAATTTTATCAACTGTCCCATAGAAAACTTCAATACCTACTCGACCTAAATGTATGGGACGGCTGAATTTTTATTCGCGATTACGATGTTGGTCCCATGGAGAAAGTTGTTCAGTTTGATGGTCTGTACCACATCCTTAAATTTGGCTGGCCTTTGAAAAATAACCCTGTATAGGTACAATACCATCTGCTATTGTTATGAAAATGTTATTGGGAATTTCTCAGCAGCAGCATGGAGACTGAATTTTTTCCCGGTTGATGGCCATAGGCCCGCCCTCTATTACATGGTACTTAAACATAACTGGTGAAATGTGGTGTTCGTTCTATAGTCAATGGGTACTATCGCCAAAATCTATATCTGACCACCGTAAGGACTATTCCTGCTTGCAGCGCATATTATTAGTCGACCTAAAAAGGATCCTCTTTTGTTTTACTTACGGACGCAGCTGTGGTCATCATGTGCACAGTATTTTGTTTTCAAAATGGTCAGATATAGGTTTTGGCGATAGTACATCTCTGCCTAATCCTTTGGGGAAATACAGGTGTGATGTTATGTTACCATCTGTTTCTCCAACTCAAGAACTGATTGAAATTGTCGATCTAAAGACCATTCCATACATTACTTACCTATTAATACGAAAATAGGATTCAATCATGTTTTATTTCTTGAAGCGTAAAACTCCCTCATTTTATGCTCGCTTACACGCTAACCGGGTACTTAAGCGTTTAAGGACCAATAAACGTTTGACAAATATTATTACATGTTGTAAATTATTATTGGGGTAATTTTTTCGTGTGTATACGAGGTGGGACACGACAATGAGTGAGTGTAGTTCCAAATATTAGCGCGAAACAAACTCTTCAGCTTTATTATTGGTTCTAGTTTCTTCCCGCGACTTTGTCCGCGTGAAATTTACCCCGTCGCATCCTATCGCCTGCCTGCGCCTTTACTTCGTTTTCGCTTAGCGTTCTTTCTGACTTTTTTCCTTTTTGCTCGGCTCCCTAAGAACCATAGCGTGATGTTAAATAGCCTACAGCCTTCCTCGAAAATTGAGCTATCAAATGCAAAAAGAATTTTCCAAATCCGACTGGCAGTTCCAGAGATTAGCGCGTTCAAACAAACTCTTCAGCTTTATTATTAGTATTATTAGTATAGTTATAGTGATGATAAGGATTGTTGTCTACACATTGTAGATTGACGAAGTAGGAATCAAGTTTTAGGTACATAGACTACTGACAATCTGTGAAGATCATAGTCACCTTCAAATTTATGCGCACAATTGTCTCACCACTTGAGGAAATTAGGCATTGAGAATGACTCGCTCGTTGGCAACAAGGTATTTCTCGCAGCAGACTCAAGTCATCTTACCTATTCGAAAAAATAGGCAAGGAGGACTGAGTTCCTGGGAAGTCACAGAGGTATTAAAGATCTTAGGTCACCGTTCCCCTGCCCCTGTCCCAATTTATTTGGGGTCGACGCAACATGCCTTATTTTTTTTTTTTGATGACTGTCTTTTTCTGTCTTAGTCTTTTTTTTGGATGACGTAAAGGATGCCACTGATGCCACAGTCAACGTCGCCACCTACTTGGTTCCAACTATACAAAGTGGAGACGACAATACGACTATAAATTAAACTGCGTATATCTCATGCCGTTCCCAGTCTGCATATGAAAATTTAATGAAATATATCCAATAGTTTAGACACTATAGCTAGTCAAAGATTGGCAAAACCCATCAGTTGGGCCATCACTACTATTTAGTTTGTTTGAAAAAATCACCTTTTTAATTTCGATGCTAGGATTCATTTGATAGTCCAAAATACTCTTTATGCATTAGTTGTATCAATGTTTTCATTTATTGTCGTATTGTTGTCTCCACATTGTATACAAAAAACAACGAACAAGAGTACCGTCAAATTCTAAATCAAACTGCCTAACGTTTTTCCAATTATGTTGGGGTCGGCTTCCAGTCTAACTGGATGCAGTTGAATACCAGTACTTTACTTGGAGCGACTGCCTAACAGACCTCCACAACTCAGTTACTAAGTAACACGATACCCCTTGGTAAGACTGGTTGTCATTCTTGGGAGTGTCAAAGATCTACGATTTTAACAGCTGGAACCCGTTGGTCCCGGCTCGGCTGTCATTATTAACGTACACGGAGGGGTTTCGATATGTAATGTCTGGTCAACCATCCACGAACCAACCGCGTTAAGCGTAGCTAAGAACTTGTAACATAAATAAATATAAATACCTTTTTGGAGTCGCTTAATAAAATATGGCCGCGTGGCGTTTATGAGCCAACTTCGTTTGTTCGCCAAGTTTCCAAGTTACCAAGTTTTGATGGAACACTTGTATGGTGCCACATTCAAGGCCGACGTGTGTTCCTTGTTCCTTCAAACCTTGGTATACAGCGTGTATCAGAAAGGTGTCGTCATATTTAAGGGTGTGGTACAGGTCATCAAACTGTCCAACTTTCTTCATGGGACCAACATCGTAATCGTGGAAAAATAATCAGCCATCCCATACAAAACTGAAACTCAAAGCATTTATTTAAAATAAAATAATTACAGGCACTTTTGAATTGTCAAGGAGTTGGTCAGTCAGAAATATGAAGCTAGTTGCCCATTCCAAAGCGCAGTAGGTACGAGTATCTACCTATGGATAAGAACATACAACAAACTCTACGGACACTCTTTTAAATTATAAAATTGTTACATTTGGGTCGAATAGGTATTGGAAGTTTTATATGGGACAGTTGACAATTTTTTTCGAAAAAAAAAAATTGTCAACTGAAATAGAAAGTTGGTCTGTGTAGCCCACCCTTCGAAATGACCATGCATTTCTGATACATCCTACTAATATTACATAACATACATAATCAGCCTATAATGTCCCCACTGCTGGGACAGAGGCCTCCTCTCTGTGAGAGGGAGTAGGCCGTAATCCACTACGCGGGCCCAGTGCGGGCTACTAATAATATTATAAACGTGAAAGTTTGTATGGATGTTCATTACTCTTTCACACAAAAACTACTGAACGGATTTGGATGAAATTGGGCACAGGTGGTTTTATAACACATGATGGTTTATTATACAGCGAGCCCTATAAGAATATCAGCGCTGCGACATTTATTTTTTAAATGTCGAAGCATCATGCTGAAATAGGAGCCTTTTGGCCTCGTATAGGACTTTCTGTTTCAGTTTTCCTTTCGTTACTTTTTTTTAAATATAATTTGTTTTATTTTTAACTGTGTTTGGTTTAGTTTATGATCCTGTACGAGTCGCAATAAATACTTTTTCATTCTTTCTTTCTTATGACCAGGATACTTTTTATCTCGATATTCCCACGGGATCGAAACTTATGCGGGTGAAACCGTGGGGCGCAGCTAGTGCTGTATGTGTATAGGTCCTAAGGTTCGGGAAATAAAGATTGAGTCCAGAGAATATCGGGTTTCGGCTCGCGGTCCTCGCGTTTCAAGTGAAATGAGGTTCCGGGAAATGAGTGTCGAAGGCTGTTAGTACTTTCAGGTTGTAATAAGAAAGAACGTTCTTAAAACATAGACCACTATTGTATGTCACCATCATTCTCCTGCCTTAATCCCAATTGATTTGGGGTCGGCGCAACATGTCTGTTTTAACCGACTTCAAAAAAGGGGGAGGTTCGCAATTCGATTTTTTTTTTATGTTTGTTACCTCAGAACTCCGTTATTTATATGCCGATTTGCAAATTTTTTTTTTTTTTGTAAAATTTTTTAAACCAGAATTACTGGTAAAATTACAACTTAAAGGTGGCAAACAACGAAAATGCGAACTCAACGACACCGACTTCCGAAATTAAAGTTATTTTTCACTTCGTTGCGATTTTTTTGGAAGTCGGTTGTTTTTTTTTTTTTGCAAAAAAGTTTTCTTCCATACCATTACCATTATTCCATTCTATTAGTCGTCATCTCGGTAGTTACCCCCTTTCTAACCATATCATCATTATCATCATATCGTACTATTATATGTAACAAAAATATATTAATTGAATTTCTTGGTCCTTTGATAACCTAGCTAGACTAATATTTTGAGATGTTTGAGAGCTTTTTGTTAAAACAAATTAAGTACTATCAGTAAAAAATTGCAAATAAGAAATGGTCCCAAAAAATAAAAATAAAAACATTTAATTGTGCTTATCTGTCCCAGTAACATAAAAGACGCCACAGCCGAGCCATCAGCCATTATCTTCAATGTTAGTGTCAATTCCACTCAACTGACACTAAAATTGCCGATATCGATACTTACCAGCTGCAATAAAACATCCTGAGACGAGAAATTACAATGAAAGCTTCCACACTAAAACAACAAAAGCAGCCGAAATACGAAACAATTGAAACTGTTGCGAAGAAAGTAACATTACGAGTACTGTTCTAAGAAACCGAAAAAATTGATCTCCTTAAAAAGACATTTGCCAAATCTGCTGTTAAAGGCAATTTTCCGCCACCACGTTTTGATTAGCAAAGGTCCTAAGGGTAATTGGTATAATTCATCTTCGCCCTCCGCAGAAACTATGAGAAGAGCGCATAGCATAGCATAGTATAATCAGTCTATAATGAAACCTCCTCTCTTCAAACTTATAGCATATATTTCAAATAAACCATTTACAGGCACTTTTGAATTGTCAAGAAGTCGGTCAGTCAGAAAATATGAATCTACATTCCAAAGCGTAGATCTATGGGTACCTTTGAGAGGGAGTGGCCTGTAATCCACCACGCGGGCCCAGTGCGGGTTGCTGGATGTCAAGTGTCTTCGAATTTTTGGTTCTAGTACATGCCGGTTTGTTCATAATGTTTTCCTTCACCGTTTTGAGAGTAGTGGTGATAAAATAAATTTCACAAAGTAAAGCGCCTGTTTGGGTTCGAAATCACGACCTAAAACACCACTGCTCTCAAAAGGATGAAAGAAAACATCACCGTTTTGAGAGCAGTGGTGTTGATATTATTTACACCAGCTTCTTGACTGGGTTCGAACCTACCACCTATATATCGGTAAGTCGGGGCCGTTACCAAGCTGTGCTAACACGGCTCTGTGTTATAGACTCATTACCAATAGGGTAGTTGCCTGGGTAAAAAAATAATAATTACATTTAATCCGTCAGTTAGATTATCGAAAAATAATGGACACGTATTTTTTCTTTTGTCAATCAAACAAAAAATTACAAAGATAAAGCACATCAAATTTTGGGAGTGTGATCGTGACGTCACTTGCTTGCAAAAGTGTCGCAAGCAAGTGACGTCACGCGGAACTTTAACGGGCTTCATCATTTTTTATATAATTGACAAAAGAAAAAATACGGGTTCAATATTATTTGATAATCTAACTGACGGACTAATTAGAATTTTTTTTAAAATAGCCTATTATTATCAACTCAATGACCACTCAAACACTTGCAGCGTTGCTTCACATAATCCAGTCGCGTGTAGAAAAACTAGGTTAGTCAATAAATACATTTGAATTGTAAATAGCTCTTTGTATCTAATTGGTGAGGGACGCGGTCTCCTTGCAATTGATATCAATTAGAAGTAATTAATTAATACTGCCGAGTTACCGAACATCGACCCCCTTTGGTGTCGCTTGGCTAATAAATCTAAAGGGGTTAAGTTTGACTAGGCTGGCGTTTGGTTATGCTTGTGCTATAATAATAATAATTATTTATTTCAGATTTCTCCATATAAATTGTTAGTAACACGAAAATACTTAAGAGCTAATGTTAGTAAACAAAACAAATATTAATAAAACAGATTTTAGAACAATCCGACACCAGATCGCATGTATGCTACTTCACTGCGTGCAGCCGCATCCAGCGCTCAAGCATCGCAGAATCCCACCGGTCCGTCAATACGCTCAAGATGCTATGTGTTTTGTGATTGTTTTTGATTCGAAATGTAAAGAAAGAAAGAAAGAAAAAGTATTTATTATTATTTAGTATTTATTTATTTATGTACATGTTAGCTCTTGATTCGTAATGATGGTACAACACGACACAGCGGCGTAATTGCGTAACACACTTTCAGCAGCAATGGTTTTCATTTTGACAGTTCTTCAACATTCATTGCGTTATTTACGTTGTTGAGTAGACACATTTTTCGAATATATGAAGCAATGGATTAGCAATATCCTTCAAAATGATTCAGATTGAGCTGAATTGTATGTTACGCAATTAGGGCGTCGGACAGGCTTTGGGATAAGTGCTTTGGACTGGTGCCCCTCGCTTAGATAGCGAAGTTTTGATAATTAAATCCAAGGATGCTTTTAGGAGCATAAGCAGGAGCATTATACTAGCTTGTGCCTGGGACTTCGTCCGCGTGGAAGTCAACTGAAAATACCAGAAAAAAATTTAAGCTACACTATTGCCCACTTGGCAATAGTGTAGCTTTTTACCAGTGATTTTTTTCTTAAATCGGGTCAGCACTTCTAGAGATTCCCTCTTACAAACAAACAATTTTACTTCTTCATAATCAACAACAAAAACCCAACAGACTGGATTGCCCTTATATCCAGCTATGCTGCAGCAGACATATTTGCTGCCTTGTGAGATTGTAGTCTGTGCTTGTGAGTGTTCGTTTTTGTCTGTGCTTGTTATCCTGTCTGTATTATATTATTTATCTATTAGTATGGGTCTTGTTAGTTATTTTTTTTTTTTTTTATAATATTAGGTGGTTTAGATAATTCCCACGGGGACTCTTTTGCTATGCTCCTAAATCCTTGTAAGACACTTGTACAATTACTTGTTGATAGCTATTTCTTACGAATCTGAAGACTTGTGCATGTAGTAATTTTTCCACCTTCTTGTCTAAAACATCCATACATCCCGGCAAGGCAAGAAGAACTGTATAAGAGTCGTAGCCAGCCTTTCTCCAGCGAAAAAAAGTATATAAAGATACTAGTGCAGGAATTATTTTCCACGGACACACGACACGGTAAATTAAAGACTTAACTTATTTATGAGCAGTTTATATGCTTATAACTCGCTCGCCCAACGGAAAAACGAGTGAAAAGACAGTTTCATTAAATTGATGGAGTTGGCAAGTTAAAATTACATATGTAGGTATGTAGTTTTAATTGAATGTCTTTTATATAGCCGCCCCTTACTCGTGCTCGTAAAGTTTACCCCTAAAGTATAGTAGCGACATCTAGGTGCGGGTTGTATAAAACGTAGACACGTGTGTGGTGGAGGAAGCTTTAAGGGTGATGCGATAAAGCAGCCCACGAAATTCACGTTTTTTGCATTTTGCATGTCAGTGTCAGATTGTGTGTTGATTCAAACCGTCTCTATTTTTTCTTTCTGCTTTTAAGGGTCGCAGCGTGATGTTAAATAGCCTATAACCTTCCTCAAGTATTGGGCTATAAAATGCAAAAATATTTTTTCAAATCCGACTGGGAGCTCCAGAGATCAGCGCGTTTAAAAGAAACAAACAAAATCTTCACCTTTATTCAACAGCAAGTATAGATATATTAATGACATCTCCTTTAATATTGAAAGTGAAGGTCTCAACAATACTCAACTGAAATGTAGTAGAAGTCCTACAATGTTCACGTCCATAAAATGTATGGAAATACGTGCACATTAACGTCATCCTGGACAGTGATTTACATACACTTTACTTCCCTGTGTTATCGTGATGCCGTGATATGGACGTGGACGTCCACGATAATATCGTCACATTAGTAAATATTATAAAAAAGCACAATCATCTCTTCCAATTAAGTATGGCAATCGAGAACAACCAACATCTTATTGACGGAGCTATCAGAAAATCCAGGATTAACCTAAATCCTAAGCTGAGACCCAGGTTTGACTTCTCGTTCGAATAAGGCAGATTAGGCTCCGTTACGAAAAGGTTTTATCTGCGACTCGGGCCAGAGTCTAAAAAAGTGGCCAAGTGTCAGTCGGACTCGCATACGAAGGGTTTCGTACCACTGTACAATATTTAACTACGAACATGTTTCTTGTATCGACCCCTTTTAATATTTAAACTTTATTTTATTTTTTGTTTTAACAGCTAATAGTATTTAAAAAACATACACTCTGTGAAAATTCCAAGCGTCTACATATTACGGTTCAAGAGATACAGCCCTGTGACAGACGGACGGACAACGGAGCCTTTGTAATAGGGTCCCATTGGCAACTTTTAGGAACGGAAACTTATACAGATAGGAGAACCGCTGTCGACCGCTTTCTTAGTATCATGAAAAACAGCTAGGTATATAATTTAAACGAAATCCTATCGAATAATGTGATAATATCGAGCCCGAAATTGGTCCTTCTAAAAGGTTCTTGGTAGCGTGCCCTTTTATGTTCGAGTAGAAATAACGGAGAATTTATTGTTAAATATCTGTCTACTTGCTCTTTCTAAGAAGAGGGACAGAGTAGGCAAGTAAAACAAAACCCTTTTTCCTTTTTTTTACTCAATTTTAGAGCAGCGCAGCGGTGGCCCAATGGTAAGGAAAACATCGTGAGAAAACCGGCATGTCCTAGAACCAAAAATTCGATGACATGTGACATCTACCAACCCGCAGTGCGCCCGCGTGGTGGATTACAGCCCCCTTCCTCTCACCGAGAGGAGGTCTGTATCCCAACAGTGGGAACATTATAGGCTGGTTATGATATGACTCAATTTTGGCCCTTCGATCATTAGTTTATAGTCACACCACAATTCTTGCATTTGTTTTGGTAGTTTAAAAATCTTAGATTTAAGAATAGGCTATTTTCTTTAAAAAATCTAATTTGTCCGTCACTTAGATTATCAAAAAATATTCAACCCGTATTTTTTCTTTTGTCAATTATATAAAAAATATGAAGATATCGCTCGTTAAAGTTCAGCGTAACGTGACTTGCTTGCGACACTTTTGCATGCAAGTGACGTCACGACTCCCACTCCCAAATTTTGACGCGCTTTATCGTTGTCATTTTTTGTTTGATTGACAAAAGAAAAAATACGTGTCCATTATTTTTCGATAATCTAACTGACAGACTAATTATAATTATTATTTTTTTACCCAGGCAACTACCCTATTACTTTAATATTCCTCGTTGGGACTAGTGGTTGCTAGCCCTACTGCTGAGAATGAGGTCTTGGGTTCGATTCCCAGGTCCGCCAAAATGTTATTGGGTTATTCCATCTAAAATTAAGCTAGACTTAAAGCATTCCTGTTGAATAAATGTTTATATTCCATATCTGACTTGGTGACAAATGATGGTAAATAGTTCTTATAATTTTTTATCTAATCTAATTTACCTTGTTGTACCAGCCGTTTACTTATGACATTAAATATATTCAACACATTAAGTATTAGATATTTTTTTTTAATAGAATAAATTTATAATCATTTGACATAATAATATTTACAATCATTTATATAATAACTATTTGCTATCTATTGACACCATATTTATCATTTATGTTATTGATTAGGTATTTTAGTGAAAACTGTTTTTTAATAATAATAGAATAATATAATATAAGCTGAGAAAGATAAACAAATCAAATATCTTGACTTAGCACACGAGGTTGTTGACATGTGGAATGTGAGCTCGACTGTCATTGTGCCGATTGTCGTATCGGCCAATGGCCCGATGGCCGAAAAGTCGATCAACATCTATCGAGGCTCTCGTTAGGCGGTTGGATCAAGGGCCTGATTCAGAAGGCAGTACTCCTCGATACGGCTCGCATTGTGAGGAGGTTTCTATCTCTGGAGCCCTAACCACCGGTAGCTTGGCCCCTGCTCCCGACACCGGTGGATCACTATTTTTTTATATTTTTAAATGTTTTTTTTTGTTTTTATACTAAAATTTAAAAATGTTATAAAATAAGACAATTAAATGAATAAACGAAATAATAATAATAACTTTATTTCCAATTTTACAATTTGCGGCAATAAGTTAATACTATGACATTAAACTTGCATAAATCACTGATTATTCCACTGGCACCCAAGCTAAGATTAAACTTGTGTTATGGGTGCCAGGACTCACTCTGTGTGGCCATGGTACGGAGCGAGAGTGAATGGGAGGTCGTCACCTCCTTCTGCGAAGCAGTAATACTCACGAAGGAGGAGGCGGAGCGCATGAGGGAGAGGCAATCTCTGCACCCTCACGCGCCTAGCCGCCGCAGGAGACGCCCTGGACGGGAGTCAACAGCCGACTCTCGGCCACCGTAGGCGCGGGCTTGCGGGCGGCGAGCAATGGGCAGCTCGCCGCCCGGTAAGGACCATAATTTCAAACACAATGCGAATTGATACACGAATAAATAAATAAAATAAATAAATAAATTTCTCAGTACCAGCCCGGAGGCTGGATTTGTGACCGGTTGATGGCAGTAGCCTCGCCCCCTATTAAATGGCGCAATGTGGGTATGGGTACTATCGCCAAAATCTATATCTGACCCTCGTAAGGACTATTCCTGCTTGGAGCGCATATTATTAGTCGACCTAAAAAGGATCCTCTTTTGTTTTACTTACGGACGCAGCTGTGGTCATCATATGCACTGGATTTTGTTTTAAAAATGGTCAGATATCGGTTTGGCGATAGTACATCTCTGCTTAACCCATCGTTATTATGCTTTCATCTTCAGAGCCGCATGATGTACAAAGCGACCACTAGACCAACCAGGCGGTCGAATGTAATTAAATGGAACAATTGGATTCTAATTCTACTGTCACCGAAAAAAGAAAAGAAAGCCATGTGTACTTTGGTCCCTTCGTGCCAATTCTCATACGAATCTATACTTCTATACGTACAAATAAATGCAATTGAAGTGTCTGTTTGTAATGTCAAAATGATAACTTTTTAATAAATGCATATTATCTATACTAATAATAAAGCTGAAGAGATTTTTGTTTGTAGGCGTTAATCTCTGGAATCTGGAAGTAACAGTCGGATTTAAAAAAATCTTTCTGTATTTGGTAGCCCATTTAAAAAAAAAAAAAAACAATTTCTAACATTTATGTCTGTCTGTCTATGTTCCGGCTAATATCCGAAACGGCCGATTTTGACGGGGCATACAGACAGGAGGGACTTAAGTATTGCGGCTACTTTTATTTTAGAAAAATAATTAGGGTTCCGCCCAAAGAAAATAAAATCCAATATTTTGTTTTCCTACATGCACGCGAACGAAGTCGCGGACACAGCTACTCTATAATAAAATATAATGAAGCCGTGTTTGTCCATTCAATATTGACTAAAGAAACAATTACTTGGCAATATTTGCAAGATACGATCGCCGAAAGTAATCTCGCCTGTTTATCGGGCTGTAAATGGAAATGTACTGAGTCTCCTCATCTGGGAATATTAGGACAAGTGTACAGATGCTTGTCATATGGCGTGGGTTGTGACGTCTGGCGGCTATTTTCTTTTTTCTTGAGATGACGAATATTGCCCGATTGGTCCTTTACGGTTGATTTCGTTTTGAGGATCGGATAAGATTAAAGATGATCGGTATAATGAATTACTCCTCGTAAGAAATGGTAAGAGAAATTAGAAATACATTCGTAAACTCATGGCTACAACCCGGATGGGTAGGCAGAGGTGCTCTCCTAATCGAATCACGAATTAAAAATATTCTAATTAAAAAAAAAAACATCCTTACTTAACGAAGGACCAATAACTAAAAGTGCTATATGTGGTAGGTATATATCTGATGAGATAAGATGGTGGGGCTCGTGGCTAATCAATAATGGGTCGCACAGGTTGATCGATCAGTTTGCCGTGGTCGGCCCGTGGATGGGTGAACATCTCTACTTGCCGAGACCCCTTTTTTTTTTTTTTTCCTGGGTGGGAAATCATCAAATGACTCCTCCCGCTCTGGGCGGAGCAGAAGGGAGTGTCAGACTTTTACTGACTAAAACCCACCCGTGTTCCTTCAGTTGCCTGTGCCAGGGGCCACGGTATCTCTTTCGAACAACCCGCAGCCCCGGCGGCATCGGCCCTAGCGGACCCCGTCAGTTCGTGCTGACAGCTCTTTGAGGCGCGCGTGGAACACAACGCGCCGTCGACCCGGGCCTGGTCCTTACCGGGCGGCGAGCTGCCCATAGCTCGCCGCCCGCAGGCCCGCGCCTACGGTGGCCGGGAGTCGGCTGTTGACTCCCGTCCAGGGCGTCTCCTGCGGCGGCTGGGAGCGCGAGGGTGCAGCGATTGCCTCTCCCTCGCGCGCTCCGCCTCCTCCTTCGCGAGCATTACTGCTTCGCAGAAGGAGGTGACGGCCTCCCATTCACTCTCGCTCCGGACCATGGCCTGTATGAGGGCCGGACGCGAGAGGTCGCCGCCGCCGATCGCCGCCAAGAGGACACGGCGGGGCCCCGCCCAAGCCGGGCAGACCTCCACCGTATGCTCCACCGTGTCCTCCGGGCGATCCCCACAGTGATGACACCCTGGCGTTTCCTCCCGCTTTATCCTGAACAGGAACCTCCCGAAACAACCGTGTCCGGTGAGGACCTGCGTCGGGCGGAAGGTGAGGGCGCCGTGGTGCCTCTCTAGCCACTCCTCAAAGAGGGGACTTATCGCCGCAATTGTGGCGTTTCCATTGCCGAGACCCCTCCGTGCCTCGGAAAGCACGTTAATGTTTGTCATTCGTAGATCTTTGACAGTCTGTCTATACGGGTAGTCAGAAGCCGAATCTGACAACCAGTCTCACCAAGGGGTATCGTGTTACCCAATAACTGGGTTGGTAGTGAATTATGGTTACAATATGAAAGAAAGAAAGAAAGAAAAAGTATTTATTGCGACTCGCACAGGAAGATCATAAACTAAACTAAACTAAACACAAACAAAAATAAAAAAAACAAATTATATAACAAAAAAAAATTATGTACCAAAACCAAATTATATAAAAAGTAATAAAAAATAAAGTAACATGTGGACTAGGAGAAAGGTCAACCATAAAACAACAAGAATGATGGCATTGCAATCCCTTTATTTAACATCTTAACAGATTTCCTGTAATATTGTATGGGATTAAGAATGATAATCCCACAACTGATGGCCTCAGTACGAACTGTGTGTAAACGATGGCGCCCTAACTATTGTTTATTAGTTCGCGTTTCTTACGGAGACAGAGCGGACTGTAAGTTATACGTCGCTCGTAAAACAATGTCTGGTTTCTCTGTAGGCGTTTCGTGTAGATTACTTTTTGTTTGAAGACATATTGCTTACAGAAGGTACGAATGTAATTTCGTGAACTTCAAAGGGCACCTACATTTCCTCGGTTTGCTGTGGACATAACTCACTCACTTACTGTAATGGGTGCAACGATTTAATTAGTGGAAAGTGTGGTAATATTAGCACAATTCCTGCCTCAAGCTGCATAAACGTACAATTTCGGTACAGAAGCACTCCTAAATTGCATTGCACCTTGGCGTCTCAGGATTATCAGTTGCGAATTACGAGTTACGCCCAAAAGTCGGATTGACAATAGTACTTATTTAGTAATTAGTATTACGTAGTAAAACAAGTACACGTTACAGTTACATGGATCAAGAGAAGACTTGGACTATGTATATACAAATTACACGAGTTTTTACAATAGCATAATCAGCCTGTAATGTTCCCACTGCTGGGACACAGGCCTCCGCTCTTCCAGAGGAAGTGGGTCGTAATCTATCACGCGGGCCCAGTGCGGGTTGGTAGATGTCACATGTCTTCGAAGTTTTGGATCTAGGACATGCCGGTCTCCTCACTATCTTTTCCTTTATAGTTTTGATAGCAGTGGTGATGAAATGGTTTACACAAAGTAAAGCGCCTGTTTGTAACCCCTTTGTACCCCTTTTTTTTTTTTCTGGGTGGGAAATCATCAAATGACTCCTCCCGCTCTGGGCGGAGCAGAAGGGAGTGCCAGACTTTTACTGACTAAAACCCACCCGTGTTCCTTCAGTTGCCTGTGCCAGGGGCCACGGTATCTCTTTCGAACAACCCGCAGCCCCGGCGGCATCGGTCCTGGCGGACCCCGTCAGTTCGTGCTGACAGCTCTTTGAGGCGCGCGTGGAACACAACGCGCCATCGACCCGGGCCTGGTCCTTACCGGGCGGCGAGCTGCCCATAGCTCGCCGCCCGCAGGCCCGCGCCTACGGTGGCCGGGAGTCGGCTGTTGACTCCCGTCCAGGGCGTCTCCTGCGGCGGCTAGGCGCGCGAGGGTGCAGCGATTGCCTCTCCCTCACGCGCTCCGCCGCCTCCTTCGCGAGCATTACTGCTTCGCAGAAGGAGGTGACGGCCTCCCATTCACTCTCGCTCCGTACCATGGCCTGTATGAGGGCCGGACGCGAGAGGTCGCCGCCGCCGATCGCCGCCACGAGGACACGGCGGGGCCCCACTATGGAAAAAATTTTAAAACACAAAAAACCCCTTTGTACCCCTGGGCCACAATTGCTTATAATTTTTACTATTATCAAAAGAAAAATAATCACAATCTTCTATCGAAATGTGTTCCAATTTCTTAACCCGCTTCAGTTGGCTCGGGCCATAACTCACCCACTTACTATAATGGGTGCAACGATTTATTTAGTGGTAAGTGTGGATACATCACAATTCCTGGCTGAAGCTGCCACTGGGAAGGTACCGTCGACTGCTCGTCGTTGGTAACACTTTGACCTTCAGCTTCTCCCTAATTGCGTAACACACTTTTAAGCACAATCTGAATCATTTTGAAGGATATTGTTAATCCATTGCTTCATATGATCGAAAAATTAGTCTGCTCAACAATGTAAATAACGCAATGGATGTTGTTGAACTGTCAAAATGAAAGCCATTGCTACTGTTAGTGTGTTACGCGATTCCAAGCAGCTCAAGATAAGAATTTTACAATTAGTGTTACAGTCGTAACCAACGAACAGCTTTTGTACACAAGCACTCCTGACTTGCCTAGCAAGAACTTTGAAAGTGCAGGATTATGACTTGCCAAGTTACAGCCATTATCCGGATGAGACAATCACAATCTTCGCCAAAATGTATTCCATATTCTTAACCCGACACAAATCCCTTTAACGGCTCGAAGGCCAGCCCCCAACATTGGCTTCCCCATAGAGCTCGGTCAGCAAAGTATTCATTTAGTTGGTAGTAGGGAGTGCAATCTCGAGTCGGGATTGGCAACTCGAGATCTCGCGTGCTAAATCTGGGTCGAGATTTTTTTTATTCAAGATCTCGCTTGGAAAACAGACGAGATGGCCTTTTCGAGGTTTTCGAATACTTCGCCTACTTTAAAATAATGCGTTTGTTTTTTATCCAAAATTCTTTGGATAAAAATTCCATGTTTTTCATAATTTTAAATTGTATATGTTAATTTTAAGACCACGCTACCGCATTAGGTACAACCTGTAATGATAGTAATTGGAGATTTTTAATAAATAAATAAATTCTTTTCATTTTATTTCAGAAGATAAATATTGGTTTAGTCCTGTCAAATTAGTCAGCGCCTGACGTAAATTGACGTATTTTTAGTAGCCAAGTTTTTAATCACGTCTAAACTTGTCTATGGAATATCTTAATTTGACAGCAGGACTAAACTAATATTTATCTTCTGTTCTTTTGTTAATGAAATAGAAAGAAAAAGATGCACAAAACTTAAATTTAGTTTAATTTAGTTTTTTAGTTTGTGAACCAGGGAATCGGCGCCAATGTCTTCCCACAAGATTGAATTTCGAAAAAAGGTCTGTGATCCCGAGCCGAACATCCAGATTGCATACCGTAGTTGTTAGTGTGTTACCCTTCCCCATGTCCCCCAAGTCCCCCATAGTTGTTAGTTTGCCAACATTCGGCATTATGTATGTTTCGTTATTTCTTTTTGCAACTTCCAGATAGTTTCGCTGATACGGGGAGCTGACAGTCCTTCCCATTACTTTATTGTTATTATTTGTATTCTGCGTCTATTTCAAGGAATTTTTCCTTTCAATTTGTTAAGGCAATGTATCACCGAGGTACTAACTGATGAATATACCTACTTTTATGTAAATATATAATATAGCTAAGTAATTAAAGTTCTTCAAATTATAATTTTAACTTGTGGTTCGTTCGCGGTTATAATAAAAATTATATTGATTAGAATTGTGACGCAAACTTAAAAGTAGGCACGTTTGAGCGTATCAGTATACCCTAGCAACTATAACCATCCACTTGAAACTATCTCTAAACCCGATATCAAACGCTTCACTCGAGTGAAGGTACATTCTAATTAACCGACTTCAAAAAGGAGCAGCACCTTAATTGCAACACAAATATCACACTATTACTCACAATTTGAATCATTTTGAAGGATATTGCTAATCCATTGCTCCATATGTTCGAAAAATGTGTCTGCTCAACAACGTAAATAACGCAATGAATGTTGTTGAACTGTCAAAATTAAACTCATTTATTTGCCACTGATAGTGTGTTCAACTCGACTGCTTTTTTTTTTTTTTGTATGTTACGCAATATCTCCGGCAATTATGGATCCATTTCGAAAACTATTTAATGCATGGGATGGTGCCATATACATTTTATTAACTTTGCGTGGGTAGTTTTTGAGTTATCTTTAACTAAGTGTATATTGATGATGACAGGGGCCCGTGGCTAAATAATAACAGCCACACAGGTCGATCGAACAGGTTAAGCTACGCTTGCCGCGGTTGGTCCGTGGATGGGTGACCATCTTTACATACCAAGACCCCTCCGTGCCTCGGAAAGCACGTTAAGCCGTTGGTCTCGGCTGTCATTCGTGGATCTTTGACAGTCGTTACGGGTAGTCAGAAGCCCGAAAGTCTGACAGCCAGTCTTACCAAGGGGTTTCGTATTATCCAGTAACTGGGTTGTAGAAGTCAGATAGGCAGTCGCTCCATGTAAAATACTGGTATTCAGCTGCATCCGGTTAGACTGGAAGCCGACCCCAAGATAGTTGGGAAAAGGTTACGCAGATGATGAGTATATATTGATGATGTTATAATAACTTCCTGTCAATGATATTTGCATAGCAAGTAGTGTTATACGAATTTGTGTGACAAACAACTAAAAAGTGAAAAAAAAAAACTGACTTCGTTTTCTGCATCCGATTTCCAAAATTAAAGTTATTTTTCACTTTGTAGTGATTTTTTTGTCCAACTGTATTGGATCGGTTTACTAAAGAATTCACTTTGATTCATTTTGTGATCAGAATCATTCCGAATGAAAGGCAAAAACGGACAAAACTTCAGACGTAACACACACGTTTTTTATACCGTGCAAAACTACGGTTTATTCACCGTGTGTAGGCACGGTCGTGAGTATTGAATGGATCACTATCGAAGCTTGTTGACAGACACGTTTTTTCTACGACGCAGTTTCTACGCCGTATCGTAAAGAAGCCGTGCCGTATACTGAAATACGCCAGCCTTTCCTCAAGACCATTTGACCTAGACTTCTAATCCACAACGCAAACATTCATACTAATAACATCCAATATAAATACCAATATTCGGGATAATCGAATCTCTCTATCTATGCTAGATCAGGAAACACCGAAGTTATTAGATACTATATCTATCGGCATCTCTTCAGATTAGCAAATCGAATTTCTACGTCTCACGATAGACACCATACCGGTTATAGACATTTATTTTCTCAAAAGATTTACACAATCACTTACAGAGAAAATACAATATTATAACTTAAAAAATACAATATTATAACTTAGAAAATACAATATTATAACTTAAAAAATACGATTGGCGTAGTGGGTTAGTACTATGACAAAATTCCATTAGGATTTACTAAGCGGGTAGTTGTAGAAAAAATGTTCACACGAAACTAAGTGCGCGATGTCGTATGCGCATCGCCACTGCGGGTAGGTGTGCATGAGTCGAGGGATACAATACATGTTTATTAAGGCCCATGACACAGTGATTGTGTCACTGCGTTTGAAGTACATAAAAGGTTGTTATTATATTTTTAACTTGTTATGTTATGATATATAACTACATAGCAACATAAACAATCTAAATTATAGAGATTATATATACGATTATATGACAGATTAAATCATAATGTATATTATAATATAATAAAGCTAAAGAGTTTGTTTGTTTGTTTGAACGCGCTAATCTCTGGAACCAGTCGGATTTGAAAAATTATTTTTGTATTTAATAGCCCAATTCTTAAGGAAGGCTATAGCAGAAGCTAGTCATAATTATAGATATATGTAATCTGTTATTTCCTTGGAATAATTAATTACTGTACTCACATCAAGTTACTCAACGCTCAAATACGATAAAATACTTAAATGTTTGGAAACCTAGTAGTATGAAGTAGCTAACGAGCAATGAGCAGGAGTAGTGATCATTTATTGTCTTCTATGTATGAAACGAGGCCTTCTAGCAGTAGACCAAGCTACTGTTTCTGTTAGCTTGTATCCTCCCACTGCTAGGCAAAGACTTCTCCCCATGACATCCAGTTCAGGGGTAATAATGGGGGGGGGGGGGGGGGGGTGAACCGCTGTTCGTTTGTTTTGTCCAGCTTGTCCCACCATCTTCAACGGGTACTGCCGCGACGCCTTCTAGCTGCCAAATTTAAGGGTGTGGGTACAGGCCATCAAACTGATCAACTTTCTCCATGGGACCAATAAAGTAATCGCGAAAAATTTATCAACCCATAGAAATTAGAACTGAACTGTTTCAACGAATACTATTTATTGAACTGTATGAGTCTGAGAGAGTATGACCGAACTTGTGTCATGAACATAGTAATTCAAAATCGATTTGTGAGTTGATAAGATAGAAGTTGATAAGATTGCCTAAGGACGATAGAATTACAAATTCTATCGTCCTTAGGCGATCTTATCAACTTTTCCTATCGCAGTTATTAGGAGAGCCTTCACCAGTGACTATACTTCAGTACGAGTAGCTGGTGCCTTATTATGAAGGTTTAATGCCATCATGATTCCAGTGTAAGAGAGAGACGGAGCTATACATGACCGATATCACCATCCCTTTTTCGGACTGAAATCACGATCGCTAATGCCATCTATAATACTTCGTAATACGGCTCCTGGACAGTCAGTCCCGCGTGCTTGCTGGCCAGTCTTTCACCATGGTATGAATTCTCGTATAGAATTACTTCCCCGGGCAGTGAGTTTTGCCATCTTGCTGGCTGACTGACATATATTTATGTCTTTCCTCTTCTCTATCTACTTCAACCCATATCCACCCAATGCTGAGTGCAGGTCTCTCCATTAGCATAATTAGCCTATAATGTTCCTACTGCTGAGACACAGGCCTTCTCTTTGTGGGAAGGAGCGGGCCAATATCCACCACGCGGGTTGGGGGACATGCCGGTTTGCTCACGATGTTTTCCTTCACAGTTTTCAGAGCAGTGGTGATGAAATTATTTAGTAGACTAGGTGTCTCCATATAGGATACGCTATTCTTCCTGGTTTCCATCCTGTTTTGCACTGGCCTTTTTAATTTTTTCGTGATTTTGAGGACTAGATAATGCTCGCGACTGTGGCACTCGGCAGTGTGTAGTGTTTTATTGGTCTATTCTGTTAGGGTTAACTTGGGACTTCAATAATACGTTTATTATCCTTTTATTTATATATTAGAAGGATGTTTAACTAATATTACCAGTTGAGATGTACGAGTACTAATGACGAATTGTTTCCTTGTTCCAGATGTAGGTTACGACTACGTGGTAGACCAGCAGCCGATAGGCAAGCTGCTGTTCCGACAGTTCTGCGAGAGGAACAGGCCTCAGTATCACAAGTACAATAACTTTCTAGATGCGGTAAGTATTCATCGAATGAATGAATTTTTTTCTATTATTTTTTTCGTACTAGTCTCCCCCGCATGTAGTCTTTCTTAAAGTTTATCTGCAGAATAAGATTAGAATCGAAAAATGTTGGCATGGAAACCGTATACCTGAGAAAAGAAGCAGTCTGCCTCGGTGGTCTAGTGGTCGCAAGCGCTGGAACTGTGCATGAGGTCCTGGGTTCGATTCCCGGGTCGGCTCAATGCCTAATTATCAAATCCCTATAGAAACCATCCATTAGCACCTTGTAATTTTGGCATGGCAATTTATGGCGAAATATGTCACTGCACTAATAATTTATGCATCTACCATCTTTTATATCCAATTCAATGCGAATAAATGACTTTGATAACAAATGCGACAGCTAAGTTCAATTCATCTCCCCTTGAATAGCCATATTTTACCCCGAATGCTGACCTCAGCATAACGTCAAAACAAAATTGGCAAGAAAACAACTGTAAAACAAACATATTTATTCGAATAGTGACCTAAAAAGAACCTTTTGATAGCTATTCGGTTTGCGGTATCGAATCGATATGTGATATTCAGATGTGGCTACAATACAATCCCAAATAGCCACATATCGAAAATTTGAAACGAACCGATATAAATATGTACGTAATAGGATTGTCGTGCATTCTCCCTTCCGTTATACATCAAGAGCATTTTATTTTTTCTTAAGATTTTTCAATCAGACTTAGTAGTCCTTAGTGCCAATAGTTTAGTGTTTTAAAACAGTATCTCTCTCCTTAAACACAATTTTTCTTTGAACTTGTTTCATGATTATTATTGTACTAGCAGCGCCCCGCGGTTTCAACCGCATAAGATTCGATCCCGCGGGGATATAGGGATAAAAAGTATCCTTTGTGTTAATGCTGCTTATAAACTATCTGTGTGCCAAATTCATCCAATTCTGTAGTTTTTGCGTGAAAGAGTACCTAACAAACATCCATCCTCACAAACTTTCGCGTAGGAGGTAGGATATTTTTATAGATAAATATAATATGTTTTAAGTATGTATTTTTTGTATATAATATAAATGGAACACCACAGACTACCTTCAGTATTGTCTCTCCTTCTCCCTTAATCCATCCAAAGGTTGTCTTTAAAAGATCGCTTTTAGCGATAAGACCGCCCATTGTGTGTCACCCCTATTTTTATAGGGTACGTAATAAAGAATATTCTATCTATCTATTTATCTAACCATGGAATAGAATATTTTTTATGTACACCATAAATATTACAGATATGAGTGTAGAGATTTTACAAGGGGTGACACAATGGGCAGTCTTATTGCTAAAAGCGATCTTTTAAAGACAACCTTTGGATGGACATTCAGAAGGAAATCGAATGATATCCTTAGGTCCTGGTTAGTCCAGTCCTCTCCGATCAGTTTAAACTATATGACTATATGTATGTTTGTTTGTACTTTATAGATGCTTGGCACTGTTCCCAATATTTAGTCTTGCTGGTCCATAACTATTAAAGACATGTACAGCTCATAAAATGGACACCTCATTCCGAGGCTGTCAAAACACACGCCTAAAATTGTCTCTTCAATATTAACAACATTGTTGTTTGATTTCGATAACATCAATGTTCAAAGGGTTTTCTTTGTAGACGGAGTTCCATTATAATTAAAGGCATGAAAATAAATGCAACTCTGTCACCTCCTTCAGAGGCTGCCTAGGAACTTCTTGCCACAATTGTCTCCCCAACACCACCAACAGTTTTGTATGAGTCAGATAACACCGAGGTTCGAAGGCTTTTCCTGGAAGATAACATATAATAGTCAATTGATTAGAGACAGAAACAAAAGCAAATCAGATACCTCCCTCCGAGGCTATCATGAAACACCGTGAAAGGGTCAGACCAGACCGTGGTTGATCGACGATATTTTGACATATTTTTGGAAAAACTGGAGGGGGATGCCTTTGCCTTGCAAGGGGATAATACAGGCTGAATTAATATTATTATACACCGTGTTCCGGACGACATACATATACTTCGACCAGATGTTCAGACCATGGAAATAAGCATTAATGAATTCTTTTTTTTTGTTAATTTCATACAAACTAAATACCTTGTCGTAAATCACCCGATATGCATACCTCTTTATCCGAAGCATTTGATAGATTTATCATTTTAATTGCACAAAGCGGTAAAATATTCCAAATTAAGATCCTTTCTTACTGCATAGCTCAATTAAATGACATTAAATAAAATTACAAATATCTTTGTAACGAAGCCTTTTTAAGTACTACTTCCTTTGTTAGATTCGATTTGTAAAAGCTATAGAAGCGTTTGCCAAAGTTTATGAATAACGTGAAGAGCACGGTGTATTTTGGGGGCGACTTTCGACGTCAATCGTCCACGGTCAGGTTGCACCCTAACACTTGTCTCTCCAATACCATCAAAAATTTTGTATGAGTCAGATAACACCAATGTTCGAAGGTCCATAGTTTTGCTTGCAGACTGACAGGTACGAGGTGGAGGTGGACGAGACGCGTGCGATGCTCGCGGCTGACGTGTTCGGCAGGTACCTGAAGACTGATGACTGTGAAGCCGTGACGGATGTCGTAAGCCGGCAGGTCATTGACGAAGCCAGTGCGACGATAGATGGTAAGTAATCATTAATAACCTATACCCTAAATCTGCAATAGAAAGTCTGATCATCAAACGGCGATACGGAGGGAGGGCCTTTATAAACGTCCAACATCTTTGGTAGAAAAAAATAGTAAGGCTAAAAAAATAATTCTTTCACTTCAAATCACTCACAAGCAACATCCATAAAGCCATAGTTATGAACGGTATCAGCTAAATCCCACTTAACCTTAACGAACAGATGGATGCACAACACAACAGTGTCGCTAACATTAGGCTTACAATCATTTGAGCTAAGCATTACAAAGTAGTAATGTAACGTTGCGGTGGTGTCTGTACTAATGTAAAACATTGCATCACAAGTACCAGAGCCTTCTATTGGAGTTGTACAAACTGGATGCAAATATTTCACAAAATAAATGAGTCTACATTTTAAAACAAAGATGGATATGTCATGTTATTCATTGATAAAGTCAGTGTAAACCACTTATATAATAACATATAGATGGTGAGTTTTCTTTAGTATATGTATAGAGAAATTAGAGTGGATCGATCGCGTATGCAAGGACCAACTACGTTAAAAAATAAACTGGTCCTTAATAGCTCTGTATAGAAGATGAAAGAGCGTAGCCTTAGCCGTACAGTGGGACTATAAAGACTTTTAATAATAATATAGAAAGATTAGCATTTATCCCAGTAATGTCAGAAATGTATCGTAGTAGATAGCTAATCAGATAACAACTACGCTGCTCGAGTATTTGATGGAAGAATCTATGTTTTAGCATCTTATATGTATGTTGCGAGGGGTAACATAAAATGAGGAGTTTATAGTATCGTCCGGCTGTCGTAAAATGCTGCATATTATGTTAACAATAGGAAAAGAGAAAGGTGTACGGTAATATCAGCTTATCTGATCAGGTACACACGACCAGGCAGGTCTCTGATAACAGATATCAATGAAGTTTGTGTTTTTGATTAATTTTCTACTGGTTGGCCCTCATGTTTATCAATCACTTATAAAAAGTCCTGCATATTTTGCCGGCGTTGGTGGAAAAAAATGAAATATTTACAAAGGACATCAGTCTCCTTTCTTAGAATAACCTTATTTTGCGCTTAGCGTATTCTTATTTTCCTTCTTTTTAATCCACACCAATGTCGGGAAATACTTTTTAAATTCTTGACTTATTCACTTACTAAGACCCAGTTGGTCCACAGATTACTAAATGCCTGTAGCGCTAAAAACATAGTTTTATATCGGTCAATCACGGCTGCGATTTTCGAGTTGTAGATCGTAGGCTCGAACCTAAGCAGGCCTTTGTGTAAATTATATCATCACTGCTCTCAAATCGTTGAGGTAAAACGTCGCAAGGAAACCGGCACCCTAATTGCGAAACACACAATCAATCTCAATCTGAATCATTTTGAAGGATATTGCTAATCCATTGTTCATAAGTTCGAAAAAAGTACCTTCATAAATTCTGCTCAACACGTAAATAACGCAATGAATGTTGTTGAACTGTCAAAATGAAACCGATTCTGATTGATTGTGTGTTACGCAATTAGGGTGCGGTACGTCCTAGAACCAAACATTCGAAGACATCTGACATCTACCAACTGGGCCCGCGTGGTAGACGACCAGTTCACCAGTCCCAGCAGTGGGAACATTATAGGCGGATTATGATACTAGAAGATGACGCAGACATAATGATGTTTAAATACGTTGAAGCATGCAAGCGTTACATGCATGTAAGTGATGTGTTATGCAAGAGGACCAAATCTAATAAGTAATAATCTATTAACTTTCTCCTTTCCAGGCGGCTCTAGAGACATATTCATAGAATGCGTGCGATGTGTGAAAAGCTTCCTCGCTGGAGCTCCGTTCGCGGAGTTCGAGCGCTCGATGTATTTCCACCGATATCTGCAATGGAAGTGGCTGGAGGCGCAGCCGGTGACGCAACACACGTTCCGAATGTACCGGGTGCTCGGCAAGGGAGGGTTTGGGGAGGTCTGCGCTTGTCAGGTGAGAAAGAAATTACATTTATGTAGCATAGAGTAAGGCTTAGTTTAGTGCTCGACCGACGGTCATCGCTGGCATCGGTCGGACGTAGCTATTTCAATCTTCTTCTATTCGTGTCGATGGTACTCCTTTTCGACATTTTATATTGTTTGAGCCCAGTAGGAGGCCACGTTAATTGCGGCATCAATCTTGCAGCTTGGACGACTTGATGAATGCAGCAAGTCATCCAAGGCGCAGGTGAACGGACACTTAGGGCACTCCAGCAATTGGGGAATGATCTGATTAGAGGCACAGCACTCGCACTGGGTATTGGATGGGTCAGTAAAACTATATCAATGAAAGCTTATGAACAACTGCAGTGCAGCGCTGATGAATCGCTACACGCGTACAGCAACGTCGCGCTGACGAGAACCTGACGAGTACGTCAGTCGAGTGACGCGCTATGTCGGTATATGCGGGCATTTAGTGCGACGCTGATCGAGCAACAGACCGTACGAGCGTACGCAATATCTCTTGTGAATACTCAGTTTGCCGTCAGCGAAGCACTAAACGCTCAGTCACGACCGATAATCAGTGCGCACGGGCAGCACGTGCTGACGGCGGTCCACCACTGAATCCAGCTTAAAAGGCACACAACAAGGTAAGTGGGGGCTTAGGCTATGTGATCCTCAAGACCTTGTGTGTCTATGGCTACTGGTATCCAGCCACGAATGATATGAAATCAAGTGTCTTATCGTTTGCGGAACAGCATCAAATTAGCACTGCAGGCGTGCTATTCAAAGTGTTCAAGGTAGGGCCGTCAAGGTCAGGAAATTGCTCGATGAACATCCACCGGTCTTTATCGTGGAAGTGGCGGGCGGTTTATTTAGGGATATCCTCTGGCTTAACTTCATATAGCAAAACAAAAGAGTTGGTAACATGGAAGCAGCCGCTCTATACAGGGTTATTGGTAAACATTAACAACCGCTCTGGACTATATTATCAACAGCATAAACAACTAAATAACTGCTTTTAGAAATTTATTTTTGTTTGATAAATTAATTCTCTTGGTAGTTTATTTTCAACAGTATTAATTTATCGGACTGATTTTTCCATCGCCAGATAACTTTTATTCGAGGAATAAAATTGACGTTTGACAGTTTTTGTATGGAATAACTGCCAAAATTTCAAAATTATTCCTCCGATAAAGTTATCTGGCGTTTGAAAAAGCAGCCGTAACAAAAATAAATTAATTTAAATAGTTTATTTACATAAATCCCGCTCGGAGTTTTGTCTGACTAAGTATAGGTCTGTGATTATGTTAGCCTTACATAATTACTAAGTTTGTTAACCTAGTAATAATCTGTATCCGACTTTCACACAAGTCAACTCAAATCAAAAGACATTTATTCAAATTAGGCTGAAAATTAACACTTTTCGAAGGTCAAAATTACAAAAGACAGTCCCCCCAAAAAGGCCCGCCCTTCACCAGTTCCTTGGGCTTTAGCTGGGAACAAGAAGTGGCGCAACAAACTTCGACAAAACAAAAGAATACTACCTCCATATTTCTACCCCTAATATCAGCAAAGATTTTTTCTCATACCGATCAGTCATGTTAGTAAAATGTCTCAACTTAAGAGTGATGACTTAAGGTCGTTGCGAGCCACAAGCCACTATGGCTGAGTAGGTATCTACTTGTTTACACAAGTTCCTCCTCGCTTGGGTCGCAGCCAAGACCGGAATCTCATCAATTTCAGGAATAAGGTGCTGTTACAATTTACATTAGTCGAGTAATAAATTATTTTTCTACATTTATAAATGTAAGTATTAATGTTATATATTATCTAATTTTTATATCACACACACACACATTTTATACCACAATTGTTTTTGTCAAATGTGTATTGACGGCAGGTATAGTCGGGTTAGTTAGATAATATTAATAATAGATTTTAATAATGTTTCGCGTGGCAAAGTTGCGTTGCAGGTATAAGTTACTAAGAAAAACGAAAAATAGAAAGCCTTTTCAAAAGTATGTAGGTTCATAGATAAGTTAGTACAGTTTAACTGAATGAGTATTTGGATTTTTATTTTTGCTGTAAGTCACATTTTTGTATTAATGTCAAAATAGGCGCTTGCACCTTGGACGTGGAGTTGCGGACACCAGCCCGTTATACTATACTACCATGGGAGTAGCTTTGGGGGGCAAGGGCTTTAATCGCTTTTGATTAGGGTCATTTTTAGAGCCGTACATTTCGACCAAGATGTAAGGTTTGTAGAGTTGCAATCTCTGCACCCACACGCGCCTAAACGCCGCAGGACGGGCCCTGGACGGGAGTCAACAGCCGACTCCCGGCCACCGTAGGCGCGGGCTTGCGGGCGGCGAGCTATGGGCAGCTCGCCGCCCGGTAAGGACCAGGCCCGGGTCGACGGCGCGTTGTGTTCCACGCGCGCCTCAAAGAGATGTCAGCACGAACTGACGGGGTCCGCTAGGGCCGCGGGTTGTTCGAAAGAGATACCGTGGCCCCTGGCACGGGCAACTGAAGGAACACGGGTGGGTTTTAGTCAGTCAAAGTCTGACACGCCCTTCCGCTCAGCCCAGAGCTGGAGAGGTCATTTGATGATTTCCCACCCAAAAAAAAAAAAAAGGTTTGTAGAGTTAGGGGCTTGGCTCTGGCTTGATGCATTCAGTCTACTTTAAATGAAATGTTTTTAGTGGGATTATTTATTACGAGGCGTCATTTATGATCTTCCAATTAAATTACTGTGTTTAGTTCAACTGGACGGCTGCCCCCAACAAAATCCCTAGCTACGCTAATGTGTAACTACAATTGGCTATTTTCCTAAAAAAAATCTAATTAGTCCGTCAGTTAGATTATCCAAAAATATTGAACCTGTATTTTTTCTTCTATCATTTATATAAAAAATGATGAAGATATCGCCCGTTAAAGTTCCGCGTGACGTCACTTGCTTGCGACATTTTTGCAAGCAAGTGACGTCACGACCCGCACTCCCAAATTTTGACGCGCTTTATCTTTGTCGTTTTTTGTTTGATTGACAAAAGAAAAAATACGTGGCCATTATTTTTTGATAATCTAACTGACGGACTAAGTACAATAATTATTTTTTTACCCAGGCAACTACCCTATTATTTTTATTTGTCACTGTGTACTTTTTGAGTGCCAGTTACTGTGGCAGCAGGACACAAAGACATCCTTATAATTTGTAATAACCTATAAACCTGTGTCATCATCTCCCTAGCCTTTTCCCAGCTATGTTGGGTTCGGTTTCCAGTCTAACCGGATGCAGCTGAATACCAGTATTTTATATGGAGCGATTGCCTATTTGACCCCCACAACCTAGTTACTGGGTAATAAGATACCCCTTGGTAAGACTGATTGTCAGACTCGGGCTATTGACGATCCGTAACGAATGTCAAAGATCCACGAATGACAGCCGGGACCAACGGCTTAACGTGCTTTCCGAGGCACGGAGGGGTCTTGGTATGTGAAGATGGTTGCCCATCCACGGACCAACCGCGGCAAGCGTAGCTTAACCTGATCGATCGACCCGTGCGGCTGTTATTGCTTAGCTACAAAACCTGTGTATTTGATTTAATTTGAGTAACGTTTAGCAATAAAGTTTTTCACATATTCCAGGTCCGAGCAACAGGAAAAATGTACGCTTGCAAGAAATTAGAAAAGAAACGTATAAAGAAACGAAAGGGAGAAGCGATGGTGCTGATAGAGAAGCAGATTCTGCAACGAATCAACTCGCGGTTCGTCGTGAACCTGGCGTATGCGTACGAGACCAAGGACGCGCTCTGTTTGGTGCTCACTATTATGAATGGTCAGTATTATTATATACCAACAAGTTATTCACTAATGTACTAATGTACTAATTTAGTGAATAAGTCGTTGGTGTGTCAATAAATAAATAAATCATACATACACTAACTTTGGTACAAACTAGATTTTGCCCACGAATTTGACGACGAGTCTTAAAAAACGCTTGACGGAGCCGAGATACGGTTGTTCTCCCCGTCATTTTGTTTTTTTGGAACGAAGTTCCTTAACGCGGCTTGCGGTAGGAGTTGACTGGTACAAATAATCACGGAAGGAAAACGCGTTACGCCCCTCCATGCGACTTTCTCTCTCTCTCTGTCTCTTTCTATAATATGTACGAGTGAGTGTGCGTGCGAGTATCGCGTAAGGAACTTCGTTCCTGACGCGGAAAAAAAAAGTGTGCGGTCGGGAGCATACTTTTTTTTGTACTGGACCATTTCTGGGAACACTTTGTTGATGGAGACATTGAAAGTCAAAGTTCCAACTTTTGTTTCACGAAGACACGTTTAAAATGTTATAACTTAACTTGCACCAATGTTTTGCATGAGTTACAATGCGCGCTGCCGTAAGCAGCAGCGGGCAATGAAAGTCGTTTCCCAAGAATAATTTCCGCTCAATGTTACTTAGTTTGATGCACAGAATGCGGAGACGGTTATGATGGGAATTTTTACACCCTGTATGTTTTTAATCGTTTTCCAATACATTTCCAGGTGGTGACCTAAAGTTCCACATTTACAATATGTGCGGCGCCGACACGGGGCTCGGGCTCGAGCGCGCGAGGTTCTACGCGGCGCAGGTCGCGTGCGGGCTGGAGCACTTGCACAAGATGGGCATCGTGTATAGGTAGGTGTCCCACAGGTGTCATCTACAACATGTAGGTAAAGTATCTAAACCTAATGTTTCACATTTCCAACGTATGAGTGGCCTAAAGTTTCACATCTACAACATATGGGTGAACTAAAGTTCCACATCTGTAACATTTGGGTGACCTAAAGTTTCACATCTCTAACATATGGGTGACCTAAAGTTTAATTTTACCAACATATAAGTGACCTAAAGTTTCACATCTCCAACATACGGGTGACCTAAAGTTCCACGTTGCAACATATGGGTGACTTAAAGTTTAATTTTTCCAACATATAGGTGACCTAAAGTTTCACAACTACCACCTGATCTCAGTAAATCCTCTTTTTGCATTGTTTGGCAGACAGAGCGACTAACACAGTGAAAACCTGTTAAAAGGTCCCTTTAAATTTACTGAAGTGCATTGCCCCCGTTCCCCTTTCTCCGGGGAATGTCGTAACAATAGATAACTAATTATAGATCTTAAAAATTTAACATTTTACAATCACCTTTCCAGAGACTGCAAACCAGAGAACATTCTGCTAGATGACGCCGGCCATGTGCGCATATCTGACCTCGGGCTCGCGGTGGATGTGCCCGAGGGAGGCAGCGTGAGGGGCAGGGTCGGGACTGTTGGCTATATGGCGCCTGAGGTACGTGGGTATCTTTATCAATATCCTGAACTTGCTTAAAGTCTTCTACAAAAATACTTAATAATTTATTTGCATTCCACAATGTGCACTTCGACACAGAACATCGACTATTTAGATTTGTCACGCTATGAAGAAGTCATTAAATACGATACGCCACTGCTGAGTTTGTTGCGTCACTTCTTCCCAGCTAAAGCACTAGGAAGTGGTGAAGGGCGGGCTTTTTGGGGGACTGTCTTATGTAATGTTTACGTTCAGAAAGTGCTGAATCTCAGCCTTATTTGGATAAATGAATTTTGATTTTGATAAGAAGAAAAGAAAGAATTTAATAATTGGTTATCTAAGGTCACTAAGATATGCCTCAACTTCAATTTTCAGAAGTTTATTATGGATTATTATGCGCCCCGAGGTTTCACCCGCATAAGTTTCGATCCTGTGGGAATATCGGGATAAAAAGTATCCTATACATATATTAATCCTGGTTATAAACCATCTGTGTGCAAAATTTCATCCAAATCTGTTCTATGTTTTTGTGTGAAAGTGTAACAAACATCCATCCATCCATCCATCCATACAAACTTTCACGTTTATAATATTGGTAGGATATTTCATAATGAATACTATTTCAAATTGTATCATTTTGAGTAAGATATGATGGTCGACTAAGGGCTGATTTTATCATCGCCAGATCAATTTTATTCGATTGACGTTTGAAAGTTTTTGTTTGAAAAAAACTGTCAAAATTTCAAAATTATTCTTCGTATAAAGTTATCAGATGATTGAAAAATCAGCCCTAAGAAATAATACGCAACATACGCAATACATACATTTCAAACAAGCCATTGTTTGTTCATTTTTGAGACATCCATCTCAAGAAATTACTAATATTTGTATCATCACATAATCATACATTCTCCACTAATTCCAGGTGATAGACAACGAGAGGTATACCTTCAGTCCGGATTGGTTCTCCTTCGGTTGTCTCGCGTACGAGATGATCGAAGGTCGCGCGCCCTTCCGAGCGCGTAAGGAGAAGGTCAAGCGGGAAGAGGTCGATCGGAGGGTCAAGGTCAGACATTATGTAAATGAGTTTATTTTCATAAGTTTTAAATTATAATACTTTATAGACAGTCGATTGTGGTTGTTAAAAATGGTTTTGAAAGATTAAAAGATGATGATGTCGTCCAAATACATAAAGTTAATTTATTGTAATTAAAATAATCCCCGATTTTCTTTAACTTTTTACATTATTTCCCCAAATCTATGTTTATTGTGCTTTTACGGAAATCAGTAAGGTATTAGTCAGCTTAGTTTAACGACGATTAGTCTTGTCTATTTTGTTTAAAATGTCACTTCTACTTTATGAAAACCTGACGTTATATCTATCAATGTAGAAACGCTTTCTCCGTTTGTTACAATGAGTGATTAGGATATAATCTGACATTTCGGACAATAACATTGATGTGGTGTGTAATTCTAATACCACATTTATTTTTTTAACAAGTGTTTATTTTTCTGCAGCTTAAAAAAACTTTAGATCATTTTGTAGTTCTAAATTTTCAATTTTTTTCTAAATTCCTCAGCATGAACAAGAAAAATACTCGTCAAAGTTCTCTGAATGCGCAAGAGCATTATGCTCAGCCCTCCTCACGAAGTCTCCGGCGTCTCGCCTCGGATGTAGCGCGGGGAGGCGAGGGGCGACGCAAGTGAAGGCGCATCGGTTCTTCGCGAATTTGAACTGGGCGAGGTTGGAAGCTGGGATGGTTGATGCGCCTTTTGTGCCTGATGTAAGTATACCAATGAATTTATTTTTGATTTATGCAGTCACCAAAGGAACAGCCGTTCACCTGTTGGAGTTAAAGGGGACACCAAAGAAACGGGCGTTCACCTGTTAGGGTTAAAGGGGACACGAAAGGAACGGCACCTGTTAGGGTAAAAGGAGGTAATAGGGTATATGGGGTGTGTTTTACACTATGAGAAAGTAAGTATTTCAATTGAGTGGTAAGGGCGGGGTCGGATGGTAAAAATAATATTTATGAGTTATAAAGAAGTAGGATCGATTTGTTTTTGCTATAATCCAACAGTCTCATGAAAAGTGAACCTACACGGTCAAAATGTTTTAAACAGCAGGTTTTTTTGCAACTTACGTCGATTTATCGCAGTCTAGTTGCACCCTAAAGATAGACTGAGTACATATTTCTTTATATGTTTCTACTATGAACAAACTCATCTCCTTTTCAGCCACACGCAGTCTACGCAAAAGACGTTCTCGATATAGAACAGTTCAGCACAGTGAAGGGAGTGAACCTGGACGCGGGAGACGACACTTTCTACGGCAAATTCAACACGGGATCGGTCAGCATACCGTGGCAGACCGAGATGATTGAAACTGGATGCTTCAAGGAACTGAATGTGTTTGCTAGAGGTACGCCATCATATGCCATACCTTTTCCCAACTCCCAACCAATTAGCTTCATTTATTTCTTAATTTTGCATTTTAGTTTTAGCGAATTGTTATAGAAACTGATTTAAAAAAACCCGACTGTGATGTACTACAATTCTTGCAAAATAAAAAAAACTTTTAATTTCAACTATAATATCTTGGGGTCGGCTTCCAGTCTAACCTGATGCAGCTGAATACACTTAATATGGAGCGACTCATTTTAAACGGAAGGCCCTGTCTCCTGTGATATAGTTTTTTTAACAAGTACCTACAGAATACAGGTGATCTTTTCCACTAAAGTTAAGAACTGTATTATATTGCGTAATCTTTGCTTAATAATAACTAGTGGAAAAATAATCTGTAATACTGTTTTTGGAACAATAAAATTATTAATTATGATCTTCACAACCCAGTACCCAGTTATTGGATAGAGAAGGGTACACGGTGCCTTTGGTAAGACTGGTTGTCAGACTTTCGGGGACTACGTACCGTAACGACTGTCAAAGACCTAAGAATGAGAGCCGGGATCGACGGCTTAACGAGCTCTCCGAGACACGGATCAAATCTCTTACGTCACAACTAGTTGACTAGACATTGCAACAGCTAATATGAGACGGCAAATTCGATTTCATTTATTCAAAAACAAGTACATAAGAAAACATTAATACAAGTAACATTATGATTAAGATTTACTTCATCAGGTTTTCTGCAACCTTTGACTGACGCAGTTTTATCAGTCATACATTCAACTCAGCCTACAGCAGTCCACCACTGGACATAGGCCTCTCCCAAGCTGAGCCACAACACCCATATAGCTAATATAGCGACGCGGAGCATGCCCCGCTCGGGCCGCGCGCCCGCTAGCCGACGGTGGGCGAAGGGTCGCGAGCCTATAAAAGTTTTCATTGCATTTATTATGAAAAATTTACTCCAATTTCTCTATTATTGATGAAGATTTCATATACTTAATAGTTTTCCGGTGATCCACAAGATGATTGAAGTGAAGTGATTGTGATAGTATGTGTGTACGCTTGTTTTCGTTAACGGAAATTTCAATGTTATCATCGCTTTTGGTTCCTGGGCCTGGGCCCTTTGAATACATTTTAGACAGTATTTGTTAATTTACCCCCGTACTATTCGCTTTTAGGTGACGACAGTAAGGAGTGTGCAACGTTAGACCTACAGCTTGTACCAGCGACAACGACGCCGGAAGAGGAGAAGGGATGCTTTTTATTCGCCAGACGGGTATGTAGATTAAAAATCATTTAATTTCTAGACAAAGAGAGAAATCATATCTATCTCATCATCATCTGCCTAGCCTTTAACCGGACGCAGTTAAATACCAGAATATCAAATCCATTTACACGGTCAAATTAAGTGAACTAACGAAACTTCACATCATGAGTGTGAGGTTCAAAGTGAGTGAGTTTAATTCAATATGATATAGTGCTAAAGACAAGTTGTTGGTAATAGGCGTTTTTATAATTTATAACGTTACGATATTAACGTGGACGTCCACGGTGTATCACGATAACACGAAGAAGTAAACTGTATGGAAATATATTGTTGCGCGTGTTAGATTTTTTAGTATATACTAGAAGTATATGCACCTATATATTACCCAAATAACAAGCTTTGAATATCAGAATGGTTACTAGTTAGTTATTTACTGTGTATGAAGGTTATTATTGAATATGGTTTGTAGGGAAAGGGTTTTATGAAATAAAGCACAGATAGACAAGGCTTAGCATTTATTTTAATTTAGGCTTGTCAGTAATTAATCAGAAAACTAGTCGTCCGTTCGTAAAACTAGGTCATCATGGAGAAGAAGGACAATAAACTCCATGGAAACAGTATTAAAGTATTCCATCAATACATTTCTTACGGTGGCCTGTAAATACAGGCCCCTCATTAGGATGGCGACTTGGCGTATGGCCCTGCTGGACGCGCGTGAGTTGCGCGCGTCCATGTGAGTGATTGCTATTTGTTTTTCTGTAGGCGCGCCGCGACGCCGTGCCTTGATAACGTTGTTACATTCCTTTTTATACACTACCAACGTCTTTTACGTCAAACATCTACCGCTATTTTGAACCAATCACAGATCATCATATATTTTGGCTTAAGATCTTCTAACACAGGTAATAACCAAATCTTATGTAGTGAAAACATTTTAAAACATTATAAGGTAATTAACCAATTTAATAAGAGTTAATTATTAATTCTTAGACATCATCAAAAAGTATATCAACACCAACTGACAGTATTGTGCCAATCATTTGAAACAAACTATTATATTAAAATAGTAATATAAAATCTAAGATATGCTACAACTATAATCAAATATTACTTAACCATTTATAGTAATAACATTTAAGTGTTTTTTTACAAGTTAAGACTGTTATTTATTGTAAACACAAAATCTAGTCAAATTAGGTACTTCTACGTTGGTCCCAAGCGTCGTAAATGAGTAAATGTGACAGATGCCATTATCCAACAAACAATATTCTAATATTATAATTATATCAAAATGAAATATCTAACACGGCCATACTGACATGTACTTCGTTCTCGAAATACCTATGAATCTACAGTCTCACAAAAACAACAACTTTTTTACATTCTAGCGGCCTTATTCATAAAAATCCTCTCTATTCATAAACGATCAATAGACCCTTCATAGTTATGTTGTCGCTATAAGACGTTTTAACGTGATTATGTTGTCGTTCTGATGAATCCATAGAGTAAATGCCAAAAAAACGGGCAAAAATCGCATAAAAAAATTAAGATTGACGACGTCCCTTGTGACATTTGGAGAGCTTGGCTTCTTGTGTTTCGTTCACGTGTATATTTTTTGAAGAAAATTGGATTGCATTGTATTGTTGTGAGGAGTACTACATTATAGAATGGAAATAAAAATGGAAAACCAACAAAACATGTTCTGCTCGTTCAATAGCATGTAATGCTTGCAGAGCTTGCATAACTAAAGCAAAACACGATGTCACAAAAAAAAAAAAAAAAATTGTATCTCTACTTCCCAGCTCCTTGCAAATAACAGCTTCAACCAACTAACCATCAAACGGACGGTTCGAAAAAAAAAAAAAAAACAGCTGTTGCACATTTGTCGGCCATATTTCTGTTTATTAAAGGTTTATAGTAGGGTCCACCCTGTTTTAAGTTACGAAGCCGCTATTGAATACTTACAAAGCTTTTTAGCGTTATTGAACGTTTATGAATAATGCTTTTCGGGATTCTCATTATAACAAGCTAATAAACCTATTTTAACTTTTTATGAATAAGGCGATAATATTATAATTATATCAAAATGAAATATCTAACACGCGCTACAATTAATACCTGGTACATGATGACATTACTTACCACTAGCGCCATCAAGTATCGAGTAACAGAACTAATAGATCCTTCGAGAAATTTCGATACTAGAACTATCGACATCAGGTCAGTCGGGGCCGGTATGTACTAGAACATTCTAGATGTTTCTACAATAGAAGGTTCTGGAACATCTGCGGCACTATTTCAGGCCGGGATTAGCCGCGAGCAATCAGAGATACAGACTCCGTTTGACACTCGCCGCTAGCGGTCGTGCCCAAAGCGCTCCGCTCTCGGTTTAGTGCCCCCTCGTTGTCGCTCTCGTTGCGTTTACGTAACGGCTCTCTTGTAGTCGCCCTGACTACACCCGATCTTTCAGTTGATTAATTACTTCTGAATATAATAATAATAATAATAAAGATTTATTGATTAACTAGGACCAGATTACATGGCAGAGTAAAATAATATAAAGCACAAGCATGAAGTTTCTTAATCTAGTTAGTGGGTGCCGTACTGCTCTCCTAGATAGGTTACAAAATAACCTGTGTTTAAGAGAAACAGTTCCGATCCCCGTCATAGATGGTTGACTTATAACAGCACGTGTTAAATATGTATATTATAAATATGTTTATAGTAATCATTACAGCAAGCTACAAAACTGGAACCGGCGAGAGATGTCGTGCGGTGTCCCACAGGGATCGGTTCTGGGGCCGCTCCTGTGGGACATCGGTTACGACTGGGTGCTGCGGGCCGACCTCCCTGATGGCGTCAGCGTAGTTTGCTACGCTGACGACACGCTGGTCCTGGCGCAGGGGAGGTCGCATCAGGCGGCGGCCGACGCGATGACACGCGGGGTTGCGATAGTCGTGGAAAGGATCCGGCAGTTGGGTCTCGAGGTGGCATTGCACAAGTCCGAGGCCATGTCCTTTCATGGGCCCCGGTACGGGCCACATTCGGGATCCCAATTGATGGTAGGAGGGGTTCACATCGGCGTCGAGACAACGATGAGATACCTGGGTCTCGTCCTCGACAGCCGGTGGAACTTCGTCGAACACTTTCGACATTTGGCCCCCAAACTGGAACGGACCGGGGCCGCCTTAAAGCGGCTCCTGCCCAACCTGAGGGGGCCAAACGCCTCCTGCCGGAGGCTTTACGCGGGGGTCGTGCGGTCCATGGCCCTATACGGGGCCCCGGTGTGGGCGCGTTCACTGCGGCTCCGAGCCGCACACTATCTGAACGCGCCCCAAAAGGTGGTAGCCGTAAGGCTGATAAGGGGGTACCGCACGATCTCGGGCGAGGCAGCAAGCCTCCTTGCCGGACTGCCACCATGGGATCTGGAGGCGATAGTCCTCGCGCGCCTGTATGACTGGCGCGCGGAGGCACTACGTCGGGGGGAAACTCTGCACCCGCGGCAAATCGCGGCGGAGCGGACGGACCTCCGGCGCGGTCTCATGGTGGAATGGAAGGCGCGACTATCGCAACCCAGCGCAGGGCACGCCACGATAGCGGCGGTAAGACCCCTCTTTGAGGAGTGGCTAGAGAGGCGTCACGGTGCTCTCACCTACCGCCTGACGCAGGTCCTCTCCGGACACGGATGTTTCGGGAGGTTCCTGCACATAATCAGGCGGGAGGAGACGCCCGGGTGTCACCACTGCGAGGATCGCCCAGAGGACACGGTGGAGCATACGGTGGAGGTCTGCCCCGCTTGGGCAGAGCACCGCCGTGTCCTCGTAGAGGCGATCGGCAGCGGCGGCGACCTCTCGCGTCCGGCCCTGGTGCAAGCCATGGTCCGGGGCGAGAGGGAGTGGGAGGCGGTCACCTCCTTCTGCGAAGCAGTCATGCTAGCGAAGGAGGTGGCGGGGTGGGCGAGGGAGAGATCCTCACGCCTTAGCCGCCGAGGGAGACGCTCCGGGCGTCGGGAGCCGCGTGACGACTCCCGGCCACCGTAGGCGCGAGCCTGCGGGCGGAGAGCAATGGGTAGCTCTCCGTCCGATCAGGACCAGGCCCGTGCCGGACGGCGTGTTTGTGTTCCACGCGCGCCTCAAAGAGATGTCAGCATAGATGACGGGGCCCGACAGGGCCGAAGCCTGCCGGGGTAGCGGGATCGTCCGAAAGGGTTACCGCTGCCCTGGTACATAAAGGGCTAAGGAAGGAACACGGGTGGGTTTTAGTCAGTAAGAGTCTGACACTCCCTTCTGCTCCACGCAGAGCGGGAGGGGTCATTTGACGATTTCCCATCCTGAAAAAAAAAAAAAAAAAAAAAAGCTACAAAATGAGAGACAAAGTAGTAGTAAGATCTCACCAACGGCCTTTTTCAAGGCTTATACTGTTTCTTTAACGTATAGTTAGTTTTAAATTCACTAGGCGGTTCTGGGTTAAAACCACAGTTTCGTGGTCCTCGGCTGAAACCTTACGGTGTCAACGAAACCGAGTGGGGTGTTATCCCTATCACATCCGCTGAACCCCTTCAGGGCTAGGCAGTCAATTGGACGAGTCCCAGTTCCCGGCCTTGCGGGGCCTCCTAGTCGGGGCTGGTGACAGTTTTCCTTCCACAGCTACACACCTAGTGTCTTTAGGGTGTCTACACCCTTCGCGCTAGACTGGTCAGGGCCCCGGTCGCACAATAAGACTGGCGACGGGTTTACAAGCTTAGGGCTCACCATTAGGTACTCACCTCCCTGTCTACACCCGACAGGGAGGGTACACACTCCCGGGCCCATCCACCTGGGGAGTTAGGTATAGGGAAAATCACGGATTAATTCCGTCCCCCCGCCGCCGACTATGGCAGACACTGCCATAGTAACCATTATGAAGGAGGTCTTCCTCTAAGACCCCCCGATTTCCTCGCCAGATATGGCTCCAAATTAGTGCCCATCATGACTCATCCGAAGAGGATTCACTCCACTTCTCAAAGTCCTCCTCCGCCCCTTCCTCTGACGATGACGGCTATACGCTGGCGTCAGGGAAAAACAGAAGGAAGAAGAAGAAAGCTTCTTCTCCCATTTAAAAAAAAATATCGGCCACAGACTCGGTCGCTATCCCCTCCTCCGCCCGCGCCTCACAGGCCTCCCGCGCCGCTACCCCCACCCCGACTGCTAGCCACAGTGCCGGCTTCACTACTTCCGCCCAAGGAAAGTTCCCCCTCCACCCCCTCCACCATCCAGACAAAGGGAAATGGACGGACGTTTCCAAATGGTGCACCGATCAAAAAATCGGGTTCACTAGCGCCAAGTCTACCCAGCAGGGTATCAAGGTGACAATCCCTACGTCGAAAGACTACAGGGAACTCACCCGCTTACTCCGACAAAGAGGTGTGTCTTTCCACACATACTCCCTCCCGGAGGAACGCCAATACAGAGTGGTGATCCGCAGGGTCCCCAAAGAGATCCCCGTCACGGACATCAAGGCGGACCTCGAGGCACAGAATATCCCTGTGTCCGACGTCCACCGTATGCACCGAGCCAGAGATCAAGTCGCCTTCGACATGATCCTCGTGGTCTGTCCTCCTGCAGAGGGGCAAACTTAGCACCCGATATTCAAAATCAAGGCCATCTGTGGTCTCACAGGCCTTGTTATTGAGAAACCCCGAAAGAGCGGCATCGTCGGACAATGCCATCGTTGCCAGCTCTACGGCCACTCTCAGGAACATTGCCATGCCAAACCCAGGTGCGTCAAGTGCCTGGGCGAGCATGGCACGTCTGACTGCCCCCGCCCCAAAGACCGTTCCCTTTGCAAGGAACCCCTAGCTGCGTTCTGTGCGGCGAAACCGGACATCCAGCCAACTACCGTGGCTGCCCAAAGGCCCCCAAGTCGTCCTCCCCTAAACTGGCCACGCGTGCGGACGCCCGCCAACAAAGAGAAACTCAGGCCCAAAACGCCCCGGCCCAGCTCCCCGAGCGACTATGCCCCCAAAGGCCTAGTCCTTGGAATCAGCTGAACCACCAGAGAGCTTTCCCCGCTCTCGTGGTAGCCTCCCAGCCGGCTACCCCACCTCCCACCCCCGCCAGGGTGGCCCCCCAACTTTGCCCCCCGCGCTACAATCTGGCTGCTAAGGCCCCCACCCCCACTCCTAAAGCCCGCTTTAGCTACCCCCCCCCTCCCATCGCCTCTACCCCACCAGCTGATTCTGAACCCTTCAACGTGATCAGCAGCACCTTCCTGATCTTCCTTACTCCCCGTGCCAAGCAAATGGCACAAGAGAGATCACCGCCGCTAAGGCCTCCGGCGATCTCTTCCGCATCCAGGCGATCTACAACGCGTATCCAGAGATTACGCAAGCCCTAACTGCTTTTATTACAAAACCGTAATGGATATAGCCATCATTACGCGAACGAAACCCCGATCCCTTTTTTTTTTGGGTGGGAATTCATCAAATGACCCCTCCCGCTCTGGGCGGAGCTAGAAGGGAGTGTCAGACTTTTACTGACTAAAACCCACCCATGTTCCTTCAGTTGCCTGTGCCAGGGGCCACGGTATACCGTACCATATATCACGGTAACCCCGATCCCTCAAGTTGGCATCCTTCAATGCCAACGGCCTCCAGCTACAGAAAGCCGAGATCGCTACCTTCCTCCGCGATCATCAAATCGACATCTTCCTCGTCCAAGAGACTTTCTTTAAGCCCTACCATCGCAGCCCTGCAATTGCTAACTATCGTATTGTTCGCAATTGACAAGTCGAGATGTCACAAGGGGGGCACATATAATATATACGGCGTATATAATTATAATATAATACACACATCAACACCGTCTAGGGATATTTTGTATAAAGTTCTTTAACTCAAAAAATACTGGCCAGTTTTAAATTCTTTTGAAGAAAGCTTATTTTGTAAACCTTTTTGAACGATTCTAAATTTGAATTTGAAAAAATAAATTAAAAACAAAAGATTTACGCGGCATAATGGTAGTGAAGTCCGAAGGCTTCATTTACCTACAGTAGTTTTTGGCTATTTTTTTGTGTCAAATTTAAGTTTTATAACAAGTTATCGGTTAATTTCGAATTAATGTTATTGTGTGCATCATGCAGCGGCGCCATTTAACGAGAGAGGAAATGTTAAGGGCAGTAGGCATGCTCCAAGCTGGGGCTACTCAACGGAGTATTGCTGAGGAGATTGGAACAAGACAAATTGTGATATCAAGATTATGGTCACGTTATCGTGCTACTGGTGATGTGGCTGAAAGACACCCAGGCGGGAAGCGCATAACCACTCAACGACAAGACTGATTTTTGCAAGTTGCCGCGAGAAGACAACCAAATGTTACGGCCATGCAGTTGGTTCAGAGGCTCCAGTCAGAGCACCAGTTGCTTGTGAGTGATCAAACTGTAAGGAGAAGATTGCATGAAGCTAACCTTCATGCGCGCAGACCGCTTCGTACTCCAGCACTACGCCGAGGAAATCGTGGACGACGACTAGAGTGGGCTCGTGAACATTTGCTCTGGGAAGATAACCAGTGGTCTGTAGTGCTGTTTACCGATGAGTCCCGGTTCGGTTTCCATCCCGATACACGTAGAGTACGTGTTTGGCGAGTTCCTGGTCGTAAGAGCCGCCTGCAACATCCTCAGGAAGTCAATTCATACCACGGCGGGACAATTATGGTTTGGGCCGGAATTCGTGTTGGTGGAAGAACCGACCTCGTTTGGATCAGAAACACCATGACGGCTGAAAAATACCGTAACGAGGTGCTAGTACCAATAATCTACCCCCATCGACTACAAATGGGCCAAGAATTCACGCTCATGCACGTAACGCCCGTCCGCACACAGCGAGAGTGGTGACGAGCTGGTTGCAGGAGCACGACGTATTGGTCTTAGGCTGGCCCGCTCAATCGCCTGACCTAAAACCCCATAGAACACGCGTGGGACATACTCCAAAGAAGGGCTTTGAGGAATTTCCCTGCAAACATTGCGACGGAAGAGCAACTTTTTTTGCATCTTAACCGGACCTGGGACAATATACCGCAGCAAGACTTGAATAACTTAATCCAAAGCATGAAAAACCGTTGTAGGACCGTTATTAACGTCATGGGGTGTTTTACTGACTACTGATTTTTCACATAACTGTTAAAAACAGATTAATTTTTCCTTATTTTTCACTTTTTCTTGAGAAACACATTCATTGTTAGTTTTACCATTATTTCACGTTTTTTCTTTATTTGAATAAAAATTTGATTACGCAAAAAAAATAGTTTTCTTTTATTCTGGAGTATAGGCTGATAAATGGGCCTTATAAAAATATGTGCATTTTTAATAAATTTTGAGTAAATTGAGTAAATCCAAAATATCCCTAGACAGTGTTGATGTGTGTATATAATACGGCGTATATAATTTACTATAAAAAGCTCTATATTGCATCCCTATGGACCCTCCCCCCTCTCACGACTCGAAGTGTCTATCTGTCGACTAGGCAAGACAGGCCACCAGCCGATTACCCTAGTTTCGGTCTACCTTCCTCCCTCAACCGGTCCAGAAGACCCACAGCTTCTGTCCGACGACCTCTGTACCCTTCTTGGCCTGAGTGACTCCGTTTTCATAGCGGGTGACCTCAACGCCAAACACACTGCTTGGAACAGTGCCAAGACCATGAAGACCATGAACACCATGAAGAGTTGTCTGCCTCGGGTAACACCCGAGGCAGTCAACTCTCCGACCTCTGCCCACTGCTCAACTTCGATGTCATAGGTCCCATGACTCCCACCCACTTTCCCCACGACCCCTCCCACACCCCTGATGTCCTGGACGTGGCGCTTCTGAAGAATGTCAACCTACGGTTAGACACTTTAGAAGTGGTACAAGAGCTCACCACAGACCATCGACCAATCGTCATTCGATTGGCCCCTCGCACTGGGCTCACCGACCCCGACCTACCTCCCCAGACAAAAGTGGTAACGGACTGGAGGAAAGTAAGGGAATGCCTGAAATCCACCACATCCCCTCAATTAGGACCCATCAGGCCTTCTGGGACCTTCAAAGGAAACTCAAATCCCGCGAAGTAGCCACCATACCACCCCTGGTCCGCCCAGACAAATCCATCGCTTTCGATGATGACGAAAAGGCCGAGTGCCTGGCCATCAGCCTCGAAACTCAATGCTCACCCAGCACTCAACCAGTAGACCAAGCTCACCTCTTGGAGGTCGACGTGGAAGTCGAACGTAGAGCCTCCCTCCCGCCCGTCGAAGACTCTGATAATCCTCTGGCTCCCGTCACTCCAGACGAAGTGCAGGATATCATTAAAAGGTCTCATACCCAGAAAGGCCCCCGGATCAGACGGGATCACCAACAAAGTGATTCAGCTCCTTCCTGCCCCTCTAATATTGCTACTGGCCACCATCTTTAATGGCGCCATGAGCAACAACATTTTCCCACAATCGTGGAAAGAAGCCACCGTCATTGGCATCCATAAGCCCGGAAAGCCCAGGTCTGAACCGACGAGTTACCGTCCCATCAGTCTGCTCAAAGTCCTCGGTAAGATCTACGAGAGGCTTATTTATAAGCGTCTCAGGGTCTATGCCGAAACAAAGGGCCTCATTCCTGATGAGCAATTCGGTTTTCGAACCCAACACTCTTGTGTTCAACAAGTCCACCGCATCACCGAGCATATCCACACAGGATTCCTGCGCGCTATGATGACAGGTGTTATTTACTTCGACATAGGGAAAGCCTTCGACAAAGTCTGGCACAACGGCTTATTATACAAACTGTACCAACTCGGTGTGCCAGACGGGCTCGTTCTCATCCTACGAGACTTTCTGTCGAACCGCACCTTCCGTTACAAAATCGAAGGAGCGCTCTCGTCCCCTCACCCCATCAGAGCAGGGGTCCCCCAGGGCTCTGTCCTCGCCCCACTCTTATTTACGCTGTTCAATAGCGACATCCCTAAAGATGCTAAGTCCCAATTGGCTCTGTTCGCAGACGTCACAGCCATCTATTACACTGGCCGCAGCCATATCCAACTACGGCTTCGTCTCCAAACCACAGTCAATAAGCTGGCTGCTTGGTTCAGGAAATGGTGAATCGAAGTCAATCCTCATAAGAGTCAAGCGGTTGTCTATTCGAATCCTAGACTCCAACTCCCCCCACCCCCCCACCACCCATCACCATGTTCGGCAAGCCGATCCCTTGGGAAAAGCGAGCCAAATACCTAGGTGTTATCCTAGACCAAAAGCTCACCTTCTCAGAGCACATAAAGACGGTCCGTTCGCGCGCCTTTTTCGCTCTCGGCTGTCTCCACCCCGTCCTCAATGAACGCAGCAAGCTGTCACTCAAATGCAAAATGCGCTTGTACACAGCGTGCATCCGTCCCATAATGACTACGCTTGCGTAGTCTTCGCTCATGCAAAGCCCTGCTATATCCATAGGATGCAAACCCTCCAAAACCGCTTCCTCCGCAAGGCCACAAACTCCCCTTGGTTCGTTCGTAATGAAATCCTCCATGTAGATCTCCAAATCCCCACTATCCAGCAGTTCATGAAACGCCTTTCCAAGCGTTTCTTTGACACAGCTGCCAATCATCGCAACCCTCTGGTTGTCAAGGCCGCTAGTTATACCCCCTCTAAAATCAGTAAACTTCACCGCCCGAGGCACGTTCTCACTGACCCCGATGACCCCATAACCCTCCTCCAGGAGAGCGATAGGGCTACCAGTACAGTACACAAAAGACCGACATTCCGACCTTGCCGCCGAGGTCCCTCGCGACGCCCCCAAGTAAATTCTCCGACCTGCGACCCTTGCCCGCTGAAGTGCCAGCCCGCGCCGTAGTTGAGCCTGTAGCTTTAATTCCCCCCCCGGCTGAGACCTCTCGAGTTTGTTTCGGCCTTTCTTCTCAGAGATAGTCCTAGGAAACGCCGTGCTCATCAAAGCATTAATAATACCAATTCGATCCAGCCTGTCCCTTTGCTGCCCTCTCCCAGCGACGCCCTAAGCCGAGGTTCGTACCCCACAGGGGGTGCCCTTAGCGCGCAGTCGCTTAGTTTTAATTAGTTTTTAGCCCTGGCTGGAGGCTTTAAGATTTCTTAAGGCAACCACAGGATAGTCCGGTTAAGTAGTCACGACCCCTCAAGGTCAACTACGAGATGCCAATTATAAAAACAAAAAAAAAAAGCGAGCAATCAGACTTGGATCAACTATACAAGCGAATACATCGAAAGCGATCTGTAAGTGCGACTTAAGAGCAATTGTGTTTTATAATTAGTGTGTTTGAGCTGTTATTAGTGTTGTTTAATTAAAGTGTAATTTTTGGTAATTTATATCGGCAGTTTTTACTGTCACGAACCCGAAGCTCGTAACAATATGAAGACGCTTTTAAAGGATCCCATAGAAAATATTGGGGAAAAATACGTTCGGTGAATTCGACTGAAGTTTTGAATGCTGAAGTTTAATTGCTGATTGAAGAATCATTCTATCCTCAGGTACTATGTCCACAAAAGAAGGTGTCGGCCCGCCTGCGCGCTGTGCCCGTGCCCGAGCACCTGCTACAGCCCGCCTCGCCCGCGCCGCCCGCGCCCCCCGCGCCGCCCGCGCCCCCCGCGCCTCCCAGCGCCGCGCCCCCCGCGCCTCCCGCGCCCCCCGCCGCGCCCCCGCCGCTGAGCTGACCGCCCGCGACGTAATACACGATGACATCCCGAACTTGGCTGTACACTGCCGACGACGCGTAGAATTTGACCCTCTATGCACACGTTTTCAAGAGTTTCAAGTCAGCAGAAATATAATTATTTTGCTGAAAAATCTGATGATAAGTCTTATCAAGTCACTTTTCGCATGAAAACAAAAAAATACGTGGACAGTTGCTGACCACAATACTTTAGACTTAACGCTCAAAATGAACCAGAAAATGTCGTAATTGAGGAGTTTTGTAGCAATACTTGATGCTTTTAACCCTAAGCAATGACAACTGCACGTCCCTTGACACAAAGAGATTGTTTAAGAAATAAAAATACTTAAAAATAGCCAATGACATCATAACGTCCACATGTTGATTTTAAAGACATTTATTTTATCACATAAATACTTTTTTTTTGGTATTGTCTTTGATACACTCATCATTTATTGATTTTGTTGTGACAAACGTAACATTACTACGTTTCTATAACAAATATGTTGACTGCCTTTAACGGCATAAAATGTATGACATAATATGGCGTGAATTGTGTAGAAAATAGTTAACTTGGCTGGGCTCACTGCCATGCATCTTTCTATAGAAAAGTTTTGTCAAAGACAAGTATCTAAATGTCAAATGGCATTGTTTCTCTTTTTTAAGTATCATGTCGATAAATTGATGTATGAAAGATAAAAATAAAGAAGGTAAGGAAAAGACATTTGTTTTTGTGGTTCTTTGAAGGAAATAACACAAGCCAATGAAATAAAATTAATGCTGTATTAAATAATTCAATAAAATTTCTATACAATTGACGCCACATAAAGCTTCGGGCTCCCAAGTCCTAAGCAGTCTCGAAAAATAATCGTGGTTTAGAGTGTAAAGTTATTGTCAAATGAAATTGGAACCTGTATACGTAGAAATTGGATGCATTTCTCATTGTACCTGTGGGTTAGTATTTCGGCTTCGAGTTTATGAATGTATGAGAGCTTACGAATGTTGTTATTTACATATTTCCGTTTCTTTTGTCTTGAAATTTTGATCTTTGATGTAACCGTCTTTGAAAGTCGAAAAAAAAGTCCACTCTTCAGTTAATTTTGAAGATTATTAATAAAATGTTATATTCCAATTTCTATATTATTGCTCAAGAGAGCAAGCGTGGTGTTCAATGCTCGTGCCTCCTATGTATGAGAATAGGCCTTTGCCCTGCAGTGAGACAATAATAGGCTGGTGTTATTATTATTTATGTATGATCCAGCAACGGGCCAGTGAGCGGTGGTGGCCTAGTGGTACCGGCCGCGTCTTACGAGTTGCAGGTCGTAGGTTCGAACACAAGCAGGCACTTTACTTTGTGTAAATTATTTCATCACCACTGCTCTCAAAACTGTGAAGGAAAATATCGCGAGGAAACTGGCATGTACTAGAACCAAAAAATTCGAAGACATGTGACATCTACCAACCCGCACTGGGCCCGCGGCCGACTTCCTTTCACAGAGACGAGGCCTGTGTCCCAGCAGTGGATATTATGAACTATGTAGCATCCTCAATCCTGGACAAAAGCCTCCTAAGATTTACAATTGTAATTTCAGACTAGATCTATTTCCTGAAACCTATTTCTTAAATTGCTCAGTCCTTTATGCTTATCATAAGTGCTTACTTAGCTTAGTTTACAAACATTATTTACTACAGAAAACAATCAATTTATGTTTTGTATACATTTAAAATGTAAATAGGTGAAAAACAACATTTGTAAGCGAAGAAAATGTGTTAAGTAATGATGATGATACGTAAACAACTTAGTGTGACCTGTTAGAAAAAACATGAACAATTTAGTTTTTAGTTCAATTTTTTACGTTGGCAACTGTAAGAGTAATGGCATGAAGGAACCAGAGGTTGTATAATCATCACGGACTTTTAACCCTTTGTATTCGCCGGAACGTGGATCCACGCGAGACACAATTACTTTTTAATTTTTTCTGTAATTAACACGGCATTCAACGGTTAATGATTTGATATCCACTTTTAAATTCAAATGCTGCATTTTTACGTTGAATACTACACCTTGACGTCGGACGTAGGTATGTCAGTATGATTGATTGACGAGACACTTACAGTTGCCAAGTATATTGCTGTGACCGCACTTACAGGGCTCTGACGAGTATTTGTGTGATCGCGACTGCCCGTATACATGGAATATAATAAAAATTAGAGATGATTAACAGAAATATTAGTAACATTGAAAAACAGACCGTTTAATTGTAGGCTAAAATTCTATACTTTATATTATTTTATAGGCAATATAAAAACGTTACGATCTGATATCGTTCGCAGGGCCAACATGGCCAGAGATCGCACAAGACAGGGAGGTTTCGAAGGTAAAAGGGGAGGCGTTTGCCCACCAGTGGGACACAATATGGCTAACAAAAAAACAACATATAGAGGATGAAATTGAAAACTTACGACAAATCGAAATAGTAGGAACTGTTACATAATCGTAATGAATTATCATTTCCCAAATCTAAATTCTTGAAAAAAATCGTATAATTATCGTCTTAGACAATGCAAACTAAGTTATTGGCTTCAAGTAGACACGAATTATCGTCGTTTCATTTTTTTTTTTCAAAATTGTCAAAACAAATTAGAAAATAAAGTATCAATTTTAGCGCGCGCCCGATAAACAATCCATTCATCGCTGAGCTCAAACCATGAGGCAAGTTGGCAACGTGTTGAACTAGCATTATTTATCTAATTTTGACCGTTCCTAAAAGGGCGCGCGACGACGTTGTCAAATCGCTTGCTTACGCGTACGTATGCGCATCCCTTTCCCTAATAACATGCTCTAAAGGAGACCAGTCACGTTTCATACAAAGTTGAGAACAAAACGAAAAGTAAGACTTGATTTTCCAACTTTCAAAAACAGCTGAAGGAATGGTCGTAGAGATTTGGCGCTAAAGTAAAAAATTATAAGGTCTTCCTCAACCAGGGTAATACTTTTATTTTCGTTGTCCGGCCTATTTGGATATGACTGATCTCCTTTACCTTATAACACGTTGAATTAGATGATTTAATTTGTCGCACTTATTCAATTTCATCCTGAAAAACGAAGCAAAACAGGATATTCGCCATCTCCCTGTAAGTGAAGCAACAACAAATTCTCGTATGGATGACTGATATTATTCTGTAACCATTATGCATTTAGCTCAATAGAAACCTCGGAGTATTATTACACGAACAAACATTATTATTATTATAACGTTCTTATATTATTAACATGTATATTATATTATTATTTATTTATTACCATCGTATTATTGCGAGTAATCTGTCTAATGTTGATATTATTCATCGAAAGTTTTGTTTTGTGTAAATATGTACTTTATAGGGTTGTTTTTTATGCTGGTGAAGTATCGATAGATTACATAGTGATGGGCATAAAGAATATTTTTTATCGATAAATCGATCTAAACTACTGTTTTCATACTTTTAAAATGTTGCCTGTTTTAATTGTTATGGTGTCTGTCCGTATGTCACCAACATAAGTAAATATCGATGCCAATCTAACGTTTTAGAAGGGATGTCCCATTGTTTTACCAATTAGTCAAAGTTTATACTTTTTACGACATATTATATACATTTTTATGATACGTACGTATGTTTACATAATATTATTGTATTTAGAACGTTTTTTTAAAGGTTTATTTTCTATAAATGGCTGATGAGAATATAATACTTAAATATTTCCTATTGATGGCTTTATTAACGTTCAGATTGAAGGCCACGGAGTGGATGGGTTAACTCTTAGACAAGCATGATATTTGTCTCATGAGTTACTAAGAATGAACCCAGTAATGCAATATGTTATGAATGTTAAGAAATCAGATATTAATGCCCGTGCTTTGTAAGTTAACTAAGTAGATTTTATTGAATAATCGGTTGAACAGTGGTGTTAAATCAGAGCAATTGTGGCCGAATGGTATCGGCCCCGACTTACGAGTACAACTTGGGTCGTGAGTCGAACCCAGACAGGCATTTTACTTTGTGTATTTCATTTCATCACCACTGCTCTCAACAACGGTGAAGGAAAACATCGCGAAGAACCGGCATGTCCTAGAACCAAAGATTTGAAGACATGTGACACCAACCCGCGTAGTAGATTATGGCCCACTCCCTCTCATAGAGAGGAGGCCTGTATCCCAGCAGTGAGAACATTATAAACTGAAGGACTCTGAACGAGACACAATAGTAGTTTTATTGTCATTACGTCTGGAGGCGTTTAGTGTCCCGCAGAGTGTTAAAGATATAAATCCAAAGCAATAACTAGCAAATAACAGTAATGTCTACTTAGTAAGCTTGTCTAAATAAATATAAACAAGTCATCCGCCTCATGTAAGTCATTTAAAAGCTAGATAGTGTATATTCGAGCAATAATTATGAAACGAATGAAGAAATCTATGGAATCTATGTATTTAGTTGTTTTCGTATGTCGTGTTAGCGCTAAATTAAAAAAAAAAACAAGATGTAAGAAATCGAGGAAAAGAGAAAGAATTTTTTTTTTAAATTTATTTGTAAAAAAAACTGGGTAATTTCGTGTCCCTTCCTAAAGATTGTGAATAAAAAAAAATGTCGCACAAAATATTGGAAAACTTTTTCGTCGTACTGTACATTGCCAATTCACTTCCAATGTTTGTATTAGTGATAAGTATTGATGCATTTTGATGTGTAACTTTTATTGTTATTGAATATTTCGATGCCTATTGTCATTAATGGCAAATATTTAGATCGTTAGATTCGCCCTACCGCGTGAAAAGATGCTCGCGTTTCTGACTCGTTTTGACACCTCTTACCTACTACCCAATGTCGCATGTTGCCATCTTCTTCTTAGCGTGTCGATGGCAAAAATAGCACGAAAAAATAATTAGGTAAAGACGCCAGCACATCAAGCTACTACAACCTGTCAAATTTCTTTAACAGATTTTTAACTTAATCGCTAAAGCATTAAGGCTCAAGGTTGATTGGGAAAATTTGACAGTTTCGGGTAGCTTGACCTGCTGGCGTCTGTACATAACTATCGTTTTTTTTATATTTTTTTTGGCCCAAAATTGCCAAATTGAAACGTCATACACGGGATTTGCGAGCTGACTCTTCTCAGTATTGACACTTTTCATGCGACTTATGTAAGGTGAGGGCTAATCTAACGATTTGAATCTTTGATTTATGGAGGCTGAATGCGTGTGGGAGGGAACGGGTTTTTTAAAATAATGTAGCTTGACGGCTTGACGGCTCGACGGGCTATAAAAGGCCATTTTAATGAGCCCTGTAAGCATATTTTAGCTTAGTACGAAAGATAGGAATATTAGCCCACGTTCGCACAGACGTAAAGATATCGCGGAGGGATTTTATCGTGCACTGGATTTTCAACTTTCGGTGTTGAACCGAGGGTTGAGAATCCAACAGAGCGCATTCCAGCGCGTCATAAAAACAGTCTTGGATTTCAACTCTCGGCGCTAAGCAGTGCGTCGAAAATTTAGTGCACGAAAAACGCGCCCGTACGAACCTGGGCTTAGACTTGTGTAACACAACTAATATTCCGACAAGAAGGATTTTTTGACAAATTATTACGGGTTTGATAAATGTTCCAAACTTGGCTTGTTTAAGCCTTAACAAAAGAATTAGTTTTAAGAAGCTATTACTAACATTAGTAGTTATAATAAAATGCTTTCGATACTAAAAATGAAATCATGGTATCCATTATGAAATCAGGTTAGCAGTAGGAGACCATGTTGGTGGTTATATAATGAAAAAAAAAAACATGTTTTGTATTATTTGAGGCCCGTTGACTCATTTGGTCCTTTAGGATAAATTGGATCTTAGAACAATAGCGATTGATCCCATTGGTTGATGAACAAAAATTGAAAGCAATTGATTTAAGAGTACAATCATTAAGAATACATTGCAGGTTTCTTTCTGGGTGATAGTTATAGACAGAGGAACACCTAGCATTCAATAAAAAAAAAAACTCTAAATTCGCATATTACTCTCTATAAAATGAGAATAAAATATTTTTATAAATCTCTCGCCGCCTCTGCCACACGCTTTCATTACGTGCCTCCCGTTTTTAATCGTCATTCAGGCTCTATACTTCGCACCCTGAACATTCGTGGCCATCTTGTATTTTAAATCTACGAATTCACACGAATGGTCACGGAAAAAACCGAAGTATAGCGCCTAGATTAGGCATGCAAGGGTAATCGTGTAAGAAAAAGTCATCTCGCTACGATTTTTTGTTTCATTCGCACAAAATGAATGGTTTCACTCGTTCACTCATTCATTTGGTTCAGTTCAGTCATTTCTAATTCAGAGATTTTTCTTGGTTGGCTAGGTTGACTGTATGTCCAAAATAATGTTGGAATTTTAATCGTCATTTTGATTAGACACAAAATGTAGTTAGACGCAAAATCTACAAAGGGTAAAATGTAGAAAATGAGCTGTATTTTATACCAGTCATCATTTTCGACATTTTGAAGTCGCATAAAAGTATTGAAATGTAAAATCTCCGTCCCGAAAACTTTGGACTTACAGTCAGCCTCCTTTACTAATAAATCTATGAATGAGTGAATGGAAGGAGGGAAGTCGTTCAATGCCTCACGCTCCTATTCGATATAAGCAAATATTCTGATATTGACTTTATTACTTTATTTTTGTAATATGAACGAACACTTTGTTGCCAGTTACTTGTAAAAGGAGACTCGATCGTTCATATAAATCGTGATTAAATATTACTCGAAATCCCATAATTATTTCGTGATTTTTATGAGCGAGTTAAAAGTTCGTTTTGGTACCTACAAATTTTTTTTTTTTCTATGCAATCTCGAGACGCTATGAATTTGTATCATAGAGGTTATATATTTAAATTAGACAGATTAGACCAAACATTTAAATTGATCGATTTGCCCTCACCATATGAAACCTCACTTCTATGAAAAAGTATCCATACTATAAGTAGGAAGATTGAGCTCTAACACGCCACTTGTAACGATAGATACGATTAACAGTATAAATGACCGACACACATACTATTCAAATTTTATTGTCACCGAAATAAAAACGTGACCATCTTTTAAAGCGTTCAAGCGAATCTAGCGATTTAAATCTTTGGGCGCACAGATAGATAGATAAATTATAACATGGCATGCTATCAAGGAAGAAAGAGATGAAACATAGTTTGGCCTTGCTATCTTTGCCTGTCCTACTCAGTTATAAACTGTTTTCCGTCTCTTTCTTATCTGTAGCTGTGTTACAGCTTATACAAAGCTACGTTGCTTATAAGTTATAGGGTTACCATCCATAATGCATTTTTATTTAAGTTATGTTAATAAGTAATAAAGAACAATTTATTTTAAAACTAAATAATAAAGTCAATGTCAGAATGCACGTAAGTTGAGCTAAATGCTGGGTTTGATGAGCTAGACTCAACGATGCTCAACTTGGGAGCTCAATTGTACAGATTTCTTTATTATTTGAAGTTACTTTTAGGGCAAAGTCATTGAGCTATAGTGTTGTCTGTGAACATCGTTTTAAACGATAATGGCTTAACACAATGGTAATGAGTGGCGAGTTTTTGACGTACATTGACAGATTTTTTACTTTATACTCAAATAGATTGACATTTTTCATATAAAAGCAATGTACGACAAAAATTCGGCGCCATTTTGTGCTAGAGTAAACTAACTTTGTATAAAAGACAGTGAAATTAATGCCAACATATTCTTATGAAAAATAGTTTTATTAGTATCAATATAAAGTTGTTAAATTGTGATGACTTCTAAATATATAAAATAGTGTTCCTTGTTACAACGACGTTCACAGATGACAGTTTTAAATAAGCATTTAAGCAAAAATGTATGTGTCACCGAATTTTTGTAAGAATTTATATATAATAAAGATTAATTAATTAGTATCATACCTGTATCATACTCATTTGATGCATTTTCGACTAAGTGTATTGAAGTGTAGTAGCATGATACGCAATAACTTCGGCTGACTTCGGGTTTACGAAGATTACCGAACAAAATGTCTTACCTGTGTGTGTGGGTAATATATTTATAATAAAGGGAGAGAGAGTAATATTGAGTACGAAATATTTTCACAATACTATAAAAATAAAGGAATTTCTTGGTTCAATGATGATTGCAAAAGAAAAATGGTCTTTTGTCCGTTCGGCAATTTTCGTCACCCGAACGAATCCGAAGTAGATGGCGTATCATGCTATTGCATCGTGTTGCGCGGGCGGTTGCAATGCAACCGCAACGCGTTGCTGTATCTAGCTTAATAGTGTTATGGTTAGCTTTCCTTCATACTGTTAGTCGTTATTGCAGTATTTTGATGCAAATATTATTATTTAATAAGCATATTCGTAAATAAATTGACTCCGATATAGAATGTGTGTTTTCTTTATAACCCTTATGTTTGAAACTTATACTTATTCAATCTCAATCACTCATGTATGCAATCTGTGCGTGTCAAAGGGCATCACCCAAACGCCTTCAAAAAGTTTCACCTATATTTAAGGGAGAGGATGGAGACCGTGTCAAAAACTATAGGTCTATATCAGAGAAGAATTACGAGAATTGCCTCGTAATTTTAAGAAAGTTCAGTCTGATCTGTCTCAATCTGTCAAAAATACCTCTAATTTCCCTACATTTTTTACATTTATTTGTCGGCGAGATGAGACTGCGACTAGAATTTTAACGTTTTAAATTACGAGAATTGGTCTTCAATTCTCACGACCTTGTCCAAAATGTTAAATAAGAAATTATTGAATTATTACGAGCGCCAAAAAGTAATTGCTTCAAACCAATACGGCTTCCGGAAAGGTAAATCAACAGAAAATACTGTGCTTTTGCTATCAAATCACATCACTAAGAATCACGACACTAGGACTAAAACAATAGGTATATTCTTAGATTTGGCCAAGGCTTTTGACACGGTCTCTACTCCCATCCTTTTACACGGATTGGAGGCACTAGGAAAAAGAGAGGCTGCTCTAAGGATCTTTTGCGAATACCTCACTGATCGTAGTCAGCGAGTTAAGTTGAAGAACTACAGTACCGACGATGAGCAGTTATCTCTTGGAGTCCCGCAGGGCAGTTTGCTGGGTCCTGCTCTCATGTATACGTAAACAGGCTATGCCAACTCACTATACCGGACTGCATGATCCTTGGCTACGCTGATGACACTAAGTGCAGATCTGCTCACTGGTCTGGTAAAAATGTTCTTGGTACAAGAAGCTTTTATAAAGCCAAGTATTTTAACGGTACTGGATACCAATCTACCAGAAGTATTAGGCTCACATAAATCCAATCAATCATAAATACACTAGGGGACATTTTGTCCCGCAACATGACGCGCACCACTCAATCTACGTGGCTGCAACGTTGCAAAGTGTCCCACAACATTTTACGTGACGCGGGACATGTTGCTTGCTCGCGCTCCGAGAGCGAGCACAAGCGTCCCGCGTCAGTGTCGCGCCATTTGTAGGCTGCCTGCAAAATGTCGAGCGTCATGTTCCGCAACATGTCGGCCCATTTGTCCCCTGGTGTATTCGAGGCTTTATAGGTGTAGTAGAACATAACAACTCATGATTCAAATTCAACAATTTATTAAACATAAATAACAGTTGGACACACAACATGTAAATTAAAATCAGAATTATATAAAAATGCATGATAAGCTATTCTACTTAGAACTTAAAACTAATAAAGATCAGAATCTCAATACATTAGATAAGGAAGCAAACTATTACTTTAGAAGAAATGACAGTCTTTTCGTTAATTTTTATGTTAAACTTATATACTGGGTCAATTTATATTAATTAGCCAAACTCGGCAGACGTGATGGGTCGAACAAAAAAAATATGATCTCATGTCTCAACTCATACCACAGAATAATTAATAGTACTAACGTACAGAAGATGCACTCCTTTGATCTTGAAGAAAGCCGCTTGTATAATAGCCTAAAAAACCACTTGCCCGCCAACGCGCAAGCTAAATTGCACTTAATCGCCGCACTTGAAAGTTGTTATTACTTTGTGTCTTTTCTCGTCCGCAACATACCTACGCCGCTTGACCGAGTACTAGGGCTGTCCGGAAAGAAAAATAAAATACGGTACGCACCTTTTTATAGTTTTACTGTATTTATGAGTAGTCTATCTACAGTTTTTGGTACCTACCTAATTACTAATTAGGTACATGTAGACGTGCATTTCTTTACCTTTCGATGTCTTTTTGAAGTGAGAACAACATGAGGTTCGGATCCTTGTTATTATTTAAGCAGCCGAATACGATGCAATAAGCTTTTGCATTCATTTTATCCTAAGCGACGAACGCACGACGCGGCGCGGCGCGTGAGTAGGTCTCGAACTAACGCACGAGCCGGCCGGCGCGCGGCAGGCCCGCTGTGGGCCCGGCAGGTCGCGCCCGCGCGTAATTGTAGCTTCATACCTAAAATGCGGAGAGCGCCTGGCCTGCTCATACTTCAAGTAACTTTAAAATGCCAGCGGTTGTTGACCCATAAAAAAAAAACATCTTTTTATTGTTTTATCTTTTTTAGATATCGATACCCATCAGATCTGCGGACTTTCGCTGGCTAATTTAATTTGACCTTATATAAATACGAGTCGCGAATTATCGTCAATAGATTATCAAATATACAAAACTACAATGAAGATGACTATAAAGTATTAAATATTGTAATATATGGATAACTGCAATACAATTGAGGAGTGCCTCGTTATTACATATTTTTGCAAAAAAAAAAAAAACAATTTTCCAAATAAATGCGAGACCTAAAATCTTTGAATGCAAGTTCCATTAAAAAATTAAATGATTTGTTTTTCACTGTGAATTTTTTCACTGTGAATTATAATCATTAGAATCATACAACTTGTTAAGCTAGCATAATCCTAAAATGTCAAGATTTCATGAAATAGTCATTCAGTAGGATTACTTGATCTCAGAGAGTTGTGTTGGTGACTTTTGGTGACTTTAATGATTATAATTCTGTAAATACATATTTGTTACGGCCGCGAATCATATTTTAACTAACGTACAACTTAGTACTGACCAGCAAATTGCAAAAAACATAAGAAAATTTGAATTTCGCGGGCTACCTTGGAGCATCCACCTTAACGTCTTAAAATTATATCTAAGCTCGTTATAAAACTGCGTTCCTTTAAATATTTCGATATGTTTGTATTTCAGCCATCAAAAATTCATATCTGTATTCGAATTATATCACTCATTGAACACTAAAGATGATATCAGACGCTTTACTCGAGAAATATATCACTTTGTTTCATTCAAAACTCAAACTCAAAGTATTTATTTCAAATAAACCAATTACAGGCAGTTTTGAATTGTCAGGGGGTCGGTCAGTCAGAAAGATGTAGCTAGTTGCCCATTCCAAAGCGTACCTATGGAGAAAAACGGGCAAGAAAATCCACGGTTACTCTTTTAAATCATAAAATTGTTATATCATTTATGTTGAAATTATACATGTGAGAACGACGAAGAAAGACGTGTACGTTAAAAGCGTCCGTAATAAAAAAGATAAAAATAATAAAAAAAAAACAATTCAGAAATTAAGATAGTCTTAGCTGCCACGGCTTCGTGGCAGCTAAGACATCGAAGTCCCTACTGACAGCGCCCGTTCACGAACATGACCCATGAATTTCACGTTCACACGAAAAAATATAGGTATGCATCTGCTCTTTTCATTTTTTTTTTAATTTTTCATCATTCGATAGGCGAGTGAAAGATGCCGAACTCCAACATCGTTGGATCGGTTCACTAATGAATTCCTTTTTTTAGTTTTGATTCTTTTTGTGAAGGATTTCACTTCGAGTGAAAGATGCCAAATGAAAGACAAAATTGAACAAGGAAGTTAAGCGTCTGATATCTGCTTAAAAACCAAAACTTTAAAATGGTTCTTTTGAATATAATTTTACTATAACACTACTTCAATTCTAAAACCCGTTTTTTTCTAACCAAATTCTACAGTAAAATCTCAAATTAGACCTACGCAGCTGTAACCTTTTTCTTCTGAGCCTTCTTCTTCTTTTCTTGTACATTTTTCTGTTCAGCCTGTACATTCTTTCTCTGATCAGTCTGCGCAACCTTCTTCTCATAGATTCTTTGGAACAACACGAACTTCCCACTTTGGATGTTCTTCGTTTCATAGATGGCGCCTTTGAGCCTCCAAGATGGCGTCTCGCAGTGTTGCCAACTTCTACAATCCTTACCAATTTGTAGTTTATCTAATAGTTTTGTCGTCATCTCTGGTATGATTGGCTGGAGGATAATTCCACATATTCTTAGCGTTTCCATAGTAATGTGTAGGATAACGTCGAGTTCTTTCTGACTTTCTGGTTTCTTGCGTAACTCCCACGGTTTGATGTTTTCGAAGAAGACGTTTGCGACGTGCAACACTTTGATGACGGCGTCGACTGCTTTGTAGAAGTGGTAGTTTTTGTAGTGAGTGTGGCAGATTTCTGTACAGAGAGGAGAATGGTAGATTAGTTAAGTGAAGCACTCGTATTGTTGAAGGCGTGGGAGGATTTTTACTAACATTTCAATTCCTATGTATTGTTTGGCAAAATGAGTAGCTAGATGAACTAAATTTTAATGCAGACCACATAGTCACAATGGTTACTTCTTTTTGAGAGTCCTTTGACACATATTTATGTTAGAATGTGGTGTGGGTTGCATATAACTCACATTCGCATTAACCCATGTAAAGTACGTTAATAATACTTAAAATATAATTAGGTTAAAACTTATTTGCGAATTTAATTATAAGATAAGGACGAAAGTACGCACCAGGCAAACTCTCGACATAGTCCATCAGCATGGTCGCATGTTGGTTGGCAGTGAGGGAGGCCAGTTCGGCGGCGTGCAGCGTGGGGAACTCGTGGCGCGGGTTGAGGGCCGCGCCGCAGCTACGCGACGCGAGGTTCCCCAGGGTGTCGGCGAGTTCCGAGTTAGCTACGTTTAATAGTTTCGTTTCGCTGTAGTCTGGAAATAAACAATTTATGTTAGCCTTACTTTCAAACCAGGAATGTCTACTACTGTTTTAACCGAAGCTGCTTTTGTCCGGGTTGGAATTTTATTGCAATATTGTTAAAAAGACAAGAAAGATTTCAATCATATCAGACCTGACAATATAAATCAGTACACTTATGTAGGCTGATTTATATTGTCAGGTCTGATATACAAGAACATTATCATCAAAAACACATGTGTGGTCTGTCATTAAAATTACTGTGATAACCAGGCAGGTTGGTCTTAATCAACCAGGCTGGTTATCACAGTAGTTTTAATGATATTGTTGCGCGCCACAATTAATGCCTGATGATGGTGACATTAGTTACCACTAGCGCCATCTAGTTTCTAGTAGAAGAACTTATTAGTTCTTCACTAGCGCCATCTATTATCGATTGGCTGAACTTACTAGAACTATCGACATCTGGTGAGTCGGGGCCGGTATGTACTCGAACATTCTAGATGTTTCTACAATAGAAGATTCTGGAATTATCTGCGGCACTATATAAGGCCGGGACTAGCCGCGACTAATCAGACTTGGTTCTGCGATAGAAGCGAATACATCGAATGCGATCTTCAAGTGCGATTTAAGAGCGATTGTGTTTTATAATTAGTGTGTTAGAGTTGTTATAAGTGTTGTTTAATTAAAGTGTAGTTTTTGGTAATTTTTATCGGCAGTTTTTATTGTCACGAACCCGAAGCTCGTAACAATTGGTGTCAGAAGCAAAGATTAAAATCATGCCGATTTTACCTAAAGACGACACGGAGGGTATCCGTACCCGGAGTCAACGCCAACAGGAGACGGACCAGAGACGTTTTGGTGAAGCTATGCCGCAGAGGTCGGAGGGCCAGCTACCAACCACGGAGGCCGAACCGTCCGCAGCAGTTCCAGCATCAGCAGCACCAGACTTTGCTGCCCTGATGATGATGCTGCAGGAGCAGTCCCGCCGTCAGGAAGAACAGGCTCGCCGACAGGAGGAACAGGCTCGTCGGTTGGAAAAACAGCTCCAGCGGGACAAGGAGGAACAGGCTCGCCGACAGGAGGAACAGGCTCGTCGGTTGGAAGAACAGCTCCAACATGATAAGGAGGAGCAAGCGCGCCGCCAGGACGAGCAAGCGCGCCGCCAGGAAGAGCAGATGCTCCTTATTAAGGACCTTCACGCTACTTTTGGGAAAGACATGAAGGAGGTGAAGGATAAGGTTGCTCAATATGACAACCGCCTGTCGGAAGCTGAAATCCGAATCGACCAAGTGAATAATCGGGTTGACAACGTGGTGGCTGACGTAAAAAAAACCGTGATGGCTGACGTAAAGAAAATGCTGGATTACCTTAAACTTGGAGATGGAATCGCAGCTCCCGTAGCTACAACACCTTCGCTACGTGGATTCAAAGTGCCACCGTTCGACGGAACTTCTTCCTGGTCAGCCTACAAAATCCAGTTTGCGGCTGTCATGAAGGCGAACGGTTGGAATAACAGTCAGGCCATGACTGCCCTGACCCTAGGCCTGCGCGACCAGGCCTTAACTGTTCTGGAAGCTCTCGGTAAGGAAGTGACTTACGAGCAGCTCCTTGAGGCATTGGAGGCTCGGTATGGCGACGCTCACCTGGAACACGTGTTTCGTGCGCAGCTCAAGGATCGCGTGCAACGCAGTAATGAAAACCTGCAGCAGTGGGCCCTTGAAGTGGAGAAGCTGGTGCGTAAAGCTTACCAGTCCGTGCCTGCGCTTATTGATGGGAACCTGGTGCAGGCATTCATCGACGGCATCCGCGACCTTGAAGTAAGAGCTGCTGTGAGGCTCGGGCACCACGGGACGCTTAAGGACGCCTTGGCCCATGCACTGGAGGTGGAAGCTGTGCGGCAGGATCATCGATCCCATCGTGTCAGGGAGGTTGCAGCGGCTACAGTTCGCGACCGCAATAGAGAATACAGCCCTAGGTGCTACGGCTGTGGGGAAAGGGGCCACCTTCGATCCAGTTGCCCTAAGCGAACTGCAGAGAGGGTAGACAATGACCTTCCATGGAAAGTGGGACGAACTTTGGTCAGAGCCACCGACATCTCAAGGGTACGTGTGCCGAACCTTTGTGATCAGGAACAGGTTATGGAAAAAGGCACACTAGTTGGTACTAGGCAAGAAAGTAAAGAAGTCGTACCTGCGAGGATGCTCAAGACAGACCTCAGCAACGAGTGGAAGGAAAGCCTACAACGTGCACAGCAGGAAGATGCGGACATCAAGCCGATTCTCGAGTGGATGAAGGCCAGAGCTCCTAAGCCCAGGTGGAGCGACGTCTCAGCAATGAGTTCGATCACAAAAAGCTATTTGGCCCAATGGGACAGCTTGGTGATTCAGGATGGAGTCCTGTGCCGTAAATGGGAAAATGCTCGGGGAGACAGCTGTCATTTGCAAATGGTTGTCCCTAAAGCTCAAGTTCCGGATGTTCTACAGCTGTACCATAATGGTTGTTCAGGAGGTCATCTGGGAATAAAACGGACTCTACTGAAGATACGAGAACGGTTTTACTGGGTCCACTGTCGGGACGATGTCGAGGACTGGTGTCGCAAATGTACAAGTTGTGCAGCTGTAAAGGGACCTCAGACTCGTAGTAGAGGTGCATTGAAATTGTACAATGTTGGCGCACCATGGGAGAGGATAGCCCTTGACGTTGCGGGGCCGTTTCCGGAAAGTGAAAGTGGTAACAAGTATTTCATGGTTGTGATGGATTACTTTACTAAGTGGCCGGAAGTCTTCGCCATCCCAAATCAAGAAGCTTCGACAGTTGCAGATAAATTAGTTTATGAAGTCTTCTGTCGGTTTGGAGTACCTTTAGAGATTCACAGTGATCAAGGAAGGAATTTTGAGTCCCAAATATTTCAGGAAACTTGTCGAGTTATGGGTACTCATAAAACAAGAACAACTTCTTACCACCCACAATCGGATGGAATGGTGGAACGATTCAATCAGACATTGGAGAGGTACCTAGCAAAAGTTGTGGAAAATCGGCAACGAGATTGGGACAAGCACATACAACCGTTTTTGTTGTCATATCGAAGCGCTGTTCACGAAAGTACATCGGTGACACCAGCTTTCGCAAACTTTGGAAGAGAATTACGGCTGCCTGCAGACCTGATCACCGGAATACCACCTGATGCCCCACGCAGTATAACCGATTATGCGAATCACTTGCGGAACAAAATGAATGACATTTATGAGCACGTCAGACAATCGGGCCAGCAAATGTCTGAAAAGATGAAAACCCGTTATGACCGCAAAATGAACAGTAAAGGGTTCGACGAAGGTTCACTAGTGTGGTTGCACAATCCAGTCCGCAGCAAAGGGAAATCTCCTAAGCTTCAAGCTAAATGGGATGGACCGTACCGGATTGTGACAAAGATCAATGACGTAACCTACCGGATACAGAAAGGTGCAAGAGGTACTCCTAAGATCGTCCATGTGGATCGATTGGCGCGTTATTATGGAGCCGATAATGCTCGGGACGAGCATGTCTTAGGAGGGGGCAGTGTTGCGCGCCACAATTAATGCCTGATGATGGTGACATTAGTTACCACTAGCGCCATCTAGTTTCTAGTAGAAGAACTTATTAGTTCTTCACTAGCGCCATCTATTATCGATTGGCTGAACTTACTAGAACTATCGACATCTGGTGAGTCGGGGCCGGTATGTACTCGAACATTCTAGATGTTTCTACAATAGAAGATTCTGGAATTATCTGCGGCACTATATAAGGCCGGGACTAGCCGCGACTAATCAGACTTGGTTCTGCGATAGAAGCGAATACATCGAATGCGATCTTCAAGTGCGATTTAAGAGCGATTGTGTTTTATAATTAGTGTGTTAGAGTTGTTATAAGTGTTGTTTAATTAAAGTGTAGTTTTTGGTAATTTTTATCGGCAGTTTTTATTGTCACGAACCCGAAGCTCGTAACAATATTCAATAATAATTCGAACTAAACTAAAGGCACACAGGCCATTCAAAATAATTATTTATATATAAGGCTGGCAATGTCGTCAAAAGTATTTTTAGTCTGTGGTCAAGTCAGATGAGATAAATACTGGTATTTATCTCATTTTGAATAAAAACATACTCACTAGCGTCACTCGCCATCGTAGCTTCTCTCAACAGCAGATACCTCAGTGCCTCGTTGCCCACGGCGCTGCCTCGTGGGCAAACCACGTTGCCCAGCGACTTGGACATCTTACTACCATCTACTGTCCAGTGAGAGTGGCAGACCAGGCGACGTGGAGGGTGCCATTTTATGGCCATTAGGAAGGCCGGCCAGTATATGCCGTGGAATCTGGGAGGTGGAGAAGACAGGTTAGGTTTTTTTTGTAACTGGTCTGTAGTATGCGACTTGATGTGAAAATACAGGGTGGCAGGGCTGAATTCATGGTTTCAGTTTGCGCGTCGATGTCCCTGCCACCCTGTATTGCTAGAGAAATGTATTCTCACTTGAGTATATCCTTGCCCACAACATGCACGTCAGCTGGCCAGGCTCTCAGCTCCCTCATGTGTCTCTCGTCAGGGTAGCCCACCACTGTCAGGTAGTTGATCAGTGCGTCTAACCACACGTATATACTCTGCTCTTCGTCTCCTGGAACCTGTGAAGAAGAGAAGAGTAAAATGAAGTCGTTAGGCTTTTTAGACCTTTTTACAATAATTTCTAGGCTGATCTATTATCTATACATACAGGGTTATTTTAAATTGGCTAGCTAAACGCCGCAGACGCAATGGGTATGGATATCTAAGCATGATAAAACAAAAAATAAATAAATGTATTAATGTTTTTTTTTGTGAAAGCAAAGAAGTCTGAAATCTGTCTGTAATCATTCTAGAAAATACATCTGATTTTTACGTCTTCACGTAAAAATTTAGATCTAGACAGATTTGCTATTAATTATTGCTTTAGGTAACTTATTATTATTTAATAGTCACATACCCGTATCGCCCAGTGCACCCTGTTGGACGGCCGACTGACCGATATATCGGGTAAGTACGCATCACCTTCCAACATCTCTTGTAGTTGCTTCTGAAACTTGGACGGAGTTATAACGCCATCTGTAAACAAAAGTCAAAATTTTAAAAGGTTTTTTGAGTTCTGGTGTATGCGTCTATCTATCTGTCTGTTTGTGTTTGATTTACAATTGGAACCGGTAGGTGGCGCTGCGATCGAGTCGTAGAAAACAGGAAGACGTCTGTCCGGTCAGCTAGTAAGTAATAAATAAGTAAGGGCAAAGGAAACATTTCATGTTATAAAAATAAATACCACACCACCACCACCACCATATTTCATACCATTTTTTAGCCATTCCTGTAGATGTGTCTTGAAGGCGCTCAGCCTGAACATGTAGTTTGTTTCTTCGGTCCATTCCACCTTGTGGCCAGATTCTTCTGACACTTTTACCTGCATTATCAAATAATATTATTTACATGCAAAGTTAAATAAATAATACACACGAAGAGTCCCTGCTCTGGACAGAGACAGGTGGAATGATAGTAGGGAGGCCTTTGCCCTGCAGTGGACAAAAAATGGGGTTCAAAAATATGAAAGATGATGATGACCAGTGATCGGATAATCGGATGCATATTTACCTAAAGTCCATTTTTGGTTAGGAAATTATGGAAGCGGCTTTTTAAAACAATTTTTTTAAATATAAATCCCGGGATTTTTTCGATACAAAAGTGCATTCCATAATAACCAACACCTACACTTTAGGTAAATATGCATCCGATTATCCGATCACTGATGATGACGCATCATACATACATAATCAGCCTATAATGTTCCCACTGCATGGACACATACAGGCCTCCTCTCAGTGAGAGGGAGTGGGCCGTAAACCACCACGCGGGCTCAGTGCGGGTTGGTAGATGATACATGTCTTTGATTTATTATTACAAAACATAAGAAAACAGTATTTCTCAACTCATACTTCAAGTAACAATACTAACAGCTGTTATTGACCTCTCAAAAAAAAAAGCCATTAAATAGTTTTATTTTATCGTGTTTAGATATTGCTACCGATCGCGTCTACGAAGTTTATTTAAAATAGCCCTGTATAGAGCGATTGCGTAAGAAATAAACCTGAAAACGGATTGTTTACACTTTCGTCAGATACATTACAGAGCATAAATAAATAAATGTATTCTTACATTCTCCCCGTCCCTGAGTTCATCTTTGACATGTGTCTCGGGCACAAACGCCTCATCGTTGACGCTGTACCAGCCGCTGTACTTAGATTTGTACACATAATTCTTTCTTACTAGCTTGTTCTGTAAATAAAACATACATTTTATTATAGTTTTAAAATCAGACTCCATGGTAGATTTTAAAACGATAATATTGAGATGATAGATTGATGGAGGTGTTTGGGAGACATACTGCGCTGATTTATACAAATACATAAAATTGAAGTGTCTGTTTGTATTGTCAAAATAAAATAATAAATGATAATAAATGCATATGAAAGTATCATCATCTGCCTGCCTTTTCTCAACTATGTTGGTGTCGGCTTCCAGTCTAACCGGATGCAGCTGAATACCAGTATTTTACATGGAGCGATTGCCTATCTGACCTCCACAACCCATTTACTGGGTAATACGATTCCCCTTGGTAAGCCTGGTTGCCAGACTTTCGGGTTTCTGACTACCCATAACGACTGTCAAAGATCCAGGAATGACAGCCGCGACCAACGGCTTAACGTGCTTTCCGAGGCACAGAGGGGTCTTGGTCTGTAAAGATGGTCACCCATCTACGGAACAACCCCACCAAGCGTAGCTTAACCTGATCGATCGACCCGTGCGGCCGTTATTACTTAGCCACAAGCCCCTCGAATATACATATATACGGTATTAATTATTTAAAAAAAAGAACAATTTCAACATTTTTGGTTTGTCTGTCTGTTTGTTTCGGTTGATCTCCGAAACGACTGGACCGATTTTAATGAAAAGTGGTATGGGAAAACTTTGAATCCAGGGGAAGGACATAGGTTTTTTATCGACATAACACGCGGGCGAAGCCGCGGGCAAAAGCTTCAGAGATCAGCGAATAAACAGACACGACAGACAAACTAATTAAATTGATTTTTTGTAATAAGTACTACTTAATCATTCATTATGCATTTAGTAAAAAGCTGTTATTTTGACAAAACAAACAGACACTTCAATTTAATTTATTAGTTTAGACGTATATAGATAGTTTAGTATGTTTAAAGACAGATTTTAAAATAAGGTCTTACCCAAAAATGCCTGACAGCTTCCTTATGCCTCTCCTCAGTGGTGCGTATGAAGTCTGTGTAGTCAACATTGAACTCCTTGAACAGCTCCTTGTATTCATTGGATATGCTGGTGCAGTACTCCGGTAGGGAGAGCTTGGCTTTAGCGGCCGCTTGCTGTATCTTAGTACCATGTTCGTCTGTACCTGGAAGGTAAGTATCAAATGATTAGGTCAATACATCAACATTATTATTTGCCTATAATGTTCCCACTGCTGGGACACAGGCGGCGGCGTCTCGGTGAGAGAGAGTGGGCCGTAAACCACCACGCGCGCCCAGTGCGGGTTGGGAGATGTCACATGTCTTAGATTTTTTGGTTCTAGAACATGCCGGTTTCCTCACGATGTTTTCCTTCACCGTTTTGAGAGCAGTGGTGATGAAATTATTTACACAAAGTAAAGCGCCTGGCTGGGTTCAAACCACCACGCGGGCCCAGTGTGGGGTGGTAATGATTGGGTAATTGTTTGCATTAAACATGACTGGTAGAGAATGCCTAAAGTCACACCGCCTTTGTACTTTTTATGTTGCTTAAAGTATGTAGTAGTAATAATAAAGCTGAAGAGTTTGTTTGAACGCGCTGATCTCTGGAACCACCAGTCGGTTTTGAAAAAATCTTTTTGTATTTTATAGCCCAATTCTTGAAGAAGGCTATAATGCTATTTAACATCAGGCTAGACTCTTAGGAGCCAATCAAAAGAAAAAAATCGGCTAGTGAGATGCGATGCGGTAGTTCGGGGAAACAAGAAATTTCAAGCAGACAAAGTCACGGCCAGAAGCTAGTCCTACTAATATTATAAATGCGAAAGTTTGTATGGATGGATGGATGGACGGATGTTTGTTACTCTTTCACGATCAATCTACTGAACGGATTTGGATGACATTTGGCACAGAAATAGTTTATAACCAGGATAAGCACATAGGATACTTTTGATATTCCCACGGGATAAAAACTTATGCGGGTGAAACCGCGGGGCGCTAGCTAGTAATTCATATAAACGACCGCGTATTGGCGTGACTGTCGCGTTCGGTTAGGACGCAGGGTCACCCTAATTAGCAAACCAAGTGAAGTAATAACTGATAACAATCTATTTAAGTTATGCACCTATCTTTATGTTCTTACATTAACCGATAATGATGTTTTTACTATAGAATTCTAATGAGATTTTGAATAAACATTAGATTGTTTTAATACACTATAATACAGGGTGTTAAAGAAATTGCGTGCCATAGCTTAGGGGTAGGTTCAGTATCGATAAAGGAACCCAGGAAAAACAAAAAAAATTATTGCAAGATCAATCTCATTTAGTACCTACTAACTTAAAATAGCAATCGTTTAGAATTAAAATTATTTTATTTGTTTAAATGCTTAAAAAAAATTGTACGTGAAATGTTGTTGAATAAGGAACGTACAAGTTTCGTTTGTTTTGAGTACATACCTACGTTATCTTAAATCACATTATCTGACTAATGTATTTTACATCTTTTGGCGATTTCAAGAGGTGATTTCAATAGCTGTACGACTTCAATTTTAAACAATGTTGTGTTTTGTACTGCGAAACTATCTGTGACATGTATCTGATGATAGATATGTAAGTAATACCAATAACTTTACGAAGTGAAAAACGTTGTGTTGTAATAACTTTCAACAAGTGAATAAATAAGTTGATTTTAATTCCTTGTAAACACCTACCTACTTGATTCCATTTTAAAATACCCACTCGTTCTTCTACTGCTGCTGAATACCTACTAGTTAAACAAGATTTTTTAATTTGTAGGTTTTAATTTTGAAGGAGATAAGCACGCTAAAGTAGGAAGAAGACGTACTTGGAATTGTAATTTGCGCACCTAGTTACCTATCCTTCACCCGGCGTTATCGAAGTGATCGGGCGTAGGTATTTCATTGCGTTCGATAGTAGGTAGGTAACTCTAGGAAATTATTAATTAGCATTTAAACAAAATAAAAACTTATTTTAACCATTTTTTTTAATAAATTCTACGCGATTGCTATTTAATTAGTAGGTACTACATTAGGTTCATATTATGATAATTTACGTTTTTTTTTTTCAACTTTTTTTAAAGGTATACTTAAATTTATTTTTTATTTTTTACGAGTTCCTTTATCAATACTGAACTCATCCTGAAGCTATGGCACGCAATTTCTTTAACACCCATATTGCATTTCATGGGTTTTTTTTTTCGCGGATCCCTAATTCTTTTTCTAAAATAGTAAGACAAGTATCGTCGATGTTGGCAATAATTCTGCGAGGCTGAAGTGGGACTGGGCGGGTCACACGTATAGGATGCATCCAGACAGATGGGACTAAGTTACTGACGTATAATATATAAGTACGCTGTAAGTTACTGACAAAAAAAACTGAAATAAAAAAAAAATGTTAATAGACTACATACTATAGATGACAAAATGAAGACATTTGATTTTCGCCATTTTGGCGCTGATAGCAACGTGAGCGTCTATGGAACTAATATTTTTGATAGCGAGTTTTACAAAATGCGCATACTTTCATGATAGAAATGTTCTAAATATCTCGTAGTAAACACAAAATACACAAAAAAAAGTCTTATTCCACAATTTAGACCTAAATTATCAGAGACGTACCAAAACAACATGACGGCTATTTTATTTTATTTTATTTTATTTATTCAGGGAAAATAAACAGCTACAATATGTGTTGGTACAGAGGGAAGATAATACATAATATTAACAATATTGCAGCCCACTACATTATACGCATATTAACAAGAGAAAATATGATAATGAGTGCCACTAGATAGGTAATAAATAATTACATCACATTAATAATAGATAATTATAGATACATCAATTAGCAATAATTAAATAACGAAGTATTAATTACAACATGCAAAATAGAGATTCCAATTAATTTGATTGCTTGGCAACTGAGAAATAATTAACACTAATAATAAATAAATAAATAATAAAATCTAGATTAGCTTACATTCCTAATAACATTATTGGTTAATAATCATTTTCATAACATTAGATTTAAAATTGGATTTTGAGCATACAAAAATATCAATATTAACAAAATTACAATTATAAGATTCAACCATTCGACGGATAGGGCAGCGCAAACCAGAATTAGTTCGACAGGTATTGACAGAAAATAGGGTACCTGCTCGGGTACTACGCATGTTAACGGTGCGTGGGACCACATAACATAGTTTGCTCGTGAGATTGATGCAATCAAAATCATCATGAACAATACCATACAGTACAGAAGCTTCTAGATATTTACGTCTAGATTCTAGGTTGACCTGCCCATATTTATGCAGCAATTGTGAGTACGACAAATACGTTTTCTGGCATCTATAATGCATGGCTCGTAGAAACGTACGCTGGACTTTTTCGATCTCGTCTATGTATTTCTGGTAAAACGGGTTCCAGATAGGGACGGCATATTCTAATTGTGTTCGTACAATGCTCTTATATAGGTAAAGATATGTGGAAACTCGCCTGAACTCAGTGGACGATCTCATTACAAAACCATACATCCTAAATGCTTTATTTACTACTTTTTCTACATGTTGGTTTAGGGACAACTTATCATCAATCAACACACCAAGATCTTTCACAGTAGATACATTACTGAGTGCTGTGTCGTGCAATGAGTATTTAAAGTTAATAACTGTTTTATTTTTTGTAAAATTGATGCAATTGCACTTGGAGAGACTAAGATGTAGTTTATTTTTTAGACAGTAGTCAGCTAGTCTGTCAAGATCTTGTTGGAACAGTCGACAATCCTCTACAGTTTGTATAGACCTATAAGCTTTTAGGTCATCAGCGTATAAAAGAAACTTAGTATTTTTAAAACATTTTTCTATGTCATTAATATATAAAATAAACAATAGTGGTCCCAAGATTGAACCTTGTGGAACACCAGAGGTTATATTCACTGCATCAGACTGATGACCATTCACGACAATCCTTTGTGTTCTATTTTTAATATAGGATGAGAACCAGCGAAGCAAATATCCGCGTATACCATTGAACGCAATCTTATTCAGTAGGATTACATGGTCGACCTTGTCAAAAGCTTTTTTGAAATCTGTATAAGCCGCGTCAACTTGTAATCGCCTGTCCATGTTTTCAAAAAGATAACTGGAAAAAATTAATAAATTTGAAACAGTCGAACGTCGCTGAACAAACCCATGTTGCTCTGGGATGATGACGCTGTGTAAGATTGGATAGATTTTATTGTGTACGAGTCTCTCAAAAAGTTTTGACAAGGTCGACAGAATTGAGATAGGCCGGTATTGCTCTACGTCATGTTTTGAGCCATTCTTAAACGAATGTGTTTTGGCAACAAACAGGCGTCCTATCTGTGAGAGGGAGCAGGCCGTAATCCACCATAGGGACCCAGTGCCGGTTGGTAGACGTCACATGTCTTCGAATTTTTGGTTCTAGGACATGCCGGTTTCCTTGACCGTTTTTGAGAGCAGTGGTATGAAATAATTTACACAAAGTAAAGTGCCTCTCAGGGTCTGAACCGACGACCTGCAACTATTAAGTCGCGGCCTTTACCACTGGGCCACCACTGCTCATTATCAATGATAACATACCTGTACTAAATATGACATGACAGTCAGGGTTAGTGAGTTTCTCAAACCGCTGTATTGCATCCGCTACTACCGCTGTGTAGAGGTGGCCCAGGTGTGGAGCTGTAACAGAAAATATTAGGTTTTCTTAGAACAGATTTGACTTGCAAGATGATTAATATAAAACAAGAATCAATGATATAATAATAATAAAGAAGAAAAGAGGATACTAGAGCATTTTCTATCTACTGTTATATTGAATGTTGGTTTACTTTCATTTCCTGTATGTAATAAAACCTTGAATCTGATCTAGAAAATGTTATTGAAACATTTTGCCATTCCATGTAAACATAATAATATTATAAAGTATTGTGACAACTCCTTCACTTACCCGCATTAACATAAAATATCGGCGTGGTGATATAAAACGGAGTTTTTTGCACAACAGACGAAAGTAAACGCAGTGTTAATCTCATTTTCTTGGAAAATTACAACCTGCAATGTTTACCCAGCTGATTTTTAACGAGGTTATGATAGCAACTGTAAACTTAAGAGTGTCAACTCTTGTTTGTATATTGCAGCGACCCGTCCCTTTCATTCGCTTCTATTCATAATTCAATATTTACGAACTCAAGTAAATAAATAAAAACACTCGGGTTTACCGTGATCGTGTGATCTGACAATAACCGTCTGCAACCCTGCAACCACAGAGTACTTTTATTTATAAGGCCTAAGCCTGCTTGCAACCGAATTCCGAATGAATGAAGGACATTAAGGACAAAATCTCTTTTTATATTTATTAGTCTATGGACAAAATGTGACAAAATGAAAGTTATGCGGTGTTTTATGATGACCAGTAATTTTAGTACATTTTACTGCAAGAGCATGCATTTCTAACTCTATCGCGTTATATGCGTCCAGTTACACGCACAGAACACTAATACCCTGTTACAAGTTAACAAGTGGCACAGATTTTTGTATGAAAATAAATATTACAAAACACTCACTGCACCCGATTTTAATAAAATTCATTTACAACATTAATACGTTGTAGGCATTTCTTAAACCAATAGATCGTTTATAAAAGAATAATTAGCTTTGTTTATATATAAATTCGTTCTTGTCAAATCTGCCAAATTCTGCGTCAATTGGCAGTTTCAAAAGTGACGTTACCCGATCAGGAAAAAATGACATTCATTTTTATAGTGCGTCATATAGATATCAGAATTTTCAATTTTGTTGCATTCTGAAGTTGAATCAATGAAAGAACAGTTCACAGACGTACGAATTTGTTGTGATGTGATAAAAATTGTGAAATAGAAGTATAAAATAAACAGTGTTGAATAATAAAGCCGCAAAATGTCTTACGGAAAGATTGTTATTATGGCTTGTGGCAGTTTCAGCCCTCCGACGTACATGCATCTTCGCATGTTCGGTAAGTAATCGGAAATCGAACGTGAAATGCGCAATTATTTTGCATTTTTCATTAATTTTATTGCAGTGAACTTGAACTATCGACCTTTAGCATTTCGAATAGTTGTAACCGATAGAACTGCGTGCTTTGTATGATAGAGTAATGGAAATCTTATGAAATATGACTCCATTTATTTGCTCAAGGTTTCATAACAGAATTTTGTTAATATTTAATTACTTTTCTAGAAATTGCCAAAGATTACATCCACACCCTGAACTTAGGCAATGTGGTTGGAGGTTTGGTGTGCCCTGTGCATGATGCTTATGGAAAGAAAGACTTGGTGCCCGCTCAACACAGGTAAATGTTTAAAACCATTTTATTTATGTATTTATTTACATTTAATTATGTTAGGGCTGATTTTTGAATTGACAGATAATTTTTATTCGTTGAATAAAATTGACGTCTGACACTTTTTGTGTTTATTACTGTCAAAAATTCAAAATAAATTATTCCTCCGATAAAATTACCTGGCGTTGAAAAAATCAGCCCTTAGTATATCAATTTAATGCTTATTAATATTTAAAAATATCTAACAAGACCGTCTGTTTTAATCCAAAACAAAAAACCAACAAAAACCAGGATTCAAATATTTAAAGGACCTAAGTGCATACAATTTCTGTAAAAAAATCTAGTTTGTTTAATTTCCTCATAGCTATTTTTCTTATGGGAATCCCTATGGTTTAATTCTTTACCTACCTTTCATTGTTTACCTTATATTCCCAATAATATTTAATAGGGAAACTTATAAGGATAGGATTAAGTACAAATTCAGTTAAACTTTAAATAGAACTGATTCAGGCAGGTGATATAAGTGATGGGTATATATATAGCAATATAGAAGCACAAAAACTACAAAATATTTCATCATTAAATGCAATAAAAGAGCCTCCGTGAACTTTCATCCACTTTTACATGGCAGTCCAGCCATGGAGTAAAACTCTTGTGAGAAAAGTTTTTGTTTTCTTTACGGCACCACTATTGGGCAATGATCTCCCCAATGGACGTCTACATCTCTCTTCCTGTCATTAAGCCTAGGATACACAGGCGCGGGCGTGACTCTGTGTCCTAACCGAAAGCGTCTGTCGCGCGTATACGCGATAGTTTACGTGACTAGGGTATTTTACTACTATCACAACATGTATGTATGTACAGCGCCAGCACATCGAGCTGTCAATCTGTCAAATTTCTGTAAATAGATTTTCAACTTTATCACTATAGCATTAAGGTCAAATGATATACGTGAATTAATACCTACTTATTTTACCGATGTTACTAATTAAAAAACAAGATTTGTAAAAAGCTGCCTCTGTGTTCTTTAAAACGCATACAACTTCGCGATTTTTCGAGATATTTAAACAATTTTTTTATTGTGGCTTATTTTTTTTCTCATTTTTTTTTTGTCTATTTAAAAAACAATATCACGCCTGTAATCCCCGAGGGGTTAGGCAGCAGTGTAACTAAACTAGTCTTACATTTCGCCAGTTATGTTTCAAGTCCCATTTAATAGCAGGCGAGCCTATTGCCATCAACCGGGCACAAATCCAGACTCCGGGCTGTTATTGAGAAGCTTCTGATAGAAAACTCAATAATACTGCCCGAATTGGGAATCGAATACAAGACCTCATGCTCAACAGTAGCATTTGTCCTTGCTTAAGGTGGATGCTCCAAGGTAGTCCGCGAAATTCAAATTTTCTTACGTTTTTTGCAATTAGCTGGTCAGTACTAAGTTGTACGTTGATTAAAATATGATTCGCGGCCGTAACAAATATGTATTTACAGAATTATAATCAGCGATTGTCGAGCGTACTCGCTCGACAGTCGCGTACTCGCTCGACAGTCGCGTACTCGCTCGACATTCGCGTACTCGCTCGACATTCGCGCACTCGCTCGACAATCGCGCACTCGCTCGACAATCGCTTTCGGTTAGGACGCGGCTTGACGAATTGAATTGATTCATGATGACAGACTGCCCAAAGGAAAGAAGAATTAGATCACTTTAAGAATACAAAACACATAACATCATGTATTGTTTCCCCAGGAGGTACGGCAGAGTTGTACATGTAGTACACCCACTTTTCGCCAGTTATGTTTAAGTCGTTTCGCCAATTATGTAATAGGAGGAGTGCCTATTCCCATCAACCGGCACAAATGCAGGCTGCTAACATGTTACATCATAATTCATAATGCTATCCTTGGCAAAGACCCGAGTTGACACAGATAGTGAGACAATAATTTTATTATTATCACAGCGGACAGGTCAAGGTGCTGATAAACACATAATGTATTGTAAAATAAATGTTTAATGTCAATATACATAATGTTAGTACTACTTACCCAAATATTTCCACTACTGCACAAAGGTAGTTTAATTTCAAATCAAAAGATCAAAGTTTAATATCAAAATCGCACACCGTGACTGATTTGTTAGTTGCATACTGCCTTATTACCTGGAACAGCATTAAATACAGTAATACCCCGGACTTACGCGATAGGTGGGACCAAGATATAAAAGTGTAAGTCGCATTTGCGTAAGTCGTGGTTCAACTTTGCATATAAATACATACAAAGTTTGTGTAATCGGGACCAGAGTCTAAAGAAAACAATAATTTAGAAGAAATATGTTTAATAAAATGTTAGTTAATAAAACAATTTACTTTGAATAAAACAACGTAAACCAAAGTTATTTTATGTCGATTTTATTTTATGTCGGCTTCATATATTCTAACAATGTCGCCTGGCGAATGAAGTTTTTCTTCTTCTCACGTAAAATTTCCTCGTAGCATGCCAGTAACTTTTTTATTTTCCAGTTTTTGGTCACTAACTTCATGAGGACGAGTTCGTTCACATTACCTACCAAAAGCGGTACAAATTTGTACCAGCTCGTCCCTGAGAAGTGAGACAGAAAATGACACAAATGTGTCACTGACATTTACCAGCCCGCACTGGGGCCGCGTGGTGGATTAAAACACATCCCCCTTTTATCGAGAGGAGGCCTGTGTCCCAGCAGTGGGAACATTATATGATGATAATGCTTATGTCCCTACCTCTGAGGACACGGTTGGCGCAGTGGCTGAGCGATCGGCTGCGGCGCTGCGTGTCGTGGGTTCGATTCCCTCACGGAACAAATATTTGTATCGCCTACAGGTAGTTGTTCCGGGTCTGGCTGTTTGTGTATATGAGTTTAAATGTTTGTAAACGCACCCACGATACAGGAGTAATTACTAGTGTGGGGCAACGATTAAAAAAAAAAATAACGACAATGCTAGAGACAATGTTCTACAATGCCGAACTTTTTTTAGTTTTTCTATAATTTTATCTGCTTTCGAACCGGTTGCATACCATAAATACTGGGAAATATTTTAAAGATTATTGTTGATTTTCAGGATAGCCATGTTGAAGTTAGCATTGAGGTCATCATCATGGGTGAAGATATCAGAATGGGAGACACAGCAGTCTGGATGGACAAGGACCAGACTTACACTGCAGCATCATCAGGTAATATCATCATTGTCATCTGTCTGTCATTGTCATCTGTTTGGGGTCAGTTTCCAGTCTTTCCGGATGCAGCTGGTGGTCTTGTGGAGTTCAGAGATCCCCTCGTTTGTTAGGCAAGCTTATTAAGTTCGGTAACAATAGAAAAAGTTATTGTGTCTCATTAGTGACAGTTGAGCTCTTATTTTCTTAAATGTAAGAAAATAAGAGGAAAAAACCGGAAAATCTCAAACGGCGCAAATACTCCAATTTCTTTGCTCCATAAATGTTCGGGCCGTTTGGGGTTGGCACACTAGGGCCTTGGGGTCCGAGTAACTACTTAGTATTTCGAGACATTGCCAAGCGGTTGGTCGACTCTTCACGTGACCAGAGGACTGGCCTATTTTTTGGCCAAAGAATCAGCATTGCCATACAACGTGGCTATACTGCCAGCCTTTTCCTATTGACAGCGATGCGGACGAACTTTTTGTTGCCCTTTGATTATTTACTCTCTTTTTATACACTTGTACATATTATTATTATTATTTTAAGATTGTTAGCTTTTTGAATTATGTAAATATTTCATAGGTAACCTAATAAATGTAAGAGAACTTCAAACTTTCGTTTCAAATTGAATGGGTTTTTGTAATGACTAAACAATGACATCAACAAATCTGTAATTAATATTGATAAACAGTGAATGACTGAGTCCTTTATGTATGATTAATTGTTAAAAAAATATAGGCATCATAGATCACATCGTTCATTGATTGATAAGATTAAGTATATTTTAATTAATCAAGATAAATACTAATTCAAAGTCTGAAGTACAAAAACTGGATTCTTCAATATTGAACCTTGACACTTGGTAATTAAATTGGAAATTGTTGGGAATTCTGGGATTTTACCTTAATTTTGCACAGTGTTGTATTGTCATCAGTGTTTACAACAAAAAATTAATGTCTCATGGTGATTTTTTAAATGCTCTCATTAATTGGTCGCCATCTTGGATTTTCATTTTCACCTCACTATCGGCTTAAGCCCCTCAAAAACTCCGAAAACGACATTTATGACAAAAAATTTAAAGTTTTCCCTGCCGATCGATTTTCATTTTGACTAAACTATCGGCTCTAGCACTCTCTATAACCATAAAAACTATCTCTTGATGAGAGAAAGTCGCATGGAAGGCATAACCCTTTTTCATTACGTGACGATTTCTACCAGTTTACTACGACAAGCAGCGTTAAAGAACTTCGTTCCAAAAATGTTGTGATAAATGATCAAATTCTTGCCCAACAGGATACAATAAACAACTACCTAACAGGACAGAATGACCCAGACCCGCCATCTTGGCTACCAGATGACATCCTCAACCTCAACAGTTTCGACGAACCAGACAACTTGATGGAGAAGCTGAACGGCAACGTTCAAGATGGCGTCACCGTCAAACTGCTGTGTGGAGCTGATCTGTTGGAGTCTTTCGCTACGCCTGGGTTGTGGTCTGATGAGGATGTGAGTATCTTATCTTTTTATTAATATACGGTCAAACCAACGAAATTCCGATAGGAAATGTCAGCGCCATCTGGTTTTAACATATTAACCGAAAAATGTATGTGTAAAAGCGTCTTATATAAGATCTGATTATCATCTTATAGAGTTCCAACTGCTGGGACACAGGCCTCCTCTCGGTCAAAGGGAGTGGGCCGTATATTCACCACGCGGGCCCAGTGCGGGTTGTCTCCGATTTTTTGGTTCTTGAACATGCAAGCCACTGTTTCCTTACGATGCTTTCCTTCACCGTTTTGAGAGCAGTGGTGATGAAATAATTTACGCAAAGTAAAGCGCCTGTCTGGGATCGAACCCACGACCTACAATTTGTAAGGCGCGGCCGTTTTCACTGGGCCTTCACTGCTCTCGCCTATTTAACTCCTTAAGGAGACGAATTTTCATAAAAGCTTCCTCGGTGCTCACTTTCGTTATAAAAGGAACTCTTGTGCAAAATTTCATGCTTCTCGGCTATGCTGTGTCTTGCCTGTGAATGAACTTAAGATTTTTATTAAGCAGATAATTATATTTATTACCAGTTGGAGAACATAGTAGGTCGTCACGGACTTGTGGTGGTGACTCGCGCCGGCTGCGACCCCGGACGGTTCATATACGAGTCGGACATGCTCTACAAACATAGGGTAAGTTACTATAACGATATACCATTACACCAAGGCCGCCAGCCATCTTATTGCCTTCAATATAAGGGTCAATGTGCATTGTCTTATGAATCGAGAAATGAAATGTGTGGAAATATTTTCACTACGAAAACCGCCCTTACTGCTAATACACAAAGGCACTGTCCATGTCAAATTGTTACCACTGATGTGCAGGAATAGACTAAAGAGCTAAGCCATTGGTTATGATCACGTTTGGCAGAATTCCTTCTGCTATAAAGACTATCCAGTCATTATGGCAATATGTCATTTTTGCATAGATGTTGTTTTTCACAAAATATGACGCTGCGTGGAGTTGTAATCAGTCCATTACCCAAAGTCAGTTGAAGTCGACTTAAAAGTCCGTTCAGGAACACAATATTTTTCTGGTTTATTTATTTATCGTTCGAGACCCAATAAATTTTTTTTTAAATATTTTTTTTGTGTTGTCTGACTCGGATACCATGTAATATGTATTTTTGTAATATTGTGGTGAGCAAAAAAGAAATCTAATCTCATCTTATTAAGGTACACCAACAGCTTCTATGTATATACATATACATCATAAAACTCTCGGTCTTACACAGTCGCCAATTATAGGTTTCTGGTTGGTAAAGATGAGTTAAATTACATTTATTACTAATAAATGTAATAACAAATTGAAACTTCTCCTTTCCAGAATAACGTAATCCTAGTAACAAACTACATAGCTAACGAAGTCAGTTCGACTCAAATAAGGCGACTCGTGCGCCGCGGCGAGAGCGCTAAGTACCTCACAGATGACGCAGTTCTCGCGTATGTAAGACAACACAGGCTATATGGAGCACCGCACTGCGTCACGTGAGTACCTTGATCCCCGTGATGTACCTTTAAATAGCCTAGAGAATGGTTAAGCAAATTTATTGCCTGAAAAATGCTCGGGCAATTTTTATTGCCTGAAGAATGGCCGGGAATTTTTTATTGCCTGAAGAATGGCCGGGCTATTTTATTGCCTAAAGAATGTCCGGGCAATTTTTATTGCCTGAAGAATGGCCAAGCAATTTTATTACCTGATCGGGTAGTTATTGTATAAAAAACGAACTTTCAGTTTATTAACCTTCATGACATCGAAATGTCTATTTCTTAAATAATATTGTTTTGTTTTATGTTTAATTATATTGTTTTAATAGTTATGTTTTGTAATAGTTTGTACACTTTGTTTCTTTCGAAAATCGACTTAATTCACGTTTCTGTAAGTCGAGTTTTGTTTGATTTTTAACACAATGTTTTTCTATTGCAATATTGATTTGGTAATTCTTTAGTTACCTATTTTTTATTTTTTTTATTTGTTATTTTAGATGTTATTATATAAGTACATGAAAAGTGATTTAAAAGCCAAATAAGTTAAAGTCAAGTTTAGTGAATGTATATATTTTCTATTCAGTTTACAGACATTAGAATTGTTATTTTTATAGAAATATTATTTTTATACATATTTTTATGGATTTAAATAAACGATTGATGTAATTGATTGATTTAAGTTACTGAAATACAATTCAATTAAAAAAAACGTTTTTTAACACCTTCTGGAACTACATATTATAACAAATACGTCTTAATAACATTTTATAAAGTCACGACACGGCAAACTTATGTATATCCAATTTTAATGTCTGAAATCCTTTAAACAATTATCGACCGTACAAACTTAGCTTTAAGTCGCATTTTTATGTTCTGAGATATTAACACAACACAACAAAATACTAACACTAAAAACTCTTTTCACGCTTCCCGGATCAGTGAGTATAAAATCCTTAATGAGTTAATCGCTAGTTACGACAAACGGTCACCACAAGACGTCATCATGGCCTCCCCTGAAGAAACCAGCTTCAAGAACATCCTCATATCAATCAGAGACAAACCCTCTATAATCGATGAGACCATAACGGTTAAAAGACCTAGAAAGACTAACTTCCTCATGCCTAACTCCCATACTGACTCTGTTAGCCCTATCTGTGGGCCTTTGAAACCCAAAATGGCGTATCTCGACAAAGTCCCCTCGACATACGTCCCAGGGAAAGCTGTCAAAATAGTCAGCGATGCAAACGAACACAAAATCGACAAGGTAACTTTTGATACGACATATACCTCTCTCGATAGTTATTTAAGCAAGGATACCGACTTCGATCTTTACAAACGACGGGTAAGTGAAGGTAATGTGGAGAAAGTAGAAATCGAGGCGTCGAAAAAACGTTGTTCTTCGACTATTAGGAAGTTGAAGCCGGAGGAGATGAAGAAGAGTAAATCGGAAGTCAGTAAGTTGTGTGATAAGGTGAAGAGTATTAAGATTAAGGATAATTCGGGAAGGAACTTTAAGACGCGGAGCTGTAATGATATTGTTCGGTTGATTTTGACCAAGCATGGCATACATGTTATAAGTGATACGGAGGCTATAGTTTAATGATTTTGGTTTCAAAGATGATTTAGGGTGAGATTCTATTGGGAGATAAAAAAGCATCATTTTTGGAGTTTTACGATTTCTTTTACCAAACCTAAAGTTTTCGCTGGCTAGCCCATTTGGTCAGCCCATGTTCGCGGAAGGCGGAATTTTATCGTGCACTCGATTTTCAACTCTCGGTGTCGAGACGAGCATTGAGAATCCAACAAAGCGCATTCCAGCACCACAAAAAACACACTGTTGAATTTTCAACTCTGGTCGCTTAGCAGTGCATTGAAAATCCAGTGGGCAAAAAAAAGTCGCCGGGGGAAAAACGTGGGCTTAGACTGGAAGCCACTCCAAGATAGTTGGGAAAAGGCTAGGTAGACGATGACGACATACAATTTTCAGTCACGCCCTTATTAGTTTTCGTAACGCTCTATGGTTGAAATAGCAAAAAGATCTTTTCACATTGGTGCATTATGTTCATAAACAATTTTTCTAACTGTGCCAAATTTTTTTTTCTAAAATTATTGATTTTTCAATAGTTTTCAGTGGAATCTCAACCTTACTCATTTAAATCTTCGCAAAATCGAATTGCCAAGAAAATATTGGAATTCCATCAGTTACCTGATACAGTCAATTTATGTGGAATTGTATGTTTCTATAACTTCATTGTTTAAAAAAAAAAACGAAGTATTTAAAAAATAAAGAAAGCAAGTTAACTAAAAAGCTTTTGAAAAGAAAAAATAATGTCTTTGGTAGAACAGTTTTCTAGAAAATGTCTTCCAAACTATGAATTTATTTGTCAATTTGCATTTAAGCCGGTTTCATCAATTTCTGACTGACTTTATAATATTTCAATATACATTGAACTTTTAACATTTCAACATGTTTGCTTCATGTTAAAATTGTAATTATGCAGTCGCATCTGCCCCTCGATCCCGAACCATACGATTATTCATTTGATGTTCGATTCGATTATGAGGGTATTTACCGGTGTAAAACACACAATGGTAAAGGCTTTACAGTATTTTGTAAAAAAAAACTGTATCTGTCGTGTTTTGTAAAAAACGTTATCTACCGTGTTTTGTTAGCAATTTCTTTGAATCCACAATTGTCGTAACTCATATACATTGTTTAACTAGTTAACTACGTAATCGGTAATAGTGAATCGAATTGGTCTTCATACTCGAATTACAAGACATACAGAAATGACAAAAAAGAAACATGTTGAAATTGAGTATTTTACTATGACAAAAAGTCGTAAGTCGTAATCGAATCGTTTCGTCATTAGACACTTTCGAATCGGAGGGCTGGTTAGACTGTGAGTTGACTCTGACGAAGTAGAAAAAATATAGCTTAGTATACATACGACATTTTGGCAAACTAGTTTCATGCCCCCTTTATTTTCTCGTAGAATAATAAAAATAAATGATAACTCTTTTGATAGGCTACTTCATGTATTAAACAATGGAATTTATATTAAAGCTATTAATGTTCTATACATCAAAATATAATCATTTGTAAATAATTTAAATGTATTTGTAATCAAATACTCTTTTTTTTATAATATTATACTTTTATTATAAGATGTTTAAATCTAGATTATTACTAGTTATCATAAGTATAAGTGCCGTACTCACAGTCCCTTAATTAAACATTATCCTATCCTTAGAATAATTTGCTAATGGACTCTGAGTGCGGGTGTAACTGTTGTTCTTTAGATAAACATGTTTCTATACATTTATTACTGAATTATTATAGACGGTATACTTTTAAAGAGAGAGTTATTAGCATAAGTTAATTATACAGTATGCATGTATGTTCGTAAATTATAAAATAAAACGCGTGCGGTGGGAACACCCGTCAGGAACGAAGTTCCTTACGCGAAACTCGCACGTAGACACACGCTCGTATACAAGGTGTCGTTTTGCATCCTCGTGAAATTCGACAACTATGCTACGGATTCTCGACACGAATCAATAATAAAATAAGTAGGTATTTTTATCTTCTAATTTTCGGAAATGTGTGTGAGTGTGTGTGTGTGGGACACGCATTTTAAAACGCGGCCTGTATGAGACTGCATTACAACTGCCCTTTTACACACACATAAAAACGCGGCCGCTTATACGGTACCGTAACGCGATTCTGTTCTTTGAAAGTGGTGTATTCTGAAATACTGTCAAACTTAAATAACTAAAAAAACAAGTATGTATTCATTATTTACCAGGGATCGAAATTTTATTTTGTCTGATCGTAAGTTTATGTCTTTCATAATAGCCTCCTGAAATTTGACGAGGATGCAAAACAACAGCTTGTATAATAGAAAGAGACAAAGAGAGAGAAAGCATCTCTTTTTCAGTGTGACGATTTCTACCAGAAAACTCCTACCACAAACCGCGTCAAGGGACCTCGTTCCAATAATATTAAGTAATAAAAAAAATATAAAAATACATTTCCTAATAACAGGAGAATTAACAACTTGATGGAATTTAAAATTAAGCGATTTTAAAACTTATTACTTACTTTTCATTTGTAAATAATATTAAATTAATTCTTTAATGAATATGAACCTTAACAAGTATTAATAAAGCACATTTTTACATAAAAACCAAATGTCAGAGCACAAAGTACATCTTAAAATGTAAGATTGAGGCTTGAATGTTTTTTTAAATGAAATATTTATTTATTTTTCTAAGTGATAATGGTTCCTCAAAAAAATACTGTGGCCTCTAAAATGCCCCTTAAAACGTGCAATTAACGTTTTTTACTGCTTTAATACTTTCCTAAGCCAAATCTAATGTTTAAGATATATTGTAAAAATAATATAGGTACCTGAATTCATTAAAATGTATTACTGATTAGGTATTTAATACATGTTTTATTTTAATGTCAAAATGACGTATTCAGTTAGATAGTTACAGATCTGCAAGGAAAAGTATGCACTTCGGAAATCATCGGCTATATTAGGCAATACGAACGTTCGATGATGGGATCTAATATAGAGTTGTTACAACCATGGAAGTACTAGCCTATTTTGTAATACCATGCCACCACTATTACAAAATAAAATATTGACAAACAACTCTATGCAATTCCAAGAAACTTTTCAAAAGTTTTGACGATCTGCAACCGAAGTAGGTAATCTGACAGAGAGAAAACTTCATACGACGCCAAATGATAGGTGCGTTACTACTACAAAGCGCTAAAAGACAAAAGTTAGATGCTTTGCTTCTGTGCGGGGTTAGTCTGTGGTGCAATGAAGGAATATTTCAATTAAAGTAATTTTTCGTGTAATATTTTAGTAAATTGTATAAAATGCGTCTTACAATATTGCGAGCGGATAACAAAAGGAAAGCTGACAACAAGAAGCGGTGCCTCTAGCGGCATTTTAGCCGCCTAAAACTTCTCAAAACCTAAAGTTGCGTTTCATGTTTAACGCTAACACGTTCGTGCTAATTCGGAAACACAAACATTTCCGAAGCGCATACTTTTTTGGTTCAACTGTTTTTAACCGTGTCTATGTTTTACTCTGTGAAATAGACGTATTTACTTAATATTCATGTTTAATAGCAGTATTTATAGATAGTGCCAATTTATTAACGTCCCTATTTATTATTTTCTTGCATGTAATAAATATATTTATTTTATTTATAGTATAGATAGCATGAAAATATAGTATTGTTAATTCGATTTACTGTCTCTTGAATTTATTAAAAATAAATGTTACAGTATTAAATATAAATACATGTTTTCAAGTAGTATGTTAATGCTAGGTTAGTATTAAAAATAATATGCTCATGAATTTCTAGAAGAGATTATAATATTTATCAATATTGCACGAGTCTATTCAAGGCGAAATCGTCAGGGTAGTCCGCGAAATACAAATTATGTTACGATCGTGAATCATATTTTGATCAACATACAACCTGGCATTTACCTGCAAATTGCAAGAAACTTAAGTAAATTCGAATTTTGCGGGCTATCTTAACGCATTCCTATAGTGACAATATATTGAAATTTTATTTGTTTCAAATTGACGGTATTTCAAGTTAAACAAATATCAACTTTATTTTAATGGTAATTAAGTTGATTTCAGAATGACTAGCACTATTGAAAAAGTTATAAAAATGTTTGATGTTGTAGCGTAAACTGAACTTTATTGTGTAGGAATTAAAGTTATTTTTCCATAAACTCATATTTGTTTACATTTTTGGCGAATATGTCGCGAATGCAGATTAGTGTTTTGTCGCTAAGCGCCCGCTTATTCGCTTGGCTTCTGGCCAAACATAAAAACTACAATTTGACTTCCTTTTTATTGACTTTTGTGTTCAACGCAGGATTGCTTTAATTAGAGTAAAATTAATGCTTAATAAACTAGTTTAGTTATGGAAGAAAAGACGGAAAATACTTAATATCTACACCCTGTAAACGTAAATGAACAATTGTTTTCAGCTGAAAAATAATGTTTTAAAGTGGTTGTCTTTGTGAATTATTGCCTTATTTTACTAATTTGATTCGGTATAATATATTTATTTTTAGCATGTTTTATTGATGTGGCTTCCCATAGATTTTTTGTGTCTAAAAGTAATTTTTGTGCATTTTATTGCCCCTTTATCCATAGAGAATTTATTCTGTATGTTTTTTTGTACCCTATCTTGCCCCCATGGACATAGAAATGAGACGAAGATATTCGTTGATTAAAAAAACAAAATTCTATTTTTTATTATACTTAGAGCTGATTTTTCCAACGCCAGATAATTTTATCCGAGGAGTAATTTTGAATTTTTGACAGTTCTTTCGAACAAAATCTGTCAGACGTCAATTTTATTCCACGAATAAAAATTATCTGTCGATGGAAAAATCAGCCCTTAATTAATGTAATTTCGTGGATTTTATTCCGTTGATAAATACGGGCCCTTTTCAAGGTTAATTTATTTACTTAATTTAAAATACAAACTAAGCTTATTGTATATAAACACCAAATCGTTTATATGCTAAATTAAAGAGAAAAGAAGAAAATAAATTAGAATTGAAAGAAAAACTCCTTTCATTATTAGGTCCATATTTTTAAAACCCCCTTTTTATTTTTCTCCTAACATGGGTGTTGTGTGCGTAGGGAGGCGGCTGCGCGTTGTAGCTGACATGTTGTGCGCGCCGACGAGACGGCAACGTCACGCCGCAGTAGCGAGCTCGTAGCGAGCTCGTAGCGAGCTCGTAGCGACCTCGTACCGACGCCGTAGCGAGCGTAGCGGGGAGGGCGGAGCGCGCACACCCTATCTAGTTTTAGTTATAAGTTTTGTCTACACTGCTACAAGGATTTTTTTGGCGCTTGAATGACGTTTACAGGGCGCTGTTGAAAAAACAAAATGGCGGCGTTAGTTCCGATTTTGGCCACGCGCCAAAAGAACCTTGTAGCGCTATACGTAGTGCCTATTGTGTCCACTAGTTTGACGTTTCAAATTTTGAAGCTTTCGTTTTGGGGTTGCTGTCTAAAAATGTTTTTTTTTTCAATAATAAATTGTTGTCAGTGAAAATAATAACAAATTGTTAAAAACAATTGATTTTTTTTATGTATTTTTAAAAAGAAATATCATTGAAATGCAATGGAATGTGATAAAAAGTTGTGGCAAAGCAAAATATTTTTGGAGGATATTTATACAAATTGACGTATTTATTCTATACGTGCTCAATATTTGCATGAAAATGCAAAACGAAAGTATTTTTGGGTTCCTATGAAATAATGTTATTTTGTTATTAAAAGGTAAATTATACAGTATCAACTAGTGGACACATACTTAACGGCTTTTTTGAAGCTTTTGTGGAAAACCTGCCTGAGATGTTCCCCCATTTTGATTTTTTTTTTTTTGTTAAGTGAATGGACATTTGACATCAAAAAAATATCGGAAAGCTAAGCTTTTTATGGCCGTGTTTGTGAGTATAAAGAGTTTCGAGTCGTTAAAATGTAATAGTAAATCTTCTAGGAAAAAAAAAGGTAAGTGTTATGTCGACACCAACAACCTGCAGCCAAATAATACTATGAAATGTGAACTATGTACATAAAACAAGTATACTTGCAATAAATATTTCTCATCTATATTAGAGCCAGAAATTAGAGATAATTTTCAAGTTATGGAAAAACGAACTGAACGTCATACTTAACAAAGTTCAAATTCCACTGCAACCAAAAACGTATTTGGACCTTTTTGTTACAAATGGTCACTCAAAAATCAACTTAGAAAACATTTCACTAAAGTAGATTACTGATTACGTGGCGATGTTTATAAGATCAAGCCGTTAGAACTTACACAAACCAATCTATAAATAGTTTAAAACAAAGTAGCTTTTTGTGACTGTCTGCTTTCATCTATATTCACGATTATTTAGAGAATTTATTCCAGAATTTATACGTTGTCATAAAAACCATGGGATACAGGGGTGGCTAGTTTTCTATAATTAAAAAGAAATGTCCTACTCTTCCTCACAAGAAAAAGGTTGACACATCTTTTACAAGTATTCCACAAAGTTTCAACCAGCCATCGCCGCGGTTCAGAACCAGCCTTAGCTTCGTGTCTGACCGTACCAGCGCTTCGATACTTTGGGCTGATTTTCCAACGCCAGATAACTTTATCGGAGGAATAATTTTGAATTTTTGACACATATATGCAAAATCTGCCAGACGTCAATTTGATTCTGCGAATAAAAATTATCTGTCGATTGCAAAATTGGCCCTTATTCAATATCAGCCTTATCTGCCTGATTAGGTCAATTTATTGTAATGCCGTACAACAACTATGCAACTCTCCTATTTTCAACTATATTTAGTAGCTTCTAAAGTCTTTATTCGGAAATCCAATTTTCACAACATCAAGAAGATTTTTCTTAGAACGAAAAATGTAAAATTAATGGGTTCTGAACAGAGCTGTACAATCGTTTAAAAAATAATAGTAATCAATGAATCTTAGCCTTAGCATGTTTTATCCCGTGTCCTAATATAATCGAACTACCCACGAACATCCGATCGTCCCGATCATTTGTCCGGAAAACCCGAACGAGCCTGTCGTCACGACGACGCGTTCAGGTTCGCCGAACAAAATGTACGCGACGCTCGCTTATATTAGGACCCGAACTTAGGCTTATTGTGTAATTCCCTTTATTATTTAAGTAGTAGCATTTTGTATGAGTGAGTTTTTAATTATGGCTGAGTTTTCATACTACGCACTGCGCGAACGAGAGTCATTTATAAATAAGTTATGAATTATCTAAAGATGTGTTGCAGAAAAGTTTTTGTATTTAATGCTATTTGAAAATTGTGTTTGTGTGAAGAAAACTTGGCTTCTTTTAACCTCCATGCATGTAAATACAATCCTTGAGCGTTCAGAATGGGATAAAATATATATATATAATAAACCGGCGAAGCGCGAGTCGGACTTGTCGGATTTTTTTGAAATACGTTAGTAAAAGTAAAACACGGTTCTTGTATTTTAAATTTATTTTATTTTTGTTTTATGTTGTTATAGCGGTCATAGTAGTTCACACTCTGTGAAAATTTTAAGTGTCTACCTATTACGGTTCAAAAAATACAACCCTGTGACAGACGAACGAACAGCGAAGCCTTAGTAATAGGGTCGAGGGCACCCTTTGGATACGAAACTCTAAAAATGAGACGTTGAAGTGGTAACTTGAAAACAGCCAATGTCATAATTGTAATGTGAGTTTACTGATTAGGTTGCTAAGGCAAAGAAAAAAAAAGAAAGTATATCTATTTGGCAGGGACAGCTGTTCCAAATGGTATTTTATCCCATTTTGATCACGTAAAGATTGTAACTTTAAATAATTGTTTTCTTAAATTCCTTGCTGACTAAAGCATGGAGACTTAGGCTTTTGTCTTAGTTAAAAAAAAGTTATCTCAGATTTTTTTAAATTATCAAACAAATATCTATTTTAAGTTTTCGGCTAGTGATTTTAAATCAAAGTTAACCTCAAATAAATATTTACGTTTATTACAAAAAGGTTACAAACAATATTGTGTACAAAATATGATAAATAAGTTATTGATTGCTATCTATTATTGGCATATCTTATTATAAATAACAGTTATTCTTATAATTTAATATCTAAAATCTTGTTTCAATTTAGTATGTTTATTTAAAAAAATATTGTAATAGATATATACTATCATGAATTATATGATTTAAATCCTTTTTACTTATTTGTTAGTTAGTTATGCATATGAAATGTGTACTTAATTTTAAGGATCTGATTAGATAAGTTATTATTTTAAAGCCTAGCCAGTGTCGAATGACATGTGTGTACGTAAATGACATTCACAATAATATTGTATCGCAAAAGCTAAGGCGAGCTACACACTTGTTAGCGTTGGAATGATTCGGAACAGCCAGGCGGCAAAATCGAATATACCATCTTAATATATATAATTCTTCTGTAAGTGTGTTTGTCACCTAACTCCTCCTAAACGGCTGGACCGATTTGAATGAAATTTTGTGTGTATATTATAATAGGTTCCTGGATGGTTTGAAACACAATTGAACCCGGTAGGTGGCCCATCTTTACCGAGCAGGACTACGTCTGCCGGGTCCAATAGTGTAGACATATAATGTTCGGGTAAAAACCGCTCGTAAAAATCGCTCGGCATTGATGGTAGATGCTGAACGGGTTTTTTTATTTCGTCGATCGACACGAGTCGAAAGAAAGCCGAATATTTGTAGTATTTGCTTCAGCTCGGCTTTGTTGTTCAGCAAACACCGCCACATCGAATGTGCCGATCCGAACAAGTGTGTAGCATACCCACACATCAGATTTGACAGTGGCCCTGATTCTCTTGTTCACAAACTAAACTAAATTTAAGTTCTGTGCATCTTTTTCTCTCCATTTCATTAAGAAAAGGACAGAAGATAAAATATTAGTTTAGTTCTGTCAAATTAAGATACTCCATAGACAGATTAGACGTGATTAACCACATGGCTACTAAAAATACGTCAATTTACGTCAGGCGCTGACTAGTTTGACAGGACTAAACTAATATTTATCTTCTGTCCTTTTCTAAATTAAATAGAAAGAAAAAGATTCATTAAACTTAAATTTAGTTTAGTTTGTGGACAAGGGAATCGGCACCAATAGATATATCGCTGACTAATCTTGATCCGGCTTTAAATCCAGAGGTATGGTTATTTCAACAAAATTAATATGACTGTAGTGATTTTCTTACATGTCGTCGAAACGTAAATGACATTCGCCTGTCATTTGTTTGGCCACACAAACCTGCGGGGTAATTGCGTAACACACTAACAGTAGCAATGGCTTTCATTTTGACAGTTCAACAACATCCATTGCGTTATTTACGTTGTTGAGCAGACAAATTTTTCGAACATATGAAGCAATGGACTAGCAATATCCTTCAAAATGATTCCGATTGTGATTGATAGTGTGTTACGCACTTAGGATGCTAGCTAGAGCTTAAACTTAATTCCTATGTTCCTTGGCTTTTTAATGTTTAAATTTAAGGTTCGTGAGTTTAAAACATACCGATATTCCATATCCGATGCTGTTCGGAAAGGCAGCGAAATCATGGCGAGATCAATAATAGTTCGATAAGTATTTAGGTTTGACCCACCGCTCGATAGATGGCGTTGGCGTCGAATTAGATCTCGCTATGGTTTCGTTACCGCATTTTACCTTAGTAGGATTGTTTTTTTTTTTTTTTTACATTTACAAAAATAGTGAATCTGAATTAAAAGTATAACTTAGAATATAATATAAGATAAAAGTGTAAACAATATAAAAAATTAATTCCCATAAAAATAATCACTACCCTCCTCCACTTCAAAATCACACTTCTCCCAAACTCCTTCATTATTTTTAGTCTCCCATTTACTGGTGCCTGCTCTCATAATCTAGTCCTTTTCGGTGATCAATTCATCTTTTAATTTCTTTAATGCGTATTGTAGTTGAGTAGGCTCACTTGTAAAATTTAAAGCGCTCTTCCCTGTAGTTATGTATGTTAAGAACTCTTGGGTGAAATGCCTCTTTCTGAACCCAGTAAACGAGGGTCTACCTATGGACATAGGGTCAATATTACCCAATGACTTTGTCATTAGTGCCTGCGCCATTTTAGACACATATTTAAACGTAATAGGGTTGAAAACAATTTGCGCTTTTTCGGCCCTTTTCTGAAAAACACTATTAACCTCTTTCCTATTGTGCCATTTGGGCCTGTTTGTTATTTTCTCTAAAATATTCAAATTCTCTAGGTAAGTCCCAAACATTGCATGGAAAACTACTTCTGATGTTTTAATAGGGTCTCATAGGGACTTCTCATTTTGATTACTACTTTTTTATTTTGAATGAAGTCACTGTAGAACTTAATCATTGGAGCCCCAGAGAAACTCCATTGGACATTCCCCCTGTGCTTCCAAAGAGATGCGAAAACTAATAATGGTAAATATACTTTCTGTGTTGATCGGGCTGTTGTCAAAAGTAAAATATCTCCTAATTCTTTGAGTACTCCAGAGACATTACCCGGGTGATTGGCTTCTTTTAAAGCGGTTATGATTTCTGCGGCCATGGGTAGCATTTGTAGGCTATTGGAGAGCGCTGACTTAAGCTTGTCAAAAAACTTATCCTCCATAACCAATAGAATAGCCTGTGTCAAAGGTCCTACGCTTCTCAAAATTCCAGTTCTCCTTTCTGGCGCAAGAGTCACCCCCTGCAGGAGCGAAATGTGTTGGTTTGTGAGTCCGTACTGTGATATATTTTGTGTATTCTCTTGTTTCTTAATAGCGGACACCAACTTGCCATCCTTGTTTCTCTTCATTCCACGTCTGGCTACAGACTCACGGACTTTGAATCTTGTTACTCCAGTCCTCACTTCATCATAGAAAGAACGGAATAGAGTTATTATTTCCACAATAGGAGTACAGATAAGGAAATTGATTTTTAATGTTTCGGGCCTTAATTTTCTCAATGACGGACTTCACAGACATTTCGACACCTCCTACACTAGCTGTATATTCCATGAAGCGTAGGTGCCCTGGTTTGTCATTCTCCTCTTTGCGTAAGCATGTAAACACAGTCATTAGGAACCCTGACACTTCACCAGAAAGGTCTAGATCAAAAACAAATTTGCTGATATCCATACTAAATTTGGCCTGATTCTCAGCCCCTCTTTCGTTTAATATTATATCCAATATATTCATAAGCTTGTTGATTTCATTGTCTCTCTCCTTCATATCATCATTGTCAGTCTCCATGCGAGATGGACCTGGGGCTGTCATTCTTGTTGTTATTGAGGAAAATTATATTGTTATAATATATAATAAAAAAGAAAACGGGCAAAAAAAAAAAAAATTAAATCACTTTCAGCCTATAACGTTCCCACTGCTGGGACACAGGCCTCCTCTCTGTAAAAGATTTCAATCACTTAAATTAGAAAGGTTTAAATCAATTAAACCAACTATTCTCGATTTGCTTAGCTTTAAACAACTTTAGATATTTTATATCGACGATAATATCACCATTGGTTTTAGGATTCTGGAATAGCCGAAGAATCGTTTGCAGTTTTGCAAAGTAATGGTTTCGAGAAAACATGGCTGTTTCTACGAAAGTACCTATGTGTTTATTAATGCAAACCTAAAGCAAGCTTAAAGTAGTAGGTTCAAATTCGAATCGATTTAGTAGTTTTTAAACCACGTTAAATATTTTGGTCTAATATTTGTAATGATTTGAATATTATCATACAGGATGGCAGGGACATTGACGCGCAACCTGTTACCATGGATTCAGTACAGGATTCTGAACCTGTATGAAACAGCAGATTTCTGGTTTGATAACCGACGAAAAATTCTCCGCTAGGGGGCCTAAGGCCCCCTAAGGCCTAATTCAAGGTTTCAGTTTGTGCGTCTATGTCCCTGCCACCCTGTATCATTCTTTGCTAAAGATAACTTAGCAAGAATATCAACTACAATAGCCGAAAAAAAAAAAAAAAAAAAAATTCCACAGCGTCTTAGCAAAATAGCCAAACTACCTTACATTCACAAGTGAATCGATTCCTTTAGTGTTGCAATCATAATCTAGTTGTATTTAAAACTGTACGTATAATGTTGACGCATAGACGGCTTTATATTAGTATGTTTTTAGCTGCAGTAACTTATTCTCGCTTTGTGGTCTAAACGTCTCAATTTCATACAATATTATACCAGTGAATTAAGGTTAATTGTAATAAATACAGATGCTAGCAGGTCAAGCTACCCGAAACTGTCAAATTTTCCCAATCAACCTTGAACATTTTTTTTTTGTTTTTGGGTGGGAAATCATCAAATCACCCCTCCCGCTCTGGGCGGAGCAGAAGGGAGTGTCAGACTTTTACTGACTAAAACCCACCCGTGTTCCTTCAGTTGCCTGTGCCAGGGGCCACGGTATCTCTTTCGAACAACCCGCAGCCCCGGCGGCGTCATCGTCATCAACCTTGAACCTAATGCTTTAGCGGATAAAGTTGAAAATCTATCAAATAAATTTGACAGATTGTAGTAGCTTAATGTGCTGGCGTCTGTACCTAAATCTATACAAGAAAATAAAATTAAAGTGTCTGTTTGTATTGTCAAAATAACAGCTTTTTTTCTAAATGCATATGAAAGTATATACGGTACTTATAACCAGTGATCGGATAATCGGATGCATATTTATCTAAAGTATTGGTGTTGGTTATTATGGAATGCACTTTTGTATCGAAACAATCCCGGGAATTCGGAATCGACAAATTTAGTTTTTTTCTATAGAATCATTTACTTAGTTTAAGATGTTGGATAATATTATGGGATGCACTTTTGTATCGAAAAAATCCCGGGATTTATATTTTAAAAAATATGTTTTAAGAAGCCGCTTCCATAATTTCCTAACCAAAAATGAACTTTCGGTAAATATGCATCGATTATCCGACCACTGC